>OX411713.1:6716666-8060000 GCA_948252095.1 Dicycla oo
AACTAAATGGTTTCTTGAGGTGGTTCAAATTGTTATTAAAAAAAGGTATACTCGTATCATGAACAGTTAGAAAATTAGCATAAGAAATAAAATTGCGTTTATTGGCAAAAAAGAAAAAAAATACACGTTAAAACTATAAAAAAACAGAAAACAATGATTATAATGCCAAAAAGGCCTCAGCTCGCCTTTTTGGAATTGCACCTGCCCTTGCCATTTTTTTAAAATAATTAATTCAGTCTGCGCCCTTAAATAAAGAAAGAAACCTCATAGTCTCGGTACTCCACCTATAACATTCCTCAGTTCCTTTATAAAAAACATCCCAGACACAAAATATACAGAGAGAAGTTTTAATAAAATTTAACTTTCCACTTCCAAACGTCTCTTCCTTGTAAAATTTAAAAAAAAAATATATATTAACACATTCTCTTGAAAGACTTCGCTTGGCATCCAGACGAATATGCTGAAGATTAGACGTCTTTTTTCATAGTCGAACGAATGGTATTTTAATTATAGTACCGTTAATTACGAAGCAAAGGCTTGGCGAGCGAGCTTGTTCGCGCAAAGCGTAGGTATTTTACTTTTAAACTCGCCTCATTTGTTCTTTAGTCTTGGCTGTTCTCCGCTGATCTTAGAATAAATAATGTATCTTGTTTTTTTAACGAGCTGCAGGCGTGATAAAAAGAAAAACGTTGTAAAAGGATCTACTAGTATTTCACAATTAATACACATATTACTTCGGTTTGTGTTAATTAATTAAATAATAAATAAATAAAATAAAAATGATCGAATTTTTTGTAGAAAGCGGGAGTTATTTTTGATAGTGACACTCGATACAAAAATTCAGTGATAACAAATTGGTCATACCTCGGCAGGTATCAACCTCTGTAGATCTACCGAGGTTGAGCAATTTGTTTTCCTACCCTAATTTGTTACCTATTCAAAATACAGCTTGTGTGACTTGACCAAGTCAAATTGTAGCATGTGCGTGCTTATCAATTTGTGAAGTGGCTTTGCAAAAACAATTAGACTGAACGCTGTTTGCAAGGTCCTTAGGCCTAGTAGAAGTTGATGTTTTGTTCCACCTAATCCATTGCATCCTTGCCTCCCTTGTCTCTGTATTTCCATACCCACCCTACAAGTTAACTTGACCGTAAACATAGCCAAAGGAACTCAATCCAACAAACACAAGCCAGCATCTACCATCAACCATGTTCCGTAGTGCGGAGACCTCTCAAGTTTTTCCCGTTGTCTAATCGCCCGATCCGGGGATAGTGGGGCGCTCGTTAGTATAATGGCTGTATTAATTGCCGCTCGCATTGTTTGCTGTCCCGGGGTCGGGTAGTGACGTGGCGGGACTGATGTCGAGGCGGCTGACAGTCGATTGTTGCGAGCGAATAGCGTCTGTGACTGGAGCAAGGTATTGGTGGATAATTTGGAATACATGTTTGACATTTGAATTAAGTTATGCATTTTTATTACTTGGATTTTATTTGGTCGTAAACCTAGAGCAGTCGCATTGCGTTGTCAAGTGTATTTCATCGCGTATAATTATTGTTCTGTATTGGACTATGGACTCCGTTAGGGTTTGACAAGTCACCGTCTTTCCCTTAAAACTATCCCAAGCTTATTATTTGTTTACATAATCTTTACTAAAACAAAATTTTATAACAGAAGAGAACTCGTTTCATAGTTTGACCAAGACCGCTGTACCGCGCCTTAGGAATACGCGGCGAGGCGGGGTGCAACGCTGGCGAATGAGCGGTGGGACGCCGCGCCGTGAGCGTTGACGGATGAGCGGCCTGCACTGCCCCCCGTCTCGCCACGCACATACCTACGGCGCGGTATAGCGGTCTTGGTCAAACTATAAAACTAAAAGCAAGCTGTCAAGTTTAAAAACGAGATTAACCTCGAGAATATTCACCAAAATTTATATTTTACAAAAATGCTGGGCATCGAGAGAATTAATTTATTACAATCCTCTACCAAACTGTTTTATCGAAAACTTGTTCAACGTTACCCCATCACTACTCCACTGGACTACGGGCTAAGGATTAACGAGTCCCGCGCTATACCCCGGGCAAAGTTGAGAGATATCTACAGACGGTCCCGGGCTGATTTGTTTGTCTTGTTACGCGTCTATTAAGTTAAGAACAGTTATTTCGATAGTTTATACTTGTTCCATCTTTATTGCATTCTGTTATCGCTTAGTCGCTTACGATCAGAGGGTTTTAGTTGTAGTTCGTATTGTGTCTTTATTCGTTTTGTAGGAGCTTTGATAGTGTAATTAAAAGAGCAGATAAGGAATAGGATGTTCTAAAAATCGCGGGATAGTTAGGGGCTGGTTACAAACGTTCCCCCTTATTCATAAAAAAAAAAACTAAAACCAACGTCTTCTTCTTGCAAACTCAAATCATAATTCGAAAGAAATTGACAAAACAGTTTTAACTAAAATAGTTTTAAATAAGAGTTTTTTTAATGAATAATACTTACGGGTATTTTGTCGGACAAATATAATCTTGGAAAAATTTGAGAGGCCTTTAGAAAGTGATTTTCCAATGACATCAATGGTGACCCCTATATGGGTTGAAAAATAACTGGCGGAATGTGGGTGCACCATAGATAGGTATACGTCTGCTTAATCTTTCGGGGAAAATAGTATGGCATATCGGGGGAAGTATCATGTTGATGCTTGGGGGATAAATATGAACAGCATTAAGAGGGCTGTCGCATTTTGTCAACTCTTTCGCTCACACGCGACCAAATTTTAAAGATTGTTTAATGAAAATATGCTTTTTGAAAAATGTAATCAATTGGCGAACTAGTAAATAATATTAATTTAATAGGTAATTATTAAAAATACATTTCTATTATCACTCAAAACTCAGCTGAAAAAATGATCCGTTTTTGAGATGAGTTAAATAAATGTGTAAACGTTGCACGTTATTTCTATTATTAACCTTGTAAATTAACAATAATACCTCATATTTTAAAAATAATCGGGCAAAATTTATCATAAAACTAAATAACTAAATCGGAACTTGTTGGAGTTATAGTGGTTACACTGTAAGCAAAGACAAATACGTCCTGATTGGCTGTGTTGCTCCGTCGCCATATTGCGCTAGACCAAGGATTTATAAGAACCGGCACTTCATTTCACAGGGACAGACCAACAAAGACGACCAAGTAATAAAACCTGTATATGTAACTAACGGTCAATTCAAACAGTCATCTAGTACTCTCTCAAAGTCTAGATTATACTTATTGTTTGAAACACCTTGTATTGTGCAAAACCCCAGACGGGGTTCCTACCTGTGTAGTGCAAAACGCCAGACGGGGTTCCTACCTGTGTAGTGCAAAACGCCAGACGGGGTTCCTACCTGTGTAGTGCAAAACGCCAGACGGGGTTCCTACCTGTGTAGTCCAAAACGCCAGACGGGGTTCCTACCTGTGTAGTGTAAAACCCCAGACGGGGTTCCTACCTGTGTAGTGCAAAACGCCAGACGGGGTTCCTACCTGTGTAGTGCAAAACCCCAGACGGGGTTCCTACCTGTGTAGTGCAAAACGCCAGACGGGGTTCCTACCTGTGTAGTGCAAAACGCCAGACAGGGTTCCTACCTGTGTAGTGCAAAACGCCAGACGGGGTTCCTACCTGTGTAGTGCAAAACGCCAGACGGGGTTCCTACCTGTGTAGTGCAAAACGCCAGACGGGGTTCCTACCTGTGTAGTGCAAAACGCCAGACGGGGTTCCTACCTGTGTAGTGTAAAACGCCAGACGGGGTTCCTACCTGTGTAGTGCAAAACCCCAGACGGGGTTCCTACCTGTGTAGTGCAAAACGCCAGACGGGGTTCCTACCTGTGTAGTGCAAAACCCCAGACGGGGTTCCTACCTGTGTAGTGCAAAACCCCAGACGGGGTTCCTACCTGTGTAGTGCAAAACCCCAGACGGGGTTCCTACCTGTGTAGTGCAAAACCCCAGACAGGGTTCCTACCTGTGTAGTGCAAAACCCCAGACGGGGTTCCTACCTGTGTAGTGCAAAACCCCAGACGGGGTTCCTACCTGTGTAGTGCAAAACCCCAGACGGGGTTCCTACCTGTGTAGTGCAAAACCCCAGACGGGGTTCCTACCTGTGTGGTGCAAAACCCCAGACGGGGTTCCTACCTGTGTAGTGCAAAACCCCAGACGGGGTTCCTACCTGTGTAGTGCAAAACCCCAGACGGGGTTCCTACCTGTGTGGTGCAAAACCCCAGACGGGGTTCCTACCTACACAAGAGCTGCGCTTCCGCTCAAGCTCCGGTAGGCCAGATCAGTGGATACTAATTCTGCTGCTGCCGCCGCCGCAGGGGAGTGGCTGACAAACCTGCGAGTAGCGATACACGGAGCCGGAACAACCACCTACACCTGGATCCCGCTACCTACATCTGGAGGACATACAGGATAGTGATGTTCATTAGGCGGCAAAGATCTTTTGTGCGCTTGATATCTAACCACCACCACCACGAGACCACGCTTGGCTCAACCGACTTTGCTAAGTAACTTCTCTATTCAATCAATCAATCTGTCTAGCCTTTTCCCAACTATGTTGGGGTCGGCTTCCAGTCTAACCGGATGCAGCTGAATACCAGTATTTTACATGGAGCGACTGCCTATCTGACCTCCACAACCCAGTTACTGGGTAATACGATACCCCTTGGTAAGACTGGTTGTCAGACTTTCGGGCTCTGACGACCCGTAACGACTGTCAAAGATCCTCGAATGACAGCCGGGACCAACGGCTTAACGTGCTTTCCGAGGCACGGAGGAGTCTCGGTATGAAAAGATGGTCACCCATCCACAGACCAACCCCGGCAAGCGTAGCTTAACCTGATGAATCGATCCGTGCGGCTATTATTACTTAGCCACGAGCTCCTCATGTAACTTCTCTATTCAATAAACGAAATATTGTAACGTTAACTTGTTCTTTTTTTTTTTTGCAACCCACCTAGAAACGACGTGTAACGTTACATACGTTACAAATGCCACAATAAAAATGTCTTTTTAATAATGACCTATTAAAATAATACTATTTACTAGTTCGCTAATTTGATTACATTTTTCAAACAAGCATCTTTTCATTTAACGTTCATAAAAATTTGGTCACGTGTGAGCAAGAGAAGAGACAAAATGCGAGAGCCCTCTTAACTACAACAAGGACCGCTGGAAATGAATCCTAGGTCTCTGCATCAACTGGAAATTTCGTTGTAAGAAACAACTTCAGAAACAACTTCAACTTAAAACATCATAACAATACATTTCCTCCAGAATTTCCATACCTCAATAATAATACATTACTCCCTTCGACACCCAAAATGAGAATGAAGATTCCTCCCATACATCTATTTTTATCACTTTATTACATCGATAAGGCGCGATGCACACGACAGAAGGGATAAAAAATGAGACAGATACAAAATATGTTTATTTATGTACGTATAACGGTGCCAATAAAGGCAATAACAGTAATAGGTATATATGGCCCATCCTTTTGTCCCTTAGGGGATGTATAGAGCTTTTAACAGTAAGACAAAGGTGTGTTCTCATGCTCACATAACGTTAAATAATATTTACTTTTTTGGATGTGTTTTGTAATTTTGTTTATAAGCCCGTCACAGCCAAGATAGGTTACATTAGCCTCATCAGAGCACCACACGCTCGATAACTATATAGGTAGTCGTCAAAAACAAAACAGAAAGGGATATTATTAATTGCACATCAAATAAATAATCACCAATCAATTTATTTCCATCATTTAAATAAATTTTTACATCAAAAATACTGACTGCACAGCAAATTAACCAGACCGTACATACACAATAATCGCACTCATAGCACATTTTGCTATAACATGGCAACTAATATTAACCCTGAGGTTAGGTTACTTTAAACCCTTTACACAGAAATAGAAGCCCAGCGAAGCGGGGCTTCGTCGACATAGGATGCAAGAGCGAGCGAAGGGCATGAAGGGTAAGTTACAATAATTTGTTTTTCTCAAGAATGGTAATATATAGGTTTAATGTGCGCTAGTCATTATTAGCTATGCATTAATAAAAAAAGCTTTACTTTAAGATAAAGAGAGGTGCGCCACGAATATAAATTGTTGCTTATTTACTTATATTTTGAGTTGAGTATTTTGCTGTGCAATCATTAATTTTGATTGGAATTCGGATTACTTTTGTATACAAAAGTCATTTTTTTGAATTGCGTTTAAATACTACCCAAACAGAAATAGTCACCGTTGTCGAACTTGGCATGGAATATATTATTATTATTTTGACATATCTCGGGACTCTTTTTTTTTTAATACTGACCTATCGCAGTTTGCTCCGGGAGCATTGGCGGGGCCAGAAGGGCCTCTCGCCGGGTTAGAAATTAACAACTAAGTAGCACAGCTAAGGGCGTCCCATAGTGGGACTCGAACCTAGGCTTAGGGCGCTACTGACTACTGAGCAAGTGGAGACTTGTTCGATCGGTATGTTATTATTGTTAGGGGCGTTTAAGGCTACTTGCTCCGCACGGGCGGGCAAGGGTCGGGGGGATTGACGTACTACTCGATGCCGCGGTGGTACTCGCCGGCGGGTACGGAATTTAGGACGTCTGTCATGTGTAGTGTTTAAAGTTTTACGGACCGACTTCATACTCTCTTGGTAGAGAGTGATGTCGTCGTCTGGATCTAATATAGTATCTCGGGACTCTGCGGTCCCGGTCCTTTTCCCGGGAGATAGGGTCCCTGGGGTCGCTACTGCCCAACAGCTTGCCACATGCTGCCCTGCGGGTTTCTCTCTTTCTAGACCTGTTCCGGAAAAGTGAACTCTACTGGCACAGACAGAGTTCAGGAGCGCACAAGGCCCACCACGACGCCAACGTAGAGATACGGCTATTTTAAGCTCCTTACTACACTACAGCCCACTTAACAATAGACATCGATACCTGCAACCAACTCGCACTGGGCCCGCGTGGTACACTACAGCCCACTTAACAATAGACATCGATACCTGCAACCAACTCGCACTGGGCCCGCGTGGTACACTACAGCCCACTTAACAATAGACATCGATACCTCCAACCAACCCGCACTGATCTACCAACCCGCACTGGCCGCGCGTGGTACAATACAGCCCACTTAACAATAGACATCGATACCTGCTACCAACCCGCACTGATCTACCAACCCGCACTGGCCCCGCGTGGTACAATACAGCCCACTTAACAATAGACATCGATACCTGCAACCAACCCGCACTGGGCCCGCGTGGTACAGACGACAGCACATCAAGCTACTACAATCTGTCAGATTTCTTTAATAGATTTTTGACTTTATTGCTAAAGCATTAAGTTCAATGTTGATTGGGAAAATCTGACAGTTTCGGGTAGGTTGACCTGCTGGCGTCTGTACACTACAGCCCACTTAACAATAGACATCGATACCTCCAACCAACCCGCACTGATCTACCAACCCGCACTGGCCGCGCGTGGTACAATACAGCCCACTTAACAATAGACATCGATACCTGCAACCAACTCGCACTGGGCCCGCGTGGTACACTACAGCCCACTTAACAATAGACATCGATACCTGCAACCAACTCGCACTGGGCCCGCGTGGTACACTACAGCCCACTTAACAATAGACATCGATACCTGCAACCAACTTGCACTGGGCCCGCGTGGTACACTACAGCCCACTTAACAATAGACATCGATACCTGCAACCAACTCGCACTGGGCCCGCGTGGTACACTACAGCCCACTTAACAATAGACATCGATACCTCCAACCAACCCGCACTGATCTACCAACCCGCACTGATCTACCAACCCGCACTGGCCGCGCGTGGTACAATACAGCCCACTTAACAATAGACATCGATACCTGCAACCAACTCGCACTGGGCCCGCGTGGTACACTACAGCCCACTTAACAATAGACATCGATACCTGCAACCAACTCGCACTGGGCCCGCGTGGTACACTACAGCCCACTTAACAATAGACATCGATACCTGCAACCAACTCGCACTGGGCCCGCGTGGTACACTACAGCCCACTTAACAATAGACATCGATACCTCCAACCAACCCGCACTGATCTACCAACCCGCACTGGCCGCACTCCTTACTCACACTGACTGAAATGACTTGTATTATAAAACCACGTAAAAATCTAGTGTACTTACACTGAGTTCACCGATTACTTATTGTTAGATAAGGGCGAAGCTACTGTTTTTTATCAACGAAATATCTATAATGAAAATCCTACACTTTCCTTCACTTTTCTGCTATAGAAATTTTCAATGAATAAGCTTGGAGTCATGACAAAAAAGTCAAGGCAACATTTCCTGCGACTAATTTATTATTCCTCCCAAAAATAATTGTCAGTCAACTGTAATCTTTTTGGACATTCCTGACAATTCAGACCGGCATAAATTAAAATCATTGGACCCTCTTCTTTCAAATAAAAGGTCAACTTTATTAAGGGCAGAGCTCACTCGACGATTTTTAATTTAAGGACTTATTCGCACTTACGACACCGACGGACGTTTCAAGTGATGAATTAAAATTGTCAAGTGTGATTTGCTTTAGGAGGATTTTTCTGTTGTCATAATGATGGAGTGGTTCATGTTTATTTATATTTTGTATGTAATAAGATTTTGTGAAGCTAGAAATAACATGTTATAAAAATAACAATGAATTTGTTACTTTAATATATTCTTATTAAACGTTTGCTGTGAATGCTTGTATTTTTTCAGAACAATTAAAGTTTTCTTTGAGGAAATTAAGGAGTATTTTTATTACAAAGGGCCAGTTGTCCATAGTTATACGAAAAGGATCCAACCCACATTACACCTAATGTGGGTTGGATCTTTTTCGTTTAACTATGGACAATTTTTTAATCGTCAGATAACTTTTATCGGTTGAATAAATATGGCGATTATACAAAAACTGTCAAAACGTCAAATATGGAATATATTTGACGTTTCGTTTTTTTTCCAGATAAAAGTTATCTGACGATTGAAAAATCAGCCCTAAGTTTAATTATAATTCTATGTAAAATAGTAAAACCAAAATGGGTTTTTTAATCCTCTTAACAAAACAAAACCTTCGATAAAAATACAACATCAACGTTGATACGTCCCCATCGTCGTGTGATGTATCACACACAGCGATAAAACTCGATTCCCAGACGCAACTGTTTACATTAAACTTCGGAAAAAAGAAAACAAGTTGTTTTTTCTACTGGCAACATTATGCAGATTCGTCCTCTCAAATTACTTATTTTAAGCAATAAACGGCGTGGGACGTCGTAGAAAAATCTTCGCCTGAAGAAATGACTTCGAAAAGTTTGGCCTAAGTAATAAACTTTCAGCCTCTACAGCCACGGGCTGGCCTTAATGTGCCAACTTCTTTTTTATGATGTGACAATATGTTCTGAACGTGAAGGAATGAGTTCTTGAGTTTTCTTTGGAGATTAGGCATAGTGCGTCGTTAGGTCTTTAGAAGTTTTGGAACTGGTGCTGGAAAATTTAAATATAAGGACGCTACTTTTGTTAGCCGCTGTGCTCACCCGCGCGCGGGGAAAACCGTTGAGCGCCCCACCCGCGGTAATCTTGTAAACAAAACCGATTTGCATCGTAGCTTCTTGGAATTTTGTGACCGTTGAATGTTTCTTAGAATGCTAGTGAGTAGGGCTTTATAGTAATGTACGTTTCGTTTGAAAGTATGACTTGGTTTCATATTCAATTCAAACCAAAAACAGATTTGCGTGGGATGACTTTACTCCCACGAACCACTACTTAAATAAAAAAAATGGGATGAATTTCAGCCCATGTGTAACTAGCGGTTAGACAATTTTCATTGATAGAATAAATGATCACGTTTTAATACCTTTACAATATTTGTCCACCGCACCGAGAAAAATATGAAGGAGCCGAACTAACGACAGTACGTTTACTATAACAGAATAATCTTTATTATTAAATATTATTATTATTATTATTATTATTATCTCATTTCTCGCTGATGTTCCAATCCCGGTGCGGTGGACAAAGCCTTTAGATGTTATACGTCGAAACGTATCACAACTGAAAGGTCTTAAAATGTGTTTTCCGCGTAACACAAATGTTTTGCATCGTTTATTCCTAGAAATATTAGACCTGACTTTGACTTATATACATACAGAGCGACATCACTCGAGATCCATAATTCAACCACCATTCTTTATCACCACACAAACAACAGTCAATCTTCCAACTTTCTGTGTCTAATAACCTAACTAAACCGGATTAATACAATAAATCCCGCTGCCACGTTCAACTTGTACCACACAATATTCCAAAGGGCGGGCCTGTGTTAATGGTTATGTTTAAACTTAGTCGTTCCAATTGTGGTAGATATTCTGTGGAATAGCTACAAACGATGGCGACTTGTATCCAATGCGAAGCGGTTAGCAGGGGGTGGACAGAAGGATAAAAGTAAGGAATTGTTGCAGGCCAAATTGTATTGTCTTACTAAATGGACTGCGCCTTCTTTTTTCAAGCTGTACACGTATAAGACAAAGGAGACGCAGTCTCCACAACACAGGGGATCCTAGTGTGGAGGCTAGTGCTATACGTACTTGCTCTCTTCAACAATAATGTTTTTATTATTTTTATTATTTATTATTTATATAATTATCTTTATTCATTTCATCTAACCAACATATTTAATGCTTAGAGCTGTGTTCACCAACATTAAATCTGCCGGATAAATTTTAAACAGTTGGTTTATGTCAAACTTCCCTCCAAATTTGACATAAAACAAGCGTTTAAATACCTAACCGGTGGTTTGAATGTTGGTGAACACGGGTCTTAGGAAGGTAAATTTTAATCAAACACTCTAGGTTATATTTTTATACTTATAAAAATCTGTAATTTGACTTTTCAATCGGCAGATATGTTTTGATCGGATGAATAAATACGGCGGTTTGACCGCTTTTGCATAGAAAATATGTCAAACCAACATTTTTGTTCTACAGATAAAAGTTATCAGGCGATTGAAAAATCAGTCCTAACTTATTTATCTTTTCAATTTTTCTCCTACTTTCTGATGAAAGTTTAAAAAAATTAAAGTAAATTTTAGATGAGGCTATGTAACATTTACCCCTGCACACCTCAAGGAAAAGGTTTTTTAAGGACGAAGTTATCCTACTGGCTTTTTAAATTTACTACACCCAGTTTCAAAGATTTGATGTTATCGACGGCGACGATTTGCGAGTTTTCACATCTTAAGGGAGTTTTTGTTTCAGTACAATTTGTTATGCTAAGGGATTAGAAGACAAAGGAACGAACTTCTGTATCGCACATGAAATCGTCTGTTTATTATGTTAATGTATTCAGTGCTTTACTTTTTATATGCTGACGTCTAGGGAGAGAAAGGACGTCAAGTGTGCCAGAAGTATCTTTGGAGATTCATTTCACGAAAGATTTTATTTATTTTTATTTTGCCTATACTAAAATACTGGATGATTTTCTTTACCGTCTTCTTTTACCCTATTTTTTTCAAGACGGTAAAAAAGTCATCCAGTATAGACAAAATAAAAAAAAATCCTGAAATTTTGAAAACACTTTATAGATCGTTAAAAATTATCGAAATTCAAATCATATGCACTACGCAGATTAAAGATATTATTATTATTTTAAAAAAGAACTAGGTATGCCATAGGCTTCTACTCCGTCTACCTATTATACCCTATTTTTTTCGAGACGGTAAAGCATGTCATCCAGTATAGACAAAATAAAAAATCCTACATGAAATAAATAAAGCAACGACGTTACTCTTTACTTCCAGCATAGATACCTACAGAACACGTGAGCGAAACCAAAAACAACTAAAAATCTTGAGCGAGTGAGCTTGAAGTGAGATGTCATTTCACCTGATGCTAGGGTATTGACATTTTTGACAGCTCACTTCGAACTCACTTCACCTGAGGAGATTTTTTACAGAATAGACACAGTTGTTTTTTATTTCACTCACTGTAGTCATTCAGGGCGGTATCAAAGCTCCTCCACGAAACCATAGCAGCGTAGTTCAGTTCAACTGACTCACATGATGTTCCGCTACTCGAATCGCGATTTGAATAGCGGAACATCATGTGGTTTCGTGGCAAAGGTGTGATACCTGCTGATTCCTAAGCTACAATAAATAATTAGTATTTTTTTGCTGGTATTAGTTATGCCCATATATGAGACTAGGAGTCTCATATATGGGCATAACTAATACCTGATACCGAGTACCAGTACAATACATCGTGTACCGAGTAATTCTGAATGAGCTCTTCCAGGTTTCGTAGTAGCTTATTGAAAGTGCTCGGCAAGATTTCGTTACCGATACTGAAACTGAAAGTGAATCCTTGCCGAACAATGAACGCAATTAAAAATACGGCCATTTATGCAACATATTTTGATACTCGCAAATAAATCAAAATAATAATGTAAAAATAAAAATAAAATAAAAATCAAATAATCAATAATTATTATGTACAACTTTTACTATGCGGCCAAACCTGAAATCGCGAAAAAAAATCAGCTGTTCAGTACATTTGTGTTTGCAATATTCGTCAAAATGTACTGAACAGCTGATTTTTTTCGCGATATCAGGTTTGGTCCTATAGTAAAAGTTGTTCATAATGATGAGTACAATGACCCCTTAAGAGGTTGTGCGTTATATATAAGTTACACCTTGTATAGGGTGTAGGTATCTACTTCCCGTTGACCTGGAATCATGAAAGGCAGGAAGCAAGGTTTCATAGCACATAAAAGAATACGTTCGAAAATAATTAATTCTTACTTTTATCACATACATTTTTTTGCGATTACAAACTTACATTTGCAGTTGGAGAATTGACCGTGACGTATATCAATGCATGGGGGAGCATGTTGTTCAACTACAATGTTAAGTTTGTTTTTGGGATAAATTCTTTTCAACTCCGGAACCCTTCATTTTGAGTGGTCTGACACGCACTTGGCCCGTATTTTTTCTTGAAAATATAAAAAAATATCTCATGAAAAATGACAACGCGTAATACTAGTAATAAAATCTCTTTCACACTAACATTTTTATTACATTTCTAGACGAGAATGAATGATCGCGCCCCAGAATCCAGACTAAAAGCCTTCACATTATGAAGTAACAGCCTTTTTTCTCCGAATCAAAGTGCGTAATAGTAAATCCAAGAGATTTTATCGTTTCACAGACGCAATTAACGAACTTTTCTTCACAAAACGTTCGTTTTTAGATAAAAATCCTTTCTCGAATGTCCTTTTGTAAGTCTAATCAGATTGTTACAAGTTTTTATCGCCAGAGTTGAGCCTAACTGTGTAGGAGGTACTCATGTAAGTGACCGTTTTGTTTTAAACTTGCTCCATAAACGAGGACGATTGCATTTGTCATTGTTATTGTGTTTGTTTATTTGTTTTTATCTGGTTTCTATTGTAATTGGTTAATGTTGTGCTTAAAGGCGTACGTAGATAAGGCCGTGGGAAGGATTCGTTAATTCAGATTTCTCGTATTCTTTTAAAAGCTTGTTTGAAGTGTTGATTATTTGTTTAATCTTGTACAAGGTGTAACATAAATAACGTACAACCTCTTAAGGGGTCATTGTACTCATCATTGTGAACCACTTTTACTATGGGACCAAAGCTGAAATCGCGAAAAAAAATCAGCTGTTCATTACATTTATGTTCGCATAATTCGTCAAAATGGGACAGCTGATTTTTTTTTCGCGATTTCAAGTTTGGTCCCATAGTAAAAGTTGTTCATAATGATGATTACAATGACTCCTAAGAGGTTATACGTTATTTATGTTACACCTTGTACAAGATTAGACTTTCTGCGAGTTTCTTTTATTTTATTTTAATGAGAATAATGTGTATGATACGGGTAGGTGTATGCATGTGATCCATCCCGTGAATCATTTAGTAAAATAATAACCGACCGCCCACTAAATGTTCTTTCGTACAACCGACCCAAACAAAAAAAAAAAAAAAACGAAACTAAATGGAAGTGCATATTAAAATTTGATGTAAAGCCGAAAAGGCAGCATATTTGATACAAAGACCGGTAAATTGCTGTAAGTTCGTTAAAAAGCATAAAAGCACTGTGGAAAATGTTACCTACTCGGCGCAAACCAAACGGCATTTAATCCTTACGTCAGAATACGGCCGCGTCAGGACTGGGCGTGATTTACACGCGACACGACTCGCGAGCGCGACAAACGCGACAGCTCTGCCCACCGACACGAGCATGAGTTCAAAGCGGGCCTCAAGCGACTGACACGAGTGTGTTGCATTCACGGGAAATATACGCGGAAATTTTAATGGATTTGAAAGGTTTTTCGCTGTCTTTTTGGCACGTACTGTGATAAGCTATTGTTAGTGGAGGGAAATGTAAGGTAAATACCTACTATCGATCTCAATGGCAATATTTTTCGTAAAATTATTGGGCGTGTATGATCCCAGAACGTAAACGAAGCAAAATGAGTATGTTGGGATCGTAGCCGGTGGCATTCTTTATTTTCTGCTAACCCCCATGCGAAGAAGGCGTAAGGTTACCTATGTTTGTATTGTATACAGCTATACGTCTGTTAATGTGAGTAAGCTTTATCACCTAAATGAACGTTTATAAACAGCTTAATCACTACTTATTATAAAACCAAGTCCCCCGCCACGTCTGTCTGTATGTTCGCGATGATCTAGAAAAGTACTGAACGGATTTTAATGCGGATTTCGTCAATATATGTATAGTGATTCCAGAGGAAGGTTTATACGTATAGTTTTCCAACATCCACGCGGGCGAAGCCGCAGGCAAAAGCTAGAACAAAATAAACTGAATTTTTTTAAACTTTTTAAAAGTTCATCATTTATTTATATTTAAGTCAAGCTTATAAAACGAGTGATATAAATGTACCATCACTTACTATATTGTTATTTCAAAACCGTTAAAAAAAAAAGAAGTTTAGTTTTAATTACTTGTTTTACTTGACGTCAGTTTAATTACCGCTACGTCTAATCCTTATAGCCTGAAGCCCTGAACTTAGTAGCGATTTATTTAAAAGTTCTTTAGAAATTATTTGAAGGTGGATATCTGTTTTAATTTAAATTTACTTTAAGAGATTACCTTTTTGTAGACGTGGAACACGCAATAATCTAATGAAATTATAATAATATGACCGTATCATAAACAATTAATTTCAGATTTCTTGTGAGTGATAAACATGAGTAGGTATCTCACATTTTATCTACCGTCGAAACTTCAGCTGTAAAATTAATAATAATAATATCCTGGGACATTTTCACACACGATCATCTGGTCCCAAACTAAGCAGAGCTTGTACTATGGAAACCAGATAACTGATATACTACATATACTACTTTTTTTTTTTTGTAAATACATACTTATATAGATAATTACATTAATAAATTAACTGATAACTAAATGCGAAAGAGCGCTCTTTACTCACCTACTTGAATAATCCGCACTTATTAACAAAACTGGCAGAAGACAAAACCATCCACTGAAATAAAAAAAATACTGGTCAAGAGCGTGTCGGACCACGCACAATGAAGGGTTCCGTAGTGGGATGAATTTATCCCAAGAACAAACTTAACATTGTAGTTGAAAAACATGTTCTCTCATACATTCTAACTACAAATTGTCCATAGTTAAACGAAAAAGATCCAACCCACATTACACCTAATGTGGGTTGGATCTTTTTTCTTTAACTATGGACAAATGTAAGTTTGTACGCACAATATTGAGAGATTTACCATGTTGTTTTAAGACCATCGACTTCTTATACGTTTCCTGTAATCTATAGGTATTGAACTATTCTCTATATTTTTTTCAAAATTTTAGGCTCAGTGCTTTCGGAGATATCGGGAATTTTCAATTTTCGTCTATTTTCTTAAATAGCTTAAAATGGTTTATTTTCAAATTATAAAAATAATATATTTGAGACCCTCATAGTAAGCCCTTTCATTTGATATATCGCACGGTACAGTTTGCAAAACTTTCTTTTTAAATTTTCTTATTTGCCTCCCTAAGTTGACCCCATACTCAAAATGTATTTATTTACTTTACACGTCCGTGTTTGGGTCACATATGTGTACCAAATTTCAACTTAATCGAACCATTAAATTCGGAGCAAATTGGCTGTGGCAGACGGACAGACAGACCGACAGACACACGAGTGAACCTATAAGGGTTCCGTGTTTTCCTTTTGAGTGAGGTACGGAACCCTAAAAAAAAGAATAACACCAGCTCCATTTTTAAAACGGAGCCAATTAACACAGCCACAAGCCAATGAGCGCTTTGTGAAAACGACTTTTTATAGGCAAGATAGTACTAAAGAACGTAAAAGAAACTTACTTCTTCTTTAAACTAGCCACTTGAAAAGTTCACAGCGTACAGCACAAACTCTTTGCTCCACAATTGACAAGTTTGCTATAGTTTTTTTTTTTTTTTGTGATTATGGTCTTAAATGGGATCTTGGAGATCGTTTTGGTTTTTCGCGAGGCGAGGGTTGGTTTAGTTTCAGGTACCTATATCCACTTTTACAGGCACGTACTAAAAATAGAGTGCATCTATCCTCAATACATATTGGAATTACGAGCTGTCGTGTATGTCCTAAGCTATAGCTATAAATGTTCTCTTATCTATGTGAGTTTTTCATGATTTCAAGACTTCTAATGTTTATTATTGTTAATAATTTGATTGTCCTTTAATTACCATTAAATATGAGCTCATGCCGCCTGTAATACAGGTTCATCCTAGTACAGGCATCTAACATTCTATTAAGAGGCTACCGAGCGCACAGTGGTGCCCTCATCGTTTGTTTTGTTATTTCTTTTAATTAAAAAAGAAAATGCAGAAAATAAGCACGTTAAGTTGTACTCCATAAGACTACGTTATTATTATTACAAACTGTAGTTTTATATTGTTAAGTTTTATTGTAATCATTAAAACGTAAAAAGGAGGCCACCATTTCCCGTTTTAATGATTACACTAAAACTTAACAATATAAAACTACTGTTTATAATAATAATAACGTAGTCTTGTGGAGCACAACTTAACGTGTTCATTTTCTGCATTTTCATTCTAAAATAAAAGAAATAACCAAACTAACGATGAGGGCGCCACTGTGCGCTCGGTAGCGTCTTAACTTTGTAAATTATTTCTAAGATTTTATGTTAATATTTTACCAATTCTTGATACTGAATTTTTTTTTTCTTACCTATCTTGGGACCCTGGGGACGTTTTGAAGGCGTACGAGGGGCCCAAGCCAACTCGCAGAGGCCCCTTAGACAATTTTAAATGATGAGGAGGCACCAACCGATGATTATCCCTGTATGCACTATGCAAGTGCACCCAAGGACAACCCCCAGTTAGTGCAGGACTATTGCACAGCATGAAAACAAAACATATTGGGCTATGGGTTTGGGTGGCAATAGTGGATTGGTTACCTAGAAGTATGGAAGGACTAGGTCCCCTGCCTGATGATCAATGTAATATATGGATAAAATGGCAGGGGGTGACTTGTACACTCAATAATGTAATTTACTTATTATTATTATTATTATAGTCAAGTGAGACAAAAAGAACTGCAGAAGCCAGTGAAAACACCACATCAAAACATGTCTACAAAGATTGGTCAAGCAAAACCGACTTTAAACGCCATGTTTCGCAGACCGATTCGATGTTTAATTTCTATCACATGACGAAGCAACAAGTGATCTTCTTCACACGTCTGTCTCTGGTAGCGGCAGAGATGTAGTGCTTCATTATATACAAACCACACGTGGTTAGTGTAGTAGCAAGACTGAAGAACACACGTACGGGATCGGCTTCAACTCATCTTACTCAGTCTAATTAATATAGCTGATCCCGAGCAGAGGTGAAGCTGTTACGATGTTTATAAGGGCCCGAACACACGTAGGTACCCTAACGATAGCACGTAAATTATATGACAATAAATAGTTTATTCACACGGACCACATTTGGCCGTCAAAATCCACCGTGTGGACGATACCGACCACATCAAGTTGACGTCGCAGCCACAATGGAACCACCAGCGAGACCTCGCTCTAGCGGCCGACCACAAATAGAGCAAATAGAACGTTGCGTCGACCATTTTACTTAATTTTTTAGTTACCACAACGCAATTGCAAGAAGCTGCAGTGACACTATTCACATGTAACCACTTCTTGCCCATATTTTGTCGCTGCGATGTAGTACGATTGTTGTAGGACGTGTGAATGCGCCCTAAGTGTGAGTTGCAGTATGGAGTTTGATAGAAAGAATCCTGAACGATCCGTTGCAGTGCTTATATGTGTAGATTGAGATTTTCCAGAACAAAAACAATAATTTCCGTACGAATTATTTATTAAAACACCGTCAACCATCGATCGTAACTATTGTAATTACACAGAAATCGCTGGTTTCGTCGGCGAGAGTAGACAAAACAACGATTAATATCGTCGTTAAACTAACGACAGACCATTTGTTACGGCAATATTACGGAACTGAGGCGCTGCATAGTTACAGACCCAGATGTATGTACGCGTACGCACAAAAGTGTTGGCTTGTGAATGGTTTCATCATCATCTGTCTAGCCTTTTCCCAACTATGTTGGGGATGGCATCTAGTCTGATGGTTATGATTCAATTTTGTAATAATTACAAAATTGGAGCAATATTAAGAAATAAAATGAAAATAATATTTTTTTATTTAGTAAAGTAAGTAATTTGAAAATATAGTAATGTGAAAAATTACGTTTTTTACTTTGAACTACCTGTCTGAAGTCTGGAGTAAAGTTGGTGCAAGCTAAAACTCAAAAAAATGTTTTAGCTATAAATTTTACTGTTTACTTAGGCGCGTCGCCCACACGAGCTAGACTCGTGTGGGTGACGCGCCTTAAGGTCCACAGGAAAAAGGTCGGCGCGCGGCGGTCCGGATGCGGACTACGGTCCGCCATTTGGTGACTCTTGTTGTAATGTTTCTTCATTTTTCACCATACCTATTATTCACATAAACAAAGGCGAATCATTCATTGTTAAGTAGATCTTCTCGTGCAATAGCTACATTGTGATCTTTATATCATATCAAAGCGAAAAGTGTAACATGTAAACCAGGCTCATATGAAAATAAAAACGATAATGCGTCTCCTATAATCTACATAGTTCGTAGATATCTTTATGAAATTATTCAAAGAGCTTTTCAGTTCAGGAAATAATCAAACAAATGTCAAAGGACCGGTTTTTTGACCCGTAGTCGACTCAACCAATGGTAACATAGTATAGTTCCCGGCACGAGTCGTGAGCACAAATTCCACATGAACTGTTGTACGTAGCCATCGTCAGCGGGCTCTTGTATTCTGTTTTCTACCTGTACATAAATAAGCTTGATATTGTATTAACCTCATTGCCCCTGCCCGTGTACGAATTGCCGTAATAGGAAATAAGATTTGTAAAGTTTAAAAGTAGAGTTTTTGCTCACGACTCGTACCGGTAACTATAACTAATGGTTGAATTTTGGCTAAATGTGTTTATCAAAATGCTATTACAATTTTTTAACATGAATGAGTTAACATGTGTACATTAGTCATAAATGAGTAACATAAATGATTTTATTTCTCTAAGTAGGTTTGTACAAACACTTTTACAAGTCAATCATGTTTTTTTTATTTTTATTTTAACTAGATAAGGTCGGCGTTTCCTGTCTGACTACTCTGACAAGAAAGGCTGAAACAAACTCAGAGGTCACAATCAAGTCCAGACATAATCTTGGTCACTTCATGTGAAGACCATGTAGATTGGTGTCCGAAATGGTCTTTTGAGGAAAGAACCACACAGATTGAGAGGACCTGTCCAGTCAGTGCACGCATTTGTCAGTAATCGAGCAGCTCAACTCAGAACTTAAGGAGCTCAACGACTCGACGAACAATACCAAAGAAAGGACATTTGGGTAGGCCGCATAAATTACTCAAACTGCCAGACCATGATTAAAAATAACTGAGAGAAAAAATAAAACAAACAAAAATGACCTACGTAGTCTTCACATTCACAATAATTAAAATAATATAATACTAATGAGTTGATAATGTTAATTCATTAATGTTTAGCCTTTCACATTTAGCCAAAACCGACCGCAATTATCTGCCAGGGTTGCGGGTTGTTTGAAAGAGTTACCGTGGCCCCGGCACAGGCAACTGAAGGAACACGGGTGAGTTTTAGTCAGTAGAAGTCTGACACGCCCTCCACCCAGAGCGGGAAAAGTTATTTGATAATTTCCCACCAAAAAAAAAAGTATGTCAGTTAAAGTCATGTCACAATTAACCACAAAGCTTTTGAACCATCATATCAATAACCACTTACGTACCCTTCCCCAAATAACCTTAAGTTTTTCATTACGCTTTGACGGAAAGACATCAAAATTCCTTCACAAATTAAAAAAAAACATAATCCTAACTAACAACACTGTTCCCGACTGTATATCCCGTAACAAATGGTTTAACCACGTAAGTCTTCGCGTCCGCGAATCATATCTAGTCGTATTTACATTCGGTTTCTTCAACCGCAGTCGCCATCTTGATTTATTACCGTGAAACAGTACATCGTTTATATTGTACAATACAGGAAGTACGATGACGGTAAATTAGTTTTTGTCCGGTAACGACGACGCAAGGAAAAGGATAGTTAGTCATTTATGTGGTATGTGTGTGTTTGAGTGATATATCCTTGCAGTAAAAGGGACGAAAATGAATATTTATAGAAGAGTAGGTATTGTAGTCTCGTACATGGCAGTTAATTATTGCTTTTATCTATACAGTTCATTTGATTGTACCACATCATGCTAAATGTACAAAAAAATGAATATGTTTTCACACTCATTTCTTGATATTTCATTTCATATTGTGGTGAGATTGGCGATGAAAGATTTATTAGTATACTAAGTCTGTAATTCAGATAAATTATGTAAACAACAAAAAATATCTTAATTCACAAAATATGGCGGAAAAAAGGTTAGATTTTCTTTTAAGTACTGATTTTAGAAATAATAATTTATAAAACTATCATACCATAATTAAAAAAGAAAAACGGAGATTTTATGGTAACACTGCAGGAGTTCCAAACATTTCCAACATTTTCATACTGTAAAAGTAAAAGATGAAATGGGCCTATTTGGCCATATCATTGATGACGTTTCTCATAATTAATCCGATTCCAAAAACGATAGTTATTCAGATTCAGACACATCATGAAAAAAAAATGGAATAGCTAATCCTAATTGGAGCTACTGATTAGAAATCAGATTCGTATAATTTATAGGTTTCCGTACCTCAAAAGGAAAAAAACGGAACCCTCATAGGATCACTCGGCTGTCTGTCTGTCCGTCTGTCACAGCCAATTTGCTCCGAATCTAATAGACCGATTAAGTTGAAATTTTGATACACGTGTGTATTTCTGTGACTACAGACGTGTACCTAACGGAAATAAATCAATTTTGAATATGGGGATCAATTTTGGGGGGAAAATAAGAAAATTAAAATAAAAACAGTTTTGCAAACTTTACCGTGTGACATATCAAATGAAAGCTTACTGTGAGGGTCTCAAATATTTTTTTAAAATAATTTTAAAATATATCATTTTAAAGTTATTTAAGAAAATAGGCGAAAATTAACAAAGTACGAAAAAAGTAAAGTAAAGTAAAAGTAGAAAGTCTTCGAAAGAACTGAGCCTAAAATTTTGAAAAAATAAAAAAAATAGTTCAATACCTATAGATTACAGGAAAACTTATAAGAAGTCTATGGTCTTAAAACAACACGGTAAATCTCTCAATATATTGCATACAAACTTAAATTTGCAGTTGGAATATATGGGAGAACATGTTTTTCAACTAAAATGTTAAGTTTGTTCTTGGGATTCATCCCAACTACGGAACCGTACATTGTACGTAGTCCGACACGCACTTGGCCAGTTTTTAATGACTGATACATGTGTGATTTAAAAAAATGCAATAATGTCGTAATCTTCAATAAGACACAAATTACAACTCTCATTCCTAGCTTCATATTGTACGTATAAGTAGCATGAATTGCCACTTGTTGGATGAAAACGGCTGTAAACTGCTCCGAGTGGAAGTCGATTTTGGGAGGCCAACGTCTAGCAGTGAACAGGGCTGATTAGTCTCCCACACACTACACAAACATTGTTTGGCTACGGTATTTTGTTTGCATAGTTCTTTTAATTAATTAACTTTAATTTTATAGATGATAACTTAGTAAATATATGATAAAATGTTGTGTACCACTGTCCTATCATTTTGACAGTGACATTTCTTGGCATTTTTTGTTTACATAAATTATCTGAACTGAAGTATTATAAGATTTTTTTATGTGAACGTTATTCGGTATAAATATATTTCAAAATATAAAAAATATAAATAGATCACTTCTACTCAGAAACCACCCACTGGATGTAAAACTCGTATGAAGTAGACAAACAAACTTCAATTTTAGCATGTTCATGTTACAACGTCACACGCAGATAGCCCTTTTCATTAAACTGTCATTATATTAATTAACTTTGTAGTGTTTAATATACACGCAACGTAATATATTATTTAATAAAGAGTGGCTCTTTTGATTTATTTACATGGCATCATAACATCACGCCTCTAATCCCCGAAGGGATCGGCAGAGGTGTACCTGTAGTACACCCATATTTCGCCAGTTATGTTTAAAGTCTCCTTCCTCTACACGTCGACAAATGCATCAGCTGATGTCATCTGCGGATGCGTCTGCTGACGTATAGACGGGGACATTAGCTCGTATGTGGTAGCGTCGCCAGATGCGTCTGCCACGAATCCGTTTGCTGTCGGTTTTTGTAGCACGCAACAAAGGGTTCCAGCGCGAGCGACCCCGCATCAGTATGTCGGAGTAACGAATGAGAGTGTACGCGTGCTTCTTGCAGTTTTTTTTCTTATTGTTAATGTCGTCCGCTTAAATGTAAATTTTATTTTAAATTTTTAATTCTACGGTCTCAATATCCATTTTTTGTTCCATGCGTGCGTGTTGCGTCTGTCGAGAATTAACACAGACTGAACGACCTGACGTGTGGTCGGCTCGTGGTGATCCCTCTGCTGATGCATCTATTGACGTCCGCGGACGCGTCTGTCGACGTGTAGAGGACGCCGTAACAGGGGGCGAGCTTGTTGTCATCTACCTGAGAAATGCCTGATGGAAAAAACCCAGTAACACTTTGCCCGAGCCGGGTATCGAACCCAGGAAGCCTACTTTGAAGCGAAAATCCGAAGTATCGGCCGTTTCTCGCTACACTTCATTCTATTTCGTTCGGTCGGTTCGGATCCGACCGAACTTCATTTTGGCCTTTGTTCAACGAACTTCATTTTGACGTTCAATCGGATCCGCACTGACCTAACGAAATAGAAAAAAGTGTGTTATGAAACGTCCGACCATCCGGTCGATACTTCGGATTTTCGCTTCGGAATGGGCCTCCAGGACCTCATGCTCAACAGTAGCGCTTGCGACCACTAGACCACCGAGGTAGTTTGTTTATTTATTGCAGTGATTTATTTATTTTATAAGATAAGATAAGATAAGATAAGATAAGTCTTTATTTGCCTTAAACATGGTATAATGGTGTTAGTCTTATTTAAATACAATGTCCACATGTTTAGCTACACAGAATATGTCAATTGCATGCAAAAATTTTTCAGGTCCAAGAAAAAAAATAAAAAAAACAGTAATTAGTAAATAAGTCATTCAAATAAATAGATGGATATAATATTATAATTTTATGTCAAAGAAATCATTAATATCATAGTAATTATGTCCATTCAGCCATTTATACAGCTTGTTTTTAAATGAATTTGCATTATTTATACATTTTAATTCTTTCGGGATTTTGTTGTAAATGCGTACACACATCACAAGGCAGCTTTTAGCATACCTGGCAGATTTAGGAGTATCCTCTATTACGAGTCTGTTCGGATCCCTTGGACGAGGGATTACTACTTCATAAGCTTTTTTGAACAATCCCTTATTACTATACACAAAGTTACAGACTGCGTATATGTAAAGTGCAGGAAGTGGTAACAGACCTAGCTTTTTAAAAAATGACTGACAGGATTCGTCAGGACGAAGTCCGCAAATAGCCCTGATGCACTGCCTGCTTCTATACAATAAATAAGTGTTATAATAATATAGTGTGTCTGTAAAGATGTTTACGGACTGTAAAGTTTGTAAGAAGTTCATGATTTATATGGAACTAGAGGCCCGCGCTCTGGTTTCACGAAATTCTAAAATATTACGCTTTCGTGAAAACCTACGAACATCTGCACTTTGCATTTCAGCGGGCTCTTACGTACTTAGGTAATACTAGCTTTTGCCAGCGGCTTCGCCCGCGTGGATGTCGGAAATAATCACATGGGAACTGTAGTAGCCTATGTGCTATTCCAGACTATAATCCATCTCTGTGCCAAATTTCATCCAGATCCGTCCATCCAAACTTTCGCATTTATGATATTAGTAGAATGATAAAGATATTCAAGACTCAAAACGTCGGCGATTATAATAAAAACAGTGAAGAATCAAACAAAGTACAATGAATTTTATGCCATTTGAAATTAAAAACTCATTGAAAACAAGAGTACCAACTTTTGTATAGATCTCTAAACTAAGTTTAAGAATTTTACCGAGCTTTTCCTATAAGAAAAAAAAAACCTGAAGCTAAACCATTACCTCCACAATAAGCAATAACAATAGTTTGGAAAAACTTCGCCATTTAAATTGTCCAACCTTTTCGAGTCAGAATAAAAAAGGCCTTTCTTACAATCAGTGACAATAAATAAAGGTACAAGATATGAAAAGAAAAGCATTTGAATTTACATTCGTTGTGTACAATAGACGATTATTTATGTCTGGTCGTATAATGGCGTATGTCAAGTGGTCGGCGAAATGGTCCCTTTGAGGCGACCTAAAGGTTAGGGCAGAAAGTCGGGTACATGTGTTCGATGGTAATATTACGAAAAAAGTGGGTCGTCGCTTTATTGTTTGCATAGATACTATAGATATTGATTGATGAAGGAAAGAAAGAAAGAAAATGTATTTATTGAGACTCGCTCAGGAAGATCACAAATGACACTTTAAAAAAAAAAATAAAAACATTCCCGTATAAAGCCAAAAGTCTCCTATCTCAGGCAACGTTTAAAAGTGAATATGAGTGATACGTAAGAATCCATGCACAATTTATTTATTCATTGATATATATAAATAATGGATAAAGCAAGTATCTCAAATTTGAGAGCAAAAACATATTTAATTTGATTTGATGCCATTAAAAAGTCGATCTGGCAAAATTTTGGATAGTGACAGAATTGGATTAAACGTGCGATATGATGTGTAATATTAACAAAGTAATGTAACCGTGTATTTTGCTTTATCAAAGCTACAAAATTGTTCATACACCTACCATCAAAACACGATAAAACATTATTCTAAATCAATCGAGAACACATATAGACCACTTAAACAACAATAAAAACACATCAAAAACATTTAAAACAAATCAACAACAAATCCGAATAATTCGCCCGTAAACAACATGTAAAAACATGTTCAAAGTTCGGCGCGCGTAATTTACTCGCGTGTTAATTTACGCGTTTTTACGCAGTCACGCGGTTGTGTGCCGGCCCTTACGCCCTGGTGATATATTGTGACAGGTTTAACGCCATTTTACGGTTAAGGTGCGTCCTGTACCAACCAACTGAGTGTTGTTATTTATTGACTTGTTAAGATTTTTGTGTTTGTTAGATTGGTATCTTTATAATTTCGCACATAACTGGGGCGGGACGGTGTTTTAGCAATGGCAATTGTCTAAAAATTTTAACCATTACATTTTATTTTAGTTTTTGAAAGTTTAGAGCTTTTTGAGAAACTAATTTGAATATTTTGATGATTAGTAGTTATTATTTATATTTATTTAGCTCAATACATATTAAAAAAAAAAAAAAAATTAAGGTAGGTGACGTCATCAGGGTGCACAAAAGATTGTGCCGTTGCCTCACTAGTAAGTACACAATTAAAAATTTAAATCTGTCAATACAACGTCATCCATCTCACATTTGTCAAAGTGTCAATAGACGTCATACATAATTGAATCAAACCTAACTTTACAAATACAAACTTATTTTTCAAGATTTTGACCGAAACAGTAGCAAATTTTAAACGGAAAGTGGTTTTTGAAGATGTAAATCTTCGCAACAATACATTGTATAAACCTTGTAATATTCCACGCCTACATCACGACACCACTCGCAAGTCTTCTCCAATACGAACAAAAAATTTGTATGGACTATTATTACTATTATCGCTGCAAGTTAGAACAAAGCACTCCTGTATTCCATAACTCTTCCAATATATTAAATATTGTCGAGTGTTGAGACAATACGAGATTATGAGGCAAGCCGCAGAATAATAATATTGTAGTAATTTTATACTGAAAATAATGTTTATATTTTTTGGTAATGATACTTGACAGATTGAAGACAATATTTGTTATTCACTTTTTTATTTTCTGAGGCGACGATACAAAACTGTACGGCTAAGGCTAACGCAATTTGAAGGGCAAACAAGGTCAATCGTATTTTATCGAAAATATCAAAAAAATATGAATATTTTTCATGATTAATTAATCTGTAATGATCAGTAACGCTACTCCTCGAAATGGTTTTTCAATTACAACATATAAAAAAATATGAACAGTGCCCATTACGGAAGTGTCATTTATATTTACAGAGAAGTTTTTATATACATTAGTCTATTAATAGACTACCGCTAAAAGGTGGGATAAATCATTTTATAAGCAGATTGTATAAAACGTATTACAATGGTAAATTGTGTATAGTGCAAACGATATTATCGATAAAATAAGCTATACTTAGGGTAAATCGCCCATGTAATAAAATACATCAATTTTGTTATTACTATGATTTGCTACATATTAGGTTTCACCCAAGAATATGAAGATCAAAAGAATCCAAAAAAGTTTCTTATAAAATATCTGAGCCATTATTTAAAGGAAAGGTACAGGCCCAATTCCTTTAGGCTCAGACCATTAGAATCACATTTAGCTAAGCGAAATTATACATAGGCATTTTTATGGTTCCGTACTAAAAGGGTTCCAATAAGACCCTATTACTAAGGCTCCGCTGTCCGTCCGTCTGCCTGGATTGGACTGTATCTTTTAGACCGTAATAGGTAGACACTTGAAATTTTCACAGACTGTGTACTCGTACTACTATTGCCGCTATAACAACAATCGATCTGCCTAGCCTTTATCCAAGTATGTTGGGGCCGTATCGGCTGAATACCAGTATTTTATATAGAGCGACTGCCTATCTGATCTCCATAATCCAGAAACTGGGTAATACGATACCCCTTGGGAAGACTGTTTGTCAGACTTTTTCGGGCTTCTGACGACCCGTAACTACGAGTACTGTCAAAGATCCACGATTGACAGTCAGGACCAACGGCTTAACGTGCTTTTCGAGGCACGAAAGAGTCTCGGTAAGTAAAGATGGTCACCCATCCACGGACCAACCCTGGCAAGCGTAGCTTAACCTGATGAATCGACCCATGCGGCTGTTATTACTTAGACATGAGCTATAACAAAAAAATAATGTAATAATGTGTTCCGCCGGCCCTCTTCTACCATCGGACATCTAGACGCACTGCCAGTTCTTCGCACTAAGCGCTTCTAAATGTCTTTTATAATGCGCACAGCAAGAGTGGAACTCACTACCTGCGTCTGTGTTTCCGAGCGCATACAACCCTAATCTCTTCAAAGTGAGAGTGAACAGGCTTCTTCTGGGTAAGCTCACTCCATCGTCGACTCTGTCTCTGTCACTTCCGACCTAAACTAGAGTCAGGAGCAAACCCATCTTAAATAAAAAAAAAAATTGCACTGCTTCAATCAACACTACAATTGGTATAGTTGATCGAAGTTGTACGGTGATATAGGGAACCCTTCGTGTACGAATCCTACTCGCCGCTTTTTACAAGCACTCTACTGAGGCAAGTATAGACATTATTTTATTTTACGGCCTGTAAACCATTCTAGGGCGAACACGCGTTAATTTGAACGTGAAGTTTTTACGCGTCACCATTGTGCGTCAAAAGATATATTGTGACGGATTACAGCGTCACTGATGGGACAAGGTACAATGTTACAGCTCTGCTGTGTAAACTTGTTTTTGTGAAGACACTTATAAAAGCTTTTCGTTCTGTTATGGAAAATCTTTTTATATGCTGGTAGTTTTTGTATGTAGGTAGTTTGTTGTATGTTGGTAGTTTTTTTTTAATAAATTGGTAGTTTTTTTCATAATCGGCTCCCGGTCGATCGACAGCTGAGGGGACCCCTCAGCTGTCGATCGATCGGGAGCCGGTGATAACAATAGAAAAATTGTTATCCCTAAACTGACAGTCGAGCTCTTGTCTAATATTACTCGTATATCCTCGTTTCTTATTACAAAACTCAAATTGAAAGTCCCATTTCAGAACACATTATTACATAACTTTAGCCAGTCCACGGCCAAGCTTCACTAAATCACACTAATATCATATAGGCCAAAGTTTGTGAGTGTGTGTTTGTATGTTTGTTACTCTTTCACTCAAAAATTACTAAACGGATTTTGATGAAATTTAGCACACAAATAGTTATAAGCTGGATTAACACGTAGGATACTTATTGTCCCTATATTCTTACGGGTTCGAGACTTATGTGGGTAAAACCACGGAGAGCTGCTAGTTTAGTTATAATACTGGATCAGTATCAAACTATAAAAAAAACCCTTCTTTTAACCTAACATATCAGGCCTGTATTCCTCAAAGGGTTAGGCAGAAGTGCGCCTATAGTTTAAATTCAAATTGAAAAACATTAATTCAAGGGGTTAGTAACATTATTCTCAAAAACTAAGTGTCAATAAACAACACGAAACGATGGCACATGTAACTGACAGCAGTGAATTATATACGAATAGTTCACTCTGTCAGCAATTATTTGCAGAGCTACCATCGATACCGCGCGCTTGCGCATTATTGTGTACGAGTAAAAACAGTCTACACGCGCCGCCGCAAACATCCCTGACACCACCCCATTACACCAAAAATATATAATTTTGTATTATAATTTCATTTATGTCAGCTTTTGTCCCAAGGCTTCGGTCGCGTGGATGTCGGAAAATACCACACGGGAGCGTACTACCCGGAAATCTTTCGAATGTCTTGTCTACATTATAAAGAAAAACTCTGTGCAAAATTTCAGCTCTCTAGGTTCAAGGGATGAGACGTCATATTGGAGACATGAGTCTACTATTGGGTACCGCAAATGGCCACTTTGACTGTCCTGAACTCGTGGCTAATTTGTCATTACGCATGAATCTGATGGGATTACGTCGACGACCAATATTAAATGTTCCTTTCGCAATGACTAATTATACGCGTAATGTTTTTTCAATAAGAAGTGCACTTAGTTTCAATGGGCTTCCTATGGACCTTAATGTCGACTTGTTCTGCACCAGTGCACTGGTGCAGAACAAGTCGACATTAAGTCGACACTGCAGTGTGGCGACCTTAAGACGGCTTTTGGCACAGTTATTTTTCAAGGATAGTTAACTTGTCTGCTACTCTCTTTACTAAATAACTGATTATAATATATTAACTTGTATGTACTTTCTTTTTTATCCACTTTTTTTAACTATATGTGGAAGCTTGTTGTTAGCTATTTGTTAATATTATATTCTTTATCTCATTGGTTTGTTAGTCTGTAAGCCTTCTATAAAATAAAATAAATAAATAAGGGTTTGGGGCTAGGCCTTGATGAGTCAGTCACAGTCAGTCAGTCAGTGAGTAAGTCAAACAGACAGGACTTCTCTTTTTCTCTATATAGAAGATTTATTATTGGTGATAGTACACCGACATTTCACCAGTTATTCTTAAGTCCCACGTAATAGAGGGTGAGCCTATTGCATCAACCGGGCACACATCCAGACTCCAGGCTGCTACTGAGAAATTCCTGGTTGGAAAACCCAATAACACTTAACACAACATAACTGACCCGGGAATCGAACCCAGGACCTCATACTCTGCAGTAGCGACACACACGACCACCTTTTTAGGGTTCTGTACCCAAAGGATAAAACGGGACCCTATTACTAAGACTCCGCTGTCCGTCTGTCACCACGCTGTATCTCATGAACCGTGATAGTTCTAACTATCACGGTTTAGTAAATTCACGGTTTAGAAATATATCATGTGTGAAAATTTCAACTGTCTACAGTTGAAATGTTCACACATGATATATTTCTGTTGCCCCTATAACAACAAAGACTATAAAACAGAATAAATTAAATATTTAAGGGGCTCCTATACAACAAACGTGATGTTTTTGCCGTTTTTATAGATAATGGTACGGAACCCTTCGTGCGCGAGTCCGACTTGCACTTGGCCCGTTTTTTATAATAGTCAAAATGTCCCACTAACCCACATACCACAAGTTCATTATTGTGAAGCACCGAAAATATATTCACGACCAACGAACATAAATTTAAATAGATATGATCTTCAGCAATCACAATAAAACTACTTTCCTTTATTTTCAGAATAAACTTGGAATAAAGGGAATTATTTTTTATTTATTTGTCTTTTATGATTGGGTTTTAGGTTAAATGGATGGTTATTGAGAGGCAACCTGTCGAGTTTTAGTTTGGTTAGTGCTGGTTTATTGTCACGCAATCATTGTTCAGAAGAATACAGTGAGAAGTTTTGTGGTAGCCTGGAATTATACTATAAGGGCCCGATCACACGTATTGCAACCACAACGACACCACGATCAAACCACAACGACAATACGTGGACGGGCGCTAATTTGTATGAAAATGAATAATTTATTACAATGTACACTCACACTATTACACACACTCACGCATACACACACACTTAATACCCACTCGCATAACTCACACAAGTGCGCTCCTTTTTGAATTTTGTATTATCTCTTCTTTTATTTTATTATTATTCTGTTTTCAATTGTATACTTTGTATTAAGATAAGTGGAAGAGCGAAGTCACCTAACACAAGCATTTTCTTGTATAAAAGGTGATCTCCAAATCGCGTATGTTAAAGCTTTATGTAATTGAAAAAAACATTTTTATTTATTCACACAGACCACACTTTTTGTTGCTGCGATGTGGTGTGGTTGCAGTACGTGTGACTGGGCCCTTAAAATGAAAATGAGAGAGAGTGCTTATATTAAATGGATGCTTTTAGCTTGCTTAGCTAACCTAGCTCACAATCATCAGCGTTGCACCTGAAACGGTAAATTTGTGTAAAATGAGTCAAATTAAAGTGAGAGTCAACAGGCTTCTTCTGGGTAAGCTCACTCCATCGTAGATTTTGTCTCTGTCACCGCTATTCTAGACTATAGTCAAGAGCAAACCCATCTCAAAAAAAAAAAAAAACTTTTTAGCAAAAAATAATAATTTTACCACCTGAAACTTAGCAATTCCGTTGACACCGCTTTAAAATATAAACTAACATTTTAAATCTAAACTTGCAGAACATAAAACCAAATCAAAACACTACTAAGTGAAAAATAACTTGAATTTCGGTAGTCGGTGTCTCTGGTTTCGTATTTTCGTTATTTGCCACCGACTTCCGAAATTAAAAGTTATTTTTCACTTTGTAGTGTTTTGTTTTAGAAGTCGGTTTTATTTTTTGTTAAAAAGTTATATTTTTCCTTTTTTTAGTTGTGGTACCTACCCCACACAAATTCAAATACCAAGTAACAATACCAAAATAACAGTGAAAGGTTATTACATTAAGTTATTACATCATCCGCATAGATTAAAACATCATCTACCTATACAAAGTGGGAAAACTACGCATTATTGAAGCTAACCTAATTAACCTCGGTAGTGACCAAGCAGGAAAATGTCGTCAGGAAAGTGTTGAGTATGAACGTAAGAGGGCTATATGAGTAAGGGAAGACCAAAGAAACGATGGATGGACTGTGTGAAAGATGATATGGCCAGAAAGGGAGTGACTATCGAGATGACGACTAATAGAGAAGTATGGAAGAAAAAGACATGTTGCGCCGACCACAAATAAATTGGTACAAGGGCAGGAGAATGAGTGACCAAGCAAAGGTAATACAATTTATATGGGACCACCTATGAAGTATACCCTTTCAAACAAAAAAATAATTTTCCAAATCGGTCCACATCCGTCTTTGAGTAAACGCGTAACAAATATACAAAAAAGAAAAAAAGACGAATTGAGAACCTCCTACTTTTTGAAGTCGGTTAAAAATTCACTGTTTAGTAAATTGACTACCAAATTAAATTAAATGTAAATTCAAATCACAACTGTAATTTTTCGACAGTTGTATGTAATGGTTATAACACGGTATATTGACGTGTGTATCATTTTGATAAACAATTAAATTACCTGACTATATTTGTTGTAAATTGTTTACAATCCTAGAGCCCTGTAAGATCACGTTGAACCTATTATTTCTAATGCTATATAAATACCTGATCGTTAAGGGTTATGTAAATAGTCGTTGTAGGTAGCCAGGAGCCAGCGAGTCTGGAAATCGATATAAGCTTAGAATATCAATTTCTCTGAGGAACTAGGATAAATCGATACCTACTACCGCACCTCGTTAGACTGGAGGCTCTAACAAAGCTGAGAAAAAGATAAGTTATTTTTATAAATATGAGAGATTGTTAGCCTACGGCCTCTGAGGACAATAGAAAATGGACTTAAAGATCTAAGCCAAAGTGATGTCTTTAATTAAATACGACTTCCTTTATGCATATCATCATCATAATTTTTCTGTCCTTATCGCAATTTATTTGGGGTCGACGCAACATGTTTTTTTCACTTTTTTCAACATGCGTAATCAGCCTGTAAAGCCTCCTCTCTGCGTTGTCGCAGAGAAGGAGAGGAGGAGCGGTATAATCCACCACACGCGGCCAGTGAGCGTTGGTGAACGTCACGGAGTCACGTCTTCGAATTTTTGCTTTTAGAACATTTTCGTCACGATGTTTTCCTTCATCGCTATGAAAGAACGACGAACGAAAGTAAAGTGCCATTTACAACTCGGCCGTTTCCACTCTATGACTTTACCACTGACTTACTTATGCAGTGTGTATACGGAAGTACACTATTCCTAGTACTACGAACACACAAAATAATCCTTTAATTACCACAACACCAACAGCCAACTAACTGTATATTGTAATACACATCAACATATCGTACGGCGGACTGTGTACCACACAAATTGTAAGGCTATTCAAACGTGCCCTGCCGAAATTAAGCTTAGCTAACAACATGGCCTAGGTCGATACCAATGAACTCGACCCATTGATACGAGACTATTTACACATGTGTTGCGTCTGTGGATGGTGTGGCCACAGCTTAACGATGGTGTAAGTAACAATTTACAGGTTTGGAGTAACTTTTTTATTTTTTATTTATATTTGTGATGGGTTTGCTCTTGACTCTAGTCTAGGTCAGAGGTGACAGAGACAAAGTCGACGATGGAGTGAGCTTACCCAGAAGAAGCCTGTTCACTTTCAATTTGAAAAGATTAGGGTTGCATGCGTTCGGAAACACAGACGCAGGTAGTGAGTTCCACTCCTTTGCTTTGTGCATTATAAAAGACATTTAGCTACAGATTTTACGCATATATAACACTTTATCATCTAGCTAATTATAATAAAATTATTTTGATTAATAGCGTGATGGCCCAGTGGTTAAGGCTTCACCTCTCTTGTGCACGAGGTAGTGAGTTTAAATCCGGGCAAGTACAAATATAACTTTGCAAGTCATATGTACTTTCAGAAATTGAGGAGCTCGTGGCTATAATAACAGCCGTCTGTGGATGGGTGACCATCTTTTCATACCGAGACTCCTCCGTGCCTCGGAAAGCACGTTAAGCGGTTGGTCCCGGCTGTCTTTCGTAAATCTTTGACAGTCAGTTACGGGTCGTCAGATGCCCGAAAGTCTGACAACCAGTTTACCCAAGGGGTATCGTATTACCCAGTAACTGGGTTGTGGAGGTCAGATAGGCATTCAGCTGCATCCGGTTAGACCGGAAGCCGACCCCAACAAAGGCTAGGCAGATTGATTGCAGATTGATGTACTTTCAGAAATCATCTTGGACATTACCGACATCTACTGAATGAAGATATCGTGAGAAAACCTGGACTTATAGTTCATTTACGTCTGAAATCGCTAACCAGTCTTGAGCAAGCGTGGTGATCAATGTTCGTGACTTCTCTGTATAAGAAGAGGTGTTTGCCCTTCAGTGGGACAATAATAGCCTGGTATGATATTAGTGACCGAGGATAGAGTTAAAATGCAATTGGAGATGATTTCCAGTAGTGGACTGTTTTAGATTGATGATGAAATGAATAAAATTGTAAAACGGCTATTTATCAAAACATCTTGTTAAGTGCTTCTTGTTAAGTCTTGTTTCAACGTACAGATTTACAACTTACGTCTATATTCATCTGATGCGGCAATGTATGAACATTTGTTACACGCACACATGCAAAACTAATTATAGCCGTGTGCTTGTGTGCGTGAACCGTAAATAACATTTATTGGAATTTCATGAATCAAATGTTAGAAATATTATAATAGCAACATTAATAAAATGTTGCGGATTGGCCATAACTTTACGGTAATGTTTTTTCGTTTAAGGTTTTAAAGCACAGCTGCACATAAAATTATAATTATTTTTGAGACAACTAACACAAGATGTTTTGATTAATTTTATTAATTGAGTGTAGGTGCCGCTCCCCGCACCGCACTGACGCGATGACTAGGGAGAGAGCGAGACAAAGCACTGAATGTGTAGATGTGTAGCAATAATTTAGGTACGCACGGTGATGCCTGCAGATTCATTTTTTATGTTATTTAATATATTTATTCATCTATAATTTGCTTTTATTTCTATATGTTTGATTGTAGCTTTGTAAGAATAATTGCGTTATAATATTCTAGGTACTGTTTGTTTTATTTTATTTATTTATTTACTAATTCATGTACAGATCATTTAACCTGACTTGGTTTCCGTACCTACGTCTTTTTCGGGTTACCACTGAAAAACAGCGCTGTGCTGTGGGCCCCCCATAGCACAGCATCATGCTGAGTGGAAGCCTTCTTGTCACAGTCATGGCGTGCCAGCAGCTGCCGACTTTTGTTTTGTGCTCGTGATTTGTGTTTTTCACGGCGTCCTCACCTTTGTCCTGACGCAGGTCCTCACCGGACACGGTTGCTTCGGGAGGTTCCTGTTCCGATTTTTTTCTTTTTGTAAAACTCGTTAATTAGTTAATTATATTTTTGTATGCACGTGTTTCTGTGACAAATAAACATATCTTTCTTTCTTTCTAGGTAGGCCCGAAATAAATAATGTATTATAATGCAGTTTTCACTACAAATTTAACGTGGTGGAGCTATAGCAGCATCTGTCGAAATTGAAGCTTGCTACGCGTTGGTTTCTTTTGACACCATGTAATGGTCGTGTGGTGCTGTATTTAATATCCACGTGGAGCGACTGTAGATAGAGGAGCGAGCACGGAGAATAAGTCTATGAAATACAGGCTGACTTTGAAAACATGCGACAAAATTTAAGAGGGTGTTTCTACCCATCAATATGAATAACTGTTACTATCGGACTAATTTCGTGGTCAGGTCGTGGGTTCGATTCCCATCCAGGACAAACATTTGTGTGCATGAACATGTCTGTTTGTCCTGAGTCTGGGTGTAATTATTTATATAAGTATGTATTTACAAAAAACAAGTAGTGTATGTAGTTTATCAGTTATCTGGTTTCCATAGTACAAGCTCTGGTTAGTTTGGGATCAGATGACCGTGTGTGAAAATGTCCCATCATCATTCTCCTGCCCTTGTCCCAATTTATTTAGGGTCGGCGCAACAGGTTTTTTTCTTCTATACTTGTCTATTAGTCGTCATCTCGGTAGTCATTCCCTTTTTGGCCATATCATCTTTCACACAGTCCATCCATCGCTTCTTTGGACTTCCCTTACTCGCATAGCCCTCCACATTCATACTCACAACATTTTCCTCATGCCGATACCATGACAACCAATTTCCACACAACTTTTCAGTCACCGGTGTCACTTTCAAACTTCCTCTTACATACCCAGTTCTTATTCTATCCATTCGCGTAACACCACACATCCCTCTTAATAATTTTCATCTCAGCTGAATACAATTGCCTTTCATTCATTCTTTTTTTTTTTCGACCATCTTATACAAAATGTTCCAATCGGGTATGTGCTTTTACATGGGAAGGCAGAACTTTTTTTGTGCGAATTATTAGTTGGTCTCATAGTAAAAGTTATTCATATTGATGGGTAGAACACCCCTTTGTCTTGTAGTCATAAATAATATATTTTATTGAAACACATTTTTACAGGCGTGTGTCGGCCATTGCGACTAGAAAGAAGTAACACTAGTGTTGCTGCACTATAATAATGAGTGGGTAGCGTTATACCACCTTACAACAGCATCATAGTCCTACACAATGCGATACAAACCATAAAATTAACTTCATAGAACATGGAACACAAAAAGCCTCTTATTCCATTACATAATTATCGCCATATATGCATCGGTAGTCTACAATCACGGCGACTACCGATGCATATGTGACTTCAACAACCCTACAGCGGAGACTATTGGTACAGTCAACCAAACAGATTAGTGTGGAGGCATAACTACCACTATTAATTTATTTGTTCAACTTTCAATTAGAAACCTACTCGGATTCACTTTATAGCTTCTATCACAGAAAGTACAGTTAACAAAAAAGATTGTTAAGCAGGCAAGAAAACAACTTTTTTACTAGCAGCCTATGAAGACTTTAGTCTCCTATTACGGTTGACAAAATAGGTTTTTTTTAATGTTTGCAAGATGTTAAACTTTTTGCTGACGGTTACCATAGAGCTTACAAGAGCCAAGTGAACCAGTTCCGGCGAGCGCACTCGTCTGTGGTCGCTTGATAACGCCACCAATCGCTTAAATTAAGCGCTGTGCGGTTCCAGTTACCGCATACGCGTAATATTGCTGAATAAATGTCTGAATGGAGCTTTTTAATGAGATATTAGGCCACAGTTTTGTTAAAAAAAAAAATTCACGGGGATTGCCATGAGGTGTCTATGGGAAAGTAATTTTCTTATATGGAAAGTGAGAAACAAACGGATACCACTTGTTGAATACCAAGTTTTAAGAACCTAAAGAGGTCACTTAAAAGATATACTAGGGAACAAACGTGATAAATAATAAAAAAATATTATTGTTTGGCAGAGGCAAAAATAAAAAACAAATTCGCTAAAATAAATCAATAAGAACCATAACACAGAATACCTCAGCCTAGATTAATATCCACCCATAATCATAACTCCCGAATTCATAATAAAATTTAATTTTAAGCACGCCCATAAAAACTTAGATCATTCAATTCGTAGAGGTCAGGATCGCAAAAAAATTAATCTCAATTCAGTTTATAACCGGCGTAGCTCCGTAGCTCCGTAGCGGTCGCTCGTAGAGGCGGCCAACCGTTAAACGGCCTGTCGTAAATAACGGGTCGGGTTACAATAAATGAATAATTATCTGATGGTTACCGTTTTACGGCGGCGAGTAGCTTGAAGTAGACGCTGCCTCTTGATGAGAAATCAGGTGATAGATAATGATGGTTTAGTTAGAACGATAAAATTGCTTTTAAAGGCTTAATTGTGGCGTGTCAGGTAATTTCAAAGCTATATTCGCTTAGTAGATTTAGTTTTAGAAAAGATTAATTAATATAGAGAGCCTTAAATCAATTCACATTGAAAAAATCCAGTAGGGGAGGTACTGCACGATTTTTGCGAAAAGTAATTTTAAACCGCACCAAAACCGGAGACGATTTTCGGGGTCATCTTTAACCCAAAAAAAAAAAACTCGTCCAGTGCGTGTCGAACCATACGTAATGAAGGGTTGAATTTTTTTAAATTTTTTAACAGTTGAAGGGATGAATTTATCCCAAGAACAAATTTAACATTCTAGTTGAAAAACATGTTCTCCCATACATTCCAACTGCAAATGTAAGTTTGTACGCACACGATTGAGAGATTTACCATGTTATTTTAAGATTATAGATTTCTTAAAGGTTTTCCTGTAATAGATAAGTATTGAACTATTTTCTGTATTTTTTTTCAAAATTTTAAGCTCAGTAGTTGCGGAGATAAAGGGGGAATGGTCAATTTTCGTCTAATTTCTAAAATAACTTTAAAACAGTTTATTTTAAAATTATAAAAAGAAAATATATTTGAGACCCTCACATAAAGTCATTTCATTTGATATATCGCACGGTACAATTTGCAAAACTATTTTTTAAATTTTCTTATTTGCCCCCCAAAATTGACCCCTAGCAAATTGGCTGTGACAGACGGACAGACAGACAGACACATGAGTGATCCTATAAGGGTTCCGTTTTTCCTTTTGATGTACGAATCCTAAAAAAAAAGTAGTCTGCTGCATGGATGTGGGGGGGAATATATGTCAGTCGCGTAAATGAACGTAATTGTTGCAATGGCATATCAGGCTAAATTCGAAACTATGGCTAACAGGGCAAAGTGGTCAAAGGAACCATTATCTCAATTTTGAAGAAAACTAAAATTGCATTTTTGGTTTGTTTAAAAAGCTTCTGCCATAGCCAGGAATCCAACCCGTTTTTTTACAAATAGCACCCTTTATTGTTACACTAATCGAAAGTGTAGCTCAAATGCTGCGAACAAATGTAATGTGACAAATCAAAGGAAATGGATTTTTTTTTTCGTAATTTATGAAACAAAAAAATTGCAAAAAGACTTTTTTTGATTTTACACAAAGTATTCCTTTGCAGTATTTGATCCACGTCAGCGCCATAATTTCTCAGTATAAAAATATAGAGTGCTTTTTTATAAGATGAATCGGTTTTTATAAGAGGAATCGAGTTCGATTTCCGGTTCAGGCAGAAGATTTATCAAAAATAAAAATGCAGATTTATTTTTCTTCAAAATTGAGGTTTTGGTTTCTTTGACCGCTTTGCCCTTATACCCATAGTTTCAAATTTAGCCCTAATGATTCCATCACAGCAATCAATTTAATTTACGCGACTGTCATATTATATTCCCCCACTTCCATGCAGCTGACTTATTTTTTTGGGTTGAAGTTGATCCCAAAAACGGTTCCATAAGAATAATAAGAAATTACTTTTTTCATAAGCGTTTTTTACAACTTTGACATGCTCTAACTTAGGACTCACCCACTATTGGTGCAGCTGACCCTCAGATCTCTTATGCAATAAGGATAACTATTTTTGGTATGACTTTCAGGCGGTATAAAATTACTTTTTCAAACGCCACCGCCCGTACTCTGAAGTTCACCGCGAATCAATTACAGAATCTAAACCACTTTAAATAGACATATTCATTATTCGCCATTAATTTTTGTCTGGAAAACAATCTACAATCGGCAACTAGCTCGGGATTAATAGGTCAAGCGCGATACAACATAAATCAGGCGGACGCTAAACGAATAATTGATGGTACAAATGGACGCACCCCCCCCGCCTCCCCCCTCTTTACATCCCCTTCCCCTCTAACACGCGAAAGCTAAGCGAATTAATTATCAACGGAGCCTCTTGTGTGGGATATACCAACGAGATGTGTTGGGTGTATTGTGTGTGCGTGTGTGAGTGTGCATGGTTTCTCGGTAAGTTTTATTGGCTGCGATGGAAATAGAATTTTGGGAAATCTTAATAAACCGTGTACAGCGAATATTACTTTCAGCTGTGTACGTCCTTTGAAATTGATGTGAAAGTTTTATTGCTATTCAGTAGCGTTTAGAAATAAGGGCGGCCGTACACGGACTGCTCGAGAAGTTAGCAATTAATCAACATACACGGACCGCTCTTGCAGTCATAGGCAACAGCTTGAAGCTGCCATTGTTAACTGCTGGAGCAATTGATACCAACTGCTCGTCATTCAAATCATTAGCAACATGGATAATTCCAAATAAGTTCTTGCGATTGAATTGCACTGATTAGCGCGTCACAATCTACGTCGTCAGTTTTGCTCAAGAAACAAAGCAAGAAGCGTGCGGGCGGGAAGCGCGGGCGGAGGTAACTGCGCGAGAGCAGTCGACAGCTCGAGCAGTCATTGTGTGCCTGGCGACTGCTTGACCGCACGATCGCCCGAAGCAGTTGCAACTGCTCGAGCGGTTTCGTGTATGTGTGTACGTAGAAGACTGTAGTTCACTATGCAGTCGCAGCTTGAAGCAGTTCATCCTGACTGCTTCAAGCAGTCCGTGTATAGCGGCCCTAAGTTAGAAGATGAATTAATGATGACAATGAAGAGTTGAATTATAGATTACTTACATTATGTTTTAAGGTTCATTATGTGTTAGGGTGTTTTAGGGTTTGTGTTTTAGGGGTACCTGAAGGATGCCAAACGGAACCCTATTACTAAGCCTGCACTATCCGTCCGTATGTCTGTCAGCAGGCTGTATCTAGGGCATCCAATCCTGCAGGTTATTTGTAATCTCGAAATTTACAGGAACGATGATTTTTGATCTCGCGAGATCTCGGTATTTGCGAGATCCCGCATCTACATAATATGATATAAACGTTGTATGCTCTGCTGTGTGAGATTGGCTATATAGGCAGGCTTTAAAATACTCATATTGTAATGTATGTAACATGGTGAACATTTATTACTTTTATTTACGAGAACATATTAAATTGTAGTAACATCAAGCCATTTTTTGATGATAATATTTTCGGAGAACACATATTTGTCTGCCAGACTGCATCTAATAAGTTTGGGATGCTAAACAGCCGGCAGCAGAAAAAGCTCTTTCAGCTTCCACACTAGTGGGCGGAATAGACTTGAGGACATTAAATGCGTATGTTAAATCCTTGCCTATCAAACCTCCCGATTCATACAAAGTAATTTCTCAAAATCATGAGTATTCAGGAGCGTAATTAGATGCATACAACTTTACAAATCAAAACAAACGTACCCTGGCGCCTACGCGCGCTCCCCTCAACGGCCTGGCGAACAAACGCTAGCCAAAAGCGCGACCTCTGCTCTCAGTTCGAGTTCAGCTCAGTACCTTCTCCTCATGCCATTACCATTATAACTCCGCTAGGAGTAATAGTCCTACTACTAGTTACTCCTAGCGGAGTAAAAGTGTGCTGTGCCTGATGCGCTAGCGCCTAAGGAAGGACGTCTTAATATGCTGCTCGCAAATCCTGCACACGTAATCTTGGTCCTGCCGGTAGTAGGCAATCATGCGGGATCCCGGTATTTCGAGATCTATGTATACCGAGCTTGGATGCCCTAGCCGTATCTCATGAACCGTGATAGGTAGACAGTCAAAATTTTTACAGATTGTGTATTTAATGCCGTTAAAACAACAGATATTCAAAATAAAATAAAGTTAAAATTAAAGAAGGTTCATACAAGAAACGTGTACTTTTAAACTAAAGTATTTAAAAAAAAAATATACGGTATTACGGAATCCTTCGTGTGCGAAGTCCGATTCGCACTTACTTAGTCGGTTTTTATTACTGGCTACACTGTTTTACAAAATATTGCAGACAATTTAGTTGGTTTATTAGTATTGAATTAGTATGGACGGTAGAAGAAAGAACAACTGACTTGAATTTTTTTTTTGTACTGGCTGGGACCTCGATTACTCCATGGAAAGCGATGGATGAGGTCTATGATAGAACGAGCTCGTGGAGTAGCTCGTAGCGTACAGGGCTTCCAAACACGACGTGATAACCATTACGTTCGTAGCACAGCCCTAGCTACGCCGTAGCGAGTGGAGTAGCTCGCAGCGTACAGGGCTTCCAAACAACGTGATGACCATTACGTTCGTAGCACAGTGCTAGCTACGCCGTAGCGAGTGGACTAGCTCGTAGCGTACAGGGCTTCCAAACACAACGTGATGACCATTACGTTCGTAGCACAGTGCTAGCTACGCCGTAGTGAGTGGAGTAGCTCGTAGCGTACAGGGCTTCCAAACACAACGTGATGACCATTACGTTCGTAGCACAGTGCTAGCTACGCCGTAGCGAGTGGAGTAGCTCGTAGCGTACAGGGCTTCCGAACACGGTCGTGATGACCGTTACGTTCGTAGCACACAGCTCGTAGCAATGAGTAGTCACGTGAAGCATTTCACGAAAAAATAAAGAAAGATACACCACATTGATTAGTCAGATAATCATTTTGAAAATTATTTACTGTCATCATTATGTTGAGACATTTACGTCCAAAACAAGATCTGAGAAACCACGAAGACAAACACAAATTACCAACACCAACATAAATTAATTATTGTTTAAACAATAAGCGTCTTAATTAAACCTATCCCATGGCACAAGGGGGAGGGAAAGGGATCTCAATTAGAACCTATAAACACCCTATTTGTTATGTTGTACCGATAGCAAACTTACAACCGGTTTCTGAATTGAGAATTTGAAGTTGAGAACTTGTTGCGCTCTACTTTAGCATTACTTAAGGTGATTCCTTCTTAAGGCCCGCGAAATTCAAAATTTAATACGTTTTTTTACAACCAAATTTTCAATTTTGCCGGCTTTTACCTTCTTCTTCCTTCTTTTGAAAATTTTAATTCATTTATTAATTTTATGGACATAAGATGTTCTATGTCGATGGGTTTGGTCTTTCAAGTGGACCATTATACGTGAGCCATGGCGGCCGTCGGTGGTTATTACAACCAGCCCATCTCCCTCCAGAAGTTGATCACGGCTTCTGGTCTGTTCAGAACATCAACGCCAAAGATCAGGGTGCCCCGAGGGTTTCTGTTCTAATCTGGGTGACGCCTGTTATTTCAAACAGCACATGCGTAACGGTTTCCTCAGCCTCCATGCAAGCTCTGCACAGAGGGCTGTTCGTTATGCCTATTGTGTGGAAGTGTTTAGTAAGCAGTGTCCGGTGATGGTCCCCGTCATCAGGCGCAGCCATTCCTGCCAGGCGTAATATTCGCCTGGTTGGCTAGCTTACCGTCAAAGGATGGCAAGCCTCTCTGGACTGCATGCAACCCGGCGTCGAGGACCACCAACTCTCCGCTTATGTGTGGGTTTATACAGATGTTATTTATAGAAATATGTTGGTTCACGCTACGGCCCGCCAGAAGGCATACAAAATAAAGATTGACATTAAGAAAAACAAGTGCTCAACTACAAATTCTCAATTCAGGAAGCGAGTGTTAGTCAATCTCTTGATCAAACACATTATTTGTTGAGTTTCATTTAGAACCGAAAACGATTTATTATTACTCAGAGCTTTACTTACAGTTATAATCCTAAACTTTCAGTCTATGCCCGCCCTTTGAAAGGTACTTATAAATAGAACGTTTCTATTTATAATTTTAATATCATCTAGGTTTCGTATTTCTCATACTTAAAAGGAGACCCCTACGTATGATAATATTGTAGAAGTTGCTGAAATATTGTTTTTTTTTTGACGTACGAGGCGGTGTGGTATAAAGGCGTACGAGGGGCCAAAGCCAACTCGCAGAAGCCCCTTAGACAATGTTAAATGATGAGGAGGCACCAACCGATTATTATTTATTATTATCTAGGCAAAGGCTTTATAAAAAACGTGTATCGGAAAGGTGTGGTCAAAATTAAAAGTTAAAAAAACTTTCTCTATGGAATCAACATCGTAATAGCGAAAAAATGTTCAGTCGTCCCGTACATTTCGGTCGAGTAGGTATTGAAGTTTTATTGTGGAACAACTAATTATTTTTTCGCGATTTCTATAATCGTCCCATTAAGAAAGTTGTTCAGTTTGATGGTCTATACCACGCTCTTAATTTTGACCAAACTTTTCTGATACACGCTGTCTAGAGTAAAGACTTTATTTGCAAACCTTTGAATGATTCCGCTTCTTTCGTTATTTTCGTTTCGTTCTGAAAAATTGTTACGCTCCCGTCTTATTTATAGTGTAATTATTATTTTCTGTTATCTCTTCAAGTAAGGCGACGATTTCTCATTGAAAACAAGGTCTAATCAAGATTTGGCAACAGAATAAATTAAACAGGCACTGAGACACGAAAGGTAAATCTATATTCAATCCATGGATCTATTTAGAATCACCATTCTACTACATTCACATACATACATAATCAGTTCCCTCTGCCGCCACACCGGCCTCCTCTCTGTGAGAGAGAGTGGGCTGTAATCCACCACGCGGGCCCAGTGCGAGTTGGTGGATGTCACATGTCTTCGCATCCTAACTAATATTATATTCGACAGGCCAGTTGGCGTGGTTGGTACCTATTATGCCGCAGGTCGTGGGTTCGATTCCCATCCAGGACAAACATTTGTGTGCATGAACATGTCTGTTTGTTCTGAGTCTGGGTGTAATTATCTATATAAGTATGTATTTACAAAAAAAAAAAGTAGTATATGTAGTATATCAGTTATCTGGTTTCCATAGTACAAGGTCTGCTTAGTTTGGGATCAGATGACCGTGTGTGAATAATGTCCCAGGTTATTATTATTATTATTATTATTATAAATACGAAAGTGGGTTTGTGCTTGTTTGTTACGCTTTCACGCTAAAACGGCTGAACGGATTTAAATGAAATTTGGTACATGGGTAGAACATGACCTGGATTAGGACATATAATACTTTTTATCCCAGTAGTATGTTCCCGTGGTATAATTTCCTACTACGACGCGGGTGAAGCCGCGGGCAACTAGTTCACAATAAAATAAAAACTTCAAAACGAATTCAGACATTCCCATATCATTTCACATTTAATTAACTCCACACACAAGTTAAGTGACCAAATATTTAAATGCCAAACACTGGATAGCGGTTGTACAAATATTCTCAAATTGAATTAAACTATTCTGAGCGAAACTCCACCGACTGGTGGAGTTTCGTACGGTGATTTGATGCCTCCGGGCGAGCGAACCGGGAGCCGACGAGTTTCGATGAGTTCCGAGGTTCCACGAAGCCAAGATAAACTAAGCGTTACATTTGAGTTGTAGTTTTTGCGTGAAATGGTTTTATAAGTGTAATTTGATTCATGTGAGTGTGATGTGAATTAATGCAAGTGGGAATTAATTTTAATCTTTGTTTTGTTATGTGTAATGCTATGTAACACTAAAATAATTAGAACATTTAAATATGCAATAAAAATTGTCTTTTGGTATTGTTTTGACGTAGCCCTGAAAATAAAGATTATCAATTATGGAAACATAATGTGTTGTAATTTAATACTAGGTAAGTTCTCATTTTTTTTTAGTTTAATAATAATAATAATAATATTCCACAACTATCAGTTTACTTCTTATTTACGTTCATTTTTTTAGAGCCCCTGCGTGCCTCGGAAAGCATGTGAAGCCGTTGGTCCCGGCCGTCATTGGTGGATTCATCAGAAGCCCGGAAGTCTCAACTACCAGATTTACCAAGAGGTATCATATTACCCAGCAACTGGGTTGTGGAGGTCAGATAGGCAGTCGCTCCATGTAAAATACTGGTATTCAGCTGCATCTGTTAAGACTGGAAGCCGACCCCAACATCGTTGGAAAAAGGCTAGGCAGATGATGATACTTCAAAACTTGATACATTGTCGATATTACTCATGTCAATACAGAATTCTATTTCACTTTAGCGCCAGATATGTGCCAATACCTAACCTTATACTAAACGTCGGTTGAAGTAGCCAAACGAAGTGCACACATGCTTAACGACGACCACAATACGTGAAACGTCGCCCTCTCATGCACGAGGTTGTCGATTCAAATCCGGACAAGTACCAATGTGACTTTTCAATTCATACAGGGTGTGGCGTAAATAATGGATAACCCTGAAACTGTCGATTGGCCAGATTTTCATCTATCATTTACCCCACTTATATCGCCATATGCCTATGGATGACAAAATTATTGATATTTTTAATGTTTTAAATAAAAATCGTACTTACTCTTACAAAATCAGCTGCCATTTCTACAATTGGTGATTTTTTTTTCATTTTGTTTTTTTTATGTCACTCCTTAATATTTGTGTTATCAGATCAGTATCAAGATTTTTTATTACATTCTAAGATAACATTGCAAAAAATACTTATTCTTCAATTTTTACATTTTTCCTACGGAATTACGCAATTTTGGGCCCCTGTATCGAAAAAAAAATGTACTACACTGTGGTGGCCCCATTATTTTAGATAATTACCTATTTAATGCAGATTCTAAAATGGTATAATAATATCCAGTATCTTCATAAAATACAAAGTTATTGCTGTTCGAATTGATATAGGTCTTAATTTTGAAAATAACAGCTACGTCCTAAATCATTCTCTTACTTCTGTTTTTACAAAAAAATGTAATGTCACAGTCTAAAATCATATTATCGGTGTTATGGTGTAGTGCAGAAACTTGATTCAGGTAAAAAAAAAAGTCACATAAGTAATCACTCACATTGGACTTTTTTTACTGGGGCTGCTTATGGAGATGGTTTATAAAGAAGAAATCACTTCAGTTGAACAGCTGCGACAACGAATACGAGGTTCGGCTGCTGACGAAATATCGTCGGCAGGATTTGCGCGCCGATTGAAACGGTCCTTCATAAGAAGGTGTAGAGCGTGCATAGTAGCTGAAGGAGCCCACTTCGAACATTTTCTATATATTTTTTTTTCAATAAATTAGTTATTGTGTCAACAAACCCATAGTGATCAAATTTTAAAGAAATTCTCATTCTCTTTGAGTCTAAAATTAGTTCCAGCAGTGTTAAAGTAATTTAATTTTAAAATCAATTTTCTATGAAAATTCTCCTTTAAGATTCGAACAGCGATAACTTTGTACTTTATTAAGATACTGGTTATTATTATACCATTTTAGAAACTGCATTAAATAGTCAATTATCAAAAATAAGGGGCTACCGCAGTGTAGTACATTTTTTTTTCGATACAGGGGCCCAAAATTGCGTAATTCCGTAGAAAAAAAAAAAATTAAGAATAAGTATTTTTTGCAAAGTTATCTTAGAATGTAATAAATTTCTTGATACTGATCTGATAATATAAATATTCAGGAGTGACATAAAAAAAAACAAAACGAAAAAAAATCACCAATTGTAGAAATGGCAGCTGATTTTGTAAGAGTAAGTACGATTTTTATTTAAAATATTAAAAATATCAATATTTTTGTCATCCATGGGCATATGGCGATATAAGTGGGGTAAATGATAGATGATAATCTGGCCAATCGACAGTTTCAGGGTTATCCATTATTTACGCCACATCCTGTATACTGTACCTTCTTAGTATAAACTTGGATATTACTGACATCGGTGAACGAAAACATCAACCCGTCTTGAGTAAACGTGGTGATCAACGTTTGTGCCATCTCTGTATGAGAAGAGGTCTTTACCCTGGAGTGGAACAATAATAGGCTGGTATTATATTATTGCCAGGTGCAGGTTCCAGGGAAAAAAAAAACAAAACAAAAAAAAACCTATAAGACAAAAAATCCTACAGTCTCGAATAATACCAATTTTTGAATGCACAATATTTTGTTAATCTGTATAAAGCTTGCCAAAAAAAAACTTGTCCGAAACAAGTCAGTAAAATCAATAGAAATTACGGATTCTTGTCACGCTCCAACATAAAAAAAATTGCCAGTCTATATTCACCTCTATGAACATCATAATAAACTATACCTTCTCCCCACACCTGTGTATTGTGTAAGCGTATAAAAGCGTAGCGTGTAACAGTCCAAGTAACGCAAGCTAATTGACAGATTGAGTGAGCATCCACTCTCTGCCATCGATGGCTTAGGGTGGATACGCTACCGGTTTAAATGGGAAGTCTTATAAGTGAGCAGATTAAATTATATGTAAGTGGAGGATTGAGACGGGAATGTAATCGAATGAGAAATGCGAGAAATTTTAATGAGTTCTGATACAAAAATTAAACAGGGATAAGAGGATGGCTAATAGTGGAAAAAATGTGTAAATACGGTGGGATTTAAAGCTTTTCATGATGCTTTTAAGGAATCATTTTTATTCCTCATAAAAAAGATGTTCTTGTTTGATATCTGGATTTTTGCGATAAGTACATATTATAAAAAATAAATAAAAATAATTATAAAAAATAAAAAAGCTGTTCTTGTTTGATATCTGGATATTTGCGATAAGTAAGGCAAATTATTCAAGAGAAAACTACATAGTTTTTTAAACTTTATTTTAAGGTGTGTATGAAGTTCAAATCTTTTCAATGGGAAAAAAATATTTCAAGCCATCTATGTGAGGAAATTTTTAACAGTGAAACTGTTCGGAAAAATCTTCCATACAATGCTTCCACACATCTACATAATATGTTGTAAAAGTTTTTATTAATACCTATTCAAACACAACTGAATGTCCGAAACTACCCTTATACATGGTAACCCTCTTACGTGGTACAGAACGGGCGTCGAAGGTAATGCGAGCGATTTCATTCGGTAGGTACACAGTATCGCATCGAAATGATTCGATTGTTATCGATTGTACGTATCGAATGGATTCGATTATTTTAAATAAGCGCAGCGCCAGTGATTCTACTGATGAATACGGTTCGAAGAATTTATCAAGTGTGTTCGTTATTTTGATTGATTGGCACTTGTTTTTTGTATGTAGGATTATTATTTCCGTGTATTTGTTTTATGTAGAAAAGATGTTGGATATGAATAATTGCTAATGCGAATTCAATAAAATAAAAGTTGTTCAATTTGCTATAATACATTAAAATGCACGGATGTTTTCTAAAACATCTTCGATCTAAATTCACACTGTCATTGCTTAATTCTTAGCCAAATCTTAAAATAAAATGTTATAATAACCTCCACTCCACACGCACTTCTAATCGAACGTAAATGGTACAAACACTGATATAGTTCCTCAAAGTTTAGGACAAAATAATTACAACAATTTATTAACAAGGTACAAAAAATATCGTTGACTATACTGAATGACACGTGTTACCGTATTGAAAAAATAGAGTATAATAGGTAAACGGAGTAGAAGCCTATGGCATACCTAGTTGTTTTCTTTTATGAAAAAAAAAAATCTAAATTCAAATGCGTATTTTAACGACCTATAAAGTTTTTTCAAAATTTCTGTTTTTATTGTTTAGTTAACTTCAAATGTGTAGTGTTTATTGATAGAGCAATTTCTTTCTAAGCTATTGAAAAAAACAAAAAAAAAAACTAGGTATGCCATAGGCTTCTACTCCGTTCATCTATTGTACCCTATTTTTTTCAAGACGTTAAATAAAATCATCCAGTATTATTGTATAGGCAAAATAATAAACATCTTTCGTGAAATGAATCTCCAGTATAACTGATTAACTACCAAATCACGGTTACCATAATATCAATATTAGCAAGGGTATCCGTATCCTTTGATCCCAAATCAGGCTCCCAATAATAACAAACAATGGACGTAAATAATTGGGATATACGAGACGCGAGTAAAACACATCGACATGGTACAAAACATCCACACTGCCACAAGATAAATAAGCAGGCATGGAAGGTTAATTTTGTGCAAACATCATCACCATCATTTTAGCCGAAAGATTAACGTTTAGTCCACAGTTGGACATAGGCCTGCCCCAAGCACCGCCACTTCGACCGGTTCTGTGCTTCCCGCCTCCAGCGGTGGTTTGTTGGTTTTATTTTGTGCAATGGTGGTGGTTTCTTATAAGCTGTTTCCTTCCCAAAAAACGTTTAAAGATTTTGGAATCGCCCATAGTATATTATTTTAACTGCCTCAAAGTTTAAAAACAATTTTGCGTTCTCAGTACATTTTTGAAAATCTTTTATATGCCCGTAAAAAAATTAAATTGTTTAAAAAATACAGTGATATCCACAATATAAATACTAGGAACAAACACAAATTTGTTGTACCTCCAACATGGCTCAAGAAAATAGGTGGCTCATTCAGGTGTCAATGTATACGCTTTTTAAACTTCCAAGCCACGTTCAAGATCTAAGCCTTAATAAATTCAAATCATTCATTAAACGCAAGTTGTGTCAGAAAGCTTTTTATACCGTTAAAGATTATATTGAGGATAAAAAGGCTTGGGATGGAACTGCTCCAAATTTTCTTTTTTCTCTTTTTATTTTTGCATACTGAATGTTGACATGAATATTTACTTTGTAAAGTATTATATTATTTTAATTTATTGTGAATGTGAAGACTATGTATGTCATTGCTTTTTTTGTTTCTTTTATTTTTTCTCTCAGTTATTTTTAATCATGGTCTGGCAGTTTGAGTAATTTATGCGGCCTACCCCAATGGCCTTTCTTTGGTATTGTTCGTCGAATCGTTGAGCTCCTTAAGTTCTGAGTTGAGCTACGCGATTACTGACAAATGCGTGCACTGACTGGACAGGTCCTCTCAATCTGTGTAGTTCTTTCCTCAAAAGACCATTTCAGACACCAATCTACATGGTCTTCACATGAAGTGACCAAGATTATGTCCGGACTTTATAAGAGACTGTGACTTCCGAGTTTGTTTCGGCCTTTCTTCTCAGAATAGTCAGATAGGAAACGCCGACCTCATCTAGTTTAAAAAAAAATACATTATTGACTTGTAAAAGTATTTGTACAAACCTACTTACAGAAATAAAAATCATTTATCATTTATTTATCAATATCAATTATTATTAAATATGGGATTGGAATAAAGCTTTTTACAAGATTTTTGTTTGACGCTGGCAGAATAGTCGACACCGGCTCAATTACCAAAAGGAAAAAAAAAAGAAAGATTTTTGTAGATAAAAAACCGCTTGAAGTGACCTTGACCGAAATACTATTCAAGGTCACTTTCACTGCTCCATTGAATTTGTGGCAGAACCTATTGTGTACGCTACCCATTCCGTACTATTGGCCTTCTGTAATTTCACACTTTGTGGCCTCAAGCCCAATATTATACAAGGGTGGGCTATACATCCCCAAACTTGTGGGGTTGGTGCGAATTTATTTTCAATTCCGACAACAATACGCTGTTTTTCTCACAAACTACCCACTTAAATATAATGCGGCCGATACGGAGAGCGGTGGAGCGTTTTTATTCGCGTGTTTTAGAGGTTGCAAGTTATAGGCTGTAGCGGGTGTCAGAGGTTGTCAGCCCATGTACTAGCATTAGTGTCTATCACTACTATTTAGTGTCTTTTAGCAGAGTATTCATTTTGCGTCTTTCTAAACAATCCTTATTTTTGCGATATTCATTAAAAGAATGCGTAAATCAAAAATCAACAAGGTATATTAGATAAATGATCTGAGCTGGTACATCTTTGGTAATCTAAATCAGCTGGCCACATTAATTAAATGGTTTCAATAATTTTTTGCCTTAAGAGGATTGTGAAGCTGTAAATTTTCATACAAAAAGAGATAACGTTTTTCTCCCCGTAAACATAGTCTAATTTTCATAATTTTTAGCAATGTTGTAGGTATAATAAAAAACTAGGTCCGTACGTTTTTATTATAAAGAAATATTGCACACGATATAAGTTATTAGCATCTAAATATCTATATTTTTGACATAAAAACATCCTCGAGCATTTTTATTTTTTTAAGTAAATTAAATTGAATTACTTAAAACGAAAAACGTGCAGACCTAGATTGAAGTGTACTGAATGTAATGAGACTAAAATTGTCTCATTTCGTAAAGATTTAGGGGAGTGAAAACGTTATCGCCCGAAACAATATTTATGTAGATAATTGTATGAAATGTAGGTAAATGCCTCCAAAAATTGCGCCGCGTTTCGGCACTTCACAATCCTCTAAAATAATACTTATCTCTTATCACATGCACCAAATAACATTTCAAGTCCCTCAAGGAAGTATTTTATTTAGAAATATTGTTTCGTGACACACAGGACTTGCCGATAGGCGCAGGTACGATAGGTATTGACTTAGAAGACACAATACATAAGACCCACGTAGGACCAGACAATAAAATAAGGTAGGTAAAAGATAAAAATAAAATATCGTCCGATTTCCTATAAAAAAACCTGTTCTTTTAAAGGCCAATGTCTGAAAAAAAAAATGTTTGTTAATATTTTCTTTCAATTCGATGGACTAAACCACATAAGGAAAAAAAAGCACATACCTTCATTGTCACATCAATTTCAAGTATAGTATAGTATTTTTCAATCTTTCGTGAATCTTCTGCTTATTTATATTCTGTGGTAAGGAAACGACGAAGGCTAGAAAAGGTAACAATTTAAACTCACCTATGCACGATATATTTGTGGTTATTCGGGCACACTTTATGGCGTGAATGGGCCGTTTTATGTACTCGAGTGATTTAATGATGTTAGTTTTGTGTTATTTCGCCATTTATTTTTGAAATTGCTTTACTTTAGGTACCATTGGATTTTTGTTCAGAAATGTGGGAAAATAAACATTAATATCAGTTTTTTTTAGATTAGATTACGGGGAGGATTAGTAGGTGCTGCGTTTAAATTTTGACACAAATTACTATTGCATTAAAATTATCACTCTCTTTAAGCAATATTCTACTCCAAAGTAATTTTCGTAAGTTTCAAAACAGTTTTGCTAACAATTTTCATGTTCCTTTATGTAACTTTTATTTCAATTTCTAACATAATATTTAAATAATTTAAAAGCTAACATTATTTAAATAATAATCTAAGTATAAGTATATAAAAAAAAATATATTATAAGTAACGTACTATTCATATACCTAACCTAATGTTTATCAAACAGTTAGTTACGTAATATTCCGAAAGGGTTTCTTCAAAACAAAAGAAAAACGAAAAGAGTGAACGTGCTATAAGCCCCCTGTATTCAAAAGCTCAGGTATCAACAAGGATGGCGATGGTTTGAAAGGAGTAATTTAAACGCGTCGATTTAAGACGTATGCGGTTTAGGGCAAAAGGGAATCGAATGAATTTATGCGAGTGAGTGAATGAATAGTTTATATGTAAGTTCGTTGAATAAGTAATGCTAGAGTTTGAACCCATTGGGAGCGGGTTACCTAGATTCTTTGATTCACCTGATTTTGACAGATCATTGGTTACAGGGTTAGTTTAAGTTTCTTGATTTGGTCTATAGCGTCTTGATTAGAATATTTCGGATGATGTTCAGAGGAATTATCCGATTTCAATCTAACAACAGTTTTAGCCAGCAAAAATGTCTACTACTAGTCTAATGGTAGCTTTTCTGTATCTATAAGAATTTTCACAAGCCTCTGACATTTTGTTATAATAGAAATATGATAATATTATTTTAATACGTCCCAGTGAACTCATTACTATGGTGCGGTGCCACTACTATCCACGGTGTTAAGAGTAGATTACTAAAGAGTAGGTATTCACTTGCTATGCTAAACCTTAAGGATAGGTCTCTTTGATAGCTGTACGATTTAAGCAAGATAAAATTTAATAAAAATAATTAGAATTAAGTTTACATATTGATTCGCAAAAGTGTAATAAGAAATCCAAATGCCCATTTTCACCAACACTCAGTGACACTTAAATGAATCTCTAAATATTATTGCGCTGTTGGATTTTCAACTCTCGGCGCTGTTAAGTCTAGCGTTAAAAATCCAACAGTGCACTTTTATTTAGGGATTCATTTAAGTGTCACTTAGAGTTGGTGAAAACGGGCATAAAAAAACTTTATATGGGTACAAAACTAAAGTAAAGTTAGACTGTAAACTGAAACTGCAAACCAATATTTAACTGTTTATAGTCCAGTCAGTGGGGACGAAAAAGAGGCTTTGTTAGCCTACAAAAGGTGGAGTAGAAAATGTTTTGATTTTTATTGCTGACTAGTCATGAAAAATTTAAGCTTTTGACCTCGAGCGGTGACAGCGTTAGTCGCCATCTTGAATTGAAGGTATCAAAATTAGTGTTTTTTGCTGTTTTTTTTTGCATGCTTCAACAGTTTATGACAAAAATGTCTATTAGTATCTAGAAGTAGCTATAAGGAAGACAAAATAAAAATGAAAAAAAAAAACATTTGTATTTGTATTTATTCTGTAAGTCAAAGATAAAAACTTACAAGCGGTAGAAAAAAATATATTTACAAAAACATCATCTATATAGGTAACATTGAATTTTTAAAACTAAATATTTTAAAACCGTTTTTAAGGTCTAGATTAACGCCGACAGCTACATTATCCGCGCTGGCATTTTCTGTCTCCTTGTATTGCGAAATTTCGTCATTATTAACATTATTATCCTGGGTCTATCACAATTTCTGATACATTTTCGCATACCTGACCACTACAGAATCCACACCCAATAGAACATTTCAGTCCAGCTTTTCTGCAGCTACATCTGCTCTATTGTATCCTGTTTTACAGTTGCAAGATTTAAAAGTTTCTCGGGCGCTGCTTTCTCAGTTGTTGTTACAGAAGTAAGCCCATTATTGATGTGATATCTCCCCATTCTTCTGGATTTTTTAAATTCTGTATTATGTTTGAACGTGGTGGTATGTCCTAAAAGCATGATGCTCTATAGAGTGTGGATTCTGTAGTGGTCAGGTATGCGAAAATACATCAGAAATTGAGATAGAGACCGGGGATAATAATGATAATAATGACGAAATTTTACAATACAAGGAGACAGAAAATGCCAGCGCGGATAATGTAGTTGTCGAAGGACCCAAACGGTTTAAAATATTTAGTTTATAAATTCAATATGACGATTTTTCTACCGCTTGTAACTTTATTTCTATAAGACGTACAGAATAAATACAAATACAATTTTTTTTTTGAAATTTTCTCTTTATATTTTTCATGGATATTATTGTCATACAGTGTAAAAACTATTCAAGATGGCGGCTAACGCTGTCACCCCTCGAGGTCAAATATTTCTCATGACTGGCGTATAATATATAAGCAATACAAATAAATCATAACATTTTCTACTTCATCTTTTGTAGGGCACTACCTGCTAGACTATAACCAAAAGCTATTAAAATATAAGTTCGTTCTTCACATTATAATACGTAATAATACATAGGTACTCACTCTTAAACAACATATTAAAAAAATTCTCAATACCTAAAAAAAAAACAACTGCTCAAGCTAACAAAAAGGCTAAAACATACTTGTAACAAACATCGTCGCTGTCGCTGCGACAGTACGACTATACGAGTTGACTTAATGATGTAAGAAATATGAGAAAGGCAGGGCCGGCGACAACGCGCTCTAATATTACACAGGGTGATTGTACGTACTCTAGTTTGCTCTTTAATAATACGGCCAACGATGCCAGATGAAATTTCCCGGCGCCTGATGTAAGGTGTGTGAGTACGCGAGCGTTTGTGTCGCTGCGATTTGTAGCATTAGAACGTTTGGTTTGGGACGTTGCTTTATTTGAAATATATTGAGGAATGAAGATAGATTTTAATATTGTAAGAATAGAAACTTGACGGTTATTACTAATTAATAGCTAATCCATTAAAAACTATGACTTTATGGTTGATTTTAGCTGCCCTTACTACATCTAACACGTAGGTACTATCGGCATAACTTAAGCTTGCTCAGTTTAGAAAACATGTCTGCGGAAGTGCAGCAAGTGACAGACCACACTCCTTCCTGGTTTCACCCAATTAGAGACAATATGCATTTGTGTTATTACAGGGCGTCTGCACGTGCACAAAACAGCAAACTATAGCAACAAATCAAATCAAAAACAAACGTCAAAGGAAGCCCTATTGGTCAAAACGCGCGCATCGGGCAATCGAGTAGTGAGCCATGCTATGCGATTATCGCCTCAAATAGTAGGTACTTAATATTATTAAAACTAGCTGCTCCATAATAAATAATATTCCAATAATTTACCAAGCATTATTCAATATCATAGTCTTGCCAACATTATTACCACAATCCTCAACCTCAACGTAGCGAACATACAACCTCGTGTGAAGCACCTCATAATAAAGTCGACTGCAAGCGAAGGAAATTTCTTTCGTCTTGTTACCATACCACTAGAGGACCTAACCTCGGTTGCATTACTCTACTGAGCATTTTTAGAGTTCCGTATCCGAAGGGTGCTAAACGGAACGCTATTAGTAAGCTTTCGCTGTAGTCCATTCATCCGTCTGTCTGTCAGTGGGCTGTATTTCATGAACCGTAATAATACATAGCTGTTCGCTCCGATCGCTTCGTTCAGGTGAGTGAATGACAATGCACTTGGCTGTTGGACCGAATAGCTCAGAAGACGGAGCGATGACGAATTCATATCCTACGCTCCTCCCGTGTGGTGCTGAAGAAGTATCACGCGTATGCATCGCTAGTGCTCGTTTAATGTTAATTATTTCTAGCATAAGTTTAATGTATTCGAACTGGCTGTGCTTTTTCAAATAAATAAACGCTTGCCCAGAGCAGTCTACTGCAGATTCTCTTGGTGCTTCGTGACACTCAGTCTAATCGTCTACTGAAGATTTCTCTACAGTGCTCTGAGAGCTCACAATAAACGGTAGTCTACTTCATCTTGAAGATTGCCAAAACCGCCTCCATTCGCTAGCGAATCGCGTAAACTTATAAATACGTCGCGAAATCCAACGCCATCAGTCGCTATGCAACCTCTTTCAAGTTTCTACAAGGCCTGTTCTTCAAAGGACTCCGTGACCGCTAGTAAGGTCAGTCGTGACCCCTGTTCAAGGTGATGTTCGGAGAGAGACTGGCGTCGACATTCTTGTTTTCTTTTACTCTATTTCCAAACCGCATTTAAATGATCCAATATACCTAAATCGCACGACCAGTGACAGTTGAAGTTTTCACAGATTATATATTTCTATTGCCGCTATAACAACAAATAATAAAAATAAAATGAAAGTTAAAAATTAAAGGGGTATACAAGAAACATGTTTTTAAACAGAAGTATTTTTTTAAAATATATAGTGTTAAATATTGTACGGTGGTACGGAACTCTTCATGTGCGAATCCGACTCGCACTTGGCCGGTTTTTGAGGCTTCCTCAAGACGTGACGTCATAAGGTACTAATAGCTGATATTAAAAGAAGAAATTTCTACGGTCCTAGGAAATGCGAGGAAAAATTAAGTACGTCATTTACTTTGAGTGCATGAACTAATAAAATGAGTTTATTAAATAAACTTTATAGTGCAGTTTTATACGCTGTTTTGTGATCTTCTTGAAGAGTTTACTGCTTGGGTTATTAAGTTAGAAGTTAACTTAATACTTTTTTACTTTTGAACTAAACAGTTAAATGTTAGTTTTTCATATCATTTAGGGCTTTAGCACACCTCCGACGCAAAACCGTAGCAGTGAAACCGCATTCAACTGTATGATGTTCCGCTACTCGAATCACGGAAAAACACCGGAACACCAGCGAAACATCGTGCGGTTTCGCGGTTTCGCGGCAGACGTGTGCCAAGGCCTTTAAGGTTGTAAATGTGGATCAATGACAAGGCCCAGATTGGGCAGTTTCGAGAGGTTCACACGATCATTACTTGCTTATTTTGTATTACCATGGTTATCAAATCAAAGATAAATATATAACTATGCAATTCCAAACAGACAGAGGGCAAGGTGCAAGCGACACAGAGAAAACTTCACACAAACGCACAATGATAGGTGCACTACAATAAAGCACGGCAGTTCAAAACCTCTTTTGTCCCACCGTCGGCGAGGAAGCGACTAACTATCGGCTATTTTCTCGCTCAAGAAACGTACAATAGACATTGACACCTGAAAGCCAATATTTACCAAACGACATGTTGGCAACTTTACACCAGAGCATTTGTTTATTTTTTTTTGAAAATAAAATTGTAAACAATCGCTTATCGCGTCGATATACATAGGTACATTCCATGTAAACAAAAGAGATGCATATATTAATAGTTGATTGCTGACTGTTCACACTGCCGGCGAGGACTCGCTCCACTGGTTTATCGTTGAGCAACAAGAGCTATCAAAGATAATACTAGCTCAGCGATACTCGCTCAGTGATGACCTCTTGGCGGTCAGAGCTCACGCCGAGATACTAACCAGCGGTCATTTCTACCTAGAGTGCGGATCTGAGCGTTTATCATTGTTTTAGTAGAGATCAGTTTGAATATTTACATGCTTTAGTCGACTGAAACCCCTGTGGGACTAACTACTATAGGAGCTACACGCTAGCTGCTCGCCAACTAGTTTTGAGTTGCTAGTTCTTCTCGGTACTCGTTCATCGCCGGCGGTGGGACTACTGACTTACCTAGGGAGCTTTGCTTCTGTGGGGGGTTACTCTGTGGCACTGCGTTCGTACTAATTCGGAAGTATGAAGATTATTACCGAATGGCATACATTTTCTGGTTTACCTGTACGTATGTTGATAGCTTTAGAGTCAATGTTCTCTGTATTAAAAAGAAGAACAGAGATACATAATTACGTATGTTAGAATTAAGGGTAATCATACATTTTACACCGTTACTATTCGGAACTATATTCACTTAGGCTTATTTATGTTTAATTTAGAAACGTTTATTAAAATACATTGAAAAGTATGTAATTTGACTACAATTAAAAGTGAAGTAAAAATATGTTTAATAAATGTAGGAATAGAATAAATAAGAACAAGTTGACTGAGGCGGACATTCTTGGGGAGACCGTCGAATCAGACGGACGTAGCTTAATAAGTGTATCCACTGTGCGAGAAATATAAGCAACTATCTACTTACCTACATTTTGTTTAATTTGCCACCCTGATTTTTATACGTAACATTGTTAATAATGTAAAAAAAGCAACATTTCTCGCCAGCAATATTATTAGGCCCCAATTTGATGGCCCTTAAAGCGATCTCAACTCAGTGACCACGGTCGCGTATAATCTTATTAATATTTCACAGCTATTTAACAAGATATTAATGTTAATTCTCTAAAGACAAAGATGGGCCGCTTGGAAACGTGCGAAAGAGGGATTTTTTACGACGTGATTATAAAATACGATGCAATAAACAATTTAGCGGTTTTAAAGAGTTTGTTTAGATGTTAAAGCTAATTGAATTGAAGTATCAAGATGTGATGGTGTCATAAAATTGCTGTATTGCAAAGTAGGAGACCAAACTATAGCCAGTTCATGTTTACATAAAGATGTTTACACAAGACATGCAAAGAGCTTATTATTGTTATTAGTTTAGCTTGGCATGCATCGATAGTAGTTTGTTCAATGATCGGCTTTATTCACAGCGCATTATCTATTAACAATAATTATTTATTTAATTGCTAACATGTAAAACACTGGGTAACATGTAGGACAACGGTGAAGGAAAACTTCTTAAGGAAACCGGCATGTCCTAGAACCAAAAATTCGAAGTTATGTGACATATTTACCAACAGCGCACTTGACCCACGTGGTGGATTATGGCCCACTCTCTCTCGCCGAGAGGAGGCTCTCGCTGAGGGAGGGTTTCCCATCAGTGGGAACATTATAGGCTGATTATAAAAACATGCACACATGCACCTGTAAGGGCACTGCTAATTGTATATATCTAATTACTAAATTACATAATATAGTATTGATTCCAATTATTACATTATACTAAACATTAATCAGTAATTTATTACATTTTATCCTAACATAATATTATAAGTAACTTTGTTTTTTTGTTACCTTTTCACGCCTAAACCACTGAACCGATCATCCTGAAATTTTGCATAAGTACACGTTATCACGTCTACAGAAACGGAAATAGGGTACTTACATCCCGAAAAAAAGTAGTGTTCCCGAGGAAAACAACAATAACGTACATATGATAATAGATGGCGCCATCATGATTGAATTATATTAATAAAGAAACTTTTTAGTAGTGTGTTAAGAGCTTTTTTTTTATTTAAGTACCTAATACATTGTAAGTGTACTATAAATGCGAAAGTGAGTTTTTTGGTTTGTTACGCTTTCACGATAAAACCGTTGAACGGATTTGGATGAAATTGGGCACATGGGTAGACTATATGACCTGGATTAGGATCTTTGATCCTGGTAGTGCGTTCCCGTGAGATAATTTCCGACAACCACGCGGGCGAAGCCGCGGGCAAAAGCTAGTTTTAAAATAAATCAAATTATCGAATTAACTGTGTACGACAAGACAAAAAAAAGAAACCCGTTATTTTTGGCTCTTATCTACATCATTCTCAAGTTAGATAATAACGAAAGCAGTTAGATTACAGCGTTGAGCAATATTAAGAAGACCATAAACTAATCGGAATATATCATAATTCCTTAGCGACTCCTACTAAACGGGGCCATAAAAACGACAAAGAAGGATTTAGAAGAACTAAAAAAACTTCAATTAAATCAATACATATGCATACGCCGATAAAACCTCTTTTAAACTTTCAATGACACCAATCTATTGAGAATCACCAATAAGTAACGAAATCGACTCCAACCAAACACACACTCCTTTAGATTAAATCAAGGTAACCCTACCCCATCTGCTAATCCCGCGCACAGTAAACTGCGCCAACGAATTACTGTAATTACGTTCGGCTGTGCCCGCGGGGAATAATTTGCTGGTTTTCGGACCCTAGCGAAATGTAACACCAGCCGGGGCGCTTGGAACCGGGGTGAATGTCTGTGGGGAGCGGTGAAGGTTACGTTGTACTATGTTCTGTGTTGAGGCCGTACTGTTGAAGTGTGAACGCATTTATCGGGTTAGGGGTAGGTATGTAAAAAAGCTATCTCGGATATAGCTTTCTTTGCATTATCCTTTTTAACCGACTTCAAAAAGGAGGAGGTTCCTGTATGTTTCTTTTTTGTATGTTTGTTACACGATTACTCAAATACGGATGGACCGATTTGGATTTTTTTTTTGTTTTGTTTGAAGGGTATACTTCTTAGGTGGTCCTATACAGGGTGATTTTTAAAACATGCGACAAAATTTAAGGGGGTGTTCTACCCATCAATATGAACAACTTTTACTATGGGACCAACTCGGAATTCGCAAAAAAATTTCGACCTTTTTATACAAAATGGTCCAATCGGGTATGTGTTTTTACATGAAAAGGTATTTTTTTTTTTTTGCGAATTCTTAGTTGGTCCCATAGTAAAAGTTGTTCATATTGATGGGTAGAACACCCCCTTAAATTTTGTCGCATGTTTTAAAAATCAACCTGTATAAATTTTATTAACTTTGCTTTGGTAGTTTTTGAGTTAGCTTCAATAATGCGGATTTTTCCCACTTATATTATATGTGGATGATGTTTCAATAACTTTCTATCACTGTTATTTACATAGCAGGTAGTGGTATTCGAATTTGTATGGGGGTAGGCACCACAACTAAAAAGTGAAAAATAAAACCTTTTTTCATGATGAAAAGTTTTTATGATAGTTGAAGGTTTTTGCTTCAAAGCAAGTGTAGGACAGGGAGTCGTAGCGCAGAGTTGCAGTGGACTGCGATAGGCTGAATTTATCGACTGAAGTGTAGGACGTCTGGATGAGGAGCCAGATCAAACATAAACCCGCAGGGCAGTATGTAATGAGCTGTTGGGCAGAAGCGACCCCTCGGACCCTATTTCCCAGGAGAAGTCTTGTTCCTCACCTTGGTTTGCCTTTATTGGCTGGCCTGAGTGAAGACTGTCGAGGAATTGAGCTCCCACCACTTTCTTGCCTTTATTGGCTGGATTGAGTGGAGATTCGCAAGAGCAAACGTGCTCCGAGGAAGGAAGTATTCCAGTAAGGTGCTGGTAGGGATCTTGACCATACTTCCAGGATTGTCCTGATAGCCGTGGAATACCTCTCCACTCTTCAAGAACCTCAAGAAGTATTTCTCCCTTGTTGCTACGTCACTATGTGCTAGCGACCGTTTCCGGCGGCCCATTATTGAGTGTACAAGTCACCCAAATCCATAGCCCAATATGTTTTGTTTCTATGTTCTGCAATAGTTCTTTCTGCACCAACCGGGGTTGTTTTCGACATCTGTTTATTTATTTGATGAATATTATTTATGATTATTAACAGAATCCAGAAACAAAAAGTAGAAAGGTTGGAAAGTTTATTATTGGGTCCTAGCTACAGAAAAAATACACTTAAATTAATTCAGCAAATACTAATTGTTTCACGTATATTGGTGTCTTCACGTTAATGTAATCAAATCAACTATCATATATTATGCACCCACCCTTGCCTAATTCGTAGGGTGCCGACTGTCGTGAGTTACACCCTGTAGTCATGATAATCGAGGGGGTGCATTTAAAGCTTCCTAAAAATGGAAATTTTATTAGCAATGTTCCTTTTGTCCGTCTGTATATGCGTCTCTAAATGAAGATTTATCCTTTCTTTATTCTTAATGAAAATGTATAACCTAAAATGTGTTGCAATAATTAAAGTGAGCAGGAAAAGAAACCTTAAAAATAATCGTGGAAATGTTAGGAGTATTGTGTTATCTGAGTGTATTAAATTGCGGGTTCAAAGCTTCCTTATCATATTATGTATCCTCCTTACATTAAATGTAACGAAAACTGTTCTTGGTAAATGTTAAATGAATCATCCCTCTACAGGTCACCGCGGCGCACGAAGAGGCCACGCACGTGTGTTAAGCTTCGCTTTGCAAGAAAATGTATGTGATTGTGTCCACTGACGTCATTAGTACATGGCTTGCTCGAATATGGCGCTCACATAGCTCAACGCTGTCAACGCCATGCACCTAGTGCATGCGGTACGCACTATACACGAATATCACCCCACGACTATGTACAACTGTATGTGTAAAACACGTGCGTAGCCTCTCCGTGCGCCGCGCACGCACGCGTGTGTACTGCAGTGGAAACGTAGACCCACGTTGTCAAACAAATGAATCCACGCAGCTAAAATGCGCCGCGTGCCCGTGCACAGCGTGCGCCACGGTGGGTTTGTGCCTTAAGTTAAACGGAGGTTATTAACCTGATCATCAAACGTTGTTCCCGTTACAAATTACAGTAATTAGAAAGGTCGTTTGTAAACTGACGTATCAAATTCTTTGCCGCTTCTCACAGCACTAGAGATCATAATTTTCCATAACCTGTATAATACACGAGCCAAAAAGTTTCAACTAAATATCCGCATATTTTAAACATACCGTCTAATATTGCCAACAGCAATCCTGGCACGCAGTTGTACTAACATTTTAATCATGAACAGTATGTACAGTATGAACTTGTACAGTCAAAGCCAAAAATATGTATACAGCAAAATTCAAGCGATTTTCTCTATGAAGGTATTATATTTAGGTGAGGATGTCACAGAAGCATAGGGAGGGAGGATGGCACAAGAAAAAAAAACGTGTGCGGTCGGGGGACTTTCAGGAACAAAGTTGAAGAACAAACTGTCAAAAACAAACAAAATTCGTAGCCGCCATCTTGTATTTACATTTTAACGTCACTATCGAAAACTGAAAATGATCCATGACGAAATATTTAAAATTTTTCGCAGCCGCCATCTTAGATTTTCATTTTGACCAAATGCACACTTTCTCTTAAGAAGCCGCATGGAGCATAACGATTTTTCGTTACGTGACGATTTCTACCAGTCATCTTCTACCGCAAGTCGCGTTATAGAACTTGGTTCCACAAAGAGACCTATACTGTACTGTACTGTATAACCGAGCTGTAGATGATGTGGATGTTTTCTATGAATCGATTATAGTTATTTATGCAACTGTTGTATAATAAGGTGTACTAAAACACGAATGTGGGTTTATCACATGAGTGGTGTAGATAACTACACCCATGACATGAATCCTCTGTAAAAGGTTCTGAAACAATAGGGTGAGTTGAACAGTGTTGTAAGAACTCTATGTAAATTCATGGGACGTTGCTGAAAATTGCTGAGTATCTAATATAAAAAAAAAAACTAAGTTTAACTTATAATATAATTATTTATTATTTTAAATGATGGAGCTGTGGTAGTGAAACTCGCGTGCATGACAATGTGCTTTTTTTGAAATTCATAAAGATACCACGAACTGAGTAGTGAGAATGTGGCTGTTTCATGGGTAGGTAAGTAAGGCAGGGATCGATAAAGCAAAGGAGTTGCATAATGAAATTTAGTACAACATTATAACACTGTTTCTGTAACTTTTATATAGGACTTTCGAGCATAGGTGTAGATAAAATTCTTTATGAATCAATACAAAGGAAATAAAATATGGGAGTTGTGGCAGACAGTATATTTTAACTAATAATGGTTTGTATAACATTTCATTCGATTTCCTCCGAGAAAATAGCTTTTGAATTTAACTAGCTAAGCGTGTACTTATTGCTCATGATTGTACAATGTGCACGGTAAGTTTAAATGGCCGCCGCGTGGATTACGGCCAGTATTATCTCGATAGTGTTTACAGCAGTCATAAAACTAATTTGGCCATAATGAGGACCCATTAGTTGCTGTAATATGCGGCACTTTTAATATACAACCGGTGACAAGATTTGCGCAAAATCAGACCTTATTTTTGAGAAATAAGATCGGTTTTTGAAATGATTGTTTTAAATTATTTTTGGAGCACTTATTTATGAGATGCTTTCTATAGTATTTATAAGTTGAAAAGTACCCATAATTTGACAATGTTAGGATGACAAGGGAGGCTAAAACAGGGTTAGAGATGCAGTAGAGATAAATATTCCATTTTGTAAGTGAAATTGATAAGTAATTCGGAATTTTTCAAACTTAGTTTCAATTCCGAGTATTCCCCAGAAATTCTTACTTAATTGTTGGAATACTTGTTAGACGAAATTGTACACGAATATTAATATCAGTAAGATACTCAATCTGTACCTAAAAGGTTTTAGTAAAGTAATCATTAACAAATTAATTTCAGTTCATTGTATGTTTTTTATATGTATAATAATTAATAGTTACAGTTAATTAAATAAGTGATCAAATGTTATTATAATATATATTTGTACGCCGTTAAGGTAAAACATCACTGTGATCCTTTCTGCAATGAACTTAACATCTCGCATGCTTTGTGTGTGCATACTCATGTTTCGGACAAATAAATGATCACTCTCTCTCACTCTCTCTCAATGTTATGAACATTGTGCTTTTTGTAACTACTCTAATTAGTATAAAACTAATATTCAATACAGTTAAATAATGAAAAATATCACGGTGCATACTTATCGCATGGGACGATTAGTATTTCATTAGAAATCCACCTGAAACAAACAAAAAGTTCACATTAGTAAAACTGCAATACAAACATAAACACAACATTACGCAACATTTTACATGAAGGGTAAGGCAGAGGAGTATTTTTAGTACGTAGACTTAGCGCAGGTGCCAAAGGTAAGAATATAGTCGCGGGAATACATCAACCGCCACCACCCAACTCAGTCCAGCCCCAGGAGCTCCTGCCCAAGTAGGCCGCAGCAAGCACAATATAGCAAATTGGGGGATTATTGTCCCAATCGACACCCAGCGCGAATGTGGTGCTCCTGACCAAACCATGTCCCATATGTTGGAGTGTCCACACGGAAAAATCTGATGCTGTGATTGGCGTAGCCACCTACTGGCCCTAACTCATCTATAAGAAAATAGGTCGCTCATTCAGGTGTCAATGTATACGCTTTTATAATAAACTTCCAAGCCACGTTCAAGATCTGAGCCTTAATAAATTCAAATCATTCATTAAACGCAAGTTGTGTCAGAAAGCTTATTATACCGTTAAAGATTTTATTGAGGACAAAAAGGCTTGGGATTGAACTGCTCCAAATTTTATTTTATTCTTTTATTTTTGCATACTGAATGTTGACATGACTATTTACTTTGTACAGTATTATATTATTTTAATTTATTGTGAATGTGAAGACTATGTAGGTCATTGCTTTTTTTTGTTTTTTTTTATTTTTTCTCTCATTTATTTTTAATCATCGTCTGGCAGTTTGAGTAATTTATGCGGCCTACCCCAATGTCCTTTCTTTGGTATTGTTCGTCGAATCGTTGAGCTCCTTAAGTTCTGGGTTGAGCTGCACGATTACTGACAAATGCGTGCACTGACTGGACAGGTCCTCTCAATCTGTGTGGTTCTTTCCTCAAAAGACCATTTCAGACACCAATCTACATGGTCTTCACATGAAGTGACCAAGATTATGTCTGGACTTTATAAGAGACTGTGACCTCTGAGTTTGTTTTGGCCTTTCTTGTCAGAGTAGTCAGATAGGAAACGCCAACCTCATCTAGTTTAAAAAAAAAAAAACATGATTGACTTGTAAAAGTGTTTGTACAAACCTACTTACAGAAATAAAAATCATTTATCATTTATAATATTACTATATAATATACCTTATATTAATTTATAATATACCTTAGCCATTGGCTCAAAAAAAAAAAAGAAGATGCGTAGGTCACACTGGGAACGAAGCTAAGCACGTTTAGCTTCGCTCATGTAGCTACCGCGTGTTTGTGTACTGCGGTTCACATCGCTTACTATGCTAAGTATGAAAAGACGCCGTAGCTACATGAGCAAAGTTATAGCACCCCCAAGGACTCCACGAGACAGACTTGACCCAGTCCTTGAGTCTTATTCAAAAAATGCTAACCAAGCTATTAATGTACAATATAAGGAAATGTAAAGCACTGTTTTTGGTAAAAATAAACATTATAGTTATAAACGAACTTAGCTTCGTTCCAAATGTGACATGCGCTTTACAACCACTTTTCGCTAGTAAAAACCAATAATTTTGTTACATTTCTCAAATACTTACTGCCTGCCTAGCCTTTTCCCAAATACTTACAATAATTAGGGAAATTAATAGTAAAGGAACTTGACTACCCACGTCAATTTCCCGTGTTGATAACTAACTAACTATTTCATAAAACTGTCAAAGTACGACAAGTCGTCACTTAAATAATAAAAGGACATTTTGAAACAATTTGTTAACAATTTTTAGTTGGAAGTCAATTTGCTAAGCAATTAATTTCTCTGACCTACATAAGCAATAGGAGTAACCATCTGATTAAATTTTAAATTAAACAATGTAATTAAAATTATATAATTAATAAAATTGAATTAATATTGTACTGTTAATATTCGTTTTATATATTACAATAGATTATATATATATAGATATTTGCACACCTATTACGGTAGAATATAGTATAAAGAACTTTATTATTATGTATCACCCTCATGTACCTACCCATATTCAAGCACATAAATGATTTGATTTGATCTTTAGATACCAAGACGCGTCCGTGCCTCAGAAAGCACGATAAGCGGTTCTGTCGTGCATTTTGTAAACGCAGTAAGTAACAGTAAACATAGAAAAAAAAAAAAAAGATTCTTATTAAACTCATTTCGGCCATCACGAATACGTATAACTCAATTTTGATCAAACTGTTATTTACTGCGTTTATAAATTCTCGAATGACAGCCGGGAGCAACGCTGCCTTGAGCGTTGCTCCCGGCTGTCATTCGAGGATTTTTGACAGTCGTTACGGGTCGTCAGAAGCCCGAAAGTCTAACAACCATTCTTATCAAGGGGTATCGTATTACCCAGTTGCTTGGTTGTGGAGGTCAAATAGGCAGTCGCTCCATGTAAAATACTGGTATTCAACTGTATCTGGTTAGACTAGAAACCGACTCCGACATAGTTGGTAAAAGACTAGGTAGATGATGATAGAAGTAACATGAGTAGAAAGGTACTTATTGTAAGAGTTTTATTATCATATAATAAGTACAATAATTCATTATCATCTAACTCTGTCCAGGGAATAACGGATATTCGTATCTCTCACACAAAAACAGAACACGAGAACAGGTAATTATCTTACAAGTATCCCATAATTGCTTTATAATAGATAGCTCCGAGCATCAATATTGATTGGTGAAGGTAAACGTAGAATTGATGAGGGCATAACTCACTAAATCATACGAGACGGTATAATATAGCGAAGACGGGAACTTACTTAATGTTTATGGATTTTTTTGTTAGGAATTAGGGCACAGGTGGCAGAGTAACGTAGGGCTCTTTGTACATACAGTATCGTTGTGCTCGACTCTTGAAATAGATTCGTACGGTGCACTGACAAATGAAATAATAGCCATTATTAACTGTAGCGTAACAGATAGCCGGGGCTGTTTGTTACGCTACATGATGAGTAGAAAAATACAAGGATCTAGAAAACAAGTAAATATTCAGTCTTCGAGGCCAAGACCCAGGCCTGCAGTGCGACACGCGCGAGATGTAGCAGAGTAGGGACGGTGGATCTTCAGCTCAGGACGCTTGGTGTCACGACCGTGCAGCAAGAATCAGCAGGTAGCAAGGTAGGAGAATCCTCAGTCACCAGGGAAGGGACGAGGATGAGGCTGCAGCGTCTTACTCCAAGGAGGAGTATAGCGATAGCAGCATCCCTTGGCGATGACCTACGTCACTCCGTTAGAGGAATAGAGGAGACGGCAGTTCCAGTGTAGCGCGGATTTGGACTGATGACCGGAGTCCACCGGATAATAATACTCGTGAAGACGTCACATGACTTTTATTGTAGATAGTGTAGACTGGTTTGAAGGTAAAGATATACTGCTTCATAGTTGAAAATAGACTCCTTCGTAGTTGAATATAGAATGATTTTTAGAAACAATGACGGGTCCCTTTATAGGACCCCGTCTCGTTCTAGAAATACAAATACTAAATATTTTAAAGATACGCCAGATTAGATGAGTAACAAACACAGCCAGTGACAAGTAACATGAGAACTCGGCCTTAAAACATAGCTTACAATGGAGACTTAGCTTTAGAAAATAATAAAATCTGACAATTGACATTTGAGTTTTGACAATATTAAAATATAACAATTAGAAAATAATGTAAAATTTATCAATGAAATTGAGTGATTCTTATTGGAGTTGGTGTTAATTATGTAAAATGTAAGTATAGTGAAGTCTGAACTCCCCCAGCTCTAAAACATGTAGTTTTAAGAAACGAAATACCACACAACGTGACACTTTTATTGACAACAGAAAACAAAAAAAAAAAATCGTTCTTAATCCGAAATAAATGCGTCACGCAATCCAAACATAACAATAATCATTATAAATACGATTCGTCAATAAGAGACACCCGACGCCATGTTGTGCTATCATCAATCCTGTACGGTGCCGGATTAATGAATAATTAATGTTCGTCTCCGTGTTCGTGCCGCACACGATTTAATTTTCATCTGATTTGATTGTTCATTGCCTGTGGGAATGCGTCACGTTGTGAAGTGTAACGTAAATATGTGCGAATGGTTGTAGAAGTGTGTCATATATATGTTGGGTGGTTTTGAAATGTACCTAGTACTTGTAATGCGCGAGCTCGCGAATGCCGCGGGCTCGCCTTGTCGCGGCGGGCGCTCGTTTTGCTTTCATTCAGTGAGGTGCTGCTCAGCCCATGTAATATAACGCACCACCTCTTAAGGGGTCATTGTGAACAACTTTTACTATGGGACCAACATGAAATCAAGAAAAACAAAATCTGCTGTTCAGTAAATTTTGACGAATTATGCGAACATAAATGTACGAGTAGGTACTGAACAGCAGATTTTTTTTTTCTTCGCGATTTCAGATTTGGTCCCATAGTAAAAGTTGTTCATAATGATGAGTACAATGACCCCTTAAGAGGATGTGTATTATTTAAGTGGCCTCGACTTGGTATGAAATCACCATCACTCAAACTTAAACATTTATCTATACATATAATAAAAGTGTGACTGACCGCAGTCTGTACATGGATTTTATTTGAGAAAAAACTTTTATTCGGAGATCTTATCAACTCAATTGAATCGAAAACAATGATTTTTTTTTAGATTTATGTGCGTTTGACCGCGCTAATCTCAGAAACGGCTTAACAGATTTGGGTACGGTTTTCACGAATGTATTATGAGTATATGAATAACCTACGAAAAATAACACGGGCACAGGGGCCAGAATCTGTTACTGAATCCACAACACAGAATCTGTCAGAATCGGTCGAATGAACAGGTTGTGCGTCGATGTTCCTGCCACCCTGTTTATTACTGTTTGTTCCCGGAATTGGCAATACCACAATACCAACATTTTTATTATGTTCGGTGTATAGAAAAATGCTTTCTCAATATCACAAAATCTCTACTCAAAAAAAAAAAAAACAAAAAAAATCGTCCGCTGCCAGAAAAGTTCACATGATCATGATTGGCGCTGATTCCCTTGTTCACAAACTAAACAAAATTTAAGTTCAATGCATCTTGTTCTTTCTATTTCATTAAGAAAATGACAAAAGATAAATATTAATCAGCTCCTGACGTGTAAATTTCACGTATTTTTAGTAGCCAATTTTTTAATCATGTCTAAACTAATATTTATCATCTGTCCCTTTTTTAAAGAAATAGAATGTAAAAGAAGCACTGAACTTAAATTTAGTGTAGTTTGTGTACAAGAGAATCGGCGCCATTTAATAATTTTCACCGCGTCAAAGCTGACTTCTAAAACACATTTTTATTTTAGTTTCATATTAAACATTTAGATTCATCCACCGTACTGCCGTATCGGAGTAACGTCTTCATGTTGAGTTATGGGCTTCCGAAAACTTTTACCATTTTTCCCCTTGCACAAATTTTAGGGTTCCGCCTTAAAAATATATCGCGAAAGGAAAGCAGGTACACAATATAGGTTTTCGCTGAGATTTTTACGAGTTTCCGTAAAAACGGTTTTTTATTGAAGTTTTCAGGTAACGTGAGAATTTATTTGAGTGAATTGGTTCAAAGAAATTGAATTTAACGTTTTCAGTTTTTGCTTTTTTCTCTTTGTATATTATCAAAGTATAATATTTTCATTTTATTCTATTTATTTGGAAGAACAAACAATTACACATTATATATTACAAAGAAATAGAACATAAGGAGTTATAACATGCAACCGACAACGTTCTCCACAGATACACAGAAAGACAAAAGATAATATTGATAAAGTAAAAGTCAAGTACAGACGCCAGCACATCAAGCTACTACAATCTGTCAGATTTCTTTAATACAATTTCGACTTTATTGCTAAAGCAATAGGTTCAAGGTTGATTGGGAAAATCTGACAGTTTCGGGTAGGTTGACCTGCTGGCGTCTGTTCATGAAGTAAAATATACATAAATTACAACAGCATTGGATACTAGAGAGATTTGATATTATTCACATACATTTTTTATTGTGTCAAGCAACATGTTTCTAATTTTCCAACGGATAAAGCAAATAGATCCAAATCCAAAAACTTATTGAAATTGCCTGTGAGGCGACGTAGAGGAGTCCGCGCAAGCCTGCATTCGTACAACTAGGAGTGACAGCGCAAGCACGTCGTGTGCGCTCCTTAATATTTTTAGTAGGTATAAATTTTAGTCTGTGATTTTATCCAGTATTAACCAAACCAATGTTAGTAGAATTCCACTGCTAACTATTTCAATTCAGTTCAATTTTTATTTAAAGTAGCCATGACTCATTTGTTAGTAAAAAGCTTATCCTATGTTTTTTGAATTATGATGATTTTATCTACATCCTACAAAAAGAAACTTTTGAAATTTCAAAAAAAAAAGACAGGTTACCAACAAATAACTGTAGAATCACTACAGAACCTCTTTAGAAAGCCTACAATTCATACATTTCCCGTTATTTTTACTTCCCGGTATCCCGCGGGAAGCCTGATAGGGGAGGTGGGGGATATCAGGTGGGGTTGAACAGATAGTCGGGCGAGCAGTTGAATTATATTGTTATTTCTGCGATCAGGAATCGATTGTGCGTCCCAACGGTACGCGGTAACAACGCTCGGTGTCTCATGGATACCTGTGTTGTGGGTTTTGGATGTGGAAGTAAATATTAGAGTCCACTTAGCTAACTAACACTATTTAATGCTTCAAGCACGCCACAGAGACACACTTAATGCCATAGGCAGTTTGGAAAGATCAACTTAAATTGTCGTAAATTCAAATCACAATAAAATTACCATTATTATCTTTTGTCAGACGTGTTAAATTGATGTACCTAGTATGTGAATCTGCTCAACAATCTAGTCGTTCACTTACATTATGTACATATATAACGAGTTTAATTGACGCTATAGCTTATATGACACTTTCATCATTATGATTTGGTTGTTCGGAGTTACTCAGTAGTGAAAGTAGAACAGCTTACGTATAATAGAATAAAATAATAATAAGTTGGGTAGGTACCTACATAATCCCGCCAACTGAAATACCCCAAAAAAATTCGACACACAAGTAATATAATATGAGAGTAAATAAATCCCCCTCTATGTCGGTCGTCAAGGACGATATAGCCTTTTTTGATTAACGCCACAAGTACACGTCTCAAGGAAAGGGTTACATTATAATATTCCAACGTAGGGTTGTGTCATATTCGATATTATTACAATTTATCAGGACTCGTCTCGTGATTGAATCGTCAATCTCTTGCAAGGCCGAGTACGTATACAATAATAGAAAAACAGGGAGATGTTTTCTTTGTTAACTCGTAAAAGATTGAATACAAAATCAATCTGCCTACCCTTTTCCCAACTATGTTGGGGTCGGCTTCTAGTCTAACCAGATGCAACTGAATACCAGTATTTTACATGGAGCGACTGCCTATCTGACCTCCATAACCCAGTTACTTGGGTAATACGATACTCCTTGGTAAGACTGGTTGTTATACTATTACCCAGTAACTTGGCTGTGGATGTCAGATAGGCATCTGACATCCACAACCAAGTTACTGGGTAAAACGATACCCCTTAATACGATACGGCACGGAGGAGTCTCGGTTTGTACAGATGGTCACCCATCTACGGACCAACCCCGGCAAGCATATCTTAACTTGATGGATCGACACGTGCGGTTGTTATTACTTAGCTAAATTTTATACATTAGGAGTTCGTGGCTAAGCTCTTCACTTCAATATCTAAATCTAATATCTAAATATATAACATTTGCCGAATGTATGTACGCGCATCACTTCAGAACGGTGGCACCTATTTGGTTAATTCTCTTTTTGTTGTGTTTGTAATTGTTAGGACAAGGTTTGTATGAAGGAAAATGTTTGAAGAGTTGCCGGCAAAATTAGAAAATTCGGGGAAACTTAAAATGCTTTTTCTATGGGAATTTTGTATAAATTATTGAAATTTAGACAGGACAACGTTTGTCGGGTCAGCTAGTCCTACAAATATTATAAATGTGAAAGTTTGGATGGATGGATGTTTGTTACTCAGTCACGCCAGAACGGCTGAACGGATCTGGATGAACATGATGGCACAGAGATAGATTACAGTCTGTAATAGCACACAGGATACTTTTTATCCCGGAAAAAGGTTCCCGTGGGATAATTTCCAACATCCACGCGGGCGAAGCCACTGGCAAAAGCTAGTATATACGAGTAATAAAAGTAATTGTTACGAAGTATGGGAAAGAGTCTGATGCCTAAAATATAGTTTGTAAGAGTTTTGTCCGTTTGTCTGTTTTTCTGGATTTATGTTCCGGATTGGCGCAAAAACTCGTGATTAACGAATCATCATCAAATCAGCCGCACGTGTCGATCCATCAGATCAAGCTACGCTTCCAGCAAGCGTAGCTTCTAGCGTTTAGCTAAGCTAAAACTCAAATGTCTGAGTGAGAAGTCGGACGACTAGTCTTAAGGGGTATCGTATTACCCATTAACTGGTTGGGTACTGGTATTCAGCTGCATCCGGTTAAAACTGGAAGCCGACCCCAAGTAGACCCCAGATTGATTGGCGCAAAAACGGCTGAACGAATTTAGATGAAATTTGGCACACTGGCAATAGACAGTTTAAAACGTATAGATGAAATTTGGCACACTGGCAACATGACAGTTTAAAACGTATAGATGAAATTTGGCACACTGGCAATATGACAGTTTAAAACGTAGTACAGTCGAGTTCACTAATATATTGGCAGTGACAATGTTTCAAAATATTGTAAGCGTTAAAATGATCATATAGTTCTATACAAACTTGACATCAATAAAATGTTATCATATAAACTGTTCATAAGTATGTTACGGTAGTGCAGTCAAAAATATCTGACTAATCTTCGGAACATGAATATCTAAATAATCTAGATTTCAATATATTTGGTGCAACCTATGATTCTTAAATATATTATGTGCTTTGAATAATAAACCAAATTACCTTTATCATTAAATTTATTTTTGCTTGCCGGAGCAAGTACGAGTGCAATGCAGTGTTGCCGTTCGTAATAGGACTGTATCAATATGACAACGTTGCGTAGTAGCTGTATTATTTAATTAATTAAGTTTTAGTAAATCTTAGGGTCAATGCTGACTATACCTACCTATTTAAAACTTTTTAGTAGGTTTTAAAAACACAAAATAGCATTTTAATCATATTAGTATTTCATTTTTATTTTATTGTTCTTATTTTTTTTTTCTTCAGAAAACCTAACTTTTAAAAGAAAAAAGATTGCAATAGGATATACTTCTGTAAAGAGATTGTTCAAAGAATTTAAGACAACAATTCGAGACATGTCAAATTGTCAATATATTCTTCATAGAAAAATTTCATAGATATTTGTGAACCTAACTTTGCGCTAAATAATATGAACAAGGGATTGCGCACAACTTTTAGAGTATTTGTCTGTAGCAATATTATTGATATAATGTAGTCACATATTTATGATGTCACATATTGTTTACAATTTATTGGAAGGCAAAGCTGTTTAGAGTTTTATGTAACTTACCATTGCCTATATATTTTTGATTCATGAACATGCTCAGATATTAAAGGACTCGACTGTACGTTCCCTTGGGATATTTTACGACATCCATGCGGGCGAAAACTAGTTATTTGTTGAGTATTTTATATAAAACTAACCCGTTAATAATTTTTAAAGGGGAGCCAACCTTAACACTAATTTTAACACAATTAGGAAAAAAAAAACGGTCAAGTGTACACAAACAATGAAGGGTTCCGTAGTTGGGATGAATTTATCCCAAGAACAAACTTAACATTGTAGATGAAAAACATGTTCTCCCATACATTCCAACTACAAAATGTCCATAGATAAACGAAAAAGATCCAAACCACATTACACTTAATGTGGGTTTGGATCCTTTTTGTTTAAGGAGCTCGTGGCTAAGTAATAACACCCGCACGGGTCGATCGATCAGGTAAGCTACGCTTGCCGGGGTTGGTCTGTGGATCGGTGACCATCTTTTCATACCGCGACTCCTCCGTGCCTCGGAAAGCACGTTAAGCCGTTGGTCCCGGTTGTCATTCGTGGATCTTTGCCGTCGTCGGGTTGTCAGAAGCCCGAAAGTCTGACAACCAGTCTTACCAAGGAGTATCGTATTACCCAGTAACTGGGTTGTGGAGGTCAGATAGGCAGTCGCTCCATATAAAATACTGGTATTCAGCTGCATCCGGTTAGATTGGAAGCCGACCCCAACATAGTTTGGAAAAGGCTAGGCAGATTGATTGATTGGATCCTTTTTGTTTAACTATGGACAAATGTAAGTTAGTACGCACAATTTTGAGAGATTTACCATGTTATTTTAAGACCTTAGACTTCTTATAAGTTTTTCTGTAATCTGTAGCTATAGAACTATTTTCTGTATTTTTTTTTCAAAAATTTAAGCACAGTAGTTTCGGAAATAAAGGGGGGCGAATGGTCAATTTTCGTCTATTTTCTTTAATAACTTTAAAACGGTTTAAAATTATAAAAGAAATCTATTTGAGACCCTCACAATAAGCCCTTTCGTTTGATATATCGCACGGTACAGTTTGCAAATTTTTTATTTTTTATTTTTCTTATTTGCCCCCCAAAGTTGGCCCCCATATTCAAATATTATTAATTTACATTACACGTCCGTGTTTGGGTCACAGAAATACATACGTGTACCCAATTTCAACTTAATCGGTCCATTAGATTTGGAGCAAATTGGGTGTGACAGACGGACAGACAGATAGACAGACAGACAGACACATGAGTGATCCTATAAGGGTTCCGTGTTTTTCCTTTTGTGGAAAGGAACCCTAAAACTAAATTTTATCAGCCTTTGGTAACTTAGGAACAGTCACGTTATCGTGGATCCGCAGTGGTAGTTTTTTGCTTGTAGATCAGTGTCAGGTTGTTATTTATATCTTGATCCAAAATATGATCCGTGACAGTAAAAAATATGTATTTACATAAATATAACCCTAAGTATCACCAATACATATCTCTAAGTTAGATTTGCCGTGGTATGTTCTGATTTCCGAAATCATATTGTCGCGAATCATATTTTGATCAAGATACAACTTGACACTTGATCTACAAATTGCAAAAAACGCAAGAAAACTTGAATTTCGCGGGCTACCACTGCGGATCCATATTAATGTACACATCACATAATGTGCTAAAGAGATATTTTGGCACTCGAATAACGTTGGGTGCTGTTGGTAACAAATTATGGAATTCTTTTGTGAAATGTTACTTTAAATGTATTTAAAAAAAATTGGCCAAGTGCTAATCAGATTTGCACACGAAGAGTTCCTTACTACCGTTCAATATTTAAGACGTACCGTTTTCTAATTTAGTAAAAAAAAAGTATGGGGACTCCCCCTTTAATTTTTAATTTAATTTAATTTTTTGTTGTTATAGCGGTTTACCTTTTACTGTTCATGAGATACAGCCCGCTGACAGACACGCGGACAACGGAGGCTTAGTAATAAGGGTTCAGATTGGCGCCCGTCCGGTACGGAACCCTAAAAACAAGATGGCGGCGTTAGTTCCGATTTTAGCCACGCGCCAAAATAATCACTCCGTTGCCCAGAAGTAAAGAACCAGCCACAGACTATATTAAAATTACAAATAAACACTTTCACCATTAAAAACCTACATACAAAAGACGAATCCAATTCCGAATACAATTTTTAAAGCCGCCATTATATTTTCACTAGTTTAGTAGAACGTGACAGCCCTATTGCGAGCCACAGCAAAAGAATGTACCTACCTACCCGCAGAAAAATATCCTGCACTTATCCAACCCGCATATTACTACTGCTTATGTTTTATGTCAAAACATAAAAGTATATATGTTTCTCTGTGTGAGAATAACAGAAATAAACGGGTGAAATTTAAAATGAGCGATGGAAGTATAGCGTTGCTATGAATATGCGGGGTTGCATATTATGTAGGGGTGTGTGTGAGTGTTTCTTTGAGCGATGGATGAAGGTGTTGTATCGATCAAATATAGTCGGAAAGATGCCGATAGTGTATCGGGAAGGCATTCATATCTAATGCAGCATTCAATAACCGTAGGCAAGGAACTCTTCTAAAATAATTTTAACTCCTGTAGGAAAATTAATAAGGAATAAGTATGAATAGTACAATAGACCGCACGTCGATAGTAACACTTTGACCTTGAAATTGGCCTAGCATAGTTTCCTACCACTGACGTATCACCTACTGTACTTGCTTTGAAATAAAACACCGGCCAAGTGCGTGTCAGACCACGGACGTTGAAGGGTTCCGTAGTTGGGATGAATTTATCTCAAGAACAAACTTAATATTGTAGTTGAAAAACATGTTCTCCTATACATTCCAACTGCAAATTATGTAAGTTTGTAGAGATTTACAATGTTATTTTAAGACCATAGGCTTCTTATTTTGCCTGTAATCTATAAGTATAGAACTATTTATCCGACTGCAGCGAAGCCAAAAAAGGAGGGTTATGTTTTTGATTTGTATGTATGAATGTATATGGACGTTCCATTGTGACCTCCTGTAGCCTAAACGGCATGCTCTTACGTTTTTTCAGTCAGTATTAAGTTGTATGTAGTATGTTGATCAAAATAAGATTCGCGACCATAACAAGTACGTACATATTTACAGAATTATAATAATTAAAGTCATCAAGACCAGGTAATCCTAAAGAATGACTATTTCATGAAATCTTCACATTTGAGGATTATACTAACTTAAGGAGTTGTATTACATATTTTAATGATTATAGTTCTATAAATACCTATTTGTTATGGTCGCAAATCATACTTTAATCAACATATAACCTAATACTGACGTGCAAATTGCAAAAAAAAACGTAAGAAAATTTGAATTTCGTGGGCTTCTCTGATGCTTCTCCCTTAATAAAGTGAGAGAAAAATAAAATAATCCTTCCTAACTTAAAAGAGTAAATTAAAATAATCAAAAAACACGACTGCGCGTAAAAAATGAACTTTTAAAAAGATGGAAGCAAGATGACCTATTTTGTTTCCAAATTTAATAATCTCATGCAGTCGGAGGCATCTTCGTAAATTTAATAAGACCTCCGACTCCGACTGCTTGATTGATACAAAATTGATACAAGATTGTTTGGATACAAAATAGATCATCTTGTTATTAAGTCGCAGTCGAGTTTTTTGATTTTTTAAATTTCCTTTTTTATGTTATTTTTTCAAAATTTTAGGCTCAGTAGTTTCGGAGATAAGGGGGGAATGGTCAATTTTTGTCAATTTTCTTAATTTTTTTTTTTTAATTATAAAAAAACATATTTGAGTCCCTCACAGTAAGCCCTTTCATTTGAAATATCACACGCTACAACCGTTTGCAAAGCTTTTTTTAAAACCTCTTATTTGCCCCCCAAAATTGACCCTCATATTCAAAGTTATTAACATTATACGCCCACGCCCGTGTTTAGGTCACAGAAATTCATATGTGTACTAAATTTCAACTAAATTGGTCCATTAGATTCGGAGCAAATTTTCTGTGACAGACAGACAGACACACGAGTGATCCTGTAAGGGCCCATCTTTTCCTTTTGAGGTACCCTACGTTTACGAACATAAGCTCAAAACTGTAATACTTCCGTGATTTTTTTTTTTTTTTTTAATAAAAATAAGTTTTAAAGCAACAGCAAAATATATTCCAAACACGGGCAAAGTAAGACTTAAGACCCTAAACTTTCTACTTCCCGAAAAACGGACGAACGGTGCTCTCCAAACTCGCCAAACAAAAAAAAAACTTCGATCATTATTTATAATACTTTCGTTCACGTGGATAAATAAAGCCTCCAGCTAAATGCGGCCACTCTTGAAAATTTATTATGATCTATAGATTCTCAGTTCTCTCTTCATAAAGGTCTTACACCCTCCGTACAGGCCGGAAAGTTGGAAACTCAGCCAAAATTATGTCACAAGTTGGTACCCTTCGTACAAAAGTTATTTTACTACTCCACTAAGACTTTAAGTAGGGAATGAAGATGGGGATAATATAAAAAAGTTTTTTGTGCTATATAAAAAATGTACGGCCGATTTCTATAGAATTCGTTTGGAAGTCGCCAGGACCGCTTAGCTTTATTGGTTTCAAGTGCCGTTAATACCGGTTTGGGGAACTTTATTATAGAAGTCTGGCAGAAGTGAAATAAGACCATTCGTTTAGATGATGAAGGTTCAAACTCAGAGGCACCCGGCTATAAAATTGCGAAAATAAAAGTTAATGTCACTGTTGATAAAATCTTTCATAAGAATTATATTATTAAAAGAAAGCACGAAATTTAATTAATTAAACTAGAAAGTTAAGTGCTACTGCAAATTCAAGTACACCTCTTTAATTTAGAATTCTGAATCTGCTCCATTTACAAAGAAAAGACAATGATATACCCCCCGCATACATTCTAGAACAAAAATACTCGTTGCAATTTGCAATTCGGCTTCAATCGTTATACTTTTGGATATCTTCCAATTAGGATGCATTTCCTTTTCCAATCATATCTTCCATTTTAGTCGTTCTATAAGACTATTACTATCGTTTATCGAAGAAAACTGCTCAGTAAATCTGTTGGGAAGAGGTTATGGATGGTGAACATTTTCAATTCGATTTATCGTCAAATGAAATTGGAAACTTGCATACGTTTGAGTACAATAGCTGGTTGGTGCACAAAATGTGCACTTTTCTTGTCCATGATTTTAAAATCCTTAGCTGTGTACTACTTTGAGCAATTTCTTTGAGTGTGTCGTCATTTGAGGCATCTAATATATGGTTCTATGGTAGTTGCTGAAAATCAGCGCCGATGACGATAGGTTCGTCCGACGTCACGGCATTTTGCTGAGCAACGACCGGTACCTACTTGCACAGATGCGACGCACAGTTTAAATTGTTTTTATATGTCATAAAATTAGTAATTTTCCAACTCTTCAGTTCTGCTTTATCTTATTGTTTTTGATTGTTTGGCTTGTTGTCATTTGCCAGTGGAGCAGCCAGAGACTACATAGAGCGCATCACAGAGGGGTAGTTTGTCTATATGTCTGTGGTTTGTCTTTGGTCACTGGCTGGCCCTGACATCAAACAATAGACAATAGACAAGGAGTATTTTTGTCTTATTTATTATTCTAAGGTTTTTGTTGAATGCTTTGCATGTGTGTAATTACTTATTAAGGACTGTTTTTTGTAATGTGCGTTTTGTTTGTGCAGAATATACATTTTTTCTTTCTTTCTTTTCTTCTTTCTAATTTCAAAACCAGCAATTTTTATTTCTAGAAACCGTGTTATTGATGAGTTTTAAATTCAATAAAAATCGCACTCTTTGTTGCTCAACACAAGTCGCCATTGGTCCGCCATACTATTTGTAACATCACTCGGTTACATTGTAGAGGAATTTGAATGTTATCCATGCTATTTATAGAAGTTTTTGTTACCAAGCATAAGTTTGGAGGCTCAATAGAGTACTGTTAAAGAGGGATTTAGTCGGAAATGAGTTTGTCACTTAGTACAGAATTGAGAAAACTTTTAAAAGCGAGAGAAATAGGTCGATTTCAAGGAAAAATCGTTTTAGCGGGTTTTGAAATTAGACGCCTCAATTCAGATCCTTTATTATCACTGGCTTTTGCCCACGGCTTCACCCGCGAAAATCCCACGGGTACTACTGGGATAAAATCATTATCCATCCGTGTGCTAAAATTTCATCCGAATCGTTTCAGACGCTCAAACGTAAAAACGTAACAGACAGACAGAGTTAGCTTTCGCATCACTACATATTATAAAACATAGACCCCCGCCGCGTCTGTCTGTCTGCATGTTCGCTATGATCTCAAAAACTAATGATTCTAATGCAATTTTCATCAGTATATAGAGTGATTCAAGAGGAAGGTTTATACTTATAGTTTTCCTAGATCCACGCGGGCGAAGCTGCGGGCTAAAGCTAGTTTATAATATGAACTAGCTTCTGCCCGCGACTTCGTGTCTGCGTGAAATTTCTTGCTCCTGCGCATTGCCTGCCCGCGCTATTACTCCGTTTTCGCTTACCGTTCTTTCTGAATTGTTTCGTTTTGCTCGGCACTTAAGGGTCCTAACTTAATGTTAAATAGCTTATAGCCGTCCTTAAGAATTGGGCTATCAAATGCAAAAAGATTTTTTCAAATCCGACTTGTAGTTCCAGAGATTAGAGCATTCAAACAAGCAAACTAGATATAGATATACAAGCGGCTCGCCCCTGGCTTCGCACGGTTTTCACAATTTGACAAAACATGGAGATTTCTTTATTACATTTTATTACAGATGAGATTTTATTGCAGATGAGACAGAGGAGCTTGTGGCTAAGTAATAACAGCCTCACGGGTCGATCCATCAGGTAAAGCTACGCTTGCCGAGGTTGGTCTGTGGATGGGTGACCATCTTTTCATACTGAGACTCCTCCGTGCCTCGGAATGCACGTTAAGCCGTTGGTCCCGGCTGTCATTCGTGGATCTTTGACAGTCGTTACGGGTCGTCAGAAGCCCGAAAGTCTGACAACCAGTCTTACCAAGGGGTATCGTATTACTCAGTAACTGGGTTGTGGAGGTCAGATAGGCAGTCGCTACATTTAAAATACTGGTATTCAGCTGGACCCCAACATAGTTGGGAAAAGGCTAGGCAGATTGATTGTGTGCCAAATTTCATTAATATCCGTAGTTTTTGCGTGAAAGTATAACAAACATTCATCCATCCTCGCAAACTTTCGCATTTATAATATTATAGTAGGACTAGGTTTCACCCGCGTAAGTCTCGAACCCGTAATAATATAGGGAGTATTCTATGTATTAATCCAGGTTATAAACTATCTGTGTGCCAAATTTCATCAATACCCGTTCAGTAGTTTTTGCGTGAAAGTGTAACAAAGATCCATCCATCCTCACAAACTTTCGCATTTATATATTAGTAAGAAGTAAGATTACTAGCGACCCGCCCCTGCTTCGCGCGGGTTTTGTCAAAGCATCGAGCTTTCTTTATTTTATGTATTTTATATAAATTTGTTAAACACATAAACCTACCGGAATAAATGGAATAAATGCTCTAAATGATGGAAGTTTTATAGAACAACGCGGCCACACAGCCACAAAAAGCGACTTACATTTATACAGGTTGTATCAGAAAGGTGTGGTCTTTAAAGATATGGTACAGACCATCAAACTGAACAACTTTCTCCATGGGATCAACATCGTAATCGAGAAAAAAAAATAAAAGCTGTCCCGTACAAAATTTCAATACCTACTACTCGTCCCAAATGTATGGGATAGCTGATTATTATTATTATTCTCGATTACGATGTTGGTCCCATGGAAAAAGTTGTTCAGCTCTGTACCACACCCTTTTGATCACACCTTTCTTATACACCTTGTATTATTTAGAGATGTTTAGAAGTATGGATAGTTGGTCAAATTAGCATCATGATTGTACTATTATCAGCGGAAAGTCTTTACTAAGCCTGGAACACTTACTTACCATTTTAAACTTCCAATACTCAATTTAATTACTCAAAATTACAGTATTTAGTACAGATTGCGAAAATATATTTGGCTCAATCTGGCAACTTCGCAGCAGCAACTTGTTGGAAATAATTAAATTCCATTCTCGAAGCATTCCCTTATTATTATTTATTGGTACAAACTACCCCTCGGGCCAACTCCGCCGCTGTATGTGTTATTTTATGAAAATTTTTGTTTTCTGTTATAAACGTCGGGAATATTTTAAATAGTACGAATAATGTTTGTTGCAAAAGCATTATAAAACAGTTGCTTTATAACTGTTTTATAATGTCGTTATTTGGTACGGGTTATATTATTATGGCGTTGTTGCATGGTTTACTGTTTTCGATATTCTATTCTGGTTTAGCTGTTATTTTGGGGATTGAGGAAATCGGTATTTTTAACGTGTAGGTACATAAAAAAATTCATTCATCATACTTATATATATTTTGGCATTTCGAAAATGAAATACCAAAATAGAAAGTTGACATGTGAATTACTTTTACAGTGAAAAAGCGCCTGTTCCATTTGTTAAAATGCATTTTGGTGAAACATTTTTTGAAACTCACGCCAAATTGAATTAAAATATGCGTTGGTGTGGTCATTGTTACATTCAGGTGGTAATTAAATTCGAAAACCATATCAATCGCTTATTACTGTGAACCAAAGTGAGAACACCCAAAATAAAAACGCTGATCAATATTTAGCCAAATAAAAAGAAAAAAATTGCTTAGATACAATGTACTGCCTAAATACATCTCGATAAAAGCAACGATATGATCGATGAACAGAAAAAACAACAAATTGCTAATAACTAACAAAAAAAAAACAGCAGCTGCACAAAAACTCCAATTTATTGTTGCAGCTCGATATGTTGAATCCAATCGTTTCGCAACAAAACTGCAGCGCAGCGCTTATTAGGTGGTTACAAGATGGAGTGGCTAGATTTCCCCGGAGCCCTTCTATTCCGTTGGCGTTGGTCAATCTTGCACCGATCGTAGTGATGACGAGCTTCTGTCTGCGTGCCAAGGTGCTTTGTGTTAAAGTTTGATGTACAAGAAGATGTAGCGAGAAATTTTCTGAAGTAGGTAGGTACTATTCAGTTTGAAAGATTTGGTATTCTTGTAACAATTTCTGGGAAAAAATGTATTGGATAGAAAGGAAATAAAATGCTATGGGAATAAAATGTCTGGCCTTGATAGAGTTTTTGAATAGAATGTTTCTAATGATACCTAAAATGTCAATCCAAATATTTCCTTCACTGTCAGAAACCATTTTGTTAGTAGTAACAATAAGAGCCAGGTTCACAGAGCTACCAGTCATTAAGCATTCAAAAGTAGCTACCTATTGTCTCACTATGCAAAACCGTCAAAGTACAATCATGTATTTAAATGCTTAATTTAAAAAGTTGAAGTTAGTTTGAGTTCTGAGTTCCGTGAACTTGGTCCAAGAGCCATAAATTTCAAACACTACGTTAGTTACACTAAAACCTTTCGATCCACCTTTTCAATCCACCATTTCACTCCACGTTTTTAGTGTAAAAAACGACTACGATCAAATCGTAAAATACCTTCAATAGTGAAAAGAATTGTTCCCACCACCGTCACGTAACTGCTCGGTCGTTCACTATCCTGATTGAATATCGATGGGCTCCCCTAGGGCAGACCGCCATTGTTTTCCCATTGTGCGCCACCATAGGACAATAGATTAATGATTATGCGTGCCCCACAAAATCGTTATGGCATCATCGTGGAAATACTATTTTAAACGGCACATAATCGAGTACATTATTTGTTTACAAAAACACACCTAGGGCCAATGTTATTCATCGGTCGAAATTGGTCTGGTAGCGCAAAAGATAAGTTTTGAATTTTAAAAACTCTTGAACGCAATCTGGTCGTCGTTCTTTGTTCGGAATAACAAATGATTTACTGCATTCGTGTCTGAAACTCTGTACAGAATTTAAAGAAAAACTCAAAAAAGGTGCAATAAATATACTTTGTACTCTCTTCTGCCCGGAAATGGCGGCACCCGACCCACCGCGTCGCATCGTATCGCCCGCCCGCGGTATTATTTCGATTTCGCTTAAGGTGATATGCAAAAGGCGAACTGGGCGGGAATAAGAATGAGACCGAGTCAATTACTTCCACATGCGAAAAAAAGAGCGCAACAATGCGCTGGAACTAAAAGCGCCAAACCAAATAAAGATTGTTTAAAAATAAATTAAACTGTCTATCAATAATATTTTCAGCCAGAGTATTCAATTATCTAATACGCACATTTTGAATACAATTTTGAAAATAAATTACTTAAGAATGAAAATTACAAAAAAAAAACTAGAGCTCTTTTCGGAATTAAATTCTATTGAGGAAATTTAACTCAATTGCTTTTTCCTTCAGGTTAGTATTAATCAAATAGTCAATAAATATAATAGGTTGGGGAAAAAGTTTCTTCGCATTTTTTAAGAAAATTCAAAACATGTTTTAATATAGTTTATTTACATTTAACTAAAGTATGTAGGTACCATTTTGTTCGATAACTTTTTGCCATCTTGTAGGTAGGGACATGATCCAATTGCTATAGAAATTTTGGGACTTCTGGTCAAAATACCGCGACAAGTGGTTTTGGCAGTCCTCTCGTGATGTTAACCTGACACTGGCTAAAGAATTCTGAAGAGACCGAAACAGGTGGAAATCTGAAGATGCAAGGTCAGGACTATACGGCGGATGCATTAACACCTCCCAGCCAAACTCTCTTAATTTCTGCTGAGTGGCTAAAGATGTGTGAGGTCTAGCGTTATCATGATGAAAAACTACACCTCTTCTGTTGATTAATTCCGGCCGCTTTCTCTCAACGTCTTGCTTTAATCTCATCAGTTGTTCGCAGTAGAGTTCAGAATCGATGGTCCTGCCTGGTGGTAACAGCTCATAATGAATAATGCCCTTCCAATCCCACCACACACAGCATCACCTTGTTGCGAGTTATCCCGGGTTACGCCACAGTCTGTGAAGCCTGACCGGCCTTTGACCACTACCTTTTTCGCACGTTCTTGTCATACGTGATCCACTTTTCATCACCAGTTATCAGCTTCTTCAAAAATGGTTCGGTTTCATTACGTCGTAATAAAGAATCACAAATGAGTACACGGTTCATTAGGTTTCTTTCAGTGAGCTCGTGAGGTACCCAAATGTCGAGCTTTTTTGTGTACCCAGTTTTTTTCAAATGCGCCAAAACTGTTTTGTGGTCAATTTCCAGTTCTTCAGCTACGTCGTAACTACTGATAGGCCGATCTTGCTCCACTTTTTCAAAAATGGCATCCATTTTATCCGTAATAGGGCGACCAGAGCGACGTGCATCTTTGACATCAAAATTTCCGGATTGAAAACGCTTAAACCAAATTTGTGCTACTCTCGCAGACACTACACTAGGTCCATAAACATCGCAAATGTTTTTCACGGCTTGCGTTGCATTTTTACCTTTTTTGTAGTAAAATTTCAAAATGTATCGAATTTCTTCATTAGATTCACTCATCTTGACGGTACGAAAAACAAATGAAAATCACACATTTTCCTAATTTGAATTTGGAATTATGTTCTTTAAAATTTAAACTTTCAATGATACCAAAACCAGCCAGATACAAATAGTATAGCCAAAGAGATTTTATTACAAGTTCATACATACTAAAATGCGAAAAGACTTTTTCAACCTAATATATCCGAAATTTAAATCGATATATGCTGTAATACTAATATAAATGATTACGAAAAGCCCCTAAATTATTTTGGTATCGCGGGCTATCAAATGCAAAAAGAATATTTGAAATCCGACTGGCAGTCCCAGAGATTAGCGCGTTCAAACAAACAAACAAACACTTTATTATTAGATTAGATAGGTAAATAGTCACTTTTGGTGGAAGGCACGAGCTTTATGTTCTACTAACATCAAGTATAAATGCGTTCCCACAAGAGCACTAACATGAACAGATAACTCTTCACACTTGTTGCAAGACAACAAAGAAAGCTCACCGGTTAATCAAAACCCAGACACTACAAAGTATCAACTAACCAACTGTGGCCATTTATAAAAACTACCAGACAAAGAGAAAAAAAGAAATATTCGAAACAAGCGATTCAAAAAATTCAAGCAAAATTGAGACGGACATACTCAAGCCGTAAACAAAGTGTGGCCGTCACAGAACTCGACACCTGCTCCTATTTCCCGTAAAAAAGGGCATAAAAATGGCAGAATGGGGGAAAATAAAAAAAAGGAGGAATGAGGACATTAGCCAAACAAAAGGGAGCCGAGAGGGTCATAACTCGAAGCGCATTTTCCTTTGTCACCGTGACGTTGCTAAATCCGCAACTGACGTTATATTGTAGGCTGAATGAAGTGTTGCGATTTTTTCGTGCGACTCGACTTTGATGTGATGTGATACTGGATGTTGTTTGTGATGCTTAGACCATCCTGTTATTTAAGCCACAAAACTTGAATCTAGAATAGGTAGTATGGTATTGTAGTTCGTTTTGTTGAAAGTAGCAAAACAACCCAGTAGGGATAGTCTTTATATTATATTATGAGCAGCGAAAAGGTGGTTGATAATTGTTTTCCATTAAAATCATAATTTCCAGGACTAAACCTCACTAACTCTTTTCAGACTCTCCAAAAGTGAGACCTGGGTCCTTATTATGAAGTATTAACGCCCCATCATGATTACATTGCGAAAAAGGTATGGTGCTATAGGTCATGTATAGCTCCGTCTCTCTCTGGCACTGGAAAAATGTTGGTATTAATTGCCTTTGGACACTAACCTTCAATGGGGCATGGCGACGAACTTTCACAAAAAGTATCTAATGAAGTGGTACATAAGGTAATATTTTCAACTGCACTGTTGAAGCACCCATGTTTAATATAATAAACACAAATTCTACAGACAAGACAACCCAAAAACGACACAGTCGCAAACGGACACGCGAACTAAATCCGGCTGCAAAATCGTCCGCCGTACCTGGGGATCGCTTCAACTACTCATTTCATGCATATCATATGTAGGTCGGCAGAATTACAGCAGTACGAGTGTCACAAGCATTAATCTTGTGGCTCCGAGTGGATTTGCGAGGTCTGCGATGTCATTGTTTATCAGTCGTCAAATGTGTTATGTTATCACAGTTGGATTCTGGGGGTTATTGATGTCTGTTTATAATATACTGTTGAGGTGCTTTAAATATGTAATTAAATACCAACATTTATATTTATCGCGCTATCTTTTACTTTGTCCCAATTCGGTAGTGTAGTTAATTAACAATTCATGAAATAATTTACAACATCCATGAATCATTTACAAATTAAAAACATAACACGTGTAACGTTACCCTTGCGAGCTCGTTCAGTTAACATGAGGAAGTAGCTATTCTGTCAGGATCCAAAAGAAAAGAAAATGACCAAATCACTATGGGATTTTTTTCTTTTTTTTTATAAATGGCATCTCGTAGTCGGCCTAGAGAGGCCGTGACTACTTAACCGGACTATCCTGTGGCTGCCTTAAGCGAACTCAAAGCCTCCAGCCAGGGGTATAAAACTTACAGACTAAGCGATTACACGCTAAGGGCTAAGACGCTAAGACTACATGCTAAGGGTTCCCCCTGTGGGGAACGAACCTCGGCTTAAGGCGTTGCTGGGGGGAGGACAGCAAGATGGGACAGGCTGGATCAAGTTTGAGTGATTATTATTGTCAGGGGAGTTTAAAGCTACAGGCTCAGCTACGCCACCAGCTGGCACTTCATACCCGAGCAGCTTGCTCGGGAGCAAGGGACGGGGGGAGGACGATTATTACAGCACTATGGGAAGTGGCACATTTGGTTTTATACCGCGGCCATCGTTGAAACCTTAGTCGGTGGTACTGGAAAAACCTATCGCAAAAATGAATTGATAAATTGTTCTACAAATGCAGTCCGAGATGATATATTAGAACTTGAATTTATGTAAAAACATTTTTTTTTTGTTAGCCTACATTATGTCCAACTGCTGGGCAAAGGTGTCCCCTTTTTCCTTCCAAACCTCCCTGTCTTGTGCGATCTCTGGCTACGTTGGCCCTGCCCCCGTTCGTCACACCACCTTCGGAATGGTCTGCCCCTACAGCGATGTCCTCCCTCAGGCGTCCAGTGAGTGACGATCTTTATCCATATCTAATAAAATCCCATCTCTCGTAAAATATAATTTATAAGTTTTATTTTTTATTTATGTCTAAAACCCCGTTCAAACTGATGTTAGGTTATATTACCGCATATTAACTTGTTCGTCATGTTGAATCTAATTAATTTTTAATTGTTAATAGAACAATAGTGTTGTGTGTGTAGTAGTTAAAAAACTCGGAATACAAAATGGTTTCTCTCTGAAAGTCGAGCGCCATCGTAGCAGAAGACAGGAGGAGCTGGATGGCGCTTAGTAGCTTTTGACAAAGAGTAGTGAATACGTAATATGAGTAATTAGATAGTTCTTTACGTTGAAGTGAGACAATACAGTTTTCAAAATTTAAGTAAAGAAAAAAACGTAATTTATTGAACAAAATAAAACAGATAAAGAAATTCAAAAATGAAGAAAGATCCTTAGGAAGACATCGCTTAATTTATCAAATAATAAAATTAAAATAAAAACACAAAATATTGTTATGACACAAAAGGCCAGACTAATGTCTATAATTATTACCCATTATAAAAACAGATAAAAAAGCAGTTTTATCTTCAGACTTAGTATTTTCTCCGCGTATTATTTCAATTCCAAAAACCAGACCTATTTTTCCTGGAATCCTCCACAAAGAAACCTGTCTACTATTTCATTTACCAAGAGAGTCTATCTATATCGATTCTTTTGTTCAGTCAGGGGGTCCATTTCTCCTTGAATAGAGCGTACGTCGGCTCGCCTCGAGCAACGAGCCGCAATGTACTGAAATCAAAACGAAATAAATGAATTTTGCAAGAGATCGTACCCATCGAAGGTCGTTGAGTTAGATATTTCTGTATGTATACACATTTAGCAATAAACAATAGAAATAAAATAATGAAGATATGAATCTCGTAGAGTGTTGTGTCTATTGAAATACCGAGTTTAAGGAGCTCGTGGCTAAGTAATAACAGCCGCAAGGGTCGATCCATCAGGTTAAACTACACTTGCCGGGGTTGGTCCGTAGATGGGTGACCATCTTTACATACCGAGGCTCCTTCGTGCCTCGGAAAGCACGTTAAGCCGATGGTCCCGGCTGTCATTCGTCGATCTTTGGCAGTCGTTACGGGTCGTCAGAAGCCCGAAAGTCTGACCACCAGTCTTACCAAGGGGTATCGTATTACCCAGTAACTGGGTTGTGGAGGTCACATAGGCAGTCGCTCCATGTAAAATACTGGTATTCAGCTGCATCCGGTTAGACGGGAAGCCGACCTCAACATAGTTGGGAAAAGGCTAGGCAGATTGATTGACTTACCGAGTTTCCAATTTATGTAGTCTACCAAACTGGGCTATTATTGTTTGAGTAACTGTTCGGACTACTCCCGGCCTCTCGATATCTAATCACCATCCACCCAAACTTTCGCATTTATAATATTAGTAGGATTCGTAAACCACACCAAACCCAAACTCTACCACCAAATTCTACCAAACTCCTACCAAACCCAACTCACCAAATTCTACCACTCTCTCTCTGTATTACCAAACTCTATATCGAATGATTTCTATGGCAACATTATCGCTCACGATCATTCATGAAGTCATTAATCTATCTCCGTATTAGCATTCGCAAAGACTCCAAATAATATCTCGACACCATCTTCTCCCCTCCCTAACCCACAAATTAACAAAGTAATTCATTTGAGAAAATCTTCAAACGTGTCAAAACGGGGATTACCCTTGACCCCTAGCCTACTAGAGGGAAAACATGAGCGATAATGCGCGTAGCGTCTATTCATCACCTACAATGAAAGCTTTGCAGATAAATCGCGGCCATTCTCATCGTTAAGTAATAGCCCAGCCGTCTCTAGGACCATTCTGGTTCAGTGGATACGAAAAAAATATGGACGTTTGTATTTGATAGCTAAGAGGCCTTATAGCCTTATACCATATACAGGGTGATTTTTAAAACATGCGACAAATTTTAAGGGGGTGTTCTACCCATCAATATGAACAACTTTTACTATGGGACCAACTAAGAATTCGCAAAAAAAAATTACCTTCCCATATAAAAGCACATACCCGATTGGACCATTTTGTATAAAAAGGTCGAAATTTTTTTGCGAATTCCGAGTTGGTCCCATAGTAAAAGTTGTTCATATTGATGGGTAGAACACCCCCTTAAATTTTGTCGCATGTTTTAAAAATCACCCTGTATAATAGGGCCTTCTTACCATCATTTTGTTGTTGAGCTTTGGGCGTTGTTTTTGTTACTTACAGGGTTACGGGTCTACTCATAGTCGTCATCATCATCTTCCTGCTCTTATCCCAAGTTACGTGGGGTCGGCGCAACACGTTTTCTTCTTCTCCCGTGTCAACCGTCAAGCTATCATTCACTCCCTTCTCTTTCATAATGCCTCACATATTCCATTCATCTTTTATTTGGCCTTCCTCTTCCTCACTAACTCTTAGTAAAGATTGATATCCAAGTTCTAGAAATAATAAAATGTTAAGAAATGTTTTTCTTGGAAAACATAATACAATTACATACAATTCTACATAATACAAGTATTAAAAGGGTATATGTTAAGTGGGTAGTAGAAGGGAGGTGTACGCCAAAGATAAATCACAAAACAAAACAAAAACTAGCCCTGCAGAAGAATTTGTTAAAACAGAGACACACATAACCTAAAAACGACGAATATGAAAAATCAAAACACATCTTTGAACTTTTGCCGCAGTGGGACAGAAATTATTGATGTTTGTTTGACTTCGCGTACTATTTCACGCATTTTACGAGTACAATCCGGTTTTTCACATCGTTCAATATTCGACCTTGGAAAGTCGCGTGTACTTTGTGATTGACAAAAGAAATCACGCGATGAAACGTTTTAAATATATTTATTAGTTAGGGTGTAGGGTTATATTGAATTCTTGGAGGTCGATGTGAAAGCTGAGATTTAGTTGTGTTATTTGCTTTTTTATTCGTTCTGATGTAGCGGCCACGTTAAAAACATGACTTACACTGTTTGTCCACCGAGGACCAATAGTCTTTAGGCGTGGTCAAATTCAGAGTCAAATTGTGTTGCTATTTTTCTCTGACATCGTAAATCAAGTTGTAATTAATCTCTTCTTGAACTATTAAAAAGCCACTAGTTACTATTTATAATGCTTAATTTGACTGTGCCCTAATGCTTAGCATTTAGCGTTTTTAGGGTTCCGTTTTGTCCTTTTTTGGTGACATACTAACCCAAACATTTGGGCCTGTAATTAGCAACCAATCACTTCTCATCTTTACTACTTTATAAAATCCAGAATAGTAACATTTAACCGACTAGTAAATTGGAGAAACGTATACCAAGATGAAACTAGTGAGTCAGTTTTTGATACCAAAAGGGTCGAAAACTATTTCAAGTGAGGTAAAGTGAAGGATTTGGTAATGCTATAAAACAGCCCGCACCGACCTACGAATTTTATGACCTTAAGCCCGCTATTTCCTGCCTAGTTACTCTCTGATTTGTATTTACATAACATTCTTTTACTTCCTTCGACCATTTAATGTGGTATGTTCAGTTATCACAAGCGATTTTTATTAATATACAGGTGTCCCGTAAATAATGGATCAAACGTATCAGGTAACCAACAACAAATTTAAATAGTTAATTATTTTTTTTTAATTTTGGTCTTTTCATCGTAAAAAAATCGATACAAGATTTTTTTTAAGGCAAGTAAAACGTTATTTACAAAAATGGTATCTTATTACATTAGTAAGCTATTCAGACATGTTTAACAAAAATTATACCTAAAAATGTTATCATTTGCAGTGACAGCATTAAAAAAACTGAATTCTGCTAGAGAATCAAAGTAGACTACGAGTCAAGAGCAATCCCATCTCAAATAAAAAAAAAAAGAAAATGGTAAAATACAAGAAAAAAAAAATTGAAAAGCATATACAGTAGCGTTCTTTTAATTATCCAAATTAGTTGTTGGAAAACAGGTGATCTACCTACCCGTTACGTTTGATCCAATTATTTACGGGGCACCCTGTAGAATAATGAATTGGAATGCGGAATGATAGAAAATGAAAATAAAAAAGGATAGATCATGATAGCAAAATATAAGGATTATGTTGAAACTTCAGATGCTTTCCTTAACGATATTGGTTCATAGAAGCTTCACGACTGCTAGACTTGTCAAAAAGCCTTTGCATATAAGACGAAGAAATGAAGCGAGATGACCACAATATCATGCTACTATAATTGGTGAATTAAATGACACTGTTCCACATTTTGATTGACAGCAACACGCAGCAACACCGCGTATAAGCTCATAATCCAAAATACAATCTACATAATATTAATATCCAGAAAATATTAGAAGCTCAGACAATAGCGTTTTCACCAAAGCTACCAAAACAAACAATTTCTATAACATGTAGTTTAAGCCGTTCAACTTGACTGTCACAATATGTTATTTTCGTGTGTATTTTTGTATCAAGTACAAACAAAGGTGACATTAGTGTCGTCCTGACCAAGCAATCATATTAGTTGTATGGAATGTTCAAGTTCTTTGTTCTATATTGAGCTTAGTCTCTTTCATTGTTTCTAGTGCACTCTTTACTGTTACTCTTTATCTACAAACTTATCAACGCGTAACAAATTGTAGAGAGTGGGCATTTGTGGCTTATTGATTACTAGCCCTAGCCTAGCTAGTCGCAAAATATCCCACGAGAACGTATTACCGGAATACAAAGTATTTTATGATCTAATCCAAGTCCAGGTCTACCCATGTGCCAAATTTCATCTAAATCCGTTCAGCCGTTTTTGCGTGAAAGTGTAAAAAAACAAACACTTTCGCATTTATAATATTAGTTAGGATTAGGATGTTAAATTTTTTATTGACTGTATAAAAATTTAATATGTTTTAAAAAACTATGGCAGTAAATTATTTGAATGTGTGTATCAGTTATTAACCAATAAATACTTCAACAAGTTTTCACTGCAGCAAATGTGTTTGGGCAGGCATAAAAATAAGAGCCAAAAACAGAGACCCCAAGATACGACCTTGCGGCAACCCACCAAAAATATCGCTAATATGAGATTACTAGTCCACATCTCAGCCCTTAATTCCTTCGCTTAGGGAATTCTACCTCAAAAATAGGAAAGTTTCAAGGACATCGGCCGTGTCTCGTCACATCCCCGTCGCTTTCGGTACAAAATTGTTGAAAACAAATCGTCTAATGAAACAAAGGGACTCATCTTACAGCCGGCGAATATAAATTTAATTATCAAACTCTTACTTTTAGAGTTCATTACAATTTAGGTAAGATGGTATTATGTGGGTTTCTTGAATATTGTTTTTATTGGAAAGTAAATATTTACAGTATAAGCAATTTTTTTAATCTGACTTTATGTAGTCAATGAAAAAGATTTTATGAAGGAAGGTAATGGCGTAGCATTACCTTTCTTGTTGTTTTATGGAGAGTTTGATTTGATCATGCATATCAATGGCGTACATAGGCACTTCAACGAATTGTTAACTCTTACTTTCACAGGACAATGGAATAAAATATGAGCAATTTCTTCTTAATGTACAAGATGAAAATCATTTTAAGATAAGTCAATATCACTTTACAAAGTGCTTTTTATACAGAGACACGACTTTCAAATACAAACAAAAAGTAATTTATAAATGAAAATACTGGATGGTAACTTTCGTGGTATGCAGATCACTGTATCTAAGTTAGGCGAAGAGTTCTCGGATTCCCGTCTGAAGGGTTTACTGATAGCCTGGGGCAAGGAGAACTAAGAGGGGAGGGACGGGGGGTGTTGAAACGGAATATTGTATTAAACGCGAATATCCCCTTTTGACAAGTTTTTCTTTGAAGCACCTGTTACAGCGGTGTTTTAATAACTTTCCGATACTTGGTACTCTTTTTGACTTAAGCAAAGTGAGATGAACTCAAAGGGGACTCGAAATCGATGACTTAGCTTGACTATATGAGTGTAATTTGCACTGCGATGGGTACTAATATTGCTAAAAGAAAATCGACCTAGACTGTGTACTTCGCTATTTCTACATACATATTTAGAAAACGTGGAAGGTTATCGAAAAAACTAATTCAAAACTTATTTTTTTTAATTGTGATGGGATTGCTCTTGACTTGTCTAGGTCAGAGGTGACAGAGAAAATGTCTGCGATGGAGTGAGCTTACCCAGAAGAAGCCTGTTCACTCTCACTTTGAAGAATTCGGGTTGTATGCGTTCGGGAACACAGACGCAGGTAGTGAGTAGTTCCACTCTTTTGCTGTGCGCATTATGAAAAATGTTTGGAAGCGCTTAGTGCGAATTGGTAGAATGGCAACTAGGTATAGATGGTAATTTGCAGTGCTTCTAGATGTTCGATGGTAGAAATGGGCCGGTGGAATGAGGTTGTGAAGTTCCTGAGCACACTCACCGAAGTACAGTCTATAGAAGACCAACAAGCAGGCAACCTTGCGGCGATGAGCCAAGCTATGAAGCTTGGCATCCACCAGTTTTACGTCGCCAATGAGCCTCTTAGCTCTGCGTTCTACTGAGTCAAGCGCAGCAAGTTGGTATTTAGTTAAGCCATCCCAAAGGTGGCTGCAATACTCCATGCAGGATCGGACTTGCACTTTATAAAAGGTCAAAAGCCGTCCAGGCGTAAAGTATCGCTTCACCTTGTTTAAGATGCCCAGTTTGTTGGCCGCAGTTTGGGCTTTGTGCTCGATGGTAGCGCCGAAGTTGAGATTGGATGTCAACTCCATACCTATGAGCATCATTTATCATTTAACCACTAACGTACAGCAGTTGACAAATGTTTTATGAGAGCAGTTGTGTAATTATGGCGAGACAAACTAGGGTTTATGTCCCACACTGTCTTCTGTAGTTAGAGATATCAGTCTGCGGTTGGGTTGAAACGATATAGATGTTATCACAGCTGATATGATCGTATTAATAAGACGTTTGTATCAGTGATATCGAACCAAATGCCATCAAGATTAAATCGTTTTATACCACTGAAAGTAGAACTTTAATTACACTGGGGCATTGCGGTAACGTGCTGTAATACAAACTGAAACGGAACCAATGATGAAGGAAATACAACAGCGATAGCCATCGGTGATTAACATTACGATAGTGCTTGCTAATGGTATTGGTCAGAAATGCGATACCAATAAGTTTTGGACGCCAGCCAAATAGCAAGCATGTCAGTAATTACATGTGTTGAGCTGCACTGGCTTGTGCTAAACGAGGCTCAGTATGTGATTAGTCTTAGCTACAAGTATTATTTTTCATAGATGACGTGTTTGGCATCTGGCATGGTAATCTAATGAATTAATGAAATGCAATGACCCCAGCGTGGTTTGAGTAGACTCGATTACTCAAACGAACCCAAAGATTCACACAAGCCACTGTTGCCTGATGTTACATGGTGCAGAGACCATTGCATTTCAAGGAGTATACCAGGAAGCGCGATAATGGTAGGGAAGACGTGCCCTTAGGATATGGATCAGGATTACAGCCTACCCAGTACGCACCGTAAAGTAAGCAATGGTTTAACCTCTGAATGAGTTAACCTACTTATCAAAAAACCGGCCCTAAATGAGCTGTTAACAACTATTGAGTTCTGGCTACCTAACATGACACACGCAACAATTACTCACTCTCGCGTGATTAATTTTCTGACAGCGCAAGACTTTTCTTGTTTTCTGACAGCGCTGCAAAATACAATATGCAAAATAAAATACTCGACTCGCTCTGTCTCCGACAAACTATAACATGGCATTTAAGTTATCTCGAATTTTGACAGTTCAACACGAGATAATCAGCGAATCTTCTGACATTTAGTCCACGTACACGTGCAACCTGTGGAGCAATTACACTAGAAAGGCCCACAATGCCTTGCGCGTCCAGTATAACAGCAGTGCCTCCGGCATGTTCGCCGACCACGGTACGGACGGCTTTCAAGCGGTGCTTCGCAAAAGATCGGCCTCCCTGTGGTTTAGGGTAAAGCGGAGCACCAACACGCTTTTGAACGTGGTGTCGGACGGAGTCGGCGGCCAAATTCTCAGGCATTGGTCGTCCATCCATGTCCAAACTAATAATAATAATTTAAAATTCTACTAACATAGTTTTAAGTATATCTACTAACAACATAATAATTGACCTTATAAGTCTGAAATAAATATTTTCATTTCATTTCATTAGTCGTCCTCGATTTTGACGACGAGATGAGTAGACAAAATTATGATACAAAAAAAAAACCTCCAAATTACCATTGCAGTTTCACAATTGTACTTAGTTATAATTTTATTTTACAATATATGTATTAATAATGACAATACTTAGTTCTAATCTACTATTTATATTGGAACGAAGCTCCTTCCGGCGGCCGCGAGAGAAACTGTGGTGGAGGGGAGCACTATTACGTAGATGAGCATCACTTTCAGTAATAACCAGTGACTTTGCCAATTATGGTGATTAATGAAATCTAGGGATTACGGATGTATGGCAATATCTAATAAAATCAACAGATCATTTCCTAAGGGTGGTTTATGGTTATAATATTGAAATCAACTGCATATTTTATCTGAAAACCAGTCCTTTTGGTAAAAGTGTGGTGATTAACAAAATTTGCAATATTATGGGTTTTATGGTAATTGTTACTGTAACAATCTTCGCTTTGTCAAATTGTGATCGTTGGCTCATTTGTCTATTGTGGTTATTATCCAGCGATCTCGCGCTTGTCATGTTAGCCCTGCTGGTCTAACTCGAAACCATAGGAAAAACTCAAAAAACTGTTTTGCCACGTGTTGTAACTATGAAGTTTTTTTCTTTTAGGACTTCTAACTTAATTATTGTATGATTCTCTAGGTATTAAAAAAAAAATCGCAATGATTTCACAAGCTTTTATTCCTACGTTGGTATGCTTTTTTCCCTAAATCGATTTCTGCCACTTCCTTACTGATTAAATTACAAAAAATAAGCAAAATAAAGTAATTTGTGCTTGATGTTCGCGATTGAATCGTGTTAGGGTGGCGATTTACGCTAGTGACGCTGTAATGAATTTCGCCTAACAGCAGGTAACCGGTAGCGGTTGGGGCGTGTTCAGACTGTAATAGTTCACCTGCTGCTAGTACTAGAAAAGTTTAATGTGAAGTTACGTGTAAGCAGATGCGATACCAACTGGACGCTTAGCACTCACCAGTGCTAAGCGTCCAGTTGTTATCGCATCTTCAGAAATTGATAATTACGTTTTATTTTAACTTCTTCGAGAACCCACAAGAAATATGGTTTTAAGTTATGGCCTTACTGCATATTCAAGCAATCATGAAAAAAGTATCTAAAGTTATGTTACTTGGACATCTACGTAGCATTTCATACTAGTACTTACTTGCCATTTAAACTCCACCCATCTGACTCCAACTTAACGTCGCGCTTACCAGGCCTTTATTTCATTTGAAGTTATTAGATTTTTGGTCCGCGACAGCCTACATTTATGATAGCCTATTTTAACACCAACTAAACGGTATATGTCTTAGGAATGGTGCGAATTATACCACATTATTTAGCGGAAAGTTATGTTGTGTACTGTGTTAGATTGTGTGTGATTTGTTGAAACGCGAGGAGTTATGAAGAAACCTACAGAGGTCAACTACAATTTCTAAGGTTAGCTTTGAGTTGAATACGAAGATTCTTATTTGATAATTTTATGAGGTTTTATAAGTTATTAATAATAATAATCCATGAGCCTCCGCATAACTTTCACAGACGGCCAGCAGTTTTCTTAGACTGCAGATTGATGGGCTGAGCAGCACCATGTCATCAGCATAACTTATGTTATTGATCATCCTTCCATCAACAGAACATCCAACCATGGTGCTGCTCAGCTCACGCACCAGCCGGTCTATATACAGGTTAAACAAACTGGGTGAAGTTAACCCCCCCCCCCCCCCCCCTACCTCACTCCGCAATCCAGTCCGTATGAAACTGAATGCTAATAATACTCAACTTACATCCAAAAATATGCATTCAGTTATCATCAGCATACAGTTGTTTAATTGTAACTATGATAAGCTTGGACCACGGGCTCTCTTATAGTCACTTGCGCTCATTTGGGTGCAAAAATATGTTTGAAAGTAAAAAAAGAAGAATGAAAATTTGTTTATTCTGTACAAATAAGACGCTCATAAAAAAAAAAAAACAAAATACACACTAATTACATGGTAACAAAAACCACGTGTATAAAACCTTAAAAGTTTGATAATGTTGTTCATTGCTTGACGATTTACCACATTATGGTATTATGATACCTGACTATTGTTACACTAAAATCAGTATGACGTAACGCTGACACATAATACCGATTTGCGATTGAAAAGCAATTATTGCGCAATTGACAAGCAATTTTGCTATCGCTTGGCTTCTGCAAGATACGTAATAACTAGTAATATACTAATAACAGTCGTTACGGGTCGTCAGAAGGCCGAAAGTCTGACAACCAGTCTTACCAGGGGTATCGTACTACCCAGTATTATCCAGTTACTGGGTTGTGGAGGTCAGATAGGCAGTCGCTCTATGTAAAATACTGGTTTTGGATGGAAGGCTACCCCAACGTAGTTGTGAAAAGGCTAGGCAGATTGATTGACTGTCATATGGTTACTGTGACTAAGTTATTAGACCTCTTAAAAGTTTTCCTGTAATCTATAAGTATTGAACTATTTTCAGTATTTTTTTCAAAACTTTAGGCTCAGTACTTTCGGAGATAAGGGAGGAGGGGAATGGTCAATTTTCGTCTGTTTTCTTAAATAACTTTAAAATGTCTTATTTTAAAGTTATAAAAAAATATATTTGAGGCGCTCACAGTAAGCCTTTTCATTTAGTATGAAATACACACGGTACAGCTTACAAAACTTTTTTTTAAATTTTCTTATTTGCCCCCCAAAATTGACCCCATATTTAAAATCCATTTATTTACCTTACACGTTCGTGTTTGGGTCACAGAAATACATACGTGCACCAAATTTCAACTTAATCGGTCCATTCGATTCGGAGCAAATTGGCTGTGACCGACGGACAGACAGACAGACAGACACACGAGTGATCTTAAAAGGGTTCCGATTTTTCCTTTTGAGGTACAGAACCCCAAACTGTGATAAATGATAATGTGTAAAGATAATGTAATGGTTTCAGTTAGCAATTTTGTTCAATTAAGCAAAACCGCAGCCTGTCGACGTTTGCATTATATACAATTAAGTACTATAAATAATAATAGCAGCTGAAATTAAATTTTACAATGTATTGAAAATAATAAATATTTATCTGTATCATGGTACAATATTGGATAGGTAAATGCTAAGCAGCATTTAATAAACCACGCAATAAAACAATTCCCATCGTCTTCTTAACGGTGAACAAAACGATACAAATAAAACTGTTAAAATGTTGTGTAAAATGACGATGGAAAGTTTGCCAATAGTCCACCAGCAACTGATCGAAGAACACGAAAAGCGAGTCACGATCTTTCGTCAGAAGATTCAAAAAGTTTTTCGATGAAGAAGAAGTGAAGAAGAAGTTGATCGAAAAAGAAGAGTGACCTGAATGAGACTTTTACTCCTGAATGCTAAAACCAAAAAGTGGTTGCAAGAAAGTCGGTTAAGTCGTTTTCACAAACACTTGTCAGCCTGTAAGATTGACAAATAAACTTAAACAGTCAGCGAGCCGGGTCATTTTAAATAGGAATATTTGCTTTCTTCTGTTAGTATTGTAACTTAACAAACACTAGTTGACACCTAAATCAATCTGCCTAGCCTTTTCCCAACTATGTTGGGGTCAGCTTCCAGTCTAACCGGATGCAGCTGAATACCAGTATTTTACATGGAGCGACTGCCTATCTGACCTCCACAACCCAGTTACTGGGTAATACGATACGCCTTGGTAAGACTGGTTGTCAGACTTTCGGGCTTCTGACGACCCGTAACGACTGTCAAAGATCCACGAAAGACAGCCGGGACCAAGGGCTTAACGTGCTTACCGAGGCACGGAGGAATCTCGGTATGAAAAGATGGTCACCCATCCACAGACCAACCCCGGCAAGCGTAGCTTAACCTCATGGATCGACCCGTGCGGCTGTTATTACTTAGCCACGAGCTCCTCACACCTAGTTGACACCTAAATAAATGCTTGAATTTGTCTAGCGCGCTGTTGGATTTTGAATTTTCAGCGTTGAGACGAGCGTTGATAATATTTGGGACTGCGTTACAGTTGGTAAACTTGTAAGTATCTGGGGCATTAGGTAACGCAGACGGATAATGTAGACATGGAGAGGGAGCGTAGGGTGCTGTCAGTCAGGAGCAATATGTTGATCCGTAGGTTTGCAAAGTGCTCAAGGGATCTAAAAACTACTCTGTTTAGGGCATACTGCCAATCTTTTTACACCTGCAGTATTACTGTTTTGATGCTAACGTTGAAAGCTACTGCTAACTCATCCATAGATTGAGTATCGTCAGCTTCCACTGTCGCCTTTAATTCGTCGTTGCTGACTTTAGTTTTCGGGTGAACACAGAGTTAATTTTTTAGATCAAAGTTTCCATGTCGGAAGCGTTCAAAGCAATAACGAGTCGTGCGTTCGTTTGTAGTGTTCACTCCGTACACGTAATTAATGTTGCGAGCAGTTTGTGCGACATTGCTACCGCGACGGAACTCGTATTCCATAATTACTCGTATTTTATCATGTCCATATTGATGAAAAATATACAAATGTAGTGAAAACAAAACAATAATCAATAAACAAATGACTGAATTTGAAAATAGAATTCCATATTTTTTAAATTAAATTCATTTGAATTTAGAATTTATTGCCAGCCATACATAAATTACGTATCAAATGGCCAGTATTGTAAAATTACCACTTCATCATAGACCTATTATTTAGGCAAGAGAATACGCTAGTCTGTTTCTTATTAATCCAATCCAGCCTTCCCTTGCTGTCCTCCCGCGTGACGCCCTAAGCTGAGGGCCGTACCCCACCACAGGGGGTGCCCCTTAGCGAGTAGTCGCTTAGTTTATAAGTTTTATGCCCTGAAGGCCTTAATTTATTGAGGCACCCACAGGAAAATCCGGTTAAACAGCCGACAACCTCCTAGGAAGACCGGCGAGAAAACATTACCAATTTTGCGTAACTAAAAAATCACTAGTTCATTTATTACTAACACCCATAAATTATGTAATAAATAATCCCCGTAAGTCTCGAGTAAGCACTTCTTAGGGACTGAATAAAAAATATTATTGACTTAAATAAATCACGGAACGACATGAAATGTACCGGGTACAGGTTTTATGACCGCCAGCTAAGGAGTACACATTCGTAAAACATGTACCGTGACGCTACGGTGCCTTCGGTGTACGTCGGTGCTTGGATTGTAGAGATTAGGATTAGTGAGGTCTGTGAAACGAAAAGTAATTAATACTTTTTTTTTTTTTTTTTCCTCCTGTGGCAACACTACAGCTAACAGCTGATTTGAATCTTTCTTTAACATTTTAATCTTAAATAATAGATTTCCTTTTTAATACGGCCTATTTCTAATTAATTAGCTAGTATATAGTGTAAATAAGTGTTTTCTGTTTGGAATATATGCATTAGATGCAAATTATGTGTAAAAATTTAATTGTGATTCGTTGACAGTTACCGACTCAAGTGAATGTTACATTTTCATCTCGTTATCAGGTACAAAACTATATATTTTCCTTGGTAGTGGACTGTTTATGTTCTAATATTTTGCCTAAAATTAAGTGGATCACTTATTACTGCGACAAGTTGATGTCAATGACCCAAAGAACCTAAAGATAACCTTGATTAGTTTGGTCACAGAACTTCTTTCTGTACCTACCTACTCACTAAATTTCATTTTCCGTTCAATTAATCATCTGTTTCTTTCTCACTCCATTACTCTTTTCCAATATCTTCTCTTTTCTTTTTAATCATGATTATGACTCGCAACGCGCGGGCTCGCCTAGAGGAGACCAAACTCACTCAGGCTTTGAGCGAACTAAAGGCGTCTAAGGAGCAATGTGACCAACTGATTAAGGAAAGAGATGAAAGTGAAATAGAGTTCCTTGGTGTCCTTGAAAGGAATAGCAAGTTGAAAACAGAAATGGCTCAGTTATATATTCAACTCACTGACGCAATAGCAGCCCGGGACAGGCTCCAAGTTGTTGTAGACGGGTTCAGCCAGTGTAGCAATGAGTATGAACAAGCTCTTAGTCACAAAGATTTCTTACAACAGCAGCTACATGAGGCTCAAAGTCAGATTGAACAACTAGAGACTACAAATCTTAACATCACTGCCTCGTTGAATCAAAGTCTTTTCAACGAATTGGTGCCTATAGACCCATCAATGGTTTCTGCAATAAACTCCTCTAACACAATAGATTTAATAGTTCAAGCTGATTCAAAATCAAATGAATCAGTGAGGGTAGTTGCTAGTAAAAATAAACTTAAAAAATACATAAAAATTAATAAATACATAGTTAAAACTAGGAAAATGATCAAAAATCAAAAATTATTCACCAGGAATGTAAAACATAACAGAGAAAGGTTACATCTCCTGAAACAATTAGATATGTATTCATTGAACTTAGAAGAAAGTACTAGGAAATACCAAATTGACACAGATAACTTGCGGTATGAACTAGATCTACTACAGGAGAAACTTACTTCTATGACCATAAAATATACAGCCTGTGAAAACCAAATGAGCGAATATGTATTGGCAATGAATGAGCTGGCAAGCTCACAAACAAACAAATGTGTACATAGTGAACAACCACCTATTCAACCCACACCGGATCATTCATTGACAATATGTGATACCACCGTGCCGCAGTCTTGTGCCAGTTTGCCATTGTCAATTGCTAACTGCTTGCCTAAACAGAGTGTAAATAAAGAAATAGTGTTATTTTGTGATGAAATTGGAAAAGATCTAGGCCACTTGTTAACAAATAAATATCCAGGACACTCAATAATGAACTACTGTATGCCTGGTTGTTCTTTATTTGACATAATGAAAAAAGTTTTAAAATGCAATTTTAACCAGGATACTATTTTATTAATATTTGTTGGTAATAGGGGTAATGTGAACAAAGGAGAATTACTCCAATATTATAGATCATTGTGCAACATTAGTTTAAGAAAAATTGTTTTGTTTACATTCCCATACAGTCAAAGTTTGCCACAGGAAGAAAACAATTTTAGATATGAAATGAATATGACATTACATAACTTGACATATAATAATAATTTATTCCATTTAATTGACACTAACAATTATGTTGGTAATCATTTATATTTGACAAAAGATAGATTTTTTATGGATAGGTACTATCTTTCAAAGTATTGCAAAAGACAGTTAGCTGTGTCGCTATCATATTATTTTTGTATTACAGCCAAGAATTTGGCTAAACAAGTTGCTTCTATTGAGCAATGCCATGACATTTTATATCATTCATCCAATAATTTGGTATCCAAAATTGACATTGGTAGTAATTTAAATTAGAAATTAAGACAATAGAGGCATCCTCTAGCAATAATGTACAGAAATGCAAGAATAAATCAAATAAAATTTCAAAATTAGTAAATAGTATTAACCTGGTGCATCAAAATATTCAAGGTTTTCTCAACAAAGATTTAGAAGTAGAATTATTTATGAATTTTAACAGTATTGATATTCTTTGTATAACAGAACATTGGCTTAAAAGCCACCAGTTTATGTTCAATTTTAATAATCACCAGGTTGGTAGTTCGTTCAGCAGAGTAAATGCTATACATGGTGGCTCATTAATTTTAGTAAGTAACCAGCTGAAATTTAAAGACCGTAAGGATATTGTGAGCCTATCTGTTGAGCGGACAGTTGAAATAGCTTGTATAGAATTGGAGCAATTTATTGTATTAAGTGTGTACAGGCCCCCTTCAGGATTGTATGACTGCTTTGAAAAGGTAATGGATGAAGTGTTACACAAGATATGTAACTCAAATAAATCTATTATCATTTGTGGTGATTTTAATGTTAATTTATTAGAAAAGTCAGGTTCTTGTAGTAAAATAATAAGTCTTTTTCAGTCATACAATCTTGTAAACCTATTTTTGGAGCCCACAAGAATAACCCCTACTAGTGCCACATGCCTAGATAATATTTATACAGATGTTATTCCAAGCCATAAAGAAATTATAAATTTACTAGATTCTGATCATTGCGGGCAAAGGATTACTATCCAAAACCAAAACAAAAAAGTGGCTAAAAAGGATATCATTGTTAACCCCAAAACTACAAGTCGCTTGGAAGCTTTTAAAGTTAAACTCATTAATAAATTAACAGTTTTGGCTAATCATACTGATCCTAATGATCTGTATGATGATTTTTTTAATATGTACTGCCAACAATTTAATCTCATCTTTATTCCCAAGACTATCTCGGTTAATAGTAACGCGTCTTTCAGTGATTGGGCTACCATTGGTATTCATAAAAGTAGAACACGGCTTTATGAACTATATAATGAAAGGTCTTTTGTAAACACTGCTGAATTTAATTTATATGTTAGAAACTATTCAAAATTATTTAAAAAAGTTTGTTGTATGGCCAAGTCGCGTTATTTGAGTTCGAAGATTAAAAACAGTAGTAATGTAATTAAAACGACTTGGAATATTATTAATAGTGAAACGGGAAGGTCTAATAACCGAAGTGCTGACTACAGCCTGTCTATTAATGACAATATAATAAAATCAGACTCACAAGTCGCCGCGGCCTTTGAAAATTTCTTTTCAGATATTCCCGTTTCAACTACTAAATCCCTAAACTCATCAACTTCTGTTGCTGAGTCTTTGCTTAAGGAAAATGTTAATGCTTGCGATTCGGAATTTAATTTTGAACAAATTACCTGTAGAGACATAATTAAAACCTTTCACACTTTAAATGTAAAAAAGACAGCAGATCTGTGGGGTAATTCTGTAGAAGTTGCTAAGTCTATTATTGACATTGTAGCACCTACTTTAGCTCTTATCTTTAATAACTGTATCGACTGTGGGGAGTTTCCTGACCTCATGAAATATAGTAAAATAATACCTTTGTTTAAATCAGGTAGTACATCAGACCCCACAAATTATAGACCTATTTCAGTACTACCTACGTTTAGTAAAATTTTTGAGAAATTAATTTTAGACCAATTGCAAAGATTTTTTAATAAACATAAATTATTACATAACATGCAGTTCGGTTTTACAAAGGGTCGTTCAACTACTGATGCCGGTGTTGAACTTTTAGGACATATTTATAATGCATGGGAAGACAAATGCGATGCCTTGGGCATCTTTTGTGATTTGTCCAAGGCATTCGATTGCGTTCTTCATGAAACGTTAATCAGGAAACTCCGCCATTACGGGATCCGGAACACCGCTCTGGATCTTCTTACTTCATACTTGAGTAATAGGATTCAGAGCGTTGACGTTAATGGAAAAAGATCGCCCGGATCTATAGTAACAATGGGGGTCCCACAGGGCTCGATTCTTGGTCCTTTCTTATTTCTTATTTATATTAACGATTTGCCCTACCTCATTAAGGATAATCATGATATAGTTTTGTTTGCGGATGATACTTCACTTTTGTTTAAACTTAAACGTCAGCAGCTGGTTACTGACGATGTAAACAGAGCGATCTCAAAAGTAGTTCACTGGTTCAGTATTAATAATTTACTCCTTAATGAAAAAAAAACCAAATTCATTAAGTTTACACTACCTCACGTTAGGCAGGTGAAAACTAACGTGTTGATAAAGGGCGAAGAGTTGAATCCTGAAGATAGCACAGTATTCTTGGGCTTAACTTTGGATGCTAAGCTTCAGTGGGGCCCACATATAGATAAATTGTCAAAAAAGCTAAGCTCCGCAGCATACGCTGTTAGGAAAATTCGTAATTTAACCAACATAGAGACAGCCCGTTTAGTGTACTTTAGCTATTTTCATAGTATAATGTCGTACGGTATTTTGTTGTGGGGAAATGCAGCCGACATTCAGACTATCTTTGTTTTGCAGAAAAGAGCTGTTCGATGCATTTATAAATTAAGTCCGAGACAATCTCTCAGAGAGAAATTTAAGGAGATTAATATACTGACTTTGCCTTCTCAGTACATTTTTGAAAATCTTTTATATGCCCATAAAAACATTAAATTGTTTAAAAAATACAGTGATATCCACAATATAAATACTAGGAACAAACACAAATTTGTTGTACCTCCAACAAGGCTCAAGAAAATAGGTGGGTCATTCAGGTGTCAATGTATACGCTTTTATAATAAACTTCCAAGCCACGTTCAAGATCTGAGTCTTAATAAATTCAAATCATTCATTAAACGCAAGTTGTGTCAGAAAGCTTTTTATACCGTTAAAGATTATATTGAGGACAAAAAGGCTTGGGATTGAACTGCTCCAATTTTATTTTATATTATTTTTATTTTTGCATACTGAATGTTGACATTAATATTTACTTTGTAAGTATTATATTATTTTACTTTATTGTGAATGTGAAGACTATGTAGGTCATTGCTTTTTTTTTTTGTTTGTTTTATTTTTTCTCTCAGTTATTTTTAATCATGGTCTGGCAGTTTGAGTAATCTATGCGGCCTACCCCAATGTCCTTTCTTTGGTATTGTTCGTCGAATCGTTGAGCTAGTTGAGCTGCGCGATTACTGACAAATGCGTGCACTGACTGGACAGGTCCTCTCAATCTGTGTGGTTCTTTCCTCAAAAGACCATTTCAGACACCAATCTACATGATCTTCACATGAAGTGACCAAGATTATGTCTGGACTTTATAAGAGACTGTGACCTCTGAGTTTGTTTCGGCCTTTCTTCTCAGAGTAGTCAGATAGGAAACGCCGACCTCATCTAGTTTAAAAAAAAATATTGACTTGTAAAAGTGTTTGTACAAACCTACTTACAGAAATAAAAATCATTTATCATTTATCATTTACTGACTTTAATTTGTCATGTTAGTTGTAACTTTCATTAAACATCAAAGTTTGAACATTTTTAAGGGGAAAACACCACCAGTGTAGCCTTCGAAATTCAAATATTCTTACGTTTTTTTGCAATTTGCAAGTCAGTATTAGGTTAGATGAAGATTAAAGTATGATTCACGACCTACATATATTTACAGAAATATAATCATTAGAATCAGTAATACAACTCCTTAAGTTAGTATAATCCTCAAATGTCAAGAATTCATGAAATTCATTAGGATTACCTTGTCTTAAAGAGTTGTATTGATGACTTTAATGATTATAATTCTGTTAATACACACTTGTACTACTCGCGAATCAACATTTGTATGTTTCCTAATATTGACTTTAAGTAAGTAAATTTGAATTTCGCGGGTTGCCCTGGCCATTTCACCTTAAGCACCGAAGTAACGGGAATCCACGCAGAGGGACATAGTATATTATAGAATATAAAAAAAATAAACAAACCAAGAAAGCATTTGTACATACGATGTTCCAGAAATATGCTTGAAGCTCCATGTCTAGATATGCTGTGTCCATAATATCGTATTTTATTTAAACAGAAAAGAGAAAACAGAAGCCTCAAAAAACGCTTTCAATAAACAAGAAATTCACGATGCAACCGATAACAAAACGAGGAATAGCAGTAAATTGAATAAAAATAAAATGAATGCCCACCTAAGAGGTTAGGGAGGCCGGCTAGACAGAGGGGCAGAACTAAATAAAACTGGTAAACAGGAAACGCGGGGGAAATGCCCTTGTACAACAGCTCGGCACAGCAACAAGAGGACATCGATAAACAGCTACTAATATGCACATACTAATGAGATTAGTCTTCCACGTTTCTACATTCCACGTCCGTACCTACTGGCTGCGTACACAGAGCGCGCCCTAACATAAATCGTAGGACGCTTGTCGTTACGGCAGCTATAAATCTAACCATTCACTAATACACCGCATTCAAATGTTACCGGTAGGGGGGAATCTCGTATGCGACTAGATTTCTTTCCACCCCCAAACGGGGGGAGTTTCTTTGCACCTTAAAAGCGGTGCGTAAAGTATGACCACATTTATCTCGGGCGAGTTACGTTGACGTAAAGGTTAGGTTAAAGTGTAGGCGATTTAAATAAATCTTTGTTACGTTGTTATTGTAATTTAATGTGTTTTAACGGGGAGGTGGTGAATGTAGACTTAAATCGAGACTTTCATTCTCTTCCTTACACTGTATGGTGAGTTTAATTGAGATGCCGTTATACAATATGTATGTATGATGACTATTTTTTTTATTTGTCCGTCATGTAGAAAAGTAAACATATTGGACACATATTTTTTTCTTTTTACACATAATCAAAAGATTACGGCGATACATTGAGTTAAAATGTGGCATGACGTCACGTCTTGATAGATTTTATACGTAGAAGTGACGTAGCGAGCCCCCACTCCCGAACTTTAATGCGTATTATCTAAGTCATTTTGTATTAATATGATAAAGCAAAAAATACGTGTCTAATATTTTTTTTATTACCTGACTGAACCTGAAATCGCGAAAAAAAATCTGCTGCTGCCTACATTTTGACGAATTATGCGAACATAAATGTACTGAACAGCTGATTTTTTTCGCGATTTCAGGGTTGTATATATTGTTGATAGTAAAAGTTGTTCATAATGGTGAGTACAATGACCCGTTAAGAGGTTGTGCGTTATTTAATTTACACCTTGTATAAACTCCTTTCGTTGTAATAGTCTGCCAAATTCCCAAAAGAATCTTCACATTCACAAATCGACATAATTAATTACATTCATACAAACCCGACCCGATAAAATGAATAAATCAGAAGATCCCCAGAGTTCAATAAGATCACATTTTTCCAAAACACGAACCGTTCTAGCCATGGACAGTTTTATGCCACGTAAGGGGAAGTTAGTCAGTGAAGGATGTTGAACTCTTTGGTGGTCTCAAGGGGTTGTGAGGTACAAGCAACTAACCTAAATGCACCGCAAGGAAGGCATAAATCTACGGGTCATTGTAGTATGAGGAAAAATTACGGAAAAAACCCTTCAGTAGGTACAATGAGTGAGTGAATGAGATTCCCGATGGTACTTGAATTTATGTTATGGTGGAGCGAAATAGTTTGAGGAAAGTTAAAGGATGAGCGGTTTCCTCATCGTAATGTACTGGTATGAAAATAATTTGTTATAGTTTGACCAAAACCGCTGTACCGCGCCGTAGGTATGTGCGCGGCGAGACGGGGGGCAGTGCAGGCCGCTCATTCGTCAACGCTCACGGCGTCCCACCGCTCATTCGCCAGCGCTGCACCCCGCCTCGCCGCGCATTCCTAAGGCGCGGTACCGCGGTATTGGTCAAACTATAGCATTGTACAGTCACGAACTGGGATTGTTGAGTCACTAGCTTATCATCTTAACTTGGTTGTGTTACACGAATGCCGCCCGTTTTTCGTTATTGAAATGTCACTTGACAAATTTCACGGGTTAAAAATTCGTGTAACACAATCAAGTTAAGATGATAAAAGCTAGTGGCTCAACAATCCTGGTTCGTGACTGTACAGTGAATCATCTGTAGTGTTTGTAAAGACAAGTCAAGCACAGTTTTTTTTTCTTCTAATATTGACATTCTTCTCCCACGTGCTTCATGAGGAGAAAAAAAAACTTACAACAACGCAGTCGGGTAAAAAATAAATATTTTTTCATTTTTACCCGACTGCGGCGAAGCGCAAAAAAGAAAGCAGTGTTTTTTTAAACATTAATTGCTGAATCTGCATATTGCCTCATATAATATCAGAAATAAAAATAAAAAAAACATTCTTTCATGTGAATTTGTTCAAACCCTTTACCGCCCCGCTACCGCTTATCATAATCCTCGCTTACAATACAACCATGGTGAATGCGTGACGGCATTTTGTTTGCATCCCGTATTCTTTCGACATCTCTAATATTTCTCTCGTGCCAAATATTGCGGGGTATAAAACACCCTCTTCACCGATCTGGTATTTCAATCGAGCACACCTAAAATGTTGGTGGAATAGAACCTCAGATCAATATGTATTCAACGTTTTTGGGAAAATATTTCCCACTGGGTTTTCTTACTATTAGTAAAACAACCAATCTTTAAGTATAAAATAATTTTATGTAGTAGTTCTTATGTATATATAAATGTATGTATTATTATTTTCACGTGTAGCGTACACGTGAAAATAATAATACATTCATATTTTTTTTAAAAGACGAAGATTTTTTTTATCAATTATGGGAGAGTTCAATATTAAGGTTCCGAAATGTAAAGAAAAAAGGCCAAGTGCGTATCGGACCACGCACAATGAAGGCTTCAGTAGTTGGGATGAATTTATCCCAAGGACAAACTTAACATTATAGTTGAAAAAAATGTTCTCCCATACATTCCAACTGCAAAATAATCTAAGTTGGTCGACTATTACTCGTTAACTTGTAAAGCCTACTTAGCTGTGATAGTTTTATAAGTTTTATTAATAGTTTAGTTATATTATATATTTCGTTTTATATGAAATTTTTTAACTTCATTATATACATTGGTTCGATTCCCATCCAGGACAAACATTTGTGTGCATGAATATGTCTGTTTGTCCTGAGTCTGGGTGTAATTATCTATATAAGTATGTATTTACAAAAAAAAAAGTAGTATATGTAGTATATCAGTTATCTGGTTTCCATAGTACAAGCTCTGCTTAGTTTGGGACCAGATGACTGTGTGTGAAAATGTCCCAGGATATTATTATTATATTATTATATACTACTGCCGTGAACGTTTTCACATATCCAAAAACTTTTTAGCTGGCAAGGGGCGGGACCATTGACTCAACAAACATTAGCAATTTAAAACTTAATATTACCGAAATGAAATGATCTTTCATGTTGTGCATTAAAACGTATAGAAAAATACATTATATACTGTAAAATAACGTCTGTAAAATCACGTAAAACAGCGAAATCAACAAAATTTCGTATACGGCTTAACACACACTCACACAGACTGTACTTCGGAGAGTGTGACCTCATTCCACCGGCCCCCTTCTACCATCGGACATCTAGACGCACTGCCAGTTCCCATCCCTACCTGGTTGCCATTCCACCAATTCGCACTAAGCGCTTCCAAATGTCTTTTATAATGCGCACAGCAAAGGAGTGGTATATATATACTCACTACCTGCGTCTGTGTTTCCGAACGCATACAACCCTAATCTCTTCAAAGTGAGAGTGAACAGGCTTCTTCTGGGTAAGCTCACTCCATCGTCGACTTTGTCTCTGTCACCTCTGATCTAGACTAGAGTCCAGAACAAACCCATCTCAAATAATAATATAAAAAAAATTTCATCCCCGATTTAACCCTTTTAAGAGTTCAAAATCCTTCCTTAGTGTTCACTTTCTAGATCCAGAGAGCAAACCCATCACAACTGAAAACTAATCCTTCCACCATGTGGGAGTGAAACTAGAAACAGCGAGACGTGAGTTTGTCCATGGTGTCACCTACATTACGGCATTGCTAAGCATAGCCGCAGGTGGACCCAAACCGCAATTTAACTAAAACTTCTGACAACAACGAAAAACGATCGAAAAAAGCAGGTGTCCAACACAGTGACAACCAAAAATAACATAAAAAAGTACAACAGATCTTATAAGAAATCACTCCAAATATAATCAATCTTTCTTAAGGTAAGGTAGGAAGGAGCTCCTGAGCGGTAGAATTTGACAAGGAAAATGGAAACTTTATATTGAGCGGCTCTCATCCGACTCATGGAAAGTTTAACAACTTGCTCGAGATATTTAAGAGCCAAGTTGTGCAAGTGCTGGCTCAAAAAGAGGAGTTGCCTCGGTGCCGGTCAGAACTCGGAAATATAGTGAGCTTTTGAAAAAAAAAAACAATATGATTATGTTTCTGTAAATACTTATTTGTTACGGTCGCGAATCTCACTTTAATCACCATACAACCTAATACTGACTTGCAAATTGCAAGAAACATAAGAAAAGGACATTGACCACATTGACCCGGTTTGAACCACATGTTGCCCAGACATGGGACTTTCAAAATAAATTGTTCCTTGCATCAATTTATACAAAAAAAGTCAGTCCCAAGGTTAAAAAGTTTTTAAGGTTTTATTGGGAGTTTTGTTTATTTAATTTTTGTATTGAACAGTTATGTGCAAGATAGCGTTGGTGAATTTGAACTCGTTGGTTTTATCTGGGCTAATGGTGGAGCCCGAAGGTGAAGGAATTTCTCAACCAAACTAGCACCATCGTGTTTGGAATTTTGGACTCATTGGATATATATTGACAAGTGCTTTTACACTAGGTGGTGTTCAGGGTCTGATGATAGGACAAAAGCGGCTCCCGCTTTTGAGACAATATGAAAGTTCTATGTTTATGTAAGTTTTATTTAGTACTTTTTAGCTTAATAAAGCTTTTAATAAAGCTTGTTTTAACCTATATTCTCCTATTCGTATTCTGTTCTATATTTTATATTTTAAAGCAATTTTGAATTCAGTTGTTTTATCCATTATTTTTGACGACTCGGCTTTACTTGGACTTTCGTATCTGCAACACCCGTTGACCTGGCTTTTCATTTGGGCTATCGAACACTTTATCTTGAGTTTCCAAGTGGTTGTGTTCTGAGCAATGTACCAACCACACCACTGAGTGGGTTTAGTTTATTACCGTTATATTGAAAGAATCAGAAGACACACGTTAACTCTTGATCTCGTGTGAACGTAACCCGTAACCCGTTACCCTGGGACCGATTTTTTTTAAAGTATAAATTGTTGCAAGCACGAACCATTTGGAAGTACTCCCATGTCTGAGCAGCACTTGGTCTAATTCCCATATATGGATGGTCAATATCTTTGAATTTCGCGGGCTACCCTTCCGCTTCCCCCTTATGTGTTTAAAAATAATAATTAAGTAGATTCTTCCCGAATATTTCAGAGAGTTACTCCGCCATCAACAATGAATATCAAAAAGACCCTGCATATCTCAACTTACCAGCTTTTTTTAGCGAACTAACTTAGTTCAAAGTTGAGAATAAACAAGTGTTGTTTTAGTGTTTAAGTTACCACTAGAGTAGAATGAAGTTTTAAGTTGATAAAACAAAAAAACAGAAGTGAAAAATCTCAGGGGACAAACTTTGAAAAAATAACTACAGTTGTCGGACGTTTTTTGTTTTAATGTTTTCTTAGTTGTGGCAGTTTTCTTATAAACTTGAGTTTAAAATACATCATCATTCTCCTGCCCTTATTCCAATATATTTGGGGTCGGCGGAACATGTTTTTTTTTTCCATACTTCTCTCTGTTAGTCGTCATCCCGGTAGGCACTCCCTTTATAGCCATATCGTCTTTCAACACAGTCCATCCATACATCGTTTCTTTGGTCTTCCCCTCCCCGTATAGCCATACATATTCATACTCAAAACATTCCTGACGACATTTTCATCATTCCTCCGTATCACATGCCTATACCATGACAACCGATTTCCACACAACGTCACCGGTGTCACTTTCAGATTTCCTCTCCGTTTTAGCATTCTCATCTCAGCTGCATGCAATTGCCTTTCATTCATCCCTTTTGTGGCCCAACATTCTGATCTATACTAGACAGCAGGTCTAACCATTGTTTTATAAATATATCATCCCCTTAAGTTTAAGGGGAATGCGGGAGTCGCAGGTTGTTCCCGTGATCTGCCGCCATTTCATCCATCCAGTGTTAATTCTTTACTTAACAGTCTGATCTACTTCGCCATCGCTTTGCACAAGTGAACATAAATATCGGAAGTCAGAGTACACCGAGAGAAGTGCGACATCAAGCGCTATGGCCCCAGAACTGGAGAGAGCGCCGAAATCGCAGAACATATATTTGGTTTTGGTTCTGCTGATTTTCAAGCCAACATTTTCCAGCTTCTGTTGCCATTTCTCCAATCTGCTCTGGATCTCAGGTCCATCTTCACCGACAAGAACGATGTCGTCGGCAAATACCAGGTCAGTCGGCACCAGAGTCAGTACCTCTTCTTCTATGTCCGGCGTCAGAGCATCCATATTCAACAGGAAGAGGTAAGGATTTAAAGTCAACCCTTGGTGAAGGCCAACAGCCACACTGAACTCGTCGGTATTGCCAAGATTGACTGTACATAGCACGAATTAACCCTACATACTTCCCAGGCAAACCTTTCTCTTTCAAGGCCCTCCACAAGACATCCCGAAGAACCCTATCATACGCTTTCTTCAGATCAATGAACACCATGTGCAAGTTCTTGTGTGCACATCTGTACTTCTCGCATAATTGGCGGAGCCCAAAACTTGACTTGTAAAAGACATTGATGTGAATCTGGGGATCAGTGAAATATGGAGAGTGACTTCATTGAATCTTGTGGCTCTTTAAAGCGTCATAACTTGATTTTTATCAAAATTATTATTATTATTCAGCTTCGAGGGACCCACACGCTAAACACATTTAAGGTGAAATTAAAATTTTCTTAAGTTTTTTGCAATTTGCAGGTCAGTGTCAGGTTGTACAGACGCCAGCAGGTCAACCTATCCGAAACTGTCAGATTTTCCCAATCAACCTTGAACCTAATGCCTTAGCAATAAAGTCGAAAATCTATTAAAGAAATCTGACAGATTGTAGTAGCTTGATGTGCTGGCGGTCTGTACGTTGATCAAAATATGATTCGCGACTATAACAAATACACATTATTAATGAACCTTCCACAAGATTAATCAAACATTTTTGTAATACAAGCAACCAGCTGTGGTCAACATAGTTGCGTTTTTCATACGAAAAATACCCTTTAACATGGTCATTGTTGGCCGCATAAGTGCACATTTTTCCTTAGATTAGTGCAATTGCAAAGTGAAGTCTAGCATTACAGTATGCACTTAGTACGTCGACTCATATTATCGGAGAAAAGTGGCAGTCATTACCTGCCTGGTACAGTAAAAACAAAAGAAACGTACCTACCTATTATATCAATGCTTTGTAAATTGTTAAGTTGGTAATACCTACTGGATTTTTGCATAACATTGTTATGATAAAAACTGGCCAAGTGCGTGTCGGACCACTCACAATGAAGGGTTCCGTAGTTGGGATGAATTTTATCCCAAGAACAAACTGTAGTTGAAAAACATGTTCTCCCATCTCTAACCAAGTTTGTACGCACAATATTGAGAGATTTAGCATGTTATTTTAAGATCATCGACCTTTTATAGGTTTTCCTGTAATCTATGTAGGTACAGAACAATTTTTTGTATTTGTTTCAAAATTTTAGGCTCAGTAGTTTCGGAGATAAGGGGGGATAATGGTCAAATTTCGTCTTTTTTCTTAAATAATTTTAAAACAATTTATTTTAAAATTATAAAACTAAATATATTTGAGACCCTCACAGAAAGTCCTTTCATTGGATATGTCACACGGTACAGTTTGCAAATATAAACTTTTTTTTTAAATTTCTTATTTGCCCCCCAAAATTAGCCCTCATATTCAAAATTCCTTTATTTACGTTACACTCCCGTGTTTGATTCACAGAAATTCATACGTGTATCAAATTTCTAATTAATCGGTCCATTAGATTCGGAGCAAATTGGCTGTGACAGACGGATAGCCAGACAGACAGACACGAGTGATCGTAAAAGGGTTCCGATTTTTCCTTTTGAGGTACGGAACCCTAAAAAACATGAAGTCCATATTTTAGAAGCAGCAGACAGAACTATTCTATCATTCATACATCACTTTTAATAACAAATGTATCTAATTGGAATACTGGGTCGACAAACACCTCTTCAGGGCCTGCAGTCTCGACATAGATAACTGTCGCTATACGGCCGCATTCGGTCGCAAAATGCTAGTTCGGTCCCTAGACGGACAAAATTGCATGAATTGCCGAATTCGGTCGTAAAGCGATCGCTATCTATGTCGAGACTGCAGGCCAGGCGTTATATGTACTTAAAGGAGCATATTAAAATAACTAATTTAGACAAAATGCTTGCTTTTACAAAGCAACAAAAAGTTTCTGTACAGCACCAAATACTAGATATTTTCAACTTCATCAGAGTTTCCTTAATTAATTTCAAACGAAACTGAAATTTAATCTCTTAATTGAAGTTTCAGTAGTTCGTAATCACAAGGATCGTAACGGAGGATCTGCTTCAATCATGTTTGATTACTGAAACCATATAAGTACTTAATTATAATCTATATTATGTTTTCTCTACGCAAAAATAAACATAATATTGGTAGGTTTAATTGATGTTATATTATAATTGGTTGTAACATTATGAATAGTATTGTTGTTAATAGTATCTATCTATGTCTATACAGGGTGATTTTTAAAACATGCGACAAAATTTAAGGGGGTGTTCTACCCATCAATATGAACAACTTTTACTATGGGACCAACTAAGAATTCGCAAAAAAAAAATTACCTTCCCATGTAAAAGCACATACCCGATTGGACCATTTTGTATAAAAATGGTCGAAATTTTTTTGCGAATTCCGAGTTGGTCCCATAGTAAAAGTTTTTCATATTGATGGGTAGAACACCCCCTCAAATTTTGTCGCATGTTTTAAAAATCACCCTGTATATACATACTACATAAAGTCGCTTTTTGTCTGTCCGTGTGACGCGTGAAATTACGCAATGCATTTTGATGTGGTTTTCATCATTTAGGGAATTTATTTCAGTATGTTTATGTGTACCTACGTATATAATAAATTCATATTTAACTTCGATATACTTAAAGTACAGAAAGCTCGATGATTTGACTGCACAATTGCACCCGTGCAAAGAAGGAGCGGGCCGTAAGTCTACGATAATGCAGTTTTTTTTACTCGATACGAGCTGTTTGACAGGATTACAACGAATTAGATTAAAAATCAGCTTTTTTAAATACATTGGTGCCTCTGTCGCCGCCAAATTGTATAATACGGCGTAATACATAACGTCTAGCCGAAATACTTAGAGGCACTGTTTTCTGTTTTCTATTATTTTCTGTTTTCTATTCTGTTTTCTTTTTCTATAGACGTTCAGCCAAAACGGCGGCCAACCATTAGCTCTATTGCAAACAGATTAAAATATAGGGTAACCAAGCAAAGTAACTGTGACCAACTTGGAAGTTGCGCTCACCGGCCGCTGCCGCGGCACCACTCGCTTCGCTCGCTTGGCCCGCGCGTGTTTGGTGACAGTTATAACCTAACCTAACCATTTTGGAACTAAAAAGTACAAAGTGACGCGCCAAATTGTACGAGTATTATGGCGGAACGTCAATAAGCCGCGCAGAACGCGATGCGCTATCAAATGTACCGTACGTTAATTTAGCCGTAGTACATTTTGGCTGAACATCAATCAGCCGTAATAGAACACAGTGCCTTGGTGTGTTTGAAAGAAACAAATAAAGAAAACATGTTTATTCAGCACATGCCATAAGCGCACACAACAACCAAGAAAAAAAATAAAAATAAAATAAAACATACAATAAAAAAGCTTAAATCTAGACAGAAAAAAAAGAGATAATAATGTGTGTCTCAAGGCTGTGCCAAATTATTATTACTCGTATTATTATTTCGGCTAGACGTATTGTATTACGGCGTATTATACAATTCGGCGGCGACACCTCCACCACATTAACGCAAAGGTAAGGTAAGATGTCTAAAAACGTACTGTTACAACTGTGTAAAGTCAGGAAATAAATTGTTAATTTAAACAAGTTTAATATCAACTTAGATTGATATATTCTAATTTTAACAGTTGAAATTAGAATATGCGGCAATTTAATTTCAAAGAATGACAGTTACTGTCATTTTGTCTAGTTAGTTACTGTCGTTAATGTTCTCCAATTTCTGCACTTCTCTTAAGAGTATTTCGGCATAAACATACATAGCTACTTTACTAACCTTAATATCTGTGGATTGACCCCTCTGCAAGCTTAAGTATTTAGTTAATTAAATCCAAGTGCACGCTATGCTAGATACAACCGCTGCGGTTACGGTGCGTATATGCGGTCACGTTTGGATATTTCGGATACGATAACCGGAATCACTGAGATGTTTCATAGATATGAGTTTGGCTGGTTTTATACTATCTGGTCCTGTCAATAATTTATACAAAATGCTCTCTCAGTTTTCTTAAATTTTCCAATTTTCCTGGCCGTAAGAACCTGATTCGGACGATTACAAACATTTTAAAACAAAAATTTGCCAAATTGGTCCAGCCTGTGATGCACTTACCAGCGAACAGCATTTCATTTTTATTATTATATAGATTCGGTTAGATTATAAAGGCTCAGGTCAAGCCTAAAGAACGTTACGAATTATTGATTTTTTTTATAAACATAAAAAATAACGTAAGTATTTCAATAATTAATAAAAAGCCAGTTTTCGAAGATTTTTTTTTTATGCGAGCCAATTTGAAAACGTGCAGAGGTAGTTGGTGTTTTACAAATAACCCTGTATACACATTTTAACAAAAACCCAGTATTTTTAGAAGCGGATCTAAGAAAATATCGTATCTACGACAAGACTAAATGCTGATATTTTTTGATACATCAGTTTCCCTTACATTGGCTTGTCTATAAAACAGCCCCTCTGTAAAACGGTTGGCCGTGCAATAATGGCGCACAAACACATTTACATTAGTTCTCGTAATGTACCACATTAGGGGCTATTGCCTACAACGAGATAATATACGAGTATCCGAGAAAACATCTCAACAGTTTGTATTGTACTCTCAAGTAATTTGTGCCGGCGGATATTTTTGTTGAGTAGTGCTCGTGCGGATATTTATCGGATTTTGAATCGAGCGGCACTAATGTGAACTTATCTTTACTTCATGTTTTGCGGTACGATATTTCTTCTTTAAGCAGCTAGAAAATCTACTACACGTAGGAGCTCATAATTATAATTTATTTGTAAATGTGCTACTTGTTTATCTGGAGGTTTCTAAACAGTCTAATTCTTGTAATGTTGTATAGTTTTTAAACTTAATTTCTCTTGTACTTAAACATATGCAACATATTTACTTACATATTTCTGAGAAAATATATCAAGTTATCATAGTTGTAATACAAGCCATTTTCCAGGATACTTACACCCTCATTCTTAGTCGTAGCCTCGAAAGTTCCTCGACTCCTACTCGGTTGAGGAGACAAGAAATACCTAAGCATTAATTTTAGAATTCAAATATCGTGAAGAATTTAAAGTTAAAAATAAACCAACTTAAATGTAACACATATAATTATAACAATATTATAATATTTACTGTAGGTACCTATTAACTCAAATGCCTTGCAATAAATGTAGGTAGCCCTAATAATAATGCTACCCTGTGCAGTATCTCTTGTGTGGGAGACTGGGATAGGGTCAATATTCGTGATGGGTTCAGGTATTTCTTGATTGGTTGCTATACTAATTTCCTGTTGCATAAAATATTAAAGCGGCTAATAATTGGGATTAGGATGGAATTGGCAATCAACGTCTGTGTCCACCAATATTTTGAAACGCGATATGTGATTGTATGGATTATCGTACTATTCAATAAACTCTTTAAAATCGAATAAAATACGCATTAAACTTACCAGATGCCAACGTACCTTAGGTATATATGACAGTTGGTTCTTTAACTCAAACTCACCTCGACTGAGGAAATTGTTTGAGATGAGGAGTAAAATTGCAGCTATGAATATCAAACTACCTAAAGGCCTGGACACATCACCACGGTGCGGCACCGCCACCGTGAACCGGCACGACGTCCTGCCGTTTCAGCGCGCCATGTACGGGAGGCCGCCCCGGCTCATGGTAGCAACCCTCGGTTCAAACGTGTACTTAAACTTGCAGTTTTTATCTAGATACGCACCGCGAAAGACGTATTCTTCTCCTGTTATTGCTAAGACGACGAATGAAGAACGGGACGTGCCTCCACTAAAGATAAAGCAAGTCAACATCGATATTATCAGCAATCTTTTTTTGCAACTAAACTGTCACGCCACGCCGTGGTGATGTGTCCATGCCGTAAGTGAGGTTGAGAGTCGAGTCGAGGAAATCATGAGGTTTTGACTTAAAATATGGGTGTTAATCTTGATAAACACAAGATGGGCTAAGAGTTCACGTGACACAAGACCCATTAATTTTCTTCTACTGTCCAATTTCCTCCAGCTTTCCTAGAATTTCTACTAAACTAACTTGGTACCCACTGGCTTACATGCAATAAAACCCATCCCCTTAGCACAATCCACATCAATAGGTTTTACGGCTATATTAATCGCCACACTAAAACGTTACCCTAATTTGTTCGACAATAAAATCGAACACCGCCGTGCGAATTGAAGATTTTTATGTACCTGGAACAAGAAAACAAAGTCGTTATGTGCGAAGACGTGAAAAACATTAGTAAAAATATATTATTGTGTGTAGTTGGGAGCCACTGTGGGTCTTGCCGTACAATAGCGGTGGCCCCATCTTTCTTCATGACCCGTAAGTACCAATCTACTTCAATGGTTACTAAAAGTTAATGTTTTGTCAGTAGTAGCTTAAAAAAAAAAAAAAACAAAAAGTAAGATAAATTTTTCAAACTTTCACTCTTCACTAGTAGCCTGTTTTTTTTAGAATAATCTATAAAGACATTTACATACAAAATGATATCAATTTCAACAAAACTTCTGGATCTTAAACGGTGACCATAAAACTACTTCTCCTTATCGTTTATGACCTGTTGAATTACAAAGCGGGACATAGCACCTCTGCCAAATGAAACTTAAAAACTCTTTTAAAGATAACTCAAAGAAAAATGTAAACAAGCATATTAGCCTATAATATTCCCACTGCCTCTTCTCGGTGAGAGGGATTGGGTCACAAAGTAAAGCTCCTGTCTTGGTTCGAACCTACGACCTACATACAACTCGTAAGTTGCGTTTGTTACAACTGGGCCACCACTGATCTTGTAAACCAGGTTAAAAGTCGTACAATCATTAATCGCACAATCACCATTCATATCAATTTAACTAATTCCAACACTGAAACGAGTGCGAAAAAAATAAAACGAAAAAGTACTTCTCAAACAGTATTCAACAGAAACATTAAAAGCTTTCAAGGTACTAAGTAGCTAGAAACCTTTTCGTTAAAACTTGTAAATCATATTAAAAGGTTTTCATGTGAAATGCCTCACCTGCTCGCGACTTCGGGGATAAAATAAATATTTCAGACGGGGACGAAAAACCATTGGAAAAAACTTTTTCTACAAATCCTGATTTGCAAGTTGGTGACTCTTTTTGTGTGGTGGAAGTAAATATTGTGCGGTAGTATGGATCTATTTTTTCAGTTGAACATCAACTATTTTTGGCCACGATTTTCAAGCTAGTTTCATATACTGCGCTCGACAGACTTCATCAGGTAAATAAATGTCAGTGAAACTAGTTATTCTGCTTTTAATATTATTCTTAAATTAAAAATTACAGTTATTTAGCAAGAGCTCAGTGACCTCTTCCGTAAAATTCACAAAACTTAAAATTTTAGCTTCACCCTGAAACAAAAACTTCTAAAATTAAACCCACAAACTATCGTAAAAATCCGAATATCACAAATAATCCTTCAGTGCATTAAGCAAATCCGCAGACTTAACGCCGAGTACACACAGTGCTCACTCTCACCTCTAAACCGTTCATATCGCTACGTTTCTAATTAAACCGCCGAATTCACAGCGAAGCGTCGACGCGCTAATATAATAAAGCCAGTATAAACCGCACTAAACGGGTTTAATATCAAGAGGGCGGGTCTAGCTCAACTTTTCGACGCGGTCGGGCGCATTACAACTTACAACCGGAGCGGATTAGCGGCGGTGTGTATTCAGCTTAATGCTGGCTTCTTTGTTTGCTGAGAAGTTGTATCTTTGTGCGCTGATTACAGTTGTATCTAGACGAGGCTTTATTGGCTGCGATGTTGCATTAAAGTGGTGAATTAGCTTTTAATAAGGTGAACAATGTAAGTAAGGTGTGAAGAACGAAGAACTACTGATTCAGCTTCCTAACTAATGTTATGAATGCGAAAGTGAGTTTGTTTGTTATGGTTTCACGCTAAAACGTCTGAACGGATTTAGATACAATTTTACGCATCGGTAGACCATGATCTGGAATAGGACATAGGAAACTTTTTGTTCCGGTAGTACGTTTCCTTGGGATACTTTCCTACGTGGACGAAGCCGCGAGCAGAGGCCAGTTTCGATATAAACTGAGAAAATAGAGAGATTAAACACGCACGCAACACATAAGAAATTACAATTAAGCTTGCTAGTATGGCAAGGTTACGTGTAGCACATGCGTGTTGCTAAGTTTGTCCTACAGAAGTAATTACATAACAAAAACATTTTTTTTTTAAATACGTGCCCTTAGGGATAACTGATCTTCCAATCAGTAATTCGATATATGGTCAGTACCAACAATATTGAAATATTGTTGTCCAATTATGTACCTATTGGCTCACGATTGCTACACAAGGTTACTTTGATCCAAAAAGGTAACATTACCTTAAAATATTTAACCCATTAATTCAAACAATTTTTCCCTAAACTACAAAGTTGTAGCCAAAAACCACAGGAAACTAATTTAATTATATGGATCTGCGACTACGACAGGGGACCCAAAATAAAGCGGTTCCAACAAATTGAAACGAGAATCGAACCCGTGACCCTACACGTCGCTCAATAAACGGACCCCGAATGTGTTTATCGGCATTTGATACTGGACCCTTTGTATCGCAGCACAGGATAATTGAGAAGTTATACTCCTAGCAATATTAGATTTAGGAAATGATTATGTAAATACAATATGAAAGTGTTGTTAATTATGTTTTCACCTAAACTTTTTGACTTTTTTTCTGTTTATGTGCACAACATGTTAATGTATTTTAAAAACTGTTTTTTTGAAACAAACTTTTATTATCATTTAGGACCAGAGTGCTTGTCAAACTCGATAGGGTTGTGTCGTTTTATTACTGAGTTCCCACGACCACCTTCAGGCTTGAACATTATATCAGCTCCATGTCATAATAATATTGCATTGTCATCCGATTTACATATACATGTAAAATTTCAGCTCAATAGGAAACCGGGAAGTGGGTCAAATTGAACTTGCAAGATTCGATTACAGGGCAGCAGAATGATGATGTTTTGCATATATATTTATAAACTGTGTCTTACCGTAGTTAATTATTGTAATTGATTATAAACCGTTCTAATTAAAGTAAATAAATAAAATAAATGTCCGTCACGATTGATTATATTCGTGAACGTTTCAAGAGAGATATACTGCACACAGAACGGATGGCTGATGGAGCTGAAAAGTTCTGGAGTGGAAACCAGGTATCTACCGGAAGACACAGCGTGGGGTCTCCTCAAAGTAGACTGACGCACTGGTGATGGTTACAGGCATCCGCGACAGGCAAGTTGGCTTGGTTGGTTAAGATACCGTGGGTTCAATTCCCATCCAGGACAAACATTTGTGTGCATGAACATGTCTGTTTGCCCTGAGTCTGGGTGTAATTATCTATATAAGTATGTATTTACAAAAAAAAAGAAGTGTATGTAGTATATCAGTTATCTGGTTTCCATAGTACAAGCTCTGCTTAGTTTGGCGTTTGGCGATGACTGTGTGTGAACAATGTCCCAGATTATTATTAAGAATGCGGAACGCAGAAGACCAGGGGGGCAAAGTCCTACTAATTAACAAACGTTGCAATTTTGCAACGTTTATTAATTCAAACGTTTCATTTAATCAATTATTTTTAAGTTTTTGACAGTTTTACCACACAGAAATGTCAAAAGTCACAATGGAGAGAACATTGCGACTTTAATTAACATAATATGTACAACCTAATACTGACTTGCAAATTGCAAAATTCGTCAGAAAATATGAATTTCGCGGGCTACCTGGAGCTTCCCCTTTAACATCGATGTTTATTTTAATGACAGATTTACTCATGTCCGATTATGAACAGTTAGGTGAAATTGGCCCTTATGCTCCTGTCTTTGTGGCGATGCTTCGACGTGACGTATAAATTTTCCAACAGTGGACGTTTTTTGACTGAAAGAATAATGGTGTTGACGGCACCTCTAGCTCAAATACGTGATGGAAACTTGTTTTTCGTTAGCCATCATTTGGCTTAAAATTACCATGTAATAGGAAGTTAACCTATTGCCATTACTAAGAACAAATGCGCTTACACAGCATAGTAACGTTAGTTGATGTTTTATTAGTAAAACGTCTACAATCGTGATGGAACAGTCTCGATCGAATACATGCCAGATTGCGTATCAGACTACTAAGCTGTCGGTGGACCGTGCTCGATTATATTATCATACGGTAATCGAATCAGCTCGTAATACCTATAGCTCAGTCCAACGACCAACTGCTGCTTTCTGGGCGTGTATGATTCAGCTGAGGTTAAAATTAGACAACCATCCTTACGAATTTAGAAGGACACTGTTTCTGAATTCAAAATTTGAAAAGGAGAATTTGGCCAGTCCCCAACCTCAAATTGATAACATACTGCATACCGTCTAGCATCATCATTACAGTCGAAAAACTGCGACTGCGGGACATAAGCCTGCTCCAAGGACCACCACTTCTGCCAGTTTTGTGATTCCTGCATCCAGCAGATTCCTGCGGCTTTCACATGTCCTCATTTTTATTTTCGTCTACCTTGTGGGGGGCCTTCCAACGTTAGTTATTTCGGTACGCGGTCGCCACTCCAGAACCTTTCGGCTCCATCGGCCATCTGCTCTGCGAGCCATGTGCCCTGCCCACTACCTCTTAAGTTTGGCAATTCTTCGATCTATGTCGGTTACCTTGGGTCTCCTGCGGATCTCTTAAATTTCTGGTTCGATCACGTAGGAAAACCCCAAGCTTAGCCCTCTACATTGCCCTTTGGGTGACTTTTAGCCTTCTAATAAGGCCCATTGTGAGCGACCACGTTGCAGTGCCGTAGGTCATCACTGGCCCCCCCCGGGGGGTTCCCGCATTGTCGAGGCGGGGGGGGGGGGCTCAGTAGCCGTGGCTTGGTCACCCACGGTGAAGCGAAGAGGAACCCGAGGAGGGGCCGCTCGTCAGGGCTTTTTCCAGGAAGTCGACGACGTAGCGGCCAACAGGTAGGTTGCGGTGCCGCTTGGGCGACATCGCAACTCAGGCGGGCCGCGAGGGAGGCATCGCGGCTGAGGGTTGGAGGCCGCGGCGGGAGAGGAGTGCCGGTATTGCGGTGCGCCGCTCTCCCTACCTTCCGCGGCCTTGGCGGGGTCGCCACCGTCTGATGGCGGACGCGGTGGGGCCGCAGGGGAGGAGGAGTGTCGGTATTTCGTTGGCCGCTCTCTCCATCCTCTGCGGCCGAAAAGTGGTAGGCGGCCGGGTCACTGACCTGACCGGTCGCAGGGGTACCAAGGGTGACTAGACACGGGGTCGTCTGGCGCCCATGTGCTGGTTTGGTCCATGGGGTGGTCACGGTGCACAATGTGTTCTTGTGCGCTGGTGATGGGGGGTGCTCCCCAGAGGAGGGTCCGGTGACGGACAGTCGCGGCGGGTTCGCGGTGAGTGCTAACGCGTGCCCGTGTTCCCGCCACAAGCGGCAGAGGAGGACACCGTGGAGTTTTAGTGGGTTGGAGTCCCACATAACTGCACTATCTCCCCGTAGTAGTGCAGTATGCATGAGCATTTCTCCACGGAAAAAAAGGTCATCACTGGCAACACGCACTGGTCAAAGACTTTCGACCGTCTAGCATACTCAAATGCAATGAGGAGTAGAGTATCGTCTGAACTTTTATCAATGCACCACCTCTTTCTACGGTTCTCATGAAGTAAATTTTTGATGTAGGTATGCACTTAATTCTTTTCGCAGAGCCTTTTAGTGGGAAATAAATCATGCCTATCTAAAATTGTTGTTGCGCCACTACTTATACACTAGAATGTGGTCGGGGACGGGCGTGTTGGGGGATTGTCTCATGTAATTTTTGACGTTAAAAATAGATATAGATTCTCAGCCGAATAAATGTATTTTTGTTTTTATTTTGAGCAAAAAGCCAATTCCAGGCACTATAAGCACAGGGTCTACGATATTACCCAAAGGTTAACTTGTAGACATAGTTCTAGATATAATTATTCATTGCTAAAACAAGCTCCAAGTTCTCTGTTAGCAACATTTTCCATTTATTTTTACGACTTTTCCATGATCCTTCTGTACGCATCTTTATTATGATACTGGTCCTTCCTCAATCCATCCGTCCGTCCCTTCGTCAACTAGACACGTGACGTAAATACAAGTACTTATATTTATACATAGATTTTATTTTCTATTATTTAACTGTCCAATATATTGTCCGATTTTCTTTGAATCTAAATGTGGGTCTGGAGTCAAAAGCCTTTTGTGAATTTCCGTAGTCGAAGGAGTAGTCGGGCGCAATGCTGATGTGGGTTCCTTCATGTTAAGAAAATAATAGGATGAAGAAAGATGCAAAGTGAATCTTTGTTTTGATCCTGTAAGAATAAGTAAATCTGATGTATTTCAAAAGGGGGAACTACATAATATCTGAACAGTTTCAGAACACACTTGATTACAAAACTTCTATACAGGCCGTCATTGAAAACCTGCGACAAAATTTAAGGGTGTGTTCTACCCATCAATATGAATAACTTTTACTATGGTACCAACTTGTGTTTCGAAAAAAATTCGACCTTCTTATACAAAATATCAATATAATATTATTGTTTTATCGTCTGTCTTATTAATTGAGTTTTACAGTACAGTACATAACAAACATAATATTAAAACTCGTAGTAGATATACGTAGTAAATATAAACTTTGCCACATAAACAAATCATCTCAGACAATTTCAATACCCATATAAAACCAATATCGAGTCTCGCCACATTTTATTAAAATAAAACTAATCTTAAAGAAAAAATAAAATAAAACTATAGTTTTGTTCTCAGTCTACAATCAGGAGGAGAGTCGACTCAATTAGCCAGCGAGCTCGAATACGCTCAAATAGGCCCCCGGGTGCGCTGAACAAGGGGAAGACGGGGTATGGTCCTATTGCAAGCGAGTAGCGAGAATATGTTTACATATAATAGTGAAAATGATACAGTATTCAGTGGCGACTGAATGTATAAGTGACATAACATATCATGAATTAAATGTCAAAATGACAGAAAAAGGTTGAATGCAGCTGTCATTTTGGTCTAGCAAATTAAAAATCAGAGTTTAGTTTACTTGTCTGGCTGGCGGATTCGATTACTTTCAATAGGCAACTACTTTCAACGCCTAATGGATAAGGCATCGGCTTCCTAAGTCGGGGATTTTGGGTTCGTGTTCCACCCATCTCAGAAATTATTGCTTATTTTTTTCTTATGGACCATTGCACTTAATAAAACCGGTTCGTGTAGACGTTGTAGTTTAATTATTGTTAAATAATGGCACTTTTTGACGTTACGACGAAATTTGCCAAATATATCACTCGTGTAGTGGCTGTCAACGCAATGGCGCGAGACCGCGCACCCCGCGCACCCGCTCTCGCAGGTGACATATTTAGTGTCGTTCGGGAATTACTTCAACATACAGATATTATGCGATGTTACTCCAGTACTTTTTAAAGATAGGAAAAGTATTTTTGGGACTCGCACAAGAAGATAATTATACAAACTAAATTATGAAATAAAAATAAAGTCAAAAGTCGTTGAGGAAGTTATTGCAGAACTTCGTTTCAAATTGTAAGACTAACTTCAATAAAAAATAAATCTGGTCCTTTGTGACGCAGAATTTCACGCGGGATCATAATAAGAACATACTAAGAAGAAGAAGCTAATCTAAATTTAAAATTAAACCAAGGGACGTTTCCATGGATGCACGTCAAGAACTACAGTCATGGATAAAGCTTACAGATTAAATTAAGCTCTCCGCTTTCAGCCGGAACCTAGCCCATTATCCACGTATGAAGGGTAAGATCGTGTGAAGTGTCTAGGGAATTTTAAAGCGGTGGAATCCCGCTCGCGAAGCACCAAAGGTGTTCATAGTATTTCAAAGATCGGCTGCTACGAGTAGTACCTCCCGATTCTCTAAGTTAATTATAATAGTAGAAGCGAAGTTCCTATTACAAAGTTTGTTTGAATGCGAGCCTTAAATAGGTGCGAGTTTATATGACAGATTTATGGCAGAGTGTATTAGGGAGTGCTTTGTGATAATTTGGGTACAGCTGTTAAGCGGAGGGTGTTTGTTAAGAAGCCATGTGTTGAATATGGAAGTTTTATTGAGTGACATTGTTAGACGGGCGGTTGAAGCAAACTAAAGGGTTCAGCAAATTAAGTAATAAATGCTTGTTTCAGATAACCAAGTCATCTTTTATCAAATGCCTCCACTATCTTCAGGATTACATCCCAACTAGACACTACCGCTTTACCCATAGGTAGTACATACAAACTAACACCTCAAAACCCGCTTCAATTTTTTTTCGCAAACGAAAATCAGACCGAGCAATGTGAGCCGGCAGCGTACAACCGGTTTACACTAGTCGCGAACGGTGATAGTCCGAAGCCAATCAACACGGTTGATCCGGCTGCCGATATCGATCCGAAACCCCGTTGAAACATATCGCCCCCGTGTATTGTACTAATCGAAAGTGCCGGTTGATTTGTACACTGCATTGGAGGGTTCATTTTTTGAAAAAAGAAACTGTTGTTGCGTGGAGTTTTGCAAGCACGCATGGGTTCGTCGTACCCCATGTACTGTGCATTCAGGAATGAAATGAGAGGCATTCCCGGCTGATGGTAAAAGCTATGTTTTAATTGACAAATTACATGGCAGTTGCAGAGCTCCGCAATTTTACGTACACAGATAAATGGAAAGTCCATTATTACATGAAGTTCATTATCGTTTATGAATGCAGAGAGCTTATTTTATTATTAAAAACTTCGTGGCTCGTAAAATTTGCACATTAAAGACGAAGCATTAATTATTTTGCTTGATTAAACAAGAAAAGATGTGGATCACAGTGACAGATACTAATATGGCAACATCAAATTCTCAAATCCTCACCAGTTCCCTCAATTTGTCGTGACACACGCAGAACACGAAAAACTAGATAACCATCTATCCCCGAAATCAGTGAAGACATATCGCCACAGTAAATCTTGCAAAATCTTTTCGAAGTAACGGATAAAATTACCAGGCGAGCAGAGTGTCACAAGAGGACACTTACTAAGAGCCAGTGAATATCGTAAATCTCCTGCGACCTACTATTGTCCTAGTACTTTCTATTTTACTTTGGAGGTCAAAGCTGAGAGCATTATTTTAGTCTTCAGGCGTTTTCGGGGACTTTTAATCGATTTGGAAAGTGATGAAGGTTCTGTGAGAAGGGGATAAAAGTAAGTAAAATTTATATTTGGATTAATGTAGTTTTATGTGGTGAGTATTTATGAGAGATATCGGGGTATAGCTAGGAATATATTAAATAAATGTTTAAGAAATCAATTAACGTAGAAAATAAATAAAATAAAAATTATTGCACCATCTCATCCTCCTAGCATGGCAACCTGTACTGAGGCAGCTTGTGCAGATGCGGAAAACCTTAAACTTATAGGTAGAAATCAAACACAACAAACTTATGTCGTAAGCGATTGTTCTTGTTAAAAAATATTAATAATTTTTTTGAGTCACAATTTTTCAGCACGTCAAATGCTTTACCTATTGCAAAGTCAAACGAGTACACTATTGTATCCAAAACGTACTTCTTCAGATAATTCATACATCAAAGTCTATAAAATAACAAGACCGCTGTTATGTTAGACGCTTGAGAATCCAATGGTAAGAGCTCTCACTTGAGGAAACTAGTCACTCAAGAGGCTAGACGGAGTCGTTTGAGCTCTGTGCGGTCGCGAAGTATGCCGTATGATGTAGGTAGTCCTTAAATCACTCTTATGTAATCTGAGGGCTTTGTTTTTTGCCCAATTACGGCTTTGAAGCGATGCTATGTATGGTTGAAGTGCCAGATTTTTAGGTGATTTTTTCTGAAGAATATCTTTTATTTTTACCCGACTACGGTAAAGAGAGAGAGAGAGAGAGAGATTCAATGGAAGAGAAAGTGTTGTTTTTTTTTTTGTTGTTCGTTGTTGTTTTGAATGTTGGTATGACAACTAAAATTAAGAATGATGTAAGCAGGCTTGCACCTTGGTGATTTTTTGTAAAGAATATCTTTTATTTTTAATCGACTACGGTAAAGAGAGAGAGCGAGAGAGAGATTGTATGGAAGAGAAAGGGTTATGATTTTTTTATTTTATGTTGTTTTGAATGTTGGTATAACTAAAATTAAAAAAAAAACGGTTTTTTTAATTTCACGCACAATGAAGGGTTCCGTTACAACAAACTTAACATTGTAGTTGAAAAACATGTTCTCCCATACATTCCAACTACAAATGTAAGTTTGTACGCACAATATTGAGAGATTTACCATGTTGTTTTAAGACCATCGACTTCTTATAGGTTTTCCTTGATCTATAGGTACTGAACTATTTTCAAAATTTTAGGCTCTTTACATTCGGAGATAAGGAGGGGGGGGGGGAATGGTCAATTTTCGTCTATTTTCTTCAATAACTTTATAATGGTTTATTTTAAAACTATGTTGACCCCCCAAAGTTGACCCCATGTTCAAAATTTATTTATTTACGTTACACGTCCGTGTTTGGGTCACAGAAATACACATGTGCACCAAATTTCAACTTAATTGGTCCTTTAGATTCGGAGCAAATTGGCTGTGATAGACGGACAGACAGACAGACCTCTTGGCTTGTGTGAATTAACATAATAGGTACTTGCAAGGATAAAATTAACACTACAGAAAAAAACGAGCGAGCCTTATTACAGTAGTCCACAGAGTACTGTAATTAGTCGCATATGATGTGTAACATCTGACATCTGTTTGGGTTGGTACGAGTATCTACAATATGACTGCAAACACTGGCACCGCGCGCGCTCATTGGTCAAATTTCAAATGCAAACACACTTCCGTCCCTTTTCACGAAATCACTCCCACAGATCGGATCGGAGAGCGAGAGGAAAGATGTTACACGTCAAAAATACTTACATTTTATATGCACATAAATGATTCAATGGAATGGAAAATGTGAAAAATAAACTCTGTATACCTATACCTATCGTATTGAAGGATACAGATCTTGAAACAACATTCAAGGATGGCTATGAATAACCCATTTCACTGATGATTGACAATAGACAAGGGTTGAAATACCGCCGACATTATTTTCGTATTATCTCCCCTGTTATATCAAAAAGAGGCTTAAGGTTTCAGAGACTGAAAATCTTTATCTTGTGGATTAAACGACATGAGCTACACCTACAACAAATTTATGTAATCTTTCGTGTGATTCAAGGGAGCAGCAGTAGTGTCAACTAGATCGGAGTCATGTTTATACCATAGATGACGGAGACACAAAACCAAAATCGACACAATATGCTTGCCTTTGATTCAAGACATGAATGATTATTAAAATGCTAATATTAAGTCCTTACCTATGAAATTGCCGATGTACAGACGCCAGCAGGTCAACCTACCCGAAACTGTCAGATTTTCCCAATCAACCTTGAACCTGCTTTAGCAATAAAGCAATAAAGTCGAAAATCTATTAAAGAAATCTGACAGATTGTAGTAGCTTGATGTGCTGGCGTCTGTACATAGAAAAAAATCTTTCTTTTTTATAATAAATATTGTCGATGCACTTTTGCCGTTTTAATGAAAGTTCGTTGATGCCTCTGCTATAGATATCCTGGGAACAGGAATCGATATATTCTTTTATGGAGTTTTAACTGCCTCATTGGTTTTGAAATTTTTCCCGGGGCTCATTGTTGAGATCAAAATTTCCAGAACGGAAGCGATAAATCTAAAAACGCAACGTGCGTTCACTTGCGGTACCGTGTATGGACACGGTACCGCAAGTGAACGCACGTGTATGGACACGTCGTTAATATTGCGTGCTGTCTGTGTTGCGTTGGTGCCACGACGGAACTCGTATTCGAAAATATAGCGCAATTTCGATTTTTCCATGGTTACAGAAACATCGATATCGAAGAAAAATCGAACGGCGGGAAAACTAATGAATTTATTTAAATTTGGAATCCTAACTTTTTGTAATATAATAAATGCGAAAGTAAGTTTGTTTGTCTGTTTGTTACCTTTTCACGCCTAAACCACTGAACCGAGCATCCTGAAATTTTGCATACACGTGGTCAGGTGTACAAAAACGGACATAGGGAAGGTATTTCAAAGGTATTTCATCCCAAAAATGATATAACATTAATAACGATATAATATTAATAACGTTTTTATGATAATAGATGGCGCCACGTGTCTTTTGAATAATGATTGAGTTATATTATTATAGATGCAGAAGTAAGTTAGTGTGCTTGATACCTTTCACGCCCTAAACGGCTATTCTAAATTAACGCGAGCGAAGCGGCGGGCAAAAGCTAGTTCTAAATATAAAGAAATGATCTTCACACTAGCCGGTATCAACAATCGGCAATTTCATAGGTACTCGTACCTATTATTAAAGCTGAAGATTGGACGATGCTTAAACCAGCAAACTTAAACTGGCGGACCCTAGTTGGAGCAAATTCAACAGTTGACATATTATAATTAGGCGAATTTAGTCGCAAATTGACTGTAACGATAATTGCAAAGAAATATAAAGACACATCGGCCAGAACCTGAGCACCATCTTCACAGCCGAACAGATAAAGTTATCGTCGCAGACCTTCACATCTGTCGACCCCTTTGTTCCACAATTATAACAGAATAGGCAGAGCCCGGGGGCGACACTTGGCCGTTATTAACTTGGGGTCCCGGCACGTGACGAATTCTGCGCGATTATGAAACTTGGCGAGTTTGGCAACTTGTATTCCGTAGCGAGCTTTAGTATATTTGCTTCTACGTAACTCTACTAGGCGTAACTCTACTCTTACTAGGCGCGCATGAGTTTACGAGAGGTAGTTTGCAAACCGTCCATTTAGTAGTAACGGGCACTGCGAAAGATTTGGCTGTGTATCATGGAAACTGGGTGTAAAGTTTGTTGTACAGGAGAATTCTTGTGTTGCAATAGTGCTAGTAAGTTGGTATTTTCAACCAACGAAGAGCAGAGAGAAAGCAAGCAAATAGCAATAAATGTTTACTTTTTTTTATTGTTGTACTGAGAAAAACGTATGTATGTATGTTTGTATGTCCGGGGGTTTCTCAAAAACTAATGCACCAATTTTGATGATTCTTTCATTAACGTGTTCTACATACTTTCAGGACAGTTTTACTATATTATACATTAGGTAATTATTCTTAGGTACGAAGTTATATGCATAAATGTACTGCATCTCCGGAATTTCTAAACGGATTTTGATGATTCTTCTTTTCGTACGTGTTGGGCTTATGTCATTGTATATTCAACATAAAAATGAAAAAAATAAATTTACTTTTAAAAAGTAAAAACCGACTTCAAAACCCTAAAACGGATAAAATAGCTTAATGCACCTTAGCGTGGCACTGACTTGCAGAAGCTGTTAAGTTTTTTAAGAAAGATATTTTATTCGTTTTGTGTTAAATATTAGATTAAGTTGTAACTGTTTTTTTTTTTCCCGTGGCTAAGTAATAAAAGCCGTACGGGTCGATCCATCAGGTCAGGTCAGGTCAGGGTACGTCAGGTCTTTACATACCGAGACTCCTTCGTACCTCGGAAAGTACGTTAAGCCGTTGGTCCCGACTGCCATTCGTGGATCTTTGACAGTCGTTACGAGTCGTCAGAAGCTCGAAAGTCTGACAACCTGTTTTACCAAGGGGTATCGTATTACCCAGTAACTGGGTTTTTGGCGTCAGATAGGCAGTTGCTGCTGTAAAATAAGTACTGGTGTTCAGCTGCATCCGGTTAGACTAGAAACCGACCCCAACATAGTTGGGTAAAGGCTAGGCATTGACATAAAATACACACTTGAAAGTACAAACAAACATGGAAAGGACACATCAAGCAAGACTAAAATATTATTAATAACGGTCTCTAGTGGTATTTTCCATGTCAAAGGGATCAGTTAATTGATTTCTGTGGGAATAGTTACGACATATTTCATTAAGTATGCCGTAATGGATAAGTTGTGTGACAAATCTAATAATATTTCGTCATTAATAGATATCATATACATTTCGGCAGGGTAGGATTTGGGACGACACTTTACTGCTTTATTTCGCACAGGTATTAATTTTTGACAAGTGACATGTCATAATAAATCTTTACTACCTTATTACCTAACTAGCTGACCCGACAAACGTTGTCCTGTTAAAATTTGAATAATTCATACAAAATTCCCATAGAAAATGCACTTCCAGTTTTCCCAAATTTTCCAATTTTCCCGGCAACTTTTCATACATTTTATTTCATACAAACCTTGTTCAAATCACAAACGCAACAAAAAAGAATTAGTCAATTAGGTGCGACCGTTCTGAAGTGATGCGCGTACGTATATTCGGCAATTGATTTTTATTTATATAGATGCGAAAGTGAGTATGTTTGTTTGTTACGCTTTCACGATAAAAGCGCTGAACGGATTTGGATGAAATTTGGCACATGGGTAGACCATGACCTGGATTAGTACATAGAATTATTTTTATCCCGGTAGTACGGTCCCGTGGGATCATTTCAGACATCCACGCGGGCGAAGCCGCGGGCAAAAGAAGCTAGTACCTATTAAATGCTAAAACCCGTACCTAACTTCGCTTCTATTTAACAAAGTTCTTACCATAAAAGTTCTTATTTGTTATGTTAAAATATAATAAAGCGTATTCCATGTACCCAAGAACACAAAAAAAGTCAGGTGTCGTGGGACATCCGGTTGTAACGAAGTTCCTTTCGCTGTATATTATTTACTAGTAGCGCCCCGCGGTTTCACCCGCTAAGTCTCGAACCCATAGGAATATCGAGATACAAAGTTCAAACTGTTGGAGAATTAAGATTGCATTATTCTCACTCTTCCACAAGAAGTACATTTAGTTTCTATTTACGTTTTTATTTTGTTAAAATCATATTGGCTGATGGCTACATTTTCCTTTGCCTGTCACGTGACAACGATCGTTTGTATTTTGTCTGTGAATTCAACGCTCACTAAGGAGGTTAAGAACATTGGGGCTCTCGGGCATTCGAGCATGGACCACCGAGAGAACAAGTCATAACAGTGAAGTGAGGTGAACCTACTGTAAGTTAGTCTTATTTAATAACTATTCTTTCAATATCATACTAAATTATAACTGTGCCGTTATTTTATTTTAAATATTGGATCATACCGTGTAACTTTTGCTAGTTGTGGTATTTATATACTAAGTATGTACAATGTTTTATATTCCAAAAATACCGAGTATTATGTGTAAAGTAAATGAGAAGGTTATGAAAAATAGTGATATGATATTAAATGTGTGATTTGAATGTTAAACTACAATACGTTTTATTTACTTTGTTCCTTCAAACATATAATAATATAAACAGAAAAACAATAGATATCTAGTTGAAACCTAACTTCTGATTTAGCTAATAAAACTATCACGAAAATTTCACCAAAATCCGTTCAGTAAATTTGCGTGAAAGAGTAACAAACATCCATCCATCCTTCCATACATCGTAACAAACATTTGCTTTGCTAGACAAAAATGACAGCTGCGATCGATCTTTTTTGTTATTTTGACATTTCAGTCATGTTATGTTACGCCATTTTAGTTCGTGGTCGGAGACAGGTGAAAAAATGATACATGGAACATTTGAAATATGAAATTAGTATCTGGGATTAAAGGACGAACCATAGCAAATTAAAAATCAGATGATTGAGATGATGTATAATATTAAAAAAAAAACAATAACTTTTGACACATGATACTTGAGACCTCGACTTTTTCGGGCATAACGCTTTTTTGTTACGTGACGATTTCTACCAGTCAACTCCTACCGCAAACCGCGTTAAAGAACTTCGTTCCAATATCCTGATTACATTTTATTTGAAAAAAGACAACGACTCTCGTGTACAAGAAAAGTAATTATTTTGTTAACTATTCCGCAACATAATATCACGCCTGTTTCCCCCAAAAGGTGTTAATTATATTCCCTTTACTTTACCATGCACATTTACCACTTTAAAAGTTACGAGTATATCACTTTTAAATTCCGTGATAAAGTAAAACAAGCATGACATAGCACCCAAATCCATCCCTGCACCGAATAATGCGTGTCCTTTTATATTTTCCCTTACGCTTAATAACTGGGAATTCCTTGTACATTACAAAGATGACAGCTCCCTCCGTATCTCCATCATTACTTTTCTTTTTCTCGGGTCGAGGTACAAATTAATCTTTCCCCACTATAGAGCCTTGTAAGTGGCAGTTCTTTACTGTGGGACCATTGTGTTTGACATTTCCATGGAGCTCTGAGTGCGATGGGACTGCTGTGTACCTATTAGTTGATTGTCTGTTTGGTTGATTGTTTTGGTTATCGAAGGCGTTTTGTTTTGGCAGGTAGTTTTTTATTTTATTTGAGATGAGTTTGCTCTTGACTCTAGTCTAGGTCACGCCGGTCGGTTTTGTCGCCATTTTTCGTACCCAAAGGGTAAAACGGGACCCTATTGCTAAGACTCCGTTGTCCGTGATAGTTGAAATTTTCACAGATGATGTATTTCTGTTGCCGTTATAACAACAAATACTGAAACAGAAATACTAAAATAAATATTAAAGTGGGGTCTCCCATACAATGGACATGATTTTTTTGCCGTTTTTACAGATAAATGGTACGGAATCCTTCGTGTGCGAGTCCGACTCGCATTTGGCCGGTTTTTTTTCTCATTGAATCTATGTCATTTGGTTATGAATCGATATATCGGTTTCTGAATGAAAATGAAAGAACATTATACCGGAAGATAGTACTGACTGCTTTATTCTGTACTAGCTTCTGCCTGTGACTTCGTCCGCGTGAAATAACGGCTCACGACCCGCCGCATCGCATCGCATCTCCCGCCCACGCACGGTAATTCGTTTTCGCTTAGAGCTCTTTCTGACTTTTATTATTTTTAAATCGTAACGTGATATTAGATAGCCTATAGCCTGCCTTAAGAATTGGGCTATCAAATGCAGAAAAACTTTTTTAAATCCGACTGGCAGTTCCAGAGATTAGCGCGTTCAAACAAACAAACAAACTCTTAGAGATTATCGTTGTATAGCAACAGTTTTTCATTGAGGGCTCGGAGAGAAACCTCAGCGGCCGCTGCTAGAGGCAACATTGTTAACCCTTCCAATTTCTATACAAACCAAGCATGTCACCGTTTACTCGCACTAGTCGTAGAGCGAGTAAACGGTGACATGCTTTGGTTTGTAAAACCATCAGTTTATATTCGCAATGTGTGTCGACAGTAATTCCGAGCTTCGTGGTTTTTGTAATAGTTCAGTTTTCATAGCTAGGTAAGCTAGGTAAGTCATCAATGGCATAAAAAATAAACTTTATGTCTATTCTTTTAAGATACATTTCTCTTTGATTTCTATGTAGGTGTACCCAGCAAAGAGCAGCCTACAAGAAGAATTCTCACATAGGTTGTAAAACGGAACAGTTTACAGGCGAGTCCACCGAATACTTTAATTTATTCAGTTAACCGGGTGCAGTCTGGCTCTCGTTTAATTGTTATTGCTAGCAGACTACACCGCGTTTTGGAATTTTAATTAAATTAATATTTTTAGTTTGTGAGTAGGTTGAATCTGTCTGGTGTTTCAAAGCTTGTTGAAAATACATGATTTCGTTGTGCACTTCGAGCTGGATAGAACATGAATATGTTTTATCCGGCTCGAAGGACGATCAAAACAATGATTTGTATATATTCACTGACTTATTATGGTAGGTATAGTAATCCTCGTAATTGTTTTAACACGTTTAACAAGAATTTCCCAGTGAATGGAAACTTCACTAAGGTTGCAACCGTCTAACTGTCACATATACAAGTAGATCTTGTCGTTTTAAAACGTGCAAGTGGCATTCAACCTTAGGCTGTTTGTCCACCCCGATACGGAACGAACGCAAATGGTACGTCAACGAGAACGAGATGACGGCGTCGAAGTGGCGATACTACGTGACCAAAACAATTAGGCGCATAACAGGAATTCGGTTGCAGCGCCCGCACCCCGCACCTATCCCCGCGCTTCCCGTAGTGACGTGCAGTCGTATACTCGCTTTCGGCAGTGATGATAATATACGTACGTTCAATATCAATCACCGTTCCAGTGTACCCTCCCTAGTTCCAATAACTTCATAGCTGTCATGCGCCTAATTGTTTTGGTCGCGTAGTACATACATTTACTATGGCCGCGTGTCTACCGCACACCACCATTGACGTCCCGTTGACGGTGGCGGTGGGCAAACGTTAGGGTGGTACGGTAATTATTATTCTGTGGTCGACATTACATAAATCTAAAGGAATGGTAAAAATACTTATAGGTAACGTAGCTATTTACTTATAAAAGTGCGTGTCATAATACAAAACTGATCATTTTCAGTATTCATACTTTCATTTTGAGTAAATCAGTACCTAATAATCTCTTCTCTTCAATTCGATACCCTTTTTGTAACCGATATAATTTATCATCCAGATTCAATTTACTACTTTTATTACTATCTATTCTAGTAATAGGTTATCGAATACGATATTTTCTAAGGCACAAATTGTTCGCCGTGCCTCGGAGTAGAACCGTCGCTCAAGCCCATTCTCCTGCCAGTCTATTCTGTAAAAACGTCACCGTGAAAACTTATGTGAAGTGAGCTTTCGAGCTGTCATTCCTACTGATGCTAGGGATTGCCACTATTGACAGCTCACTCTACGCTCACCTCACCTAAGTTTTCACGGTGAAATTTGTTCAGAATAGCACTGCTGTACCTCGCGCACTCACTGCGCTCAACGCTCTCTTGGACGCTAAGCCTGACTGTGATATGTTCGCGGATGAATGGAAGAAGATCTTGTCAGTATGTCAGGAGTATTGTGAGAAGAGCGTATGACTGTCGAATAGCTGTCATGTGTGTTTTATGTTAAGGGGACTACAGGGCATAAATGCAACTAAACGAAAGTTTTATAATGCCTAAAAGTATATGATCTACTGCAGTAAGCAATAGCAGAAAAATATATGATATTCTTCAGAATATATGCTAGTTAGATAGTGTGTTGAAAACATAATACAACTAATATGATATGATAGAAAAAAAAATCACGCAGATACCTCTAAAAATTATTTTAACGAATTAAAACCATACTAATATACATGCAATCATTCTGATGTTTTGTCAGTTTATTCTACAAGCAACATATTAACGTACAAGTGTTTTAATTTTTTAGTCAAATCAATAGATTATTTGTAATAAATTACCAGTGATGCGTCATCGCGCTTCTCTCTCTTTTCTATGCAGTCCGACAGTGACCGCGCTTTAGGTCCTATAGTCCCTTTTAAAACAAGTTATTGAAGTTGATATTATTTTATAATTACTATTATTAACAACATATCCAACAAACATTTCCCAACCAAATTCAAGTCTAGTAACGAAATAGAAACGATTGTAACCGCCTATATCCTTCTCTTATTATTTTGTCCTTATCCTCCTAGGGTTAACATACTGAGTTCAAAGGGTGCAATAGTGCATGTAGTCACATGTTGCTAACCCATTGGCTTTAAGCCTATGCAACCTCATTGAAGCAAATGATTAGCTACGTGTTCCAATTTATTAACTAGCTGTTACCTGCGACTTGTCGCGCCCGTCTGCGATCCAGGATAAAAAGTACCTTATGTCCTTCTCCAGATCAAGGTCTAATCATGTGCCAAAAATTCAAATTCGTTTAGCCGTTTTAGCGTGAAAGCGTAACAAACAAACAACTAACTCACTTTTGCGTTTTTAAATATTAACTTCAGATTTTTTACACTTTGTAATCGAATTAATTATTTCAGTTCAATAAAAGTGAATGAATGAAAAAAAAAAGCTTTTGGTCACTTCTTAAACATGCATAATATTATAAATACATATAATACAAGTCTATAATAAAGAAAGAAACATGTTTATTCGGCACATGCCACAAGTGTATACAACAACCAAATAGAAAAAAGAAAAAGAAAATAAAATTAAAAAACAAATAAAAAATAAATTTATATGTAATTTTTTTTTTTCATAATTTTGTAATTATGTATGTCGAAATATTTGCCGAATCCTACTAATATTATAAATGCGAAAGGTTGTAAGTTTGTATGTTTGTATGTTGGTATGTTTACTCAATGACGACTCAAATTTGGCACAGAGATAGATTATAGTCTGGAATAGCAAATATGATACTTTTTATCCCGGAAAATATGCGGTTCCCGTGGGATAATTTTCAATATCCACGCGGGCGACGCCGCTGGCTAAAACTAGTTACCCATAAATATACCACAAACCAAGTATTAATCTATCCATTACATCAAACACAAAAATCTAATAAAAAAACTAACTTTAGTAACCAAATCAAAAGTTAGATTAACATCAAAATTGCTAGCCGTAAAACTAAGGGTCAGAACTTATTACGTTGTATAATTCTCGGGCCATAAAACGGGTGGGAACTAAAACCTTATCTAATTAGTATCGACGGGCGTCACGTCACGTGGCTGGGATAGGACGCGACGTAAATCCGTGCCGCAAACTGTACGTGATATAATGCTTGTGGGGCCATTAAATCTGCGATAATACTAAAGAAAAGGATGTTCAATTTTGCGGATGATAAGCACGCAATAAAATAAATTCTATTATTTTTCTTCTTTTCGTGTGGATTGACAGGATAGAAGGAAGCTACTTCTTTCCTGTATCCACAACCACCTGCACATTCCAGGATTTGAACGAGGTGAATGACAGAGCTGTTCTGGTACTTTCTTACTGGTTGGACAAAGTATGAGTAGATTCTATTAGGACTAATTTATTACTATTATTGCACTCATAATGTACCATCGCGGACACTGCTGGTGAACAACTTTCCAACCTTATTACCTTAGTAATAAGGTTGCACAGTGGTTACCTTAGTAATAAAGTTTCACAGTGGTTCACTGCCACAAATCAACTTTTCAACCTTATTACCTTGGTAATAAGGTTGCATAGTGGTTACCTTAGTAATAAGGTTGCACAGTGGTTACCTTAGTAAGAAAGTTGCACAGTGGTTCACCGCCACAAATCGACTTTTCAACCTTATTACCTTAGTAATAAGGTTTCACAGTGGTTACTTTAGTAATAAGGTTGCACAGTGGTTCACCGTCACAAATTAACAAATTTTCAACCTTATTACCCTAGTAATAAGGTTGCAAAGTGGTTGACCGCCAGTGATCGTGAAGGGACTTATACTTCACGAAGACTACTAAGTAATATGCATGAAAGTGGTAAACACAACCGGCCTATAGTGATCCCACTGTTGAGACACAGGCCTCCTCTCTCTGTAAGAAAGAACCAAACTAATTAACAACCAGTGAACTAAAATAAGCATGTCAAATCCGAAACAAACTCACTCATCGAAACCCCGTCGCTGATTCGCCAAACCACACAAACAATATTATTACCATTCGCACAGCACAGCTATGTAGAGTTAAAAATGGACCTTATTTCCAAATAGTTTGGGTTTAAATTAGCATGTGACGTATAGGCCGCTAACGACATTTCTTCGACGCCACCACGCCCACCATCCGTTGCTAGGGATGTTTTATATAAGATGGTGCAACACAAATAATTAATCGTATTATTGATGGTATTAAAATGTAGAATTATGATAAAATATAAGTTTTATGAACTATAAGGCAACAGTAAGTTGTAATAAGCTCTGTAAATAGAGCTGTGTTTAGGGAGTAATGTACATAATATGTATGCTAAAATGATGGGATAAATTAAATTTATATATTTTACATAGTGCCGTCTCGATAGGAAAAAATAATAAAATTTGTTATTATTATCAGGAAGAAAACTAAATTGTTTGGTTGGCATAACACCATCCCACTAGACTTCATGTCATAATTCGTGACATGATCACTTGGACTTAATTTTAATAGAAATATAATAAATAGCGATGTTACTTTCACGTGAAAACTAATTCCAGCATTATTTCTATGCAAATGTGATTGATTTACACACCACTTCACCGCACAAGAAGTCATTTCTAAATATTTAACACGAAAAAACCGATAAATAATAATCGACCGCCGCTGTTGCCGACTGCGCACGAACTAAACATGTGAGCAGCGCAATCGGTAAGCCCCGCCTACTACAGCGCAATCTGCGTTGGGTCATTTTTTAAGAGCTACGTAGGAATGCTTTCTGTTAACAACTATGAAAAAGTCCCAAAAAAAAAAACCGCCAAGTGCGTGTCGGACTACGCACAATGAAGGGTTCCGTAGTTGGGATGAATTTACCAAACCCAAGAACAATCTTAACATTGTAGTTGAAAAACATATTCTCCCATACATTCGAACTGCAAATGTAAGTTTGTACGCACAATATTGAGAGATTTACCATGTTATTTTAAGACCACAGATTTTCTTACAAGTTTTCCTGTAATCTATAGGTATAGTACTATTTTCTGTATTTTTTTCAAAATTTTAGGCGCAATAGTTTCGGAGATACGTCTACTTTCTTAAATAACTTTAAAACAATTTATTTTAAAATTATAAAAAAAAGTATATTTGAGACCCTCAGAGTAAGCCCTTTCATTTGATATGTCACACGGTACAGTCTGCGTATTTTTTTTAAATTTTCTTATTTGCCTCCCAAAATTGACCCCATATTCAAAATTCATTTATTTACGCTACACGTCCGTGTTTGGGTTACAAAAATTCATTCAACAGACGGTTACAGAAATTTATTCAAATTTCAACTTAATCGGTCTATTAGATTCGGAGCGAATTGGCTGTGACAGACGGACAACAGACAGATAAACGAGTGATGTTATAAGGGTTCCGCTTTTTTCCTTTTGAGGTACGGAACCCTAAAAAGAAAGTGAACAACGCTTTAGGAATTAAATAACTGGGTATATACTCTTAATTAATACAAAAGACAAAAAAAAAAAAACAACAAAAAAACACCGAAACATAATTTTGCTAAAACGAACAAGCAAGCAACACACGAACCCGATACAATGAAAACACAAAACATTAATTAGTTCCTTCTCAACTCACGTAGAAAAGTTGATAAATTCCTTTAGTCTTTCACACCAGAGGAAATTAGTACTATAAAAGGTAGAACCAAGGCTATCCAAGCAAGTTTATAAAGGTGCACTTACACGGACAATTTTTTCAGCATTTAGCCTAGTGGAGTTTGTTCAAAAAAATATTTTCATCAAATGTTTCACTTAAGTATCTGTATACCTTAAGTACTGATGCACGTATTGGCCTCCCAGTATATTATTATTATTATTATTCATTTATTTCAGAATCAACAAATATTCCATACATTGTTAGTAAATCATACTTGTTAGTATATTATTATTGAATGTCAAAATTATTAATTATTGATTATTACACTTACACTATTTTACATTGAAAAGAACCCCCCTCATGAACCGTGAACGGTATTCCAGTGCCTCACAACCGGACAATCAACCCTATCCAATATGGTATTCAGAAGGCTGCTGGTGCTGCCCCGCACTCGGCGCATCAGGGAGGCCACTCTTTTCCTTACTATAGCCCTAAAGCAGTCAGTGCTAGCCTTAGCAAACATACCTGATGCACTGCAAAAGCGAGGCAACCCCAACAGCATCCTAAGACCATTATTGTACAAGACCCGCAGGGCATTGAAAGACCCACGCGTATAGCGGACCCACAGGCTGCAGGTATAAAATGTCTGGCAGTATACTTTATAAAGCGCAATTTTAACATCTTTTGTGCACCGTGCAAACCTGCGCGCCAGCATATTGCATCTCACTGCCAACGCCCTACGTTCCCGCTCAATATCTAAATCATCTGAGAGGTCCTCGGTGACCCAGTGCCCCAGGTACTTAAATTTGGTGACCCTACTTAACGGCATTCCTCCCAGCCTGACCGGTGGAACGGTTTTCGGACTCTTACTACCCGCCTTGAAAATAAGCAGTTCACTCTTCTTACAGTTATACCTGAGGCCATGTGACTCCGCGTACCTCTCACAGATCCCTATGAGGTAGTTAAGGGCTGTGACAGATGGGCTCAGCAGCACCATGTCGTCGGCATAACTAATGTTGTTCATACATACACCATCCACTGAACAGCCGACACCGGCCCCGCTGAGCTCACCTATCAGTCCATTCACGTACAGGTTGAAGAGTTTTGGTGAAGTCAGGCCTCCCTGTCTCACTCCACACTCCTATTAAGTTGCTAAATACATATATTGCAACACCTTGGAAATTCCAACTTAAATTGTCCAAATATTCAAATAACAATTGTCATTATTTATATATTCAAATAACAGTTGTAGGTATGATATGGCTATAATACGGCAAATTGACGTAGAGTATCAATTTGCTTAACAACTATTTTGCCTGACTTTATCTACCGGTATCTATCCAGAATTGTTCAATATTGGCTACGAAGTATAACTGTTATAATAATAATAATAATAAAATCACTAAAACTTTTAGTGATTCCATCAGGATGGAATTTGGTGTAGATAAATGTGCAGTCATGCATGTAAAGCGGGGCGGGATTGTGGAATCTGAGGGACTACAACTCTCAGATTCTATAAACCTGAGATCACTCTCCGCAACTGATACCTACAAATACCTGGGTATGTCAGAGGGGTTAGGCATTAACGGACCTGACGTGAAACAATCGTTGCAGGAGCGCTTCTTTGGTCGCCTGAAAAAGGTACTTAATAGTTCTTTGTCAGGCGGCAACAAGGTGCGTGCCTTTAACGGTTGGGTCATGCCGGTCCTAATGTACTCCTTTGGCATACTAAAGTGGACCCAGACGGAACTAGACGCCCTGGATAGGAGAGTCCGGTCACTGCTGACTGCAAACCGGATGCATCACCCACGTTCGTCTGTCATGAGGCTGTACATTCCGCGGAAGTGCGGGGGTCGAGGTTTTTTAAATGCTAAGACCCTCCACAACCGCGAGGTGTGCAGTCTCAGAGAATATTTTCTCAAGGCTGACGTGGGTATGCACCGAGATGTGGTTGCAGTGGACAAGGGACTCACCCCGTTGTCCTTGGCTAAAGAGAACTGGCGCAAACCTGTGGTGCTTAGTACCAACGACCGTAAGGAACTATGGCAAAGCAAGGAGCTTCACGGACGCTTTTTCCGGGCCCTTCATGGGCCCGACGTAGATTTCTTAGCGTCCGTGGCCTGGCTACGCTTCGGTGACCTCTTTGGGGAAACCGAAGGTTCAGTCTGTGCGATTATGGATGAAGTTATGCTAACGAATAACTACCGGAAGTATATAATGAAAGACGGGACGATCGACATATGTCGGGCATGCCATTGTCCCGGTGAGTCTATCAGACATATTACTTCTGGGTGTTCTCGTTTAGCTAACGGCGAGTATTTGCACAGGCATAATCAAGTAGCCAGGATTATCCATCAGCAACTTGCTTTGAAATACGGCCTTGTGGACTCTGAGGTACCGTATTACAGGTATGTGCCCGACCCAGTTCTCGAGAATGACCATGTCACGATATACTGGGATCGATCTATTATCACTGACAGGACTATTGTAGCCAATAAGCCTGATATAGTGGTAATAGATCGATCAGTGCGCCGCACAATGATAATCGATGTCACTATCCCGCATGACGAGAACCTCGTGAAGGCTGAGAAGGAGAAACAATTGAAGTATCTCGACTTAGCCCACGAGGTTGTCGCTATGTGGAATGTGGACTCGGCAATCATTGTGCCGATAGTCGTTACGGTCAATGGCCTTATCGCTAAGAGCCTCGACCAACATCTCAAGAGGCTCTCGTTGGGTGGCTGGGTGAAGGGCCTGATTCAGAAGGCAGTACTCCTTGATACGGCGCGTATTGTGAGGAGGTTCCTGTCTCTGGGACCCTAACCACCGGTAGCTTGGACCCTGTTCCCCATGCCGGTGGATTTCTATTTTTTATATTTTTAAATGTTTTTTTTTTTTTAATTCTAATATTTAAAAATATAACTTATATGTAAAAAAAATGAATAAATAATAATAATAATAATAATGTGGACGGTCGACTCGGCAATCATTGTACCGATAGTCATAACGGTCAATAGCCTTATCGCCAAGAGCCTCGACCAACATCTCAAGAGGCTCTCGTTGGGTGGCTGCGTGAATGGCCCGATTCAGAATGCAGTCCTTGATACGGCGCGTATTGTGAGGAGGTTCCTGTCTCTGAAGCTTAGGGCTCCATCGGAAGCTTGGACCCTCTGTTCACCATGCCGGTGGATTACTATTTTAATATTTTTAAATGTTTTTATTTATTATTATAATATTTAAAAATATAATTTATACATGTAAAAAATCAAATAAAGGAGATAATAATAATAATAATCATTTTATTCCAGAAGAAAATCCATAATTAGTTAGTAAACATTAACCTTAATAACTATGTTAGTAAACATGCAGGTTGGACCAATAATAGACGAGCGGGCAATCAAATTTCCTCGCGATGACATACAGGAGGCTGTTCGAGCTGCCCCTGACCCTCTGCAGCAGCCACGTGGCACGCTTACACCCGATCGCTGCGAAGCCATCAGCGTGCGCATCAGCAAGCATTCCCGACGCACTGCAGAAGCGTGGCAGGCCCAGCAGTATTCTGAATGCATTTTTGTATTGAACTCGAAGAACATTGATGACTCTCTGCGTACAACTTGTCCAGAGGCTGCACGCATAAAATGTCTGACAATATTGTCAGACATTTAATGTGCCTCTCACACACATCCAACAGCTTTGTCAAGCCTGAAATTATGTCATGCCGATGCCGTCATATTTGACCAATAATGCCCAGAATTCAGCAATTTCAGTTGACCATGTAATCTTATTTCAAAGTAGATATTTGCTTTTGTAGGTCGATATTTGTGGAAGCTAGTGAGCTGGATAGTTAGAGGAGGTTTAAGTAGCTGCGGGTGAAACGGGGATAATTGAGCCACCAGTGTATTTTTAGTGCCGTCGTATTATGTTATAGAAAATATCTTAGTTCGGTATCGTTGCAAAAATCGTGCATTTGTAATATGAAACATTTGTTTATCGCTCCCAGTTAATAAATCGTGGTTGCCTATCCCATAAACATGGATACCAATTGTGAATGAATACCGGTTATAATTGATTAAAATTTGCCAAAATGTGCCAAATTATTTTCAGAACAAAAACCACAAACGCTCCCTAAAAAGACCACATGCACGAACATATTGTAAGACCCTTTTAAAGCATAATGAATACTTAATCATTAAAGAGCGAAATACCATCAAACTCAGCGTTATGCGACCGAAAAACAGGTAAAAACCATAGGCGGTCGTCGCGGCTTACCAACGCTCATTAGTAAGGTTTGAACCTCAGTACCCTAACAAAACCGAAACAATTTTGCAAATTTGTCATCGCCACGGGATTACAAAGCACTGCTCCATTTTCGTCGGACCTTTAGTAATTAACCCAAACACTTTGTCATAGAAATTTATTCGGGGGCCAATTACCATCGTTTGTTGTGGTATAGGTCCATTTTTCTCCGCTCCACTATTTTGCGTTTGCTTTTGTCAAAGAAGATTTTTTAATTCTTTCTTGGCTGTTTGCTGTGTTTAAGATTTTTAGGTACGTTGCCCCCATTTTTTTCATTGTTACTTTCATTGGTAATTTTCCACTAAATAAAAACTTTGATATTCTAGTAGAATTGTTACCTTATTATCCTTAGAATTGTTCATAATTCAAAATCAGAATTCTAAGAAAGCTGTAATATAATATAATATAAGATTTAAAACAGGTTATTATTACACGAATTACGAGAAACATTAACAAACTGTATGTAACTCTTTGTTTTCCAGCGATATTAATATGAATCATCAACTCGAAACTCCCAAAGTGAATGTAATTATTATATGAATGAAAACAAAATACCTTGCATTTAAACTTCTCTAGTAATTAATAACGGTATTCCAAGTATTTCTAAGTAATTAATAAAATTCAGAAAGTTTTGAGTTTTAATAAGCCTCGGATATGAAAACACGGGACATACGATTTTGGAATGGGGCCATGCCTTATATTCGCCTTGGATGTGGAGCCACAAGAACACATTGATCAATAAGTGGTTATTGGTTATAACTAATTGATGAATAAGTGGTTATCCTAATTATTATCCCATATACGAAAGTGAGTTTGTTTGTTAAGCTTTCACGCTAAAACGGCTAAACGGATTTCGATGAAATTTGGCACATGAGTAGACCATGACCTGGAAAAGGATCCGACATAGACTACTTTTCATGCTGGATCGTAGACGAAGTCGCGGGCGACAGCTATTTGGTTATAGTTAATTGATGAAAATGTAGTTAGTTACTTTTGTGAAGAGTTAATGTAGAAGTGAAAAGTCAACACTAAAGTTTTAGAAGGTAACTAGATTGAGTGTATAGAAGCTTATTCCTTAGGTTTGATGTGATGATCTCAAAAAAAAAAAAAAAACCTTTGATTATCACATCAAGGAAGACTTTTGACAAGCATTTACATCATAAAATGATCGGGAATTCATGATTAGGAATTAAGCATGAGGAATAAAACTATGGCTATACGTACATATACGTACACAATATGCCACGTGCACGCGTCAAGGACGCTTCTTACCGCGATATGTATGTTTTGAGATTGTTAGCGATACTGCCTTAACATTTTTCGTATCGTTTTGAAATATTGGAATACATTGGTAGAGGGGGAGTCAACGACTTTTATTACACAGTTATCTGGCGAAAGGTATATCATACATCAAGTGTGAAAGAGGTGCGAATAATGTCTGGCAATCTAACTATTTATTTGTAGGAGCTCGTGGCTAAGTAATAACAGCAGCACGGGTCGATACATCAGGTTAAGCTACGCTTGCCGGGGTTGGTCCGTAGATGGGTGACCATCTTTACATACCGAGACTCCTCCGTGCCTCGGAAAGCACGTTAAGCCGTTGGTCCCGGCTGTCATTCGTGGATCTTTGGCAGTAGTTACGGATCGTCAGAAGCCCGAAAGCCTGACAACCAGTCTTACCAAGGGGTATCGTATTACCCAATAACTGGGTTGTGGAGGTCAGATAGGCAGTCGCTCCATTTAAAATACTGGTATACAGCTGCATCCGGTTAGACTGGAAGCCGACCCCAACATAGTTGGGAAAAGGAAATCTAACTATTTATTTATTATGTTCCTTTTCAATATTTATTTAAAATATTCATTCTACAGAAACGAAAACACATTGTGCTTGCATTTCTCACCTCAATTTCCATCTTTTACATGAATTCGATAACGTCTGGCAACCTTCCAAAACTTGATCAAACGCAATCCTCCGTCTTAAAATACGTATTGAGCCTTTGTTTAGACGTAAAGCCAAACAAATAAGCAATGTAAATAAATTACAAACGATTGATTAACTCTTAGTCAAGAGATCTAGTACCGACATTAAAATTTGTATGAAAACGTTTCTTTAACTTTCAATTAAGTGAATCTCCAACATTTTTCTATTAATTTATCGCTGCCAAAGTATTGAAAGGTCTACATTTTCATTTCAAATTCATTCGAGACAGTGTAATAAATTATCAATTAGGGAGCCGATAAATCTCCGGGGCCCCATTCAGCAATTGTACGTACTTTGACCTCCGATTTAATGGCCATCGACTTAATAACTTCAACTTTTTACAGAACGGAGAACACTTTAACATGAATCCATATTCATGAGGGTTTCTTCTTGATGCCTTGGAGTTCTCTCGCTCAACACTGCGTTTTATTCAATTAATTCCCGATATCGACGTAGATCTTAACCGAACCACTCAAACGCTCCCTTTTAAAAGGATCCCTGGTCTATGAATATTCTGCAAAGTACTTGAGCTAACAAGTCTTAGTAGGGGAATTGTTAAACGAAAGTATAACCTCAAGATCGCATTAAGAATGGGCGTCGAGTACAGCGATACATTAGAATATTATGGAAATTAGGTTGTTACCGTGAATTTATCTTTAGGCGTTTTTAATATTACATGTTTTTATTTATGCTTTTACGCGAGTTACTCAAATACACTGGGGGTGTATCCTAACTAATATTATAAATGCGAAAGTAAGTTTCTTTGTTTGTTTGTTAGTTACCTTTTCACGTCTAAATCATTGAACGTTGTCAGGTGTACAGAAACGGATACTGTTCCCGAGGAAAACAACAATAACTTTCTTATGATAATAGATGGCGCCACGTGTCTTTCAAATTGTGATTGAATTATATTATTATACAAACTTTAGTAGTGTGTTAGTTTTATTTTTTTATTTAAGTACCTAATATACATTTCGTGAGTCGTGGAGTGTCGATAGACCGGTTCTTCACCGGTTCCTCCTAACTATAATAATATAGATGCGAAAGTAAGTTTGTTTGCTTGATACCTTTTCACGCCCTAAACCGCTATTCTAAATTAACGCGAGCGAAGCCGCGGGCAAAAGCTAGTTCTAAAATAAATCTGCCTAGCCTTCTTCCAACTATGTTGGGGCTGGCTTCCAGTCAAACCATATGCAGCTGAATACCAGTATATTACATGGAGCGACTGCCTATCTGACCTCTACAACCCAGTAACTGGGCAATACGATATCCCTTGGTAAGACCAGTTGTCAGACTTTCGGGCTTCTGACGACCCGTAACGACTGTCAAAGATCCACGAATGACAGCCGGGACAAACGGCTTAGCGTGCTTTTCGAGGCAGGGAGGAGTCTCGGGATGTAAAGATGGTCACCCATCTACGGACCAATCCCGGCAAGCGTAGCTTAACCTGACGGATCGACCCGTGTGGCTTTTATTACATAGCCACAAGCTTCTCTCTGGGGGTATATAAGTATAGCTACAATTTTTCGGTAACAATGGAAGTGATATTAAAATATCTCAAGAGATAAATTTTACGTACCTACTAGAGTCGAGCTGAAACCATTTCAACGGGGTACTTGTATAATGCTTACGTGAGAGCAAAGCATCGGGCTTCACAAAGTATATTCATATTTTGTACATACTACACATTAATTTGTGTGAAATTATACAGTCACTTATATAATTGTTTTGAACCACAGTGGATTACTTATATGGAAAGAGAAAAAAAACTGAATAGATATTCAAATGTGTTCAACGATATCAAACAATTTTGTAAGCCAAACTAACTACAGCTAAATATTTATTTCTTTGTTTTTGGCATTACTCAGAAGTTGACTGGAAGAGAATGCCTATGAACGGTGAGTTGCACGAAACCAACATAAGTTTAACGGAGACTGATGAGATTGATGCTGTCACTTTCTTTTTGACACAAAATGTAAGGAACGGCATAAGTCTCCGTTAAACTAAAGCTAGTTTCGTGCAACTCAACGTTTGGGTCAGTTCAGACAGAACGGATATATCCTCGCGCAATTTATTGACACCATTGAAAATAGGACTGTATAACCAAAGCCCAAAGTATAAAACTGTATAAATATCGACACGGTCGGCTCTCGCAAGTCGACTGTGTCAATTTTATACTTTAGATGGTAATCACCAGTAAATTGCGCTAGGATTTTTTCGTTATGTCTGGACTGACCCAGACGGTCTCAGTCTCAGTACAATAATTTTCTTTCATAAGAACTATAAAACTAAAAAAAAAACTCATATTCTATGGCCTCGGCAACAACACGTGTCACAAACTTACAGCCTCCGATCTGTAGTTGCCAAGTGCGAACACTCGGGGAGAGCGTGTTGTAGGTAATAAAATACCTATATAATTTGCATAATTTATAGTGTTTACTCAGTGCGGCTGTCATGATACGAGCTTGTAACGGTAGGGGGTGAGCAGATGCGAACTATCGTCGAGTTTCAGCACATTTTGCAAACCACAGGGGGAGTAGTCTATTGCAATTTATGGGGTATAATGACAATCTCGGTGTGTTGAATTTCTTCTCTTTGTGTGAACATCTTCGGGGAGTTGATCTATGCAATCAAAGAATTAATAGTGGTAATAATTAGAAACTGATTACTTTTTACCAGCTTGTCATTTTGATAATTCAAATAAGTAGTATCTACAATACGCAGCAAGGTTGAGATGATTTAAATTCCCTGAAAAAAATCTGTGATTGTGTGACCTGTTTTAATGCAACAAATCGAACAAAAAGTGTCAAGGGACTTCCCCGACATAAGCTACGCTACACACATACGTGAAATGTTTATCTAGACAGTTCGGGTGGTTCCCCGAAATATAAACAAGCGTCTTGGTGTTTTTTCGTTTCGCCCGGTCATTCGGATCGTGACTGATTAGTGAAAGCGTGTTAAGACAATAAAATGGTTGGAAGAAAAAAAAGATGCTGTATGGATTTATTTTGATGAAAAAAAGTCAAAGTCAAAATTAAGTCAAATTGTTTTTTAACCGACTTCCAAAAGGAGGAGGTTCTCAATTCGTCTGTATGTTTTTTTTTTGTATGTTTGTTACGCGATTACTCAAAGACGGATAGACCGATTTAGAAAATTATTTTTTTGTTTGATAGGGTATACTTCCGAGGTGGTCCCATATACTTTTTATTAACTTTGCTTGGGTAGTTTTTGAGTTAGCTTCAATAATGCGTATATTTCCCACTTATTTTATGTGGATGATGTGATGGTGTTTTAATAACTTCCTATCACTGTTATCTACAATTATTGTGCTCAATTATGTATTCGAATTAGTGTGGAGTAGGTTCCACAACTAAAAAGTAAAAAATAAAAACTTTTTAGCAAAAATAAAACCGACTTCCAAAACAAAACGTAGTGTTTTGTTTTGGAAGTCGGTTTTATTTTTTGCTAAAAAGTTTCTTTCAAACAGGCACATAAAAGGCACCTTTGAACGTCAATGTTGTACCAAAGAGTTAAAGCTGTAATAAGGAGTTAATGAGTTTAGTAGCGAGAATGAAAAAACTTTTAGGAACATGTGAGGCAGAAAAGGATCGCAATCAGAACATCTAGCTGACCCGACAAACGTTATCCTGTCAACATTTAAATAATTCATACAAAATTCCCATACAAAATGCACTTTCAGTTTTCTCGAATTTTTCAATTTTCCCGGCAAGTTTTACAACATCGTTTTGAAGTGATGCGCTTAAATATATTCGGCAATTGATTTTTTTTTATATAAGATAAAACAAAAAATATATAATATTAAAATACAATTATAATAGTATTTTACATGGAGCGACTGCCTATCTGACCTCCACAACCCATTTAATGGGTAATACGATACTCCTTGGTAAGACTGGTTATCAGACTTTCGGGCTTCTGACGACCCGTAACGACTGTCAAAGATCCAATCAATTCATCCAATCACTGTAGTAACATCTCTTACACAGTTCTAATAAACGCTCATTGTATAGCCCAAATAACCATAACGTAGACTATCGTACAAAGTGCACACGATCCGTTTAATTTCAGTTCGCAGTGTAAACGCGAATCCGACTGTACTCGTAATAAACAAGTGATTAGCTTTTATTTACGAGTATGTCGTCGACTGGATGTTAATGACTTGGAATATTAGTATTGTGTGCATCTCTTATAGTTGCTTATGAATTCTTGAATTCTGAGTATAATTACGGAAAAGTCACAACACACATAATTCATAATCATTCATCATTCTCCTGGCCTTATCCCAATCTATTTGGGGTCGGCGCATCATGTCCCTTTTTTCAATACTTCTCTATTAGTTGTCATCTCGATAATCACTCCCATTCTAGCCATATCATCTTTCACACAGGTTCATCGTTTCTTTGGTCTTCCCCTACTCTTACATTAGCCAACGACATTCATACTCAAAAAACTTTCCTCACAACGATTTCCTCGCCCATACCATGACAACCGATTTCCGCACAACTTTTCAGTCACCGGTGTCACTTTCCAACTTCCTCTTATCTACTCATTTCTTATTCTATCTATTCACACAATTACATACAATTGTACTGAATTTATTGTCATTTATGTTACTTTAGCGACATAATGCATATGTAACCTGGAAAAACAAATAATTCTCGGAATCATCAATCACACGTGGTAAAAATAGGTGCCTTGCCAATCACCAAGGTGGTACCAAACTGACTCACTGCGCAACTGCTCAGTCTGTACCCGAAGGTATACAATATGTAACAAAAACCCTGTTTTTCCTTTTAGAGACGTATACATTTACCTACAAGCACAACATTGATGAAATTATAATTTGAAAAAATTAAGCATTGGCTAGTCGAGAGGACAAAATCAAGTTATCAAATTGTGCATAAAAATACCGTGTAAACCAACATTTTCAAAGATTCATTCGTTAAAGTGATAAACAACAGCTGACAAAGCAAAATACAGACCTAGCGGCGCTGATCAAACGGAGTGGCGGGAACGTTCTATCTCTTTCTGGCGCTTTTATCCGCATCATGCTTCATGCATGAAGAATTGCAGAGGTAAGAAATCAGTTAAACATTAGAATATTATAAATCAAATATTTATTTTAATGATTTTTGTTAAAAAGTTTTTTATACATTACTTGCTTTTTTACGTATGTACGTATAGCGATTAGAACGTAGGTAGAAGGAAAACTAGGTTATAGTTACATATTGTATGTACTACGTCAAAAAGTTACGTAAACTGTACCGTATGACATATCAAATGAAAGGGCTTACTTTGAGGATCTCAGATATATATTCAACCATCCGTGGAGGGTTTTTCACTTACGTAGGTAACTGTGATTCATTGTCCAATAAGCTATGTTACTAATAATATATTTAACCCTAATAAATTTAAAAAAAAAACGCTTGAACTTTTCTTAAATAGCTACCAAAAACGCGCACATGATAAATTTTCATTAGCCTTGTTCTCGTACAAAGAACTGACCTTGAAAAAACTTTAAAGAAAAAAAAAAGAAAAGCCTGCTCTTCTAGCAACGTAACAATAACTATTATTTTTCATTAAACTGTGACACGCATTGTATTCTTTATAAAGGCCTTCCTTTGCTGGTATTCTGATAATTTATTTAGAATGTAATCAGTTTGATTGCTCAATTCTTCGTCTACGACCTACGATAAGAGTAATATTAAGGTGGTAAATCTGGCCAGTAATAGCCATTTTCACTGAAAAAGGTATTCTTTTTTAAACAGAACTAAAGAGAGGTCCATGTAATCATTAGGTATCTGTCCTACCCCGACAAGGAAGCGACTAGCTATCGACTATTTTCGCGCTAAAAAACGAATAATAGATGTAGGTCCCGTGTCAGTATCAGAACTCTCTCTCCACTAGTCTGTCGCAATGACAAGAGTTATTAAAACTCACTCAGCGACGCTCGCTTGGTGGACAGAACACTCATTTAGAGGCTCTCATTTCGCACATACTCACACCAGCAAGTAATTGGGCGCGAGTAATCGCCCGACGCACTCGCACATTAGCTCCTATCCTAGTCAAGCGCTGAAACTATCCGAACTACACATTTGCTGCTCGTTGCTTGCGAACTCGTTTCTAGTTGCTAGATATACTCACTTATCGATAATCGTCGCGGTGGGGCAGGAGGTGCCATAATACCAAAGCTTTGATCTCGGGACATGAAAATAAATAGTCTCTTTTCACCTTAACAATATTAACCAACTAGCTGTTGTCCGCGACTTCGTCTGCGATCCAGGATGAATAGTAGCCTATGTCCTGCTCCAGGTCATGGTCTATCCAAGTGCCAAATTTCATCCAAATCCATTCAGCCGTTTTAGCTTGAAAGCGTAATCAACCAACAAACAAACACTTTCACATTTATAATACTTAAATAAAAAATAAAAAAACTTAACACACTACTTAATTTCTATAATAAAATAATTCAATCATGATTCGAAAGACACGTGGCGCCATCTACTATCATAAGAACGTTATTGTTGTTTTCCTCGGGAACAGTACTTTCTTTCGGGACGAAAGGTACCCCATGTCCGTGTCTGTACACTTGTCAACGTATATGCAAAATTTCAGGATGATCGGTTCAGTGGTTAAGGCGTGAAAAAGTAACAAACAAACAAACTTACTTTCGCATTTATAATATGAATAAGTTAGGATGACCACTTTATAGTCTTCAAATAAAAAACATACAATCATTCATCATCGTCGCTTTAGTTTCCCTTTCATTACAAGAGCAGTACCACAACATTGTCAAGCAATTTATCATTTACCTACAGTGGCCAAGTGGCTATCATGTCCCCTTAATAAAGATTGGTGTAGGCAGGGTGGTTGACGTCTAAATTAATTTATTGTGCAAGTATACATATAGGTACCCCTCGTGGTAGAGAAATGTGTTGGAACTTTGGGACATGGTATTATATATAGGGGTTCTAGTGGTGTCCTTCCGACTAGCTTAGTCGTGAATAATACTGAATATTATGACCTACAGAAGTTCGCCGGGAAGACCTGGATGAGACTCGCACAGACTGGGGAAGCATCAGCATCAGCAAGGGAGGAGGCCTATATTCAGTAGTGGGTGGCAATGATGACGATGATGATCGAGATCAGTCTGATACTTTCATGAGGGCCACTACGGTTTAGGGTGGGAGCCAAGTTGAATGAAAGAGCGCAATATTGATAAAATTTTGTGAAGTCACCAGGTTGGTTATTGCAGTAATTGTTTGAGTAACCAAAGATATATTTTTTTTTTAGGATAAAGCTAAAATTCTTGAAAACCTTTACAGAGCAATTTACTTTTTAGCTATTTAGAAAGGTAAAGAAAATGAGAACATAAATCGTTTCAAGCGTCTCTCTCTCAGACCTTTTTAGTCGCATTTTAGAGACATTTATATATAAAACTTTTGGAATTTCGAATCGAGACCTAGTAAAGATCGATATCATCATCTGCCTAGCCTTTTCCCAACTATGTTGGGGCCGGCTTCCAGTCTAACCGGATGCAGCTGAATACCAGTATTACCAACCCAGTTACTGGGAAATACGATACCCCTTGGTAAGACTGGTTGTCAGACTTTCGGGCTTCTGACGACCCGTAACGACTGTCAAAGATCCACGATTGACAGCCGGGACCAACGGCTTAACGTGCTTTCCGACGCACGGAGGAGTCTCGGTATGTAAAGATGGTCACCCATCCACAGACCAACCCCGGCAAGCGTAGCTTAACCTAATGAATTGACCCGTGCGGCTGTATTACTTAGCCAAGATCGATATGTACCTAAGTATTACCTATCTAATAGGGTCACACGTAAACAATGATTCGTGTATCCGGGGTTGACAAAATGCCCAATATGATGAGACAAAATTTGTCTCTTAAGCTACGTCCGAATTCGAGGTGGGTTTGGAAAGAACCCACAAGGCGACAAAAAAAAATACAGTTTTTTTTTCGGAATAAACTGAATAAACAAAGCGCTGAAAAGACGAGCTAATGTGCCTAATAGCCTTAATGTGCGTTGGCGTCAGTTTGAAAGATGTTTTGACCATTTCAACGCTGGTGTTGGATACAGAGGCTTGTCAAAACGACTAAGTACAATGAAATATAATTTTGTAAAATAAAAGATAGTGTTACCTACAAAATTACTAATTTGGCTAGTGCTCCCCCTGCTCCCCCCCCCCCTCTCCCCGACACCTTACATGACACAAACAGAAACAGATCCAAAATTATATACACCAAAATCATATGTTGCACTGTGTCTAATCCCTTCACATTCACCCTATTTACATAATTAAGTTAACAAGTGGTATTTTAAGGATGTTATATTATCATCAAATTGAAAGTCTACGTACAAGTAATTGAATTTTGTTATAATACACTCATGGTGAAATTTATCCAACCCACCCACACCCAAAGAAACTGGATGCGAGCTTTATCAAAACCCCTAGCGTCGTTCCGCCTCATATTCCGCCTTCACACACAGATCATCAATACCCCACCAATGATTGAGTCTCCACAGCACGCTAGATTCATCAATACCGTACACCCAACTCGACCGACAGACTGCTACGAACAAACTTTTAATTGGAACAAAATCCCTGTACCAAAGGCGTTTTAATTAGGAAAATTTCCTATGAACAAGCGGACGATATAATTTCTATGCAAATCGAGCGTTTAACTTCGCATAACACAGTGGTGGGAACCGTTACTTCGCAAGGAGGATACCGCAGTATATTTCTGAATTAATAAAGAGCTAATTGATCAAGTTCTGCTGACGGATTATTATTAAGTTCGTTTGTTTTGATAGCTTGTGGGTGTTTGGATGCACGCGGTAACATGGTCGGGGGTTTGTTAGTACAGTGGTAACATGGTCGGGGGTTTGTTGGTACATGTGGGAATTGATGGTGAAAATCTAATGAATAATTTTTTGAATGAAGTTCTTTAGCGCGGCTTGCGATATGAGTTGACTGGTAGAAATCGACTCCTCCATGCAACTTTCTTGGTCATTATAAAAATCCAAGATGGCGGCTACGATAATTTTCAATTTTTTTCATCATGGGTGTCGTTTTTATTGGTTTGCAAGCGTGTTAAAGCAAATAGTGAGGTCAAAATCCATCCAAGATGGCGGGCGGCTGCAAAAAGCTTTTGTTTTAAATCATACGTGAGAAGGAACTTTATTCGTGAACGTTATATTTTTGTTTTAGAGAATTGTCCTGATAGGAAGATGTACTTTCCTTCCGTATCAACAGGTTCTAGAAGCAAAGTGGCCTAAAACAAAACTTTAACACCACGTCCACGTTTTCCACTAAGACAGTTAGTGAAGTAAATAAACAGTTCTTAGACTTGTTTTGGTTTGTTTTCATAGTTATTTATGTAGATTAAGCACAGGTAAATGTATATTTACTACAGTCTCCACGGGTGACGGTACTAAGCAGTTATCCGTTATCTTTGGCGCTCTTCTTAAAAGAAGAGTATCAAAGCTATTTTATTAGTTCAATTAGGCCAACTTAAAATTGACCTTTTTTTATAAAGCCGTTTATGTATAAAACCGTTGAGAAATCCATTCTAGACCATCATTTTGTTAACACATGACAAAAGTCACAGGTACACAGAATCAAATGTTATCCCACATCAATAAATTTAATGTCTCTATTTACGTAAAGGTAATCAAATCAAGTTGCCAAACTATCGCTCCACTCTGTGTATCCCTCGCTCAACGTTTGACAATTATATTGATAATCAAATAATGTAGAACAGAACGTTATACCCTTTGGTATTTGTTTGTGTTATTAATTACATTATCAGAATATTACCCTCTCGATTTCAAACTGTCATTGTGTCATGCGTGCTCGCTTAAAATAAAAGAAGGTATCGATTCAAGATCTCATCCATATTAGGCCACATTTGTGTAGCGTCATTATACAGCAATATTTTGGTGCACTTTTAATTGACTGATGTCTACAATAGACACTTTGAAAACACAGAAGTTGTTGTTCTCTGCTACCAAAAACTACACAAACTACCAAATTTTTCATGATAAATAATAAATGATTTTTATTTCTGTAAGTAGGTTTGTACAAACACTTTTGCAAGTCAATATTTTTTTTTTTTTAACTAGATGAGGTCGGCGTTTTCTATCTGACTACTCTGAGAAGAAAGGCCAAAACAAACTCAGACGTCACAGTCTCTTATAAAGTCCAGACATAATCTTGGTCACTTCATGTGAAGACCATGTAGATTGGTGTCTAAAATGGTCTTTTAATGAAAGAACCACACAGATTGAGATGACCTGTCCAGTCAGTGCACGCATTTGTCAGTAATCGCGCAGCTCAACTCAGAACTTAAGGAGCTCAACGACAGCTCAATGACTTTTGTGTACTGGTATGCGCGCGCAGCTCAACTCAGAACTTAAGGAGCTCAACGACAGCTCAATGACTTTTGTGTACTGGTATGCGGTATAAGAGGGATGTGTGGTGTTACGCGAATGGATAGAATAAGAAATGAGTACATAAGAGGATGTTTTGAAAGTGACACCGGTGACTGATAAGTTGTGTGGAAATCGGTTGTCATGGTATGGGCATGTGATGCGGAGGAATGAGGAAAATGTCGTGAGGAAAGTTTTGAGTATGAAAGTGGATGGCTATACGAGTAGGGGAAGACCAAAGAAACTATGGATGGACTGTATGAAAGATGATATGTCCAAAAAGGGAGTGATTATTGTGATGACGACTAATAGAGAAGTATGGAAGAATAGAGATATTGCCGTGTCATACCCAAATGGTTATGACACGGCAAATTACATAAATTGCATACGGCTGTCAAAGACATACAGTTGTGATTTGAATTGTTGACAGTCAATTTGACTTCACTAAGTTTTTTTATAAGCACTTTCACAACTTCTACCTTATCCAACATCTTCTCAGAACATGGCCTCAAAAATTACAGTTACGAATATCTTTGAAGGTCAACACTACTCAAACACTGCTTTCCAAGAATTGCTTCTACTTGTACTTTATTGTAAATTAGTGGTCTGACACCAGCCTGAGAGTAAGTGCTTCTAAAACATAACTTTTGCCTCGCTCTCGGTAAGTGATAAAGGCCTTCTTAAGTATGTTTGAGGTACCCTTGAATAGAAGCAAGTAATCTTGGGAGTAAACTTTACTAAAATATTGAGAAGATCTATGTGTGTTATATTTTTAGGGTTGCGTACCGTTGCGTAAAAAATGGAACCCTTCTGTCTGTCTGTCACAGCCAATTTACTCCGAATCTAATGGACCGATTAAATTTGGTACACATATGAATTTCTGTGATAACGTAAATAAATGAATTTTGAACATGGGGATTAATTTTGGGGGTAAATAAGAAAATTTTAAAAAGCTTTGCAAACTTTACTGTGTTATATATCAAATGAAAGGGTACTGCGAGGGTCTAAAATATTTTTTTTTATAATTTTAAAATATATTGTTGTTTTAAAGTTATTTAGGAAAATAGACGAAAATTGATCATTCCCTCATCTCCAGAACTACTGAGCCTAAAATTTTGAAAAAAAAATACAGCAAATATTTCTATATCTATAGATTACAGGAAAATTTATAAGAAGTCTATGGTCTTAAAATAGCATGGTAAATCTCTCAATATTGTGCGCACAAACTTACATTTGCAGTTTTTCAACTACCTACAATGTTAAGTTTGTTCTTGTAATCGTTGTGCGTGGTCCGACTCGCACTTGGCCAGTGTTTATTGTATACTTTAAATTTATTTATTAACATTTCTCAGAAAACGAAGTCTCTCGACTGCTCGGCCTATATTTTCGCCTCAAGTTTTTATTATTTTAGGAGAAAACACATTATTATCGAAATTCTTACAAAGCAAGAACAAGTAAAGGATATTAACGTCTATTTCTTTCCAACAATTTTATAACTCAAAAAACTCAATGAACACCAATATTCAGCCGGGACAATCGAAAAGACAAAAGTGTCAAACTTCAAAAAGTTCTCATTCAACGCTCAATTAAATCGAACGACTCGCGAATCGATTCAACTCGGTACTCGATTGAATACCGATTGTAATCGACACCCGAGTAAATTGATAACTCGGGGAAAAGACCGCTCTCCTAATGAATATGCGATTGAGCTAAGAAAGTTAATATTGAAAATTAAGTCTAGTATTGGAGTTATCTCCAATCTATCTTTGCATATCTACGACAGACCATCTATTAATCTGAAAAGGAAAAGGATGAAAATGGAAAAGGGATGAAATAGGTTTTAGCTGACTCATAATAGTTAAGATAATTTTGTAAAGGTCGGATAGACTTTGGGTTATTTTTGAAATATTTTATGTAACAGCTCAGTGTTAGTAGATCTTTTGATACCCTTTTAAATTAGTGGTTTTTACATGTCAGTTCTGTATTTTTAAAGGCGCTCTTCTCATGAGATCATTTGTTTATAATGTAACAGTTCAAATTCGAGCAGTCCATCAGCGAGTGAGGAGAACCGAGCATTACAGTGCGCAACCTACAATGCTTTGTACCGTTTGTACCATTACATTCACCGGGACCATTCGCCTGTAATGTAACAGTAGTGGTGATACAATTTGTAACATGAATACGAATCTTATCGAATCTTGGATTGTTACTTTGCAGGCGAATGCTTGTCAGTCAGTGATGCAGTATTGTAACGTAATACTCAAAATCTAATCTTGGATTGTTACATTACAGGCGAATGCTTGTCAGTCAATGAAGCAATGCTCAAAATCTAATCTTGGATTCAAAATGTAATCTTGGACATTCATCATTACAGGCGATTGCTTGTCAGTCAGTGGAGGCAGGTATTGTAACGTAATGCTCAAAATCTAATTTTGGATTGTTACATTACAGGCGAATGCTTGTCAGCCAGTAGAGGCAGTATTGTAACGAAATGCTCAAAATCTAATCTTGGATTGTTACATACCTAACAGGCGAATGCTCCGGTGAGAGAGCGCCTTACCGCAGCAAAGATACCGACGTATTGTGGAACAAATATAAAATTGTAGATGTGCTGTGTCTCTTCTTCATTCAGAAATAAATTTCAGGAGTTCTATGAAGCGTTCAGACATTAAAGGATGTTGACCTTTGAATAAAATGTTACCCATATACCTACGGGCATTTTCTAGGCGTCATACTAGATAATAATGTTATAAACAGTGCTTCTAGTTTCCCTTGGAAAAAGCGTGCTTCTAGTTTATCATAAGGAATCATCACACTACATTTGCGATCGACCACCTAGAGGTCGGTGACAGTATAAATGTAATTGTGTCTCATAACAAGACATAATCATCACTCTCCTGCCCTTGTCCCTATTTGATTAGGGTCCCTTTTCCCATAATTCTCTATTAGTTGTCATCTCGGTAGTCATCTTTCATAGAGGTCCATCGTTTCTTTAGTCTTCCTCTACTCTTGTAGCCATCGACATTCATACTCAAAACTTTCCTCACGACATTTCCTTCATTCCTCCGCATCACATGCCCATTCCTCTTATAAAAGAAAGAAAGAAATGAGTACATTTCTTACTCTATGCATTAGTGTAACACCAACACATCCCTCGTCGCATTCTCACCTCAGCCACATGCAATTGCCTTTCATTCATCTCTTTTGTGGCCCAACATTATGATCTATATAAGACAGCAGGTCTAACCATTGTTTTATATATCTTCCCCTTCGGCAAATTGTTGTTGTGGCGGTCGCAAATTGTTCTCACAAATAGCATAAGAATTGAAACAACCACATAAGAATACACTAATGACTAATCAATAGCCTAAATACTCAAAAATAACAACATTATGGAACCAACATCGTAATCTAGAAAAATTATCAGTCTTCCCATACATTTGGGTCGATATTGAACTTTAGTATGGCAACACAGATTTTATTTTCACGGTTACTGATGCTATGTACTACACCCTTAATTTTCACCACACCTTCCTGAGACACATTGTATAATTAGCCACAGTATAATGTCACAGTCGTTCCCTATACAAATACTGGCAGACGTTCAAATTGTAATTAGTCTATTATTGGTGCGGTGCGATCGACTGCGGCTGATTAATGGTGACGATTTAATTTAATTACTCGTGAGTATATTATTTAGTTGTTGGGATGTGAAAGCGTATGTACTATAGTCCTAGCACCATTGCCTATATCGGCTAGCAAGCAGCAACTATCCTGTCCTTACTATCCTAACTTCCTAACTGATATTATAAATCCGAAAGTAAGTTTGTTTGTTTGTTACCTTTTCACGCCTAAACCACTGAACCGATCTTCCTGAAACGTTGCATATGCGTTATCAGGTGTACAGACACGGACATAGGGTACCTTTCATCCCGAAAAAAAAGCACTGTTCCCGAGGACAACAACAATAATGTTCATAGGATAATAGATGGCGCCACGTGTCTTTGTATAAAACTTTAATAGTGTGTTAAGAGTTTATTTATTTATTTATGTACCTAATACATTTTGTGAGTCTAGAGGGTCGATAGACCGGTTTTTCATCATCCTAACTATCTTAACTAATGTTATAAATGCGAAAGTGTCTGTATGTTTATTGATTACGCTTTCACGCTAAAACGGCTGAACGGATTTGAATGACATTTCGCACTTCGGTAGACCATGACCTGGAGAAGGACATAGGCTACTATTCATCCTAGATTGCAGACGAAGTCGCGGGTAACAGCTAGTTTTTTATAAGCAGGTACAGTCGACTACAGGTCGGTGGCACATTATGACATCGAGCTGGCCTAGCGTGGTAAGGAGTTTCAATGCAATAAGAGGCCAGCTTATACTGGTCTTGTTACCATGACGTGCGGCTTACTGTACTAAGATGTAGGCCAATACAAGTAATGTTATTATTCTGTTCAGGATTTCCTAAATGATACATTATAACTACTTATTTGCCTTATTCAACTTAGTTGTATAATAAGTATTGTATTTGCATGCCAACAAGGCAGAATGCACACCGTTCTTTATTATGTTATTTTCGATCCTATTTGTATATACCTGCATTCTTAGCAAATAAAGTCCTATTCTATTCTATTCTATTCTAATCAGCTTCCCACTGCTGGGACACAGGCCTGCTCTCTATGAGAGGCCGTAATCTACCACGCGGACCCAGTGCGGGTTGATAAATGACACGTCTTAGTCGTCAATCAGTTTAACTTCACTAAATGGTACTGGTTTCCGAAAGCAAATGCACGAATTACTATAAAAAATAACCAAATCGCTATACATGTGCTTATAATATTTGAAGAGTTCCATCGATTTCTCCAGGATCCCTTGGTCCTCGCTTGATGACTATGTGACAAACTAGAAAGTATACCCTTCCAAACAAAAAAAGAAAAAAAATCCAAATCGGGGAACATACATAAAAAAAAGATTGCGACGAACTGAGAACCTCCTTTTTTGAACTCGGTTAAAAGTTACTAAAATTATTCAATTTCGAAGTCACAAAAAACAAATATGTCGACTGGGGGGACTGCCCACAGAAGTGAAAACTTAAACCTAAAACTATGCATGGTATGTCGCATGTCGGCGACGCTGACCTGCGTGATGCAAACCTATAAGATTTCCCCCTACCTAAAATCGCTCAACGCGCCTAAAGAGGTTTTATAAGAAGTAAGTAAACTTGCATAGTCATCCACACAAACATGCGTATTTTGACATAATTATGCCCAAGATATAATCGTCTGGAAAGTTTTCAGGCATGCCCAGTAATTGATATTCATACAGTAGCCGTAAGGCCGTAAGGAAGGTCTAGAAAGATTTGTAACCTAACCTTTGCAGGTGAATTTCTCGATTGATATTGGTTATTTTCTGATTAACAAAATGTATGGGATAGAGTAGTATATACGCATACTGCTAGCTTGGGCTGACGGCCAATTTCCAGGTATTAGGTAGTAAACTTACGTAAAAATATTACTCAGTTTTGTTAAAGTCTGACTGATGATTTTTATATAGGGTGACTGGTACTGAGTGACTGATACTTAAATACATGATTGTACTCATGATAACAAACAACTTTAACTATGAGAGCAAACCTGAAATCTGCTCAAAAATCAGCTGCTCCGATCATAAATGTAGGAAACAGCAGATTTTTTTTTTTTTTTGCGCGTATATAGGAAACTAGGACGGCCCGCGAATTCGTTCGTTTTTATTTTTTGTATTTCATATTTTTATACAAATATCGAAGATGAAAAGTAGCGTAGCCACGTCTTTTTTCTCCAGTTACGGATGCCTATTTGTAAAATTTGATAACGATCAGCTCAGTCGTTTAGGCGTAAAAAGGTAACAGACCAACAGAGTTACTTTCGCATTTATAATAATAGCATGGATAAGCACGGATTATGATTACTATGTGCCAGAATATTATGAACTTGATACAATTTTCAAGCATTGGTGGCTCAGTGGTAACGTCCGCAACTTAAAAGTTGTAGGTCCTAGGTTTGAACCCAAGCAGGCGCTTTACTTTCTGTAAATTATCATCATTTGTCTCAAAACTTTGAAGGGAATACATCGTGAGGAAGCCGGCATGTCCTAGAACCAAAATTCGAAGACGTGACATCTACCAATACACACTGGGCCCGCGGCCGCGTGGTGAATTACGGCCCACTCACTTACTCACACTAGCGAGCCAGTCACTCAGGGCCCCAAGTCTGCTATTTTTTATTAATTCGTCATTCCAACACGATCCCATTGTCGTTTTGCTAAAAGTTCGTAATCTGCTAAATTCATAATGGTCGATCATTGGTAGGTCAGTGGTCTCGTAATAGAATCGTCGTACTGATCAAAGGAACTGTCAACATTTTAGCAGATACGTCAGTCTTTAATTTGTCATTATAGAATAGAATAGAATAAACATTATTTCGAGCCAACTCATATATGGTTAGTAACATTGTTTTTAACATTATGTAAGAGATTACCATTTTGAGCCATTTCTTTCAATGGAGTGTCAGTGGTTGACCGCTGGAAAGTCATAATGACGCCATTATATTAGTAGATTACAAAAGTTGTAAAAATCAACAATTCTGAAATCAATGACAGACCATTCTGACACTATTGTAATAGCAGACTTGAGGCCCAGGCCTCGTGTATACAGAATTATCATCATGTTCAGGCAAGTAAGCTATAAGTATGATAGTTTAATAGGTCGATGTTTTTTTTTTGAGCTAGCCCCCACCACCTATTTTACTATCCTGGCTTGCGTACTAGCCTCGTGGGGCCGCCGAAGATAGATACATAGAGGTATGAGGAACAGGGTGTAAAGGTTACTTATCCTCAAAAGAAAAGAGAGGATACTCCGACCGACTCCGAGACGGGTGTTGTGTCTGGTGGGCGGCTGCCCGACGGTTGATGTCGGGACGTTGTATGTATGCCAATCACGCGGTACTTACTTTACTTCATTTTAGTTTAAATGTACTAAGCTTTTAGCTCAACCGCAGCTTTACCAAAAACCTTCACGACCACAAAACACGACCCACAGTTTTAGAACTACACTCCACCACTGGAAATCTACAACCAAACCCAAGGCCGAATCTAAAAATGAAACACGAACCATCTGAGCAATATTTAGAACTGACCAGAATACACATTCGGACAGAATTAGGGAGACGCAAAAAGACTGATAAAACATTTATAAGGGTAGAGGGGAAGCATTTTCCTTGCTCAATGTAGAAAGGCTGAGTGCATCAGTTGTTTGAAGTGGCGCAACGGTTTTCAAAAAAAGAATGTCGGAAATAGGATTGTACTGGCATGTTCTTTGGAAAATTTCGAGTTGTTTCGAACATTGATGTAATGTTGTTGCCGAATGATTCTGTGGTATTTTTATGAAGATCATACCTATGAAGGTAAACATTTAGGATAGGCATAGCATGGGCACCGTTTTTATAGCTGCTGTGTTATATAGTTGTATTTCGTCCATTTATAATCATTTTAATCTTAGTTGTGCTCACCGTGCCAATAAGACTTTCTTTGGATCTATATTTGACTTACATGTGCACACTATACTAATGCCCGTTCTGGGCATTGTATCTACAGTATCTATTGCTAGCAAAGCGATGTTTTAGCCAACAGTAACTTGAATTAGTGCAAGTTACAGACACGAATAAAGTTATCGTCTATTCTTTTGTTCAACAAAGCTCATTTTAACCAGATAAAATTAGTCCAAACAAAGTTTGCACTCTCTCCCGTATAGTTGAACACAACATAAAAATTTCACCATATCGCTAACATGTCCAGTTGTATACGATACCCAACTGGGTCGAGCGAGCGTCACTTATTTCGTATGTATGAGACGAATGTCTGCGGAGCGCGTATTTAAAAGTAGACATTTGACTGGACCGGCCACCGACTGAATACTAAGATGGGAGTTCACGTTATCTCCTAAACTGATCGTAGTAGAAAACTATTTCATTTATTAGCTAGCATTCGGTTCGATCTTGAAAAAAAGTGGGAAATAAAAGTGAACGGACGTGTATAATGTAAATACAGGATGAATTTTTCAAGTGGGCGTGGATGACCAAATCCGAAACTATGCGGAATAGCGAAAAGTACTCAAAGAAATCTCGGGCTGGCACTAAATCGACATTTCGAACGTATTTCTTAGTGAAAAATTCGATTACGAAACCATGTAAGTAATATATCAAAATATAGGTTTTAATATTTTCTAGCACTGTGTAAAGCAGATTTTTATATAAGTGGTTATTTATTTTTAAATACTCAAAATTAGTAATGGGGCTAAATCGGCTCGCGCTCGAGTTCTGCGGGATGTCATGTAAGTGTTCAGATATTTTTGGTTAGTTGTGTCTATAGAAATTATTAACAAGCATCTGCTCAGACATTAATGAAGTAATGAATGTTCAGATATTAATGGTAACTTAAAGTGTATGGAACTTATTGACATTTTAAATTGTTCAGAAGTATTTGGCCACTTTGTCTTCTACAATATATCTGAGCTGTGTAACTCAGACATTTTAAGTAATAATTTTAGTTCACCGTATACTGTACCTATACACCGTAGGTACGTAGAAAAAAAATTAAATTGAACTAATAATTTATTATTGATCTACTGCAAATATTTTACACTGTGGCATGGATTTTCCGCGAAATGGTCGGCAGTGCATCGTAAATAAATACGTCGCTCTGCATTTGGGGGAGGCGGAGGTAGCGTTTCAAAGGCTTACAGGCCCGGAAAACCTGACCTTAAAGGAGTCTCGGGCTCGATTTAGATGAAAACTAAAACTGCATCACTGGATTTTTGAAAAATCAATATCAGTGTTTAATAGAAAACTATGTAACATAAGAAAAATAAAAAAACTATTTTGTTAAAAATGAGCTCTTTCCTTTAGTTTGCCGTATGTCATTACTTCCCGGAATTTGAAACTTATAAGCGACAATATCGAATGGTGTAATAATATAGTGTGTGTATTTTTTTCAAAATCAGCGGGTTCGATTCCTGGGTAGAAATTTTGATTTTTCAAAAATCCAATGATGCAGTTTTAGTTTGCATCAAAATCGAGCCCACGACTCCTTTGAGTACCTTTCGCTATTCCTCATAGTTTCGGATTTGGCCATCCACGCCCACTTGAAAAATTCACATGAAAACATGTTGGTAGGTACGTTATGTATATACATAATATACGTATAATTTCTTTAACATAAAAAACTAAATAAAAAAAAATGAATTCAGAAACATTTTACATTGCAACTTTGTAGAGAGTTACATGGGATTGAGATAGGGAATGAACCAGTTTATTTTTATCAGAAAATTTCCATTTCTACGAGAGCAAAAATACAATCTGCGATAATAATCGTTGGCAAGCAGAACAATTTGAATTGGAAAAGTTAAATAAATAACATTAGTTCAGTTCAATTTATCTTTATTGACGTTTTATTATTTGTGTAATTCAGCAATATTTTATGCAAAGCCTATTTTGATGGAGCACTGAATTAATGATGAAGTTTAAATTTTGGTGTTAACTATATTAAAAATATAATACCTTTTGAATGGAGTGGTTTATTTTAATGTTTATAATGTATTGTTTTGTTTGGTATCAATTTCTGATTTTGAATAATAGGTAGATTAAACACTTAAATGATTTAAATAAGCAAATTATTGTACAGACGCCAGCAGGTCAAGCTAGCCGAAACTGTCAAATTTTCCCAATCAACCTTGAACCTAATGCTTCAGCGATAAAGTTGGAAATCTATTAAAGAAATTTGACAGATTGTAGTAGCTTGATGTGCTGGCGTCTGTACAAGTGAAAACCTAAAAACACATGACTAAAAACACTTAACCAACAATCCTCCTGTTGAGTTTCGCCGCAGTCAGGTAAAAAGAAAAGTGGGTACCGTAAACTGGGGTTACTTTGATACTACGGGGTTACTTTGATATCGACTTTCGACTTATGAAAAACATATTTTTGTAATATCTACAACGCCTTATTAAAAAAGAAACTATCAGAAGTGCCAACTACTGATAGTAAAGCGTTGTAGATATTACAAAAATATGTTTTTCATAAGTCGAAAGTCGATATCAAAGTAACCCCGTAGTATCAAAGTAACCCCGGTTTACCGTATTATTTTTCAAAGAGAAATCAAAAGTCAGATATTCCAAACTAGCATGCCACATAAAATACCTACACACATAACAAAACATAGTAAGCACAAAGCCGACATTGTCATATTAAGCCCTCACAAGATCAGCAGGCTAGGAGACTCCGCCGTAATCTCTGAAACCACGCAAGATAACACAAGACGCTAGCTAAAGCCTAGACCAGATTATGTTAGTATTTTAGTCAGCTGACGAATATTTTAGTACCAGACTAGGTGCTTTTGTAGGAGAAATGCAAGGAGAGATGGTATTTTGTTTAAAGTTTAGAGATAATAATAATAATAATAATCCTGGGACATTCCACACACGGTCATCTGATCCCAAACTAAGCAGAGCTTGTACTATGGAAACCAGATAACTGATATACTACATACACTACTTTTTTTTAGTAAATACATACTTATATAGATAATTACACCCAGACTCTGGACAAACAGACATGTTCATGCACACAAATGTTTGTCTTGGATGGGAATGGAACCCACGACCTGCGGCGTGATAGGCGGTATCTTAACCAACTACGCCAGCTGGCCTGTCAAAGATTCATAACAAAAGTTTTATTCTTTGTACATTTTACAAGACTGCCTCGTCGAACTAGTGGTTGCGAGCGCTACTGCTGAACATGAGGTCCTGGTTTCGATTCCCAGGTCGGGCTCACTAGCACCCCGGGAGTCTGGATTTGTGCCCTATTGTCATCAACCGGTAATACGCTCGCCCCCTATTACATGGAACTTAAACATAACTGGCTAAATGTGGGTGTACTATTGGTGCAACTCTGCCTAACCCTTTGGGGATTACTGGCGTGACGTTATATTATTTTACGGGACTCTTCAAGAATGGGTTGTTTTATATTCTCTTTCTCTATAGTTTTCCTCTTCATTAAATAAAAGCGATTTAAAATAAGTGCCGATTTAAAATTGTAGGTAAATAATACCTTATTGCGTTTGGCTGAAGGATTTAATTCGTCGTAACTACATCCAGTAAAAAAGAAAAAAAAAACTTACTCTTTGAGAAAATCCTCACGAAACACAAAACACTAAACATTTACTAATATTGACATAAAACATTTTACAACAACAATGCGAGCCCTTCTCAAGGACCATACGAAAAATATTTTTTCTACATTTCCATTCATATCCGACCTCTTGCGAACAATGTAACAAATGTTCGACCACCCGAAAAAGCCACAAACAACATTACGTCACGAATTAATGAACGAAAAAGAAACACCAGAGTCCTATTCAACGGAAACCATCGGCTTACAAACGTCGGACCTTTTTAAAAATAATAATTCAAAACATAGAATAAAATACGAAACAGAATGGACTTTCCATATTCTGGTCAGAATGGTAAAGACGGGCCCTCTAGAGAAATGTAAATAATTTAGAGAAGCGTCCTTTGAGTACCGGCTCCCATTAAATTCCTTCTGTTTGTTGCCCTAATTAGGTAAATTACTCTAGGGAATGTTTTTCCTTGTACAAAAAAAAGTTTTCGGCGAAATGAAAATCACAGTCGTAGGTGTAAAATTATTATGGACACGCACGCTTGTTTTGTTTTTTTTTTTTTTTTTTTTAATTTTCCGCCTTGCTTTGTAAAGGTTTTTTTATCAGATTTCTGCTTGATTAAAACGTAACATATCCTTTAGTTAATCCTTTGAGACAGGACATGACAGAAAGCAGGGGGATGTTAACGGGTAGTGGCCATAACTAGGTCGTTCTAGGGTTGTTATGGTAGGAAAGGGTTGAAGGGGTGGAATATATGACAATAGGTCTCTTTGGCATTCGAAAGATATAAAGTTGAAGGGCATGCTGGCCTATTAACAGTTTTATTAGCTACGACTTTACGAGTATATACACTGACCTTGAAAGAAAATATCTATTTATTTATTTGCTAACATGTAAAACACTGGTTAGTAGGCATGCATTAAAATAAAATAAAACAAAATAAACTAAATATACAATGCTGTGTTGTGAATGTTCAGATTCAAAATGACTCCACATCCAAATACGACAAATGTCTCGTCCCAAGGTTGATAAATTGATGCATAAGGTTTAAAGAGATTCTGCTATGTCAGCCATAGAGCTATAAGCCATCGAGATGAATTGATGACAAAAAGGAACGAAAAATGTGGTCCATTATTATAATCGTCAACAATGCAAGAATACAAAAGAGTTATATATCTCCTATAAAGAATTATATTCGCATACTTCCCTCCTTATTTTCTAAAAAAAAGCACGCCCAAAAGCACATTTTCATTTGTAAAAAAGCAGGAGGGTATTCACAGTACGTTTGGTCTGAATTCCACAACTTTTCAGGCACACACACCTAGGTAGGTACTTGAAAACAGAGCATTCTTACAGTCGTCGGGGTCATATCTTTTCAGAGTCTGTTGAGTGCGAGACAAATTAAAGAGAAGTCTTATTGTAGAGTGACCATGTGTTGAGGCCAAGTTGGGTTAAAAAAATAAATCTATGAATTTAATTTGATTATTACTGAAATAGTAAAATAAAATATTTTTATGTATTTCTATATTACCTTTAACATATCTCGGGACCTTGTTGTCCTGAAACTTTGGAAGGCATTCGAAGGCCCGAAGTCAACTCGCAGAGGCCCCTTAGACCATTTAGTGTTGACGTGTTGAGGCTCAATTATTACCTACATTTATATACGTACACATTATCTTTATTGGTTGTCATGGTATGGGCTTGTGATACGGAGGAATGAGGAAAATGTCCTGAGGAAAGTTTTGAGTAAGAATGTCGATGGCTACAAGAGTAGGGGAAGACCAAAGAAACGATGGATGGACTGTGTGAAAGATGATATGGGGGATGATATACTACGGGGATGATGACTAATAGAGAATTATGGAAAAAGGGACATGTTGCGCCGACCCCAAATAAATTGGGACAAGGGCAGGAGAGTGTTGATGATATTACTTTTATTATTAGGTCTCTATTTTTAATATATTTATTTGTTCAAAGACAGAAATCATTGTTTTCTATTATTTGCATTTTTGTGTCCGAGCTTTTATGATACATGTTGTACGATATTCGATATTCGTTGTGCATGAGCTAATTTCCAAGATTATGTTTCCAGTTCATATTTCTTTACGGGAAAATCAAAACACAGAATGGCAACACGCCATATTTCATGTGAAACTTTTAATATGGTAATTGAGGATCGCGTTTTATAAACAGACTGTTGTAATTACTTTCTAAAAAGGTCGTTTTATCAAGAAGTTAATTACTAGAAATGGCGACGTATTAAAAACTACTGAAATATTACGGTCATAAAAAACAACAAATAAAGTAATAAAGCGGTTTGATTTAATGTTTGAGTGTTTAAATTTAATAAATTTCATTGTTTCTCAGAGTTTTACAAAATATGAATTATTTTATTTAATTACTAGGGATTTTTTTACTGCCTCATATTGGTTGGAATTTCTCAGTAGTAGCCTGGAGAATTTGTGCCCGGTTGATGGCAATAGGCTCGTCCCCTTTTAGATGGGACTTACTGGCAAAATCTGGGTGTACTATAGGCACATCTCTGCCTAACCCTGCGGGGACACAAGGCGTTATGTTATGTTACGTTATTTCACACATACCTACAAACTCACACATAACTACAAAAGGAACCATTAGTTCTTCATATCATTCATTCTTATTATCTAATGTAAACTAAATATTTAATCTTAGTTTAATTTTAATAAAATTTATCTGTCACTATTGCCAATTCATATACTTAATTTTTTTTTGTTTAATTTAAATTAACTTAATTCGATCGTTGTTGTGTGTTTTAAAATGCTTTGTATAATTTTTTATCATCAAATGTAAAATCTAAATATATAGTGCATGTGGTGTTAGCCTGCAATTAATTATTGCACTTGTAAAGTATATCGTGTGTTTCTAAATGAAATGAAATTTGTAAACAATTGTAGGCTGTCCTATAAATAAATAAATATCTATTTGGCTTATCGAGGTCTAAATGGCAGTCGCTGAGTATCAAATAACAAGTCAAATCAATCTGTAAATCGACCCAAACTAGGGTCCTATACATATCCGCGTTTTCCCCAAACCCATGGCTACCCCACGAGTCACAGAGCCGGCGAAGGAGCGGCATTCATACGGCGACGCTTCTCGTCTCGTTCCCCATTCATTGTGATGATTGCTCCACACTCATTATATGTACTCGCAGCACACCGCGACTCTTGAGTGTCCCGCCAGGATGTCTGACTCATAGTAAATGACGGGAGTTTTATGCCTTTGTGTGATTGTGGCACGTTGTATGGTGTATATCAATATCAAGTGGGTATTTTAGGGTAATGATACTTTTGTTTTTCTGTGTACCTAACCTATCAAAAATGGAAATATTATTATCATTGTATTACTGTTACTGTTGTCACAGAGAGGATGCCTGCGTGCCTAGGCAAATAAACATTCGATTAGCGATGACGCTAGTAGAATGTATGGGGTTAACAAGCTATTCAAATGTCACATGGTCATAGGTTAACGAATTGACTGCGTCCAACGATGACTTCCATATGCTCGGGATTTTGAGGTTTTTAAACGGAGTTTATCCATCAATAGTGATTATTGGTTCAATATCGTGTTTCTAAACAATTCGTTAAGGAAGAATTCAGCTTAAAAGTCGAGTGAATTACTATCGAGGGTTTAAGACCTCGAAAACTGATCATAAGTAAGGAACTCGCTTAAATAGATAATTTTGTCGAAGCAAAAACCGGGCATTAGAGATGCGTCGATAGCGACTGTAGAAATAGAATCGCTCCGACGCGAATGCGCCATTTGTCTAGACCTACTGATTTATTTGTTTATTTATTTAATACTTCAAGCTCAGAAATGTAAAAAATCTAATGCAAACAAGCATAATTCCCAGTAGTGGCAAATTATGGGCTGAATAAATGATTACTGTAGCATAAAAAGTTAAAAATAACTTCAAATTCTTCTAACAAATTGTCTGAAAGTAGATACCCTAACCTAAACGTATTGCTTTCACGTTTGTACGAAGCAATTCACTTCAAGTATTACTCGGACCTGATTTCATTCCGACTGAGATCAAAGTCTTTATAGTAAACTACATTTTAGGGTTCCGTGACATAGGATCTATCTACAACAAAGTCTCTTGTTGTAAAAGAGGTCCCTAGAGCAACCTTTCCCAAACTATGAATATTGGGTGGGCCTTGTTAGGACATGAACCGACCGGCCCAAAAGCCGTATGGCCACTGAGGCAATGACGGATGGCAAGCGGCAAGCAATATTAAAAACAAATACTGAAATAACAAAAATTTAAGTTGTTGCTAAAGCTATAATGATAAAAACCGGAAACAAATAAGTATTTGCTTCTCATTGAAACAGTCATTCATTCCCCTTTTTCTCCAAGACAGCCAAGAGGTGAGTCCCGAATTGGGACGTTTTTGTTAGAAGGGTCGCGGTCCAGTCGACTTGGGGAAAAGTGGCAAGCAAGCAGATAAGTAGCCTGGGAACTGTCTGAAGCTACTTAGCTGCCAAATTTCATAACGATCGGTTCAGTGATCCGTTCGTCCACTCACAATACCGTTGAAATTCTTTGTTTGGGCAACGTTTTCTATCAACGATAACCAGAAAACATGTCAGTTCTCTAAAAAAGAGAAATATAAGAGGACTGATACGCAAATACCAAAATAGAATGTACTAGTACGTCAAAAGGAACACGCGTTCGCTTCTTTCCGCGCATACACAAATATCGAATGAAAATAAATAGTTTTTACTTTTTGTGCGTACGTTTCAAGTTTGTGCGAGTCGCCTGTCGTATTTGCAATTTTTTTATGTTATAAGGTGTTGTTATCTATGTATAACATAAATAATGTACCTAATAAAAACTGCCATAGCTCATATATTGCAGCTTTGTTCTGAGATAGGAGACTTTTTGGCCTCGTAACGGTCATTTTTTAAATTTGTTAATTTTGTATTTTTGGTTTTTAAATGTTATTTTTGTTAGTTTTATATAATTATGCTCCTTTTTTACTATTTGTATTTTCTGTGCGTGTCCCAAATAAAATATTTTTCTTTCTTTCTATAGGTACTACACGTACAGTTAGCCCCAAAATGATGTATACAAAAATTCATTTGATTTTCTACAATTTGTAGTTACAATTTAGTTCCCTACGTTTTGTGGCTACACATTGATACAAATATTGTAGAAGACAGATAAACGACTTCTTGTCAATGATTTTTTTGTGGCTGTCTGTATCTAGTGTTTGTATTTCGAATTTCTTTTCATTAAAGAGTATTGTAAACTAAGGCGGAATCACCAGTCAATATAACAGACCAATTGAGAGCAGGGTTGGCCCAGTGGTTCTGGCCGCGACTTAAGTTCGTAGGTTCGAACCCTTACAACCTTTGCGAAAATTATTTAATCACCACACTGCTCTCAATATGATAAACGAAAACATCGTGAGGAAACCGGCATGTCCTAGAACTAAATATTAGAAGACATGTGACATCTACCAACCCGCACTGGGTCTGCGTGGTGGATTACAGCCTACTCTCTCTCACAGAGAGGAGGCCTGTGTCGCAGCAGAGGGAACAACAATAAAATTATGTATATATATAAAAAAATAATGTACTAACAACTTGATGCAACCCGATAAAATCGTCGTAGCTCCGCAAAGCAGTACAGCTAAAAGTCGCGTCTATCTACAAGCCAGCGCGGCCATTTTTAGTTCTGTAATTGTAAGCAGACTGGAGACAGAAATTGCCGTAATTGCTGCAGCAACACGGCAGGGATCTTAACTGTGTTATCTTCAGAAGAACGCCATTAAGTCATTAGTGTTGAATAGATTAATCTAGTTAAATGTTGGGGTGCTTTAGACTAATGCGCGTCCGTGGTTTTGTTTCTGTACCGGGTGACATAATAAATTGAGTTCTTTTTTTTTGTTTTCTGGTGTGGTGTGATTCAATTTGCAATGTTTTGGAATGTTATTTTTTTTTTTTTTTTTTGTTAATAGGGCTAGTCAAACTGTATCCCGCGCAAGACGCAGGACGTGCCTGCGCGCGTCGATTGTTTCAATGATGAATAGGTCACGCTACTATTCGCGCCTGTTTGAGCACCTCCACATACCTGTGTGGAGCGAATTTCCAGTGAAAGCTGACCTTTCATTGTACGGAAATCCTATACAACGCGAGTTTTATATAGCTTGATATGTCGCCGTATGTACTACGTGACCAAAACAATTAGGCGCATGACACAGCAGTGAAGTTATTGGAACTAGGGAGGGAACACTGGAACGGTGATTGATATTGTACATACGAATCACTGCCGCAAGCGAGTATACGCACTGCACGTCACTACGGGAAGCGCGGAGATAGGTGTGAGGTGCGGGCGCCGAAACCGAATTCCTGTCATGCGCCTATTTGTTTTGGTCAAGTAGTACCTACATGTTAATTGACACAATCGGTGCGAGCTAATTTCATCCCGCATGCTTTATAATTGTTGCATTTATATCATAAATACATCTAGCATAAAAAAAAGTTGTTAGGTAGTACCACTGTCCCGCCAGGGTTGCTGGTTGTTCGAAAGAGTTACCGTGGCCCTGGCACAGGCAACTGAAGGAACACGGGTGGGTTTTAGTCAGTAGAAGTCTGACACGCCGCCCTCCCGCTCCACCCAGAGCGGGAGAAGTTATTTGATAATTTCCCACTCAAAAAAAAAAGGTAGTACCACTGTCTCACTTGTAAGGACATACGTACTTGTCACACTTATTTCGAGATTGTGTCGGGGAGCCTATACTACCTCAAATGGCTTAGTATGATCCTCCATTATGTCGAATACTGCAGCATTTAATTTTGAAATAAATATATCGTAAAGTTGAGGATTAATGTTATGACGAAAACACGTTGACATAAAATTTTCTCGGTAGAAAAAAAATCCAAAGTTAGCTCTAAACCGAACAATAAACCGCTGGTATTAAAAAATACTTCCTAAAAACTTTGCATACTAACTGAACTAACTATAAAGCAGGTCTTGTTTTTTTTTTTTCAATTAGCATTATTTTCACCGTAAAAAGAAATTACCTAAACTATCGGCGTCTTGAAGTTTGTTCCCAGCCGCGCGATACCCCGCTCAGTCTCGCTTCGGCTTTCGAATGGGAGAGCTGTGTCGCTTGCGCTCAGAACACACATTACTCCAACAGGTAAAATAGGTAGGATAAAGTGAGGTGGCGCGGGGAAGTGAGGGCGAAATTAGAAATTGAGCTGAGGTTGTATAGGCTCTTAAGTCACTCCTCTATCCAGTCATTTACTCGCCACTTCACTTAAATTACTCTAAGCCCAGACTACAAAACAGTTACACTTCAATTTGACGAAAATCATTCGTACTAGGAAATGTTACGTTCAAATCACGAGAAGTAAAAGAGTAGTCACTAGGAAAGTGGTTACGTAGTTAAGCCAGTGAACCAGAATAATCTCTAGTGTTAACTAATCATAAGCACTGCTACTAATACAGTCCAGTAACCATGCCAGTGAACTGTGAATATAATGAGTGTACTTAGCTTTCTACACTAAGCGGTGACTAGCAATAAACAATTTTGTAGAAAATTCACTTTTTAATGGGTAACTAGTATATAATAGCAAATAAAAAAAAATTGTATCCAAAAATAATCCGAACTCCAATCAAAATTACTGATCGCACAGCAAAATACTCAACTCAAAATAAAAATAAATAAGCAACAATTTATATTCGTGGCGCACCGCTATTTATCTTAAAGTAAAGCTTTTAAGACTAGCGCACATTAAACCTATTACCTTTTCCCATTCTTGAGAAAAACAAATAATTGTAACTTACCCCTTCGTGCCCTTCGCTCGCTCTTGCATCCTATATCGACGAAACCCCGGGAAAAGCCCCGCTTTGCGGGACTCCTATTTCTGTGTAAAGGGTTTAAATTTAAAGTAACCTAACCAAACCCAACCTCAGGATTTATATTAGTCACCATGTCATGTTGCTATGAGTGTTAGTATTATGTACGTACTGTCTGGTTAATTTGCTGTGTAGTCAGTATTTTTTATGTAAAAAAGTATATAAATGATGGAAATAAATTAATACGCTCTCGATTTTTTTTTGTCGAAATCTGTGCTATTGGCTAATTTGAATGATTGTGTGCATTTTATATTCACAGAATATATTGCGCAGAATAACCTGTTTTTTTTTCCTAGTTAGCTGTCGTTTTTTAGTGAGCATAGACCGGCCACTTATAAAAATGAATTAATACAAATATCTCCAAATATCAAGGTCATAAATAAACGAATGTGTTCCTTTTTCAAGTGGGTTCACTATTTATACCTTTCGCCAGATAACCGCGCAATAAAAGTCGTTGACACGCCCTCTACCAATGTATTCCAATATTTCAAAACGATACGAAAAAATGTTAAGGCAGTGTCGCTTACAACCTCAAAACTTACGTATCGCGGTAAGAGGCGTCCTTGACGCGTGCACGTGGCATGTTTTTTGTTTGCATTTAAGTTTCAAGTCGGGCTAGTTTTTTAATACCGCCGTACAATTAGTCCGCATAATTCTAGCGAGTGATATTCGTCCCGCATCCGCGCGGATTTCACTTGAGTTTCACCAGAGCTTAAGGTATTAGGTGTAGTATGTATTTTAAGACGGATTACCTACTAGCTTTTAGACAGTAGTAAATCTAACTTGAACATCTATATATTCAGGTAGCCTACGCGAGCCAATACCATGTACTGCTGGCATATTCAATAGTCAGGCTAGCTTTTATATAATTGACGGCCGTCGGATAGGCTAATGGACTCAGCTTTCCGCTGAGTAACTTGCCAGAGCTACTCCACAGCTTACAGCTTAAATGGAAACCTAATACAGCAGAAAGGTGTGAGAAAATTTAAGGGTGTAAAATATATAAACTGAATAACTTTCTAAAAAAATAAAATCTGGAAAATATGGGAGTTAAGATAGATGGGAAATACCTGACGCACCTTAGATTTGCGGATGACATTGTTATATTGTTGGAATAACCAGCGGAACTACAAGCTAAGATAGAGTCGCTCAACACACACAGTAAGAGTATTGGGCTTGAGGACAATCAAGATAAAACCAAAGTAATGACTAATAAAGAAAGAGTTTCTATGACTGTCTCTTTATCGCTATAATATTATACGTCTATGTGACTACACCCACCTCGGCTACGTCGTATCATTTGAGGCTTGTAGTGGAAAGGAAATAAACACAAGAATAAAAAACACATAGAATAAATACTGGGCCATTTTTGTTTAATTTCCTTCATAGCCATGAAGGAAAAAAAAAATGCTATACTCGTTGAATCGATTTTGACTTCCATTTCGTAGGCATAAGGAGGGCATCAAAAGCACAAACTTGGTTACAATACCAACTGTTAATGCAGCTGCTATTTGTCATGCCATCAACGCAATAGAAGTCAAAGTCGGTTGAATCGACTATAAAAATGCTTTATTTAAATGTATAATCTTATTTCAAATGGAGTATAGTCTCAAATCAAAAGCGATGAGTATCTGCTTATACCTCAACCTTAATGCCTCACTTAAGCATGCCAAACTTGAATATTAACAAAAATTCGGCAAAACAAAATAATAACGTGTTAAAGAGGATAAAACAGAGACCGAGTGAAAACTACATTGATTAGGAAAAAACAAATCGAAGAATAGTTAAACTAAAATGGAGATGGGCAGGCCACATTGAGAGGCTAGAACTACAAAGATGGGCCCAGGTCGTGACAAACTGGCCCCCCAGAAATATGAAAAGAAAGAGAGGCAGACCTTTCAAAAGGTGGGGGGACAAAACATCTGGCGAAAATATCTCGTAAATTTTGGGCTAGAACATCCAGACTACGGGATGAATGGAAACATTTGGTGGAGGCTTTTACCACCTCAGACGGTCCTTACATAGAGGAAACATAAATAATAAAGATACTAACATAGTAACAAAAAGATTTTTATTTCATTATTAACACACCAACATAGTACCTACTTAAAAATATTTTGTTGTTGTAAGGAAATAATAAAAGCTTTTTTATTTATTTTATAAGACACCTGATTATTTTTTCGTAATTACGATATTGGTTTCATGGCTAAAATTGTTCAGTTTGTTGGTCTGTACTACACCCTTAAATATGATCACGCATTTCTATACACTCTGTATACCATTCTTCCCTTAAGGGGGAAGCGTCAGGGTAGTCCGCTAAATTCTAAATTTCTTACGTTTCTTGCAATTTGCAAGTCAGTATTAAGTTGTATGTTAAATAAAGTATGATTTGCGGCCGTAACAAATATGTATTTAAAAAATTATAATAATTAGAATCAGTAATACAACTCCTTAAATTAGTATAATCCTGAAATGTCAAGATACCATGAAATAGTCATTCATTAGGATGACCTGGTTCTTAAAGAGTTGTATTGGTCACTTTAATGATTCTAACTATGTAAATAGATACTTGTTACGGCCGCAAATTATATTTTGAGTAACCTACAATCTAATATCGACTTGTAAAATGCAAAAAGCGTAAGGAAATTTGAATTTCGCGGGCTACTTTGACGCTTTCGCCTTAAGGTAACCTAAGGCCCATAATATATGTCACCCAACTTCATTGTAATTCAAATTGCCACTAGTTCAAAACCGCAACTTCTAAAACTTGGGCAATAATCTAAAACTTGAAATTGCACCGCGCCAATCCAAAACTTTCCACCAATTATCCACATTGATTTGCATATTCAGAGTACAGCAATAACCTCCCGTACACTAGTACCTACTTGGTTAGTAACACCTCTGGGAACAGAGCATTTCGCACTGGCCCTATCCATTGCTCGTTACACTCAAGCTAATATAGCCACTAAACATTTTGAATAATTAATGTATAACAACCACAAAGATAATTATATCGTGCCAGATCGTTTTTGGAGCAAGGAATCGGAAAGTAGGACGGTGTTGGTGGGTTCTTCTTGTGAATAAGTAATGTATTGTTTTGGGTAGAGAGTGGGCATAAATAAAATGGGTTTTGTTTCCCGCCGCGTATTTCTTTGAATCAAACTGCAAACTTACTTGTGTATCGAGCCTATTGTTATAGGTTTGGAAATAAATTAATGTCTAGTATATTAGTTTTATTAAATGTTGACCCCTCTTGAAAGACTAAAAAAAAGACTTCTTTTCTTGCGTCGTGTTATTTTATCACCAAGGTAACAAGGCAGGTGTGAGCGGAAACGCGGGGAGAGAATGTCCTAAAAGACCATAAATACGTTCATACCTTATTGGTGATGTTCTTCAGAAAGGTCAGGTGCGTAGTACTCGCCACCAGCGTGCGTGTATGACCATATGTAGGAACGTTAACGAAGCAAAAAGAGTATTAAGGATCGTAGCAGGTGACGTTCTATAGTTTCTGCCTACCCCCATGGAGAAAAGGTGCGAGCTTGTGTTATTTTGCATGATAAAGAGTTTATTAGCAGACTATTACTATAGAAAACTGGGCCCTAATTTTCGATGACCACCATAACAATTCCTGACTTCAAAACCACGTCATTTCCTTGAGCTAATCACGACATAACGTGAGCTGACACAATGAATGAAATAGCCTATATAGGGTGACTGGTATACTTAAACACATGTTTGTACTCATGATAACAAACAACTTTTACTATGGGGCCAAACCTGAAATCGCAAAAAACAATCAGCTGCTTCCTACATTTTGACGAGTTATGCGAAAATGATCATTCTTTTTCGCGAATTCAGGTTTGCTCCCATAATAAAAGTTGTTTGTTATCATGAGTTCAATCATGTGTTTAAGTATCGGTCACTAATTACCAGTCAGGGCGCATTCCCACTATGTCGTGATGATTAATTTATCGTTGGACGACTGTCGTCTCTAGCTGTTCCCATTATCAAAGGTTTAACGTCACTGTGTCGTCACTGCAAAAAATAGTCGTGGACGACAGTTAATCGTGTCGTCCTATATGTGAACACCTCCATTTAAATACGCAAGCCACGACGCTTTAAACGACACGATAATCTGTCGTCACGACATAGTGGAAATGCGCCCTCACCCGATATATACGTATTATATAAAAAGTACTCTGTGATGGGTTTTTACAAGACACGATATTGACGTGGTTTGCACGTATATAAGCGGGGAATCATACAGAATTGGGGAGCAGCTTATTGTGGCTTTTGTTTTTCTTTTTTCGCATGTGTTTTAAAATGTAATAAAGTAAAAGTTACATCTCGAAAATGCTGTTAAAAAACTGAGCATTGTTTTTGTTGATAATAATAATAATAATAATAATATAATAATATTCCACAACTATCACACAACGCCGTCTAGCCTCAAGCTAAGCAGAGCTTGTGTTATGAGTACTAGACAACTGATAAACATACTTATATATTTCTAAATACATACATATATAGATAAATTACACCCAGACACAGAACAAATGATCATGCTCATCACACAAACATTTGTCCTGGGTGGGAATCGAACCCACGACCTCCGGCATAGCAGTCAGGGCCACTAACCACTAGACCAACAGGCCAGATAATATTTCTTTTTATCATTAATTATAGCAGTCTTTGGGAAAGCTATACTTAGATATTGTGACACTAGTAAATCTACGTACCTACTACTGGATACTGATTTAATATTCTCCTCACCAAACTATCTTTCCAATTCATAAACAGAGCAGAGGAACATATAAACTCCCAGATTCATAAATATTAGGATCAGATATATTTTGTGAGATGAGTCAAAGCGACCACAGACACATACGTACTTCAGGTCACGTACTGCGTCACATGGCTTTCTGAAAGAGATCCTTCATCAAATATCGTTCACATTTCGCTTTTTTATATCAAGAGATATTTTTTATGTCTATAGAGATAGAAGACTGTTTTGTGTTGACGTAATGAGTAGAGATTTAAGTCTAACAACCATATCTTTGTGAGTTGACGACGTTTTTGACAACATCTCTGTGAATGAATACCAGTACGCATTACTTGCCGAGGGAGCTTGTAGTATAAAGGGGCAGCAAGAACTGATCGTTAAATAGTTTCAATATAATTATCTAAAGTAGTAAAGATACCCCTGATTTGAATTTTTCTATTATCATAGTCAACTGATACGTAGGATTGGGTCGTTGGACTTTGTAGTGGTGGTGTAGAACAGTCCTGTCCAGAGTGCTCTCAGTCTTTTTTTTAAACTTCAGTTTTTTTCTGTGCGTCTGGTGCATCATGCGCGCCACATGTTGTAAGATTGCGCCTCTTGCCGGACTTCGAAATCGATCAGTGTTTCTTTTGTTGTGACTTTGTGTCGCCAAATAAAATTCGTTGGAGCTGTGCAAAGGCAGGGTGGACTAAGCCCCTACGTGCATTCCTGATCTCAGGCGAGCGAACCAGTGCATACGAGGGAATAATTACCTGCCAAAGGATCCGGAGCGACATGACCTGGCCCCCGTACAAGCTAAGTTCCCATATTTCAAGCTTATGGTTAACGAGCTTATGGTAAACTCCAACTAGCGTATTCAAATACCGGAATTTTTCATTACCGCGTCTTTTTTTCACCAGTTTATTCTGTCCCTACAGGTTTAATTGGTTTTATGGGCTAAATGCGAGTGTGATATAATAATATCATATATATTATGTGCAGTGGAATAGTGTAAATGTGTTCCAAGTGCGCTTTTTTTTGTGGATGTTTTTGTGAATGCACATTCAATCAATTCAAGATTATGTCTGGACTTTATAAGAGACTGTGACCTCTGAGTTTGTTTCGGCCTTTCTTCTCAGAGTAGTCAGATAGGAAACGCCGAACTCATCTAGTTTAAAAAAAAAAAATATTGACTTGCAAAAGTGTTTGTACAAACCTACTTACAGAAATAAAAATCATTTATAATCGAGATTAGGGTAAACTCAAGTAACTACGAACAGAAAAGGAAAGGCTCGGGCGGTGCGCGCCACTCTGTTGCCACCCGATAAGATTTTTGCCGCGGCCTAATTCTATTAATTATTCGTGCTGAATAATATGCATAGCTTTGACCTATAGAGCTATAATATTTGCAATCGCGTCAACCTAAGGTGAACAGCGGCGAGGTACAGGTTGAACTTTGAATACAAACACAAAATATACTATTTGAAATCGAAGCTAGATATAAACCACGAGGAGCGGGCCGACCGCGCCCTGGACATTCTGCTACTAACAAACTCATCAGAACGAAGAAGAAAAGAGTCAGAAATCAGTTTAACCCCGCCAAAAGATTCACTGGTGAAGCTGAACCTGAACCAAGCTGACGGCGACGTCGTTAAAAGATGCCCATCCATTGACAAACGTCACCCGTCTCTTCACAATTTCATTGTTTACTATACATACTCGGGTGCATACTCGGTAGGCTCTTTATCCTTTCCATATCCTACGGGCACATCTTTCCTACAACTATCGCGCCCCCCGGTCTACTCCTTGATATGCGTCTCTGTCGCACCATGTAACATGAGGCAGCAGGGGCTAGTGTGAATCTTTGGGTTCATTCGATTAATCCAGGCTGGCCAAATCACGCTGGGGTCGGCGTATTTCATTCATTCATTCATTCATATCGTAGTCAACTGATACATAGGTAATCATATTTTCCAGAAGATAACTACTTTATGTATTACTAGAAACATCCATTTAATGTTCTAACTAGATCTTACATTCCGTACCTGAGGTAAATCCCACCTGCATACGATACATCCGGTAACTGACGTACGAGATTACGTCCGAGTTACGGTGGAGTAATCAACCCGTTTGCCAGGTTAAATATCTCAGGCCAAGGACCGGTAGCACATAATAGAGAAACATCACTACCTACCCGAAAAGATCAGAAAAGAAAACAAGAAACAAATTTTATTTAAATAAAATAGTGACAGGTTGTCATCTACAAAAATAATCCTGCAATATTTATTTACTGTTAAAGTGTGTTTTCTGTTGTAGTTTTGAAAAAAAAGAAGTCAATTATTCGCTCTCTATATGAGACATAACCCAGAAGAAGCCTGTTCACTCTCACTTTAAAGAGATTAGGGTTGTACGCGCTCGGAAACACACGACGCAGGTAGTGAGTTCCACTCCTTTGCTGTGCGCATTATAAAAGACACTTGGAAGCGCTTAGTGCAAATCGGTGGAATAGTAACTAGGTAGGGATGGTAACTGGCAGTGCGTCTAAGCTTGGCATCCACCAGTTTTACGTCGCCAATGAGCCTCTTAGCTCTGCGTTCCACCGAGTCATGCGTGGCTAGCTGGTACTTAGCTGATCCATCCCAAAGGTGGCTGCAATACACCACGCAGGATCGGACTTGCGCTTTATAAATAGTTAAAAGCTGTCCAGGCGTAAAGTATCGCTTCACCCTATTTAGGATGCCCAGTTTCTTGGCCGCAGTTTAGGCTTTGTACTCTATAGTGGCGCCAAAGTTGAGACCAGATGTCAACTCCATACCTAGGAGCTCAAGCCGATAAGTTACAGGAACAGATGGAGTTTGAGCGAAACGACTCCTTTTAGCGGTAAAAACTAATGACCAATTTAAAAAAACTTAAGGGACTACAGGGCCCAAATGTAACTAAACGCAAGTTTTATAATGCCTAAATGTATATGATCTACTGCAGTAAACATAATCAGAAAAATATATAATATTCTTCAGAATATATAGATATAGATAGATAGTGTTTTGAAAACATAATACAACTCAAAAAATTAAAAAAAAACCTCTAAAAATGTCTTTTAACGATTAAAAACCATACCATACAATCATTGCGATTTTTTGTCAGATTATTCTACAAGCAACATCATATTAAGTAATATTATAGTTTTTTTTTATTTTTTAGTCCAATCAATAATTTTTTTTGTAAATGGATAATGCTTCATATTTTGCAATATATTACCAGCGTTGCGTCATCGCGCTTCTTTTATTTTCTATGCAGTCCGACAGTGACCACGATTTAGGTCCTGTAGTCCCCTTAAGCAAGGATGTACTACATTTGTCATAATCCCTCACATATCTACCCGAATTCAAACTAACACCAGCGGGCCTGTAAATAGATTTTCATAGCGGTAACTACAAGTGTTGTGGTGTTTTAAGGGGTAGTTATTGTAGTTAAACGAGACGATGATTTGCATAGCTTGTGATTAATGAAGTGGCAACCAGTGGTTAAGGGGTTCAGGGGCACCGAAATGGTTATTAGTTTTCAACCACCTGTGTTCTTGCGTTTTGGAACGTGTTGTGAAGATTAGTTATAACTTAATCAAAATAGGTACGCACTTTAAAGTATGCCGACGTAGAAACTTGACCATTGCACAGTTACTATGCCGATTTTCCAAAAAAACCGGCCAAGTGCGTGTCGGACTACGCACAATGAAGGGTTCCGTAGTTGGAATGAATTCATCCCAAGAACAAACTTAACATTGTAGTTGAAAAACATGTTCTCCTATACAATCCAACTGCAAATGTAATTTTGTACGCACAATATTGAGAGAATTACCATGTTTTTAAGACCATAGACTTCTTATATCTTAGGTTTTCTTGTAATCTATAGGTATAAAACTATTTCCTGTATTTTTTTCTAAATTTTAGGCTCAGTAGTTGGCTCTCAAAAATAAAAAAATTGAGTCCCTAACAGTAAGCCCTTTCATTTGTTATGTCAAACGGTACAGTTTGCCAAACTTTTTAAAATTCAAAATTCATTTATTTATTTTTTATTTATATTTCCATCCACGGTCCAACCCCGGCAAGCGTAGGTTAACCTGATCGATCGACCCGTGCGACTGTTATTACTTAGCCACGAACTCCTCCCAAAGACAAAAGAAAAAAAAGAGGGGATAAAAGCTGAAAATAGGTCAGTAGGCCCAAACCTGTACCAGCAGCTCCATCACCCGCAAGCTTCACCAACACCTTGTTACATGCGTCAAAACTAAAACGGGGTACGTGTCAATTCTCAACGAAAACAATTACGCGTGCAAACGGGCCGAGCAATTTACATAGAGGGGCGACGTCGCCCGGGGCTCGGGACCGCCCGATTAAAATCCCTAAAATACACGTCAACGTGTTGACGTTTTGATGAGGCGAAATAAATTGTGCGGGATAGAGGGGGGCACCTCCTAACCCCCGGGGTATATGCGTGCCCCAAGAAAATGAAGGTAATCAGCCGTCTGTGTCGCCCGTTTTTGCTTTGAAAACTGTGCCGTGCGCGAATTTTATCAGCTTACACAGTCAAAATGCTGGGTTGTGTTTTTTGTTTGCTTTTTTATTTCGTTCGTGTATAATCATTTGTCTTTTTTTTCATTGGATGGTAAATCATCAAATAACTTCTCCCGCTCTGGGCGGAGCGGGAGGACATGTCAGACTTCCTTGTCAGACTTTTACTGACTAAAACCCACCCGTGTTCCTTCAGTTGCCTGTGCCAGGGCCACGGTAACTCTTTCAAACAACCCGCAACCCTGGTACGCATCGGCCCTAGCAGACTCCATCATTCGTCTTGGATTTTGTATATTACGTGAGATTTGGCTATGGTGAAAAGTGATTTAAAATGGCAGTTACGTGAACCTTAGTCATTACGAAAAAATACAAATAGTCACGCGGTTTTCAAATTCTAAGTTTTATTATGATTTACTACACCTATTTCGTTTTATTCGACTGTGATATTTCGATAGATAATCGACTTACAATTAATCGACAAAACAAAATTCTTAATCACTTAAAATGAAGACTTACTTGCACTTAAATGGCATGTTGACGAAAGCTTCTTCCATATTACCTTAAAAACCCAGTTTTAGACTACTTGTACCATTCAACAAACCCTAAAAATCTTCAAAGACAAACTCCTCAATTTTCCCACGACTAACTCTAAAAACCTTCAAGAAAAAACTAATTTTCCCTCGACTACCACCCACACGGTCCTATATCAGGCCTGCGTCCAACAGCCACAACTTCACACGAACGCCCAAATCAAACTGTAACCATGCAATAATAGGGCCGTCACTACCCAGGACACCTCGTCACACACACAGCGGTGACCATTTAAAACTTTCCCGAACGTGTGACCTGAGCTGAAAACCATAGCATATAAGCAATTTTAAACTGTATTGTTTGTCTGTTAAGGTCGTTGCTGATGGCAATGTGCTTGAAATATGGATGGAAAATTTAACTTTGTCGCTGTGAGATGAAGTTGGTTGTTGCAAAAATATGGGGAAATTATTTATTGAAGGTAGCGTCATACTTGTTTGGGATATATGTACGATCGAAAGTTATTAACGGGTTATAGGAATCCAGTAAAATAATGTCAAAACCTATTTAAACGAATTTAGAATCTATTGGATGAATGGTTTTGGATTTAATATTTGAAGCTTATATCCTACCTACGTCTATATAAATAAAAATCAACTGCCGAATTTATGTAAGCGCATCACTTCAGAACGGTGGCACCTATTTGGCTAATTCTCTTTTTGTTGTGTTTGTAATTGTCAGGACATGGTTTTTAAGTCGACGGGCCAGATGGCGTGGTTGGTTAAGATACCAATTATCATGCCGCTGGTCGTGGGTTCGATTCCCATCCAGTACAAACATTTGTGTGCATGAACATGTCTGTTTGTCCTGAGTCTGGGTGTAATTATCTATATAAGTATGTATTTACAAAAAAAAAGTAGTATATGTAGTATACCAGTTATCTAGTTTCCATAGTACAAGCTCTGCTTAGTTTGGGATCAGATGACCGTGCGTGAACAATGTCCCAGGATATTATTATTATTATTATTATATATGAAAGAAAATGTTTGTAAAGTTGCCGGGAAAATGAGAAAATTCGGGAAAACTGAAAGCGCTTTTTCTATAGGAATTTTGTATGACTATTTTTTTTTTTTTGATAGGACAACGTTTGTCGGGTCAGCTAGTTTGCTATAAAATAAAACCAGTGCCAATGCTTTTGACACAAAAAAATTACAATATTTTTCGATCACGAGTTATTGCAAAAGTTTACGATTCCAACCAACAACACTATTTTTATGAAAATAAAACGTTGCAATACTTTTTTTACATAAATCATCAAAGCTAAAAACTGATGTTAGTATTTATAAATTGCTGAATAGGCACAGATATCTGGCAACATTGCAAAGCATTCCGAAACATAGGTACTTTTAAAACGAAGACTCATAAAATTGTTACCGATAATTAAAAAAAAACAATATCGAAACAATATTTCAGTGACTTCAAAATACAGTTTAATATAAATCGTGGATTATTTTCGTACACTTAGTTCTTTACGGCTGACGCCGAGAGTTGAAGACGTGAAACCAATTTAACTTCAAACAATGGAGGGGTAAGAAAGAAAAGAAAGAAAGAAAGAAAGAAAAATTCGTTTAATTGGCATTACAGCATAAAATAAATACACCTTAAAACTATGGAAACATGAAATAATGATTGCAATGCCAAAAGGGCCTCAGCTCAGCATAATGTCAGATGGTAACACAAGGTATACCACCTGACGCTGATTTTCAGCTGCAACCCACGAGTGCCATACGCTAGAATTTAATAAACACAGAGAAGTGTGTGTCCGTTTTATAACAAATTAAGAGAATAAATTAAAAAGAAATGTTGTAGCATACATGTGTGTGTGTGTGTGTGTTGTGTTGTGATTAATGGGTACCGCATGAAACTTAATTGATTATTGCCCTACATCATCATTTGTACAGTATTTATGGTTTTGACTCAAGAGGCCCATAATATCTCCTCGTAAAGAGTCTAAGAAAGTTTGGCTCAACTTGGAAAAAGGGAATAAAAGAATGCCGGAGTAAATTAATAACTACAGTTTCAACATACTTTTTTTTTTAAAGAAAATAGGATAATGACAGTTACTCGTATTTTAGCTAGTAGCTATAGGCACGAACCGGGATTGTTGAGCCCCTAGCTTATCATCTTAACTTGGTTGTGTTACACGAATGCCACCCAGTTTTCGTTATTGAAATGTCACATGTCAAATTTCACTGGCGGCATTAGTGTAACACAACCAAGAGATAAGCTAGTGGCTCAACAATCCCGGTTCGTGACTGTAAAATTAAACACCATGTCTATGGTTACAATTTGACTGACAGCGCAGTAGCAGTAATTCCCTTGGACTTGGGCGGCTAGGCGGTTATTCCTCTGTTTGTTGGGACATTTCCAAGCTGATAATATCTACGGCGGTAAAATTATTATTTAATTATACGCAACTTATTATTCCCTCTACATTTATTTTTAAACCATTGATCAATAGTATTGATCGAAGACTCAAACATAATAAAGGCATCAAATAGCAAGCGTCTAGTTAGAGATGCATATTATTTTAATTTAGTTGAGCGACTCCTTCTGTTGAGTAAAATTACCTCGCATTCTGTAAGCAATTTATATAGAGAAAATTACGTACGTAATTGAGATGTATTCAAGCCAATGAATGTGGTGTAATAAAAGGTGCCTGTTTCAGGAGACATGTTATATAAAAATGCCTGTCATTTTATTCATGAGAAAAATATAGCTTCTCGAAAGAAGAGCACTTATTTGGACATGAATATTTTTCGTGAACATTAAACCTCATTAGTTTACGTGTGATGACATACAGAAGCTACTGAAGTTGCAAGCAACGTGGCACCTACTGGGTTCAAACAATAATTATAAAAGCAAAGTACTATCGACACTAAAGAGCAGGCTACACCGGGAACGAAGCTAAGTTCGTTTAGCTTCGCTCATGTAGGTAACTACCACGTGTTAGCATACGTCGGTTCACACCGCGAACTATGAGCCGAAGTATAAAAAGACGCGGTAGCTACAAGAGCGGAAGCCAAATGAACTTAGCTTCGTTCCCAGTGTGGTCTGCGCATAAAATAAGTTTTTGAACACTGATTATTTACCCATTTTTAGAGTTCCGTACCTCAAAAGGAAAAACGGAACCCTTATAGGGTCACTCGTGTCTGTCTGTCTGTCACAGCCAATTTTTCTCCGAATCTAATGGACCGATTAAGTTGAAATTTGGTACACATATGTATTTCTGTGACCCAAACACGGACGTGTAACGTAAATAAATGAATTTTGAATGTCAATTTTATATTTAGGGAATAATAAGAAAATTAAAAACATGTTTTGCAAACTGTACCATATGACATATAAAATGACAGGGCTTTATGTGAGAGTCTCAAATGTACTTTTGTATAATTTTAAAATAAAGCATTTTAAAGTTATTTAAGAAAATAGACGAAAATTGACCATTCCCCCTTATCTTCGAAAGTACTGAGCCTAAAATTTTGAAAAACATATAGAAAATAGTTCAATACCTATAGATTACAGGAAGAAGTCGATGGTCTTAAAACAACATGGTAAATATCTCAATATTGTGCGTATAAACTTACATTTGTCCATACTTAAACAAAAAGGATCCAACCCACATTACACTTAACTTGTGGGTTGGATCCTTTTTGTTTAACTATGGACAATTTGTACACATAATATATTTTTCAACTACAGTGTTAAGTTTGTTCTTGGGATAAATTCATCCCAACTACGGATCCCTTAATCGTGCGTGGTCCGACACGCTTTTGACCGGTTTTTTTATTTGGGATGGGTTTGCTCTTGATCATAGTCTAGGTCAGAGGTGGCAAAGTCTACGATGAAGTGAGCTTACCCAAAAGAAGCCTGTTCACTCGTTTGATGAGATTCGGGTTGTATGTTTCACTATTTTGCCGTGCACATTATCACGGATGTTTGGAAGCGCTTGATGCGAATTAGTGAAATGGCAACTGGGTATTATTACGGAAAGAACAATCATTTATGTATATTCCTAACTTTTTCCAGAAGGATACTCATGAAAATATCTTACTTGTAGATACTTGTAGATACTACATCATATTTCTTAATAATATGCTGATGGCATATTATTAAGAAATATGATGTAGTATCTATTCCAATTCCAATTATGAAAAATAAATCGACATAAAAACCGCCCTATCTCAGGGGGTTGAAAAGTGAACATTATTATTATAAATAAAGCGAAATGTCAAAAATGCTGCCCCTAAGGGCCAGGGCGAAGCGTGGTGACGCATAAAGAGATTCGTCCCTCCTTAAATGATTACAATAAAACTACCACCATGCGGGGGTAAGCAGAGAGGGTGGTCGATTTGCATAATATTCCTTTTATTACAGTCACACGCTTTGTTGAAATTTGCCTCTCAAGTTATGGCCGGTTCTTTGGTTCAATTCGGAGAATTATTTCTTACAAAAGAATTTGTGAATCAGTAAAAAGGCAATGTCATGCTATGGTAACCACTGTGTCATCAGGAAACTGAATCGATTCCTTTAAATCGTAGCCTTGGAGGGCAATAGAGCCAAGCCACAGAACTACACTTATGATTTACAGACGTTTAATTATCTTAGAATATTTGACTCTTATTGAAACGACAATAAAGTTTATAGGCAAATTTGAAAAAAAACTTGCTTACAGTCATGATATCTGTTAGATTTATTGACTACTATAAACTATGGCTCTTTCTCAACACGTTATTGAATTATGCGAAAATTGTGGCTTAGCTCTATTGCCCTCCAAAGCGACGAAATATTGTGTATATTAAACTATTTTAAAATAATACCTCTCCTGGGCAGAGTTGTCGCCGATGCCCGACTGAATGAACCCGTCTGGTTGGCGAGAGCTACTTCACTTCTCCTTACTAGGACGGAGTGATCCTGTTTTGGAATTTCTGCTCGCCGTTCCTATCCACCTACACTGCCTTCTGCACTCCTTCGAACTAGGACAAAGTGGTCCTGTTTTGGAGTGTCTGCTGACCTAGGAGTTCGCCGCGGGACCCCGCTGCTGGCCTGCACCTTCACCTATTCTTATTATGTTTTTTTAAATGTGTAAGTTATAATATACGTAACCTATAGATGGGTATTCCTGCAACCCGCGCAAAATATAGCCCTTAATATTATTTTTGACACCTACCTACAAATATTTTCCATCTCAGAAAATATTTTGTACACAACAATATCAGATTTTAATCAAAGAGAAATCCTATAAAAACAACATTTCTATTTGTAATTACAGTACATAGCATATGTCGTATCACATTCTCATTAACAACAAAAGGTTTCTTCAACCGAAACACAATACCAATAACAAAGGTCTTCATTAAAAATGCGGGGTATACGTTTACGAAATGTGTAAACAGAATCGAAATAATTAAACATAATAAACCACAATTATCCGTAATTATTGCGTATACTGTGCTCAATTTACAGCCGACATAAAAAACATTCGGATACGGATTCCGTTTTCAATTTTAATAATTAGCGGTACCCAATGTTTATTTTGAGGTCAAAATTTTATCGGACAGTGGGTGAATGCGGCAATGATCTTAATCACCATGATTTTTCATCGGTTCACTATCCATTTGCATAAAATTTTAAGCCATACATGGCATACTTTTATTTATCCTAATTATATTGACGCATAACAGCTTACGCATAATTATTTAATTAAAAAGAAACCTAACCAAACCGAACTTCGGTATGCCCCTGACGTCGACAGCCTAGGGTTAGGCTTTTTGGGTCAGGTAAATTAGCCTACAAGATAATTATGTCAACATAAATAAACTGTATGCCAAAAACCATTATGGAAAAATAGTCATGCCAAAGAATAATTCTAAAAAAAAAACATTATGCAAAAAGAAGGGGTGCCTTTTTCATCACGTTATTGCTAAACTAGCTGACTATTTTCACTCTTGAGACTGAGTGACGAATCTTAAAGCATACTTGTTGAAGGATTTTTACTGAAAGTTAAAGCCTATGGAATTAAATGTAGAAGTAGTTCTGCCATCTGTCTGAAAATAGGACCTAAAATATCACCAGCAAAATGCGAGTGTGTAGGCTATCGAGAAAATAAAAATAATGAGAATCCAATGTCCTCTTCTCGCTCACCATAAATAAGGGACGCTGCATACCCTTTACGAGTTATGTAACCGTGAGGATACTCCAAAACTCACCCTAACCCAGGCTTTTAAATCAAACCCCCCTCGATTGTCGCGCATCAGGAATACCGGAAACAATTATTTTGGACCCCCATCATATCGACAAGGGTGGAGTCGTTAGCCGTATAGATTTGATACAGTGCCGTATTGCAATTTCGTTTTAAATGACTCGGGATAATTTGGATTTATTGTATTTGTCGTCAGCAGGTGTTTAGCTACAGAAGCCATGTTCAGAAGTGAACGGTCATAGGGACGTTTTAAAGTTTTAAAGCTAAAATGATATTGTTTGCTGTGATAAAACCTTTGGCTCATTTTCACCTCACATCACCAAACGCGTTTAACGATAAACAAGTTTAAAACATCGCTACGTTTCTTTCGATCATTTGAAGATGTCAGAGACAGAATGATGTTTTAAACGCATTTAGTGATGTGTGGTGAAATTGAGTCTTAGTATTTATTTACATATGGCTCTATCGTATCAAAACGTAAAAGTGGATATTAGAAAACTTAAGTCAAAAGTCACTAAACATAAATCATCATCACTAAACTACTAAACTATAACTAAACGTATACAACTTTATGATTTCCACAATTGGCACATTCATGACTTTGATGATTACGTTCCATGATGATACTTGTATGAATTTACAACCCAGCAAAACGGCTAATTAGATGTTTGTAGGCAATCATCATAAACGCCTTCAATTCATCAGTTCAACGAACTGCCAAAACATTAATTAAACTCTTTAATTAAAGTCTCAAGAAAACAAAATCAAGCAGATCTCCTACAGGTGTCGTGCCTCATCCAAAGAAACCGCATCTTACGCTGTTTCAACTAATGTGTTTACGCCATCACATGCAAGAATCCAACAACCAGCATGCAAGAACTACTTCACCCCCTGTAACATCAAATAAAACTGTCTCGAAAGACGCAAGAGATGAGCAACTCAAAGGTCAAATAAACTGGTCGTGTTAAGGATTTCGACAAACATCGTCGGCAACAGACGCGTTAAGTTTTATTGCTTTGCCTCTTGCAAATTATACGTGTAATATACGACCTGCCTACATTTACTGGTTCGCACTGAGATACTTTCCTTGTAAAACGATAAAAACGTGAAATTCTCTAAGGGTTTCTATTGTTTACCGTGGTGATTCGAGCGCCATGTTTAATATACGACACGCGCGTCCATAACGCGGGGAATATGTGAAAATATGTGTTTGGATTACAATATTTTTTCGAAGTTTCATACCTGAAGTGATGGATATGGGTCGATGTTGACTGTATGGAGTAATTGATTAATGGAAATTGAATAGCAAACTGTAACAAACCGGCCGTTGAGTAAACCCGTAAAATATAAAGGTAAAAGCTGCACTTGTTTGAATTACTGATTAAAACTGAATTTGAAAACAATCCCCGATGCAAGTCAAATAAGTTAAGGAAAGAAAAAGAATTCAGGGCTAAAACAATATACACTACAGCCCTCTATACATCAGAATCGGCATACAAGTACTTACAAATGGAAACTAAAGATATCTAACAGCACGAAGCAACGAAAACTCCATGAATATTTTCCCACATGCGCCGAGGTTTTTCTTTTATTTCCAAATTCAAAAATAGAAAAAAAAATCCACGATAGGCCGTGGAACACACAAATTCGCTGCAGATGCGTATCGCGAAACGAATTGACTGGCGCGGGTTACCGGCGTCGATGGTCGCAAAAAAAAAGTAAAAAATAAAATACAGCAATAGAATCAAAAATGTTAGATGCCGAACATTGGGTAGACACGAGGACGTGTCGCGTCATAGAATGAAAAAAAAAAAAGATTTTCTGTATTGGCTTTTTAGCTGATTTTGAAAAGGAGGTTTTGTTGTAGACTATTTCATTATTAACCAGTGATTTTAAGTGTTTATTTGTATAAAGTTTCGAATCTTTGTTTTTTAGAGATTTGTTGAAACCAAAAGCTCAACCATATTTTATAAACTACCTATAAATTTCACTTGGCTATTTTTTCAATCGTCAGATAACTTTTATTTATGTAATAAATATGGCGGTTTGACAGCTTTTGTGTAGAAAATATGTCAATTATTCTTCGGATAATAGTTATCTGACTATTAAAAAATCAGCCCTAAACTGAGTAGCAGTGTTGTGTTGTTTTAAAAGTTTGACTAAGGGCCGGTTTTTGATCCATAGTTAACTCAACCAATGGTTAAACATAGTAACTAATGGTTGAATTTTGCCTAAATGTAAAAGCTAAATAGTAATAGTAACTAATAGCATTTTGGCAAACACATTTAGCCTAAATTCAACCATTACTAAGGAGACAAAACGTTTTGTTGAACACAGAGGGCGCTTTAAAAGTTCTTGAAAAGGAGAATTGTGATTTTTTGAATCAGGAGTTTTAAATTAATCCATGCTATGTTTTTAACCATTGGTTGAGTTAACTACGGATCAAAAAACCGACCCTTAGTAATTAGTACTGTCATATCATAGTCTTTGGTTTGCCTCTATACTCTCGAGTTAGATATTAAGAATCGATCCAAAGAAAGGCTCAATAATAAAACTAGACTAAAAATTCGAGACCAATGAAGCAATCATGCTAAAAACAATAAAAAAAAAATCAACGTTCAGGGAATAAAATTCACAAAAATACTCGAAACTGATATGTTAAAAAATTTGTCCAAAAGCTCGAACAATTCATATTCCCCTTTTCATTTTGATTGGTAGCTGAGCCAATTATAGATATTTATTTGGCATCAACAAAAGCATTGCCAGACCAACAGCAGTGATCAAAAACAAAGGTACCTGGTACGTAACTAACAATGAAATGTGAATCCGATGTGAGCATTGTCTGTCTGTACGCTTTGCATGTATATTAAAAAATATATAATAATATATATAAATAACCTTGTGGACGTGGAAGTTAAAGGATTGGGTATTTAATGTTGGAAGTGTACATTTTGTAAAAATTTCATAGCGAAAACATAGGTGAAGTGAACATCTTGTGGAATGACAGCTAACTTAAAGGTCACTTCACATAAGTTTTCATGGTGAGATTTTTACAGAATAAAACTACTGAAATGTTTTGATTTGGTGATATTCTGAACCCTGGCTGGCTGTAACGAAGAAAACTAGAGAGTTATCCATCGCGTCGTCCAAAGGTTCCGGTTCTAAACATTTTTTTTTGTTAATATTTCAATTATTGAAAATGAGTGTACGCGCTTCTCATCTTATTTATTATATGATAAATTTCAATTATATTATTATTTTAATACAATTCGCATGCGCGTATAACACAACCCATACTTACCATTTACCTATACGAAATAGTGAAGAGGGTACTAGAAAAGGACCTTTCAATCGAAGGGAAATTGAAAGCACAGCCAAAATATCTTTAGTTCGTTCAAAATGCGACCCCACATCAAGGGTCCTAGGGGAGACAAAATTAAGTACTACGACAGATATAAATCACTACCCATGACCGCAAAATGTGCATGCATCATGAAAACTGGGTATTACGCGGGTAGATGAAGCGTTTTATGAAAATATGAGACCCCGAGTAAGTAGAAGGCAGAAGATTTTGATGAGATTGATGTTTTGGGGAAACATAGGAAGCTTAATATTAATAAAAGTGGATACATATTACTTTACAATATATTATTTTCTGTCCAACTAAAGCGTTGCTTTCTACACCATTTGAGTTAAAAAAAAAGTAATGTTGCATACTATTAAACGTATTTTAAAGCGTATCGTAGTTCCAAAAAACGGCAAAAGTGCGTGTTGAACCACGTGCAATGAAAGGTTCCGTAGTTGAAAAGTATTTATCCCAAAAACAAACATTGTAGTTGTAAAACATGTTCTCCCATACATTGATATATGATACGTCTCTAACTGCAAATTAAAAATTATAATCGCAAAAAATATTTCTTTAGAGTACAAATAAACGATTTTCAGACATTTCCTTTATTTGTGCTGTCGAGACCTTGCTTCTTGTCAAATTCATGATTAAAGGGAAGTACCCTATAGTTTTAATTTTTGGTATTTTTTTTTTTTAAGTTTTGATTTATTTGCGAGTATCATAGTCACATAAAAGGCCGTATTTTTTTACTTAGAAGCTTGATTTTTGTAGAATTCCAAGGGACCATAGACCTGCATATTTGACATTAATTACAACATTACAAGCTTACAATCTCCACGCGTTCCTAAGAAAAAGGGTCTTGACAGACTGAAAGACACCGACGTGATCCTATAAGGATTCCGTTTCTTCCTTTTGAGGTACGGAACCCTAAAAATGAAGTTCTCTATACTAAACAACAAAAGTTAAAGGGAATCATAAAACGAATAGCCTAAAATCATATTACAAGAGACAATAGAAGCTGTTAATTATATTCACAATTTATGACAGTTTTTAATCGAACAATATAATATTCTAACAAAGTTTTGATTACATTTCATAACGGCCCGCATATTTGTAAAGGTTTACAATTTTAACAATACGACCATTGTTTTAATTTTTTATGCAATCAAATTTTATTTTTTATTTATAATCAACGCAATCTAAGAAGTCCGATTTAACATTTCTCATTACACATGCCACATAACTTTGTATGCACATCTACGTAAGAAACCGAAAAATATAATTAATTTTAGTACTAGATTATTATCAACAATGAGTATCATTCGTAAGCAGCAAGTTTCACTTTATATTTGAAAAATTCATTTAAAACACGAATTAATCGTTGATTAATTTTCCGACAGGACGTTATTACAATGTCGTGTCTTTGGGTTCGTAACCGTTAGGGTTGCCAACTTTTTGTACAAAAATATAATGTATATTATGGTCAAAGTCAAACAGGATTTTTGAAAAATAAACAGTACCTATTTCTAGTATTTTTTTTAATGTTATTTTTTTAATACTCGTAGATACATAAGTTATAAGAGTAGTCTTACTCGCGCAACTCATCCATTCAGCATTAATTTTGAAGACTTCGTAAGCCGCACCGAATAGACCAGGAGCAATTTTTAAAAATTAAAAGTATCGAAACTATATTTAGGTCGTTCCACCACTTTAGCATTCGTCGCTGAAATTTTGTGAATAGGTACTGAGATGGCAGAACGAACTAAAATACTATTACCTAAAAGGTAATCTGATAACAATTATTCAGTCGAGCCTAAAAATAATCCATCAAAATATACGTAGCGTAAATTGCAACTTCTCGGGCCTATTAACCCTCCTTAAACGATCAAATACAGGATGGGATTTTATTATAATTACAGAATGTTGGCTACGCCACACCCAATATATCCTAGCTATAGACGGCTCTAACTGTGCTAAAACTGAAAATAACTTCACACAAAATGAAGGGATCATTGTATACTTTAAAGATAATTTAAGACCATTGATAGCTGAACCCAACCTCCAAGATGCCAACTGTTTAACAATAAAGCTAGACAGTAACATTAGTATAGTTGCAATATACAGACCCCCCAGCAATAGAAACATTTATCCGTTCCTTGAATCTCTCAATAACCTTTTAAGTAGCTTGAACTACCCTAATGTTATACTCACAGGAGATATTAATATTGATATAATGACAAACAGTAAGAATGCGAACTCGTTGGTCTACCAAAACCTTCTAGCTTCGCATAGCATCCTACCAGCTCATCAGTTTCCAACACATAGCAAAACTTGTTTAGACCACGTTATGCTAAAAAGTAACCTACTTGCATTTTGCTATGTTGCGGAAACGTTAGTTACTGATCATGACAGCGTGATACTTGTGATAGAACACCATAACCAATCCAAAAAATCATTCATCACTAGGAAAATTGATTATACAGGCCTCGACAATGACATGCAAAAAATATGTTTCAATTCTATCTACGAAACATCGATGCAAATTTAGCTACGACCATGCTAGTTAATGACTTAAAATCTAAAATAAAATGTAACACTCAAACCACTACCGTTTCCAATCGCAAGAGGATTAAAAAGCCTTGGATAACTACTGGACTATTAAGATGTATGAAAAACCGTGATAAACTCCATATAAAATCTAGAAAAAATCCAAAAGATGAAATTATCTATTATATATCACCTACAAAAGGTACAGAAATTTTTGTAACTGTTTATTAAAAAAACTAAAAAGGGAATATGAAAAAAGAGTAATTGATGTAGCAGCCAAAACTAACAACAAAAAACTTTGGGATACTATAAAACAAATAACACACTCCAACAAAAAAACAAACCCAGCTATGGATCTTATATCTACGTCAAACCCTACTACCTCAGCCAATACTATAAACAAATTTTTTGTGTCTATTGGGAAAAACCTTGCTGAAAACATCCAACACGGCAGTCCACCTAGTCCACATCAGTACATCTTATGTCAACTCCTGTCCTTTCTCCTTCGCTTTGTAACCTACCGATGAAGCAGAGGTTCGTCAGTGCATTCTGAACTTAAAGAAAGTCAATTCTGTCGGATGTGACTGTATCTCAGGAGCTTTTCTGAAAAGATATCACACCATTCTAGTACCGCCCTTAACGTATATTTTTAACTTAATGTTCTATACAGGTGTTTTTCCGAAGGAATTTAAACTTGCGGAAGTAATCCTAATACATAAGAGTGGTGACAGAGGCTGTGTCAATAACTATCGACCCATCTCTGCTTCCTATGCTATCAAAACTAGTCGAAAAACGTATTAATAAACGTTTAATAAAATATCTTGAGAGCAAAACCCTACTGTCGAGATCTCAATTTGGATTTAGGGCTGGAAGATCGACAAACGATGCAGTTCATGAACTAACTGATTATATTGTTAATAAACTAGAAAATAAAAAGAAAGTTATAACAATCTTAGCAAAGGCTTTTGACAAAGTCTCTGTCCCACTCCTATTAACCAAACTACATAACTTGGGGATTCGTGATGCACAACTCGATTTGTTTAGGGATTACCTTACTGATAGACAACAGAGAGTAAGGGTGGGGGAAACCACTAGTGACGACCTACCTATATCCTACGGTGTCCCTCAGGGCAGTGTATTGGGCCCCACACTTTTCCTCACCTTTATTGATGATCTGTGTAATCTTCTACTGCAGAATGGCAAAATCGTAACGTTTGCGGATGACACAGCACTGATCTTCCATGGTGACACTTGGCATGATGTTTACGGCTTTGCTCAAACTGGATTCAATACAGTAATACAGTGGCTCAATGTCAACGGCCTTACACTTAACGTTGAGAAAACAAAATTTATGCCGTTTTCTATCAAAAAGACTACTACTGCAATTCACGAAAATTACTCCATAAAGGCTCACTACTGCTCGTCCGACCCTTTCTGTTCCTGCAGACATTTAGAAATTGCCTATAATATAAAGTATCTTGGAGTCATGATAGATAGTACACTAAGCTTCAAACATCACCTGGACCTACTATCCTCCAGAACTAGAAAACTGATTTACATCTTTAAAAATCTGAGCCACATAGCAGACAAAAATGTCATTAAAATGGTATATATGGCCCTATGCCAATCCATTCTAAGCTATTGTATTACCGTATGAGGTGGCTCTTGTAAGACTAGCATATTAAAACTAGAAAGACAAGCCTGTCGTTACCATTCTTCTTTCCCACCAAAGATCCTCTACCTGATTTCTGATGTGTTGACAATACGCCAACTCTATATATTGTGCACAGCTTTAAAACAACATTCCCTAATAGGGTATGATCCCTCACTTAACAGTAACAAGCGTGTCAAACACAGGGTTTGCCAAACGCTCACCAAGCGAAACACTGGTTTCGCATGCAAATTCTTTGAATTTTTAAGTGGATACCTATATAATAAAATAAATAAAAAACTTGCAATTTACCCACTTACAAGTGCAAAATGTAAAAGGTTTTTAACAACTTGGTTAAAGTCCCTATCATATGATGAGACAGAAAATTTACTTAAAGTCTCATCATAAACTACTTCGTATGACTTGACAACACCCACACACTCATCTGCAGCCGCGCACACAAACACACACACGCAAACGCACGCACACACACCCGCGCGCGCAAACACACACACGCAAACGCACGCACACACACACACACACTTACACACACTCACTCACACCAGATACCCACATCCCCCAGATGTTCCTCACAACACCCACACTACACCTAGTTAAACTTATTTAAATATACGCTACGTAAATGGAATGTTGTACTTACCTGTCATCCACTTCCGGAGTCTGGAGAGGCTGGTAATCTGTCATACAGGTCTCCTAGTACAGAAACCAGTCTCTCACATAGATTATAATCCCCTAATGTACACATTGTATTATGAATATTTTTACTATATTCCTTGTAAAATTCTATGTGAGAGATAACAATAAACTTTTTTGTATTTTGTATTTGTATTCACATACTATGTCCTAAAAACTCCAGACATTATCAGTTTCAGTCTGAAATGAAGGCTAGCTGAACCACCACGCCCATGCTATTTTAAACAGTACGGTTGGCAACCCTCGTTACCGTAGTGTTGTGACCGTTTCATGCCGTTTTTTGACCGAATACTAATGTAAACTTTTTGGAATTTATGTAATAACTATTAAATATTAAAAACTCGTACGTGTAATATAGAATTATGGAAAAAGGGACATGTTGCGCCGACCCCAAATAAATTGGGATAAGGGCAGGATAATGAAGATGATGATGACGTGTATTAAAACGATATATGCCTCGAGAATCAATTTAAAAAAAATATAGATAAATTGTCGATTACAAACTTTATCGAACTCGATACTCGTATGTCTCGAGAATCGGTTTTTAATGCAACCGATTTTTTCCCCATCACTACACAAATTGGCTATCAAATCAGACTTCTTAGATTGCGTTGATTATAATGAAGAAATTAAAACAATTTCATTGGATATTTAATAAACTAGCTAAATATTTTAAATTAAACGTGCATGAACCATAGTTACAAAATAAGTTAGATAATTCTGCTATCATTTATCAAAATCGTAGCTTTAGAACTTGTTCAGCCTGCAAAAAGAGCAAGTAGCAACAGGAGTTTACCCGACCATCGTATTCAAAAGCAAAGTACTGCGTTTATCTGTAGTAGCTTTCGACCTAAAGTTAAAACCTCCATCCAACCACAAATTCCTTCATCCGGCAGTGAAAGTAAAACGAAGACAACTCTATTTCAAGCAGCGAAATAAAAGCGAGTCTCAAGCAAATTTTCTTCGAACAAACCAAGGAATTAATTAAAGACCATTGGAGTAATAACTATCTATCTAAAGAATTAGTTTTGTACTTTTACAGATGAGTTGGAATAAATTAAGCCTACTTGGGAAGTTTTGTAAAGTTGCTTGTCGTTGTCGAGTGTTAATGATGTTGAAGTGAAGGGCCTTTTTACAGGACAAGGTGTGCGCCTAAGTACTCGAATAGTAATGAGGTCAGACTATAATAATACCTACCTATTGCACCAAATAATAGTTACATACTGTTTGTAATCTTTATCTAATTTGTCCTTATCAAATAACTGTTTTTTACTATATTAGTAAATACCACAAATAAATAAGGCCGCCGAATTGAATGAATTTAATTTGAAGTATTAGTATAGCCCAAAACCTTGCATTTTTTTTCTCCTCCCACATAAAATCACCCACATTTTGGCACGAGGCACACAATAAGGCGCTGGTTAAATAAGGTACGGAAACTACAGCCCATTTTGTACTAAAATTCGAGACCCAACCCAGCATTCTCGCCACCCAACATAAGGCGTCCTACACACTTCTTATTTCGGGTGCGATTCGGCGGCATAGCGAGGCGGCAAAATACATAATTTGAATTGGCCGCTCGGCTGTCCCGACCCATGCCGAACCGTATAAGTGTGTAGCACCCCTAAAATACCACAAAGCGTCCATCACCCATATTTCTTCCATACTCAAACTTTCCCTATTCATAGTAGGCACTCTGAATAAATCAAAGCAGAGTGTAATATCGTTGACAATGGTTCATTCGGTCCGATGAGGCTGGCATGCCATGTCGGCCGTCACACAAAGCGGACATAACGAGGGCGGGCCGGAAGCGGCTCGCTGGCGCCCGTGCAGCATCCGCCGCGAGAGGGCGCCACCGGCAATATTTCCGTTTCGAGTCTGAAGTGAACTGACGTGAGTAGAAGGCTTCGCGATGTGGGTTTATTTATTGGGAATATGTGCTTGAGTATAATATGTTAATAGTTTATGAGAGATACATTCTTGGAGAATTTACGGAGAACCTAGTTTTGGAAAAACGTTACATCAAAACACACACTGTGAATTAAGAAAGAAGACGAAAAATTATTACGCGATATTTCAGAATTAATAGTAACATATTTATGATTAAATTTCATAATACATAATTACCATAAATTACTTATTATTTAGGGCGTAGATTATCGCAAATATGTGACATCCAAAAACTGCAAAACAAAAATTAAATAAATAATAATCAAAAATAAAACATCTCGAAGCCCTATCCGTTCGTTCGTTCATACTTTGAGAAGCACAGCGCTCTTCAAGTCGCTATTCTTGCCAAAAAACTTCAAGAGATATGTTCCTTTTTATCGTTTCCTGTCCTCTCAGGTTATTATTTTGTGAGTGCGATGATTTATATTTCACGCGGAACTTTATAGGATTTTAAAATACAAAGGCATGGATTGTCACACCTTTTTTTGCATTTTTCTTTTTGACATGAGGAATTTCATTTATATATTTGGGGGAAAAGTTAGTAAAATTTTTGCAGAAGAATACGTTTAATGTTTAACGTTACGTCTTAATGTTTTGTTAGGTACGGTAAACTGGGGTTACTTTGATACCACGGGGTTACTTTGATAACAACTTTTGACATATTAAAACTTATTTTTATAACATATAATCTACAACGCCAAAAAGAAACTATCAGTAGTTGGCACTTCTGATAGTTTCTTTTTTAATATGGCTTTGTAGATATTATTAAAATAAGTTTTTCATATGTCGAAAAACGTTAACAAAGTAACCCCGTAGTATCAAAGTAACCCCAGTTTACCGTACCAATATCACAAAAAAGAACTTTAAAACTCTGTGATAATGATTTTTAAAAGTATTTCTTCTTTACTTTTTTAAGCCATGAAGTTGATTACTTCATGGTTTCATAACATATATTAGATAGATAGAATACTTTTTGTTATGAAGCTACACCATAATATATTTTTTTTATATATAAATATCTGTAATTTACCGATATTTATGCAGGGTTATTGGTAAAACACCAGCAACCTCATAAGGGGGTCATTGTACTTATCATTATGAACAACTTTTACTATGGGACCAAATATGAAATCGCAAGAAAAAATCAGCTGTTCAGTTCATTTTGACGAATTACGCGAACATAAATGTAATGAACAGCTGATTTTTTTTCGCGATTTCAGATTTGGTCCCATAGTAAAAGTTGTTCATAATGATGAGTACAATGACCCCTTAAGAGGTTATTGGTGTTTTACTAATAACCCTGTATAGACTAAAAAAATATTTAAAAATAACTAAGCAATATGGTAACAGAATATGGTATTAATAATAAATATATATTAAAAGCGTTGTGTAAAAGAATTTCATTCATTTATTCAATCAGCAAACGACTCCGAAGATGTATGTTCCTTTTTATTATTTCCTGGCTGAACTAAATGTTATTCCGTTTTATGAGTTATGGAGCGATTTCACGGGCTTACGAGTTTATTAGTTGAAATGTCACGTATTTCTAACAAAGGATTTTGTCATTGAAAATATAGCTTCAAGAAATCAAGAGTGATGAAATAAGAAAGTTACAAGTGGAATATTATAACAAGAATATGTACTATTAAAAAACTAATTTTCTTTAAAAAAAAAGTAAAAAATAACTTCAAAAACTTAAAACTAATAAAAAAACTAAAAAAAAGTCGGTGCCAAGGTAAGGAGCATTGAAGAATTGAAGACACCGGCTTCAGAAGCTGTTAAGTTTTTTAAGAACTTCGTTTCAGGTTTTTGAAGACGGTTTTCACTTTTTTAAAAGTAAATGTATTTTTCCATTTTTAGTTGAATATACCAACAACCTCTAAGGGGTCATTGTACTCATCATTATGAACAACTTTTACTATGGGACAAAACCTGAAATCGCGACAAAAAAAACCAGCTGTTTAGTACATTTTGACGAATTATGCGGACATAAATATAATATATAATAGTAAAAGTTGTTCATAGCGATGAGTACAATGACCCCTTAAGAGGTTGTTGGTGTTTTACCAATAACCCTGTATAAGCCCAAAACGAACGAAAAGGAGAATCATCAAAATCCGCTTAAAAATGCCGGAGATACAGTACATTTATACATATAACTTTGTACATAAGAATAATTACCTAATGTACTATCTACTGTAAGAATCATCAAAATTGGTTCATTAGTTTTTGAGAAAATCACGGACATACAAACATACATTCGGGTCGAATACAGAACCTCCATTTCGAAGTCGGTTAAAAACAATACAATACTAACTACCGAGTAATATTTTAATTGTAACTAATAATACGCAAAGATACGGTCTCCGTTTAAACATGATCATTTCAGGCGCCACTTTCACAACATTATTTTCTATATTCATATTTAATATTTCATACTGCACATTGTATTGCTTTTCACAATCGGTTTAGTAATTTCTGAGATTACTACCAGATACAAAATTAACACTCGATAATATATACGTAAATGTATCCAGCTGACATAATAACAACCATTCGGTAGCCATAACCCTGCTAAAACGCTAATAGATATATCAACCAAGACGATACTCCAAGTATACCTACGTGGGCGAGTATCAAATACTTGGCGATGTCAAAATAATCCAGTTCGAGAAAACATATTCATGTCAATGTCTGCCAACGGAAATAGAAAATGTGGGCCGTCTGTGTGGGAATAGGTGGAATTCTAAAAATATACACGCTTTTACGGAGAGCCAGGTATTCGCAGACTGAGTACGCGGGGAAGGGTTAAAAAAGTATTCAATTAAGTTGTCAAATGTATCGAGTGGTTAGTTTAAGTGACGTTTTTGGCTGTTAAAAACATATTTTTAAATTAGTTAGGTTTAATGTTATTTATTTTCAGGTGGCGTGCTGTAGTTTCTGCCTACCCCCATGGGAAGTAGGCGTGACTTTATGTATTATTTAATAAATTTATGTATTTCATGTCGATGTAAAATATATTTTTTTTTTTATTGCACTGTGCTACCACTTACTTGTAATTTAAAATATGTATTTCAAAACACAAATTTATAATTCCAAAAACAGCCATTACCTGAAACAAAAACAAAAAAAAAACAATTAATATTTTTGTAGGTATCCATTGTAGGTGTTCAAATATCTAGACATTAATTTACATAGCTCCTTTCATGGTGTTTACACAATTTACTACAATTTATCACAATTTGCCAAAGCGAAGATTGTTAATTTTGCAATATCATGAGTTTTTATGGTGACTGTTACTAACAGTCACCATAAAAACTCATGATATTGCAATTTTTGTTAATCACCACACTTACCAAAAGGACTGGTTTTCAGATAAATATGCAGCTGGACATGATTTCGCTATTATAACCATAAAACACTAAACGTTGTTAATCGCCACCCTTAGGAAATGAGCTGGTGATTTAATTAGATATCGCCATACATCCATAATCCCTAGATTTATTTAATCACCATAATTGGCAGTCACTGGTTATTGCTGAAAGTGATACTCATCTACGTAATAGTGCTCCCCTACGCCACTGTTTCTCTCGAGGCCGCCGGAAGGAACTTCATTCCAATGTAAATAGTAGATTAGAACTAAGTATTGTCATTATTAACCTCTCGAATGTCGGAGACTAAATTGACTTGACTGAAATTGTCAAGCTGTATTAGGATTACATTATCATAAAGGTCATTTTAATATTTTCACTTGTCAATTTAGTGTAACTGTCCGACTTAAGACACTTGGAGCATTTTTTCTTATGTCGAACTGTGTAACATAAGACATTCGAGAGGTATGTTGTAAAATAAAATTATAACTAAAATAAGCACAATTATGAAACTGCCATGGTAATTTGGACTAAATGACAGATTATCTCGTGTTGAACTGTCAAAATTCGAGATAACTTGGGTGCCATGTTAGGGTTTGTCGAGAAAACATCAAGTTTGACAGAACGAGTCGAGTATTTTGTATAGGAGCGCTGTCAGAAAACGAGTAAAGTGTTGCGCTGTCAGAAAATTAATCACGCGAGAGTGAGTAATTGTCGCGTGTGTCATGTTAGCTCTGCTGAAGTGACAAAATGTCGACGACGGTCGTCAGTGCGTCCACGACAGCAGTCGATGCGTGCACTTGCCTCTGCCTTTGACGTGTGTCGCTCGTGTGTAAGAACCCTAATGCCCGGATTCTGAGGTTTTTAAACGGAGTATATTCATTCGATAGTGATTATTGTGATAGTGAAATCGTGTTTCTGTTCTGAACACTTCGTTAAGGAATCATTTAGCTTAAAAGTCGAGTGAATTACTTATCGAGGGTTTATCTGAAGACCTCAAAAACTGAGCACAAGGAAAGAATTCGCTTAAATATATGATTTTGTCGAAGAATTCTTCAGAAACCGGACAATAATCATCCAGCTGGTTCAGAGGTTACAAAACAATGAACGAGTAAAGAATGAAGTTACACCCATACACTGTTTATAACAGTGTTATTGGAGAAGTATGAATAAAAGGTAAGTTAGTGTGATTTTTATCTGTGACAGGAGCATATAAAAGTCACGGCCAAGCAGAGATTTATGATTAAAATCGATGTCAATGAACCACGGCCACGGTTGCATACAAACTAACTGATACTTTATTTATATTATTATTTAATAAGAGCTATAAATATAACATTTTCCATTCATGTTATGAACACTTCATAATTATGATGAACTAGCTGCGCCCCGCGGTTTCACACGCATAAGTCTCAGTCCCGTGGTAATATCGGGATAAAAAGTATCCTATGTCCTAGCCTAGCTCATGATCTACCCATGTGCTAAATTTCATCTAAATCCGTTCAGCAGTTTTAGCGTGAAAGCGTAACAAACAAACAAATACACAAAAAATCCTCTGTCGTATTTATAATATTGTATTATAGTTAGGTTGATCTGATGCAGTAGTATTATTACGCTAAGCTAAACTTTACTCAAAAGAGAATCTTATAACCTGGATATATCGAAGATGATATTTAAACCGAAACACAAAGCGCCACCAAATTACACGAAATCCTAACAAGAGCTTCGTTAACACTTCCAGTTCAATAATACCACTTGTTGCATCAAAAATTCAACGCAACACAGAAGCACACATGAAATAAAAATGGCAATTCCTTTAAACTCCCGAATATCGTATCCCAGCTGACACGGCTTTACTGAATACCATCAAAAGACATCTTGCGAACGTTTCTGCTGAGCCAATGTTGTATTTATTTCATCTCAGGATTAGGCTTTCCCACATCGAAACTCGGGGCAACAGGTGCCACCCCCCGCACCGCACCGCCTCCCCCCTCTGCCCTCACTACGGCAACAAAACAAGCACAACAAGATAAAATACACCCTCCAGTAACTAAACACTGTTTGTGCACATGAGGCCGAGAAAAAGTACACATTCTAGTGTGGATCGTTCCGGAGCAGTTCGGGGCTCAGCGTGCGCCGATTGAGTTTGGCTTCGAAATTTCATTTGGAGAAACGTCAAACAAATGCATGTACTGGTGAAAAAGTCGAATACAAGTAGTGTTAGTTGCATTTAGTGTTGTTGTTGTTATTGTTAATATTTCGTAGCTTTTCCTTAGAGAGATAATCTATAAATAATCTGGCACTTTTATGATTAATTTAAAAATCTACTAAAATAAAGTACAGACGCCAGCAGGTCAACCTACCCGAAACTGTCAGATTTTCCCAATCAACCTTGAACCTAATGCTTTAGCAATAAAGTCGAAATTCTATTAAAGAAATCTGACAGATTGTAGTAACTTGATGTGCTGGCGTCTGTACCTACTTCGTACAAGTTTTAAAACCCCACGTCACTACATTGTGTGTATGTGTGCATATTGAAGTGGTCGCAAGCGTATACTATAAGAAAAAGTGATGATTTTACTATAAGAAAACGAGCAAACTTGACCCTGGAGTCAGAAGCAGGGTTGAGACTACAATTCCATTTACACGCTCATATTGTTACCACCTAATGTGGCACCGGCGAGTATTGTATGGGAATGTGTAGAAAATGAAAGGAATGAAAATGTAGTTTTGAATACGAATGTGGAGGGTTATAAGAATAGGAGAAGACTAAAGAAACGATAGATGGACTCTTTGAAAGATGATATAGATAGAAAAGGAGTGCCTACCGAGATTATGACCAACAGAGAAGTACCTATGGACGGAAAAGACATTTCGCGGTGACCCCATATACATTGGGATAGGGGCAGGAGAATGTTGATGACTATAAGTATCACCTAATAAACATAATTTATTATTATTATTGAAAGCAAAGCAATCTATTTCCAGTTTTCTGCAAAGATTTAGTTAAACGTGTCATCTGCCTAGCCTTTTCCCAACTATGTTGGGGTCGCCTTCCAATCTAACCGGATGCAGCTGAATACCAGTATTTTACATGGAGCGACTGCCTATCTAACTTCCACAACCCAGTAACTGAGTAATACGATACCCCTTGGTAAGACTGGTTGTCAGACTTTCGGGCTTCTGACGACCCGTAGCGACTGTCAAACATCCACGAATAACAGCCGGGACCAATGGTTTAGCGTGCTTTTCGAGATACGGAAGGGTCTTGGTATGTAAAGATGGTCACCCATCCACGGACCAACTGCGGCAGTGCCCGTAGCTTAGCCTGATTGATCGATGCGTGCGGCTATTATTACTTACAAGGAGACTTTACACCCTTCGGGTCACCGATTTGGCTGCAGCTCTACGTATTGAAAGGGATTTCCTAGTGTTGTATATTCCTAAAGACTTATGGTGCACAATTCAAAAATAAGGGATAATTTTTCTCTAAAGAGTCAGTCTCACCATTTGTCCAAGTTTCAATAATACTCACGAAAATTGTAGTGTCGAAATGTGTAGCTTGTAGGCCTTCTATATTCATATTTTTATATACTAATAATTATATACTAATAATATTGATAATGATTCAGTACGATTTTTTTTCGAAGAGTTATAAAATTTGATGTGGGGCTACTTAGGGCATGTGGGGGTATCATATGAAAGAGCGCTGTTTGCACATTCTCAAACATTTTTCTTTTTTTTTAGACCGCATAGTTTTCGGCCTTGAAAAACGTAAAAAAAAATTACCTTTCACCCCCCTTATCTCAGAACTTTGCAAAGAGAAAAATCTGATAGCAATGTATTTAAAGATTACAGGAAAAATAAAACGATGTCTCTAAATAGCATACCTTTTTTAATATACGATGGCATGGAACCCTCGGTGCGAGTCGGTATTGATCGGTTTTTTTTTTATGTTGTGCACCTTAAGACTTAAAAATTATCGGTGACCGGAACGGTGTTAGCCACAAGCCCCTATTTAATATATGTTATCCTTTTTATATTATATAATATATGTTAACCTTGTTTTGCTATAGTTTAGTACGGGATAGTTCATAGTTATCGATAGGCTGGGGCTTGTTATTCCAGTATTGATTAGTTTCTTGTTGTTTTTGAGAAGCATATACGTGTGCCTCAAATAGCAATAAACAACAACTTGTACACGTGGAATTGCCTACTTGACGTAGGTACTGGCCGTAACACATAGTCTAATTGCTACTTATACGTACATTGGCAATGATATTACTTTATACTGCTTTTATTATATTTCCTCTTCACTGAGATCGAAATGAATAACCAAGCCACTTAAGGGGTGGGTTACTTTGATTCTAGGGTATAACTTTGGCCCAAATCTAGACAGATGTTTAGTGTTATTAAATCAACACAAGTTCCGCAAGTACGAGTCTATATCGCCATTTATTAGTTACCGAAGGACATAATGACGTTCGTTTGCTTTGTCGCGACACTTCGGGCAGTATAAATACTTGTTCCGCTTCCTAATATATATACAGGAAGACTTTTAAAACATGCGACAAAATTTAAGGGGGTGTTCTACCCATCATTATGAATAACTTTTACTGTGGGACCAACTTGGAATTCGCAAAAAAAAATCGACTTTCTTATGCAAAGTGGTCCAATCGGGTATGTACTTTTACATGGGAAGGTCGGTATTTTTTTTTACGAATTCTAAGTTGGTCCCATAGTAAAACTTATTCATATTGATGGGTAGAACACCCCCTTAAATTTTGTCGCATGTTTTAAAAATCACCCTGTATACCTAATATCAATTGCCGAATGTATGTAAGCGCATCACTTCAGAACGGTTGCACCTATTTGGCTAGTTCTTTTTTGTTGTTTCACAGATTATTTTTTTTTGGAAAATTCGCATGATAGGTCAGAAATTTGGATGGTATTTTTGTATGAAAACGGACCCACGCAGTCGAAACTACTGGAGATAGATACATCAATGCGAAACTGTACAAATTAAAAGATTAGGTTTAATTACAAACCAGCATTACAGATAACCCGGTGTATCCCACCCCACCTCTTTACATCCCACTCCTGGGACACAGGCGTTTTCTCTGTGAGAGGGAGTGGGCTTTAATCCACCATACGGGCCCAGTGCGAGTTGGTGGATGTCACATGTCTTCGCAATTTTTGGTCCTCACGATGTCTTCACCGTTTTGAGAGCATTGGTGATGAAATTAAATACACAAAGTAAAGTGCCTGCCTGAGTTCGAATTCACGACTTAAAACTCGGTAAGTCGTGGCACCACTGGGCCACCACTGATTTACCCAAAATTACAAAAAAACCAACAAGAAAATGTAACAAAAGATATTTCAATGTCGCAACAAATTATTTGCGTATCACACTAATTAGGAATCAATTTGAAAAGGGACCAGACAACATATTGTGTTCTTTGAAAAGGTCTATCAACCACCCATTGTTAGTTGACCCGTCACGTGGGTGATATGGGCATTCATTGTACGATTTTTGTAACAATAAAGATGGCGGGGTGGGTCATGATATGTCGGTTGGTTCGTTTGCCATTTCGGTATAATTGATTTCGCTTTTTTACGGTCGGGTGAGAGTGCTGCGTCACGCGTTGGGATGCGTCGGGGGCCGGGTTAAATGGCAAACGGCATATATTATGCCTATTGTGAACAAATTGGATGATTTTCGTCAATTTTCTTTGAAAATATCTGTTTACGAGCTCCAAAACTGTTGAGTAATTAAGTTGTGTCACGGAGAAGACATTGGACATAATTTGTCTAACCTCTGACGTAACTAGGGTCAAAAGTCACTGAATTAATTGTGTGTGTGTCTATGTTTAGATGCCCTTATGAGTCAGTTTACCCATAGCTAAAGGATAACATAAATTGGGCTACTTTTGCCAAGTTGGCGCTAACTAGTGCTGCTGAGATAGAAAAAATGTTGACTGAGACTGATTCAGATGACTAACGTGACTTAAGAATTACTTATGATCTCAATCAATTAGAGCTGTGATTTAATTAAATATAATTTAGGAAGTTAAATAATCTTAAGCTAAAATTTTATATTTTTTGTTCAAGCCTAGGTAGAAGGTTTTTTTGGTTTTGTTTTAATAAAGTATTAAGTTTATTTAACTATAAGCGTTTCATTTGATTTATAACTATGTATAAAAAAAAAATCACTTTTCTTAACAAAGGATTTTATTTTGTTTATTTCTATTATGAATTATCTTAAAATAGGTACAGTCGCGACCAAAAGTCGATAAGCAAACTCACAAAGCAATAGCTTGGCGTTTAGTTTGACTTAAGACCTTCTATTTCCAAGAACATAAACATGCAAATTATTGTCGTCAACAACTGATTGTAGTTCATAATTTCAAAGTTATAACATGTGTAAAGATGACCTAGCGGTTAAGCGCGTGCAGATAGATGCGTGAATCAGTGAGCCGTGAGTTCAAATCTCACGCAGTACTTGACTTTTTGTAAGTTTTTACTTGATTGGAAGTAATGGGACAGAAATATAATATTCTTTATCTTGTTCACTTGGTCACTCATTTCGTAAAGTTAGAAAGGTAGATCATAGAAAACTAAATAGGTATTGACAATTATATATGTGTTATTAGAATATCCTTTCTTTGTTATGTTATTATGAATTGACTAAGTGGGTATACAACAAAACATCCTATAAACGGTTTCAAAAAAACTTCTTTTATCTAGTAGGAATGTAACGTCATAATTCTCTTAAGTTTGTTAATTTTATAAATAAGTAAATAAAACGAATAAACATATTTGTTACCATTCAGCGCGACTTTTTTATTTCAACCTTCCAACACCGAAAAGATAAATTAAAAATCACAAAAATAGTTAAATAATAATACAATAACTAGTATTTAACTTCTTATAAAAATAAATAATAAATGAACAAAAACATCTAACAAAGAAACAAAAAACAGTCCAACATTGTGATTAAGATTCAAACTCAGACTTCATTGATCGTGAAACCATTGCTTAGCCCAAACAGCTACCAGCACATGTTATGTTTATGCGAATTTTAGCAATGCAACGGTAAGAACAGGTCGCCACTATTACGATTATTCTAAATTCAAAAGAAATATAATGTTATTTCGCGTAGTAGACGACATGCGACATTTCATTAGTGTGTGTTATCTGCGGAATGTTGGCTCATACACGCACACGTACTGGTTCGTGCTCGCACAGTTCATAGCAATGTAATCCTTAGCATGCTTATGGACTTTTGAGCGTTTACTGTACATAGACGATGTAGAATACATTTTAAAACTCCTACATAAGACCTAGCAGCTATTTTTCAGTCTTGGGAGAACAGTGACAATAATAGGTAAGAATCACTGCCAATAAAAGGTTTAGCTATGATAGCAACTGGTATTTGAGGTATTTTTTTAAAAGGTACACTATATTGAAGAAAACGATATAATTGATTAATGATAAGTACTTTATAATATTTTGCAGAGATTAGAAGACCAATATAAATGCTTTACTCTTTGTTAAAACATATTTTTATATGCAAATTTTACTGGTTTTGTGAAGTAGCTGCTTAAAGTGCCAATAATTGGGTGGTTTACCCTAGTTCTGCGAAAAGTATGTGCAGACCTCGCAAGCACAAACTCTTTTGCAACATTTAATATACCGGTAAAGGTATATAGAATGGGAACATTTACCATTCTTTTTTTTTTGTTCATCAGATCTTTTTTTTTTATGGGACCAATTTAAAGTTCCTACCTTTCAAATAAAAAAAGAACCATCGAAATCAGATTTCATAAGGCAGATAAATACAGTAGCCCACCCTTTTGGCCCCTTTTTGGAAGAAGTACCCATCCAGTAAAAAATCCTCGACGACAAAAAATTATATAAAGTCGTGAAACCTGTATATCAAGACAGACGAAAGCAAATTTTGCGAGACGAAGCAGAGACGCTTCGGTCGCTTCACTTGCTCGACCAACAAGATGTTATCAAGAACAGGCTATAAGGCTGTGTCCGATTTTGAATGCCAGATAACGTTTGTGCCTTCAATACATAGTTTATAGATTTCTTCAACCTTCTTTTTAATACCTGCACAATTTAATACAATGTCTTCTTTCAGTACTTACTTAAATCAATTAGCTCACAAACTGATTAAAAAACCAAGTTTAGCACTTACATATGTTTAATTCATACCAACCAATAATATCTAGATAGATAATATATAAAGTAAGTAGGTGATTATTCGGTATTCATAGATACAACAAATGATCACTTCCCAGTTTCAATTTACATCCTACATAAATGCTGACTAGGTAAATACAAAGTTACACCCGACACCGGTGTATAAAGTTGCTGTTACAGCCCTAACCAATTTAACAGATATTGTGTGTAACTTAATAGTGATGAGCACAGGTAATACCGTTTCAAGTAAGACAGAGGTAGGGCTGCCTCGGGCGTTCAGCTTCGTGCGATATCAGATGTCGCGAGTTCATAATATGATTTTTTGGTAAATAGCATGGGTACAAATTTACGTGATAATCCATTCGAGGAAAAGTACGTAATCATTATGAATTTGGCAATATTGGTCCATCCATTAGAACAATTTCAGGTAGGTATATCGAAGTCCGTGGGATATGTTTTTTACAGACAACTAAAGAAAACGCAGTTTTTTTTTAGCAATGTTTTAGTAAATCAGAATATCCGAGGAACATTTATATATTTGAAAAAGTATTTCATCTGGTGTACTAATATTTCTATCTACTTTTTCCAAAATCATCCCCTAAAGGGGTTCAATCCTAACTTAATATTATAAATGCCAAAGTCTGTTTGTTTGTTACGCTTTCACGATAAATTGGCAGAAAGGATTTGGATGAAATTTTGCCAATAAAGACCTGGACAAGGACATAGGCTACTTCTCATCCTGGATTGTAGACAAAGTCGCGGACAACAGCTGGTAACAATAAATGATGATTATATGGAAGTCCGTCATTAAGGCAGATGGTAAATCCCATCGTCATTCACATGGCTTGTATCTTATAACATACTTGCTTCATCTTTCTATCTACTAACATCGTCATTTTCTTGCCCTTATCCCAATTTCTTTGGGGTCAGCGCAATATGTCTTTTTTCTTCCGTAATTCTCTATTAGTCATCATCTCGGAAGTCATCTCCTTTCAAGCCATATCATCTTACGCACAGTCCATCCATCGCTTCTTTGGTCTTTTCCTACTCGTATAGCCATCCACATTCTTACGCAAAACTTTCCTGACGACATTTTCCCCATACCTCCTTGCATAACATGCGGATTTCTACATAACTTTTCAGTCACCAGTGTCATTCGCAGACATCCGCTTACTCATTTCTTATTCTATCAACTAACACAATCAATAATTTCCATACATTTTCAATTCTCCCGTTTTAATTCTTGCCAGCCCTATCGCAGAACCAATACCTAATAGCGCAGTGATTATACTAATCACCTATGAATATCCAGTCGAGTGTGTGCAATTATACGCTCAGGATTATATCTGGTGGAGCGTTTAGCGCTGATTGTAATAAATCATATTGCAGATCTATATTAATACGTATTGTGATGTGAAGAACACCGTGTATAATACGCGGTATTGTTTACTCAAGAGTGTTGTTAGCGATATTGGAATGAGTGGTGTGATATTTGAAGGAGGTAACTCACAGTGAACAGTGGGAGGCTATGGGCTTTTGTCCAGCAGTGACACAAAACAGGTTGGTAAAATATAGACGGTCTAGAAAAAAAGTGCTGATGATTACAGAATGGGATATTATCGAATGTGCAGTTGAAAAACGCTTTTCTATGTTATATACATTTTTTGTGTAATTAAAGCGAGTGCCAATGATGCGACTTTTATTAGTTTTTTGTTTATTAGTGTCCTGCCAGTACAAAATGAGTGTACATCCTTATTACACATGGCAATAAAATGTTGGCGCTTCATTTTTTTAAAGGACCATGCCGATTTTAATATGGAAGGTGGAGTCTTTATTTTTCATGCGACCATCGAACAAATCTTGTTTTTTTAGTACAGAATAGTGTAACAAATGAAACTTATTTGACTTGCATATTTCTAAACTCAGTCCGAAGTGAGATATAATGCACGGGATGGGGTTACCGAATATTTATATGTCCCAAAATATTTAACGGGTATCTATTTTATTGCAACTAAGAGTCAAAAAATTGCCTACAAACCTAATAAATACATATTATCTTCTAACTCTTATATCTCATTTGGGACAGCGTTTAGAGATACGCATGTCAAATAAGTTTCGTTTGTCACACTATTCTGTACTAGAAACAACAAGATTTGCTTAATGGCCGCGAGAAAAAAAAAGGCACCAATTTCAAGCATTGGCTTTTATATATTTTCTAGGATATCGAATTAAAAAAAAAAGTTGTTATAATTATGTAATACGGTGGGTTCTCAAAACCTTCTATGTATAGGTAAATATAGCATTCAATTTTATACGTGGCTTTAATGATTCCTGGTAACATTATTTGTTTACTGTATTTACGTAGTCTGGATCAATCTCCGATCCAACTACATCTTCTACATTTTCACACAAAGGAACATTTCTTCGAATAAAGCTGAGAATCGTGTAAATCAAAGTAATTCTACAAGAATTTTCTACGAAGACAGATCGACGACAATTTCTCGGAACGTTAAAACGTTACATAATGTTATTTACCGATATCAACGCAGATCTTGTTTTTTTTTTTTTGCGAAAAACAAATGTAACCTGGAAACGAAACGTTTTAATATCGGAATATAATTTTAAAAAAAGATATTAAGAAAAAATAAAGTGACAACCTTACACAAGAGAACTTGTGAATTAATAATTGTCTGACAGTTCAAACCACTAAGCAGAGCGCTTACAAAAAACCCCATATTCAGAGGAAATATCGGGCTATACTGTCGGTTCTTCAGAACGGACAAGATCTTGAGCTAGAGAAGAACAATAAATACTTTATTGTCTTCATTACACTGTCTCAAATTTCACAGTGATAAGTGAACGTTAGCAAACTAATCGCTTGCTTGCACCGCAACCAACAAGGGTAAAAATAACGCCTGATTACACACAGGGTTCATTTTTCCTTTTTAATTTATTGGAAATGCTTAAGGCATGATCATAGCTTATAAGTAGTGTGTATTACTAACATCATATGGTGTATTTTTATTCATTTATTAAGTCCGCCTCTGTAAATTGCTGTGCTTACTAACTACTAAATAAATCGTGTGAAAATGTTAGTAGATCTTTTGTTTTCCGTAATTTGGTTGAACGGTGTAACGCGGCCTTAAGGCTTACAATACAGAACACTTCAATCAAACGGTTGCAGTAACATTGTGTAGGTACTCAGGTTCTTCCCTTTTGTGTTAAATCGACTTAATTAGCCTTCAGAAATCGGCCGTAAGCAGATTAGAAACAAACAAAGGAAGTATTTTATCTAAGAATTTCCCCTTTTTGACAAATCTGTGTAATTAAATTCAAAATAATCCCGCCTTCAATGGGCTTGGTTAATTTATATTACCTACAATCTATTGTGTTTTATTAGCCACTTTGGAGTAATGTTTCATAATTATTATTTGTTATTATTTTTTATTACAGAAGCAGAACAGAAAAATCAGCCTTTCTTTTGTATTACGAAGAGTATTTAAGTCAAATTTTTTATCAAACAATAAAGTAGTATCAACACTTAAAATAAAAAAAGGAATACTTTTTAAAATCTACTATGGAGTTCACTAATATAACCTCTTCCATGTATAATAATATATTCTGCCCAACAATAATGCATTGTAATCAAATTATTTCTAGTCTAGACGCACATTGGCAACTCCAACAGTCAGATACTGAAGTAATTTCTACAATCAAGCCCATTATAAATTTAATAACGTATGCAAACAATCGGCACGACTACTTTAAAATTTAGGCAAGTCTTCACAGTATTATGTATGAGTATCATATTCGAGCCCATAATGGGCCATTACAGACGAGGGGCTTCCCATCTCCAAATATGTACTTAGAAGGGGAACAGTCTTGTCTACGTCGGCTTTTTGTTGTTCAACTTGGAATTTAATTTTTATGAGATTATTTTGTATGCGATTTGGTTATGACAGAAAAACGTTTCTGGCCAAATGTTTGTAATGGTGGAGTGCAATTCAATTGAAGAGTACCTACATTTTTGTTGTAAGATATATTGATGGGAGAGTGTAATTTAAGGATATATTTTTTCACTATTTACGAGCAAAAGCATATCTTCAAATAAGTTTTTTTTTTTTTTAATATGAATAAGTTGCAGTATTTTTTAATCGAAAGTTTCTAACTAAAGAAATAAAAAGTGCGTGTCGGACCAAGCACAATGAAGGGTTCCGTAGTTGGAATGAATTTCTCCTAAGAACAAACTTAACATAAAAGTTGAAAAAATGTTCTATCATATAGTTTCTAATCGCAAAAAAAAAATGTAATAAAATTAGAAATTAACGATTTTCAGAATTTTTCCTTTATTGGGGTGCTGTGAAACCTTGCTTCTTGCCAAATTTCATTACTCTGGGTTAACGTAAGTACCTTATAGGTATTAATTTATTTTCAAGTATCAAAATATGTCGCATTGTCCTTTTATTTTTTTTTATTGCGTAGACTTGATTTATTTTTATAGCTCCAAAGGAGACTTAGATAGACTTAGACGTAGACTTACGTATTTGATATTAATTTTAACTTGATACCTCCACACGTTCCTGAGAAAAAGGGTCTTCACTGACAGACAGACAGATGGACAACGAAGTGATCCTATAAGTCTCCCGATTTTTTTCCTTTCAAGGTACGGAACCCTAAAAAACATTAGTTTGATTTTTTGGTCTCTGTTTAGGTAAAAAATGAGCTATTTAGATTTCATTTCACTCACAAATAAATCTGACAGGCATAGGCTATAGGGACCTATACAATAATCACAGTTCCTAGCCATGCAGTAGCTAATAATAACGACAACAAACACCATCATCAGTGAGCAAGGCCGATTTGGCATCGCAAAAGCTAGTTGACAACAATCTACCCTCATTTACAGCGATTAAACGAAAATAGCTGATACTATTTCAGATGAACGCTAAGTCGGCTAATGAGAGAGGCCATTCATCAATGTAGCTAGCCACTTGGTGCAAGTTTGCATTATGAGAATTTGGGCCATGAAAATATCGCTCAAGATTTAGTTAGTACGACAGCGGTGACCGCCACATGACCGCAGTGACAGCTGTCATGAAAATTATGGCAGCAGGACTTTGACTTTACGGTGTCAAAAAACACACCAGCTTACTTTAATTAAAAAAAAAAAAAATCACAATTGCAGACGCTATGTGGTGGCCACCGCAATGTTAGGACATCTTTAGGGCGTCTTTACGCTACAACCGTCAACAATGTTACGGGTCGTCAGAAGCCTTGAAGGTCTCACAACCAGTCTTATCAAAGGGTATCGGTCAGTTACTGGTTTGTGGAGGTCAGATAGGTAGTCGCTCCAGTAAAATACTTGTATTCAGATGCATCCGGTTAGACTAGAAGCCAACCGGCTTCTAGTCTAACCGCATCCGGTTCATCTGAACATAGTTGGGAAAAGGCTGATGAAGCGTTAACAACAAAATGAAGTCTTTTCAAACCTTTTTCCATTAAACGCTACTTTCAATTACAAATAATTATAAAATTTAAAGTGTAAAATTAAATTGATTACAGAGAAATGACAAAATTTTTTTCCTCCATTAGCCGCTGATTTTTGAACAGCAAAGTGAAAACGCCAGGAGTGCTTGCTTCGTGGCCCTCGGGTTAGTGTGTAAAACCGTCATTTTAATTAAATTTAAAGTGTTGGCAATAAATGCGGTGGATTAAAGGGTTACGATTGCATTTTGTAACTAATTTATTCATTTGAACTTTTTGTAGTTTAGCATGGTTGTATGATTAATTAATTTTGTTATATCTGTGGTTTTAGACTGTAATTATATTAAATTGTGTCCGTTTGTTGGTTTTCATCCAAACTAGAAACAATATTATTTCGAAGATAATACAAAAGCATGGTGTAAACTGCACAGCAGCATGATCTACAAGAACCAAGCCCACGCAGTGTCTTTACAAATTACAATGCATGAAAACACTGCTCATACGACGACTATACTATCACACATTCCATATCGTTAAAAAGACACTACACAGATTCACAACCACCAAACCAGATTCTCCATTACTTGTCAAACGACGCTTACAAGCCTAACACACTTGCCGAGCAGTCGCGAAATTTAATAAAGCCAAGAGAGGTTGGCGTGTGTAGTCATTTACATTTAAAGCACCAATTATTTGACGTCATTAGCGCCCTCTGGTGGTCATAAAACGCACCCAACACGCGCACAAGCGCCCTCTTTCGCGTTTATAAATTAGAAGTAAAATGGCGATTTTTAATCTGTGCCTCCCGTTGAGCCGGCCGTTTGTCTGTGTCGGTGCGTTCCTTGAATTAATTTAATCAATTCTGTTGAAGTGTGTATGCATGGGTGTTTGTGTTAGGATTGCGTGTATGGGAAAGTAGCTCATTACAGCTTGTATTAACTGACGCATTAACTCTGCACCCTATTTACTCCTTTATTTAAACATCGTAGACATAGCACATACAGGGTTATAGGTAAAACACCAACAACCTCTTAAGGGGTCATTGTACTCATCATTATGAACAACTTTTACTATGGGACCAAACCTGAAATCGCGAAAAAAAAATCTGCTGTTCAGTACATTTTGACGGATTATGCAAACATAAATGTACTGAACAGCTGATTTTTTCTCATTGAAAACACCCTGCTCTTATGTGTCCATTGTTTTACTTTGTCGTAAATATAAAATTGCAGCTTGCAAGCAAATTTTTTTCAAAATTGGTAAGGCCTAGCGTTTGTCGATGGTATATTTTACTATGGCCGAATAATCTCGTTTCTCGTTTAATTCTCGTTCTCGGTGCAGTAGACAAACCGTATTATGGGACTACTTGACTATAGTTTTGCTCGCGCAAGCCGGCTTGTACACTGATCACTGTGCGTGTAGTTGGTAAAACGGTAGCATGCGCAAACCCTAAAGCATGGCTTGATGGTTGTTCGACTCGCTTGAAATTCTGGCATGCGCAAGCCAGACTTGTACAAACTTGTCTGCGCGTGTGGTTGGGCGGTCAGTGTTCAAGACGCGCTCTCCGCATTTTGCGTAAACATTTTCATCCATCCGTAAATAATTCCGTCAATCAATCGTATCTAAATCCCTTAGTGCATGCCTCAAGGCGTAATATGGTTCAACTATTAACAACTTTGTGTAATTACCCATATTAGCAAATAAATGACTTGGAATTGTTTTTTGTTTTTATTCAATAGCCACTTTTTTGTCCACTGTAAACGTTTATGCCTTGCCGTTTGTAACATACTTTTTCAAAATCAAACAGTTGAAAAATAATAACAGAACATTAAAATTTTCATTGGCAAACATTGTTTCTTGGTCCGAGTACAGATTTATATATCTGTACCGTGTGGTATGACACGTCCCTGTATAGTCTTTTTAGCCAACTGCGGCGAAGACGAAAAGGAGGGTTGTGTTTTGGACCTGTATGTAAGTATGTCCGTTCCATGGTGACCTCCTGTAGCCTGAGCAGCTTGACCGATTTTGATGAGTTATATGTCGTTAGATTCGTCTTTACTGCGCAAGTATCATTGGATATATTAAAATTATAAAACATCAAAATGGCGGATTTTTGGCGCCAAAATGTATGTTTAAAAAAATATTATCTCCCAACCCTATCGAGTGGGGTATCAATATGAAGGGTTTTACTAGGTGATTACAAAAATTTGGAATGAGAAATGAAAAAAACGCGCGTGGTCGGGGGACCCCCGTCAGGAACGAAGGTCCTTCTCTAGATTAAAAAAAAAATCGAGTGACAAACCCAAAATTTTATTGCTTTGATAGATAATTTAGACTACATTTACCTACAGCGAAACTTAATACAGTGGGACACAAATAATCCTTCCTAAATAAACAGTGTAAAAATAAAGTAAATTAAAAAAATCAAAAAACGCGACTGCTATGCTGTTACGCAGCTGTATAAAAAGTGAACTTTGAAAAGATGGAACAAGATGACCTATTTTATCTCAAAACAATCTCATGCAGTCGGAGGCATCGTCATTTTAACAAGACCTCCGACTGCATAAGAATGTTTGGATACAAAATTGGTCTCCTTGTTTCAATATTTTTTAAAGTTTACTTTTTACGGTCAGGTTTTCGTTTTTTTTTTTTCATGCGATAATATACTTGCGCAAGCAAAACTGTGGTCAAGCATGCACGTGTGGTAGGCGCAAACTTAAAGCAATGTTTACAAATAAAGAGGTTAGTGTTTATTTACCTTCATGATCAAATACGAAATACTATAACCCAAAACAAGGGCAGTGGCCCCTGGTTGTCATTCTCCTATCTATTTATTTCACAAATCGAAACTAAACCAGCTGTTGACACTCAAGAAACACGACGCACCCGCTGCAAAGTTAATGCAAATTTGAAGTAGCATTCCCACGTAACGGCAGCTCTGAGCAGTCATTAAACCCCCCTCTCCCCCTCATTTCAGAACAAGTACCGACGAATTTAAATCACATTCAAATTTCGCACTTCGATTAAAAGCTCTAAGAGCAACGCGTAAGTGTTGAACAAACATTGGTATAGGCTAACTTAAACCTACGCTGGACAGTCCGGATTACTAGGAGCTCTGATCCCTAAAGCGATGGTCCCCACGTAATCCCAAATATTGTAGGTGTCAGGGAGGGGACAAGTGTCTAACTGAATTGGTCGCGTTCATGTGATCCCAATTACTATGTGCAGAGAGCCAAGCCGCTTATGCAAATGACGATTTCCCGCGGACGCATCTAATGGGCCGTGAGGGGTGGTGGGAGACCGATGCACTTTTAGAAGCATCCCTGTTAGGGCTGCCAAGCTTGCATAATGTAAATCCAGGTATATAATCCCTTTACGTAATTCATTTGCATATCATCAAAAGTTTTGAATAAATTAAGAATAATAAACTAGCTTCTGCACGTGACTTCGTCCGCGTAAAATTTCTTGTCTTTACATAAAATATACCCTTAATATATTCTGAAGGAAAATGAATATATCCTTTCCCTTTAGAATTGCCATTAGTGATCATATTTATAATATAATATTTTTAGAATCGGATCAGTGTTTCCGAAGATTACGCTCTACATATAAACTCATAAATTCTACATCTTTCAATTTAATACTAGCTGATAAGCTGACCTGACAAACGTTGTCCTGTTAAAATTTTAATAATTCATAGCAAATGCACTTTCAGTTTTCCCAAATATTCCGATTTTCCCGGCAAGTTTTAAAACATTTTCTTTCATACAAGCCTTGTCCTGACAATTACAAACACAACAAAAAAGAATTAGCCATATAGGTGCAACCGTTCTGAAGTGATGCGCGTACATACATTCGGGAATTGATTTTTATTTATATAGATTATACTCGTAAGTCTTTACCTATGAAATTGCCATTTTTTTATACCGGCTATTACTCGTACCGGTTATATATTTAGAATTTCAAACTCAAATTTATTTTATTATATAGCATGACATTTAAAAAAAATCGGTTGTTCATTTGTTTTCCCGCCGTTCGATTTTTCTTTGTTAACGATGCTTCTGTAACCATGAAAAGATCGAAATTGCGCGCTATTTTCGAATACGAGTTCCGTCATGGCACCAATGCAACACAGACAGCACGCAATATTAACGCAATATTAACAAGGTACCGCGAGTGAACGCACGGTGCGTTTTTGATTTGATCGCTTCTGTCCTGGAAATTTTGATCTCAACAATGAGCCCCGGGGAAAAGTTTCAAATCCAACGAGGCCTTAAAGAACGCCTTTAAAGAATTTTCGATTCCCATTCCCAGGATATCTATAGTAAAGGCATCAACGAACTTTCATTCAAATGGTAAAAGTGCAACGCCAACATTTATTTTTAAAAATTGTTTTTTTTTTTTTCTATGTAAGTACATCGGCAATTTCATAGGTAAAGACGTAATATTAGTATCAAAAAGTTGAAGTTACCAGAAATTATACAACTTGGAAATCGAGCCCAAAATAAACTCACTATCCAAAAAACTTTCATCTTTGCATCTTTGCATCCGAAACTCCCCGTTGCCATGACAACCCAAACTAAACAGCCTGCATTTCTGACAACCCTATATCTCCCTACCCCCTTTCGGTGCTAAATCAGGATCATGGTGCAGAGGACAAAGTGACCAACGGATAGACAATGGCAGGTCGTGTTACAGTTCAGACGATTGAACTCGGAAGATTTCGGTCTTTGAACGAGGAGATAAATGGAATTATTTATTGACTGAGTTATGAGAAGATATTGCTTCCTTTCTTTTGGTGTCAATAAATGTGGATGTAGTAGCTAGGTACCTATTATAGTTGCTCTGAAATAAATAAAGAATAAATAATCGTTTATTTGTAAATAACAAATTTGGTCTCGTAGTCCTTATAGAATCCAGAAGATGTATACTAATTATCGAAAAATAGTTGTTTAATATATAACTTGTTGAATTCAATGCCTGGTTTTGTTAGTATTTAAACAAGATCACTAGTACACACATAATACAGTTTAACCTGTACGTTTGAACCAATCCTAAATAACAGCTGAATGTATTTCACTATAGTTTCATTTTTTTTTTAACATGTCACAGATGTACGTTTATGTTTTATGAAAGGCCCAAAAGCTCTCCCCAAGCCATACATTGGCCGGGATCCCGCAATTTGATCAATTTATAACTAAAACGAGAACTTTTATTGGCGCTTATCCCCTTTAATTGCCATGGGTGCGAGCACGTATCGTTTTGGCTGTTTTTTGTCGGCGGGGTTAGGTAGAGATTGTAGTTCGGTGATTTAAGGGGGCAATTACGACGTCCGTAATTCTTGTTTTCATGTTGTTGGTATTATGTAGTTAGGTACTTGCTTGATAAGCTACAGAAAAAAAAGTAGGTATTGATTTAATTTTCTAAATAGCTTTTAACATTATTTGATCTTAGAAGTTGTGAATAAACTTTTTTGAATAAGAAAAAAAAAAAATAATTGCCGAATATATGCAACCGCTTCACTTCAGAATGGTTGCACCTATTTGGCATTTTTTGTTTTTATTTGTTGATGGGCTTGCTCTTGACTTTAGTCTAGGTTAGAGGTAACAGAAACAAAGTATACGATGGAGTAAGCTTACCTAGAAGAAGCCTGTTCACTTTAACTTTGAAGAAATTCGGGTTGTATGCGTTCGGGAACACAGACGTAATTTTATTGTCAGGGCAAGATATCGTAAATAACCGATATTTTTGGAAAATTCATCGGTAAATTCGAAAATTTCGATGGTATTTTTGTATCAAAACAGATAACGCACAGCCTAAAACATCTGAGATACAGACATGAATTTCACCCGAGCAACGCCGGGCACGAACAGCTAGTAAGAGATAAAAGGAACAATCTCTTCATTCTTATTACGAATATTTAGCTAGACAACAGGACTTTGCTCACACTCAACCTTAATCAAAACGACTATTAAGATCAAAACGACTATTCACTTAACCAAACAATAGGAACCAACTATTGTTATTCTCCTGAGTTCAATCAATCTATACCCAGAGGTCGATGGACCGAAGGTTTTTAAATATCCTAGTAAGCAATATTCTCTCTTTAATTAAATATTATCAAGAAATTCTACAACAAAAGTTATCAAAAGCCAATTAAAAGCAATTAAAACTCAACCAATGGTTAAAAATAGTAAGTAATGGTTGAATTTTGGCTAAATGTGAAAGGCTAAACATGAATGAGTTATGCCATTAGTTACTATTCAACCATCAGTTTCTGTGTTTAACCATTGGTTGAGTTAACTAAGGATCAAAAAACTAGCCCTTAGGCCTGTGTTCACCAACATTCAAACCACCGGTTAGGTATTTAAACAGCTGGTTTATGTAAAGAACTGAACTAAGGAAAGAACTGATTAAAAATCTAAACAGCTGTTTTAAAGTCAGTGAACTCCGCCCTTATGGCCGGTTTTTTGATCCGTAGTTAACTCTACCAATGGTTAAATATAGTAACTACTCAATGTCTTTGCCAAAATGCTATTAGCCTTTCACATTTAGCCAAAATACAACCATTACTTACTATGTGTAACCATTGGTTGAGTTAACTAAATACGGATCAAAAAACCGACCCTAAGTGTCCACTATTAAAAGAAACGAACCACATAGGATCATGTCAATATGTGCTCGAATGTCAACTGAAGTCCATAGGTTCACTAACTAGTGTAAGCCCGCGGTCGCCATTGGATATTTTTTTTACGTATATATATATATATATATATATTTATTTATATATATATATATATATATATAATAAATACGATGAAGAGCCAGACCAAGAGAGATACAGAAACCCGCAGGGCAGCATGTGGCGAGCTGTTGGGCAGTAGCGACCCGGGCTGTTGGGCGATCTCCCGGGAGAAATCTTGTCCTCATCTCTGGCTTGCCTTTATTGGCCGGCTGGAGTGGAGATTCGCAAGAGCAAACGTGCTCGGAGGAAGGAAGTATTATAGTAAGGTGCTGGTAGGGATCTTGACCGTACTTCCGGGATTGTCCTGATAGCCGTGGGATACCTCTCTACTCCTCAACCACCTCAGGAAGTGTTGCCCCCTTGTCGCTACCTCACTATGTGCTAGCGGCCGTTTCCGAGGGCCCATTATTGAGTGTGCAAGTCCGTGTACAATATATAATATATCCGTAATAATATATCCGTGTATAATATATAACATTGGTCAGGCAGGGGACATAGTTCTTCCATAGTTCAAGTTTCCCAATCCAATTTAGCCACCCAAACCCAATATGTTTTGTTTCCACGTACAACAATAGTCCTGCACCAAACCGGGGGTTGTCCTTGGGTGCATAGTGCATAGGTACAGGGATAATCGTCGGTTGGTGCCTCCTCATCATTTAAAATTATCTAAGGGGCCTCTGCGAGTTGGCTGCGGCCCCTCGTGTGCCTTCCAAAGGACCCAGGGTCCCGAGATTTATAGAAAAATAATAATAATAATATCCTTACCTTATTCACACATGGTCGTCTGACCCCAAACTAAGCAGAGCTTGTACAACGGAAACCAGATAACCGGTATATTATATACACTACTTTTTTTTTGTAAATACATACTTATATAGATAACTACACCCAGACAGATTTGTGTGCATGAACATGTCGGAACAGACATGTTCATGCACACAAATGTTTGTCTTGGATGGGAATCGAACCCACGACCTGCGGCATGATAGGTGGTACCTTAACCAACCACGCCAACTGGCCTGTCAATATACAGACTTGGTACCAAATTTCCCCCTTCAAAAGAGCAATATTAACAAGCAATTGTCTGTCAAACTAATACCGCGACAAAAACATGTGTTTTCGTGTTTCATATCACCGACTGATCAGTGTTTTATCGCCAGGCAGGCGATATTTGAATATAATTTGCTGCATTTTGCATAATTTCAAAATAATCGTGTATTATGACGGCTTGAATGTGGGGTAAATAGTCGTGGGATTATAAATACGACATGTTATTGCTTTGAGGATTAGTGGAACGTGAGTCAACAGTCCCTATTCAAATGTAAGTAAGTACGTGTACAATAAGGGCTAAATTACAGCTTTATTATGTTTACAGCGTTATTACAGATTGTGAAAATCCCAAATTTTTTGGTCTTATTTTCTATTCGTGGTAGTTAAACTAAGATTACGGTTGACATGAGAACGAGAATGATTTTAGAACGGGCTCCTAGGGATCAGAGAAAAAAAAACAAGAACAAGTGAAAATGTTTCTTTTTAAAAGTTTCTTCTATTTTGCAATCCTATTTAATAATTAGGTCTTATTAATTAGCTCCATCAAGAATTGACTGATACACACATAAAACATTTTTAAAATTATGATAAAATAAGTAAAATAATAATCATTTACGTATAGGTAAGGTAAACTCCATATATTAGGTTGGGGAAAAAGTCTTTTCGCATTATAGTATGTATGAACTTGTAATAAAATCTCTTTGGCTATACTATTTGTATCGGGCTGGTTTTGGTATCATTGAAAGTTTAAATTTTAAACAACATAATTCCAAATTCAAATTAGGAAAATGTGTGATTTTCATTTGTTTTTCGTACCGTCAAGATGAGTGAATCTAATGAAGAAATTCGATACATTTTAAAATTTTTCTACAAAAAAGGTAAAAATGCAACGCAAGCCGCGAAAAAAATTTGCGATGTTTATGGACCTAGTGTAGTGTCTGTGAGAGTAGCACAAATTTGGTTTAAGCGTTTTCAATGGATGCCGTTTTTGAAAAAGTGGAGCAAGATCCGGCATAACAGTAGTTACGACGTAGCTGAAGAACTGGAAATTGACCACAAAACAGTTTTGGCGCATTTGAAAAAAACTAGGTACACAAAAAAGTTCGACATTTGGGTACCGCACGAGCTCACTGAAAGAAACCTAATGAACCGTGTACTCATTTGTGATTCTTTATTACGACGTAATGAAACCGAACCATTTTGATGATAATTTGCTGATAACTGGTGATGAAAAGTGGATCACGTATGACAAGAACGTGCGAAAAAGGTCATGGTCAAAGGCCGGTCAGGCTTCACAGACTGTGGCGAAACCCGGGTTAACTCGTAACAAGGTGATGCTGTGTGTGGTGGGATTTGAAGGGCATTATTCATTATGAGCTGTTACCACCAGGCAGGACCATCGATTCTGAACTCTACTGCGAACAACTGATGAGATTAAAGCAAGAAGTTGAGAGAAAGCGGCCGGAATTAATCAACAGAAGGGGTGTGGTTTTTCATCATGATAACGCTAGACCTCACACATCTTTAGCCACTCAGCAAAAATTAATAGAGTTTGGCTGGGAGGTGTTAATGCATCTGCCGTATAGTCCTGACCTTGCACCTTCAGATTTCCACCTGTTTCGGTCTCTTCAGAATTCTTTAGGCAGTGTCAGGTTAACATCACGAGAGGACTGCCAAAACCACTTGTCGCGGTATTTTGACCGGTGATTTTAATGGTGTTCTGAATATACATTATAAAATTGGAGGTATGTAGGTACATAAAATAAAATTACACATAAGTATTATTATTTTCAATTAAAATATCAAATATTTTCATATTCACCTTAGAAGTTAAATATATTTAAATCCTATTCTACTAAAAATATATACGCAACAAATTGAGAATCTCCTCCTTTTTTTAAAGTCGGTTAAAAATAAACAACAAATTAATCTAAATACGTCAGGTCATCTCAATCATCGCAAAGTCGACATAGATAAGCAACATCGTAGGCAGTCTCATGCCATCGGTATGATGTTAGACGTGTGACGCGCCAAGAATCGACGTACGCGCTGATAGGTCTTTTATAGGGCTTTCAAGACAATGTTTGATAGGCAATTTGAATAATTAGGACCTGAGATATTATAGAAAATCAACATTCGTGGATTTTTGACAGTCGTTACGGGTCATCAGGACCCCGAAAGGCTGACAACCAGTCTTAACAAGGGGTATCGTATTACCCAGTAACTGGGTTGTGGAGGTCAGATAGGCAGTCGCTCCATGTAAATATAATACTTGTATTCAGCTGCATCTCGTTTGTTTAAAAGCCGACCCGGAAAAGGCTAGGCAGATGTTGATTAATTAAAAATAAAGTCCATCGTTAGAATGCCAATAAGTTTTTAGAGGATCAGTTACATAATTATTTCCAATTAATAAAGTATTGCCAGAATGCATTATTGACTCATAATCAAGATAATCTACACAAAACAAGATCTGTATAAAATTAGCGATTTTGTTCTTTTATTTGTTTGAAAGTAGGTACATTTAAGGAGGACTATTTAAATTACCTAGTAGATTATGTTGTTGTTTGCAATTGCCAATCGAATCGGACTTTCTCGTAGTCCACTAACGCTAGGCAGAGAGGCAGATTACACTCTTCGGTCTTCCATATAACCTGCCGCAGCGTATGTAACTATGTGGTCTTTGTTACTAAAGTTTTTACCGAATCCGGCTTGTCCAGGAGGCTGGAAGTCGTCAAACATGCGCGCGAGACGGTTCATGATGACTCTTGAAAACAGCTTGTAGACATGGCTCAGAAGTGAGATTGGCCTATAATTCTTAAACAAGTCTCACCGCCTTCCATGCCTGCGGCGTTTTGCCCTCAAGAATGACGGAATTAAACATCTTCTAGATGGCCGGCCTTAAGAACGGGTTTTCCTCCGGCCTTCAAGAGTTCGACCGTAATTCCGTCATCAACGGCGCCTTTTTGTTTTTGAGCGGCATAATAACTTATCAACAATCAATATGCGTAGCCTTTTCCCAACTATGTTGGGGTCGGCTACCAGTCTAACCGGATGCAGCTGAATACCAGTATTTTACATGGAGCGACTGCCTATCTGACCTCCACAACCCAGTTACTGGGTAATTCGATACATCTTGGTAAGACTGGTTGTCAAACTTTCGGGCTTCTGACGACCCGTAACGACTGTCAAAGATCCACAAATGACAGCCGGGACCAACGGGTTAGCGTGCTTTCCGAGGCACGGGGGAGTCTCGGTATGTAAAGATGGTCACCCATCTACAGACCAACCCCGGCAAGCGTAGCTTAACCTGATGGATCGACCCGTGCGGCTATAGTTACTTAGCCACGAGCTCCTCTATCTATCAACGATTAATTAAATTTTTTTTTTTTTTTTATTTGTGATGGGTTTGCTCTTGACTCTAGTCTAGGTCAGAGGAGACAGAGACAAAGTCGACGATGGAGTGAGCTTACCCAGAAGAAGCCTGTTCACTCTCACTTTGAAGAGATTAGGGTTGTATACGTTCGGAAACACAGACGCAGGTAGTGAGTTCCACTCTTTTGCTGTGCGCATTATAAAAGACATTTGGAAGCGTAAATCAATAATGGTTTACGTACAAGCCCTAACAGCAGATCAACACTGCAATAGAAATATGTGTGTCAACATTACTATGTCAGATATAATGATAGATTGAAAGATTATCGCTTTGAAGTTGGACATGACACGCTGTTGAATCGATTTCAATTCGATTATTTAATCGATTTGTTCTATACTTCGTATGAACACGACATTGTTATGTTTTGTATTGACAGGTGGAAAATAACACTCGATTCAATGCTGAATTACCATGTTGAATATTATTTTCACAGAAGGAAAAAACGGAACCCTTATAGGATTACTTCGTTGTTCGTCTGCTGGTCTGCCTGTCAGTCTTTCAAGACCCTTTTTCTCAGAAATGCGTGTTTTTTTTTTTAATATTGCCTTATTGCAGTGTCTCTCGCCGGGTTAGAAAATAATACTTAGTAGCACAGCTGAGGGCGTCCCATAGTGGGACTTGAACCTAGGCTTAGGGCGCTACTGACTACTGAGCAAGTGGAGACTTGTTGTATCGGTATGTTATTATTATTAGGGACAATGTTTAAAGCTACGTGCTCCGCGCGAGCGGGGCGGGGGCAAGGGACGGGGGGCATTGACGTACTATGCCGCGGTGGTACTCGCCGGCGGGTACTGAACTGGAGGTATCAAGTTGAAATTAATATCGAATGCGTAGGCTCGTTGGAGATCTAAAAAAAAAAACAAGCTTCTAAGTTAACGCAATAAAAATATACGGGCATTCATGCCACATAATTTGATACTCGCAAGTAAATCAAAACCTATGGGGGTAGTTCCCGTTGACCTAGAATTATCAAGATTGGCAAGAAGCAAGGTCCGAAAATCATTCATTTGTAAAAAGGTTTTTTTGTAAATACAAATATAAATTTGCAGTTTGAGAAATTACCGTGACGTATAAAAGATGTTTTTTTTTTAACTACAATACCTATTAAATTGGTTTTCGGGATAAATTCTTTTCAACTACTGAACCCTCCATTGTGCGTGGTCCGACACGCACTTAGCCGGTTTTTTTTAATGATACAAATATATAATTTGATAGTACTTAATATAATAACTAATATATTCGTCCTGGTTGGTTATTGGTTGGTAAAATAAGCAATTTTTCCTGATGAAGCAAACTTTATTTAGTTTGTTTTGTTTGCTTGTTCCGCGCCTTAAACTATTAAACTATCCAGTTTGTTTATTCACAGTATTCTAATTCAACTTTGAATAATATGCTACTTTTCAATTTTAATCAACATCATACAACTAGTTGGCTTAACACAAATCTCCATTACAACCAATATTCACCCAATAAAATAAAATAAAAAATCAATAAAACCCTACCGAGCGATTGAAAAGTTGCCAGACCTAATGAAGCTTGCGATTTAAAACCAAACTTCTATTTTTTTTTTTAATATGCATACAAGTACGTATCAGACGGTTAAACTTTTTTAATATGGCCTCCTCACTCCCCGGCTGCCGGCGTAGCACGTACTCTACGCCGTAGAGGGCGCGTAGCGGGTCTACACATATCGAGATTATTAAAATAATTATGTTTCGAGAATGTGTTCAACAATGATTTTGTCGTAATTTTATTTCAGATGTCGCTAGTGGACTTTTACGTATTGATTAGGTATAATATTAATATTAGATTAAAATGTAACTGGATAGTTAATTAGGCACAAAAATAACGAAAATTCTAATCATTAAGTTTGTGATTACATCATACTGGTTTTAGTATTATCAATTAAAATAATAATAATAATATTTAGTTTAATTGATACACAAAAACCAGTTCAGTTTCCGCGTACCTATATTGATCAACATTAAAATAACAAATTTCCCCATTGTAAAATAATCAACCAAAAACAAATAAACCCAAACCATAATACTTCCGTAAACAAATAATTAGTAAAACTAAGCCATTAGCGAGTGACCTTCCCTTTTGGGTAAAGGTAGTAATTTATTCATACTACCCAACTTGTCCCGGGACCCGCCGTGATTCTATTGTGATCAATAATAATGAGTTTCTGAGGTGTGTTCTAGGATAAATAGATGTATATTGTGTACATATTTCATTAGTTCCAGCGACAATTTTGTTTATTTTTTATTTTTTTATTTGAGATGGGTTTACGCTTGACTCTAGTCTAGGTCAGAGGTGACAGAGACAAAGTGTACGATTGGAGTGAGCTTACCCAGAAGAAGCCTGTTCACTCTCACTTTCAAGAGATTAGAGTTGTATGCACTCGGAAGCACAGACGCAGGTAGTGAGTTCCACTTTTTTTCTGTGCGCATTATAAAAGACATTTGGAAGCGCTTAGTGCGAATCGGTGGAATAACAGCTAGGTAAGGATGGCAACTGGTAGTGCGTTTCGAGAGTAATATACGTTTAGGTACAGCTATGACCATTGATATTATTGCCTTCAAGACAGCATACTTAAGACTTACATAAGACTTAGTTGAAGTGCTCCGGGTGACGACGCCGTCGCCGCGCCGCCAATACTGTTTAAATTATTTCTGTTATTCCATTGCCGGCCGCTTATGAAAGTACGACATGTTTCATGTTTGTGGCTAGCAATGTATTACTAAAAATCTACAGTGATATGGCAAAATCAAGCGGAGACGGCGTGGCGACCGAGCGGCGGCGGCGGCGGCTGCGGTGCCAACTACACGATCCCTTATGTAGTCTTTAAGTTAATACCAACATCATCATCAACATCTATCTAGCCTTTCTCAATTATGTTGAGGTCGGCTTCTAGTCTAACCGGATGCAACTGAATACGAGTATTTTACATGGAGCGACTGCCTGGTAACTGACTAATACTGACTAACTGACTACTAATGGTGACTGGGTAATATGATAGCCCCTGATAAGACTTCTATGTTAAGAAAAAAATTACATCTTTAAATAATAATAATATAGTTATCCGAGTAAAAAAAGTAATAATTATATTAAACGATGTTCACCTACAGTTTGGATATTACCGTGATTATGAACCTTCTATATTCTCTTTTACTCGCAATTAGTAAAACGATCTTGGAAGCGAGTCTACCTAGGCCCGGTCGTTAGGTGAAACTGAAGAAATAACATCTACTTCATTCACGAGTATGTTTCATATTCCTGTTATTGCTTCGTCTTAGGATAGCGACGTGACTATGCGAGGACTCATAAATTGTGAAAAATAATTCTAGGTAAATTGCCGGAGTAGAGCGTAAGTTGTATGTATTTATTTTTCGTTTACCTAATTGGTACATTGAACTGTGGTAGTGTATACACGATTGACTATTAACTCCTTCTTTTGAAAATTATTACAATTTTTTTAGGAAAATCTACGAAGTCACAACGCCATTTTGAGCCTTTTTAATGTAGGTACCTAGATTTACTCGCATTTAGCAAATAGCTGGAAACGACTAGGTGGCAAGCCCAAAAAGCGGTGGAGGGATTAGCTGGACTATTTTTTAAAGGATTAGCCCGCAATCGCAATAGACCTGGATGAAATTTAGCACAGAGATATATATATTATATTCAAATCAATCTGCCTAGCCTTCTCCCAACTATGTTGGGGTCGGCTTCCAGTCTAACCGGATGCAGCTGAATACCAGTATTTTACATTGAGCGACTGCCTATCTGACCTCCACAACCCAGTTACTGGGTAATACGATACCCCTTGGTAAGACTGGTTGTCAGATTTTCGGGCTTCTGACGACCCGTAACGACTGTCAATGATCCACAAATGACAGCCGGGACTAACGGCTTAACGTGCTTTCCGAGGCACGGGGGTCTCGGTATGTAAAGATGGTCACCCATCCACAGACCAACCCCGGTAAGCGTAGCTTAACCTGATGGATCGACCCGTGCGGCTGTAGTTACTTAGCCACGAGCACGAGCAATACAACTCTTTAAGACCAAAAATAATAATCCCAAAAAATGACTATATCATGAAATCTTGACATTTTAGGATTATACTAACTTAAGGAGTTGTATTACTGATTCTATTGTATATAATTCTGTAAAAACATATTTGTTACGGCCGCAGATAGATTATAGTCTAGAATAGCACATAGGATAATCTTTATCCCGGAAAATGTACGGTTCCCGTGGGATCATTTCTAACATTCACGCGGGCCAAGCTGCTGGCAAAAGCTGGTTAGAAATAAATTAAATTAATAATAAAAAAAAAAACATTACTCGTACACACACTCTACCATGCGTTTGACACACATGTTAGATGTCGCCCTCTGCTTACATTTATTTCTTTTTACATAATGTCATATCATCCTGTTTTTCACTGTCACAATGAATAACTAAGTATTGAAAGTAAAAAATAAAATGAATATGATCTAATTTCGACAATGAAGAAGAAAACCGTCAAATTAGTTCCGCGTAGTGGCGCTAAGTGTTTGTTACTTTCATTCATCTTTTGTTACTATCATTCAGCTGTCAATGGAGTTCCTTGCTGAAAACTTTGCCGCGAGATGGCGCTAAGTGTTTTTTCTTGTCGCCGATTGGTCGCTCTGTCTTCAAGATGACTTTGACAAGTGACAAGCACACGGCGAAGCTTCCGGGAAACAACCCCATTGGGCGGCCATTAGAATATTAATATTGCAAAAAAAAAAAAAAAACGGTTACGTTGTTATTATTACTAAGAAGGTACCTTCTAGTCTTTCTTGCCACTGATCAATAAAATATGGCTTTCTACATTATAACAAATGCGTCCATTCTCACACGGCTAATGAATAATCGACTGCATAGTGGATATTCAATATTAATGTGGGAACACAAGCCAGGCTTGCAGTCATTAGTTATATGTTAAATTGATGCCCCTGGATTATGAAGGGTGGTTTCCCATATTTATAAATTGTTTTTGTATTGATTCGGAAGGTATGGCGTGTATAACAAAGTGAATTCAGAATTATTAATGGTAGTTTATAAATGGTGGTTTGATAATTTAAAAAACCTGTAATATAAGATCAGTAGTCGTAGTTTTAGTGTCCTATTTTCTTTTAGTTATAGTTTAAATTTAGTGTAGTATATTTTCTTCGATAGTGTAATATGTTCGTTTCCCTAACTTTATTTCTGAAATAATTATAAACTTGACATTGGCTAAATGCACAAACCGTGCGAAGCCAAAAGGAAAAAAAAAATGGTGTTTTTTTTTATTTTGTACTTATTGAAGGCGGGACAAACCAATAACCTGAAATATGGTGTTTGTTTGACCCCGCCTGCGATACATGTCTTTTTAGTTTTATTAATATATTGACAGGCCAGTTGACGTGGTTGGTTAAGATACCACCTATCATGCCGCAGGTCGTGGGTTCGATTCCCATCTAGAACAAACATTTGTGTGCATGAACATGTCTGTTTGTCGTGAGTCTGGGTGTGATCTATAGGTATATAAGTATGTATTTACAAAAAAAAGTAGTGTATGTAGTATATCAGTTATCTGGTTTCCATAGTACAAGCTCTGCTTAGTTTGGGATCAGATGACCGTGTGTGAATAATGTCCCAGGTTATTTATTATATTTGGAATTGACACATATTAAGTTTTATTTCATACCAATATTGTAGTAATGTATTAAAAAAAAATACATTCCCCTTCTTTTTTTGTAATTCCAGATACTTTATAAACATTATTTATACCCGAATACGAGATCAAAAATGTAAACAAAGAAATGCCATTGCAAAGCGACAGTTCAGGGGTAGTTAAACATTTCCGTAGTAATTCAATTTATTCAATTCAGTTTATTTTTTCGATATATAAAATTTTAGATAGATTTATATATTTTTAAATATAAAAACATGTTGCCGCATGTAATATTAGGGTGTCGTCGTCGTATAATCATCACTTGAGAACAGTTCGACCGATTAGGCCGATTTCTTTGTTGTTCTGTACATAATTCATTTATTTCACTACTAAAAAGCACCCAAGCGGAGGCGTTTCACTAGTTGAAAACACTAAATGAAGTCCAAATGTTTAAGACCACTGCCTTATTGCCAGTAGCATGAAAATAATTTCCACGATTTTATTTCAAAAAGTTATATTTTATTCTTAGATCGTAGTTTACGTCACAAGTTAAACCTGTGTGCAATATTATATTTTAACTGTAAAAGATATGCCTACAATTTTAGCACTGCTTTATAGTACTTTTCGGCAAACTGCACAATTGAGGTTATTATTTAAAATTGGCAACACCTTTGTTTACATTTTTGATCTCGAATTCAATTTTTAGGTAAAGCCTATGTCACTCCCACAACTAAGACGAACGAAAACCATACTAATTGTGTTAAAATCCATCAAGCCGTTTAGGCTACAGAGCGTGCCAAAGAAATACATATTATACATACATGCTCTCGAAAAATATTACCCTCCTGGGGCAGTCGGGTAAAAAGTATTTAAGAGAGTTTATTATGTATTCATTTAATGCTTCAAGCATACAAATGCGCAAAGGCGGACTAGTTACGGCTGGCCTGATTTTTGGTAGCTTTATTATGGCTTTTTGGTTCAAATTAAGTAGTATTCATTGGTAGAAAACCTAGAATCCGCCATGCAAATCTATCATTTAAATGCATTACAATTTGGATGATTTTATGTGAAAGAGGGATTTTTATCCGCATTTTTAAAACAACTCTTCTCAAATTATATGCTGTAAATTACGCGAGCGGTAAGTGCGACGCCAAATTTCCTTATTACAATTATTGCCTCTATAATAGGCCTTCTACACGATCGCAACCAACCAACAGAGATCACCTGGGTTGAGTTCAAATTCTAACGGAGTTTCTAGAATTATATTCTCATTTTCCCTGACTATGGGACTTGAGCCCCGATCAATATAAAGATCGAAACCAAAAAAGTCAAGCTTGGTAATTGCTGGCGCAAAAATTAAAACAAATAGACCCCGATGCAGATGTCCCGTCCACAAAGAAAACAATTGAGCTCTCTTTTCTTCCTCTCTCTTTTTTTCTTCCAACGCTATGCCAATTTTTTGATCTTATGAAAGATTAGGTTCCATGTTTCGAAACGTAGCGTAGGTCTCCACGGTCTCCACGTATACACTGACAAGTTAATTCAACCATACTACCGTGTAGACTGAAATCCAATTTGGTTGATGCATCCAAGCTGACCTCTGTGGGTTTTTGGTTGCGATCGTGTAGAAGGCCTTTAAGGGTGCGCACTGACGTGTTATTATATCGCGATAATACATCCGCGTCGCACGTCGGCTCGCGGCTAGCCCGCGTGACCAACGGCATAGGGTTGGGAGTTCTAGAGATTTTATTAACATTCTTAGCAGAAGGGTTTTGTTTAGTATTTTCTAATAATCACTAGTCACTGCGCTGTTACAATTATGTTAACATGACTTGCAAAGCAATAGGGGCTTACTTTGCAAGTAATTTTAACATCGCTATGCAACAATCTGTGTAACATGGTCTCAGGAACAAATTAACTAAAATTTGGTTTTATTTTAAATTGTGTCTATGTTTTAACCCAACTACGGCGAAGCAAAAAGGAAGGTTATGATTTTGACCGGTATGTATGTATGTTCATCTGTTCCCTAATAAGTTATAATAATTTGACAAATGAGGTTTCATTGGAAGAGTCTTGATTGTCCGCTAGTTATAGGCTAAGTGACGTCACATTAAATTGAATATGGAGCCCTCTCGAGGACATGTCATGAACTTAACATTTTTTTTTCCCTAATGATGCCGTGTTGGGTATCAAATGAAAGGGCTTACTTAGCACATTTCAAAAATATATTTATTGTTAGCTGTTGCTCGCGGCTTTGCTTGCATGGACCCAATAATAAGGAATAATTTCAAAAATCACGCCGCAGAACTCAGACGTGAGACAAACATATTATTTTCTCTCCAAACCTACCCAAAGTACATTTATTTACCTATTGTTAGCGAAAAAAAAAATATATAAAAAAAAAAAAAAATTAATGCGGCTCTGTAAATACTTATATCACGAAATTATAACCTTAAAATAATTTAAATGAAAAGAAAATTCAAAAACTAAAACCCGACTACTGCAAAATCACGCTCTAAAAATTATGAAACAAGTAAATATTCTCATCTGAAATTTAAAAAAAAACAGAAATTTAAAATCCGGAATTCCACGTCATGCTAAGGCATAAATCGAACAGAGTACGTGTGACTCCGGATTTTTAATTTGACTCTCTGTTTCGAATTTCAGATGAGAATAGTTTCTTGTTTCATACTTTTTAGAGCGTGTTTTTTTTTATTCATAGCTGTGTCAAATAACGCCATTTGTTCAATAAAGTTTAATTTCATACACACAAGCTAATTTCCAACATCCCAAAGCAAATAACCCAACAAAACTTTACTTATCAAAGCCCGAATTCATTTTCCTATTCATACACACATGCAACATCAAAAGCAATTCTCATTCAACATTTCAGCAAAACTAATAAAATAACCGCACCGCAAAAAACGCAATTCGTATAATATCCGCATCACGCAATTCGTATAATATCCGCATCGCGCCATCCCTAATTGGACGGGTGTACGTACATTATTAAAACTGTCGACTACCACTGTAGATGCAATGCTATCGAAAATAAATAGCGACATCGCGATGCGGAATATTCAAGTTATTTTAGTAATTACTCCGCGAGTTATGATAAAACAATTTCTAGGATTCCTTGAGCGAGGGTTCTTATTTCTTGTTTACTGACGTTTAAGGCTATGGCTTTTCATGAGGAACATTTTCATATTGTGTGAAACTAACGATCAGCACATCTAAATCTCGTTTAAGAGGGCTGTCACTGATGAAAAGATGTTTTTTTGAAAATTGTAATCAATTGGAGAACTAGTAAATAATAATAATTTAATATGTCATTATAAAAAAAAACACACATTTCTAATGTTATCAGTGTTATCTAATCAACTCTGCTCAAAAATTATTATGATCTGATTTTGAGACGAGTTAAACAAATGCCACGTGTGTTTTTAATAATTATCATTAGCGAACTAGTAAATAATATTCATTCAATAGATTCTATTGAATGAATATTATTTACTAGTTCGCTAATTGATCACATTTTTCAAAAAAGCATCTTTTCGACATACCGATAACATAACATTCTTAAAAATTTGGTCAAGTGTGAGCGAGAGAGGTGACAAAATGCGTCAGTTCTCTTAAGAGCTGTCAGTGTCAGCATTGTTGAGGAATATTGACACTGACAGCTCTTGAACGTCGTTTAGATATGCCAGATCGCGTTCTTAGCATCATTATCAACCAGCTGTCTACATTAAGAAGTACTTACCTGTATTTTAGTTACTAATCTCGCATTTTTTGTGTAAAAATAAAAAATTCTAAAACAGGAATTTTAGACAGTTTTCAGAGACAAAATTTTAAACTTAATGGTTACAGTTCAAAACTTAATTAACGTTAAGTTCGAGGCGTTAACATTAATCTCTTATCTTCAAAGCGGTATGAACATAATTAAGGCAATTAAACAAATTAGAGCGGTAGGCTGAACCACGTGCCATTTTGTGTAGAAAGGTAGATACCCGAAACGAAACTCAAAAACTTGCTGACGCAAACATACGGTAAAGGGCAGCCAACCGTAAAGTAAACACCGGCTTTTTAAACTTGAGAAAAAATGTGCATATAATTATGTTGATCTTAAAGTACAGTTTTATTTCTCTGTAGGTCTACATTATTCTAGAAAGTAAAATACTTATTTGAAAAAGTCTCTTAAGTGAGTGTGTAATCAGCCTATGAAGTACCCACTGCTGCCCGCGTAGCATGACCACTACACGTGTAGAACCGGGCTTTGTCGACGGAAGAAATTTTAAATTTCTATCATAGGATTTTTTTCTGTTTAATTCTCAATTTTTACTAATATTAATTAATATACCGCCTTTTACTTGCGGCTGTCGAGTTGAAAGTTTTCTACTGTCTTTAGCATGGTGATTACAAAATCAAATTGTCTTCACTACCCTAGACAATGAATGAATGTATAATACCCTAGAATGTCAAGCGTGACGTATTATTTTTCTCCGATTTTGACAGTTCGGGATAGAAAACTTTCTTCCGAAATAAGACTATTTAGACATATAGAAAAGGACCTAGACGAAGATCGTTAGTTGTTTCTTCGTTAAGGCACGTAATTTTAGGTTGTGCTTTGTTGCTTTAATTTTTTTTTTTTGGCTTCGCACGGTTTGTACATTTAGCCAATGCTTTCATTTAATAGGCTGAAATTAATATTTAAGTAGGTATACATAAAAAAACCGGTCAAGTGCGTGTCGGACCACGCACAATGAAGGGTTCCGTAGTTGGGATGAATTTATTCCAAGAACAAACTTAACAATGTAGTTGAAAAACGTGCTCCCATACATTCCAATTAAAAATGTCCATAGTTAAACGAAAGGATCCAACCCACATTACACCTAATGTGGGATGGATTCTTTTCGTTTAACTATGGACGAATGTAAGTTTGTACGCACATTATGAGAGAAAAGCCATGTTATTTTATGACCATAGACTTATTATAGGTTTTCCTGTAATCTGTAGCTATAGAATTATTTTCTGTATTTTTTTCAAAATTTTAGGCTCAGTACTTTCGGAGATAAGGGGGGAATGGTCAATTTATTTTTTATTTTATTATATTATATTTGAGACCCTCACAGTAAGAACTTTCATTTGATATGTCACACGGCACAGCTTGCATTTTTTTTTTAATTTTCTTATTTTTTTTTTTTATTTTTTTTTATTTGTGATGGGTTTGCTCTTGACTCTAGTCTAGGTCAGAGGTGACAGAGACAAAGTCGACGATGGAGTGAGCTTACCCAGAAGAAGCCTGTTCACTCTCACTTTGAAGAGATTAGGGTTGTATACGTTCGGAAACACAGACGCAGGTAGTGAGTTCCACTCTTTTGCTGTGCGCATTATAAAAGACATTTGGAAACGCTTAGTGCGAATTGGTGGAATAGCAACCAGGTAGGGATGGTAACTAGCAGTGCGTCTAGATGTCCGGTGGTAGAAGGGGCCCGGTGGAATGAGGTCGTGGAGTTCTCGGGCACACTCTCCGAAGTACAATCTGTAGAAGACCGACAAGCAGGCAACCTTGCGGCGATGAGCCAAGCTATGAAGCTTGGCATCCACCAGTTTTACGTCGCCAATGAGCCTCTTAGCTCTGCGTTCCACCGAGTCAAGCGCGGCTAGTTGGTACTTAGCTGATCCATCCCAAAGGTGACTGCAATACTCCATGCAGGATCGGACTTGCGCTTTGTAAAGGGTTAAAAGCTGTCCAGGCGTAAAGTATCGCTTCACCCTATTTAGGATGCCCAGTTTCTTGGCCGCAGTTTGGGCCTTGTACTCGATGGTGGCGCCGAAGTTGAGACCAGATGTCAACTCCATGCCTAGGAGCTCAAGTCGATCAGTTACAGGAACAGATGCACCCCGAAAAGTAGGAGTTTGGGCGAAACGACTCTTTTTAGCGGTAAAAAGACACGCCTGTGTTTTGGTGGCGTTAAAAGAGACCAGATTATCATCACCCCACTGGGAGACAAAGCTTAAGGTCAAATCTGTCCGCTCTACCATGGCCTCTCTCAAGGAACGAACTTCGGCCCCGCTGGTCTTTGCGCTGGACAAGTATCTCTCTGAAACTGTACTGTCATCTGCGTACCCAACAATACCAGGCCGAAGCAGGTCATTGATGTGCAGCAGGAAAAGAGTTGCAGAGAGAATTTACCTCCGAAAATTGACCCCCATATTCAAAATTCATTTATTGAAGATACACGTCCGTGTTTGAATCACAAAAATATATACGTGTGCCAAATGTCAACTTAATCGGTCCTTTAGATTCGGAGAAAATTGGCTATGACAGATGGACATATAGACAGACAGACAGACACGAGTGATCCTATAAGGGTTCCGTTTTTCCTTTTGCGGTACGGAACCCTAAAAACGAAACGAACGAAAAGACACTGTCTACGAAGAATCCCGAGTGTGACCTCGTGCTTCAGAAGGGTAGACAAGCGATTTCTATTCTACAGTAGAGTATAAATAGACAGCGTCAATCTAAGCCAGCTGGGACACAGGCCTCTTCTCTTCGAGAGGGAGTGGGCTGTAATATGTGCCCGGGCCTAGTGCAGGTTGGTAGATGTACCATGTCTCAGAGTTTTTCATTCTGGTTTCCTCACGATGTATTCCTTCACCATTGAGTGAGTAAATCTGTAAAAAGATTCGCGAAATCCACAACGGATTTTATCCTACAAGCTATTGTACAAATGTACGAGTACATATTGTGTGAAAATAATACTTCATTTAAAAATACCGAATTATGAAACGATAACAACCTCGCTACCACTTCTGTACTCTGGCACATCACATAGAGATCACTGGACAAGACAGTACGAAAAACTCATGCAAATTCACACGTTTATCAACTTCCGCTAAGTATAAATGCGCTCGCTTTACAGGATATTGTCTAACTTACCGACAAGTGATGTGTTATGTGGTCCAGGGCACATCTAGGCTTAGCTTTAGTACGATCAACTTGCAGTGAATTTACATCAGTTCTGTATGCCTTTTTGGAAAAATATTCGGAATCTTTTCTCCCCTTGTCACTTAAATAAGATTATCGTTATACTACGTTTTTATTAAGGGGTCAAAGACAGTCGGACAAGAAAAGAAACTGAAACATGACTGCCAAATGAGAACTGGCATATGAAATTCTAATAAATGCGGATTTTCTATTTTCAACATTCTATTCAACGATTCATTTTTATTTAAAATAGTATCTATTTATTTCAAGGATAATAGGTTGAATTTAGATTAATGTGAACTTGTCAATAGGGAACCTTACTGCCAATTGCTCCCGCTAGAGGGCACCTCTGCTCTACTGAGCTGACTAGATAAAAAACGGTTATAATAAAAAGTTAAAGTTATTAATAATTTTAAATTGTAAATAATTTTAATATTAGGTCGGGGAAAGTCTTTTCGCATTATAGTATGTATGAACTTGTAATAAAATCTCTTTGGCTATACTATTTGTATCTGGCTGGTTTTGGTATCATTGAAAGTTTAAATTTTAAAGAACATAATTCCAAATTCAAATTAGGAAAATGTGTGATTTTCATTTGTTTTTCGTACCGTCAAGATGAGTGAATGTAATGAAGAAATTCGATACATTTTAAAATTTTACTACAAAAAAAGGTAAAAATGCAACGCAAGCCGCGAAAAAAATTTGCGATGTTTATCGACCTAGTGTAGTGTCTGTGAGAGTAGCACAAATTTGGTTTAAGCGTTTTCAATCCGGAAATTTTGATGTCAAAGATGCACGTCGCTCTGGTCGCCCTATTACGGATAAAATGGATGCCATTTTTGAAAAAGTGGAGCAAGATCGGCATATCAGTAGTTACGACGTAGCTGAAGAACTGGAAATTGACCACAAAACAGTTTTGGCGCATTTGAAAAAAACTGGGTACACAAAAAAGCTCGACATTTGGGTACCTCACGAGCTCCCTGAAAGAAACCTAATGAACCGTGTACTTATTTGTGATTCTTTATTACGACGTAATGAAACCGAACCATTTTTGAAGAAGCTGATAACTGGTGATGAAAAGTGGATCACGTATGACAAGAGCGTGTGAAAAAGGTCGTGGTCAAAGGCCGGTCAGGCTTCACAGACTGTGGCGAAACCCGGGTTAACTCGTAACAAGGTGATGCTGTGTGTGTGGTGGGATTGGAAGGGCATTATTCATTATGAGCTGTTACCACCAGGCAGGACCATCGATTCTGAACTTTACTGCGAACAACTGATGAGATTGAAGCAAGAAGTTGAGAGAAAGCGGCCGGAATTAATCAACAGAAGGGGTGTGGTTTTTCATCATGATAACGCTAGACCTCACACATCTTTAGCCACTCAACAAAAATTAAGAGAGTTTGGCTGGGAGGTGTTAATGCATCCGCCGTATAGTCCTGACCTTGCACCTTCAGATTTCCACCTGTTTCGGTCTCTTCAGAATTCTTTAGGCAGTGTCAGGTTAACATCACGAGAGGACTGCCAAAACCACTTGTCGCGGTATTTTGACCAGAAGTCCCAAAATTTCTATAGCATCAACTATAGCAACATCTTGTAGGTAGGGACATGATCCCATTGATTATGTCCCTACCTACAAGATGGCAAAAATTTATCGAACAAAATGGTACCTATATACTTTAGTTAAATGTAAATAAACTATATTAAAAATGTTTTGAATTTTCTTAAAAAATGCGAAGAAACTTTTCCCCAACTTTTATTATTAAATTTTATGAGGTGGGTAATGATAGTTATGTGGATGATAAAAAGAATAATTAAACAGAAAAACATGAAGTTTAGGCCTCTTCTGTGTCGGAGTGTGACGAACGATTACGCGCACCATTCGCTGACCGCTGGTTGGTCTCTCGACGTGAGTTATGAATCTATGGTTATAAATAAATAGATATCTATGGATAGGTGATTGTTAATGAGAAATCCGGTGTGTGACTTTTGATTTTGATTTGATTTTGGTCAGGGCAAGAGAATGATAATGATTTTGAATACGGGCCTGCGAGAGTATTATAATAATCATGTACACTGCAATCAATTCTACCTAAATTCTAAGGCGTATTGCAATATCATAGTAACACACAAGAGTGACAAGACAAGTCTCGTCCTCCTCGAGTCACTCCTTGATTGTATAATCTAACTACCCACTTGGCCCGACCCGCCGGGCGAGTAACTATCAGCTGTTGAAAGCTGTTGTGTTGGGGTCATAAATCTCCAGCTCGATTATCGACTACCTGTCTAGGAAGGGTAGTACGTCCATGTAGGTACTAAGTTTTCTAAGCAAGGGGTCGGTTGGTTTTAAGTTATTGTTTTTGTGAACTAATAAGCTTATTGGCAAGAATGGCGTACCGTAGTATTATAGTTTGACCAAGACCGCTATACCGCGCCGTAAGTATGTGCGCGGGGGGCAGTGCAGGCCGCTCATTCGTCAACGCTTACGGCGTCCCACCGCTCATTCGCCAGCGCTGCACCCCGCCTCGCCGCGCATTCCAAAGGCGCGGTACAGCGGTCTTGGCCAAACTATACCATCAATTCGCAGGATAAGGAGAAGCTTAATCTTCTCACCCTTTCTCAAAAGAGCATTGTTTTTTTTTTACAATAATATTAATGGTTTGTCTGTGGGGTCTAGTGAGTATACACTACTTCTTAAACTGCAGACTTTGGCAGCACTTTGACACATTTCTAATTATATCTTTTTAATTTATTTTTAAATCTATTTCTATTGGTTTCACTCTAGTCTGCCGGCAGACTATTAATAGATATGGTATTCGTTTTTTTAGAGTTCAGTCACCAAAAATATTGGTGACTCTGGGTTTATTGAATAAGCCGCCGGCAGCCATAGATTGTGTATCGTATAATTGATTACTTTGCTTACTGCATCTTGACTCGATTTCAGTAAATTAGGGAAAGTTTGTGGTGCCCAAGATTAACTTACAAGTATCTCCAGGACAAATTAGATTGACATTGGTACTTGATAGCTACTTGCCTGAAACTCAGCCTGGAGGATAAGAAACGAGTTCACTAGGGATATTTTATTTAAATTTAAAACCGACTTAAGTGCAATGGAAATGTTCGTTGTTTATCCTTGAACCCCATGCACAAACAACACTCGTGCTTGACAGTTCTCTTTGTTAGTTAATCGTTTCGTGCCGCGTTGCCATGATTATTAGAAAACAAAGAACTGAACTAAAATGTTTTGAATGTGCCTCGATACGCCGGTAATGGTTATCTACGTATTGTAAAGTGGTGATTAAATACATTTTATGGTTTATGAATTAGATTGTGTTTTTGTTTACTCTCAAAAGTATTTGCTACTAAATAGTTAACTTGATGATTTTTTTCTGTTATAGTTATTCACCACGTTTTTTATACGCGCCGTTGACGCGCGTTTGTAGCGATACAGACGCAATATGCACGCAAGTCAGACGCAGCCTGTAGACTTTTGCATACATGTATAAATTCAAATACGCGTTTGAATCGATACAGACGCGCATGTGTAGCGATAAAGACGCGATGCAAACGCGCGTGTGTAGCGATACAGACGCGATGCAAACGCGCATGCGTATCGATACAAACGCGCTGGCATTTTGCGTTTTTAAGCAGAACCTCGTCAACAGTAGCAAGATGGCGTCGGTCGAGACAGCATTGATTGCATGCGCTTTGTTATTATTTTTTTTAAAAAGGAAGACAAGAATTACCGACGTTTTTGGGTACACCCATTTACAAGCGAGAGAATATTAATCGATACAAACGCTATACTAACGCGCGTGTGTATCGATAGAGACGCGCCGGTGCCGTGCGTTTGAATCGATACAAACGCGCGTTTGTATCGATACCCATGCGCGTTAGCATTGCGTTTGTATCGATACAAACGACAACAAACTACTCTGTAGGATGAAAGCGCGTCGACGGTGCGTTTAAAAAACGTGGTGTACACAGGCCCTTACACCTGTTTAACTATGAACAATTAATATAACACAATTGGCAATGGTTCTAGAGATCAACCATCATCGTCATTTCAGCCGAAAGACGTCCACAGCTGGGAATAGCCCTCCCTCAATCACCGCCACTTCTACGGGTTCTGTGCTTCTCGCATCCAGCCGATTCCTGCGGCCTTCACTTGGATCAATTATCTATGTAACATGAATGGAATATGCTACAGATTTCTTCCGTTTTTTACCTCGAAACCTTGAATGCAAATACGTTTGATGAAACTAACAACGTAACTTGACTTAACCTTTTTCACTGCGTTCATAGGTCACTTCAAAATATGTTTGAATTGATTACAAAAAACCTCCCATACATTCCAACTGCAAATGTAAGTTTGTATGCACAATATTGAGAGATTTACCATGTTGTTTTACAACCATAGACTTCTTATAAGTTTTTCTGTAATCTATAGGTATTGAACAATTTTCTGTATTTTTTTTTTCAAAATTTTAGGCTAATTACTTTCGGAGATAGGGACGGGAATGGTAAATTTTCGTCTATTTTCTTAAATAACTTTAAAATGGTTTATTTTAAAATTATAAATATATATATATATATATATTTGAGACCCTCACAGACAGTCCTTTCATTGGATATGTCACATACTGGCCGTATGCAAAACTTTTTTTAAATTTTGCCCCCCAAAATCGACCCATATTCATTTATTTACGTTACACGCCTGTGTTTGGCTCACAAAAATACATATGTGACCAAACTTAATTCGGTCCATTAGATTCGGAGCAAATTGTCTGTGACAGACGGACAGACAGACAGACACACGAAGGATCCTATAAGGGTTCCGTTTTTTCCTTTTGAGGTACCGAACCCTAAAAACAATCTTTGCACAGAAACCAATAAAATAAAAACAGGGACATAGGTTTTGCCAATTAAGAATTCACATCCCTAATCAAATTAAATAACTCCATATTTCAATTCAAATAACCAACCAAGAAGCCAAATTCAATTCTACAAAAAATATATACCAGGAAAACAATATTTGATTCCAATTAACGGTGGCGAATTTGTAGCGTATTTGACGTATAATTTAAAAGCTTTGATGTTCCGTGACGTCACGGTGTTGCAGATTAGCGGACTGTGGGGGAAATAAAAGGCAGTTTGCACTCCTTCATTCGGGGATCAACTCTATTGAGAGTAAAATGAGACGTTTATAACGATTTCTTGAAGGTTAAGATTAAAGGAGTTCGTGTCTTTGGATTTGGCTTCCTATGCTACTGACTTTTGGATGAGGAAAAGGATCGAGTCGTACCTATAATTAAAGCTTCCCAATTTTAAATAATGTTGTTTTATTTTGTACGCAATTTTCACCATAAAATACTCATGAAGCTCGTGGCTAAGTAATAAAATCTGCACAAGTCGATCCATCAGTAGGCCTAGCCAAATGGCATTCGATTCTGCGATTCTGTTTCTACAATCGCTGTCGACGCGCATCTCTATGGAAATGCTGATCTATGATCACGTGACATTTCGATAGCTTATGTCCACCCTATACATTTTATCCTTTTTTACTAGCGTCATCGCTAATCGAATTTTACTTTAGCTAGGCCCGCAGGTTAAGCTACGCTTGCCGAGGTTGGTCCGTGGATGGGTGACCATCTTACATACCGAGACTCCTCCGTGCCTCAAAAAGCACGTTAAGCCGTTGATCTCGGCTGTCACTCGTGGATCTTTGACAGTCGTTAGGAGTCATCAGAAGCCCGAAATTCTGACAACCAGTCTTACCAAGGGTATCGAATTACCCAGTAACTTGGTTGTGGAAGTCAGATAGGCAGTCGCTCCATGTAAAATACTGGTATGGTATTCAGCTGCATCCGGTTAGACTGAAAGCCGACCCCAACTATGTTAGTTGGGAAAAGGCTAGGCAGGACTTGTGTGATTGATCTCATGATGTTACTGAAATTTTAAAACTTAGAGCGCAGGCTTGCTAAAAGGGAGCAGTGGTAGCCACGAGTCATTAAGTCGTCGTTACGGTCGCGGGTTTGAACCCAGGTAGGCGCTTTACTTTGTGTGAATAATTTCATCACCACTGCTCTCAAAACGGAGAAGAAAAACATTGTGAGGAAACCGGTATGTCCTAGAGCCAAAAATTCGAAGACATGTGACATCTACCAACCCGCACTGGGCCCGCGTGGTGGATCACGACCCACTCCCTCTCACAGAGAGGAGGCCTGTGTCTCAGCAGAGGGAACATTATAGGCTTATTTATTATGCTGCTTAAAGTGCAAAATGTTAAAGAAAGAGTACACTTTCATTATCATGTTTTGTTTCAGTATAATTAAATTATAGAAAAACAACTAACACAAAAAAAAAATAATGCACAAGCTTTCGACAAAACTTTTCTAAAACGCATGACTACATTAATTAAGGCGGCGGGCGGAGGGTTAAGGGTTAGCTAAGTACGCGGTTTTTTGTTTTACTCTCATTAATTGTTCTTTAATGAGAGTCTGCTGCTGCGGTCAAGACGTGCTTTGTAATAGTTATGCACAGTATTTTTTTAATGTAGGTATGATTAAGTAAAGAAAAAGGTATATTTTTTAAATTAATTTTGTTTACGCTTGGATATTTTTAGTGGTTAATTTTTTTTTATAGTGGTGAAGGCATAACTTCAAATCGAGAAAATGTCTCTGTAATCGCCAACATGCATTCACCACGTTCGTTCACTACGAACGAGGTGAATAGAATAATTCTCGTTCCTCATACAAAAGTTTTAATCTACAGTTTTCTGCATATTTAATGCTAGCTCTACCCACGATTTCGTCCGCAGGTTTCTTGTCCCTCGAACCACTCCGTCGCATCACATCGCCTGCCGGCCGCTATTACTTCGTTTTCGCTTAGCATTCATTCTGACTTTATATCTTTTTTTCTCGGCTCCTAAGGGTCATAGCGTAATGTTAAATAACCTATAAACCTTCCTCAAGAATTGGGATATCAAATGCAAAAATTATTTTTTCAAAATCCGACTGGTAGTTCCGGAGATTAGTGCGTTCGAACATACAAAAAAAAAACTTCAGTTTTATTATTTAAGAATATAAGAATAACTTATTTTTCAAAAGTATACAGTCATTTAAACTGATCATAGAATAAAGTGTATTATAATGTAAAATAATACACTTTATTCAATGATCATTTGTTGAACATCTGTGTCTGAACTAGATAAAAAATATCTGTATTTCAGATATCAGCGCTCTTCCCCTGTTATATCTATCTATAAAATAATAATAAAATAAAGACAAAGTGACAAAATAATTTAGAAGAACAAGCTTAAATTAGTTGTAGAGTGATGGCCTCCGTTTAATAGATGGAGGTGAGGAGGTGTAAATTAGTGTATGTATATAGGAGGGTGAGTATTATTAGTTAGTTACTTAACTATAGACAACAGGTTTTCGATCTCATTGTAGTTTAGCTTGCGAATGAATACATTCGCTATAACTACAGTTTACAACCGTAGATTTACATTTCTTTCTATTTAAGGGGTATAGCATATTATTTTTTCTTTCATACAGACAAGTAGATAGGATATGGATGTTTACAGAGTGGCAACATTCGTTAGCTACTGTTAGAAAGCTACGCTATTGTTGAGTGCCATAGGATATTATTTAAGATAAAACACGCGGACGAAGTTGCTGGCAGAAACTAAGTCACCTATCATTCCAAAACATCTACGTAATATTAATATTTTATCGTTTCCCAGTTGTCTCCTGTATTAAATGTGTAATTTCCCTTGTCTTGTAAACCACGTAATCTCTGTATATACGTAGAAACAAAATATCTACCAGGTCAGAACCCAAGGGGATCCCTGATCGAACCTGTCCGATACAACTCGATTTTAAGGGGACAAGACCGGGATCATCAGAATTTTAATATTTTTCACGAGTTTTGTGAAGTTAATTTTTCTCTTTGGGTATTTTATTTTTAAATAATGGTTATAGCGGAGGCCAAGACTTTTCATGTCAGAGTTCAAGGTTTTGCGTTTTGATGAAATCGAATCCAATTATGATTTTTAATGAGGATTGCTTTTTAGAGGTTTTGTTCGCATAATTATATAAGGTTCTTAGAACGAGCGTAAAACCTTTATTAATATAATAGAGGTCTATAAAAGCTAAAAAAGCTGTGAGAAATGGAAAGAATATTGGAAGGTTTGCCGAGCAGCATGGGCAGAAATTAATGATAATATTTTTTAATAATCAAAGATTATTAAAAAAATATTACCTAGCCATCCGAGAATTTTATAATTATAGGTAAAAACTCTAGCTTTGCCAGTGCGAGGATGTCGGAAATTAACCCTCGAAAACGTAGTACCGCAATAAAAAGTATCCTATGTGTTAATCCATATTATAAACTGTGTGCCAAATTTCATCCAAATCCTATTAGAAGCATAATACTAATGATTCAAATATTATGGTTAATTCATGCAATACTGCTCAGAAATTGTTCACAACGTGTCGTGTCTTGAATTATTATTATAATATAATTTCATGAATTCATGCAATCCTAGTACTTTTAGTAGGTTACTGAGATATCCGGACAGACGTTGTCCTGTTTCCTAGAACTCGATCGCAGCGCTACCTAGTGGGTCCAATTGGAAATCTAAACCATTCTCGAATCCACTTGAACACAAACAAAAAAAATCACCAAAATCGGTCCCGACGTTTAGGAGGAATTCAGTCACATACACACGCACAGAAGAATTATATACCTATATTAAGATTACTATAATAATAATAATAATAGGTAATTTTGCATAAAGCCAAATAACCTAACTGCCTAACCAAGCTTTCATAGCAACTTTACCTGCATACATGCTATGTCCTATGCATCCACTTCAAAATTCATCAATGGATTACAAACTTTGATGAACTTCTTGTTGGTATACTCCAGCATGCTCACACATTAAACTGCAACCACAAATTCACTGAGCTGAGCATGTGATTATGGAAATGTGCTTCTAAGATCGTTCATGAACCTTCTGTGGAAGCGATTGTTTTGGGACCAGTGTATGTAGAGTTTTGAAATCTGTGGCTAACCATGTGACGTAGACTCATAGACATGTGACATAGACCTGATCATCATCATTCTACTGCCCTTATTCCCATTTATTTGGGGTCAGCGCAGTATGTATTTTTCTTTCATTTTTCTGTATTAGTCATCATCTCGGTAGTCACTCCTTTTCTAGCCATATATCATCTTTCACACAGTCCATCCATCGTTTCTTTGGTCTTCCCTTACTCGTATAGCCCTCCACGTTCATTCATCGTTTCTGTGGTTGATTGTTGACTTACTACTAAACCTAGCAAACGATCCTTTTTAGGGTTCCGTACCAAAATAATAAAAAGGAACCCTTATGGTGCGACTGTCTGTCTGTCCGTCTGTTGAAACTATCAACTTGACTTTTAGATGATGTTTGCCCAACCATTTTGAAAATAAGTTTTTATTTTTGCAACAGGTTCTGAAAGGTCTTAAGTGGGGGTCTCTAAGTGGGGCTGTGGGGTATCATATGAAAGAGCGCTGTTTGCACATTCTCAAACATTTTTTTTAGGCCGCATAGTTTTTGACTTTTGATGAAAAACGTAAAAAAATACAGTTCCCCTTTATCTCCGAAGTTTGCATCATCTTAGAGAAAAATCTGAAATTATTCTATGTGGTAGAAGTTTATGTAATAAAAACTTTTTCCAAAAATATCACCCGACTTCCAAAACAAAACACTACAAAGTGAAAAATAACTTTAATTTCGGAAGTCGGTGTCTTTGCATCTGTATTTTAATTTTTTGCCACAGACTTCCGTAGTTATTTTTTTTTCACTTTGTGGGTTTTTTTGGAAGTCGGTTGACATTTTTGGAAAAAAGTTTTTATTTTTCACTTTTTAGTAGGTCAGTTTGTAATTTATCTAAGTTACAATATCCTAATGTCAACTGCTCATCACCAAAATACACACACAAAATATTTATTTTCCCGATGCAGGGACGTTAATTGTTGAGGAGTTCTCCCGGTAAATACCAGTAGAACTCCACATCACCATAAGCATTGTGACGAGCATAAATTACTCAGCAACCATTATTAAAGTAGGTACCTAATCGAATCGCAACCCTTGAAATAATTATTATTGAGTAGTTCCGGTGGCCATCTGTGATATTCATCATCATTTCCACTTGACCAAATGGTGCTTTCCAAAAACCATATGTTCACGAGATACTATCGGGTTGGCTAATAAGTAATGAGCGTTTTAGTTTATAATTTCTAGAATTTTCGGAAAGGTTCGAGAACGTTCTGTAGCAGAGGGTATATAATATAAAGAGCGAGTCGCGCTCATGCGCGTTATTGACAGTTTGGCTGTCAGTGCATAAAAGTTCACAAAGAAATGAGTGATATTAATACCGACGTACGATATTGTTTATTATATGAGTTTCAATCTGGGCATTCTGCTGCAGAAGCTACACGTAATATATGTCAAAGAATAGCTCCGAAGCAACAGCAAAGCGCTGGTTCCAACGGTTCCGCAATAACGATTTTTCCTTAACCGATCAACCAAGGTCTGGGCGCCCCGTGAAAATAGATATCGATAAATTAAAACTATTAATCGAAGAAGATCCTCGAAGAACCACACGCGATTGGCTGTTCAGCTCGAGTGCTCTCATGGCACCATAGAAAATCATTTACATGGTTTGGGAAAGACTTACAAATATAGTGTTTGGGTACCCCATCAATTAAATAAAGATCAGCTGACCTACCGAGCTGAGATTTGTGTACAACTTTTATCTTTCCGCCGCACATTTAATTGGTAAGATCATCTTATCACTGGAGATGAAAAGTGGGTTCTCTATGTTAATCACACACGCATGCGCCAGTGGCTGGGATGTATAGAACAGGGAAAACCAACGTCAAAAGGTGATCTTCATCCTCGCAAAGTAATGCTTTCTGTCTGGTGGGATATACATGGAGTAATAAGCTGGGAATTCCTTCCTACTAATACTACGATTACAGCAACAGTATATTGTGATCAACTCGAAAAACTGAAGCTTGACATCCATCGCAAACGTCCAAAACACGACAAAATATTTTTCATGCTCGACAATGCCCGGCCGCTTATTGCTAAGAGTACCAGGCTAAAACTATTGGAGCTTAATTGGGAAATAATACCCCACCCTCCATATTCGCCGGAATTAGCACCAACTGATTTCAGCTTGTTCCGATCACCTAGTAATAATTTACGGGGAAAAAGCTTTGACGATCAACCACACTTGAAACGATACATAGATGACTTCTTCAATTCAAAACCAACGAAGTTCTATGCGGACGCCATTCACTCTTTGCCAGATCGATGGCGAATGGTAGTAGAAAACGACGGTGAATATATTATTAATGATTAACAATTATTTATTTAATAAATAAATACAAATAAAATAGTTGTATGTCGCTCATTACTTACGAGTATTAGCCAACCCAATATATAAAATACCCAAATCGCTGTAGGTGTGCCCATAATACTTGAAGAGTTCCGATTTCTCCAGGACCTCATCATCAGATCCTGACCTGATGACAATGGGACCAACTAGAAAGTATACCCTTTCTATAAATATATAATATAAAAGATTCCGACGAACTGAGAACCTCCTCCTTTTTTAAGTCGGTTAAAAATAAAATTATGTCTCTAAATAGCACCCTTTTTTTTTAAATATATGATGGTACGGAACCCTCGGTGCGCGAGTCCCGACTCGCTCTTGACCGGGTTTTTATTTTAAAATTGTCTCATCTATAAAACTGGAGCTATAAAACGTGTGCTCATTTGTGTGTATATCAAAGAACGTTACATTAATTTGGTCGGGGTCCTCCATATTCAGATATTATTGACGCTTGACGTAGTTGTTTTATTCTGCTCGCTGCGATTTTAATAAACAAGGTAACGAGTATAACTCTACTGAGTTATATTTCGAAATCTTGTCCTGAACTACCGATCAATCTACCTAGCCTTTTCCTAGTAAGTAAGTTTGTAGAAACACTTTTACAAGTCAATCATGTTTTTTTTTAAACTACATAAGGTCGGCGTTTCCTATCTGACTACTCTGAGAAGAAAGGCCGAAACAAACTCAGAGGTCACAGTCTCTTATAAAGTCCAGACATAATATTGGTCACTTCATGTGAAGACCATGTAGATTGGTGTCTGAAATGGTCTTTTGAGGAAAGAACCACACAGATTGAGAGTCACTATATTGCAGTCGCCTTCCAGTCTAATCAGATGCAGCTGAATACCAGTATTTTACATAAAGCGACTGCTGATCTAACCTCTACAACTCAGCAACTGGGTAGCACGATAAAACCTCTTGGTAAAATTACCCCTACTCCCCCTTGTCCTGAAACCATGCTCCTTACCCGAACATTTATGACCCCCACAACATAGTTTAATCCAAAATACCCTCACTAATCCACTTCAGAACAGTGTATACAACATTTTAATATAAAGACAATGTTGCAGGCACTACTGAGAAAACGAGAAAATACATTTTAACGAGAGGAACTGGTATGACATAAAGATATTTATCTGAGATGACTGTAAAGGCGAAGAGGGTTGCACGCTCCTATCTTAGTCTTTTGATTGGATGCATTTACCTGGTTCTGAGCTAAGTTATGCATTGTATCAAGTGAGCGCAGACTGGATGGACTCAGTCAAGATTCTTGCATGAATATTTTGTTGTTTATAAGAACGTAGATACGTACTGGAATAGTTTTTCAGTAAGTGAAAGTTGAAATATGAAGAAAACTAAGATAGCATGACAAGAATGTAAGCTCGTACTTTTGCGTGAAAGTTACAATTCTAGATTATACGTATAAAACTGTATGTTCTAAAAATTCTTGTCAATGTAAAGTAAAAAAGAAACAATATCATGGGTTTACCAAAATCGCGCAAAATTGACCGTTTATTTCATTAGTTGGGCGAGTGGGTAAAAAATGGGTAGGTAAAAATGGGAAAGTTGCCGTGTTCATTATGATTAATAGTTCTGCTTTAGTAAAATAAAATTAAGAATAATATGTAACGTAATATTTTTGATTTTAATTAAACAATATATTTTTGATAAAATTGTATTTTATTGTAATATAGTTCAGAATATTTGTGTAAATGGCAACCCTGCAGACAGACGTGAAAATTGTAATTTAATTTGGTCAATTTATTTTTTAACTTTTACCCGGTATAAATTAAAATTGGGAAGGTAAAAATGGGTATTAATAGGTAACCCAAAGTTCGGGATTTTACTGGGTAGAGACCCATCTCTAGCCGCTAATTTACACATGGGATGAATGATTCATCCCATTTTTTTATTTAAGTAGTGGTTCGTGGGAGTAAAGTCATCCCACGCAAATCTGCTTTTGGTTAGAATTGAAAATGAAACCAAGTCATACTTTCAAACGAAACGTACATTACTATAAAGCCCTAGTCACTAGCTACGTTGCAAATCGGTTTTGTTTACAAAATTACCGCGGGTGGGGCGCTCAACGGTTTTCCCCGCGCGCGGGTGAGCACAGTGGTTCAGCACAGCGACTAGTTTCAATGCCTAAAGTAATTTAGGTTGTGTGCATGGCAACAACATGACACAACACTCTGATATTCAGCTTTATGCATCTGGCTATATGGAAGGTGGGACTCAAAACGACATCTCAGTACAATTTAACTATGCTTTTTTAGCAGTATGTGGGCATAATGGAGATTAGTGTGGTGTCTGGTTAGACTCCTATTCACCGCAATAATTGGAAGATGCGTACATTCTACACGTGCTAATTAGTGGGCTTCAGATAATTGTATACCTAGTTAGAACAGGACATAATTGAGTAGTGTCGTGTGGCTGGAGAGTAATTATAGCCTAATTGAAACCTGAATCAAGACAGTATGTTTGTAATTCAGAATCATTCTGTTTAGGGTGATGATCGGGCTATTTACCTTTCAATAATATACAGGGTGGCTTTGAAAACATGCGACAAAATTTAAGGGGGTGCTCTACCCATCAATATGAATAACTTTTACTATGGGACCAACTAAGAATTCGCAAAAATAATAACGACATTCCCATTAAAGTACATAGGTACCCGATTGGAAATTTCAAGCTTATTATATTCATAGATAATTTTCTCAATTTATTTATTTATTTGCTAACATGTAAAACACTGGTAAGTAGGCATGCATTAAAATGTCATGACACAGTATTAATACATGCACCCTGTAAGGGCACTGCAAAGGTTTCTAAATTAATTATATAATATTGATTCTAATTATTACAATTCATTACATTATACTAAAAATGTATCAATAATTTACTACATTTTATTTAAAATAAATCATTATCAAATCAATTTGTTAATTCATTATAGTCATATAGGTAAGCATAATATAGTATAACATATAACTATATAAAATGTTTATGTGAATTTGCAATTACATATACGTAGTTCTTCAAATTGCAATTTGCAATTTGAAGAACTACGTATAGGTACGCCTGAGTCTGGATTTGCGCCCGGTTGATGGCAATAGGCTCGCCCCCCACTACATGGGACTTAGGACGAGGCCAAACGAGCGTTATTTTGTGAGACTTGAGTCGCGTATTTTGAGTACCGCAATTTACGTTCAGATCGGTTAGGCTGCCAGACTGACGGACGTAACTTTAGTTGCTATCCAACGTTTGTACGGGGTACTTGTGTCGACTCTCGCGCATTCTGTAACTAACTGAAGCTGGCCTCGCTCCGCTTCCTGACCCTGAGTGCAATTCGGTTGAAATAATGTGCGTGAGTCAGCAGACAACTCTTTTTGCGTCGCCGTGTGGTACAAAAGGGCAGTATGAAACCGAATGCAGCGTAAAATCCGCGACTCACAGCTCAAAAAGTTACGCTCATTTGGCCTCACCCTTAATGATAACCGGCGAAATGTGAGTGTTACTATAGGTTACCTCCGCCTACTTACCTGAATTTGCGGTAGTGTCACGTCTATGTTAAATATTTAATGGAAAGAGCTCATACCATTCAACTAGACAAAACCAGCCTGGTAATAGTTTCCAAACCAAATGTGCGTTTACTGAGCATCGGGGATCGTCCTTTTCAAAAGTATTCGTATATGAATCGATACGACTGCCATTTGATTTCAAACATATTTCAATGTTTAACTATGTAAACTAATACACCGAATGCAAGTTTGTTAAAACATATCGATAAACTGGTGTGTGTGAATGCAAACAGAAGGGTCAATCAAAGTTAATATCATGCAAATATAGTGTATTTACTAAACGTGTCAATTTTGTACTGAAAGTCTGTGCTTATTGAAAACAAACATGTTTCAAAGAGATTTGTTTCATTTAACTATTAATTCTGAATGTTTGGCTATTATAATATTTGTTACCCATTACATTAATGTTTGAGTAAATGTTATTCTAATAATGAATAAATATTCATGGGTTGAAAAATATTTTTTACCCTACCAAAAGTCTCGATCGGCACCGCTTTGGTTTTCATCGTTTTGAAAGAAAAGTACCTATTCCATTTCATACTACTTGCAATCTATGATTTTGTCGTGAAAATATTGGTACTAAATAGACAGAAACATTCACATTATCAGTGGAAACATGCATTTTATAACTACCTATTAAAATCAAGAAATAACAGGTTTTTTAATAGTATCCTGCAATAGAAACTGTTTTCACAGAAAACTTATTCTTATGTTGGTAGCAGTCTGCTTAAATAGTGAGTTACCATTGTGCAAAAGTTTGAAAAGAAAAAGTTATGATATTATTATTCAGCAAAAGATATTTTATGATACTCATAAATTAAACATTACTTAAAAATAATTTGAGTGGCATGTTGAGTAGCATAGAAACTTGTTTTCTTAGCCACACAGTTATTCTCGATTTTCGATTTTATCCCCTACTAGCCTTTTCCCAACTATGTTAGGGTCGGCTTCCAGTCTAACCAGATGCAGTGGGATACCAGTATTTTACATAGAGCGACTGCCTCTGTCTGACCTCCATAACCCAGTAACTGGGTAATACTGGGTAATACAATACCCCTTGGTAAGACTGGTTGTCAGGCTTTCGGGCTTCTGACGACCCGTAACGGCTGCCAAAAATCCACGAATGACAGCCGGGACCAACGGCTTAACGTGGTTTAACGAGGCACGGAGGAGTCTCGGTATATAAATAATGCCTTTCACGGACCAACCCCGGCAAGCGTAGCTTAACCTGATGTATCGACCTGTGCGGCTGTTATTACTTAGCCACGAGCTCCTCATATTGTAGGCGTGGCGTCCTTTATAACTATCACCATTCCCATTATTAAAGAGTTTGAGGAGACAATTATAACTAGACCAAGCATTATGGTGAATTTTGGCATATATGCAGATAGACGTGTCCAACACACATGACCTATCTACATATAAGTAAGCATAACACAACATATCTGGCGAAATGTGTTTGAACTATAGGTGCAGTCACGAGCACAAATATGTATACATAAAACCAAATTCAAAATATTTTTCTCGTGTAATAACGATTGCAACTTTGAGATAAGAACTATTTCAGAATATTATGGGTTCGAAAATGTTATTTTTTTAACAATATGAAATTACAATCAATACAGTAGAAGAAAATCAATTTTAAAAGTTGCTCATGACTACACCTCCGCCTAACCCTTCGAGGATTACAGGCGTGATTATGTAAGGTAGGCCACGTCTTAGATTAGCTCATACACTGTGTGTCCGCCGTACCGGGAATGGGATGACAACCGCGAGAAACGAGATTATTCGGCCATTGTAAATGTACTGTCCGTTACTTCGGCGCCGTCATCTGTTTTCTCGTTGACGTTCCGTTCCCGGTGCTGTGCAGACAGTGTTAGGGTACTTTTTATCCGGGTAAATAAAATAGTTGCTTGTAATGTGTCTTAGCAAATATTTTAAGCAATATTTAGTGTAAAATATAATACTAAAGCAGCTACTATAAGACAATACATTTCCATTAATGGATTTGTAAACTCACATTACAAGCTTACTAAATGAATATTTTATTCACTGACAAACTAAAGTCAATTTCAAAACCTATTTATCTCTAACTCAGTTTCCTAATCCTGAAATTTAAATCAAAAGCTGTTCATTATTTGACTTGAAAACAAATACGGTACATTTTATGTGATGGAAAATATTCTCTTTTCGGAAGCTTCGTAATTTGTTTAATATTTGAGTTATTGCGGTATTTAGTTTAGAATTCATTTGATTACTCACCGATGATGATATTGTTGGATAAACAAACTTATTTGTGTTTTGTATATTATGAGTAAATTTAAATTTGAAAGGTAGTTCGTTTGGAATACGTTTTTGATTTTTTGGTACACCGTGACATGCCTTTGATACCGTAAGATTGTTATAATATACTTTGTATTTTCTCCAACTAAAATCTGGTTTATCTTCTCCTTCCATTACTCTCTTACATTACAGATATGATGTGATATTTTTTATTACTTTTATAAATTTTCGATTACAACACAGTATTAAAAAAAAAATAAGCAAGAATTTACTCATTGCCATGTGAATTTTCCGGATAATTCTCTGTTCTGCATAGGATTCCGTAGATTATTTCTCGTCTCATTATAATTTAATGGCGGAGTGTATCTTACAAACTTTTATCTGTATTGTTAACTTCTTATCTGTAGTGTAGTTTACTTGCAAAGAAAATACATAAAATAAATACAGCCATCCTTATAAAATGCAAATGTGTACCCACAGCGAAATTCAGAGGAAAATCGTTATTGAATTCCGCTTTGTGTTTACATGTGACTGTACCAAAATATTTGTTTTCATGAAACGCTTCCACCATTACAAAAAAAAAAAATAAAATCTTTTGGAGAATACATTTTCCTGTTAAATTTGCGTCAGATTCACTACAGAAATCGTAATATCAAGCCGATGTAAGCTCCCCGATTTCAGCGTTCCCGTTACCGTGAAACTATGTCTGTTCAGAAATTCTGCAACCACCAAATAGGGGTCGCTTTGCAGGGTCTATCTACGTAATAAAACAACGTTACAATAAAGCAATTATCAAATAATTTCAGAAAGAGCTTCTCACCGTTTAATGTAACTGACAAGCCGGCCGCTTTCCCGTGCCACACAACAAGCAACCACGTGATTGGGGAACAAAACATCGCAACAATTACGTCACTATTGTATATTCTTTATTTGAATAGGTTTTATTTTATGAAAATTGATAAACACAAACACTTGTTATCGCGAGCGTTTGGCGGGGAGCGTCGGGGCGTTACGACGCGTCCGTTTTTGCCGACTGCTCGGCAAGCACTGCCGGTTGCCTGAAGCTTCGCCCCCGCCCGCCCTTTACGGGCCTTTCTTTGTTTCCCTCATCTCCCCTCGCGCCGTGTTAAACAAATCTCCTCGTGCCGTGATCTTCATCGTCAATTGATTTGTGACGAAATAATTTCGCCGTGATAATTGTTTTAGCGGGAATTAGCGAATGTTTTATGCTTTGGGCGGCTATAGGGAGATTTAAACCCGTTATGGGGTTGCTTGATTTAGGTGAAGAGATATTGGTTTTCGCTGTTACGGTGAGATAAGTAAAATATAAATTCATATTATTGTCTTTTAAGTTCGTTTTTCATTGTATTACAACGAAAATAATGAGTTTCTAAAAATTTCACTTGGACTATATTTCAAATTATTCCTGATACGATTTCCACCTGACTGTAAAATTGTTTACCGTGTTGGTATCATAAATAATAAACCTGTTTAAATTAATATGATATCAATTATTTATTATTCTTAAAATAATGTTAGGGAAGTATCTGTTCTTAAGGTTCCGTACCCAAAGCCTACCGCCTACGGGATCCTATTAATAAAGCTCCGCTGTTCGTCCGTCTGTCAATTTTTTGAAACGTAATAGGTAGATACTTACTTTTTACAGAATGCGTATAATTTTTTGACTAATATTTAATCAACTGGATCATACAATAATCTGTTATCATAGTCATACCTGTCAAATGTAATTCACAGTATGTCTGTTTGTTGCTTTTACGTATATTTTTTGCTATGAAAACCTCATCAACATATTCGTACCCAGCCTTTTTTGATTTTATCGATATTTTTATAGCAATGCTTTTATGTGAATTGTACGTTGTTAATATTTTATGTGCCAAGCTTTAAATGGAATATAATAATAAATTATCCGGGATTAACATGTATTCGTGATTGGAAACAGGGTTTTTTTTTAATGCCTTGTTGTTTTAAATATAAAGTATGCGCAGGTGCATAATCTCGCTAATTGCATAAGTAAATCATTTTGCACTTGCATCAATACATTATCTGCCTAGCTTTTTCCCTTTGTCCCCCACAAAATTATTAACCTTCATCTGGTTAATCGGCTTCCAGACTAACCAGCTGCAGTTGAATACCAGAGTTTACAAAGTGCCTGCCTATTTGACCAGCCTGCTTCTGGGTAACACGATACCCCCTTGGTTCTCCCCAACCTGATACTTAAAAACATTCTTATTTGTAACTAGCATTCGCCCGCGTATTGGTCGGTAATTACCCCACGGGAACGTACTACCTGGATAAAAAGTATTCTATGTCCTAATTCAGATCATGGTCTACCCATGTGCCAAATTTCATTCACATCCGTTTAGCCGTTTTATCGTGAAAGCGTAACAAACAAACAAACTCACTTTCGCATTTATAATATGAGTTTACTGCAAAATATTATATTCTACGTCTCTGCCTACCCCTTCGATAAATTCAGGCATGATGTTTGAACCCTGCCTTACCCTACAGGTACATTGTACCCTGTAGGTATGTATAATGTGAGCTTGTAATTAACTGGATTTCGTCGCCTACAAAGTTATGGTGATAAAAACATAAGCTTTCAAGACCAGTCGTAAATATTAAGTAAACCACCCAATGTTACGATAACAAATTAATGAGGATTTTTTATTACATAAGTACCAAATTATATCGTAAAAATTCCGACATCCAATGATTGCAGAGCCCTCCATCTTGCCGAACGTAATTGGCAAATGTCATTAATGAAACGTGAAATTGTAAATGTTTACGATATTTTTATTGATCAATCTCACGTGTGACGACAAATCGAACGTCTTTATGTATCTTCACCACATGAATTGTTTCTGCCATCCTTGAGATTACAGTGGCAAGCAGATTTGCTTAAACTTGAGATCGACTATAAGGGATTCTACCATACCCACTCTACCCTTAAAGCAGGTCAATATTACAAGAAAAGTGTTAAATAATTGTATGAATTATAGATCAAGGGCACTGATCTACAGCCGTGTACCAGAAATGTATGGTCATATTTAACATACAGCTACAGACCATTAAATTGAACAAATTTACTAACTAGGGTATCTGCTATAGTAATTGGCCACGCTATAGTACCTGGCCACGCTGTAGTAACTGGCCTCTCATAAAATAGAGGTAGAAACAAAGTAATGCAAGCAAGCTCATGAATGAAAAGCACAACAAATATATTGTTTGTGCTTTCTTCTTTACTTTGAAGTCTTATCTCAAAGTTGCAATAAAAACGATTTTGAATTTTGTTATGCGTATACATATTTGTGCTCGTGACTGTACCTCTTTTTTATGAGTGGCCAGTTAACATAGCATGGCCAGTTACTATAGCAGTTTATACATTTGGATCGAATAGATATTGAAGTTTTGTAAAGGACAGCTGATAATTTTTTCGCGATTACGAAGTTTTGATGATATCTACGACACCCTTAACGGCGCACCGAGCTTTTTATACACGTTTTTTTTTATAACCGATGTTTAAAGTAGTAAACGATTAAATTAAAATGTAGGGAAATATATTGGTATTATTGGGGATATAATATACTGAGTATACACGATGGAAACACGATTTGATAAAGTTGGCTCTTTAGAATAAATTCGCGAAGTTACCTCTTTTGGAGTAATTTTTTCCTCTATTCTCTAACGAAAAATATTGAAAATGTGCAAAAGTGTGTTATTTTCTTTACTCTTTAAATGATAAATGATTTTATTTCTGTAAGTAGGTTTGTACAAACACTTTTACAAGTCAATAATTTTTTTTTAAACTACATGAGGTCGGCGTTTCCTATCTGACTACTCTGAGAAGAAAGGCCGAAACAAACTCATAGGTCACAGTCTCTTATAAAGTCCAGACATAGTCTTGGTCACTTCATGTGAAGACCATGTAGATTGATGTATGAAATGGTCTTTTGAGGAAAGAACGACACAGATTGAGAGGACCTGTCCAGTCAGTGCACGCATTTGTCAGTAATCGCGCAGCTCAACTCAGAACTTAAGGAGCTCAACGATTCGACGAACAATGCCAAAGAAAAGACATTTCGGTAGGCCGCATAAATTGCTCAAACTGCCAGACCATGATTAAAAATAACTGAGAGAAAAAATAAAACAAACAAAAAAAGCAATGACCTACATAGTCTTCAAATTCACAATAATTAAAATAATAAGATAATTTACAAAGTAAATATTCACACGTAAAGAAAAAGACAGAGACAAAGGCAAAAGCTCGGTACGCCCTTAAATATGACACATTTCGGATACACGCTCTATAATTCTTAAATTTGTTTTTCGTGCGGGAACCGTGATGGACCTATGGTGTAGGACCATAATAATTGCAACACTTAAAAAACCTCAGTTTTTTTATATATTTAAAAGTGTCTATAGTAAATGGCCTTATTTCATAAACCAACTACAATGACAAAATTATCTTCACAGCACAAAGCTATCTTTAAAGGCCTTCTATAATCACCCAGAACCATGTCAGTTTCAAGTGACCGAATCAGGGTTGTCACTTTATTATAAAATCCTAAAAGCTGTATCACAATGCGGGCCAACCCTCGACCCGTAATTACCTTATATCATTAGCAGCGACGAGCAACCGTATCGACGGTATTTTATTAAATTCGCATCGGGTAACTGATGAACGATGTCGCAAGCCTTTGTTGCTGCTTTCAATTTGTTTGTCATCAATTTAGATATGTGTGTGGAATAAACATAGGTGCTCCTGTAATCATAATATCTGAATAGTATACTTTAACGTGCTATGATAAAGATGAGCAAACAAATGCTGTGGAGAAACTTCGGCGTTTATCCAGTTGTGAACTAAAATAATCTTTGTCGAGATTTAAGCGCAGACCACACAGAGAACGAAGCGAAACGAGGCTGTTCGTTTAGCTTAGCGTCTTTTCATACCTCAGTTCATAGTTCGCACTGTGAACGGAAGTAAGATACGACGCTGTAGATATGTACAGATAGATATACATATGCCAGCCAGTACAGATAGATGTAGATATAGATATGCCATAGATGTAGATATGCCAGCACATCAAGCTACTACAATCTGTCAAATTTCTTTAATAGATTTTCAACTTTATCGCTAAAGCATTAGGTTCAAGGTTAATTGGAAAAATTTGACAGTTTCGGGTAGCTTGACCTGCTGGCGTCTCTATATGAGTGAAGCTAAATGAACTTACGTTTTGTTTCGCTTCGTTCTCAGTGTGGCCTGCGTTTTAACCCATTGAATGTCGTTACCCGTCGAATCACAATCACTGGCCACGAATATAGTTTTTAACCGAAAAGTGCCCTTGAAATTTAAAAATAATAAAGTGAATTGGCCCGACAAGTCTAGCCCGCCGCGTTATTGTAGCTTCATACCTAAACTGGAGTGTCTATCATCAATGATATTTTGCTTTTTTTTTGTTTTTGCTTTTTTTTTTGTTTTATTTTTTCTCTTATTTTTAATCATGGTCTGGCAGTTTGAGTAATCTATGAGGCCTACCCCAATGTCCTTTCTTTGGTATTGTTCGTCGAATCGTTGAGCTCCTTAAGTTCTGAGTTGAGCTGCGCGATTACTGACAAATGCGTGCACTGACTGGACAGGTCCTCTCAATCTGTGTGGTTCTTTCCTCAAAAGACCATTTCAGACACCAATCTACATGGTCTTCACATGAAGTGACCAAGATTATGTCTGGACTTTATAAGAGACTGTGACCTCTGAGTTTGTTTCGGCCTTTCTTCTCAGAGTAGTCAGTTAGGAAACGCCGACCTCATCTAGTTTAAAAAAAAAAATATTGACTTGTAAAAGTGTTTGTACAAACCTACTTACAGAAATAAAAATCATTTATCATTTATCATTAATGAATCTGTGGTTCTGTGTTAGATGGCCGCCCAGCTTGAATCCTAAACTTAGTATTTCCTATTCGGGGTGTCATTACATCTGCTCAGGCCCGTGCTTTGAACTTCAATTTTCCCTGGTACGCCTTGTTATCAGTTCTGCTATTACTCTAGTAACGTGACAAAATACTACTGAACGACTGCTTCGTTGCAGTCGGGTATGTTTTAAAATACTTAGGCGCGAAATCCTAAATCTGAAAATATACCCATATACCTCAACTCGGCCAGTGACGTCACAAATGTTAGGTAAAGGTACACTTTAATTAATTATTTCCGACTTTTAGATTTGCAAACATACCCGACGGCAACACGGTCTCTCACGTCATGAGTGTTGTGTTAAGGTATAGATCACACTAATATTATAAAGGCGAAAGTTTGTGAGTGTGTTTGTATGTTTGTTCCTCTTTCACGCAAAAACTCCTGAACGGATTTTGATAAAATTTGGCACACAGATAGTTTATAACATGAATTAACACATAGGATACTTTTATCCAGATATTACTACGGATTATAAACTTACGCGGGTAAAACCGCGGAGCGCTCCTAGTACTATATACGCTCCGCTGCCATCAATTTCATGATGGCTGTCACGGCAGCCACAACTCATCTAGGAAACCGTAGCTTAAGAGGCCTATGTATACAGAATATTGCGAGGAGCTTGTGGCTAAGTGATAACAGCCGCACGGGTCGATCGATCAGATAAAGCTACGCTTGCCGCGGTTGGTCCGTGGATGGGTGACCATCTTTACATACCAAGACCCCTCTGTGCCTCGGAAAGCACGTTTAGCCATAGTTTCTGGCTGTCATTCAAACCCGAAAGTCTGACAACCAGTCTAACCAAGGGGTATCGTATTATCCAGTAACTGGGTTGTGGAGGTCAGATAGGCAGTCGCTCCATACTGGTATTCAGCTGCATCCGGTTAGACTTGAAGCAGACGCCTATATAGTTGGCAAATAATGGCTAGGCAGATGATATACAGAATATTGCGATAGGTCAAGTTGATTGACACATCAAAGGCCTAAGTAGGTACCTTGTAAATATTACCTGAAAATGAAATATAATAATTAAACAATAACCATTTCCTTTTTCAATCTTTCAACGAGCCGATCTGTGACTGGCAGTTTTCATTATATTAATATTTAAACAGCGACTTTATTAATTACAAAGCGTATATTTGCCGACGGCCAGTGTCAATACGAATTAAATATGTTTTAATTTCGCGTTCACGGGACATCAGTCATACGGTATCTGGTTAATTAATTATAATATTTGAAATTCGAAGGCCCATAGTGATGTGGATATTTTACGTGAAACATGATTGAACGAATGGCTGGTACTTGGCAGTTTAATTTAGCAGGAAATGTGAAGCCAACAAGGCTTTTGTAGTTAATTTTCCTGTTGTTGTATTTAAATGTTAATAGAATTCTCGGATAACTGCTTATGTACGTGATGAAGATCCATTTTATACGAACAATTGGCAGGGAATTGTCAAAAATCATCCGCCGACGTGGTTATGAATCTGACATATTTGAAAAAAACCGGTCAAGAGCGAGTCACGAGGGTTCCGTACCATCATATATTTAAAAAAAGTGTGCTATTTAGAGAGATGGTTTTTTGGATTTGGTTTGATGGATTTTTCCTGTAATCTTTACATTAACTTCTATCATATATAATAATTTCAGATTTTTCTATATTCAAACTGAGATAACGGAGGGACGGTATTTTTTTACGTTTTTCATCAAAAGTCGAAAACTATGCGGTCTAAAATAAATGTTTGAGAATGAGCATACAGCGCGTTTTCATATGATACCCCACATACCCTAGTAGCCCCCTTATTATTTGCAAAATAGTTGGGCAAACGTCATCTAAAACTATTCCAAATTTAAGCTGATAGCATTAGTAGATAAGGTTTCTTTTTTACCATTTTGGTACGGAACCCTAATGACTGAATAAAAAAATAAATGAACGGGGTAAAACATTAGGCATTAAGTCCGCCTTTGTACGGTATTTGTTTTTACTTGTGCATAAAGTTTTAATAAAATAAATAAAACACGCAAACGGCTATTAAGTATGTGTACCTATAACTAAACTTACACTTGAATTTTGAGTTATGAAGTTTTAAGTTCAAACAATCCTAATCAGTTCTTACTGAAAAGTACTAACAGTATTTGTTAAACCGTTTCACATTATCGAGTCGCACAATCTGGATTTATTTAATCGTCCGTTAGAGCAAGCTTATCGGATTTGAAACTGCTTACCTATACCTTATTTATTTAAATTACAAAATCAATAGATTTATGGTAGAAGCATGTTTAAGGCTAATGATGATCGTTCCTCACCAGGTCTGCTGGACAAAGACTATACAGAAAGTCTATATACGCAGTACTGCAGACCCTGCTAGCCATTCTCTGTCCCACTTTATCGCATTCGCCGATGAGAATTTCTCACATTTCAACGTACATTGCTCGCTCACAGGTGGCCCTTATCCCAGGTGCCGTGGAAACGGTAGCCACCAGTTAATGCATAATGTATGAATTGCGAGCGTCGATCGTCGACACAATGTGTTTTGTTAAGATGTTGCTCGTCTATTGGAAATTAGGTCACATTAAAGATACACCACCTTTGGTAAGATAAAGTGGAAGGCGATGATGAACCTTTTTGATAGAAGCTATACTGTTGGATAAGCCATTATCTTGTTGTTGTTTTGCTTAGACATAATAACATACATCATTACACTATGAAGTACCATCTAGACAGAATGTACCAGAAACGTGTGGTCAAATTTAAGGGTGTGGTGCAGACCATCAAACTGAACAACTTTCTCCATGGGGCCAACATCGTAATCGAGACCAAATTATCAACTATCCCGTATAAAGCTTCAATACCTACTCGACACAAATGTATGGGACGGCTGATATTTCTTCCTCGATTACGATATTAGTCCCGTGGAGAAATTTGTTCAGCTTGATGGTCTGTTCGACCACACCGACAGTCAAGACAGAAAAATTGGAAATGACTTTTCGGTTCGTCTTATTCAATCTTGAAGTCCCAAAGAATAAAGTTTTCAGAATGGTGCTTGCTGAAATGCAGTAGAGGGTTACCTGCTCGATGGCAATAGCAGATGGACATGGACAATAGCACCGTTCAGAGTGATAAATGTCTTTTACAAAATTATTCAAAATCCAAATCAAAAGTCGTTTATTCAAACTAGGCTGATAATCAGCACTTTTCGAACGTCAAAATTACATAAGATAGTCCCCCAAAACGCCCGCCCTTCACCACTTCCTAGTGCTTTAGCTGGGGAGAAGAAGTGGCGCAACAAACTCCCTAGCAGCACAGCTGTCTGTTCAGTTAAAAAAATTGATTGTATACAGCACTGCGTAAAATAACTTGTAAGTATTACGGAACAAAACATGAAATTAAATTAAATTCATTGCCATAAGTCAGCTAGCACACGCCAACATACCAAAAAAAGAAAAGAAAAAAAAATCGAAAACTATACTCAAGCAGAAATAAAAATACAAAATTAAAAACGTAAATAAAAGCCTCCAGGCATAAAGGGCGTGCCCCCTTATATATAGCCATATATGTAGCAGTAACTCGAAGTCACAATAAACAAGGACCATCGAAGTAAAATAAATTAAATAAGAGTTAATTACTAATAACAAAACAAAACCAAGGTCAGCAAGACGACCAGTCACCACAAGCAGCACCCGTTTACGAGCATAACGCAAACGCAGTATTGATTGTATTCAAGTGTAAATACATATTGCGCCGACCCCAGATAAATTGGGACAAGAGCAGGAGAATGATGAGTCAAGAGCAAGCATGCAATGAGAAGCTTTACAATCGGTGAACTTACTCCTATAAGAAAATGCTTGTAAAAATAAAATAAATAGCTCTTTTGATCTAAAATAAATAATTATTTTAGCGCAATCACGTCTGAAAATTGAGCTCATCCGCCTTGATGCAAAGAGCTCTTCAAACTAAACACACGATGACATTCCGTATTTAATCAACTCCCTCCCCCACCTCTTTATAAACTCAAACACATACTTGATTAAACTAAACACGTGAAAAATAATTCCAAAACGCTCCCGTGTGAGGATCGAGTGGTTACCACTACATAGATAGGACCAGAAGGCCGGCTCCACGCAACGAGTAAAAACGCATGATAGAAAGAGAGAGAGAGAGTGTGCAAGGGCACGTGCGACAGGCATTTGTTTAACAGTAAGTAAAAAGAATGAGAAGAATAATAAAGAATATAAAGAAAGAATAAAGAATATAAAGCATCAACCGTGTAAATTAATAAGTGATGGTTAGTCAAATAAGTCCATCTCCCATTGATTAGTTGTCATTTCAAATACAGTTGGAAAGTGATAAGCTTGGTGACTATTATCTACATTCATGACCATGACAATGTGATAATGGAAGTGGAATTGCAGCAGGCATAAACTCGCTGTGTATGCTGTAGATATGTATGCATTCGTTGAATAGATTTGATAAATACCACTTTTATAATACTTTCATAGTTCCCATTTATTTTATTATTTTAATTAATTACATAAAGTCCGATATTTCTACTACAACTAATTATCACCTTGTATTATAAAATTACAAATATAAAGAATCTAAGAATCTTAAAGAACTAACGTCACCATCTTGTTTTTAGGGTTCCGTGCATCCGATTAAAATAATTTAACCCTTACAGAATCACTCGTGTGTCTGTCTGTCCGTCTGTCACAGCCAATTTGCTCGGAATCTAATTGATCGATTAAATTGAAATATGGTACACACATGAATTTCTGTGACCTAAAACATGGGCGTGACGTAAATACTAATATGAATTTTGAATATGGAGGTCACTTTTTGTAACAAATTTAACTTCAATACCAACCATAGACTGAGTTGAAATACTCGTAAATAAACCAATCAGAGTTGAAATAAAATCAATACAACCTAAGAAACCTAGACCGAGACAGGAACTAGCAATTGGTAAGCTCAGCAAGCATCAAATGGAGCAACTAGTAGTCACCCTAAGAGATAAATTCACAGACTTCAAAGAGAACACAAAGACCATGGGGACTCAAGAAAAATACAACTGGATAGAGAATATTATTAAAGTTCAACTACAACACACTGCTAAGATCAGACCTGAACCGAGAAAGTGGCTAACAATGAATACCATAAAATTACTGGAGCAAAGAAACCAGCTAATCAACGCAAAAGAAATAAAAGACAGAAGTAGACATTTAGCGAAAATTAGTAAAGACATCAAAGAAAGTATAAGAATGGACAGGAAAATAAATAGAATGAAAATTATCGAAAAACATGTAGCTAAAATGGGAGGTGTTAAAGAAGCTCATAAGGAATTAACAAATTCAAAAGACTGGATCGTAAAAATTAAAAATGACAGCAGAGAGTGGAACCACTACAGAACAAACATTTTAGGAATCGCTACATCCTATTACAAAAAAATATATGAACACAAAACCGCTCGAGACAAAAACGACCTAGCGGAAATCTCAAATATCCCTAACATCCTTCAGACTGAAGTAATAAAAGCTATAGATAGTCAAAAGAGAGACAAAGCACCAGGACCCGATGGTATAAACAACGAAATCCTAAAAGTAAGCAAAGAAGTTATAACACCAGTCCTCACTGACATGTTTAACGAGATATTATATACCGAAATTATCCCACGGCAATGAACAGAATCAAACATTATTCTTCTATATAAGAAAGGAGACAAATATGAAATAAATAACTACCGCCCTATCAGCCTTATGTCCAACCTATACAAGGTATTTGCCAAGATCATACTAAATCGGATTGAGAAAACATTAGACGAACACCAACCCATAGAGCAGGCGGGTTTTCGTAAAGACTATTCAGCGATCGACCACATTCATGTAGTACGCCAAGTTATGGAGAAGTATAAAGAATACCAATGTACCTACTACATCGCATTTATCGATTATAGCAAAGCATTCGATTCTTTGTTTCACGAAAAGATATGGGATCAAGGAATTGAACACGAATACATCTGCTTAATAAAGCATGTTTACAGCCAGAGTACCGCGAGAATCCAATTAGAAAAGAAAGGAGAACCTTTCAGAGTAGGCAAAGGCGTATGACAAGGAGATCCTCTGTCACCAAAATTATTCTCGGCGGTACTAGAATCCATATTCAGAGGTCTTAATTGGGAAAATCTCGGTATCAATGTAGACGGTATCTCGTTAACTTACTTGAGATTCGCAGATGACATTGTGCTATTTGGAAAATCCCCGGAAGACATAACAAAAATGATAAACGAACTGGCAACGCAAAGCGAGAAGGTAGGGTTAAAACTGAACCCGGAAAAAACAAGAGTAATGACAAACGGAGAGAGAATTACTATAAATTTAGGAAACAACCAAATTGATTACACAGATGAATATATTTACCTGGGACAGCTAGTAACAGATGATAATCCAATGCGCAAAGAAGTTGAAAGAAGAATAACCAATGGCTGGAGAAGGTACTGGGGTTTGAAAGAGATTATGAAAGATAAAAACCTTCATATGAATATAAAAAACAAACTATTTAACACTTGCATACTACCAGTTCTCATGTACTGCAACCAAACATGGACCTTATCACAAAACTTGACTAACAAACTTGCAACATGCCAATATACAATGGAAAGGAGCATGATGAATGTGAAAAAGTCAGACCGACTGAAAACCGTGTAATAAGAAGCAAAACAAAGGTTATAGACATAACGTGTAAAATTAGAAAGCTTAAATGGCGATGGGCAGGGCATATGATAAGAGGAAAAGACAAATGGAGCAAAATTGTGACACGATGGTATCCTAGAGAAGGTAAAAGGAAAAAAGGTAGACCACAAAAAAGATGGGATGACGACATAAGACAAGTGGCAGGCGTCACATGGAACAGAGTACCTCAAGAAAGACATGAGTGGAAAAGGTTGGATGAGGCCTTTGTCGACTGGCAAACAGATCTACAGAGAATAAGTAAAATTCAAATAAGGGACTGGATTAAGGTTTACATTAAATTTAAGTTTTCTATGTATTTTGTCATAATTGTAATATGGATCTGAATAAAAGGCTATATTATTATTATTATCATCTTATATATCTCGAGACCTGTGGTCCCGGACCTTTGGAAGGCGTACGAGGAGCCGAAGCCAACTCGCAGAGGCCCCTTAGATAATTTTAAATGATGAGGAGGCACCAACCGACGATTATCCCTGTATGCACTATGCAAGTGCACCCAAGGACAACCCCCGGTTGGGACAGGACTATTTTTGTACGTGGAAACAAAACACATTGGGCTATGGGTTTGGGTGGCTAAAGTGGATTGGGTAACTTGAACTATGGAAGAACTATGTCCCCTGCCTGACCAATGTTATATATTATACACGGATAAAATGGCAGGGGTGACTTGCACACTCAATAATGGGCCCCCGGAGACGGCCGCTAGCACATAGTGACGTAGCGACAAGGGGGTAACACTTCCGGAGGTGCTTGAGGAGTGGAGAGGTATTCCACGGCTATCAGGACAATCCCGGAAGTACGGTCAAGATCCCTACCAGCACCTTACTGGAATACTTCCTTCCTCCGAGCACGTTTGCTCTTGCGAATCTCTACTCAAGCCGGCCAATAAAGGCAAGAAAGAGGTGGGAGCTCTGTTCCTCGTCAGTGTTCACTCCAGCCGGCCAATAAAGGCAAGCCAGAGATGAGGACAAGATTTCTCCCGGGAGATAGGGTCCATGGGGTCGCTACTGCCCATCAGCTTGCGACATGCTGCCCTGTGGGTTTTTGTATCTCTCTTGGTCTGGCTCCTCATCCTAGACCCGTTCCGGCAAACTCTACCGGCACAGACCTAAAGTTTGGAGCACGCAAGCCCCACCACGACGTCAACGTAGAGATACAGCGGTGGGGTTGTGGAATTGTTTATTATCATTATTATATAATAATAATGATAATAAACAAATTATTATCATTATTATTATATAATATCTCAACATTGGGCGTATAAACTTACATTTGCTGTTGGTAGTAATGGAAGTATGTTTTTTAACTACAATCTTATGTTTCTTCTTAGGATAAATTCATCCCAACTCCGGAACCCTTCATTGTGCGTGGTCTGACATGCACTATGCTGGTTTATTTCAATACATTTCATTCACAAAAAATGGCACAAATGTACATACAAGCGCCGAAAGATCCTTGTCGCATTGTAGCTTGCACAAAGGTATGCAAGTATAGCTTGCTAGCTCTTCAGCTTTTCTGTAAGATACAGGGGCACGTGTAATTGCGGCTTAAGTAGAGATCACCTTACGTATACCTACGCGTTTTCAGTATTTGTATCGCCCCGGCCTTCTGTAACTTCTTATTTGGTGGTGCCAGCGTGCACTTCAAAGCGTTCGGTTGCTAAGCAACGGGACGGCATACCGCGTCGCGTGTCACCCGTGCAACGCGACCGTTCTAATTATTCCCCCCACTGACACCTTCGCTCGGTTATATTGGGATGAAATCGGGTTTACTTTGATAGTGATATTGTTATAAATAATAATATGGCATTCGGATGAGTTTCAGGTTTAATACACCCTGCATTTTGACATAACATAACATGTCGCTTGTTTTCCCCGAACGGTTAGGCAGAGGTGTATCAATAATAATAGTACACCCATTTTTCCCCAGTTATTTTCAAGTCCCATGTAAAAGAAGACGAGCCTATTGCCGTCAACACGGGTACAAATCCAGATCTCGGACTGGTACTAAGGAATTCCTCCTAGAATTCCAGCATTTTAGAAAATACATAATCTTTTCAGATTTAAAAAATACTGCAAAAAAACAGTAAAACTACTGAACCCTATTTTAACTGATATTGATTAGGTAAGCCAAAGGCACCTTGTTGCTATATAATAAAAATGATTTAATTCAGACCTTAGATTGTTAGTAATAAGTTAGTAACAATTTATGCTTATTGGCTCAGTTAGTAATGTTAGTACCCTTACCGTCTTAAACCTAAAACCACCTCCATCAGGTGCCTTTGGTGAGGCAGTCTGGTCTCGCAACAATCATCTTCAGGATGCCATTCCGACTGTTACGTAAACGTTGTAATAAGGATGCTGCCTTCTTACGCATAATGGCATGAAAGTCATCCGTATGAGCTTCCGCAAACATGATCGACTCACTACAACGCCACGGTAGCCACAATAGCATCCTGAAGACGTTGGACACGCACACACAGGACGTTGTAGGCTCGGCTCGTGAGTATGTATATACTGGATGATTTTTTTTTCTGTCTTGAAAAAAATAGGGCACAATAGATGAACGGAGACTATGGCATACTTAGTTTTTGTTTTTCAATAGCTTAGTCTGAAATTGCTCTATCTCTAAACACCTACATATATGAAGTAAACTAGAACAATAAATAGATCTTTAAAAAATATCGAAATCCAAATCTACTCGAATTCAAATCATTTGAATTTCGATATTTTTTTTATTCTTTGTATGCCATAGGCTTCTACTCCGTTCACCTATTTACCCTATTTTTTTTACAAGACGATAAAATTGTCACCCAGTATAATAAGTGCTGCCAACCTCGATACCTTATGTTACATTCTCAGAAATTACCTTCATCTAGCCATTTATACCTATTAAATTGCTTAGCGTATTCAAGAGCGCTTATGAAAACTAAAATATAATAATATACATTTAGTAATATATCGACGGTGAAGTGCCAGTACCTCATAACTGACATTTTCGAGAAATTCACTCTGAATTTAATGGTTTTGAATTTAAAGGCGTTATTCGAATGTTTTAGTGAAATCTAATAAGTGTACATATTTAGCTGTTTTTGCAACAGCATTAAATCAAAATGTAGAAATACCTTCCAACTAACCACAGAGTCTATGGCATTACCTCCTAACTTTCATGGGACACGTGTTGACTTCGACAGTTAGTTATTGGCACTATCAATTTAAATTTAGAATTTCTGATAAAAATGATTTTATTTCTGTAAGTAGATTTGTACAAACACTTTTACACGTCAATCATGCTTTTTTTTTTAAACTAGATGAGGTCGGCGTTTCCTATCTGACTACTCTGAGAAGAAAGGCCGAAACAGACTCGGAGGTCACATTCTCTTTTAAAGTCCAGACATAATCTTGGTCAGTTCATGTGAAAACCATGTAGATTGGTGTTTGAAAATGGTCTTTTGACGAAACCTGTCCAGTCAGTGCACGCATTTCACATCCTTACTTCGTTTAGTATTAGTTAGTAATATAGGCAGTTTGTCAGTTATCTTTACCTGTTCTATGAGCCCCATTCCAACTAAAATTAATTTAGACTACTCAATTACAAGAAAATCATGTGTTAGTGCAACAAATATTGCAGAGCTTCCCGTGCTGAAAATAGCGGGTTCTATTTCCGCAACAGCACAGGAAAGCAAAATACGGCTAGCAAAATACTTGTTGCGACTGGATTGTGTGAAATAATATGTGTGACACTTGGGATACATCTGTGGTTTTTATTGCGTCTTATGGTTTTTTTATTATTATATTATTATTTAAGATGGGTTTGCTCTTGACTCTAGTCTAGATCGGAGGCGACAGAGACTATGGAGTGAGCTTACCCAAAAGAAGCCTGTTCACTCTCATTTTGAAGAGACTAGGGTTGTATGCGCTCGGAAACAGACGCAGATAGTGAGTTCCACTCTTTTGCTGTGCGCATTATAAAAGTCATTTGGAAACACTTGGTGCGAATTGGTGGAATAGCAACTAGGTAGGGATGGTAACTGGCAGTGCGTCTAGATGTCCGATGGTAGAAGGGGGCCGGTGGAATGAGGTCGTGGAGTTCTCAGGCACACTCTCCGTAGTACAATCTGTAGAAGACCGACAAGCAGGCAACCTTGCGACACATAAATTAAACCTAGTTAATATTAGTATCTACTGAAAGTATATTTAATGACCTTTAAATTAACAACACTTAAGATTTTATAAATAACACACACTTAATTCTTCAGAGCACGAGTCGTTAAAAGAACTGCTGATAAATACGCATTATAGGAGCCATTAAGAAAAATAACCTGTAAAATGGATAGCACTGCAGATAAAGTCGCTGAAGTTGTTGCTATACTGCAATCAGGGAAGTGGCAGTGTGATGTTGCTCGGGAACTGAATTTAAGCCATTTTCTCGTTTGCCAAATGTTCCAACTGTGTGTCTGGTGACTATATCCAAAAACGTCGATCTGGCAGACAACGCTGCACATCTGAAAGAGAGGATCATTTCATTTTGTCATTTTTACGCAATCGGTTCTCCATTGATTGAGCGATTCTGCCAATATGTTGATCCGGACGGGAACAAAAATTAAAATTGTATTTTTTTGGGAAAAATGGTTTTTTTGGGAAAAATGGACCATCTTTGAAGAGCAATAGCTTAGTCCGTATAAGGTTTATAGAGCTGCGCTTGAGCTTAAATTGCTGCAAATTTTATTAATTTTGTTATTGAAATATGAATAGTTTATGACTTTTAGAGCAAAACCGCACGCTTTATAATAGACTGACCTATCTATAAAAATATATACCTAAACACTATCTGTTCTTTGGGAAATCTCAATTAATATTTTTGCAATCATGACTTGTCTTACATAATGGCTTATAACTCAGTCAAAAAGCATAATAATAATTAAATAATGTATTGTAGAAATAATGTATGAACTGATTATTGATACAGAAATGATATTTTGAAGAAATTTAGTTTTTTTTTTTTAATTATATTTCTAAACGTTAAAAAATGATGCTCATGACTAAAGTCTGGAACTTATGTTTGGACCTGAACCGTAATCGGTCAGTTAATAAGTTATTAAGCGTGCAAAAAGTGAAAAAAGTCTCAAAATTTCGCAGCTTTTCGCGTCTTGCGCCACGAGCACAAGTTTTTCCAAGTTGCAAAGGACTATGCCCATTTTATTATGGAACGAGGTGTTTTTTATTTTTCTCGCGGCCATCAACCAAATCTTGTTTTTCTAGTACAGAATAGTGTAACAAACTTACTTGACATGCATTTCTCTAAACTCAGTCTGAAACTCAGTCCGAAATGAGATATAAGAGTTAGAAGTTTGTTTGTATTTATTAGGATTGTAGGCAATTTACGACTCCTAGATGCAAGGTTAGTGTTAAGTTGCCACAAAATAGATAGCCGTTAAATGTTTTTGGATATTTGAATATTCGGTATCCCGTGCGTTAGGAGTCAAAAATTGCGTACAAACCTAGTAAATACTTACTATTCTAACTTTTGGACTGAGTTTAGAGATAAATTATGCATGTCAAATAAGTTTCGTTTGTTACACTATTATGTACTAGAAAAACAAGATTGGTTGACGGGCGCGAGTAAAAAAAAATTTCAGGCATTTGCTTTTTGATTTACACTACCCCTACTAGTCAAGCTTTGCGACTATAATGTCGATTTCTGCTGTGCTAAATGTGCACAAAACTCAATCAATAACACTTAAATTACCACCACATAATCGCCGCCCACTCGGCCGTCACACACGATGACTAATATTCATAACCGATGGCATAGAATAAGAATACCAAATAGAAGCGAAATATACTATAGTATTTAGGGTTCCGTACCTCAAGAAGAAAAAACAGAACCCTTACAGGACCCGTGTCTATTTGTCTGTCTGTCACAGCCAATTTGCTCCTAATATAATAGACCGATTAAGTTGAAATTTGGTACACGTATGAATTTCTGTGACCCAAACACGGACGTGTAACGTAAATAAATGAATTTTTAATATGTGGGTCAATTTTGGAAGCAAATATGAAAATTTGAACACACATGGGTCAATGTTTTTTTTTTATTATTTTAAAATAAATTAATTTAATGTTATTTTAGAAAATATACTAATTTTTACCATTCCTCTATTATCTCCAAAACTACTGCGCCTAAAATTTTGAAAAAAAAAGTATACAAAAAGTAGTTCTATACCTACAGATTAAAGGAAAACTTATAAGAAGTCTATGGTCTTAAAATACCATGGTAAATCTCTCAATATTGTGCGTACAAACTTACATTTGCAGTTGGAATGTATGGGATAACATGTTTTTCAAGTACAATAGTTTGTTCTTGGGATACATTCATCCCAACTACGGAACCCTTCATTGTGCGTAGTCCGACACGCATTTGGCCGGTTTTTTTTACTGAACTCAAGTACCTACTTTACTACAACCGACGTTTTCCAAAGGGTCGTCAATTTTGTTGATCATCATCCGTACAAGCGACAATACACACCTTACCGTTTTGAACGTACGAGTATCAACGTCCCCAGACTGTAGCCATTAAGAAAGCGTTTGAAGCTTGGGGGCCTAGGCGCAAAACGTTCTATCAGCGATAAAGATGAAGTCAAAAAGACATACAACTACCGAAAAGCCTATCCTGCTGAAAGTCGTTGTAGAAATACAAAATGCTTTGAAAGCGATTGCCACCTTGCCTGGGCCCCTTGAAGTTTCGCTTCTATACATCCCATCCTTATTCTATGATAATATTCACAGCCGATGGACAGCGGCTAATAAAACGCACAAAACCGTCTCTGGCAACAGTGCGACGCGACACGGGTGATTGATGACACGCGATCGATTACCGGCGAGCCGCGGACGCGTCGCTGTCACTATATACGCAAACGTGTAGACGGCCTTATGTCATCGAGGGAGCGTGTGGAAGCACTGTATGGACCGGCGATTTTTTAAAGTAGCATTCGATTAGCTATGATGCTAGTAGAAAAGCCAAAAAAAGAGACAAGAGTAACATTCGATTAGCGATGACGCTAGTAGAAAAGCCAAATAAAAGAGACAAGTAACATTCGATTAGCGATGACGCTAGTAGAAAAGCCAAATAAAGGAGACAAGTGACATTCAATTAGCGATGATGCTAGTAGAAAAGCCAAAAAAAAAAGAGACAAGACTAACATTCGATTAGCGATGACGCTAGTAGAAAAGCCAAATAAAAGAGATGTAACATTCGATTAGCGATGACGCTAGTAGAAAAGCCAAAAAAAAAGAGACAAGAGTAACATTCGATTAGCGATGACGCTAGGAGAAAAGCCAAATAAAAGAGATGTAACATTCGATTAGCGATGATGCTAGTAGAAAAACCAAATAAAAGAGACAAGTGTAACATCCGATTAGCGATGACGCTACTAGAAAAGCCAAATAAAGGAGACAAGTAACATTCGATTAGCGATGATGCTAGTAGAAAAGCCAAAAAAAAAGAGACAAGAGTAACATTCGATTAGCGATGACGCTAGTAGAAAAGCCAAATAGGTATTTACGGTAGTAACACGGGCTTTTTATTTTTTCCTTGTAACAACTCAAGGCTGGAAGTAGGAAGGGTAATCAAAATTAACGGTATTACAACTGGTAGTAAAATTGACAGTAACTAGGTCAACAATCACGATCCGATTAATAGTTTCGGAGAAATGCGTGGACAAACATACATGCATACAACCATACATAAATCTATAAAATGTTGTATATTTGTTTGGAAGCCCTAATAGAGATAATTATATGTGAATATATTGTAGTTCCTATAATATTACATACATACGTGTCGAATTGATAACCTCCCTCTTAAAAACCGTTCATGTTTTACAAATAAAAAAAAATGTAATTATATTTCTTACGAAATATTCTTTCAGGTCGGCGTAGCACACAACAGTCGTAAAGCCTTAAATCTTCAGACGACCTACAAAAGTAAAACAAATCTCTCTTGATAAATATCTTTCAAAACTGACCATTTACAAAGCGGATGCCAATCCCTCAGGTAGTCGAAAACATACTCGTACATTTTCGGTAAGCTTCATGGGGCATTTCCATCCCTTTTGAACCTACCCACACTAAGACCATAAGTTGCTTAGGATGCCCTTGGGGGGCATTGCATCCGTTCTAACCTTGGGTGAGCTTAGTATCTGTGCATAACCCTTACCTTGTCAGTATGAAATGTAATCATTATCTATAATTTTGAATATTTTTGGTACATAAGGAGCTTGTGGCTAAGTAATAACAGCCGCACGGGTCGATCCATCAGATTAAGCTACGCTTGGCGCGGTTGGTCTGTGGATGGGTGACCATCTTTTCATACCGAGACTTCTCCGTGCCTCGGAAAACACGTTAAGCCGTTGGTCCCGGCTGTCATTCGTGGATCTTTGACAGTCGTTACGGGTCGTCAGAAGCCCGAAAGTTTGACAACGAGTCTTACCAAGGGGTATCGTATTACCCAGTAAGTGGGATGTACAGGTCAGATAGGCAGTCGCTCCATGTAAAATACTGGTATTCAGCTGCATCCGGTTAGACTGGAAGCCGACCCCAGCATAGTTGGGAAAAGGCTAGGCAGATTGATATTGGTACATAAGAGCTTACTTGAAATTCAGTAGGCGTCCCTTTGCCGGTGCATTATAATTATTACGTAGTTCCATTGCTTTGCTGAAATGTGATTCGATTAAAACTGCCTTCCAAGCGTGACAATTTTGAAGTATGCTTTGAGCACCCAGGGCAGTCGGTCCTTCCGCCATTTTTGATAATTAGATAAACGTACCACTTTATGTCGTTCGTACACGAGGTATAAAGAACTTTTTCGAGAGAACGGTTTCCTAGAAGAGCGGTGGCCGCACTTAAGAGCGTTTATGCCGCGCGGGCTGGCAACGTCGCATTTCTACAGGGTTTTCGTGGATTATTTTAATACATTTAAATCAAATTAGTATTTTTTTAATACACTCTATAAATCAATATCAATCTGCCTAGCCTTTTCCCAACTATGTTGGGGTCGGCTTCCAGTCGAACCGGATGCAGCTGAATACCAGTATTTTACATGGAGCGACTGCCTATCTGACCTCCACAACCCAGTTATTGGGTAATACGATACGCCTTGGTCAGACTGGTTGTCAGACTTTCGGGCTTCTGACGACCCGTAACGACTGTCAAAGATCCAATCAACCAACGGCTTAACGTGCTTTCCGAGGCACGGAGAAGTCTCGGTATGAAAAGATGGTCACCCATCCACAGACCAATCGCGGCAAGCGTAGCTTAACCTGATGGATCGACCCGTGCGTCTGTTATTACTAGCCACGAGAACTCTACACTCTATACACTCTATAATATGGTCATTTTTGATGATTTAAATGTATTAAAATAATCACGTAAAACCTGTAGAAATGCGACGCTGCCAGCCCGCGCGGAATAAGCGCTCTGAACGTACTAGTCAAGCGGGTACACTTGACTCTCCTTGAACATGTCGGCCGGTGAAGGCTTTCATAAAATTATGACAGCGGCAAAGATTTCAATCGTTAAATTCGCCCTACCGCCGCAAAAGATAGTCGCGTTTTAGCGTTTATGTTCGTTTTGACACCTCTGACACAAAATGACGCAGTGACTTGACTGTCATGGAAACGCTGTTGAATAATGTGTGAACTCACTCTTTTTAGTATGGAAACTTTTCGCATGTAAGTACGATGAGGGCAAATCTAGCGATTTAAATCATTGGGCAGCGGGGTTGTACTGTCAAATACTGGTGAGAATGACAGATTATCATGGCAGTCGTTATAATCGATTTCCTAGGAAATCAGAGCTTTAGATTGTGATAACTCCTACAACTTTCACATACTGACCAAAGAACTAACGTTTGTACCAGTCAATAACATAGTTACCGACTGTGATGGATGAAGCATATAAGATGAAAGGGATGAATATAAATATGAAAATGACGAAGGTCATGGTGTTTGAAAGAGAATAGGATGTATCGGCGTGTAATGTGAAAATAATTGATGTGTGGAGCAAGTAAGTGAATTTGTATATTTGGAGAGTCTGTTTACAAGGGATGGAAAGATTGATAAATATGTGAAAAGGAGATTAAATGCGGGAAATAAAGTGAACGGTGCTATACATTCGATTGTAACCAACCAGTTGATGTTCAAAAAGACTTGACTGGCTGTTCACAATGGTGTGCTGGTGTCTACGCTTATGTATGGACGTAAATGTTGGGTGCGGCAAAAGAAGAATGAAAGTTGAATAAATGCTGTGAAAATGCGTTTCTTGCAAAGCATGTGTGGTGTGACTATAAATGATAGGCAGAGGAATGATGTGATAAGGCAAAGGTGCGGTTTAAAAGAAGATGTGTAGTGACAGAACTTGAGAGAGAGATGAGAGAATGCTTAGATGCTTTGGTCATGTTGAGAGGATGAATGAAGGCCGACTAACAAAACGTATTTACAAGGCAGATGTGAGTGGAAACGCCGGGAGCGGACGAACTAGGAACACATATAGTGACCTTATTGTTGATGTTCTTCAGAAAGGTCAGGTGCCTAGTAGTACTGGTAACCGGTGTATGACCAGATGTATGAACGTAAACGAGGCAAAAGAAGTATGTAAGGATCGTAGCAGGTGGCGTTCTGTGGTTTCTACCTACCATTGTGGGAAGAAAAAGGCATGATTTTATGTATGTATGCAACAGTTACGAAATAAAAGTTTCTGAAAATCATCATCATCATTTCAGTTGAAAGACGTCCATTACTGGACATATGCCTCTCCAAGCACCGCTACTTCGACTGGTTCTGTGCTTCCCGTTCTAAAAATACTACAAGGTAAATAAAATATACCGTAAAAATGTATTTACAAATAAAATTGAGCCGCAGTGTGCTGTAGGAACTTACTGATATTGACATGATTGATGATCTGCGATCTGTAATAAAATACCCTGTCGTTGACATTGTTGCGGACCAACACATGGGGGTAAATATTACATAAATACATAAATACCCTTATATTTTCATAGAATGTTTTATGTTTTCAATCAATGTGTTTGGTATTGAATAGAGTATAGAATAGGTCAGACAAAGAATTTTCGACAGGCTAATTTCGTGGTGATTTTTTAAGATTCAAATATGTCCCTCAATCATATCGTAGGTTTTTAGTCAACTTGATGAACTTGATTATTGATAAAAAAGATACCAACCAAAAAATTATCCCAAAAAATAGACCATATCGGTAGAACGATATGGGATAATTTTTGGGATATTTTTTTACCTACCTGTTTTGGGTACAAATCTATATCTACAATATTTGTGGGCAACTCTACCGATTTGACCTTGTGACGTTCGAGTGGTATACCCAGGTATTTATTTTGAATCTTCCCTCTATTAAAACCTACCAGCTCAAGAAAAAAAAATCAAGTCGTCATTGTGGCTGTGCCTAATTTCGGACGTTGGGCTTATAATATGCTCAAATTGCGGGTAGAATGAGCTTAAATTATTCAAGACAGGCACCAACGTGGGCCGGCACACTTATGCGCCAATTTGAAGTCCACACAGTCGCTGTATTCATTACTTATATAAAATGTAATGGAAATGTAAAATGTGGAGAGGTTTGAAAGCGAGATTTTGTGACGGAAAAAGTCTGGAAGGTTTAATACCTGGCTTTTGTACATTATGGGCACTACGAGTGGAGGAAATAGATGGAGACATTTATCCAGTAATGGAACTAATAGGTTGGCAGGCAACTGAAATAGTAACGACATTTACTGTTCATCACTATCTACGATATTATCGTGGTCAAGAACATCATCCCGTAATAAAAAAAAAACCGGTCAAGAACGTGTCGGAGACTACGCACAATGAGGGTTCCGTAGTTGAGATAAATTTGTTGTTTGTTGAAAAACGTGGTCTCCCATACATTCCAACTACAAATGTCCATAGTTAAACGAAAAAGATCCAACCCACATTAGATGTAATGTGGATTGGATGCTTTTTCTTTAACTATGGACAAATGTAAGTTTGTACGCACAATATTGAGAGATTTATCATGTTGTTTTAAGACCATCGATTTCTTATAGGTTTTCCTGTAATCTATAGGTATTGAACTATTTTTTGTATTTTTTTCAAAATTTTAGGCTCAGTACTTTCGGAGATAGGGGGGGTGGGGGTAATGGTCAATTTTTGTCTATTTTCTTAAATAACTTTTAAATGATTTATAATAAAATTATAGAAAAAATATATTTGAGACCCTCAAACACCTTTCATTTAATATGTCACACGGTATAATTTGCAAACTTTTTTTTTTAAATTTTGTTATTTGCCCCCCAAATTGACCCCCATATTCAAAATTCATTTATTTACGTTACACGTGCGTGTCTGCGTCACATAAATACGTATGTGTACCAAATTTCAACTTAATCGGTCCATCACATTCGGAGCAAATTGACTGTCCTACAAGGGTTACGTTTTTTCCTTTTGAGGTATGGAACCCTAAAAATGGCCGATGGCACATATTATTAACTCTAACATGGAGGTAGGGTAACTATAGTAATTGGCAACGCTATAGTAACTGGCCACTCATAAAAAAGAGGTAGAAATAAGGAGAAGAAGCAAGCTCATTCGTGAAAAGATAAAAAAAAAAATTGTTGTGCTTTTCATTCACGAGCTTGCTTCTTCTCCTTGTTTGTACCAAAAAAAAACATGAGTGTTTATGAGTGGCCAGTTACTATACCAGGAGTACCTGGTATAGTAACTGGCCACTCCATACGCAAAACCAATTTAGATAATCAAATGGATTTTTAAGCATTCATGTAGTACTCTACAAGAAATAATCTTCAATGACGAGTTGGGGTAACATAAAGTACCCAAGTAAAGCTATGACAATAATGGCTTATTAATATTATAGGTCTTCTTATTCCCACGGGGCTATACACGTAGCTTACTCAGTTTTCACTTTTCCTTATACTTCCTTGACATTTCCTTAAGTATATCGGCATTCAAACGTGACAGAAAATTCTCAAATAAGATACAATCTGAAGGCTAATCAGTCCTGCTTGATACAAAGAAGAATGTTTCCACATCATTATATTATGCTGTATAAAGAGTGAATTTTTCAAGCGGGTGTGGAGAAATTCACTCCGTACACGCTGTTAATCATTACTCCTATTATCCCATACATGGAAAATAGAAAAGCCCGACAGCACACAGCTACACACAGCTCAACATACTTCACCATGGTTCTACTGAACTGTTCCTTTGACCCAACCACTTCAACCCACATACCTTCGTATTTATTACAAGTGGTCCATCGCGATCGAGTTGCGCGTCACCTACTCCATGCTAAGCCGTCAAAGCCCTGTTACGATCACATGAACGGACCGTATGTCATGCGTGCGACACTAGGTATGCTGTCCGACCTAATTGTTCGATGCGTCGCCACCTTTGTGAGAGCACAAAATGGCTGACGCAGGTGAGCGGTGTAGAATAGGGACGCGTACAGATGCGACTGTTTTTGTTGGTGTTGTGGTAATCCCTTTACAATATTATGTCATCACATCACTGTCAAGTCAAGGCTTTGTTGGGTCATTTGCTTCCAGTGTCTTGCGCTAAATAGCGCCAATGTTCATTTATGTGGTTAATGTAATGGGCTTTCCAGGAGAAACTTTTTTTAATTTTTATTCATGAAGATGGTGTGTTTAGAAAAAAACCTGCCAAGTGTTTGTTGGAACACGCACAATGAAGGGTTCAGTAATTGGAATGAATTTATCCCAAGAATAAATTTAACGTTGTAGTTGAAAAACGTGTTCTCCCATACATTGCTACTGCAAATGTAAGTTTGTACGCCCAATATTGTGAGGTTTACCATGACATATTAAGACCATAGACTTCTTATAGGTTTCCTGTAATCCATACATATAGAACTATTTTCTGTATTTTTTTTTTTCAAAAGTTTGGCTCAGGACTTTCGAAGATAAGGGGGAATGGTCAATTTTCGTCTATTTTCTTAAATAACTTTAAAACAATTTATTTTAAAATTATAAAAAATAATATATGAGTCCCTCGCAGTAAGCCCTTTCATTTGATATGCAACACGGTACAGTTTGCAAAACTTTTTTTTTTCTTATTGGACCTCAAAATTCCACCCCCATATTCAAAATTAGTTTATTAACGTTAGCCATTCGTGTTTGACACGTATGAATGCGTACCAAATTTCAACTTAATCGGTCCATTACATTCGGAGCTGTGATAGACAGACAGACAAGACACACGAGTGGTACTATAAGGGTTCCGTTTTTTCCTTTTGATGTATGATACCCTAAATGACACGTAAGTTGCTTGTTAGGTTCTATGTATAAAAGAAAACCAAGAAGACTTCCAGCACATATACGAGCTATTTAGAAAAACTGCACGCGCTCTAGTACTTATCAAACATTTTGACACGACCCTGCTTTTTAAGAACGGTGTCATGTGCTTAGAGTCAACGCTGTACGTATAAAAGAATCGCGTCTTTGAAGCGTGTTTTTGAACAGCTTCCCACTGCGCTGCGGGTTGGAATAAACACCGACACAGGTGTCTCAGACATTTAGTGGATGATCACAGATTAAATAGAAGTAGGTTCATATTTGCATAAACTTAGCAAAGCTAATTTTTGAGAAACAGAAGTTGTTTATTAAATAAATGAACTAACAACCCGTCCCTGGAAAAAAAAAATACTTTGCGTAGTTTAGAAGAACATCGCGGTCACACAGACAGACACGAAAATCGACTTCAATTTATAAATACTAACTTATGCCCGTGTGTTCGTCCGCGTGAAATTACTTGTCATCCCGTCCCGCCTCGTCGCATCGCATCGCATCGCCCGCCCACGCTATTCTTTTTCGCTTAGCGTTCTTTCTGAATTTTTAGGGTTCCGTACCTCAAAAGGAAAAACGGAACCCTTACTGGATCACTCGTGTGTCTGTCTGTCTGTCTGTCCGTCTGTCACAACCAATTTGCTCTGATTCTAATAGACTGATTAAGTTGAAATTTTGTACACATAATATGTATTTCTGTCACCCGAACACGGACGTGTAACGTAATAAGAAAATTAAAAAAAAAAAGTTTTGCAAACTGTACCGTGTGACATATCAAATGTTACTGTAAGAGTCTCAAATGTATTTTTTTATAATTTTAAAACAGTATTACCAGTATTTTATATGTATTTTAGTACTACCAGTATTTTACATGGAGCGACTGCCTATCTGACCTCCACAACCCAGTTACTGGGTAATACGATACCCCTTGGTAAGACTGGATGTCAGACTTTCGGGCTTCTAACGACCCGTAACGACTGTCAAAGATCCACGAATGACAGCCGGGACCAACGGCTTTATCACCGAAAGTAATACGAGTAAGCCTAAACTTATGAAAAAAATATAGAAAATAGTTCAATACCTGTAGATTACAGGAAAACCTATAAAAAGTCGATGGTCTTAAAACAACATGGTAAATTTCTCAATATTGTGTCCAAACTTACATTTGTGCATAGTTAAAGAAAAAGGATCCAACCCACATTAGGTGTAATGTGGGTTGGATCCTTTTCGTTTAATTTTGTAGTTGGAATGTTGGAGAACATATTTTTCAACTATTTCTTGGGATAAATTCATACCAACTACGGTACCCTTCATTGTGCGTGGTCCGACACGCTCTTGACCGGTTTTTTCATTTTGCTCGGCTATTAAGGGTCGTAGCGTAATTTTAAATAGCCTATAACCTTCCTCAAGAATTGGCCTATCAAATGCAAAACTAATTTTACAAATCCGACTGCTATCACTCCTGAGATTACCCCCTTACAAAACAAAATCCCTCATTATCATATTAGTAGACTGTATAGATAAATTTAATTTTGTTTCACCTACAACCCTAAGGGCGGAGTTCACCGACTTTAAAACAGCTGTTTAGATTTTTAATTAGTTCTTTTCTTAGGAAATTTGACATAAACCAACTGTTTAAATACCTAACCTGTGGTTTGAATGTTGGTGAACACAGGCCTAAATCATATCAGTTATTATCATCACATGGTTTCGTAAGTCACGAAAATTCCTTTCGCTTGACCATAGCGGAGTCACACCTCAGTTGCAATGTCGCATCAAGATCCAGTATCTCAATAAAGACCTCAGACAACACTGCACACACAATAATAAACTCGCTACACTGTGACATTTATTCTGCGAAGTTGAACATGATACGTAATATTTCACGTTTGATCTGTCTGGACCAGTCCAATGGTTCAGGTGCTTGAACAGACAGACACGTCCCGACAAAGGGACGAGTGGAACTCAAAGTGCTATTTGGTAGTAGTCAAAGAGCTATACATTTAAATATAATACTCATTTTCAATAAACGAATTCTGTGTAGAATGTTTGAATGAGTTATTTTTATTATGCTTAAAAAGGTTAATAGCTCTTTTTGTTTAACAGTTTTTATTACACAGGACGAGGCCAAAGAATCAACGTTTTGCGATTATGATTATTTTTGTAGCTCATTGTCAAAATACTTAATTTTGTAACGTTCGTAGGTAAATGTTTTAGTGGATTTTATAATGTTAAAACAGGCTGTGTTTACATTATAAAATCTATCAACTTTTCGCGCATTCACACTTTAAAAAAAATTGTCATTAAGATTTGTCATTGTCATAAAGTATTTTGACATCTATGAAAATTGTGCATACTAATATAATATGTGCAAATGTAACTCTGTCTGTCTGTAACTACTAAACCAAACAAAAATCAATCTGTCTGGCCTTTTCCCAACTATGTTAGGGTTGGCTTCCAGTCTAACCGGATGCAGCTGAATACCAGTATTTTACATGGAGCGACTGCCTATCTGACCTCCACAACCCAATAACTGGGTATTTCGATCCGCTTGGTAAGACTGATTTGTCAGACTTTCGGGCTTGTGACGACCCGTAATGACAAATTCACAAATGACAGCCGCGACCAACGGCGTAACGTGCTTTCCGAAGCACGGAGGAGTCTCGGTGTGTAAAGATGGTCACCCATCCACGGACCAACCTCGGCAAGCGTAGCTTAACTTGATCGATCGACCCGTATGGCTGTTATTACTTAGCCACGAGCTTCTACTGAACCGATCGTTTTAATTATTACAGATGAGTAGCCTGTCACGCCTAATCAGAAATAAAATTCAAAGAACAAACTTTTTGTTTAAAATAATGATAATATGTTTATGAAGTTATATAAAATTAGTACCTACACATTTCGCCAGTTATGCTTAACCCCTATGTAAAAGTGGCCAAGTTATTTGCCACAAACCGGACACAAAACCAGATTCCGAGCTGATATTTAGAGAAATTCCAATCCTAATACATTTTACGAACTTATTTAAAATTAGTACATACACATTTCGCCAGTCATGCTTAAGCCCTATGTAAAAGGGAGCAAAGTCTATTGCCATTAACCGAGCACAAATCCAGACTCCGGGCTGATAGGAAGAGAAATTCCAATCCTGATGTATTAAAGGTAGGTAGGTACACCACCCCGCCATGCCCTTCGGAGAAAACATGTGTGGTGTTATGTTAATTAATACATCACGCCTTTAATCCCCGAAGGGTTAGACAGAGATGTACCTATTGTATACCCGCATTTCGCCAGTTATATTAATTATTTTTAATAATATATTAGAGCTGAAGAGTTTGTTTTTTTGTTTAAACGCGCTAATCTCTGGAACTACCAGTTGGATTTGGTTTGTATTTTTGAACTTTTCAAATAGTAAATCGACTATTTAACATCACGCTACGACCCTTAGGACACGAGCAAAACGAAAAATAGTCAAAGATAACGCGGGCGGCCGATGCGATTTGTCGGGAGAGCAAGACATTTCACGCGTATGACGTCGCGGGCAAAAGAGTGTTATAAAAATCTGTTATTAATTTTCTAAAGGAAATTCTTTAATGATTTTCTACCAAAGAGCAAAAAATACGCGCACCTGTGTTTCCGAACGCATACAAACGTAATGTCTTCAAAGTGAGAGTGAACAGGCTTCTTCTGGGTAAGCTCACTCCATCGTTGACTTTGTCTCTGTCGCCTTCGACCTGAGTCAAGAGCGCACCCATCTCAAATTTAAAAAAATAAATAAAATAAAATACTACAGTAATGTCACATCTCATTTCTGTAAAAGCACGTGTCTTCCAATGTGCGACCCACACAAAGGAAGCGCGCGATACAGTTGAGCACAGTCGTAAATAACGCGGTATGACAGTGGGTAATATACGCTCAGCTGTGCCCCGATAGTTTGCTATCTACAACTATTCTGCGCTCGATTGTACGTGACGTGTTGTTCGGAGTTTCTGCGTTTAATCGCTTCTGATCTCTGGTAGAAAATATTGCAGCGTTATGTGTTGTTGAGATTTATTTTATTGATATTTTTTTTGTATGTAACCTTTTTTTTTCTACAAATGTTTAGTTTCGCACTATGAAAAAAAAACTATTGCTAAGATATTAAGCATTTTGACATGTATGAAAATTATTCATACTAATATTATGTAACTGTCTTCTGTATGTAACCTTATCACGCCTAAACTACTAAACCAATCGTTATAATTAATACAAATGAGTAGCCTGGGACCTGGAGAAGATCATAGGCTTTTTATATTTCATCCAGCATATTTGTATTAAAATACAAAATAGAAGCAGAAACAATAAGTACTAGTGACGTTTCAAGGGTAGTCAACATTTCCCTAGTCATACTAATTATTTTATTTAAAAAAAATTGTAAACGTAAAATGCAACAAAGAAAAACTGAACATCAAAGAAAACTCAGATGGACACATATGTACAATCACGACAAAAGTCAGAAACCAAATGATAGTATTACTTTGCTCTATGCCGAATGACCAAAACAAAATGGCGATCAGTAGGGATGCCCAACTTGAATAGATTATTAGGATAATGCAATATTATTCACGATTTTTTTAACGATTTTCTTCTTAAGAAGGAAACACATTTTATAAATAGAAAGTATTAATTGCAACTACTTACCTTATTACTAGTATCATAAAAATAATTTACACGATTTTATTCCAAACAGTTATATTTTATTCTTGGATAGTAGGTTTATTATAATATTATACTACTTTTCGACAAACTACACAAATTAAGTTGTAATTTTAAATTGGCAACACCTTGTCTTAACATTTTTGATCTCGAATTTCATTTTCGAGTTTACACACCGCTATGAAAATCCCGCATTTGTTTTGTCAAAGCCTATTAATAATAAGTAGAAGTGAAGGCACGCAATCTGACCCCCAAAATAAAATACAGGAGACTATTCCTAACTAGAAAAACCTCAAATTTCATAGGAAAACCCCCACAAAGTCTATAAAAATACCCGTCTACGGTTTTCCCAGGCGTCCAGTAATTAGTTTGGGCATCCTGCTATGGCTTCGTCACTTGCAACACCGAGGACTCACCGCGAGCCGTTTCTATTTTTATTTCAACCCTGTTGCTGCAACGGTAAGGTTGACAGAACTTTATTTTTTAGACAGCCTGTCTTTCAGCAAAGGGATTTTATTTTAAAAGTGGAAAACAATATTTTTAGCGTTTTGTGAGTTCCAGTAATCTATAATAAAGAGGTCTAATTTGTTTGTGAATTTGTATGTGGGGGGGTAAAATTTGGAACTACCAGTCGGATTTGAAAAATTCTTTTTGCATTTCATAGCCCGCCCAATTCTAGAGGAAGGTTAACCTATTAGGCTATTTAACATCGTGCACAAAAAGAAAAAAAGTAATAGCACGAGCGGGAGATGCGATGCGATGCGAAGAAGTCGCAGGCAGAAGCTAATACTAAAATAGGTTCCAACGTAATCAGCTCTGTTCTGTGGTCCATCTATTGATCATTATTGCATAGCGTATTTTTATGAATGTAAAAGAATGAGCTGAAGAAGAGAGGCAGGAGACATATCAAATTAGTGAAAAAGCTCCTTCGGCCAAGTAAAGGGGCTAACTTAAAATACTTAATGCTGCACAAACTCACAGATCGAAACACACACATGAAATTTTGAAATGATCGACACAAAATATTGTAAAGCTTTAAATTCAATTTCAAATTCTCATTTCGATTTATTTAGACAAGCCCCAATCAAAACTTCAAACAAAAAAACTCATTAAACATTTCAAAATTAACTTTTCAAAGTAGATAATGTTCCAGACCGAAAAATTGAACTTACAAAGAACCCTTTTCCACCTGTTGCTGGTTTAATCAATCAAGAGAAATCTAGGTTCGCTCTACGTAAATATTAGCATTGGGCCTTTGGTATGTTACTTTTTCAATCAATCAGGTGCTAGCTTTCGCTGATTGATTAATCTTTTTGCTATTTAAGGCACCTGTCTCACCGTCCACGAAGAAGCGACTAGCTATCAACGATGTTTTCATTCAAAAAACGTACAAAAGATCCTGAGTAGAGTAGGTACTCGCTCAACGACGCTCGCTTGAGCTCTCGATGAGAGACGCTTCGTACATGCTCATTGCTCGTCAACTCGTTTATAGTTGCTAGCTCTACTCGCTTCTCGTTAATCGCCGTCAGTAGAACAGGTTCCTAACTATAGGGCTTTTTAATTTTTTTTTAAATTAATTTCAAATTCAATGTAATGGAACTTTGAGATTCATATATTTCATATAGTTTAGTTAATTTTAATCAACAACACTAGAGAGAATATACCAACTGTGTTCTCCAAACCTCTCAAACCTACTCACGAATATATCTTGAGTTTGCAAAATCTGCCTCATTTCTTAAATTGCTTTATCGACCGAGTTATGGACCTCTTTGGGTACACATATGTTAGATACCGGACCTCGTCTAGTCTCGAAAATTCACGTGCGTGTATGTAAATCGATATGAGGTCGCAAACAAAGGGTTGATTTTGTACCATCGCAAACAGTCTGTTCTAGGCTTTATTTAAAATGGTGAAAATTCATCATGTAAAATGGGACTTTACGAACTAACTCCAATTTTGTTATTTAATTTTATTATTCTAAGGGACAAACTCAATCCAATTACGCAATACTAATTACGAGAAAGATGTAAGTTTAACGTAATTAATAACAATTCCATCTTGATTACTGTCCAAGTTTCTTTGGGGCTATTATCGGAATTGGAATCTGTCGACATTTCTATTCTTGTTTTTGTAGTCTCAAGATGTGAGATAACAACGTCTCCCTTTATTTTTAGATAAAAAAAGAGACAAAAAACTGAAATGTGTTCCAGATAATTGAAATTGAATATCGTGCTTTTGCGTATTTAAATATACAGTTAATTTTACTCGATTTTATTAACTTTCTCTTGGGATTTTCTGTTCCCATGAGAAACGAAGGGCATACATTTTTGGGGTTATCCGTTTTTCTAAAGTATTTTTATTTCATTCAGATATAAACATTATTTCATTTTACATATTTATCTTTTAGAAGTCAAACAAACGTAAAAAACACAAACAGAAAAACTAACTCTTTAACTCTTTGCACTTTTGACCCCAACCTTACCTATACGTAAGAACGCCCAGGTAAATTCCGTTCACTCTCAACCTGAATGTTTTGTTCCATCCCTTAGGGTAGGCTAAATTACGGAGCCCTTTAGTCTTGGAAGGCAATACATAAATATAAAACAATGGGGCTTTGTCCATTAAACTTCATGTGAAACCAAAATTTATTTCGCGAAACTTTCTGATTGGATACCCCTGGTTTTTGTTTATCGGGCCTGGCCTATGCCCATCAGTGGGTTAGACAGCCGAGATTGTGGCCCTGCTTTTGACGTTGAAATAGGTATCAATTTAGGTTTTAACGTGGGTCGGATTAACATCTTAGCTGGGGCTGCGAATTGGACGAGTCCAAATTTGTAAAATAAATAAGTTTGAGATTCAATTATAACGAGTGTTAAAGTATTTCAGTCAAAGTAATTTTACTACATTACTGAACAGAAAGATTGACAGACAGAGTAATTATTGAAAACACCGTGCTGGTACGAAATAAAATTATGTTGCAAGAATATGGAAGCCTTCTTTATCCAATTTGTTGACAAACGGTACAATAGTCGAATTCATCTATTTATATTTTAGAAAATACGTTTACTCCAAAAAAGAATCCTTAAACATTCAACCATAGAAGTGAAAAATCCACTCTTGTAAAAGGTCACGTCATACGGGAAACGATGCTTCGGGCTTTACCTGCTCTTAAGGTCCTAAGAAAGCAGCGCTTTACTGGCACAAAGTTCAAAAAATATAACCAGGCCTTAAGAAAATATGATAAAACACTTCACTGAAAAAGTGAAGAAAAGATTATTATGAAAAACGAAAATCTTGTTTTTTGCGGTTTTAATAAGTGTTTTGAGGGCTTTCCTTTTAGGCCTAAAAATATCGTCAAGTATTATAAAGCTTAGGTTGAGCTCAAAATATCTTTTACGGGGAAAGTTATACTTAAGTGCAAATTTAAAGTATCTGTTTAATAAGTAAGAATCTCAATCGTGGCCGATAATTCAGAATATTCTAGAAAAAAAAAAAATATAATCAGCCCCACCGTCAACCACAAAGTTTGCAGTCGTCTGCTAAACCATTAAAGCAATAATAAAAAAAAATCGGCCAAGTGCATGTTAGATCACGCACAATGAAGGGTTCCGTAGTTGGGATGAATTTATCCCAAGAACAAACTTAACATTGTAGTTGAAAAACAAATTTTCCCATACATTCGAACTGCACATGTAAGTTTGTACGCACAATATTAAGAGATTTGCCATGTTATTTTTAGACTACAGACTTCTTATAGGTTTTCCTGTAATCTATAGGTATAGAACTATTTACTGTATTTTTTTTTTAATTTTAGGCTGTTGTTTCGGAGATAAGAGGGGGAGTAGTCAATTTTCGTCTATTTTCTTAAATAAAAAAAATATATATTTGAGATCTATTTGGCCCCCAAAATTGACCCCCATGTTCAAAATTCATTTATTTACGTTACACGTCCATATTTGGATCATAGAAATTCATAAGTGTTCTAAATTTTCAACTTAATCGGTTCATTAGATTCGGAGCAAATTAGCTGTGGCAGACGGACAGACAGACAGACACACGAGTGATCCTATAAGGGTTCCGTTTTCCGTTTCAGGTACGGAACCCTAAAAATATGCAAAGAAATATCTAGTTTAAGAGGCAGACAAGTCTAAAAGTGGGCTACAGATTCCGGTTAATAATTTAAATCGAAAGATCAGGTAATAAAAACCAGTGACATTTATTTACTTCCATTTTTAGACGTTTTAGCAAAGTCCAGTCTCTATTTTTCCGAAACTGTTGAATAGTTACATATAACTTTGTCACAGTGTTGTTGTCACCTACAAACGGATAAACTACCTACCGAAGAACTTAAAATGGAAAACTCGACATGAAAACCTGTAACCTACGTAATAAGGTACAGATTTTATTTTGTCACGCAACCCCGATAATATAAATATCTAGTCTGAATCAAAACGAAGTGTATAAAACGAGTGAATCTCTCTCTGCGACAAATAAATCAAAGTGAAATATTTTTTGTGAAGCAAAGTTTTGTTCAAATTATGAATACGGTAGTCATGTCACCTGTTCTTGACAAGCTTCCTGTCTTTTCCTTTGTTGCTAAATGTAAGAAAAATGTTCAAGGAGAATCAAGTGCACCCGCTTGGCTAGTACTTTAAGAGCGTTTATCCCGTGCGAGTTGGCAACGTCACGTTTCTACAGGTTTTTAGCGATTATTTTAATAAATTTAAGTCAAATTACTTTTTTTTTTCAGCCAAGCACAAGATCATTGGTATTTATAAGTATGTATGCTATCTTTTGATAGTTAGTTTGGTATTTACCAAAATAACTGTAAAAGAATAGCATACATACCTACAATCACCAACAATCTAAGTGCTTGGCTGAAAAAACTAGTATTAAATTTATTAAAATAATCGCCAAAACCCAATAGAAATGTGACGTTGCCAGCCCGCACGGGATAAAAGCTCTTAAGAAATTAAATATTATGAATAGAAATAATATTTTTGAAGGAGTTGTTTTCTGAAAATCATAGTGATTCTCTAGTGGCTCAAAAATTACTTAAAGATTAACCAATCAACATGGTTTTACGACTTTATTAGTCAGACATAAAATAATATGTCTATCTCTTGACCGAAAATCGCGTGGCAACAGTTTTTATTATTTCCAAAGTTGCCAAAACAAAAAGAGTTTTTCTAGACATTTTGTTGTTAGATTAAGTATTAGGATATTTATTTGTTTTTATTTGTTATTTAATGTGTATAGTCAGTTAATTAAGCATAAGTTGGTAGATATTTGGCATATATGTAAATACTACACTAAATTGTACATTGCTATTACAAAAGTAAATATCTACTTCAAAAACTTAATATAATAACGAATATAATAACTATAATTAAAAAAAAACTTAAGCTTCTGAAGTCGGTGCATTGAAGTTAAGAAGACATTGAAGAATTGATGACAGCAACTTGTTTTTTATGAAGGTAATTTTATTCGTTTTTAGGTTTTTGAAGTCGGTTTTTATGTTTCCATTTTCAGTTGAATATACAATTTCATAAGCCGTAGACGAACGAAAAGAAGAATCATCACAACATCCGCTTAGAAATGCCGGAGATACAGTACATTTATGTATATAACTTCGTATAAAAGAATGATTACCTGATGTATTATACGTAACAAAATCTTTCTGAAAGTATGTAGATTACGTTACTGATAGAACCATCAACTTTGGTTCATTAGTTTTTTAGAAAATCGCAGACATGCAAACATACGTACATACATACGGGTCGAATACAAAACCTCCTTTTTGCAGTCGCTTAAAAACAAAAGAAATTGTTGAGCATTAGTAACTAATAGTTTAAAGAAAGTACTCATAACCACTAAACTAGCGCGTGAGTTGTTCATTTGAATTTTTTCAGATAGACTTTTATTCAAATTAGCTGAAACTGGCAGCTGTGGATGATTGACTGTCTTTGTGCGTCAACGACGCAAACTATCATTTTTGTATGCAAAATTTCTGCAAAAATATTTGAGTGGAATCTGTGTGGAAAATATACGAGTGCGTTTTATAATAAATCTGAATCCACAACTGTGAGCAACATTTTGTTGAACAGCAATTACGACCTTACTATACTTTCAGAAAATACTGAATTATATATTTTGTTAGGTTTAGAAATAATATTAGGTATTTACCTATGAAATTGTCGTTTAGTATGCAGAAAGTTAGAAACTCAACATATACACCCATGTTATCGATGCATCTCTGCCAGCGCAGTGGTAATTTTTCAATGTCCTTCTTGAAAAAGTCAGGTGTACGGGAGCCAACAAACTCTTTAAAGGCATTTTGTACTGCTTCTCGGGTATTGAATTTTTTCCCTGCCAAGGAGTTGCCCAAATTTTGGAAAAAGTAGAAGTCTGCCGGCGCAAGGTCTGGTGAGTACGGTGGATGACGCAAAACTTCCAACCCTAGCTCTTGTAGCTTAGAGACCGTCTGTTGTGCCATATGAGGTCGAGCGTTGTCGTGTAGGAGCAGCGTGAACGAGCGATTAACCAAGGCTGGCTGGAGATTTGCGAGCTTCTCTATCATTGTGTCCAGTTCCTCACAGTACACATCCGCAGTAATTTCTGGTACCATTTGGTAAGAAGCTGTGATGAATTATACCAGCAGTAAACCACCAAACAGTGACCATGACTTTTTTAGGGGTAAGTTTTCGTTTGAGGCATTTCCTAGACGCTGAACCAAGGTCTAACCAACATGATGACCGCTTACTATTATCAAAAGAAACCATTTTTCATCGCAAGTGACAATGCTGTTCAATCCCTTCGTTTCTGTATCTGTTAAACAACGCAAGGCATACCTCAACGCGTTGGCGATCGTTCAGTTTTTTTAGCTTAACAATTTGACGCAAAAGGACCAATATTGTTTTAATGCTAACGTTGAAAGCTGCTGCTAACTCAGCCGTAGATTGAGTATCTTCAGCTTCCACTATCGCCTTTAATTCATCGTTGCTGACTTTAGTTTTCGGGTGACCACGGGGTTCATTTTTTAGATCAAAATTTCCATGTCAGAAGCGTTCAAACCAATATCGCGTCGTGCGTTCGTTTGTAGTGTTCACTCCGTACACGTAATTAATGTTGCGAGCCGTTTGTGTGGCATTGCTACCGCGACGGAACTCGTATTCCATAACAACTCGTATTTTTATCGTGTCCATGTTAATGATGTCCATGTAGAAATGTAGTGGAAACATAACAACAAACACTAATCAATAAACAAATGATTGAATTTGAAAATAGAATTCCATATTTAAAAAAATTATATTTGAATTTAGAATTTATTGCCAGCCATATACAGGGTGTTTGGTAGATGGGTGCAAAGCCTGATGGGGGTGATATCTTAGATCATTTAGAACTTATTAAGCTAAACTTGTCTTCTAAACATGTATTATTATTATTTTATTTTTTTTTGTATGTTTTTTTTTGACAGATTGTAGTAACTTGATGTGCTGGCGTCTGTACATCCTAATTCCAAGAGCTAATGAGAAATCTGCGTAAATAGTACCTCAAAAGAAAGGGCAATAACCAAGCATGTATTTAAAATGGTGTGAACGACTGAGGCTATTTTTATTATTGTGCCGTAAACATGATTTTTAAAAGTTTCTTAAACTTGAATATGGCGTAGAATGTTTCTCTGATAACACAGATGCTTGGGGGTTATTTTGTTTGAGTAATCATACATTACATAAATAAAAAATAATAACACAACAGCTTTTACTGGACACTATTAACAATTAATTGAAAAAAATGGGTATTATTGTTAAAAACCTCAGAGTTTAAAGAAAATACAAGGAACAGACTTCGTCTAAGACAAGTTTAGCTTAATAAGTTCTAAATGGTCTAAGATATTACCCCTTTCAGGCTTTGCACCCACCAAACACCCTATATAAATTACGTTTCAAATAGCCAGTATTGTAAAACGGCAACGTCATGGGTAAAGACCTATTATTAATAAACCGTTGTCTTAGTCGATTATTAAGGCATTATTATTTGTATTTCTTATACTGACATCACTAGTTTTAAAAACCGGCCAAATGCGTGTCGGACCCTTAACAATGAAGGGCTCCGTAGTTGGGATGAATTTATCCCAAGAACAAACTTAGCATTGTAATTGAAAAACGTGATCTCCCATACATTCCAACTGCAAATGTAAGTTTGTACGCAAAATATTGAGAGATATACCATGTTATTTTAAGACCCTAGATTTCTTATAGGTTTTCCTGTAATCTATAGACATAGAACTATTTTCAATATTCTTTTCAACACTAAACTACCTTCTGATTTTTTCCAAAATTTTAGGCTCAGTAGTTTTGGATATAGGGGGGTATGGACAATTTTCGTCTATTTTCTTAAATAATTTTAAAACAATTTATTTTAAAATATTACAAAAAATATATTTGCGCCCTTGACAGCCCTTTCATTTCATGTCACACGGTTTAGTTTGCAAAGCTTTTTTTTTTATTTTCTTATTTACCCCCTTATATTGACCGTCGTTACACGTCTGTGCTTGGGTCACAGAAATTCATACGTGTACCAAATTTCAACTTAATCGGTCCATTAGATTCGGAGCTGTGACAGACAGACAGACACACGAGTGATCCTATAGGGGTTCCGTTTTGTAAAAATGACGTTTGTAGATAACCGTTGCGAAGGCCTGCCTATTTGATAAGAGCCAGCCTCGTGGAGACATGATTTTGGCATATAATCTGTAAATTAAGGTAACCTATTAGTTTTACTGTAAATATTAAAATACTAAATAAATACTGATATCATGTGGAGAATAGGAAATGTGATGGTATGGTGTAGTTAATGAATTTTGACAAAGATTTTAAAATGAATGACTGAAATGAATATTTTACATATTCCCTGAGATATCGTGAATGCAGTTTATATACGTACTTTGTGAAATTGGTGTAACGACTCATTTAAACTAGCTGGTTTACAGTTAGGGTACACCTTCCTTACAATTTTAACACCTTTTTGTTCAAAGTGTCTCCCATTCTCTATAAGCGTCTTTTCTAGTTGGTTTCACAAGGCCTTTTGAAATCCTAAGCTAGTTCATACACGTAGCTTTTCAGTCATTCTCGATTCTTTTCCTCATTCGTCATTATTATATTCTTTCTTTCGTGCAAACAAACTTTTTGAACACTTTCTATCTAATAAAAACCATACTTTTTTTTACAAATAACGATCTCCAAACGCACCTGTCACTTGCCAACTCCCAACTAAACAAGTACTCACCTATCCAAAGCAGCAGAACCCAACGGCATCTGCGAATGTCTGCGATATAAATCGCGTCGCACCCCACATCGACGTTACTTCAGGAGCAACTGACTCAATTTGATCAGTATAACTGCGTTCCAACTGTGCCCAGTAACCGCGGCCCGTTCGCCATCCAAGTCACGGAGTTGGGTGTGGTTGTTGTTACAGCGAGGAAGAAGAAAACGGGTTTTTACTATCCCGAAAACAATAAAGGCTACTGTAACTTTGAAAGACATCTAAGTTTTTATTATGAAATGAAATTGATTATTCTATAAATAGGATTTTGCAATCACTTTTACACGACATTAGAAAAAAAAAACTAGATGAAGTCGACATTTCCAATCTGACTACCACTGAAAGGAAATGGCGAAACAAACTCAGGGGTGAAAGTCTTTTTTAAAGTCCAGACATTTAGGTCTTTTGAGGAAAGAACCACACAGATTTGAGTGGACCTCTCCAGTCAGTGCAAGCATTTGTCAGTAATCGTGGAGCTCAACGATTCGACGAACAATACCAAAGAAAGGACATTTGGGTAGGAACTTAGGGAGAATTGAACATACACGAGAAAACGAAGTCTTTTGATTCGAGTTCTCTTTAGGATAGTGACGGCATTTCAAGTCTATACCAGTTCAGCTTTCAAGGCAGAGAAAATCGTGTGGTACCGTTTGGCAACAAGTATATTAATTTCATGAATAAAAGCCTCGGCTGTGTTCTAGAACCAGCGTTTGTGAGCATTATCTTTGTGAGCAAATTGAAGCCTAAGAAATTATTTCTATAGACAGTTAGTTATGTTAGTGTTATCAATTTCGACAGAAACAAATAAATATCAAACAAGCTTTCTTCATAATTTTGTATTTTGAGGTTAGTTTTTATTATTATTATATTTCTGTCGTCAACTGGCACCACACTTTTATGAAGACCGCGGACAGAGTTCACTAAGAGGTGTTTGTATTGAAATTGATTTATGTAAATTTTGCGGAGAAGACGCGTCTGCCCCGTTCGCTCGACGTGCAGATCGTTAAAACGAACAGATTTAGTTTTAAGTTTTACGTGAAATATTGTTGAGAAAAAGTATTACTTCGAGGTTTTCAAGCTCGAATAGTGTTAGTGTGGATTATGCCAAGTATTTTTGCTGTCAGTGGTATCTAATATTTTACACGTAATAAGATGAAGCGATGGCGTGCGTTTGCTGATATATAAACAATGAATTTGGGAAGGTTTCCACTCTGATTTCTCAAAGATAGGTACTGAGAAAAACTCTGCCACAGACGAATAGATTTCATTTAAGGGGCAATTCCCGTATATTTAAAACGCTCATCACAATCTAAGCCCTGTCTCAATCTTTCAAAAAATATCTCTAATATAGCTACATTTTTGTTAAGTTTCTGACATTGATTTTCACTGTGTGAGGATATTAGAATTTGGCCTAAAGATCAAGTTCAAATCAGCTTTAAATATGACTTCCCTATACTAGCACTGTATGGTACATAAAATATAGCACAGACAAAATACTTTTTCATACGAAAAATATTGGTATTTGACTAAGCTCATATACTACTCATTCCATCAGGGAAAAAACAGCGTCATATAAAAATTACGTAACACCCAAAAGCTACTAAGGATAACATAAAAAAATAATAAAGAGAAGGCATATTTTTCCACCATGACACATACATGGCTAACGTACGACGTGAAATGTGTCAGTAAACATCTCTTGAGAGTTTCAGTACATTATAATAATCATGATTCACCATTTGATGGGAATCCTACTAGGATTAGTACTCTCATAAAGAATCTGAAGGTATGATAAAAAAACGTGAGAATATTACAAAGGATATGTGGTTTTGAGTTCATAGAGAGACAAATTGGCTGAAACATTTACCATCTTGTTTTATACCATAGCTATAAAGATACGTATAAAAAAATATTTCGATAGTTTTTTTTTGGCCATATGGGCAGTAAGAAAGACCATTGAATTGACAAAGGAAATTTAAAAACTATTACATAACATTCCATCAAATAAATTTCTTGTAATACCGAGCGTAGAGGTTCAAAAGTAAAAAAAAAACCACGATATCAAACGTCAGAGATACATCTAGTCGTCAAGTTTAACTCTGGCCAGTTTGGTAATCTCTACAAAATTTCACTCAAGTCAAAGTTATAGGGAAGAAAACAACAACTGCCCCAAATAAAAAAATCTCTTTGATGAAACTTATTATTGCTAAATTGATGGAATATTGATAATGTACACACCTTTCTCGCTAAAAAAATAACACGAAACACTTTGATCCCGTGTTTTGGCAATTTCGTATTCCAGTGACGGAGTTTGTACCTAATCAAAATTTATACGATCATGGCCCTGATTGAGGTCTGTTTTGACAGAGATCAGGTAGGTACCAATATGTACATGGACAAGCAATTTATTATGTGTCAAAAATCTTTGTTCCGTACCAATTATTATATCGTGGCTAAGTAATAACAGTCGCACGGGTCGATCCATCAGGTTAAGCTACGCTTGCCGGGGTTGGTCTGTGGATGGGTGACCATCTTTTCATACCGAGACTCCTCCGTGCCTCGGAAAGCACGTTAAGTCGTTGGTCCCGGCTGTCATTCGAGGATCTTTGACAGTCGTTACGGGTCGTCAGAAGCCCGAAAGTCTGACAACCAGTCTTACCAAGGGGTATCGTATTACCCAGTAAACTGGGTTGTGGAGGTCAGATAGGCAGTCGCTTCATGTAAAATACTGGTATTCAGCTGCATCCGGTTAGACTGGAAGCCGACCCCAACATACTTGGGAAAAGGCTAGGCAGATTGATTTTTGTGTAGGAACAATAATTATCAGAGTACCCTACTTACACAATTTTGTAATAGGTTTTCAACCGACTTAAAAAGTAAGAAGGTTCTCAAGTCGACGTGCATATTTTGTAGCTACACAGTAATACAATATTATGAAACAAATATTGTACCTGTAATTAAATGAATCCTTGTCCATGTATAGAATATATATTCTTGAGGCTGAATGTACCTTTGATAGACCGCACCGAATCAAACTGTTCGACTTATGAATTTCGCAACAGATACAAAGTTGATACGATTATAATTTCATTGAATTAAGTGATGGAGAACATATTATTTGATTTGGAAAAGCAAGATTTCTTTTTGATGGAGACACGAAAAATACTTTTTATACGAGTATGTGATACTTTCAAGATCTCTCAGTTAATAGTGAATATAGAAAACCGGAACCATAATACTTAGTAGGTACTAAAACTAATCTATATAAATAAAAATCAATTGCCGAATGTATATACGAGCATCCATTCAGAACGGTTGCACCTATTTGGCTAATTCTTCTTTTGTTGTGTTTGTAATTGTCAGGACAAGGTTTGTATTAAAGAAAATATTTGAAAAGTTGCCGGGAATATTAGAAAATTCGGGAAAACTGAAAGTGCATTTTCTACGGGAACTTTGTATGAATTATTGAAATTTTGACAGGACAACGTTTATCGGGTCAGCTAGTATACCAGTACATATTATGAATCAAGGGTGAGACATATGCAGCACCACAGCATCAGTCAATTCCAGTATAAGACATGAAAGAAATTAGTATCCAAATAATATAAAGTTTTGCCTCGGGCAATCAAACTTTTTAGTCAGTATTTAATCGGATGAAATAATGTAATACTAAGGACGAATTTCACCAATGAAACTAAACGCGAATATTTCACAACATTGACGACACTGAAAGCTATTGAACGCAGTTTAGATGTGCTGATCGTGTTTAGTTTAATTGGTGAAATTGACTTTTACGGCGAAAGTGTCAGGGTAGCCCGCGAAATTCAAATTTTCTTACGTTTTTTGCAGTCAGCTCGGCTCATTATCAACCATCCATGCAACAGTAATCTAAGAAAAATGGCAAAACCACTCAATCACACTTCACGTGTCCAAACCCAGGAGACTTCTCGACGTTCGCCGGTCGATTAAACGCCTGAATTAGTGCAGGGGGACCTCACAGCTGGGACCCTATCATATTTCAATATAGAACCCCTCGAGTAATGAGACATTACGGTGATTACTACAAGCTTGATGTACATTGCCCCTTGAGCACTGAGGTTCGTGACGGGAATGCTAAAATAGCGTTCGTGTGATGTGGTTTATGATTTCTTGAGTTTATGTTTAGGAAAATTGGAAAGGTTTGTTTTTTCTTTTTTGTAAGAAGGTAGGTTTGTCTCGGAAGTTTAAAAGTGGATAAATCGTTGTTTGAAATAATTTTATTTATTCTTAATTATTGCTTACGCGTTAAATTAATCATCTTAAACTGCCGAACAAATTAAAACAAGGAGCTCATGATTAATACAATCTTTTTGGCCTAAAATTACAAAAAAATTGTAGAAATCTGCAGTCTTAGAAGAAAGCTTATTATTTCGATGTTAAGAGGGCTGTCGCATTTGTCACCTCTCTCGCTCACACGGGACCAAATTTTTAAGATTATTAAATGAAAGGATGACTTTTTGAAAAATCTAATCAGTAAATTATGTTAATTATTAAAAACACATTTCTATTGTGTTATCTAATGAAATCAGATGTAAGTATAATGATCTGTTTTTGAAATGAATGACATAATAATAAATGTGTTTTTAATAATTATCTATTAAATTAATATTATTTACTAGTTCGCTAACTGATTACATTTTTCAAAAAGCATCTTTTCATTTAACATTCTTAAATATTTGGTCACGTGTGAGCGAGAGAGGTGACAAAACGAAACAGCCATTTTAATGTGAATTAAACTTTATTTTGTAAATGTTAAAACATCATTATTACGAAATCTAAGATAAATAACTCTGCCTTGGCAATTTACGATACCAAAATATTTAATTACCCTTTCGATTGAACGACAACAAATGCAAAATGGAACTCATCTTCAAACCCACAACGCAATGTATTTGCAACAAATCGAAACACCCACTAACCATTAAGTGCTGCCTCAGGTGTCCCCAAGATGGACATAACGGCTAATGAACCTATTTATGTTATTGAAAACTCAATATCTTCAAGACAGTAACAAATGGCTCACGGCAGCGGTGATTAGTCTTTCCTATTGTTTAATGGAATTGTCGAAGACCTTTAGGCTCTCGGCATACTTTAAACAAGGTGTAATATTTTCAGTATTTTCAGTCACGATGCGTTACTGTAGGAGATTTAAGCCCTATAGCAAATCTGAGCAACAATAGCGTTCTTGAGTGTTAATCCGATCTACCGCGGGGCGAAAAGTTTTGAGGCTAGGGATGGGCCGCGGATGACTGGTACGACTTACTTACTTACCCCTTGGTAAGACTTGTTGTCAGACTTTCGGGCTTCTGACGACCCGTAACGACTGTCAAAGATCCACGAATGACAGCTGGGACCAAAGGCTTAACGTGCTTTACGATGGATAGAGGAGTCTTGGTATGAAAAGATGGTTACCCATCCACAGACTAACCCCGGCAAGCGTAGCTTAACCTGATCGATCGACCCGTGCGGCTGTTATTACTTAGCCACGAGCTCCTAAGTTTCATCCATGACAGTAACATTAAAACTTTTCAGCCTCCCGGTACGCTAAGTTTTTTAAGCCCTATAGCAAATCTGAGCAACAATAGCGCTGAAAAGTTTTGACCCTAGGGATGGGCCGCGGATGACTGAGACATGATGATGTTTACGGATTCATTACTAAAAGAATAATCATGCTAATGACATGAAACTCTGTATTTATACTAAAGATTAAACTCGCAAATTAGTAATATGCAGCGCGAGACAATAATGACACTTGAATGTACTTAAGCTCAAAACTTTTCAGCCCCCTGGTACAAAGACAAAGAAATACAAAGTTATCTTCGCGATTGTTACAATTTAAGATGAAATATAATCAACGTTTAATATTTTCATAAAAAAATAAAATAAATTTAAAAATTAAAAGGGTCTCTCCTCTCCCCCGATAGAAGAAACGTATTTTATTTATTTATTTATTTGCTCTCATGCACATCACACATTTACAATAATATAGCTTTACAGTCGGTTTTGTACAGGAATCATGTACAATGCGGGCTTGCTGTTGAGTTTGTGGACATTGAACTGACAAAAATTGAGTCAAAACTTATCTAATCATATCACATTACAAAAATAATTTCAGAAAAATTGTAGGTATGTCTAGATATCGTTAAGATGTCCAATTAACAGTAAATACGCAAAACACAATAACACAGCCATAAACTGAAGTATTAAAAAAAAAAAAACATTTCAAGTGAAATTTTAAAAAGCATTTGCACAGAATGTTTACCAACAGCCCCCCCTGTCAACCTGATTCAAGCGCCAAAACATCCTTGTAGCAGTGATTGATTGAAGTTTGTTCTAGAAGTATGTACAGAGTCAATATTTGCATGTTGCCTTTGACAAAGTAGAAATAGGGATGATGCCTGGGTAAAAAAAAAGAAATTCTATTTAGTCCGTCAGTCAGATAATAAAAAAATATTAGATACGTATTTTTTGCTTTATCATATTAATAAAAAATGACTTAGATAACTCGCATTAAAGTTCGGGAGTGGGGGCTTGTTACGTCACTTCTACGTATAAAATCTACAAAGACGTGACGTCATGCCACATTTTAACTCAATGTATCGCCGTAATCTTTTGATTACGTAGAAAAAGAAAAAATACGTGTCCTATATATTTTAATAATCTACATGACGGACAAAAAAACATTTTTTAGTCATCATCCCTATTGCAAATAGCACCACGGCATATTAAAAAACCGGACAAGTGCGAGTCGGACTCGCACCTCGCGGTTCATACTACCGTACAATATTTAGCAGTATACATAATTATTAAAAAAAAAAAATCAGGTTAAAAAACACGTTTCTTGGTATGGGAGGGCACCACCCCTTTTAATTTTTACCTTTATTTAATTATTATTATTTGTTGTTATAGCGGCAATGATTGACTGATTGAACGACTGATCTACCTACGAGTATTACGGTTCGCTGACAGTCAGACGGACGATAAGCGGAGGATTAGTAATAATATAGGATTTCGTTTGGCACGCTTAAAGGTACGAGTATGGAACCCTAAAAAAATCGTGTTGATGTAAATGCATGGCACTGGTTATCGAGAAACATGTTAGATTGATGGATAGGTTCTTCTTTTCTCCTATGGGCGAAAAATTACAATGGCACACGCAACGTGGCACGAATATTGAACCAGCCATCAAGGTGTTAGGTAAACTGTTTAGGGTGCGCCAGACGAACATTTAAGTAGCTATCGCAACTCCTGGAGGCAATTTGATGCATTCTACTAAAAGAGATAGATATCTCACCAATTGCCTTAAGTGTGGTGAAGACTTTACCCAAGTATATATATATACCTACTCGTAAATAGGTATTGTAAGAAACTTCCCAACTTCATCTACCCTATTCATTGTTAGCTCAAGGATCATTTGATCGAATTTGATATCTAGATGTATTGAATTGCGACAGGTAACCGTCCTGTATCTAGCTTTGTTTGATAGACCTTCGAGACTTGAATTGCTAACAAGTATTTGATGAAATAGGTAGTTATAATTTCATTCTCGTGATGCCCTTTATATTAATATTAGCTAAAAATAGTTTTCACGTCATTTCGAAAAATTTCTGAAGTTAGTTCATACTTATTAAAAAGGCCGGTTGGCGTGGTTGGTTAAGATACCACCTATCACGCCGCAGGTCGTGGATTCGATTCCCATCCAGGACAAACATTTATGTGCATGAACATGTCTGTTTGTCCTGAGTCTGGGTGTAATTATCTATATAAGTATGTATTAACAACAAAAAAAAGTAGTGTATGTAGTATATCAGTTATCTGGTTTCCATAGTACAAGCTCTGCTCAGATTGGGACCAGATGACCGTGTGTGAAAATGTCCTAGGATATTATTATACTTTTATAACATTATAAGTAGCTGTTGGAAAGTTCACACTAAAGACATCTTCAAAATTCCTTTTATTTCACTCATTGACACCAGGCACAAAATATATCTAACAGCCCAATACAAAACGGTAATCAAACATTTTAGTGTTATGCTCAAAATAATGATCGATTTAATTCAGAGGCACACACGCCAAACTTCTGATTAAAAACTCGTTCCGATAACTGGCAAACTGGACATTTTCCAACGTCAGCTGATTAAAAACCGACCGAGTTGAAAACCCAAATAGGTTGAAAAACCAAGCGGGCTGGATGGGAGAAACTTTTGTCTGGCACTAATCTTTGGAATGGGGTTCTTTCATCAATAACATATTATAGGCGGGTTGAAATTGAAGCTTTTGATTGCAGGAATCTGGTTGCAGAAGGCGTGTTTATTTTAAAATGAAACTGAGAAGATAGTGTGTATTTAAATGTGCAGTGTAGGTATTTAATTTAATTTGAAGTAAGAAATTAATTGCAAGGGGTAAATTACTTGTCGTAACTAATTCATTGCATGGTGTACCTGTACTTTAGGAGCTCGTGGCTAAGCAATAACAGCCGCATTTAACAGTCAATCTGGGGTCAATCACGGGGTTGGCCCGTGGATAGGTGACCATCTTTACATACCGAGAGTCCTCCGTCCCTAGGAAAGCACGTTAAGCCATTGGTAGGATATTTGTCAGTCGTTACGGGTTGTCAGAAGCCCGAAAGTCTGACAACCAGTCTTACCAAGGGGTATCGTATTACCCAGTATCTAGGTTGTGGAGGTCAGATAGGCAGTCGCTCCATGTAAAATACTAGTATTCAGCTGCATCCGGTTAGACTGGAAGCTGACCCAGCATAGTTGGGAAAAGGCTAGGCAGATTGAGTGTATCTTTGCCAAATAATACGTGAGTCACATAAAAAAAACCGGCCAAGTGCGTGTCGGACCACGCACAATGAAGGGTTCCGTAGTTGGGATGAATTTGTCCCAAGAACAAACTTAACATTGTAACAAGTTCTCCCATACATTCCAACTGCAAATGTAAGTTTGTACACATAATATTGAGAGATTTACCATGTTATTTTAAGACCATAGACTTTTTATAGGTTTTCCTGTAATCTGTAGGTATAGAACTATTTTCTGTATTTTTTTTTTTTTCAAAATTTTAGGCTCAGAAGTTTCGGAGATAAGGGGGAATGGTCAATTTTCGTCTATTCTCTTAAATAACTTTAAAAGAATTTATTTTAAAATTACAAAAATAATATATTTGAGACACTCACAGTAACCCATTTCATTTCATTTTTCGGTACAGTTTGCAAAACTTTTTTTTTTTAATTGCCCTCCATAACTGACCCCCATATTCAAAATTTATTTATTTACGTTTCATGTCAGTGTTTTGGGTCACATAAATTCATACCAATGAAACTAAACGCGATCAGCACATCTAAACCTAGTTCAAGAGTGTCAATATGCCAAAGAAAGTAATGGCTCTGACAGCTCTTAAACGTGGTTTACGTGCTGATCGTGTTCAGTCTCATCCGGTGAAATCCGCACTTAATCGGTCTATTAAATTCTGAGCAAATAGGCTGTGAAAGACGGACAGACAGACACACGAGTGATCCTATAAGAGTTCCGATTTTCCTTTCGGTACGAAACCTCAAAGTTTGAAAATGTTTTTCTTTACTAAAACTACTTTCTGTCCTACTTCGTCCGCGTGATTTGAACTTTTACACTCTCTCACTTTGGCACCCTCGAAAACCATGAAAACGATACCCATGTGTTAGCTTTTGTCTTCTCTCTAAGTTCTGTTTTTCTTAGTTATCCCTAGAGAACCTGACTAGGATTCGTTTAATGGAGGATTCAGCGATAATGAGCAGCAAACATGTCAAGAAATAAACACTTATATTTTCGAAATAACATAAACAATAACAAGTAAATGTCCTTAGATACTATAACGACTCATCTGAACGGCAATAAATAGAATACCTACTTAAAATGCATCCCCATCTTCAACACCACTAAATCACTCACAGAAACCCTTGAAAAACACGAATAAAATCTTGCCAGTTAACTTCGTTCTATCTGAAGCTGAAACAAAAAAAGGGTTGTGTAATATTTCAACCGAGGTTTTTTTACCCTATCAAACATCACTTGGGCGCTAACCTCGGTCGATAAGGCCGGGTACCCACTGTATTATCTTGCGTCCTTCGCACGGCTCACTCTAATGCTCTTTATGTTTTTATTCCATTACTTTAGGCCACACCGCGAATGTACCCGCAGGTTTACGTTCCCTGCGGCTGTCGTTAAGGTAACGCATTGCTATAGGTAATGGCTTTTGCCAGCGTTGCTTATTTTAACACGCGAATGTGTTTTCTGTTAGTAAAACAATGGCAAGTTGATACTTACAATACGTTCTCGTTGAGTAGGCTCTTGGGGTTTTTATTTCGTTCTAATATCAGTTTTGACAAGGTTTTTGGTTTTTATAGGTACTGTAGTAGTAGCGAAAAAGAAACACTACATAAAAAAAAAAACAGTTATCAACTTGAAAAACTATTGAATACTTTGCCTTTGAAAACCTCTTGATATCAATCTTCTTCATAAATTTCATAAAAGCATCATTTATTATCATATCATTTAATAGAAGTGTATCGATATCAAGAGCTTGCTTGGATTATTTGCGCTGACCAGCGATGACTGCCAGCGCTTGTCGGCGCCAAAAAGTGCTGGCATATATCAAGATATCAAGAGCTTGCTTGGATTACACAACCTACATCTATCAGTATTCAAAAACCGAAAACTATTATCATTGAATAGGACCGTATTAATGTAAACGGCGCTGATATGCCAGCGCTTTTCGGCGCCGATAAGCGCTGGCTGTCATCGCTGGTCGGCGCAGGCAGTTTTCATACTTTTTGCGCGAACCAGTGGCGACGACGGTTCACGCTGATCTAGCAAAAAGTAAGAGTATGAAAAGTGCATGCGCCGACCAACGCTGGCATAATAAGCAGCTCTGTATGTGTGAAACGTGAATACACCCATACTCCAGATTGAATCATGCTTACAAAACCTGAAAGTTAAGCCACACAATATTTTCTTCTTAATTATAAGATCCAAAAATATAAATAGTGTATCTCAGTAGCTTATCAACCCTCGCAAATAGCAAGAGTCAACAGGGCGAGCGAGTTATTTATTTAACCCACCTGTTACTACTGAAGTGATATATTAACTTGCCACTTTATTGCACTCCGCTTACTTTTTAGGGTTCCGTACCTCAAAAGGTAAAACGGAACCCTTATTGGATCACTCGTGTGTCTGTCTGTCCGTCTGTCCCAGCCAATTTGCTTCGGATCTAATGGACAGATTAAGGGGACATTTGATATACTTATGAAATTCTGTGACCCAAAAACGGACACGCAACGTAAGCAAATGAATTTTGAACATGAGAGTCAATTTTGAGGGGCAAATAAGAAAATAAAAATAAAAAGTTTTGCAAACATAATTGGCAAAATGTGGATGTATGGATTACACCTCTGCCTAACCATACGGGGATTACGTGATGTTATGCTGTGTTATGTTATAAAAGAATGATACACGAATGGGGAGGAAAACTAACTTTTTATCACGATAGATGGCGCACAATCGACTGTAGCTTGTTTTGATATATTAGCTGTCAAATCGTATGGATTTTTACAATCTACTAAGTTTAGCTTTCCGATTTTCCGTAATTTTATCCAAAATGCCTCAATGTAGTGCGTTAACTTGTAAAAACAGAGGAGTATATATGCTTCCTAAAGAAAGTAAGGGCAGACAACAATGGGAATTGGCGTTACGTATTAAAAACTTTAAGGCAAGTAGTACTGCACAATTATCTGCTGCGCATTTCACAGAAGAAGCTTAGATTAGTAAAGAAGCCGTCCTTTAAGCTGGGTCCTATATCTATAAAACAAAAGAATCAAGATTATCTATAATATAAAAATGAATCGCTAAATGTGTTGCTAAGCGCAAATCTCGAGAGCAGCTGAACCGATTTTGCTAATTCTTTTTTTTAGAATATTCCTTGAAGTACGAGGATGGTTCTTACGGAGAGAAAAAATTAAAAAAATGCCTGAAAAGGTCTAAAAACAACACTTTTCTATACTCCCATACAATCGATTCGTAATAATACGATAAGTCAATTTGAACTTTAATACCATACCATAAAGTGTTAGTGGAGAGGTTCCGGGAAGTCTAATCAATTGAGTGACGTTAGTATTCCTGAATAGTTGTAGTCCTGAATATAGCAGAATAAGTATTAAAAAAAAAAAAAAATTAAAGAATCGACTGTTAGGCGGTACGAAGTTCGTCGGGTCAGCTAGTTATCTAATAAAATAAAATTATTGTCATGAAAATAAAAGTGTCATAAAATAAACTATATTAACTAATATATACAGTAAATCATTCTCCTAAAGATTTAATCAATCAATATAGGTACTTAGTTTTCAAAATATTCCTGTATTGCCTGTCTGTTAATCATTGGTAAAGGAGTATCTGCATTTATGTCTTTGAATGTATCAGAAGGTGGACATAGGTATGCGGTGTCGTCTTGGATGTCACAGTCAGCACCAAAGTTTTGGTTTCGATCATACGAAATCTATAAAAAAAAAATAGGAATGTTAGTCCGTGGCTTATAAAAAAAGGCTCACAAACAATCATAACCTTAAATATTTGAAGTGTTTTCCTTGCAATCAAATCTGCCTTTTTGTCGGCAGTTGCAGCGTTCCTTTTACGGAGCTCAACTTCTAGTTGAGGCGCAGTCATAAACGCGTACATATTATAGTCGAATTACACTTTAAAATCTCATAAATAGCAGTCACGCTACTGTCAAGAAAGGTAAACAAGGTACAGTCGACTACAGCGACATCTAGACACAGCTTTGAGTGTGGCTCCTCATTATAGGTTTAGTAATATTGCATGTCCCTGTCCCTCGCACTCTCTCCATGCTCAATGCTCTCTTGGACGCTAAACCTGACTGTAACGTGTTCGCTACGCGCTCAACGCTCTCTCGGATGCTAAACCTGTCTGTGACGTGTTCTCTCTGCGCTCAACGCTCTCTTGGACGCTAAGACTGACTGGTGTTTTCTCCCCGCTCAACGCTCTCTTGGACGCTAAACCTGACTGTGACGTATTCTCTCCGCGCTTAATGCTCTCTTGGGCGCTAAACCTGACTGTGACGTGTTCTCTCCGTGCTCAACGCTCTCTTGGACGCTAAACCTGACTGCGACGTGTTCTCTCCGCGCTCAACGCTCTCTTGGACGCTAAAACTGACTGTGACGTCTTCTCTCCTCACGAGCTAAACCTGACTTAGACGTGTTCTCTCCGCGCTCAACGTTCTATTGGACGCTAAACCTGACTGTGACGTGTTCTCTCCTCACGAGCTAAACCTGACTTAGACGTGTTCTCTCCGCGCTCAACGTTCTATTGGACGCTAAACCTGACTGTGACGTGTTCTCTCCTCACGAGCTAAACCTGACTGAGACGTGTTCTCTCCGCGCTCAACGTTCTATTGGACGCTAAACCTGACTGTGACGTGTTCTCTCCTCACGAGCTAAACCTGACTTAGACGTGTTCTCTCCGCGCTCAACGTTCTATTGGACGCTAAACCTGACTGTGACGTGTTCTCTCCTCACGAGCTAAACCTGACTGAGACGTGTTCTCTCCGCGCTCAGCGCTCTCTTGGACGCTAAAACTGACTGTGACGTCTTCTCTCCTCGCGAGCTAAACCTGACTGAGACGTGTTCTCTCCGCGCTCAACTCTCTCTTGGACGCTAAAACTGACTGTGACGTGTTCTCTCCTCGCGAGCTAAACCTGACTGAGACGTGTTCTCTCCGCGCTCAACGCTCTCTTGGACGCTAAACCTGACTGTGACGTGTTCGCGAACGAATAAATATACAACCAACTAGATTCAACACAACGACTTAATCTGCCTAGCCTTTTTCCAACTATGTTGGGGTCGGCTTCCAGTCTCACCACATGCAACTGAATACCATTATTTTAGATGGAGCGACTGCCTATCAGACCTCCACAACCTAATTACTGGGTAACACGATACCTCTTGGCAAGACTGGTTGTCAGACTTTCGGGCTTCCGAGTTCTGACTACACCAGTAACGATTGTCAAAGATCTACAAATGACTGCCGGGACCAACTTTACTGCTTAACATGCTTTCTGAGGCACGAAGGGTCTCGGTATGTAATGGATGGTCACCCATCCACAGATCGACCTCGGTAAGCGTTGCTTAACCTTGACGATTGACCCTACACCTACGACTTGTACACCTAAAATGCTGTCATAAAATTCCGTTACAGTACCAACTAATATACTCGCCTAAAGCGCCAAAAACTGCGAAACATCATCACACCCAAAACGCAGACAAAAATATTTCCTGCAAAATTGAATTAGGGAAAATTTGCAAAACAACAGTCTAATCTAACAGCCAGCCGAATTCTAATTAAACAAATTAGTTACCAGAGTGTTGTACGATCTAGCGACAAATTCCAAGTTTTGAAAAGTACGGACTTTACGTACGTGAGTAATTTACTAATGCACCGACGTCGCACTTTCGTATCGCGGTGGGAATGAAATGTGGTGGGCTGCGACTGCGGGTAGCGGAGAGGGCGCGATGGCGATTTATGTGAAATATTTATTAAAGTTTGTTACACGCGTGGAGGTCGGAAATTATCCCACGGGAATGAACTACCGGTATGAAAAGTATCCTTAGTCCTAATTCAGGTCATGGTCTACCCATGTGTCAGATTTCATCCAAATTCGTTCAGCCGTTTTAACGTGAAAGCGCAACAAACCAACTCACTTTTGACAGTTAGGATTTATTTACAGTCGGCTGGTGCGTCGTCCTATTGGGGGTATTAAAAATATGTAAGTAGGTACAATGTTTCACTTAGTTGTGTTGTAGACACACCCACAATCAAAGAATGTTGACCCTTAAAACCAAAATGTATAGACGCCAACACATCAAGCTACTACAATCTGTCAAATTATTTTAATAGATTTTCAACTTTATCGCTAAAGCATTAGATTCAAGGTTGATTGGGAAAATTGTATGCACATATAAAAAAAAAAAACTAGCACCAGGAGAGCTTTTATCATACTCGTATTTATCATATGAATCACAAAACAACTCGGAGGAAAATAACTTTGTTTCAAGTTATTTGTTGTGCAGTGAGGACTTCGAAACTACTTCCGTCTTTTTGTAAAACCGCTGTATTGAAATCTCGCTATCTTTGTATCCTGACCCGAATCTCACCACCCTGAACGCGAAGCGCGCACCTCTCTCTCATCATATTTGCAGCTTTCATTACAGATATTAAAAACTATGCAGTCGGGATCAGATTCATTAATACGAAAGAATGTAAAATGGTACACTATTGCTATTTTATATATTCCAACAATATAAACATTAGTCTCTGAGTTTGAGAGTGGAATTTTACCGTCATTAGATATTGAGCTTCAAAGAGTTTTATTTTAATGTATTTACTCACAGATATGATGTTTTATAAAATACTAGCTGACCCGACAAACGTTGTCGTGTCTAAATTTCAATAATTCATACGAAATTCCCATAGAAAAAACACTTTCAGTTTTCCCGAATTTACCAATTTTTCCGGCAACTTTTCAAACATTTTCTTTCATATAAATCTTGTCCTGACAATTACAAACGCAACAATAAAAGAATTAGCCAAATAAGTGCAATCGTTCTGAAGTGATGCACGTAACATACATTCGGCAATGGATTTTTATTTATATAAATAGATTATATCAAAATCAAAAGTCATTTATTCAAACTAGAATGAAAATCAGCACTATTCGAACGTCAAATTTACATAAGACAGTCTCCCAAAACGCCCGCCCTTCACCACTTCCTAACGCTTTGGGGAGAAGAAGTGGCGCAACAAACTCCCCAGCAGCACAGCTGTCTGTTCAGTTAAAAAAAAAAATCTATACAACACTGCGCATAATAATTTAGGTACATTACGCAACACAAAACATTAAATTACTTAAATTATTTGCTAAGTAAGCTAGCACACGAAAATATACCAAAAAAATTATTACCTCTGCCAAACTGCAAAGCAGTTTTGTTGTGTTTTAGTTTGTTTGGTGTGTGTCGTTTGTTTATGTTTGAGTGTGTATAAAAATATCACATGCACAAACACCACCCAGTCTAGAGTATTAGTTGCCACAGACTTTTGCTAGACAGTATATATTCAGCCCAACAAAAAATTCACCGGCGATAATTGTCCCATTTCACATATAACTACCTCAGAAACACGTTTCTGTTTTCTGCTTGTCAATAATTCTTGAACTTTCAAGTTTTGATTCCAAATTTACAGTAGGTACGTGTGTTTTTCACCAATCAGCAACTTCTGAGAAATGATACGCTTTCACATTCACTTAAATAAATAAGCGCTTTGATGAATAAACACGCTATGATAAATAAATAAACGAAATATAACCAAAGATTCGCAAATCCATATTCGCAATTCCATATTCGATTTTTTTTTTTTTAATTGGTTGAATAATGTATGTTCTTTTATTTTCAACCAAAAATGGTTAAGTATTTATCTTTCAATAATTTTAATCTTTCTAGTCATATAGTCAGTTTAACCAAATAAACTAAATGAACCACAATCTAGTCACAAAACCCGTGTATAAATGCTAGAATATTTAATAATATATTCTGCAGCATCCATTAGGGTCAGTCTACAACAACCACATTATCCAGACCACAAAATGCAGTACAAAGGAAACTCTAAAATTGAATTTAGTGTATATTATATAGAAAACTATAAAATCGAAGCACAGCCGACATTTTAATTAATGTATTACAAGCTGTCAACGTGAAACCCTCCTAGGGTTGTGACATTTAGGGAAAACGCGTAGGTAGGTATGCTATGGCGGAAAAACGTGACTCAAGACTTATGCCCGTTTCTGAAGAATTCTTTAACAGTGTTTAAACTCTTTAATAGCTATTGATTCGACCATTTATGCGAATTCCTTCCTTATGCTCGGTTTTTGAGGACCTTAGATAAACTCTTGATAGTAATTCACTCGACTTTTAAGCTAAATTCTTCCTTAACGAAGTATTAGGAAACATGATATTGAACCAATTGTCACTATCGAATGGATAAACTCCGTTTAAAAACCACAGAAACCAGGCATTAGTGAGTGTATTGTTTCTATAGAAGTTAATGTGAACACTAGTACTCACAATGTTGTCGTATCAGATAATATCTTTGTTGAATTTATTAAGTAACTATTGTAAGAAAACTCAGAAAAACAAGGTAAAATATTTATAAAATATCAAATTAAAAATATACATTTATGTAGTACAACAAAATGTTTATCCGTCGCTGTCCGCAAGAAAAAAGAGCGAATGCCTCGGTGCAATTATGCCAGCTAGGCGCGCCACCGCGGGTTGCTATCTTCGCCGTTGGCAACTTCATGATGGTTCTCGAGCGCCATCTGCCTTACAATATGTAGAAGTTTGTTTATGGTTACACTGACCAATTTATATGTTGTTGTCATTTGTCTTATTTGTTGTACCTATGTTTAAATACTAAATGGAGTTTGTAAGTTCCATTAAATTATTTTGTTAAGAATATCTAAGAGATTTATTTACTTACCAATTATATTTTTGTAAAGGAATTGTTACATTTTTTCGTTTAAAAGTATTTGTTTTGTAGTAAGGGTTAGACAACTCTCATTTGAAATGTTATAAAAGATTGCGTAACTTTATTTTTGGTCTCTTTTCTAACATACTTATTACTGGACTGATAACAATATAAAAGTTGTAAGTAATTGATTATTATTTATCATCAATCTTCTTCCCAATGCCTGAATCACAATATTTAGTGTTTTAGGATAGTTTGTAACTTATTTTTTAGTCCAAATTCGTAAAAAAAAAACTAAGTACTTATGGTTTTAACAGCTCTATAAATACATATATCTTAATGTATATAATTCTTCTGTAGGTGTGTCACCTAACTCGTCTTAAACGGCGGGACCGATTTGGATGAAATTGTGTGTATATATATTTCAATGGGTCCCTGAATGGTTTGAAAACATAATTGGACCCGGTACGTGGCGTTGCTAAGGCGGTACGAAGTTCGCGGGGTCAGGAATATTTGTATATTACCCGTTATACGTATAACGCACCAACTCTCAAGTGGTCAAAAAAAATCAGCTGTTCAGTACATTTTGACGAATTATGCGAACATAAATGTACTGAACAGCCGATTTTTTTCGCGATGTCAGATTTGGTCCCATAGTAAAAGTTGTTCATGATGATGAGTACAATGACCCCTTGAGGTTGTGCGTTATTATTTTCGCGCGTTCGTATTTTAGAAGATAGACGGTGATTGTCGAAGCGCATACTTTTTCTGGGTAAATCTGTACCTACTACCTGTTTTCACAAGTTTAATAAATAAATAAATAATCGGAATTGAGGCTAATGATTGTATGGCTAGCGCCATTATTTTGTGTCTTCCAAACTGACCTCGCAATACACACCCAATAAAATAAATCTAAAAGCAATTTTAGAAAGTGTGGTAACCCTGATCGTGACGCGAGTAGTGAATCAATAACGCACGTTTTCCAGTTTAATTAAAATTGCAACATAATGTTACCTTTGAGCGGCCCTACATTGTAACTAGTAATTAAGGCTGCATTGGTAAATGGCTGTTTTTCATTTTAAAATCTCACTCGAGTTATTTTACAATACCAATAAAACTAATATTAATATAATTTTATTAACGATAGAAATATGTGTTGTAAAATATGTACCTTTAGCAGTATAATAAATTACAATACAGCTCAACAGCAGTACAATACAGCAGACAAGCATCAAAATAATTAACTTAACTTGAAAAAAAAAGTCATATTTACGTAAAAATAATATTAGCCCTTCCTTTTTAATCGACTTCAAAAAAGGAGATTATCAATTCGATATATCGACGCCTCCCACGCATAAGGTATTTATAAAATACAATTAAAATTTGGATTTCGGGAATATGTAAAACTGTTCAGCAGGGTTCAAATGGCACAAAAAAACGATTTTTGTAAAAAATAATGTTCCGACTTTTTGCGTGGGAGGCATCGATATGTGTCAATTCGACACGTATGTATGTAATATTATTGGAACTGCAATATATTATGATAATCTATTAGGGCTTCCAAACAAATATACAAAATTTTATAGATGTATGTATGTTTGTCCACGCATTTCTCCAAAAGTGTTAATCGAATCATGACCATTGTATTTTTATTAGCTTAAATTTACTTCAACTTAGGGAACAGAGCATGTTTCATCAAAATCGGTTCAGTTTTGAAATAAAAAATAAAAAAAAATAAATCGACTTTAAAAGAAATTAACTCAAAATTATGAAATAACTTTCAAGTCTGTGACAAAAAACTAAAATACAGATCCCAAGACACCGACTTGCGAAATTAAAGTTATTTCATAGTGAGTTATTTTTTTTAAGTCGATTTAATTTTTTTAATTATTTTGTTTATTTATAGTCAAGTAGTAATTTGACTGAAACAAGAAAACGCATATTATTTCAAGCACAATACTGGCATATCAAAAGTAATAAAGTAAAAATGTCGCCCATATATATGCACAGCACCAAATTACCTACCCACCCCCACATGCTAAGCATATTACCGAGAAGGAAAATACCGAACAGCATCGTTTCCTTTTAAACCTATTGACCGCCATCATACGAATCACTTTCCAGGGGTACCCGACGCTAAAAATAAGTTTAGGCATTTTGTAAATTTAATAATAGGAGTTGGGACCTTTCGTCCAGAAGAAGTTTGATGATGATTGGTGAATAAGACGTCGTTCTTTTTCCTATATTAAAATTTGTTTATATTTGACATTTATAAACATTGATGTAACAAAGACAGGTAGAATTTTTATTCTACCTGTCTTTGTTACATCGATGAAGGAAGAAGGCCATGCCCCATTTTCTATTTCGCTAACTTTAAAAATAAAAAACCCGACTGCAATAAAGACAATTTAAAAGTAATGCACTAAAAAATCAAAAACATCAAAAACTTTTTAAACCAATTTTTTATTCCTAAATAACTTGAAAATTAAAAATTTAACTTTTAATTTTCTTTATTTTGATAGCCTACTCGATAGGTTTGGTTAATTATTTTTTATTAACGTATTACTATTTCGCGCCAAAAATCCGCCATTTTGTCGTTTTTTCAAACACCTATCTCAGGACATTTTGGTTTTAAGAGGAATATAACGATACCTTAACTGTTGAAATCTATCAAGCCGTTTGGAAGACACGAGGTAATAAAGAAATTTACAAACATACAAGATAACCTTTCCTTGGCAGTGGGGTAAAAAGATAAATAGATAATCATAAAATAATAAACACTTTATTGTTCAAAGGAGGCAATTTCAAATTCAAATGGCACTAGCCTCCACACTAGGATTCCCTGTGTCGTGGAGAGTAGTCTCCTTTGTCTTACAAGTTTATAAGATTTCTAAGGCGACAATAACCAAATGTTTTCAGAGTAATAACTTCTTCCAAGCTTGTTGTTATAAAAACTTGTTGATAGATGGAAATATCAACTCAGCCTATCGCAGCCCACTGCCTGTTACATGCCCTGCCTACACCAAATCAGCTGAATAGCGACATGATTAGCTGTTTACGTCAATCGGATGTTTCCACATGAAACCGCAACCCGCCACCTGCTGAATCATCGAATCGACGCCTCGTGTCGCCGAACGCTCACCTACTTCCGAATCTGCTGATGCCGCATCCACGTTTAGCAATCGCCAGAATTGTAATAATAAAGATAATTAATTTTTAACACTTCGGTACTAGCATCGTCCGAATCTAGACTTAGAAATAGCATAAGCTTAACTGTAATTTTTTTACCTTATTAAAAACCTTATTAAAATAATTTCGGTTTTTTTTTAAGTCCTCCGGCTGTCACCTTCGTAATTGGCCTCTCCCAGGCAGTTGGAAATATGGTACAATAATAATAATATATCATTTGATTCAGGCAACAAAGACATACATGCCTTAAACTACAAAAAAAAAAGTATGATAGTCTACACTTGGGCACTTAGGTTATGGATTAATCCGATCCAACCTGTCCCTTGCTGTGCTTCCCCAGCGACGCTCTAAGCCGAGGTCCGTACTCCACAGGGGGTGCCCTTAGCGTGTAGTCGCTTAGTTTTTAAGTTTTATACCCTGGCTGGAGGCCTTCATTTATTGAGGCACCCACAGGAAAGTCGGGCTAAGCCGCCGAGAACCTCTTGGGATGGCTTATTTCAAAAAAACATATCGCACCTTGAAAACAAAAGTGGCGTTATACAAAAATTTACATTTTTCAGATGTCCATTTAAAGCTTTTTTGACGCAGCATTTTGGTCAATATCTTAGCAAATAACTGAAATAAAAGACTGCAATTTGACTTTCTTACTTCAAATTTTGTATATACTGAAAATATGCCAGTAAATTATGGAGTTATTTAGAAAACATAGTTTTGATAATGCCACTTTTGTTATCAAGGTGCGATATATTAGGGTTATAACGTTGGCGATAGAAAATCCATCATTACTCGCGAAATACTGGCCTACAACATCCTTACCTACCCTACCCCTTCTCAGAACACATAATGTAACACCTATAATCTTCTATAAACAAAAGACTATTTAACTAACACATTGTCTATACGAGTACATTGGGCTGCACAAACCGACCTTAATTGAAAACTGTCCCTACACCGGCTTTAGGTTATGGCTTGATTTTAATAATAGATAACATTGCATGACGTCCATAGTCTTCAGCCGATGGATTTATATCGGATTAGTCTGTGGTTTTAGGCCATGGGTTTACTAGAAAGTAAATGATGTTATTAAAGAGCGTGTGCTCGTGAGGGGCTAGTGGCCATTGAGGTTCAATGTAAACTGGAGCAGACATCGAGAGCAAAACTTTTACACCACGGTTGTCACATTTGACATCCGCGGTATATATCCGTACAAGGCGTGAATAAGTTGATAAGTCGACTTGCAAGTAATTTTTAATTGTATAAAAATGGCATGGAATGCCTAATTTATATGGTGAATAAAAATGAGTAAGTCGAAAAGTTCATAATTGTCGGCAAACTGCACTTGTGTATGTTAATTTATAATTAGATTCCAGATGCCATTTTTATACAATTCAAAATTTCGTGCAAGTCGACTTATCAACTTATTCACGCCTTGTATGGATATATTATATTTAGTTTGGGACATCAAAATGTTTCAGCCGATGGCTTTATACCGAATTAGTTAGTGGTTTTGGGCCATGGGTTTACTAGAAAGTAAATGATGTTATTAAAGAGTGTGTGGTCGTGAGAGGCTTGTGGCCATTGAGGTTCAATGTGAACTAGAGCAGACACCGAGAGCAAAATTTTTACACCGCTGTTGTCACATTTGACATCCACGGTACATATCTTTAGTTTGGGACAGCAAAATGTTGCGCTAAAATTTTGTTTGCGATGTCTTCTATATATATAGTATATATTGATTCACTTAATGCTGGTGGCTAAATAATAACGGCCGCATGGGTCGCTCGAAGGTTAAGCTAAGCTTGCTGCGGTCGGTCCGTGGATCGGTGATCATCCATTACATATCGAGACCCCTCTGTGCTTCGAAAAGCACGTTAAGCCGTTGGTCCCACCTGTCATTCGTAGATCTTTGACAGTCGATATGGGTAGTCAGGAACCCAAAAGTCTGACAATACTGGTATTAACTGCATCCGGTTAGATTGGTAGCTGACCTCAACATAGTTGGGAAAAGGTTGGGGAGATGATGATTATTAAAGATTGAAAAGAAAAATTGTATCCTAGCACATTTACCAAAACGCAACCCAACTAATGATTTTCATCTCATGTTTTATTAAAAACCTCATACTGCAAAGACAGTTTGTTTCGCCACAAATAAAACCATCTTCTCGAATGTTCCACGGAAAGTTTCAATTGAAATGTCACGATAACGAATAACAATAGTCTGCCATGTTGAGCGCCTGTTCGTACTGGGGACGCAGTTTCTGACAACTTTTTGTATCTATGGCAGTTAGGTTGGATCGAATTATTTTTGTTGTTGATTTAGTGGAGAAAGTAAAGATGTGTTTTAGCTGTTTATTTCCTTATAACAAGCCGTGTGACCGATGGGATTTTCCATTCGCAAAAATGACGAGCGTTCATACAAACTTTCATCCATTATTTAATCCGCTAAAAGTTCTAATTTTGGTTCTATAAGGAACTCTTCTGAAAAACATCAAGCTTGTAGTATATTCAGCGGTTTAGGTTGTGCATTGTCTGCCAGTGATTGAATGGATTTAAGATTTTTATTAAGTAGATATTTATCATATTATTTTTTATTCCAATAAAACGTTTCCAATACACTTTACGTGTATATGAGTGTTAAACCTGAACACTGTCTGTTTGTTTCTAAAGTAAATAAATTCTTCTCTTGCTAGCAACTAAATGCTCAAACTATCACCCGACTTGCCTATTAAAAGCAAGGTCCCTCTACTCAAGTACTCCGTCAGAGGGCTACCAAGTGCCCTCGACGATTTCATAATACGAGAGTGAGTGAGTGAACTAGACTCTTCGAACGTTTTACTCAGAACTGACAGATGTACGACAAAAAATGTAGTTCAGAAGCAGATTTGTGCATATTATATGCGGGTTCTGAATATCTTTAAAGTGAGAGTGAACTGGCTTCTTCTGGGTAAGCTCACTTCATCTTAGACTTTCGTCTCTGTCACCTCTAACCTAGACTATAGTCAAGAGCAAACCCATCTTTAAATAAAAAAATAAAAAAGCGTTTAAATGATTCAAATGTTTATACAAGGGGCTTTATAATCTAGCCATGTACCTACGCAGTATACGCATTACGTGATAGATAGATTACAATATAATACACTCATAACACTTCGAATCACGATTTCTCATGAGAAGAAATCGTTAAAAAGTTGTTCAATACACACCCTTCATTGATCGACCAGCAAACGTCACCCCTCTAATCTCAATCACAAGGAACCACCAATGAATTTGTGAGTGTCCCAAATATCTAAAACACAAGTGAGATAGACATTCTACTCGAAACTGTCCCGAACGCTTCAGATAATGATGAGGGGGATTTTCTTCACAAGTGTCTTTGAGTGTTACAGTCGCAGACAGTAGTGGTACCTTGAATCAATACTCACTATTTTTATTTATTTACTTCAGACAACAATATGGTCCATTTTGTTAGTAAAGTACCGTATCACTAGTGTTAGTAGTACACAGAAAGAAGGAGAAGAATATAAGTGACTGAGGTAGGATGTCCAGAGAACGATAAAGCAAGGAATAAGCTATCTGACCATTCTCCACACATAGTGCCTCAGAAAAGGGGAGTAAGGACTATGAAAGGTGCTAAATCTATACGTTTATCCTAACTATCCTAACTAATATTATAAATGCGAAAATAAGTTTGTTTGTTTGTTTGTTATCTTTTCACGCATAATCCACTGAACTGATCATCCTGAAATTTTGCATATACGTTGTCAGGTGTACAGAAACGGACATAGGGTACCTTTCGAATTTCCAACTATACGAGTAATAAAATAGATGCAAAAATAAGTTGGTTTGCTTGATACCTTTTCACGCCATAAATCGCTATCCTAAATCAACGCGAGCGAAGCCGCAGGCGAAACCTAGTATTCATATTATAAATGCGAAAGTGTGTTTTTACATTTTCACACCTAAACCACTGAACCGATCATCCTGAAATTTTGCATATACATTGCCAGGTGTACAGAAACGGACATAGGGTACCTTTCAGCCCGAAAAAAAAACTGTTCCCGAGGAAAACGACAATAACGTACTTTGATAATAGTTGGCGCTACCTGTCTTTCGAATCATGATTGAATTATCATATATTATTATAGAAACTTTAGCAGTGAAGTACCACATATACCGTATCGTAAGTACATTTTGTGAGTGTCAATAGATCGGCTTTTCATCCTCAACTAATATTATAAATATGCGAAAGTGTGTTTTTTTGTTACGCTTTCACGCTAAAACGGCTGAACGGATTTGGATGAAGTTTGGTACTTGGGTAGACCATGACCTGGAGAAGGATATAGGATAGGACATTCGTCCTGGATCGCAGACGAAATCGCGGGCAACAGTTAGTTATAAATAAAAGAAGCTTTTCATGTATGTGTGACTGCGATGTTCTTTTAAACTACACACCTGATTTTGATGCGGTTTTCACTGTCACTAAAAAAATACCGGCAGGTTTCTATTTATGATACATAATAATATTAAACTTACATTTATAATAAAGAAATCTCGATCTTTTGTAAAGTCGTAAATACCGTGAGAAGCAGGGGCGCGCCTTATTAGCTAATATTCTTAAACACAAACAACATTTTTCTCTACTACCCCAATTCGCCCTTTAATAGGTAGGTCTACATATTTTTATCTCAACAGGAAATTCAGTGTAAGAACAAGTTTTTTTGTCATCAATTTGGCGTCTCGACAAAATTGATGACGGAAACTTATTCATGCGAATAAAACGAAGATTCCGCACTGCGTGTGCCTTTATTATTTACTAGGTGCGCTCCACGGTTTCACCCGCATAGGTCTCGACACCGTGGAAACATCTAGATAAAAAGTATCTTATGTCCTAACACAGGTCATGGTCTACCCATGTCCCAAATTTCATTCAAATCTCTTCGGCCGTTTTAGCGTGATAGCGTAACAAACAAACTCACATTCGCATTTATAATATTAACTTAGAATTATCTAAATATTGTGATAACTGACCAAAGCTTTTTCAAAAGCCAAACTGTTGCTTAGATTACCCCTTTCAACGAAACTCGTATCATCCAAATCTGTTCGGCCGTTTTAGCGTGAAAGCGTAACAAACAAACTCACATTCGCATTTATAATATTAAGTTAGAATTATCTAAACATTGTCATAACTGACCAAAGCTTTTTCAAAAGCCAAACTCTTGCTTAGATTACCCATTTCAACGAAACGCTACCAGAACACAATCTTCAATAGAAAATCCTTCTCCCCGTCAAAACATTTCTCAACGAACATCGTTAAAGTTAACACCTAATAGTTATCGAGAGAAAATATGAAGAGAAGGGGGCCTCATCTTCAGTTTATTGACCGTCTGCTGTAGTTACAGAGATCGCGGCACCTAATCAGGGGCCCAGGTAATTCTAGCGGCCGTAGAGAGCAGCTGATTGGTTATCGATCCGCCTGCTTCCTTGCCTTGGCTTGGCTAAAGATAGTTTCTGTTATTGATGGACGCCTGGTAGGAGACTTTTGCAATCTTATGGTGTTGGAAGTTGTCTGGTTCTAAGTCTGGCGTTTGATTTTTGTTTGTCAGCGAGTTGGTTTTTAAACTTTTAATGGGAATAAGTTCCATTGATAAAATGTAGCCTCATTTCATCAATGGGAAGAGGTAATATTCGGGAATACCAGAAAAAAAAACCATATCTGTCAGTACGTTGTCACAAATTAAAAACTGACATTGCACTATTGTCAGTATATCATTTTCCAATGATATCAAAGCTTCTTGTAACAAATTACAAGAGTACACTCAGAAGCAAAACAAAAATCACTCGACACTTGTCAATATTATGGAGTTTTATATCATGTAATATTGGTGCATAGATCAAATAGCTATTTATAAACAAAATACAGTTGAAGCGGACATTCTGATTAATAGGCCAGCGAACAATGATCTTACGCATGAAGTTACTTACATTGGAGCAGAGTATTAATATCTGGCGTAAGTCACAGGCGGTTGCGACCCGTAAAAGGAAATAATAGTTGAAGACATGAAGAAACTCTTCCTTCCATTTTTGCGTTTGGTAAAAGACTAGTTATCGCCTTCTACAGATACTGGCAACACCAATGGAACTGCTTAGACATAATCTCATCTTAATAGCCTCTTATTTTATTGCATCTTTAATTAATTAAACCTATGAGTAGGTTACATTACACAGGGTATTTTTTCTTTTTTTTTACAATATATATATACCTATACTGGCACATGCATCCCCCGGTGGGTTCCCCGCATTGTGAGGCTGGGGCCTCAGTAGCCGTGGCTTAGTCACCCACAGTGAAGTGAAGAGGTATCAGAGGAGAGGCCGCCCGTCAGGGCTTTTGCCGGTAAGCCGACGACGTAGCGGCCAGCAAGTAGATTGTGGTGCCGCTTGAGCGACATCGAAACTGAGGCCGGCCGCGACGTCGTATGGGAGGCATCGCGGCTGAGATTTATAATACTTACTGCCAATCATCGCCTTTGATTATTTATTGCTATTATTTTTATTATTATTTATTAATAAAGGTTCCCCAACCGCTTCTATATATAATATATCTTAAGTACTAGTCACAACAGTCGCGACTTACATAGTCACCAAACACAGGTTGACCAGCATTCTCGGAAAAAAGTCCACCTGCCTAGCGTTTTCTTAACTATGCTGGGGTCGGCTTCCAGTCTAACCGGGTGCAGCTGAATACCAGTATTTTACAAGGAGCGAATGTCTATCTAAGCTCCAGAACCCTGTTACTGGGTAGCACAATACGCCTTGGTAAGACTGGTCTAGGACTTTTGGAGCTTTGACAGCCGGGACCAACGGCTTAACGAACTTTTCGAGGCAGGGAGGGGTCTCAGTATGTAATGGATCGTCACCCATCCACGAACCGACCGCGGCAAACGTAGCTTAACCTACAATTGACCCGTGCGGCTGTTTTTATTTAGCCACAAGCTCCTTCCATTCTCAGATATAAGTGATAACACATCAATCTGCCTAGCCTAGCCTTTTCCCAACTATGTTGGAGTCGGCTTCCAGTCTAACCGGATGCAGCTGAATACCAGTATTTTACATGGAGCGACTGCCTATCTGACTTTCACAACCCACTTACTGGGTAATACGACTCCCCTTGATAAGACTGTCAGACTTTCGGGCTTCTGACGACCCGTAACGACTGTCAAAGATCCACGAATGACAGCCGGGACCAACGGCTTAACGTGCTTTCCGAGGCACGGAGGAGTCTCGGTATGAAAAAATGGTCACCCATCCACGGACCAACCGCGGTAAGTGTAGCTTATTCTGATGGATCGACCCGTGCGGCTGTTATTACTTAGCCACGAGCTCGTGATAACACATAAAAATAATAAAACTCTAGAATTTAGTTCTGGCAAAATTCTTCTTAAACATAGGATTAAGGAACAAACAAGAATTGTTAACATAATTTTATTATTCCCCAATAGCTCGTAAACAAAATACGTGCTTGATTTGTTGTAGACAAGTTGCAGACAACATCTCGTCTTACCAATACTTATATTTCCCAGTAAGCATTAGTAGTGTCGCCTGTAACTTGGATGCTCTATCAACAATATACCAACATAATATTAGAGCTCAGGGCAGATGTGTTACACTGGCCGCACGTTAACACACGGCCGCGCTCATCACTATCTACCCTACCTTCAGTTCCTTCATCCATGATGTGACTTCGCCTATAATAGACTCCGGCTGGACAAAGGCTCCTTCTATAAAAGTTATTGAGATGCATATAACGTTTTACATTCTACATAGTCAGCTTATAACGTTCCCACGGCTGCAAAGGCCTCACACAGGCCCTCTATCTGCATGAGAGGGACCTGGCCATATTATACCACGAAGGCACTTGCAGGTAGGTGGATATCACGTCATGATAAATGATTTTATTTCTGTAAGTAGGTTTGCACAAATATTTTAAACACATCATTATTTTAAAACTACACGAGGTCGGCGTTTCTTATCTGAATACTCTGAGAAGAAAGGCCGAAACAAACTCAAATGAAATCTTCGCTTAGCCGTTTTGGCCGCGCGCGAGTGAGCAATGCGGTTCAGCACAGCGGTTATGTATACATGTATATAATAATATTTACAGAACTAATTCAAGAAATTTTAAACTATATACAGTTTTATTGGTAAACCATTTGGTATTTTATAACCAGCAACTTCTTAAGGGGTCATCATTATGAACAACTTATACTATGGGACCAAACCTGAAATCGCGAAAAAAAATCTGCTGTTCAGTAAATTTTGACGAATTATGCAAACATAAATGTACTAAACAGCTGATTTTTTTTCGCGATTTCAGGTTTGGTCCCATAGTAAAAGTTGTTCATAATAATGAGTACTATGGCCCCTTAAAAGGTTGACACTTGTAATTCAGATGGTGTGACATATGAATTACAGATATATTATTTTATTTTGTTATTTTATTTTTTATTTTATTTTGTTTTAAACATATTTCCATTTAATTCAAAATCAAAATCAAAAGTCATTTATTAAAACTAGGCTGAGAATCAACACTTTTCGAACGTCAAAATTACATAAGACAGTCCCCCAAAACGCCCGCCCTTCACCACTTCCTAGTGCTTTAGCTGAGGAGAAGAAGTGGCGCAACAAACTCCCCAGCAGCACAGCTGACAGTTCAGTTTAAAAAAAGTATTCTATACAACACTGCGCAAAATAATTGCTTAAGGGGACTACATGACCAAAAGCGCGGTCACTGTCGGACTGCATAGAAAAGAAAGAGAAGCGCGATGACACAACGCTGGTAATTTATTGCAAAATATGACGCAATTATCGATTTACTAAAAATCATTGATTAGACTAAAAAATTAAAACGTTATCACGTTAATATGTCGCTTGTAGATCTGACAAAAAATCAGGATGATTGCATGTTTTAGTTGAATTGGATTGATTGTTTTTTAATCGTTAAAAGAATTTTTTAGAGGTATCTTCGTGATTTTTTCCTATCGTGTCAAATTAATTGTATTATGTTTTCAACACACTATCTAACTATCCTGAAGAATATCATATATTTTTCTAATTTTGTTTACTGCAGTAGATCATATACTTTTAAGCATTATAAAACTTGCGTTATTTGCGTTTAGGTCCTGTAATCCTCTTAATAGCTGGCGGTGACTGGTTATATTTAACAAATTAGGAAAATTATCTCAAGTTGCTACGTGGCCATGCTTTTAGACAATTATCGACCAAAACTTACTGTATTTTAATTCTCAAGAATTTTCATCAATAATATTTTAAAACACTTCAAAAATAACGACGTTAAAAATCACTAGTTATAACATCAACGGCTTAAAACTTCACTCAGTGTGTCTACTTTATGTTTAGTGAAGGCTACAAGTACGTGCTACGGCGTAGCCCTAATGGCGGCCGTCAGCTACGCGGCTACGAGTCGCTACGTACACTAAAACTTTTATAACATCTTGAAATGGTTTCAGTATTTTATAAGTCACACATAATGTGAGACAGGGTTTATGTTTTGGTAAGGACTATATGAGTTTTAGTTGCAATACGAAACGTTAGATATCTATTACATTATATACAGGTTCACACAAATCGAATAGAAAGAGTCCAGAAGAAACTTGTTCGTCACCTAGCTTTCCGTTTTAGAGTTAGGAATTCGAGATATATACAGACAAGCTGAATTATTTTAAAATTATTCCTCTCAAATCTCGCCAATCTCTGATTTAACATTCCAGTTCAAGTTGCTTAATAATAGTTTTAACTGTCCAGATATTCTTAGCAGAAAAAATCTTAATATTCGCGCCAAAATCCCCATTACTCAAAGGCCCATGATACCAAACAAATCTGGGTAAACACTCACCGGCTTCCAGGATGATCCAGCAGTACAGTGCTTTATCATATACGTCAGAAGACTTAGACATCTTTTCTAATACTCTGGGTAAATATAAGTCACAATTAAATTATATGTAAGTGTTGAACTGCCTGCCTAGTAATGTATTGTTTGTTATTTTTTATTTGCCTCTAAGCATATTTTTTTCTACTATGTTTTATTTGCTTTTTAATCTTTATTAAATTTAATTTGTCAATTTTAATAATATACTACAATTTTAATAATATATAACTTAATTAATTTATAACTTTAATTGCTATTTCCATTTAAATTAAAATTATCTAAATTAGGTATCCCATACTGTTTGTTTGTTTTCTATTGCATAATATGGTCTCCTATAGTTGAGGGAGCACATAGATTTTTTTTCTTGTCCTTTATAATATAACATGTAAGGTGTGTGTATTTTTGTTGGAGATCCTAATACAATAAAAAATATTAAGTACCTCTGACTTTGTTTAAATGTCATTTTCACGTACCGTTCTGAACAGTTCTGAGCGAGCAAGCGTTTGTTCGCGCGGTAAGTAAAAACATGTGAAACAGCGAATGTTTGTTCAATGATGATCGATTGGACTCGGCGAACGACTGCTCGCTCACTCAACCTTTCAGTGAAAACAACGTCACGACAAGCGAGCATTCGTTTTCTCGTTATAATAAAAATAATCACGAATCATATTCGCTCCGCGGGGTAGTGAAAACGCGGCTTAGAGTAGTTGGTAAGGAAACACCGACCTCATCTAATTTTAAAATATTATTATTTCTTTTGACGTGTGTAAGTGTTTTCACATAAATTAAATATAATTTCCAATATTTGTCTTTGTCTTTTGTGCTACAAAGACTTGAAGAAAAATAACTATATACCCAATGGTAGGCAAAACTCAAATCTAGTTATGTGCTACAAATATCAATATACGCACAGCGAAAAGGCGAAATACCCAGAACCAATAACACAGCTCAAAGCGCCACAATTCTGCAAACAACTAACAAAACTGTTTATACCAAACGATTGAATAAATAAACACATTGCATTCAACGTTTGAGAACCGATCCGACGTCCTCAAAGGTATATAATACATTTGTTACACACGAATCATATTCCCGACAATATCATTTCATGAGTCGACGTAGCATGAAATACGCCCTGAGTGACTCGGCACAAGACGCCGACACTAAAAACGATCAGTATGTGCTGTACTGAAAGCTATAAAATCTATACAAATCTATACATCTTCTATATCTATACAAATAAATAAAATTGAAGTGTCGTTTGTAATGTCAAAATAACTGCTTTTTACTAAATGCATATGAAAGTATATTACGGTACTTATAATTAAAAAAAAAAACATTTTTTATAATTTTTGTCTGTCTGTCTGTCGGTCTGTCTGTCTGTCTGTTTGTTCCGGCTAATCTCCGAAACGGTTAGACCGATTTTGACGGGACTTTCACTGAAAGATAGATAACTGATAAGGAGTAACTTGGCTACTTTTATTTTGGAAAAATAATTAGGGTTCTGCGTAAAAAAAATAAATATCCGATTTAAATAGGGAAGTATTGACATCCACGCGGGCGTAGCCGCGGACAACAGCTAGTTTTTTTTTTTCTTTATAAGGTAGAGGATGTAAATATAATTCAAAATAATAATATTGCCTGGTGCCTGGTGAAGGCCGCAAGAATCCGCTGGATGTGAGCAGCACAGAACCGGTCGAAATGGCGGTGCTTGGGGGGGGCCTGTGGACGTCTTTCGGCTGATTTTTTTATTTTTTTTTATTTAAGATGGATTTGCTCTTGACTCTAGTCTAGGTCGGTGGCGACAGAGACAGAGTCGACGATGGAGTGAGCTTACCCAGAAGAAGCCTGTTCACTCTCACTTTGAAGAGATTAGGGTTGTATGCGCTCGGAAACACAGACGCACTCTTTTGCTGTGCGCATTATAAAAAAATATTTAGAAACGCTTAGTGCGAATTGGTGGAATAGCTAGTTGGTAGGGATGGTAACTGGCAGTGCGTCTAGATGTCCGATGGTATAATGGGGCCGGCGGAATGATGTCGTGGAGTTCTTGAGCACACTCACCGAAGTACAATCTGTAGAAGACCGACAAGCAGGCAGCCTTGTGGCGATGAGCCAAGCTAAGAAGCTTGGCATCTACCAATTTTACCTCGCCAATGAGCCTCTTAGCTCTGCGTTCCACCGAGTCAAGCGCGTGATGAAACGATGTGATGATGACATTTTATTGCATATTATTACAAAATTATCTTAATAAGATAGATAAGCCATAAAAAATATTGAAAGCTCTTCTTTCAATTCAAAAGCTAAAATCTATTCACTTCGGCGTTTGTATTTGTACTTTTGATTTTTTCGGTGTAGTATTTTCCTTGCTGTTTTTGACCGACTTCAAAATGAAGATTCTGTATTTGACCCGTAAGTATATTTGATGAACCAGTTTTGATGATTCTTTCACTAACGTGATCTACATACTCTCAGAAAGCTTTTAGTATATAATACATTAGGTAATTATTCTTATGTACGAAGTTATATGCATAAATGTATTGTATTATTGGCATTTCTAAGCAAATTTTGATTATTCGTCATTTCGTTCGTCTTGGGCTTATGTAATTGTATAAGAATTCAACAAAAAATGTAAAAATAAATTTACTTAAAAAAAAAGAAACTGACTTCTAAAACCTAAAACGAATAAAATAACTTTCACAATAAAACTTAACAGCTTCTGAAGTTGGTGTCTTCAATTCTTCAATGCACATTAGCTTGGCACCGACTTCAGAAGCTGTTTATTTTTATTGTGAAAGTTATTTTATTCGTTTTAGGTTTTTGAAGTCGGTTTTTACTTTTTTTTAAGTAAATTTATTACGTATAATGTCAGTTGAGTGAGTTTAATATCGATAATTTCCGCTATTTTGTTTTTTTGCTTCTTATAGGTAAAACAGCTGCCTGTCAATCTCTGACCAATGCGCTCTTAATACGCAAGGCAAGATAAATGGATCTTTAATAAATTAATTGTTTATCCTCTCTAACAGAAAAAAAAACAAAAAACTTGACTGTGCGCGCATAGACTAGACATAGCTTACACTATCCTCGCTTTCTTTACCCTACATACCTCACCAACTCGTCCTTTCGGAAACGATCCTTCCCCGTTGTAATATTTCATCCCCCTGCGCCCCTCAAATCATGAAACTTCTTTTACAGTGATTTGATGATATTGCACTTTGACGAAGCCCGGCGCGAGGATACACGATAAAAAAAAAAAGAAAAACAAGATGGATGACTGGAGTGAATGAATGGAAGCAGATCGGAGAGTCCTTGAAACCTTACAAGCACATATTCAAGAGTTTTTGATATTTTTTTACAAGCTTTCATGTTGATTAAAATGTTACTGTCTCATTGTCACTTTTCTCCGTTTGATATTTTCATCGCACTGCATTCTTTATTGTCGTTCTTTGTGATTGATGTCAACATCTCAATCATGAATATTACTTTGTATTTTTGCTTTGAAAGGACGCACCATTGGATGAATAAAAGGATTTTTTTATCAGGAAGCATTCAAATAAATATAATAATATACTACAACTACAACTAGCTGCGCTTGACTCGGTGGAACGCAGAGCTAAGAGGCTCATTGGCGACGGTGGATGCCAAGCTTCATAGCTTGGCTCATCGCCGCAATGTTGCCTGCTTGTCGGTCTTCTACAGATTGTACTTCGGTGAGTGTGCCCAAGAACTCCACGACCTGTTTCCACTGGGCCCTTTCTACCGTCGGACATCTAGACGCACTGCCAGTTACAGTCCCTATGCGTTTCCAAACGTCTTTTATAATGCGCACAGAAAAGAGTGGAATTTACTATCTACGTCTGTGTTTCCAAGCGCATACAACCCTAATCTCTTCAAAGTGAGAGTGAATAGGCTTCTTCTGGGTAAGCTCACTCCATCGTCGACTTTGTCTCTGTCACCTCTGATCTAGACTAGAGTCAAAAGCAAACCCATCTCATAAAAAAAAAAATGTTTATAGCATATAATAGAATGCATTTATTTGTTAGAATATTGTACAGTCGAGTTTTGTAATATCTGAGCAAGTTCATGAATCAAAAATATATAGGCAATGGTAAGTTACATAAAACTCTAATCAGCTTTGCCATACAATAAATTGTAAACAATCTGTGGCATCATAAATATGTGACTACATTATATCAATAATATTGCTACAGACAAATACTCCAAAAATTGTGCGCAATCCCTTGTTCATATTATTAAGCGCAAAGTTAGGTTCACAAATATCTGCAATTTTTCTATGAAAAACATCTTGGCGTTTTGACATGGCTCGAATTGTTGTCTTAAATTCTTTGAACAATCTCTTTACAGAAGTATATCCTATTCTAATCTTCTTCCTTTGTTTCCTTAAATGTTAGGTTTTCAGAAGAACAAAATAAGAATTTCAGAACAATAAAATAAATATGAAATACTAAATGTGCTTAACATTTTTTGTTAAACCGACTTTAAAGTTTTGACCCTAAGATTTCCTAAAACTTAATTAATTAATTATGTCTACTGCGCAACGTTGTCAGACTGATACAGTCCTATTACGGAACGGCAACATTGCATTATATTACTCGTACTTCTGCTCCGGCAAGCAAAAATAAATTTAATGATAAAGGCCATTTATATTCAAAGCACACAGATATTTCCGAATCATAGGTTGCACAAAATATATTGAAATCTAGAGTATTTAGATATTTATGTTCTGAAGAAGTAGTCAGATATTTTTGACTGCACTACCGTAACATACTTATGAACAGTTTATATGATAACATTTTATTGATGGCCAAGTTTGTATAGAACATATGATCATTTAACGCTTACAATATTTTGAAACATTGTCACTGCCAATATATATTAGTGAACTCGACTGTACAAAGCTGTTATGTGAATTATGTACTGCGATCTCTGTCGTTTCCGGCGTACAAATATGGTTTGTTTTTGTGTAAACAAATGTAAAAGAGATTAATTATATATAAGTCAAAATGCAATGAAGTCAAGGAGATAAAATATGATTTATAGGGAACGATGTCAAATATATAAATAAGGTAAATTTTTCTTTCATAAAATCTTCAGTCGAGTAAAGTTACGCATTCTACTATAATATGACTGTTGCATTTTTTATTTCTAAAGGTGAAAATATTAAATTGTAACGAAAACAATAATATAAATATGGTCTTACATATCTAATATTTTAAACAATACCGCAGAAGGCAAAGGCTCTGTTTATGTTTATTCTTATAAAGCTGTTCAACATTTGATTTAAAACACGCATCCTACATACGAGTATACGCAAAAAATAAACGTGCATACTCGTAGCTCTCTAGTGCAATAATATCTGACAAGCGCGCGCGATTATCCAGCGCTAAATCTGTATAGTTCCAAATCGCACGGCTGAAACGCCGATCTAAAAAAATAACGTTCGTTTATATATATCGAGTGTAAAAAGACATTCCGTAGCCGAAAGCCACATATTCGACCCATTATTAGGGTCATTTTTTTTCGACAAGGTCAAAGTCGCAATATTTTTTTTTTTTTACTTTTTTACGAAAACAAATTCCAAGTGTTATTATTAACAAATTACGTAATTGAAGTTACAAAAAGGCAATGAATAGCAAACGCACACTACTACAAGTACCTAAGCGTACGCATTCGCGGGGCCGTTTGCCTGGGTTCGCATTACATTGCGTGCAATAAAAAATAGCTGTTTTTTTTTATACCTAAAAATAAAAGTCTTTTCCCAGCAATAACTTTTGCATTAAGCTACTTATTTAGACGTACAGTATGCAAAGTTGATAACTTTGTGATGTGTCTTTTAACACCCTGTATTACTGAATATAAAAGCATTTTCCTATAAGATCAAGTTTCTATTTCACAAGTCAATCACTTACCTGTCAGTTCCACCGGTCATTGCCTTGTAGTCTTGTATATCCATGTCGCCCATGTACTGAGAGAAATCTGTGAAAAGAAAAGAAAAATTAAACATATTTTAAATTGGTGGTAAATACGATAGTTATTATGGCGAGATTTAAGTCAATATAAAATGTAATAATAATCTAATATATCTGTAATCCATATGGCACACCATCTGAATTACAAGTGTCAACCTTTTAAGGGGTCATAGTACTCATTATTATGAACAACTTTTACTATGGGACCAAACCTGAAATCGCGTAAAAAAATGAGCTGTTCAGTACATTTATGTTCGCCGTCAAAAAGCTGATTTTTTTTCGCGATTTCAGGTTTGTTCCCATAGTAAAAGTTGTTCATAATAATGAGTACAATGACATCTTAAAATGTTGCCACTGTTTACACTTACACCATGTATATAAATGTATATACATATAGAGAGAGCAGTTATACAGGACAAATTTTTAAGCATTGCGCAAACTTTCACAGTTATTACCCACCCATGAATGAATATGAACCACTTTCACTATAGGACCAACCCTGAAATCACGAAAAAAAATCAGCTATTTCATACATTTTGGTCGAGTAAGTATTGAATTTTTATATGAAACAGCAGATTTTTTTGTTTTTTTGTGATTTCATGGTTTGTCTCATAGTAAAAGTTGTTCATATTCATGAGTAGAACACACTGTGAAATTTGCGCAATGCTTAAAAAATTGTCCTCTATATATACTGATTTTACGTTCTTCACGGTACTTTCATTATTTCACGTTCGTATTTTCGAAGATTGTCGAAGCGCATACTTCGTGATCGTGTCTCTTCTATTTCCTGACCGAGACCCGTCATCATTTCGTTATACAAAAACAAAACAAACGCACACCCATCACCATATAAATCAAAGCGAAATCTACGAGACGAATGCCGAATTATTAATAACACAAACGATTTTCGACATCAATTGGCGGCCGTCGACGAAATTCGTCGCGATTTTGTATTCGGACCGCGTGTCCCCTCCCTTCGGCGCGTCTGCGGGGTTAGGGGGGACGACAAATCACGCGCACACTGTGGCCAAGCCACTAAATGAATATTGACATCCCACTAGCTAACGGGTTGAATTGATAATCGGGCGGTGATAGAGTATTTTGTTGGTGTGAATTTAATTTGTGATCTATGTTTTACGAGTATAACCACTGTTAGCTCTAGTCGTTTTACATAGGGTTTAGGTAAGGCTGAACTTATGTGTATATGTTTGCGCTTGACCACCGTCACACCAGATATTCCGCTAGTGATCACCTAGCTATCCTATCAACTAGAAGTTATTTGCCCATGGCTTAAGGTTGCACTAGTCGGTGTCTCGAACTTTTTGGTAGCGTGGCTAATATGCATACTATTTTTAGTTTATTTATTTACTTACTTTTTTATTTACTTCGTTTTTATTTCTTAAGTGAAATAGACTATGATTTCTAACGATAACGAGCGCGTAAAATTTCATGGACAAACTTTTGGGCGTAAAGATATTATGAAAAACTACTGGGAGTTATTTATTCAAAATAAAATTATTCGAATTTTTGAATAAATTATCTATCCACGTACGTTAACAATTGTACAGTTTTCTGACTCCGGGAGCTATTTTATTTATGACCAAAAATGCGTCTAAATTAGTGTTGAAATAAGGAAGCTTCGACGCTCATAACTTCAATATTTTTTCCGATTCTGATTCTGATTCCATACCATGTCTAGATAATGACGAAACAAATTGATATAATTTTTAGTTTTTAACATACACCGTCAAACAGGCGAGTAATCACCATACTACATTTGTATGGTAGAATGACCGACTAGCGTAACCTTAACACCCTCTGGCTATAACTATCGGAGAACGTTGCACACCCATGCATAAGGGTGGAATATCCACATAATTAGGAACTGTAGCTTATCACTGTATGTTTATTCGTTGTCTGTCTTTTGAAGAGTCTTAGAAATAGTGTATTCGATATACCTAACAATAGAGAAATTTATTTTATGCCATCATTGGGAGCAAGTTCATATACTAGATACTTCAAAAGAGTTTAATTCCTATAAGTATTAAATAAAGATGCATTTATTCTGATGCCAGAGAATTGAGAATTAATATTCCCCGATATTAGATATTACCGAGTAATCACTAGAGATATTAAATATCATCACTATTCGCGTAAGATGAGTTAGTCACTTGGGGAAAATAGCTCATTTTAGTCATTCGTAGGCAATAAACTGGAGCAATGCAAAATGGATTTTAACCAATTGAATAATGACAAATCGCAAGAATAAGGAATATATAAGGTCTGTCTATTCATACACTAAATTTTTTTAGGGGTCATTGTACTCATTATTATGAACAACTTTTACTATGGGAACAACCTTTTATTTTATTTTGCGTGGTAAACGCTCATGCATACTGCATCACCACGGGGAGATAGTGCAGTTATGTGGGACTCCAACCCACTAAAACTCTAAATACCGACACTCTTCCCCAGCGGCCCCACCGCGTCTGCCATCAGACGGTGGCGACCCCGCCAAGGCCGCGGAAGGTAGGGAGAGCGGGGCACCGCAATACCGGCACTCCTCTCCCGCCGCGGCCTCCAACCCTCAGCCGCGATGCCTCCCATACGACATCACGGCCCGCCTCAGTTGCGATGTCGCCCAAGCAGCACCGCAACCTACTTGCTGGCCGCTACGTCGTTGGCTTCCTGGGAAAAGCCCTGGCGAGCGGCCCCTCCTCGGGTTCCTTTTCGCTTCATCGTGGGTGACCAAGCCACGGCTACTGAGCCCCCCCGCCTGTACAATACGGGAACCCACCGTGGGGAATGGGACCAATCCTGAAATACTAAAAATATCAGCTGTTCCCTACATTTTGACGAGTTATGCGAACATAATTGTAGGAACAGCAGATTTTTTTTTCGCGATTTCAGGTTTGGTCCCATAGTAAAGTTGTTCATAATGGTGAGTATAATAACCCCATGAATAGATACGGAGTTTTTTTGGCAGAACAATAAGACAATAAAGTAACTGTCACTCTCACCGCCTAAAAAACTTTTCCTCTCCAAAAATACTTAAGTATGATAAATATCGGAAAAAGTCTTCTCCTACCCTCACCTGTCCAATTTAAAAACGGCAACGCAACGGAACAATGGCAAACGCTCACCACTCGGCAAAAATTGAAACAGATTGCGCAATCTATCTTATATATTTTTCATAATTTCCAAGTAAATAATTTTGTCCATTCCTCAGAGATAATGGAGGGGGTGGAGTGGGAGAAGAAAAGAGGGGGGTTAATGAATGGCACAGATTTTGCATAATTAAAAAGGGGTGCTCCAGATGATTGCTTATTTCTATGAGAAATGGTGCCGTTGACAAGCGACAGTTTCGACTCCGTATCGTAATATTGCGACGTCTTTAAGAATTTTGTGGCAGGCGTGAAATACTTTTGATAAATGTTTAATGGATGGACGAAAGTGTAACGGTTTATTTTAGGCCTTTTTTTGGTTATTGGATAGACAAAAACTACAGTAGGCTGTCAGTTGATCTAATGATAAGACGTACATGGTAATTAAACTAAGCTTTTATACTGCAGAAACATGCAGTACAATACCGTGTGATACACTGGAAGGATTCACTTTTCAGAAATGTGGTTTGGAGCGGCCCTCAATAAGGGTTTGCTAAACTTTGTGATGTCCCAGAAGTCATCAAGAATCAAAAATTATTCCATTTGAATTCTATATAGCAGGTAAGGACTCTGAACGTAATAAGTTACAATAAACATTTTTTTTTTTATAAGCAACGACAAAGATTTTTGTTGTTGTTTTTTAGTAAAAGACAGCTTAACTTGAGACTTTATGTACACAAAGTTAAGCCAATAACCAACTTACGCAAAAAGTTTCCTCTTAGTAAGTACACAGGTATTTTATTATTATATTATTAATATTAAGTACGTACCTTTACGGGGCTTCTAAAGTTCAAACACCATTCTTTTTTTTTTTTTTGTTTGGAACTTGCTCATGGATTTTGACAGAGGAAACCAGAATGTTTATTTATATATTTTACAGAAAAACGGTGTTTTTAATACGAAACGGACTGGCCGTTTCGTATTAAAAAAACACCGTTTTTAACATTTTTTTAAGGCATTTAGAGCCAGTTTTGACTGAAAATATTCTGTTAGTAAATATAAGAGTGCACAGAGCGCAAAAAAAGTAGTGTGTGGACAAGTCCAGATTTGTCGCCAGCTCCTCATTTTAGAGCAGTTCATTTCCTGATTAAAGATTGCAAAATTAAGCAATTTTATTAATGACCAATCTAAAGCAAAATCGTTACAAATCGTGTATTGCCAAAGAACTAACTCTAATATGTTATCATTTTAATAGTTCGCCTTTTACGATAAATTCAAAATCACTATATACTGAACCCGTAACACCAACGAAGAATCTCAAAGACAGAACTAAAAAAATCTACGTACCTACACACAAACTTAAGTCTAAAGCCAAGCACACAAACTCAAGCCCCCGAATTTTATGACAATCCCCAATTTTCGGCGACAGTTACTTCTAATTCGTTCCACTGGGAGCGAGCTACTTGCTACATACTTTCGCAGAGCTAAATGGGGCACAGACGTTTCTCTTGTTCGAGCCAACACCCATGGGATATGGCCTACTGAAAGTTTTGCCTGAAAAAGTGCTTTATTTATGGGAAGTATGTTATGTAAGTGGGTTGTATGGCCTGTTTATGAGTTGTTATGAGGCTGAGCTTTTAAAAAGAGAACATTTATTCGTTTCGGTAATGTGCTTTGTTATTTGAGTGGTACTCGTATCAAGGGTTGGTATTTTTTGTTCAGTTTCTTGTTATGTTCAAAGTTGTGTGCACACCTTGTAAGTCTTATTCAGCATTATGATAATATAATAAGCAGGTATAACGACTACGCCAAAAGTGTATATTTTTTTTTATATATCATCTAGGCCTTGTCAAGACAAATCAAACGAGCCTAAACTCGCTGGGTTCCGTTGTTTTATTACTGTGTTTCCATAGCCACCTTCCAGCTCCATCATCAGATCAGTTCCATGTCATAATAATATTGTATTGTCATCCAATTTACAAATGCATGAAAAATTTCAGCTCAATCGGAAACCGGAAAGTGGGTCAAATTTAACTTGCAAGATTCGATTACAGAGACAGACACCGGGCCAGGTGAAACTAAATAAAAGCTTGTATAAAGACTTTTTTTGTTTTTGAAAACGTTTATCAAATTCTAACAAGAGTGCTGTGAATCAAAATAGTACGCATCATTTTTTTGTATTATCAACACGTTTCTATTCAATACAAGGCCTTAATGTATTAGGTGTCCTAGAATAAGTTAATCTTTCATACCTAATGAGACCTAGATACTTTGTTATTGACCCTAATCGCACCTCATGTAGGTACTTGTACGGAAAAGGGCTTACACACGCTTTAGAATATTAACCGGTTCACTTAATAGTAATTATCATGTTATTGTTAATCACATACAAAGACATCGAGGAAAAGAAAATATCATAATGGCTCGATAGAATGGAACAGTAAAATATAACACACATAGCGCCACGCTTGTATTCCCCGAGGGGTTAGGCAGAGATGCATCTATAGTACACCCACAATTCGTAATAATAAGTTAATCTTTCATACCTAATGAGACCTAGATATTTTGGCACTGACCCTAATCGCGCCTCATGTAGGTACTTGTACTGAAAAGGGCTTTTACGCAGTTACATTACACACGCTTAAGAATATTTACTGGTTCACAAAACTTACTAGTAATTATCATGTTAATGTTAATCACATACAAAGACATCGAGGAAAAGAAACTATCATAATGGCTCGATAGAATGGAATAGTAAAATATAACACACATAGCGCCACGCTTGTATGCCCCGAAGGGTTAGGCAGAGATGCATCTATAGTACACCCACAATTCGCCAGAAGTCCCATGTAATAATAAGTTAATCATTCATACCTAATGAGACCTAGATATTTCGGCATTGACCCTAATCCCGCCTCCTGTAAGTACTTGTACTGAAAAGAACGTTTACGTGGTTACATTACACTCTTAAGAATATTTAATGGTTCACAAAACTTAATAGTAATTGTTAATTACATACAGAGACATCGAGGAATACAAAATATCATAACGACTCGATAGAATGGAATGGAAAAACATAAAACACATAGCGTCACGCTTGTATTCTCCAAAGGGTTAGGCAGAGATGCATCTATAGGACACCCACAATTTGCCAGAAGTCTCATGTAATAGGGGGAGCGAGCCTATTGTCATCAACCAGTCAAGAGCAAACCCATTTTAAATAAAAGAAAAAAAAACCAGCCACAAATCCACACTCCGGGCTCCTACTGAGAAATTCCAGATAGAAAATCACAAACAACACTAGCAGATAGCAGTTTTATTAAATTAGCGATTGTACTGCATTGAACTTTCAGCAACTAATTGAATGTGGATCAACTGATGTCACCGAATAATCACAAGTTGATTGTGCTTTACCATTTAGAATAAGAATAGAATAAGAATACATTTATATAGCTAAGTTAACATTGACGTGGATAGAATTCCTAGACCTCACACTAGGATTCCCTGTGTTGTGAGATCCAGGCTCCTTCGTTCCATTAACAATTTTATATAAAGAGGTACATTTTTAGAACTTAAAATTAAAATATGTATAGTAAGTGTATGCATGGTGCATTGATTTGTGTCAGTTGCATTTGCGAGATATACAGCAGATTTTTCGAGCAGTTAAACTAAACAACAAACGTTGAAATAGAACGATAGCCACTATACAAGGTGGAGATGACAATATGACAATAAATTAAACTTGTATATCTAATGACGTTCCCAGACTGCCTAAGAAAATTAAAACGAAATATATCCAACAGTTTAGTCACTATAGCTAGTTAAAGATTGGAAAATCACATAGGCTGCCCATCACTACTATTTAATTGATTAAAAAAAATCACGTTTTCAATATCGATCTTAGAATTTATTTGATAGTTCCAAAATAATCCAATCCTAAGTACCTATTGTCAGTGTTTTCATTTATTGTCGTCTCCCTATTGTACAGTATACCTATCTAAAAGCTCCAAAAAATATTAGTCAAAACATTTAAACGCTTCTTTGAATTTCCATTTAATGGCCCCATCTATTCTCCCATAATGACGTAGCCGAAATTTATTTTCTCTTCATTTTGACATCAAGTTATTACTTACGCGTTCGAGAGAACAAAACCTGTTTAATAAATCTCTCAGACTATTTGTCTCAGTACCTCATTACTTAAATATATATATTATCAGCTGCAAATCTGTTTAAGTACAGGCTGGGAAAGGTAATAGGCAATATTCTAGAGCTAAATAAAATCAGGTTTCAGTTTGAAACTCATTATTGTTCAATCAATCTGCCTAGCCTTTTCCCAACTTTGTTGGGGTCGGCTTCCAGTCTAACCGGATGCAGCTGAATACCAGTATTTTACATGGAGCGACTGCCTATCTGACCTCCACAACCCAGTTACTGGGTAATACGATAGCCATTGGTAAGACTGGTTGTCTGACTTTCGGGCTTCTGACGACCCGTAACGACTGTCAAAGATCCACGAATGACAGCCGGGACCAACGGCTTAACGTGCTTTCCGAGGCACGGAGGAGTCTCGGTATGACTCATTATTGTTCAAGTGAAATTATATTAAACCACTAACTAGCTTTTGCCAGCGGCTTCACCCGCGTGGATGTTGAAAATCATCCGACAGAAACCGTACATTTTTCCGGAATAAAAGTATCCTATGTTGTATTATATTTCAGACTATCATATCTCTGTGCCAAAATTCATCCAGATCCGTTCAGCCGTTCTGGCGTGATTGAGTAACAAACATCTATCCATCCACCCAAACTTTCACATTTATAGTATTACTAGCTTTAGCCAGCGGCTTCGCCCGCGTGGGTGTTGGAAATTATCCTATGGGAACCGTACATATTTCCGGGATAAAAAGTTTCCTATGTGCTATTGCAGACTATAATCTATCTCTGTGAAAAATCTATCTCTCTAAATATTCAGCTCCGTTCAGCCGTTCTGCCATGACTGAGTAACAAACATCCAAACATCTTCACAAACTTTGACATTTATAATATTAGTAGGATTAGTAGGATTTTTTGTTCATCTATTAGGGTTCCGTACTTCAAAAGGAAAAAACGGACCCCTTATAGGATCACTTCGTTGTCCGTCAGTCTATTTGTCAGTCTGTCTGTCAAGCTGTAAAGACCCTTTTCTCAGGAACGCGTGAAGATATCAAGTAGAAATTAATATCAAATACGTAGGTCTGCTGTCGCTTGGAGCTTTAAACAAAAATTAAGCTTCTAAGTTAACATAATAAAAAAATACGACCATTCATGCGACATATTTTGATACTCGCAAATAAATCAAAACCTATATAGAACTTTCCGTTGACATAGCATTAAGGAATTTCGCAAGAAGCAAGGTCTCACAGCACAAGTAAAGGAAAGTCTGAAAATCGTTAATTTGTAGTTCAATCACTCAATTTTTTTTTGCGATTATAAACTTTAATTTTCAGTTGGAGAATTGACCGTGACGTATATATCGAAGTATGGGAGACCCGACACGCACTTGGTCATTTTTTTTTTTTAATTTGAATCTGTTCACAAGTGGGGCAATTAGCTTTCAAATGTGCAATGCAATGGTTTTGTTGTATGATGATGTTGAAGTTAACCAAAGATTCTTGGGAAAAACCAAATTGTTTGTGACCAATTTTCAGCTTAGGATAAGATAGATTAGTTGAGAACCTTTCTTTCTTAATGTTGCATGTAATTTGTCCAAATCGAATAATTCTAATCCCTTCGTTGAACAGTTGGGTCCACTTATCAAATATATAAAAAAGATATATTTGTTCGATATTACTAAAGCCACATTCAATTTCATTTAAGTCAGGTCATTTTTTATATTATTTATTTAATGTCAGCCTTATACTCAATAAATTTAACTCCATTTATTATGTTTGAAGCGACGCCGCGACGCTTTATCAATCACTTTACAAAAGACTTGGAGCAATCAATTACATTTTTATTTTATTGACAATACGGCCGCCATTTTCGCCTCGTCATACTTTATCGCACTTTTTTTTTTTTTTTTAACAAGTTAGAATTCAGAAACACGAGTTATCAAGTCTACCTTTTTAGGTACCCGCAAAATTGCGGCAGTCTTGGATCCAAAAACTTTCCAAATTTCCCGTACGTTTTCTTGCGAAATTGTTTTTTCACACCGCTGTGAAGAAATTTTTCTCGAATGAAATGTGCCCCTTTATAAATTGCAAAGCAGAGCGGCACGGATAACTTTTGTAATGATGTTCGCGTCAACTCGAAAAATTGGCAATTGACAATTTAGGTGACAATTTGTGACGAAAATAATTTGTAGGCTCCAATGTAGCGAACATTATAGCTCTCGTTGTGGGGTTAACCAAGAGAGGGGTTTTGGCTACGTCAATAAGGCAGAAGTGGAGTAAGTAATGATTATAAAATTAATGGGAAGGCAGATGCTTTATAATTTCGTGTTTACCTAATATCTTGAGAGCAAATAGAGAGAGAGAGAGAGAGATAGAGAGAGAGTTTTTATTTCCTATAGTCATACATAACAACCATTCCAAGTAACCAGTTCCGTTCCAGTCACATCAGTTCCTTGAAGTGCCTACATACACGTTCGGAAAGAATTTAGGAATACGATAATTATACGAGGATATAGGACTTACCTTAACCTCTCGAATGTCGGAGACTAAATTGACTTGACTGAAATTGTCAAGCTGTATTAGGATTACATTATCATAAAGGTCATTTTAATATTTTCACTTGTCAATTTAGTGTAACTGTCCGACTTAAGACACTTGGAGCATTTTTTCTTATGTCGAACTGTGTAACATAAGACATTCGAGAGGTTAATGATAACCCTTAGCCAACAGTTAGGTAATCGTAGTTCCTTTCATAATACCTTTAAAGCTGGAGGATAGAGCTGTCCAACTTGTTAGACTACAGATACAAAATCTTGAAGGCCGTGAAATAGTGTTCTCACTGCTGGTACACAAGCCTCCTCTCTATGAGAGGGAGTGAGCCGTAATCAATACGTGGGGCCATAGCGGGTTAGTAGATATCACATGTCTTCGAATTGTTGGTTCTACGACATGTTGGTTTCCTCACGATGTTTTCCTGCACCATTTTCAGAGCAGTGATGATGAAGTAATCTACACAAAGTTCAACGCTTGACCATACGCGTAAACCATAGCTTTTCACGGCAAGAAAAACGTGTGTACAGACGCCAGCAGGTCAAGCTACCCGAAACTGTCAAATTTTCCCAATCAATCTTGAACCTTATGATTTAGCGATAAAGTTGAAAATCTATTAATGAAATTTGACAGATTGTAGTAGCTTGATGTGCTGGCGTCTGTACAAAGGCTTTAAACATACTGACAGTTTCGGTTGTTTATTTTTTATGGCAAGTCTGTTTCTTGAACGATGAATATCCAGTAATTGCTTTAAGTAAAGCTTAAGCTTTTTTTTTTAGTTGCTAATGTTTGATTCAATAATTAAGTACTTACTTAATTACTGAGTCAAACACAAGCAACTCAGTCTCTGTTAACCTTTCGTCCAGTATTGAATATGTGCCGGAATATTATGTTAAAAAGAATACATCTATCGCCATGCTGGACACCCTACTAATATTATAAATGCAAAAGTTACGATGGATAGATGGATGTTTGTTACTCAATCATGCCAAAACGGCTGAACGGATCTGGATGAAATTCGGCACAGAGATCGAATATAGTGGGATAATTTCCAACATCCACGCGGGCGAAGCCGCTGGCATAAGCTAGTTGCCCATAAATGTTTTAACAATCCTATGTTTTTTTATACCTAAGACGTCACTGATCCCAATCCATAATGTGACCATACCGTATAGATAAAAATAATTTTCAGCTACATGAATGTGAATGACTGGGCCATAATTATTTTTGTGTCTAAATAATAGCCACTTCAAAATGTTACTTAATATTTGGACATAACGGTCCAAAAATTTTCAAAAACACGGACAATTTTGCACCTTGCACCACACAAACATTTTTAAACTCTTCTATCTCAGGAAATCCGCCTGTTCGCATCCTAAGTCATGTTTATTATGTCATAAAATGGGTTCCCCTACAACGTATTATAGTGACATTAGGACATATGAAGATTATTTGTTTGGGAGCGAAGGTTCGCTGAGATTACGAGAAAATGATTTTTATTGGGGTATAGGGAATAGATTCATATATCGTTATTAAGGTGAATAATGATGGTGTTTTGGATAGAGATAAAGATGTAAATGCTGTTTTAGGCTGTTAAGACTCGTAACCCTCGGTTTCTCTAGTACCTTAATCTTCGATTCAATTGACTGTGTGAGTGTGTGTGTTTTGACTGTGTGATACCTAAAGATGTAATTAAGCGATACTTTACGCCTGGACAGCTTTTAACTCTTTACAAAGTGCAAGTCCGATCCTGCATGGAGTATTACAGCCACCTTTGAGATGGCTCAGCTAAATACAAACTAGCCGCGCTTGACTCGGTGAAACGCAGAGCTAAGAAGTTCATTGGCGACGTAAAACTGGTGGATGCCAAGCTTCAGAGCGTGGCTCATCGCCGCAAGGTTGTCTGGTTGTCGATTTTGTATCGGCAGTTCCTCAAATTCAATAATCGAGAAACTACTTGTTTTGTGCCACTTTTTTTTTTTTTTTGTGGATGGGAAATCATCAAATAACTTCTCCCGCTCTGGGTGGAGCGGGAGGGCGTGTCAGACTTCTACTGACTAAAACCCACCCGTGTTCCTTCAGTTGCCTATGCCAGGGCCACGGTAACTCTTTCGAACAACCCGCAACCCCGGCGGCCATCGGCCCTAGCGGACCCCTTCAGCTAGTGCTGACATCTCTTTGAGGCGCGCGTGGAACACAACGCGCCGTCGACCCGAGCCTGGTCCTTACCGGACGGCGAGCTACCCGTTGCTCGCCATCCGCAAGCCCGCGCCTACGGTGGCCGGGAATCGGCTATCGATTCCCGACGCCCAGGGCGTCTCCTGCGGCGACTAGGGGCGTGAGGGCGCAAAGATTGCCTCTCCCTCACGCGTTCAGCCTCTTCCTTTGCGAGCATTACAGCTTCGCAGAAGGAGGTGCCGGCTTCCCATGCACTCTCGCTCCGTACCATGGCCTGTACCAGGGCCGGACGCGAGAGATCGCCGCCGCCGATTGCCTCCGCGAGGACGCGGCGGTGCTCTGCCCAAGCCGGGCAGACCTCCACCGTATGCTCCACCGTGTCCTCCGGGCGATCCACACAGTGGTAACACCCGGGCGTTTTCTCCCGCCTTATCCGGAACAGGAACCTCCCGAAGCAACCGTGCCCGGTGAGGACCTGCGTCAGGCGGAAGGTGAGGGTGCCATGACGCCTCTCCAACCACTCCTCAAAGAGGGGACTTATCGCCGCAATTGTGGCGTGCCCAGGACGCGTAAGGCGCTGTAAGCCCTTTGCGTGTAGTCGACTGCAGGTGTAAAAAGATTGCAGGTGAAAACAGAGTAGTTTTTACATCCCTTGAGCTCTTTGCAATCCTACGGATCAACATACCTATATTATTATTGCTCCTGACTGACAGCGCTCTACGCTCCCTCTCCATGTCTACATTATCCGTCTCCGCATCACCTCATTGTTTCCATAAGCCAAATCATCATCAGTCATCCAGTACTCACCTACGACATTATTTTATTACTGTGTCTATTAAATACTCTTTGCACATATTGTCGATAATTATGTCACGTCACCTAGTTCAATGACAAAAATAAATTTAGACTAGACAAATAGATGTTAGTCGTTTGAGTTTTATATGAAATGAAAAATCGTCCCAGATTTTCGCTTATATAGTATCTATATATAGTACCTATATTTTATAGTTTTAGGTTATCCACAGGATGAAAAAGTGATTGTGATAGTATGTGTGCTTTTAGGCGCGTTATTTATCAGCGAGGCACAGATATTGCGCTCTTTTCTTAAGCAAGTTCGAAGTTATCCCTTTTGGTTCCTGGGCACCACTCCTTGTAGTATAGGTTTGATTTTCCTAATTATTAACTTCTGATTGTGACTAATATCTATATAAATAAAACTCAATTGACGAATGTATGTACGCGCATCACTTCAGAACGGTGGCACCTATTTGACTAATTCTCTTTTTGTTGTGTTTGTAATTGTCAGGATAAGGTTTGTATGAAAGAAAAATTTTTAAAAGTTGCCGGGAAAATTAGAAAATTCGGGGAAACTTAAAGTGCTTTTTCTATGGGAATTTTGTATAAATTATTAAAATTTTGACAGGACAACATTTGTCGCGTCAGCCAGTTTATAATATCAAGAGATTATTAAAGTTTGTCCCACCAATCTGTTCCACCAGTGGGATAACCTAAACCAGTCAATGTCTATATGAAATAATAATACCTTTATAGGTACAACGAAATTATATTTAAAACTAGGATTTCAGCTAATCCAATTTCACACTCCACGCGAATCTCCAAAACCAAGAAATATTTCGTCCCACGCTACGATTGTTCCGAATCGTACCTTCGAGCTTCCCTTCCCGGCTATATTTCTTGATCCCCTGTCCGAAGCACAATATGGGTGTGCTGTTAATCTTTTTATGTCGACTGCATTATTTTACGTGGGTTCTCTACTTTATTTAAGGTACTTAGTTAGAATTTTGTTGGACTTTTCGTGAGGATAAAAGGTTAACGCTAGTGTACGGGGAGCTTAAGTAAATTGGGTGATGTATATTTTGGGATTTATAAGTAATTGGGAAGTTATGGGTGATAGTTTGGGGAATATAAATAAGTTTAAATGGATCTTTATAACTTAGATGGGGTTCTGTGACCATAATGAGACTGTGACAATCACTACACTATGACTAAAAAGCGTCTGAGGAATTTACAAAATCAAACTTTTAAAAAGGGATTGAGAAAAAATCAAAGCAACTGTTTTAAACGGTGAGGAGCTCGTGGCTAAATAATAACAGCCGCACGGGTCGATCCATCAGGTTAAGCTACGCTTACCGGGGTTGGTCTGTGGATGGGTGTTCGATCGCGAGTTTTCCCCTAAGCTCGATAGATGGCGTTGTACAATTTAGCCATATTTCTGAATCGCGGTGTCGAGATTCTCCGCTCAGATTACATAGTGATTGAATAAAATAAATTTTTTGTACTTGCTTTGGAAAAAAGATTGTTTTATTTAATATCATTCCTCGGGAAGTTGTCGAGTGCCGAACATTTGGTCCTATCGAGTCGGATCGCGAAAAGTGAAATCGCGTCGACAAGTGAAGTGACATTTTTGTAACGTCTGGTGAGGCATAGAAACCAGTGGTGGATCGCCCTGAAGTGCCTGTAAAATCCCCGGTGTGTGGTGATCAGCGGTGTTCAGCAACGAGGCTTGCAGCCGGCTCCGCCAGGGGGCGCCACCAGTATCAACGCTCACTTCATACGGCAACGGCGACAACACTGCCCATAGAGCGACAAGACATCAGCAACGTCATCAAGAGTGACGTCACAGACCGTGACGACACACTCGCAGCAGTACCAGCAGTGACGACGACGAACTCGCAGCACCACCAAACGCGATGCGACCGGGAGGTATGTTGTCAAACTACCATTTAAAACCGATTCGCCCAGTTGCACGTTTGGAGGATCAGAGGTCATTGCCCGCAGGCGCTTCATCAGCCTAGAGAAGAGATTGTTGAAGGAACCGGAATTTAGGACGCAGTATAGTGCAGTCATAAATGAATATATACAACTAGGACATGCTGAAGTTGTCCCTCAAACAGAATTAGGTAAGAATGCGCTCTACTTACCACATCACGCGGTGGTGCGTGAGGATAAAAGCACGACCAAAGTTAGGGTCGTCTTCGACGCTTCTTGTTCAGGCCACAATGGTATAGCATTAAATACAGAATTAATGGTTGGCCCAACCCTACAACCTGATCTGCGTCAAACTATTATGCGGTGGCGCTGTCACCCCATAAGTTTGGTTGCAGACATCGTGAAAATGTACCGTCAGGTCAAGGTTGCAGATGAGGACGCTGATTATCAGCGCATTTTGTGGCGTGACAATCCAAACGATGAACTGAGTCATATTCGGTTATTGCGCGTCACTTTTGGAACGTCCTCTGCGCCATACCTAGCGGTCCGGTCTCTACAGCAATTAGCTCGAGACGAAGGAAGTGACTTTCCTCTAGTGGCAGACAGAGTCCTTACATCGTTCTACGTGGACGATCTGTTGACCGGTTGTCAATCTGTTGCTGAAGGGGAACTTGTTTATCATCAGCTGAATCAATTGTTAGATCGTGGGGGTTTCAAACTTCAAAAGTGGTCCAGCAGTAATGACGAATTGTTTACCAAAATAAACGACGGTACTGCTGGGCAGGACGATATGGAGCTTAAGATGGATACGCTCACAAAAATTTTAGGATTAACGTATCAGAGAAAGTTGGATGAATTTAGATACACTGTGCAACTTTCTCCGCCCGAAACACCCATAACCAAGCGAAAGGTTATCACTGATATCGCTCGCTTGTTTGACCCTCTTGGCTGGCTTGCGCCGGTGATAGTAACAGCTAAAGTGTTTATTCAACGCTTATGGCTAGCAGGATTGGAATGGGACGATGCACTTCCAGATCACCTGATAAAAGAATGGCTTAATTATAGAAATAACCTTTACCATCTTAGGGACTTCCGTCTGCCACGGTGGATACACACGAGTCAACTCGACGTCTTGCTAGAGTTGCACGGATTCTCTGACGCATCCAATGTTGCTTACGCAGCCGCTGTCTATGTTCGGTGTATTGATGTTAGTGGTCGAGTTCATGTTAGTCTAGTTGCGGCTAAGACCAAGGTGGCTCCTGTCAAACAAGTGTCCATACCTCGTTTGGAGTTATGTGGCGCCTTGTTGCTCTCAAAACTTCTGCGTGAAGTTTCCGACACCTTGGGTATCTGTAAAGAAAAAATACATGCCTGGACTGACTCGACAGTGGTGCTCGCCTGGTTGAGCAGCCACCCTAGCCGCTGGAAGACATTCGTAGGTAACAGAGTGTCCGAAATACTTACCGTTATGGAAAACAACCAGTGGTCGCACGTCCAGTCCAGTGATAATCCTGCAGATTGCGCGTCGCGCGGCGTGAATCCTTCCGAGTGCGCCGGCCTAGAATTGTGGATACAGGGACCTAATTGGCTGAAAAATAAAGAAATTAATTATAGTAGAAAGGAAATTAAGGAAACTAACTTAGAGGAAAGAAAATCAGTAGTAGCATGCAACACAGTAGTAAAAGAAACAAGTGAGGATTCTATAATTTCAAAATATTCATCTCTTAGAAAACTGACCAGAGTAATAGCTTATTGTAAAAGGTTCTTAAAGTTTAAAAATAAAAATTATATTACTAAATTCGATAATTATCTAACTCATACTGAAATTCAAGGGGCATTACTACCTGCATTAAACTATGTCAAAGGGAAAATTTTGAATCGGAGATAGATAGTTTAAAAACAAAGGGAGAAATAAATAAAAAAGGGGTACTTACCTCGCTCAATCCTTACTTGGATCAAGAACAGATTTTGAGAGTTGGTGGTAGGTTACACAGGGCGAACCTTCACGAAGACTCGAAGCATCCAATAATTCTTCCTCGAAAGTCGGGTTTAACCCACCTCGTGGTAGCTGACGCTCATGAGAGCACGTTGCACGGTGGGCCTCAGTTAGTTCTTAATTATATAAGATCCAAATATTGGATAATAAATGCGAAGAGTGTAGTCAGGCAATACGTCCGCAAATGCGTAATTTGCATCCGTCATTCCGTTCGGTCTGTACATCCTTTAATGGGGTCATTGCCCTCTGCTAGGGTCAATGCTGGCCGACCTTTCTTTAGAAGTGGCGTGGACTATGCAGGTCCTATTAGCATCCGTCCTACTAAGGGTCGCGGTTATCGCTCCACCAAAGGTTACATATGTTTGTTCGTGTGTATGGCCACTCGGGCTATACATTTAGAAGTCGTCAGTGATATGACATCCCAAGCCTTTATAGCTGCCTTTAAGCGCCTTATAGCGAGGAGAGGCCATTGCGGTGAGATGTGGAGCGATAATGGCACTACTTTTGTCGGAGCTAACAAAGAATTGAAGGCGTTGTTCAACCACGAAAGGTCCGGTGTAGCTACTGACATTGCCGATTGGTTGGCGACCAACGGAACAACTTGGAGCTTCATTCCACCTCACTCCCCAAACTTCGGAGGGCTTTGGGAGGCTGGAGTGAAGTCAACCAAACACCATCTCAAAAGAGTGGTTGGTACAAGCACTCTCACTTTTGAGGAATTAACAACAGTGCTTGCCCAGATAGAAGCCTGTCTAAACTCTAGGCCTATTTCCACCATCAGTACAAATCCAGAAGATCCATGCCCATTAACGCCGGGTCATTTCTTAGTAGGCGAGCCTTTGCTTCTCGTGCCCGAAATTAATTTTGAAAATTCTAATATTAGTACCTTGAGAAGATGGCAGTTGACTCAACGCATGGTGCAGGACTTCTGGCGTAGGTGGTCGAAAGAATATCTGGTTCAGTTTCACCAAAGGAACAAATGGGCACATCAAACCGTAGAACCGAACTTGGGTGACGTAGTGTTGGTTATGGAAGATGATCTTCCACCTGCAAGATGGCTTTACGGTCTTATTACCGAAAAGCATACTGGCTCGGATAAAATCACAAGAGTGGTTACATTGCGCTGTAAAGGTTCTATGATTAAAAGACCTGTGTCGAAATTAATTGTACTTCCTATCACCTCATAGATACGTAGTACCTTCATGTTTTTATATTTTTATTAATGTTAAGAATAATTAATTGTTGCTTAAGTTACAATTTAAGTTTAACATTAAGATTTGTTTAGTTGTTATTTTGTTGTTTATATACAGTCCATTATTGTTTTCACTTCCCACCAAATTATGTGTATTTTGTGGTGGGCGGTCAATTAGTTTTTTGTTATATTTAACCCTAGTTCTGGACACGCTGTCCATGGTGGGCGGGATGTTCGATCGCGAGTTTTCCCCTAAGCTCGATAGATGGCGTTGTACAATTTAGCCATATTTCTGAATCGCGGTGTCGAGATTCTCCGCTCAGATTACATAGTGATTGAATAAAATAAATTTTTTGTACTTGCTTTGGAAAAATGATTGTTTTATTTAATATCATTTCTCGGGAAGTTGTCGAGTGCCGAACAATGGGTGACCATCTTTTCATACCGAGACTCCTCCGTGCCTCGGATAGCACGTTAAGCCGTTGGTCCCGGCTGTTATTCATGGATCTTTGACAGTCGTTACGGGTCGTCAGAAGCCCGAAAGTCTGACAACCAGTCTTACCAAGGGGTATTACCCAGTAACTGGGTTGTGGAGGTCAGATAGGCAGTCGCTCCATGAAAATACAGCTGCATCCGGTTAGTCTGGAAGCCGACCCCAACATAGTTGGGAAAAGGCTAGGCAGATTGATTTTTGTTTTAAAAGCGGAACGTGATAATAATAAAGTCTCCACTCCGCGAAATAAAAGTTTCCGAAAAGAGGTTTCAGGTAAATAAGTAAGTACCTACTGCGTACTGCTGAACACGGTTTGATAAGCCGAATGATGTAACTGACAGTTGTGTCAATCACTTTCTATCGAGGGGGGGGGGGGGGGGGGGGGGAAATTCGGTCTCGTGTAAATGGAAAAGTAAGGACATAATTCAACCGATATACTGGATGATTTTTTTTACCTTCTTGAAAAAAATAGGGTACAATAGGTGAACGGAGTAGAAGCCTATGGCATACCTAGTTTCTTTTTGTATTTTCAATAGCTTAGACAGAAATTGCTCATGCAATAAACACTACACATTTGAAGTAAACTAGAACAATACAAGCAGAAATTTTGAAAAACACTTTATAGATCGTTAAAAAAAATTTATGCCTCAAGCTCTACTCCGTTCACCTATTAATTATACCCTATTTTTTTCAAGACGCTAAAAAAGTCACCCAGTATATAATAATGATATTAACTGACACTTTGAACAACCACAACCGCGGTAGTACTAACAACTTTTTTCGGCATATAAACAAGCATCGTGGAATTTAAGGACGCAGCTTGCTTAATAAATATAATATAACCATTTTTGTTTAGCGAGCAACACAATAACGTATCTGTGCCATTTTGATCCTTATAGCTATTGCATTAGATAATGATTTACCACCATCATAAACAGACAATCAAACCGAAGCAACAAAAAAAAAATGAATACAACCCTTTTCAAAAAAGCCAGGCAAGAATGTAACGGCAGAAAAAGTACAAAACATAAATTAATTTTTTGTATGTTATAAAAATAGTTGTATGAAATGGTCTTTCTCTACAATCTGTTTGTCTAATCTTTTCATTGCGACAACAGTTCTTTAAATACTAGACGACACATAACACATCCCTCCTGTAATCCCTGAAAGGTTAAGCCTCTACCTAACCTAATAATATAACTGGCAAAAGTGGGTGTACTATAATATAGGTTCACCCACATTTCGCTAATTATGTTTAAGTCCCATATTAATAGGGGGCGAGCCTATTGCCATCAACCGGGCACAAATCCAGACTCCAGGCCGCTACTGAGAAATTCCAGATGGAAAAGCCCAATAACACTGCCCGACTTGGGAATCGAACTCAGGTCCTAATGCTCAACAGTAGCGCTTGCGACCACTAGACCAACAAGGCAGTCTGTCAATTCAGTCAATTCTGAACAAACAGCATAGGTATTAGAACAGTTAGAATGCACACTGTTTACGTTTAAACAAGATTAAACTTTCGCTTACTACCTCCAGTTTACAGCCCCAACCTGAACACCACTTGAGTTTATACACTGGCGTTCAAAAGAAAGTGCAAGCGCCCTTCCCATTCGTATTCAATACACACCCCACTACGTGTCCCAAAATTTTTAAATTCTCCTGCCACCGCAATCACGAACCCTCGACAATTTACCGCGTTCGACTTTACGGGACGAATTTAGAAGTTTTTTTTTTTCTGGGCTTTTTAAATACGCTAACAGTCGTACGCCGAATAAAAACGTCATTATTTTGATTTTTGTCATAAATAACTGTAGATCTAGGTTTTATCAGATATAACTTACTATAAATCATCAAATAAATTCTCCCGCTCTGGGTGGAGCGGGAGGGCGTGTCAGACTTCTACTGACTAAAACCCACCCGTGTTCCTTCAGTTGCCTATGCCAGGGCCACGGTAACTCTTTCGAACAACCCGCAACCCTGGCGGGCATCGGCCTTAGCGGACCCCTTCAGCTAGTGCTGACATCTCTTTGAGGCGCGCGTGGAACACAACGCGCCGTCGACCCGGGCCTGGTCCTTACCGGACGGCGAGCTACCCATTGCTCGTCATCCGCAAGCCCGCGCCTACGGTGGCCGGGAATCGGCTATCGATTCCCGACGCCCAGGGCGTCTCCTGCGGCGACTAGGGGCGTGAGGGCGCAAAGATTGCCTCTCCCTCACGCGTTCTCCTTCGCGAGCATTACTGCTTCGCAGAAGGAGGTGACGACTTCCCATGCACTCTCGCTCCGTACCATGGCCTGTACCAGGGCCGGACGCGAGAGATCGCCGCCGCCGATCGCCTCCGCGAGGACGCGACGGTGCTCTGCCCAAGCCGGGCAGACCTCCACCGTATGCTCCACCGTGTCCTCCGGGCGATCCACACAGTGGTAACACCCGGGCGTTTCCTCCCGCCTTATCCGGAACAGGAACCTCCAGAAGCAACCGTGTCCGGTGAGCACCTGCGTCAGACGGAAGGTGAGGAGCGTCGATGTCCCTGCCACTATTTTGCAAATAAAAAATAAATAAATATATATATTTTTCAAGACGGACTGAAAGGGTCTCAAAAATTTGAAGTGGAGCTACTAGGGCATATGGGATATTATGGGGTATCATATCAAAGAGCGCTGTCTGCAAATTCTCAAACATTTTTCTTTTATTTAGATTTCGACTTTTTATGAAAAATGTAAAAAAATGACGTTCCCCCCTTCTCCGAAGTTTGCATAGAAAAAAATCTAAAAGAATTCTGTGTGATAGAAGTTTATGTAAAGATTACAGGAAAAATAAAACGGTGTCTCTAAATAGCACACTTTTTTTAAATATATGATAGTACGGAACCCTTGGTGCGTGAGTCCGACTCGCTCTTGACCGTTTTTTTCTGGATAAGTACCTACTTATACAATGTCGTGACTCTCGTACAGATCAAACGCAAAAAGTTTTCAGACAAATTCCCGAAACACATCAAGCATCATCACTAGCCTGCCAGTCCGTCACACAATTCTTACCCCAAACAGTCAAGACCAAGACTCGCGAAGGAAAAAAATCAACGCAAAAGTGAATTTCCGACAGTTAGATTAGCATAAAGACGGCGCGAACTGTAATCATTGCCCCGGCGCATCGTGACTTGAATTTCGAATGTAGAAAAGGTACAGTCAGTCTCAAAAAGAATTGTAAAAACGAACAAGAATTTATTTAATTGTCTACAATCTTTGTTCCAAAATATTGTATCAGTATGTGTAGCCACAAACCATATCATCAGTGCTATTCTGTACGAATCTCACTGTGAAAACTTAGGTGAAGTGAGCGTGGAGTGAGCTGTCAACAGTGTCAGTGGAATAACAGCTCACTTCACCTAAGTTTTCACGGTGAGATTTTTACAGAATAGATATATCGAGTACAGACTGTGTAGTCAAAAATTGCACATTTGGTACTTAATAACAACACACATTGGAATAATATTATGGAACACAGATCGTAGACAACCAAAATAATTCTGGTCGATGTAACTGTAGGAGAAGCACCATACGCCTAACTCCGTTTGCTATTAGTCATAAGTAGCTATAAGAATGTACTAGTAGCATAAGGAAACACTTAACATCACCTAACTGATAAATTTTCCACAAGACTTTGCTTGTCCGTAGGAAATAAACACGTTTTGACTTGAACGCAGAGAATCAACTCAAAACTGCGTGGGGGTTTCTCCCTGGCTCAGAAAAGTCGACAGGTTGTGACTTGCACAAGAAAATAGGGGCGTGGTTATTGTTTAAACCATATATATTGGTGTTAAAGTTTTACTCAGGTGAGGTGTACCAGCTACCTTAGCTATGGTGCAAAACTAATATATATGCGGCCCCTAGGATTGAAAAGTCAGTTCCAACAGTTCCATCAATTCTATCAGATTTTATAATTGTAACCATTAAGTGTCATGCTCAATAGAGCCCTGTGTAGTCGCGTGTCTATGGTATTTCAATTATGTTTATATTATTGCAATAATTAGTGTTTCGAAGGTAAGATTATTGCCGTAAGTATTATGATTGTATTTTATGTGTATTTTGTTTCTGAATTGTGTTTACGTGCTCTTTTATTATATTTGTGAATACTTGTACTGGTTTAGTTTGCACGGCCGCCCCTAAGCACAGCATGCAGGTTGTTTGATATATGTTTCGTGTGCTGTGCTTAACATTTGGTCCTTGCGAGTCGGATAACCGATTGTCCGGGCGTAGTCTTACAAACTAGCGTTCGGAATCGGATTACGCTTATAGGCGAATTAACCAGGTACAATGAGTGAGAAAAGTGCCGTAACCACGCGAAGCAAACTACGCAAAATGACGGAAGAAGCAGACACGCGGCGCAGGGAAGCCGCCACCGCCTCGGACTCAGGCTTACTGTCGGAGGTGCCACCAGGTTCTCCATCAATAGCGCCAACGGTAAGATCAGCGGCTGCCCCCATTATTCCACTGACCGGGGGTCGAGTAATCAACTACAGTGAACAGCCGGCAGAGGGCGTATCACGGCAGACAGTCGCACGGTCGCCGCGGAGCAGCAGAGTTTCGTCCAAGAGTAGTCGCAAAGGCGTCGAATTCTTGAGGAAAAAGGCCGAATACGAAGCTGAGCGCGATTTGGTGACCATCAGGGAGAATCTGGTGAAGAAAAGGATGGAGGTGGCTATAGCAGAAATCGAAGCAAATGCTGAAAGTGAGGACTCAAACTCGGAGGTGGATACGACGCAACGAGTAGAAGAATGGGTGAAAACAACGCCCCAAGCGACGCAACCAGAAACGGCGATGTTTACGGCGGCAGCGTCTCGCGCGCCGTCTACGTCGCACGTTCCGCTTGAGGGCAGCGCGCCGTATGAAGCACCTACGATTCAAGACCAAAACGTAAGTAGAGTGAATCTTGAATCTAATATGTACCGTGTGCCGGCTATGTTAAGTGAAAGTAATGTGTCGCATCCGTATAGGAGGAACCCCGTGAGCAATGCGGGGCCTATGCAGACGCCAGCTCATACTGAAGCGGTTAGATTCCGTTTGCCCGATGATTATCCCGCCTTCACCACTCCGGTCGCAAGTGGACCTCGAGTATCGACACTCGAGTCGGTCACACAGCGACAGGGAAATAGCGGAGTGGGGGCTGTAGAAAGGCAGCGACTATCGTCGAGCGATAGAGATAGGAAAATCGATAAGCTGGCGGAGGCGATCACTAACATGGCACGCCCGCACCCGGTACCCAGACAGGCTTACGAATTGCCACATTTTAGTGGTGACCCAGCTGATTGGATTTCATATAGGAATATGTACTGGGACACCACGGAATTGTATAACTTTAGGCCGCATGAAAATATAGCGCGTCTGAAGTCGTCTCTACATGGGGAGGCGAAGATAGCAGTGGAGGACCTGTTACGGTCAGCGAGAGAACCCACTGAAATAATGCGTGCATTAGAAGAAGAGTACGGACATCCAACCGTCATACTTCAATATGCTCTAAAGAAGGTGAGAAATTTACCTAAAGTGTCTGATAGTGGCCAGGAATTAAGGAAATTCTCATCGACGGTAAGGAACTGTGTGTCACTGCTAAAAGAACGTCAGAGCAGATGGGTACCTGAATAACCCTCAACTGGTGAGCGAGCTGCTAAGCAAGCTGACACCAGTTCAACGAGCACAGTATGGTGACTTCGCGATGGGCCTGGATAACTCACAGGGGGTGGACTTGAGGATCTCACCCAGCTTGGAAATGCTGTCACAGTTCCTCATACACGTGACGCGTTCCACTTCATACTACCTACAACCGACTGTGTATGAACCAGAACAGGCTAAATTCCCTGTGAAGCTGCAGCAGACCAGCGGACGGACTCGACCTGGAAACGCGGCACGCCCAGTCACCAACAAGCAGCAGATGACTCATCGTGTGAATACACAGAGCGACGAAGCTACGAGTATCACACAGAAGGAGTGCGTGATGTGCCACGGCAAGCATGTCATAGAAGATTGCGACCAGTTCAAGAAGCTGAATATCCAAGAACGCTGGGAACTGGTCCAGAAGAAAAAAGTGTGCTTTAATTGCTTAAAAGCAAAACACACTAAGCAGTTTTGTCGCGCAAACAAGTGCAAAAAGTGCGACTACAAACATCATGTGTTGTTACACGAGGACAGGTCAAAACCAGAATGTGTAACAAACATAGGAGAGTGGCGAGCTACAGCGTTATTGAAGATAGTGCCAGTGTCGGTGTGTAACGAAGATAGCGACAACGACCAGTGTTATGCGTTGTTGGACGACGGGGCAACAGTATCGCTAATAGACAGTTCGCTCGCTACTAACCTATCGGGTCCATGTGTGCCACTAACATTAAAGACCGCCGGCGGTCATGCTGTGTCGGACCTTACCTCGCGAGTGGTACAAGTATGTGTGAAGGGCCCCAATGGACAGTGCCATAATATCAAGTGCCGGACATTAGCAAACTTGAACTTGCCTACACAAACAGTGACCTCTTCAGTGATCAACGATAACGCGCACCTGCGCGACTTGGGTTGCGCAGAGATGAGGGGAGCCAAGCCGCTGCTGCTGATCGGGCAGGACAACTGGGAGCTGCTCGTTGGCGGGGACACCCGCCGTGGACGATCTGGTAAGCCAGTTGCCTCATTAACTAAGTTAGGTTGGGTCATACATGGACCATTTAATAACGATAGTAGTACCGAAGCAGTGAACTGCACAACAGTTTCCCTCCCAGATTTACATGATTTAGTGAAGTCACAGTTTGAATTAGAATCAATAGGTATTTCTCAAGTAACTCGCAAACATAAGGATGTAGAACGGGCTGTACAGGTGTTAGACAGTACGAGTCAACGCACCCCTGATAAGAAGCAATGGGAAGTAGGTCTTTTATGGAAACAGGACAACATTCTGTTGCCTGACAGTTACAGACAGGCCCGGCAGAGGTTGTATGGTATTGAGAGGCGGATGCGTAAGGACGCTAGTTTCGCTGAGACGTACGCGAACCAGATAGAGCGTCTAGTAGCTGAAGGGTATGCAAGGAAGGTGGAAGGCGAGGTAGATAGCTCACCGGTTTGGTACCTACCACATTTCGGAGTTGTAAACCCGAACAAACCAGGGAAGCTTCGCCTAGTCTTCGACGCGGCTGCTACGTCCCATGGTACGTGTCTGAATGATAACCTACTGACCGGACCCGATTTATTAAATTCATTATTAGGTATTTTGATTAAATTTAGAGTAGGTCCCATAGCGTTCACAGGCGATATAGCAGATATGTTTTTGCGAGTTAAGATTAGGGCACAAGATCAGGGCGCACAGCTGTTTTTGTGGAGAGGCGCGAACGGTGGTAGGGAACCTGATACCTACGCCATGACATCAATGATATTTGGCGCCGCCTCTTCACCAACCACGGCGATTTATATACTTAATAAAAACGCCAATGAGTGGGTTAACGTTCATCCCGAAGCTGTTGAGGCCATCAGAGATAGGCACTACATGGACGACTATTTGCACGTGGTCCGTAGAGCAGGCCAACAGCCTGATCGAGCAGGTTGCCAGAATACGGGGGTGGGTAACCAACTCGACAGAGTTAAGGGAAAAGCTAAATAGACATGCCCGATAAAATCCCGCTCGAGAAGGGAATCGGGATGGTCGAGCGCACATTAGGGTTGACATGGTCGCCCAAACAAGACGAACTGGGATTTGACTTGTCGTTCAAACGGTTACCACCTGAAATAATAAGTGGCGACCTGGTACCCACCAAGCGTCAGTTTTTGAGCGCGATTATGTCAATCTACGATCCCCTCGGCTTTCTCTATCCCTGCGTCATCCAGACGCGAATATTGATGCAGAGGATATGGAAGTCGGGGATCCAGTGGGATGAACCTCTCAAGGACCGAGAGGCCAAAATGTGGTTTGCCTGGCTCAAGCATCTAAGCATTTTGACTGAAGTTAAGATACCGCGGTGGTACGGGCTGGACCTCAACAATCTGGAATTACACGTGTTCGGGGACGCCAGCGAACTGGCCTACGCCGCGGTCGCCTACCTTGTGGGGTATAACACTGAAGGGCATCGAGAGGTCACCATGCTATTAGGTAAAGCGCGGGTGGCCCCTCAGAAAGTTATATCCATTCCTAGGTTAGAGCTTCAGGCAGCGGTACTAGCATGTCGAATAGCGGACACCGCTGAAAAAGAGTTAGGGCTACCAATCAGGCAAAAATTTTACTGGACAGACAGTGAAACTGTACTTAAGTGGATAAATTCGGAGGCACAAGACTTCCAAAAATTTATATCGCATAGATTAGCCGAAATAGATAGGTTAACAGTCAGAGGCAACTGGCGCTGGGTCCCCACGGCGGACAACCCAGCAGATAAGGCTACCAGATTGTCTTGGCCTGATGACCATGCAGCGTGGTTGTCGGGCCCCTCGTTTTTGTATGATTCACAGGAGCAGTGGCCAGCATGTCGCGAACCTGAGGCGGCAGAGGCAGACCTGGAGCGCATCCAACGAGTCAACACTGCGGCGGCCCCTGCCGGGCCCTTCCTGGAATACGAGCGCTACTCAACATGGCAGCGCGTGCAGCGCGTTATGGCGCGCACGCTGATTTTCATCGAGCGATGTCGCAAACGAAGAGCGACGTCGGAGCTGTGTCCACATGACTTGGAAGAAGCGCACCTCCACCTAATGAGGTTGTGCCAAAACGACAGCTTTCATCGAGAACGGGCCGCCATCCTGAAAGGGTTGCCCGCACCTGTCGACAGCCGCATAAAGTCATTGGACCCGATGTTCACCGACGACGGACTGCTACGAGTACGAGGACGTCTGACTGCATGCGAGGAGCTCACATTCGGAGAAAAACACCCGATTATTCTCGACGGGCGTCACCCTCTGGTAAGGAAGCTCATCGCACACTATCACGCGATGGCTCTGCACGCGAACCACGAGACCGTAGTCAACAATCTACGAGAAACTTACTGGATCATAAAGGTAAGAACATCCGTAAAGACCGTGGTCGCGAATTGCCAATATTGTCGCATCACCAGAGCCAAACCCATACCACCAAAGATGGGTGATCTCCCACTCGCCAGGGTAGAGACCACAAGAAGAGCCTTTGTGCGAGTAGGGGTCGACTACTTCGGCCCAATGGAGGTGGCGATAGGGCGGCGCCGCGAAAAGAGGTGGGGAGTACTCTTTACCTGTCTCGCTACGCGCGCCGTCCACCTAGAGCTAGCCGCCACACTAAGCGCCGATTCGGCGATACTGGCCCTGAGGCGCCTGATAGCGCGCCGGGGGCAACCTGCACACCTGTACTCCGACCAGGGTACCAACTTCATCGGGGCCAACACCGAGTTACGAGCAGCCCTGAAGGACCTGGATCAGGATACACTGAGGGACGAGGCCACCAACCGAGGCATCGAGTGGCACTTCAATCCCCCCTCAGCGCCACACATGGGCGGCTGCTGGGAACGCCTGGTCAGGTCAGTGAAGAATGCACTGAGAAGCACGCTCAAGGAGCGGGCCCCTCGTGAGGAGGTCCTTTACACCCTTCTTACAGAGGCAGAGCTGATAGTAAACAGCCGCCCGCTGAGCTATGTGTACGACGATCACGAGCAACCTGAGGTCCTGACGCCGAACCATCTGCTCCTGGGCACGGCGTCCGGGAGTACACCGTTTGCGCCGAGCAGCTACGAGGACGTCGATTCCCGCCGGCAGTGGCGGCGGGTGAATGCGCTCGCCGACATGTTCTGGCGCCGCTGGCTGCGGGAGTATCTCCCGACTCTGCAACGTCGTGAGAAGTGGACAACTAGTGGACCCAATGTGCGCGTGAGTGATGTGGTAGTGATCGTTGACAACAATAGAGAACGAAGTGCATGGACAAAAGGTGTGATACAATCTGTGTATCAGGGTAATGACGGAATCGTCCGTGTTGTAGATGTTAAGACAGCAAACGGGGTCTTGCGTCGACCAGTTGCAAAGATTATTGTGCTTCCCACAGAAATGGATGTAAAGCGGTTGAACCCTCTTACAGGGGGTGGAATGTAGGAGAAGCACCATACGCCTAACTCCGTTTGCTATTAGTCATAAGTAGCTATAAGAATGTACTAGTAGCATAAGGAAACACTTAACATCACCTAACTGATAAATTTTCCACAAGACTTTGCTTGTCCGTAGGAAATAAACACGTTTTGACTTGAACGCAGAGAATCAACTCAAAACTGCGTGGGGGTTTCTCCCTGGCTCAGAAAAGTCGACAGGTTGTGACTTGCACAAGAAAATAGGGGCGTGGTTATTGTTTAAACCATATATATTGGTGTTAAAGTTTTACTCAGGTGAGGTGTACCAGCTACCTTAGCTATGGTGCAAAACTAATATATATGCGGCCCCTAGGATTGAAAAGTTAGTTCCATCAGTTCCATCAGATTTTATAATTGTATCCAGCAAGTAGTAATAGTACCTTACCATCAAGTGTCATGCTCAATAGAGCCCTGTGTAGTCGCGTGTCTATGGTATTTCAATTATGTTTATATTATTGCAATAATTAGTGTTTCGAAGGTAAGATTATTGCCGTAAGTATTATGATTGTATTTTATGTGTATTTTGTTTCTGAATTGTGTTTACGTGCTCTTTTATTATATTTGTGAATACTTGTACTGGTTTAATTTGCATAACGACGATGATAACCCCCGCCTATCAGAGACTAGGCATTATGCACACCCCCTAAGCACAGCATGCAGGTTGTTTGATATATGTTTCGTGTGCTGTGCTTAACAGTAACCGTTACTTTGATGGGAAATAATAAAGCTTCCGAAAAACAAATTAACTTCCAACCATCTGTGGTCGACTGTAATACTATCTAAGCTGTATTATAATGAATTACCGAAGAATATACCAAACTTCCGAAGAAAAATACTATATTTCCAAAAACATGTTCTGCTAAAATAATCGTTTTCTTAGGGCCGGCTTTTTTGATCCGTAGTTAACTCAACCAATGGTTAAACATAGTAACTAATGGTTGTATTTTGGCTAAATGTGAAAGGCTACACATGAATGTATTCATGTTAACTCATTCATATTAAAAATAGTAACTAATGGCATAACTCATTCATGTTTAACCTTTCACATTTAGCCAAAATTCAACCATTAGTTACTATGTATAACCATTGGTTGAGTTAATTATGGATCAAAAAACCGGCCCTTAAGCTCTATAGAAATCAGCTGACATTCTACTATTGGTTATAAAACTAACTTTTTAACTCCCAATTTAAATGACAGTAACTACCTACCGGAGGTTATGTTACTACTTACAAACGGTACAACGCAGTTTAAGCTGGTGGAAAAACATTACGTCAGCAAATGCTATATTGATTTTTCGGAATTTTCAGTATTTTACTCGTTCGTTTCTTTATTTGTATTCGCTTATAAGTGGTCGGAAAATTTGTATACAAAAGCAGTATTTTTTTTATTTTATTTTGAGTATGCTCATATTTTAATTTCTTTCGGAGCTTTTATTACTACCCCTTTGTAATCTATCTCGCGAGATTGTAGACTGTCGATAAATTGTGAACTGTATCGTACTGCTTACAATATAGCGTATTCATTTTCGGTAAGTAATTTATAATCTAACCATGTCAAACTGTCATATAGTGAACGAATCTGCCCTTACCGACAGGGATTACAATCTGTCCGATTTTATCACTTGTGAAATTGTGAACCTTCCCTGATTCGGAAGCTGAATGGGTCGCTTGCATGAACGCACATGGTCGCATGCAAGAGTTCAGAATTTGTCGGTTTACCACGGATCAGTAACTTGCATGCACATGGCCGCAATTTTAAAATTTTCGATAGTTAATATTATATAATAAGTTAGTTATAATCTCACGAAATAGATTATAAACTATCGAAGTTCTTAATCAAGTGATATAAACATTCTATTGAGGCTGACTGTACTACGTACACTGTCTAAAATGGGGAGGTTGTCATTTCTTTTGTAATTTATTTGATAATTTCTGGGGGGCTGATGGTAGAGGACAGTTTTTTGAGGCTTGGGGAACTGTGATGACCCAGATACATTGCGCTATTTTTACTTATAAAAATGTTTATTTTGGTGTTTTTGCACTAGAAACAATATAATTGGTCAGACTAACCTGCAAAAGCTCATTGTGACGTCACGCGTAAGATTTGCAACGATTTTGAAATCTATCTCTTTTCATTCCCACACTGCCCCAACGTTTCATCCTAATCCTGACATACTTATTATAAAAGTAAAAGTGAGTTAGTTTGTTTGATACGTTAAAACAGCTGAACGGATCTGGATGAAATTTGGCACATAGGTAGACCATAATCTGGAGAAGGACATAAGCTACTATTTATCTTGGATAACAGACGAAGTCCTGGGCAACAGCTAGTGCAGAGAACCCTTTAAACAAAAACATGCAAAGCACCTTAAGTCATTTAAGAAACTTCACGACGTCCAAGCTTTTAAAACTACTATTTTAGTTCAAGTTTCGTCTTAGAAATACTGGCGCATTTTATATCGAGAACATAAAAGTTAGTTTGGACAAAATGAATTTCTTACGACTCGTAGTTCTATAAAATGGTGGAAATTTTGATGGCTCTGTTTACAAAGCTTGAAAGGTTGAGGTATAAAAAGTTTATGTCAACAATAAGACATAACAAGTGCGCAGAATAAACGTAGTAGCGTCATATATCTATCTTTTGACACTGTGGCTGAACAAAATATTACAGCAAAGAACATTCGTACTTACTGTAACTGCTTTATTATAGTTGTCAGATCAGATCATTCTCCGACGTCGATGGTAGAAAATATATTTTTTGCTACTTACAGATAATTTTCCCCATCTTTTGGGAGAAATGATTACCCAAACAAATTATCTTCTTGATAGTACTTGATACACACCGTTTCTAAACTGGTGTCATTGAAGCTATCAAAGCCAGAAGATTAATGCTAATTCGATTTACTGTAAAGAACTCTTTACCCCAATAAATACTCTAAAGAACTCTGTGATACTCTAAGCAGCATTGTATCTAACTTTATTACTAATTTACTAAACTATTTACAGAAAACTGGGAACTGATCCCAACATATTTGGGAAAAGGCAAATCGCCCGTGAACGTCTGAGATCTTCTATCTCACATATATCACAAACAAATTTTACAGGAGAAACAAAACTAATTTATTAAATTTTCGTGGAGAATTTCGGTAAACCAAAAAGTAGTTGGTTAGTATTTATGTCTTTTATGAAATCATAATTAAATGCAGTTAGTATTGTGTTGTTTTTTATTTTAATCGTAATTAGGAGTTGGCATTTAAAAAAAGTTTTGCGCAAAAATACTAGTTAGGAGGTATCAGAAGTTCACGAGCAAAATGATGATGATTTGTTGAAAACTACACTAAATTTTACAACTTACAAAGTGGGTAAACTCTGTCTAATCATCTCAAGATCAGCCCCTATTAGAGAACTGCAAACTGACGTCTGTCTATCATCTCAAGATCTGGCCATACTGATGAAAATAGGCTTCCCAATTACCGCTACAAAGAATGTGTGATCGACGATTTCTTGATCACCGAAGAAGTGGTGAAACTACACATCAATAAATACAAAGTAAATAATTTCAATACCTAATTGGGTTCCAGGCATCAAGTACATTTCGTCTGAAACAAACACAATTTCAAGGGTGAATAAGGTACAATAACTCAATAGGAATGTCCCATAAACGTTCCCATATAAAGGCAATCGATTCCGTTGAATCTTTACAAATGAAACTGTCGTACCTATGTCACACCGCAACTGTATCTGTACACTAGGTGTCGCACGTGGCGTCACTTGCGATACAAACAATACATAAAGGCGCTCCCTCACCGAAGCATTCGCCTGCAATGTAATAATCCAAGATTTTGAGTATTACGTTACAATACTGCCTCCACTGACTGACGAGCAATGCAACAATCCAAGATTCAACAAGCTTCGCATTCGTGTTACAAATTGTAGCACGGCTGCTCCCAGTCAATATTGTTACGTTACAGGCGAATGGTCCCGGTGAATGTAATGTTACAAATTGTAGCATTACAGGTTGCGTACTGTAATGCTCGAATCTAAACTGTTATATTACAGGCGAATGCTCCCGGTGTGAGAGCGCCTTTTAAGCTTAATGAAAATGTTGAGAGTTACCAACTGTGTTTATGGGGATAAATGAAAAGGTTAGCAGGGCTTATCATTACAGGTAAGTTTTCAATCAATAAACGTTGAACCATGGGTCTTCCAAGTTTAGACTACTGTAATATATTTATTTATTAAAACTTTATGCACAAGTAAAAAAACTAATACCGTACAAAGGTGGACTTATCCCCGAGGAATTTTCTACCAGTCAACCTTAGGTTAATCAGAGAGAAAACATGGCAGGTGAAATAAACACGAAAATAACTATAAAATACAAGAATAAATACATCAATATATACATAGAAACATAAATATAAATAGAATAAACTTTGTCAGAAGAAATAATCAGTAGAAGAGAAAATCAATCCAACAAATCAGCGCGGGGATGTTTCTGCCAAGTTCTTACGTATATGCTCACGTATCTTCACTTTAAAAGACAACCGATTGCTTGCTGAGGCTCTGTCTCGTATGGGGTCGCGGCATTATGCTGAGCGACGGCCGTTTTGCGTGAACGTGACGCATATTTTCCCCAAACTTGTTCTTTAATTATTTTATTTTGTTATTTTATTTCTTTGCGCCATGTTTATCGCAAATAAACGTATTTTCTTTCTTCTTTTCTTTCTTGCCATCCTGATCTTCAGAGGGAGCGCATTCTTAAGCAAGACCGCCTGGACAACGAAAGAATAGTGAATGAAACCAGAACGGCGAGTAGGACATCGTAGAAGACGATTGTTGGTAGAACGAAGATTTTTACTCTGGGCAGAGCATAAGTGTTGAATATGGGAAGTCCGGTAAAAAGGAGAATTGGGTTGATCGAGAACGGAAAACAACATAGACAGAGCTTTCACCTCTCTGCGCTGACGAATGGGTAACCGGTTTAAAAGCAATCAATCGGTGCCCGGATACATGGTCATACTTACACGAAGATTGAAAACGAATCGAATGCAGCTATTGAGAAGGCGGTCAAGTTTATTGAAGAGATCTGCATTCAGGTCATAGTTACACACAAAACCATAGTCAATTATGGGAAAAGATTAAGGACTGTGTATGGGAGAAGGTTTTTAACCGATAGAGCGACCGCAACGTTCCGGTGACTTTGTTACTAACAGTCGTGACCTGCTTTCGCCAGTCAAGACAAGTGTCGACATGAAGACCAAAATCCTTATCATCAGAGCTAATCGGAATGACGGAGTTGTCGAAGATTACAGGTGGTACAGTTTAGCCATTCAGCTTTCTTATGCTGTAAGGGCTCCCAATTATGATAGCCTGACACTTGGCAGGATTAACCGCCACCCCAAATCGATAAGACCAGTCCTTAACCACACAGACCCCGGTTGTAATCAGTCTGAATTGTAACTGTCATGTCCAATACGATTCGTATTGGCGATCGCAGTTGGCTGTTATTGGCAGATAGACACTACTGTTTCTACTTTTTTTTTCTTTACGTATTTTGTTTAGTCCCATGGAAAAATGTTGAGTCGTTCTTTATTTGGTATCTAAGGCCGAGCTAACAAAAATAGTACACACAAAACCCATAAAACAAATAAAAAACCCGAATTAACGTACACACCCAGACAAAACAATTCAAAAACAAAGTTTAAACAAAATTGGGCAGTTTCGATTGGTTCGTTAAACTGGCAATATTTCACGCGAATTGAAAAGCATCGTTCGACGCAATTAGTATTCGAGGGGTAGCACTAAGCCCTAATAAATATCTTCTAATTGGTTGTGTCGTGGTTTAAGCCTTGCAAGCCTGGTGACATGGACTGACGTACAGACTGATGGGCATTATCGTGTCGTATTAGAAGTGAAGATTTACGGGCGTCTTGGTTATGTTAGGTGAACTTGGTTGGGAAATGTTTTTGTTGGATGTGTTGTTAATAATAATAATTATGAAATAGGACCTAAAGCGTGGTCACTGTCGGACTGCATAGAAAAGAACGAGAAGTGCGATGACACAACGCTAGTAATTTATTGCAAATGAAGCAATTTACCAAAAATCTATTGATTGGATTAAAAAATTAAAATATTATTACATTAAAATGTTGCTTGTAAAATAATCTGGCAAAAAATCACAATGATTGCATGTACACTCATTAGTATGGTTTTTAATCGTAAAATAATTTTTAGAGGTATCTTCCTGATTTTTTTCTATCGTATCATATTAGTAATATTTTCAACACCCTAACTAGAATATATCCTGAAGAAAATCATATAATTTTCTGATTTAGTTTACTGCAGTAAACTTTTAGGCATTATAAAACTTGGGTTTAGTTGCGTTTAGGTTCTGTAGCCCCTTTAAACTCTTGGAAAGTCGTACTGTATTGGCAAAACGCGTTGGTACAATATGATTTGTGTATGAATTCAACACAATCAACAGTTTCTGCGTAAGTAATTCTCATCGAACTAAAACCCTTGCTGTTCTGCTGACCCAGTTTCCTAAATAACAAAATTACATAACAGAATATGGTTAACCCATCAACCTTTTAGCACAAAACCTTTTATTCCGAAAATAAAATTATTCGTGTCCCATCAATTTTTTCCTTATAATACAAAATCTACTCAGGCCTTATCATTCGTTATACACAATAGTTTTATAGAAACTCAGTCATAGATATTAGGGTGTAGATACCCCTAAAAAGGTTGACCAATCCTTTGTCGTAGAATTCCAATATCGGATGAATGTATAGAATTCAGTTCTATAGGGGATGGCCTATTCATGTCCCGAACTGCGGGTACGGTCGGCAGCGAAAAATTGTCATGATAAAATTAAGGAAACTATAGGAACAATCTCCTTGTAAGAGACCCTTGTACAGCTATACTGGGTAACTACTCCGTATTCACATATTTCACATATGGAGTCTTTGCCTAGAGCCATGGTCTTAGTCTTAGTTTTAACTTAGATTTAATTTTAATGTATAATTAAGCAAATATTCGTGCAAATCTACGAGAACCTACTGCCTCCAAATTGCTTTGCAATTTGGCAGGTGCTATGTGAAAATAAAACTCTGTAACATTATGGATTAAATTTAAAAAAAAAATAGTGTTGTTGTACAGCTATACTAAAATAGTAAAGTTGTACAAGGATCTTTCGGCGTGTGATCAAAACTAGCTCCGCCATCTTGTTTTTTTCAATATATTTCACAAAACAATAATAGCATAAATTTTACCAATAGCGTGCCCCTGTCAACGTCACTCGAGCGTCAAAACATCCTTGTATCAGTGTAGGTACGTATTACAGGGATTATTGGAAAAAAAAAAATTTACTAAATCCTTAGTTAAAATGGGATTGGGCAGGCACGTCAGCTGCATGCACAGTGACCGTGGGCAATAGTCTCCACACGCGGAGGATGAACGGCGCCGAAGCCGGCACAGAAAGAGGTGGCGAAACGACGTAGACGCCGGGCAACGGATGCTTGGATGGATTTAGGGGACGACTTTGCTCAGCAGTGGGAACGTGTAAGCTTACTAAAAAAAAAAAAAAAAAATCCTTAGCCGGTTATTTAACAAGGCTTGTTTAAAGAGAAAACCTATTTACAAGCTTTTATTAAACTCATCTGTCCCGGTGTCTGTCCGTCTGTAATTTGACTTTGAATGTAATATTATTAAAACATGGGGAGGAGCTCGTGGCTAAGTAATAACAGCCGCACGGGTCGATCCATCAGGTTAAGCTACGCTTGCCGCGGTTGGTCTGTGGATGGGTGACCATCTTTTCATACTGAGACTCCTCCGTGCCTCGGAAAGCACGTTAAACCGTTGGTCCCGGCTGTCATTCGTGGATCTTTGACAGTCGTTACGGGTCGTCAGAAGCCCGAAAGTCTGACAACCAGTCTTACCAAGGGGTATCGTATTACCCAGTTACTGGGTTGTGGAGGTCAGATAGGCAGTCGCTCCATGTAAAATACTGGTATTCAGCTGCATCCGGTTAGACTGGAAGCCGACCCCAACATAGTTGGGAAAAGGCTAGGCAGATTGATTATTAAAACATGGAGCTGATCTGATGATGAAGCCGGATGCGGCTATGGGAACTCAGTAATAAAACGATGCAACCCTATCGAGTTTGGGCTCGTTTGATTTGTCTTGACAAGGACTTTGGTGTCCTAGATGATATACAGATTAATAAAAGCTTGTTTTAAAAAACTAGTTATTACTAGTTTAATTAAATAGTTGAATTCATAAAAGACAAACCGCTGGAATTATTGACATACAAAAGCTTCTTGGAATTATTATTGAACTTCTGTGAGTTATTACGCCATCATAGCACAGTAAAGACGAATTTTGATAAATTACGACAGTTGCCGAAATGTTATCTGTCATAAAATTGACCACTGTTTTTAGTACGAAATTGGCTGAAATTATTTAGATCTAAAATATTTATTCTGCTTTGTTTTTTGAATCAACTAGAGAAGCTTGTTAGCACATTAGAAATTTAAATATGACTTGAAAGCGTTAGCCGATCCTAAGTAAAAGTATTTGAAATTTATCTTTGATGATGTAGTATAATAAATAATCAGTCGTCTTATACAAAAACGGATGAAAAAAAATATTAAAAAAATATGATTCTTATATGAAATATAAAACATTTTTATGCTGACAGTACTTATAGTGAAAGAATCTGACCCATGGCATTGTGAAGCCCTCCATAGGATGATTATTAATTTGTCCACCATAATACATTACTAGTTATTAATTGGTATCTTGCTCTTTGGCTTCAGATGAAATATTGTTGTTCAGAAAATTCCTAAGCGCTATGTTTATCTTGAGACTGATCGTCTTTTGTGGGGTGTATAGATAGTTATTTTATTTATTTGGGAAAACAAACAATTGATACAATAATGTTACAATAAAATATGATATGACATATGGGTAAAGTTACGTTGGTCATTCCTTGAGCTACTTCAACAAAGTGTAGCTCATGCCGCAGTGGAATCTTTAATCATGTACATATTTTGAATTATTTATGTTCTTTTTTTTTTAGGGTTCCGTACCTCAAAAGGAAAAAATAGAAACCTTATAGGATCACTCATGTGTCTGTCTGTCTGTCTGTCCGTCTATCACGGCCAATTTGCTCCGAATGAAGGTACACGTATGTATTTCTGTGACCCAAACATGGACGTGTAATGTAAATGAATGAATTTTGAATTTGGGGGTCAATTTTAGGGAGCAAATAAGAAAATTAAAAAAAAAAAATGCAATTTGTACCATGCGATATATCAAATGAAAGAGCTCACTGTGGGGACTCAATTTTTTTTTTATAATTTTGAAATAAACTGCTTTAAAGTTATATAAGAAAATATTCGAAAATTTACCATTCCCCTTTTATCTCCGAAACTACTGATCTTAAAATTTTGAAAAAAATGCAGAAATTAATTCTATAGCTATAAGAAGTCTAACAGGAAAACCTATAAGAAGTCTATGGTCTTAAATGATAGTATGATATGGTCTGATGGTATGATACAATATTGTGCCTACAAACATACATTTGTCCATAGTTAAACGAAAAAGATCCAACCCACATTAGGTGTAATGTGGGTTAGACCCTTTTCGTTTAACTATGGATATTTGTAGTTGGAATGTATGGGAGAACATGTTTTTCCAACTACAATGTTAAGTTTGTTCTTGGGATAAATTCATCCTAACTACGGAACCCATAATTGTGCGTGGTTCGACACGCACTTGACCGGTTTTTTTTATTTTTAAACAGCGTTCTTGGAGTTTTTTGTCCATTCTCCTCCATATAGATCTTTTTTTTTTTATATAAGATGGATTTGCTCTTGACTATAGTCTAGGTCAGAGGTACAAAGTCTACGATGGTGTGCGCTTACCCAGAAGAAGCCTGTTCACTCTAACTTTGAAGAGATTCGGGTTGTATGCGTTCGTGAAAACAGACGCAGGTAGTGAGTTCCACTCTTTTACCGTGCGAAATATGTAGAATATTTGGAAGCGCTTAGTGCGAATTTGTGCAGTACGTCTAGATGTTCAATAGTAGAAGGGCGCCGGTGGAATAAGGTTGTGGAGTTCCTGAGCCCACTTACTGAAGTACAGTCTATAGAAGACCGACAAACGGGCAACCTTGCGGGCAAAAGCCAAGCTTTAAAGCTTGGCATCCACCAGTTTTACGTCATCAATGAGCTTCTTAGCTATGCGTTCTACTCAGTCAAGCGCGGTAAGTTGGTATTTAGCCGAGCCATCCGAGCCATCCCAAAGGTGGCTACAATACTCCACGCAGGATCGTACTTGTGCTTTATAAAGGGTCAAAAACTGTCCAGGCGTAAAGTATAGCTTCACTATATTTAGGGTTTATAGTCTTTTAGTCGCAGTTTGGTCTTTGTGCGTGATCTATGTTTTGGAATGAGCTATTAGCGTCAACTTTGACAAACTGACTGACTCTTTGGCCAAAATTCAAAAGTGCCTGTAAATGTTTTAATTTTTATAAATGCTTTGAGTTTTAATGTGAAATCGTTAGGTTATGTTAGCCAGTCAATAAACTACATGAGATTGTGACGCGTAGTGTTTCACGCGTGGCTCTTTATGACGTAACGGAGGGAGTTCAACATCTCACTCCCCCCTGTGGGACGTGGCCCGAATGTCGCATTCGCAACCGTAGCCTCCGACGCAGACGTACGAGAGAACACCGGACTGGTTTTAGTCAGTAAGGGTCTGACAGACCCCTCTGCCCTCTCCAGCGTGGAGCACATCTTTCCCGGTAGGTTCCCGCAATGTCAAGGCGGGGGGATCAGTAGCCGTGGCTTGGTCACCCAAGGTGAAGCGAAGTGGAACCCGAGGAGTGAGGCGATGTTGTATGGGAGGCATCGCGGCTGAAGGTTGAGGGCCGCGGTGGGAGAGGAGTGTCGGTATTGCGGTGCGCCGCTTTCTCTACCTTCCGTGGCCTTGGCGGGGTCGCCACCATCTGATGGCGGATGCGGTGGGGCCGCAAGGGAGGAGGAGTGTCGGTATTTCGTTGGCCGCTCTCCCTATCCTCTGGGGCCGAAACGTGGTAGGCGGCCGGGCCACTGACCTGACCAGTCGCAGGGGGACCAAGAGTGCCTAGACACGGGGTCGTCTAGCGCCCATGTGCTGGTTTGGTCCACGGGGTGGTCACGGCGCGCAATGTGTTCGTGCGCGCTGTGATGGGGAGTGCTCCCCAGAGGAGGGTCCGGTGACGGACAGCCGCGGCGGATTTGCGGTGAGTGCTAACGCGTGCCCGTGTTCCCGCCACAAGCGGCAGAAGAGGACACCCTGGAGTTTTAGTAGGTATAATATATATATATATATATATATATATATATATATATATATATATATATAATATATATACAAACTTACAACCACAAACTTGACTTTGTGGTTGTAAGTTTGTAATCGCAATTTTTTATGTGATAAAACTACAAATTTACGATTTTCGCCTACTCTTCACTTTGCTTTGAGACCTCCCGTATTGCCAAATTTCATGATTCAAGTCATTCAGTCAACGGAAAGTCCCGTATAGGTTTTGATTTCAAAAGTCCCACATAACAGTCTTGCTCTATCTGCCCGTGGTAGTGAAGTATGCACGAGCATTTCTCCAAGGAAAAAAAAAGGGTGGGGTATAAATCCTCATGCCACATGCAGTATGAGGATTTTTACCCCACTAAAGACAAAAAGGAAACCAGTCAACAAGTTGCTAGTGATAGTGACATGGTCATTATAATTAACGCAGGCTTATTTATGAAGCACCAGGATAGTCAGGTTATGCAGCCAGAAGTCATTCATAAAAAATCTCTTTTAGTGCATCCATTTCATTTCATCAGGACAACGTGACTAACGAAACACGAATACACATGTCAGTGTGTTTCTCACGAAATGAAAAAACTATTCAGGAATAAAATATATAGTTGTAGTTGGTAGAGCTCGATCAAATGCTTCTCACTATTACACCAAGCTACTAGATTTTGTATTCAAGATTGCATTTGTTGTTTTTCAAGTAATTTTCATTCCGTTTACAAGGAATGTTAAGCTGGGCACACGTCATAATGAGATTATCCTGCACGCTATGCAGTACATATTGCGTTAGAAGCAGTATACAAAGTGGATACCCACAGTACGACAATGAATTAAAATTCGTATATCTAAAGACGTTCCCAGTCTACATACAAAAATTCAACCGAATATATCAAACAGTTTAGTCACTACAGGGTGACTTTGAAAACATGCGACAAAATTTAAGGGGTGTTGTACCCATCAATTATATTGCAGGCGGGAGTAAACCAATAACCTGAAATATGGTGTAACTTTTGTTTGTCTCCGCCTGCAATACCAAAATTCTATAGATACTCGCTTTTTGAGCTGCGCGATTACTGACAAATGCGTGCACTGACTGGACAGGTCCTCTCAATCTGTGTGGTTCTTTCCTCAAAAGACCATTTCAGACACCAATCTACATGGTTTTCACATGAAGTGACCAAGATTATGTCTGGACTTTATAAGAGACTGTGACCTCTGAGTTTGTTTCGGCCTTTCTTCTCAGAGTAGTCAGATAGGAAACGCCGACCTCATCTAGTTTAAAAAAAAAAAATTGACTTGTAAAAGTGTTTGTACAAACCTACTTACAAAAATAAAAATCATTTATCATTTATCATTCGCTTTTCACTTATGTGTTTTTGCATTCGGGTTTTTTGTTCTTTTAAATAATTTGCTTTATTTTATACAGTTATGTACTCTCCCTTAGAAATCACTTCATCAAACAGTATCAACAAAACATCTTTCTTGCTTATCACTTTATTAAAAACCCGAAAAACACTTTTCCTACCCTTTATTTTTACCCCTTTTCAATAGCGCCAATCTTATCGCCATCTTGACTTTAACGTACAAACGACTGTAACATCAAAATGTCCTCCTTAATCAAGTTTAAAGCAGTTCAAAGCAGTTAATGCCGGTTCGTACACCCTATCTATTATGTTGTGCCATATACCCTTCAAAATCCTTGGTAACGGGCCGTTTAAAATTTCCAAAGGTGTATTGATTTCTACCAACCCTCTGATGCTTCGTGAGGGTTGAAAGTAAGGGTGCGTTGTCAATAGTCAATATGGTATTGGCTTGGGGACGTGTATCTGCTGCGATTATCTATGTAGGTATAAATAGTACGCACGGTGGCATTAGTTTGAAAAGCAATTTTATAACGCCTGATAACAATACCAAAAATAGTTTTTCCTTAGTGCTTATGAGATCTGAGGGTCAGCTAGGTAGGGGAGTCCAGATTTGAAAAAAAAATGCTGTTTCGTACATTTTGAGGAATTACGCGAACATAAATGTACTAAACAGCTGATTTTTTTTCGAGATTTCAGGTTTGGTCCCATAGTAAAAGTTGTTCATAATGATGAGTACAATGACCCCTTAAAAGGTTGCCATTGTTTACACTTACACCCCGTATATGTCGCAGAGATATTGTTAGATAATGATATTATTTATAATAAAACGTAGGTTATGTCATTTGGAATTATTTTCACAATTTTACTACGATTACAATCGTATGGATTTGATAATATTCTTGCGACATATATAACTATAATAGACATGTCATGTCAGATATGACATGTCCCAAACAATCAGAGCAGTAACACAGTCATAAAATCAGTTGTTAATTATACAGAATATACAAAATTTGTTTAAGTTTGAAAATTACGGTTTTCTAACTTATCCAGTAGAACAGAGAATTATATAATAGAAGCTTCCGCCCTATAATGACAATGCTTAAGATGTTTTGTTCTAGCAATAGTTTATCATTGTTTTATGTTTCTCTGCATTTTCAGAAATCAATAAATGTATGAAAATGACGAATCATCGAACTTGTATAACTTGGCCGAGAGCAATCCTACAACTTTTGTGCTATATTATTGCTCCAAATGACTAGTACTAACCACACGTACGATTTTTTTTGTTGGCACTTTCAGGAAAGGCCCAAAAATGTATGGAGCCTGAATGATCTCCTTTGAATACTTATTTCGCGTGCCTACATGGGCACTCATGATATGGCAGAAATTAGGAAACAGTTCCAATTTGTCGTTATGCATAGAGAACAAGAAGCAGTTGTATATCTATGCACCATTGATGTGCTCTGGCAACAGACAGAGAAAATACTACCAAAAAAAACAAAGCGGCACTATCAAAAAGATTAGCCACAACTTTAATATCGATTACCAAACCTTCACTACCAGACCCCACACTCGATTAAAAACTCACCACAAAAATATAAGCATGACTGCCCTCTTCAACTCAAAAAGGTCAAATCTAAATGACTTCGGGCTACTGAAACCCTAAATTTGATATAAAAAAAAAACTTACTCCATGAACCAAACATGGTTGCTCAAGCGGGAAATTGATTCAAAAATATACCGTCAAATTGAATAGCAGTAAGTGAGTTACGTCCCGAAATGTTTCAAGCGTGGCCTATGGTATATTGTTTTGTATGGGCCCTTAAAGGCGGCTGTTAGTATGAGCGCGAGCATGATAGTTAGATGTTTGTGTCTGGGGGATGTTTTGATCGCTACAATTGGTCTGGCTGCTTACAGATAGTATATCAGTGATATTGTAGCATATCAATGTACTGTACTATGACTTAGTCGACTAACTAGAAAATAATTATCTGTGGGATTTGCCAATTAGTTTATAACATTACCACTGTCACCTCCCTATAGAACTTGCTAGAAACACAAAGTCTATAAATAGAGTAGACGAGAGGAACTACTTCCTTTTTTCTACGATAGTCACTGAAGCCTGTATAGTTCCTCGAAATTGGGGATCACTGCTTCGGATAGATCACCGCTTCGGGTAGACCACTGCTTCGGATAGATCGCTGTTTCGGCTAGATCACAGCTTTGGCTAGACTACCGGCCATAACCCACTACACCGACTAGCTACAGTCTTGAACCCTCATCTCCACCTACTTACTGACTGCACCGGCGGCCGCTGAGCTTCGCACCAGCAAGTACGGCTGACGGCCACTTTAGTGGCCCCACTACTCCGGCAGCCTACACGCCAAACGCGGCCCTCTACCCGGCGACTACGGCTGACAGCCAGACCTAAGGCTGACCACGCCGAGCCACCGCAGCGCCAGCCAGACGGTCCTCCCTCTTCCACCTTTTTATAACTTATAACGATAACTTCACGACCCACTACAGTAAACTTTGTCATAACCTTAAAATAAACTCCGTTCAAGTGACACATTAGTCTACTTGCTCTACCCTTGAATCCACTACGCCACAATATTTAAAATGAGGCAGATATGTAACTACCGCGCGTTTTGTGAAGACTCGAAAGCGTCCCAATTGGAGCACATTGGGGTATTGGTTTTAGTCCGCGTCAAGCAAGGCGCAATAATAAAAAAACACGACCCTCTTTTTTTGGGAGTATAATGTCATTGGATAGTATTGAAATAGTTTTCCGAGTATCATTATATAAAAATTAAGACTGAACTATAATAACACATACATTTGTTGTAACAGGTAATACCCAAGCTAACAAAAGTAGTCATCATTGCTCAGATTGTCCAGTCCCAAGTAGCGGTAAGTAAGATGACGTCATTTTTTTGCGAGCTTTAAAGCGTCTGGCGGAAAAAGCCGCCAACGGGAAGTAGTGACAGTATTGATTATTAACAATATTTTGTAAAACACATAAAAATCAGGAATCAGACTTTAAGAAAGGTGGATAATATTTTTACGTAGCTTTAGTACCTTTAGTTTTTAGGGTGGTTTGGGATATACCTCCTAGTGGTCCACCCCGGGCAACGGCGCCAAACAGCTTGCTGTGTTCCGTCGGTGTATGGGAGTGCCAGTGCCTTTAGGGGAGAAGGAGATTGTCAGTTGCGCTGTTTGGAACCGGTCGTGGTCTCTGAGTCAGCTAGCCGGGTAACTCATTTTGGAGGGTAGCGGGATCTGAAGCACGGTGCCAGCCGTTGGCCGACCGCAGTCAGTAGGGGGCCCAAGTAGCACGCCAGCCACGTGCCAAAGGCTGCCCCGCCAACTCGCGCAAAATCTCGGTATGCTCCACCGTGCCAGCCGGCGACTGGATGGGAGGACCCGGTGGCCATATCCGGGGCGGTTCGGGCGTCCCCGCATTCTCCAAATGAGTTCCGCATAGGTTTTGTTGGCTCTAGTGTTCCACTTGGGTCACTAAGCGGCGCCTCAACAATCGACTTTTTTCCCCAACAACTCCACTTTGTGAGAGTGAACATGCTTCTTCTGGGTAAGCTTACTCCATCGTCGACTTTGTCTCTGTCGCTTCTGACCTAGACTAGAGTCAAGATCAAACCCATCACAAATTTAAAAAAAAACCTAGTAGCTGTGGCCGTCGGAACAAGTTAGCAGGTATGAGTACGTTCAAAGCATAACATACCAACACCACTCTATCCCATACATTTCGTTAATCAGAAAATAAGTAATGTCTGGCGGCCCTGGGATCTCGCTCTATTAGTGCTGCTCACTTTGGTTATTTAAGAACTCTTCTGCAAAATTTCATGCTTCTAGGCGCAGCGGTTTAAGTTGTGCATTGCCTGGCAGGGAATGACATTAATAAGTACATTTCAGGATCAAATGTGATGTCTTCTGGACATACCTTTTTGCCTCGTTGGTCGAAAATGCTGAGCGTGAGGTTCTGGGTTCGGTTCAAAGTGTGAATGGGTTTTACTGTCAAGAACTTCACAGCCTTCTTTTTTTTGTGGATGAGAAATCATCAAATAACTTCTCCCGCTCTGGGTGGAGCGGGAGGGCATGTCAGACTTCTACTGAATAAAACCCACCCGTGTTCCTTCAGTTGCCTGTGCCAGGGCCACGGTAACTCTTTCGAACAACCCGCAACCCTGGCGGGAAGAACTTCACAGCCTGAGTCTGTATCTGTGCCCGGTTAATGGCAATATGCTCGCCTCCACATAGGACTTAATATAGTTAACTGACGTAATGTAGGTGTACTATAGGCACACCTCTGCATGACTGTTCGGGGAAAACAAGCATGAAGTAAAGGACTTGTACTATGAAAACCATTAAAAAAAAGCAACCGACTTCCAAAAAAAAAAAAACTACAAACTGAAAAATAACTAGAAAGTCATTATCTTTGGTTTTGTATTTTCGTTTTTGCCACCGACTACCAAAATTAGATATTTTTCACTTTGTACTGATTTTTTTAAAGTCGGTTGATTTTTTTTTTGTAAAAAGGTTTTTATTTTCACTTTTTAGTGGGTCAGTTCATAATTTATGTAAGTTACAATAGCCTAATGACAACTGCTCATCAGTTTTTACAAAATATTGCTATTCCCGATCCAGGGACGTTAATGGCAGGGATGTCCGCCATTGCTCCCGCGTGGTGGCGCTAGTGTGGTTGGCGGTCATGATAGCTTAGTTCCTCAAAGGGAATTTGATTTTTTTCGTGTGTTGATTCAATTTGCAGGAATTCGAGGTTTATTGATTATAAAAAATACTTATAGATACTGTGGTTGGAGTGTATCTAAAAGAATTGAAGAATGAACTACAAAATAGAAAGGCAAAAGTATTTAGAAAAAAAAAACCGGCCAAGTGCGTGTCGGACTACGCACGATGAAGGGTTCCGTACTTGGGATGAATCCTAAGAACAAACTTAACAGTGTAGTTGAAAAACATGTTCTCCCATATATTCCAACTGCAAACATAAGTTTGTATGCACAATATTGAGAGATTTACCATGTTGTTTTAAGACCATAGACTTCTTATAAAATTTACTGTAATCTATAGGTACCTATTGAACTATTTTTTTTTTTTTTTCCAAATTTTAGGTTTAGTGCTTTCGGAGATAAGGGGGGAATGGTCAATTTTAGTGTATTTTTTTTAAATAACTTTAAAAAGATTTATTTTAAAATTATAAAAATATATATTTGAGACCCCCACAGTAAGCCCTTTCATTTGGTATGTCACACGGTACTGTTTGCAATTTTTATTTTATTTTTCTCATTTGCCCCCCAAAATTACCCCCATATTAAAAATTATTTACGTTAGACGTCCGTGTTTGGGTTACAAAAATACTCTCAAGAGGTTCTCTGTAGTGACTTCACTCACCAACCGCGCATATCACTTATGCGACAAGGAACATTTACAGGATGATTTAACACACGTGCAGAATGTCCTACGGAGGAATGGATATACAAGGAAGATCGCACAGCGTAGACAAAAACCTATGTCCAAGCATCGGAAGTGCGAGGTTGAGGGGCAACCGGCATTTTTGCCGTATGTGAAGGGAGTGACAGATAAGGTTGCAAATATTCTTCGGAAATATGCCGTAAAAACTATTTTCACTCCGTACAAGAAAGTATCTCAGATGCTACGTTCGCCGAAAGACAACTTCCCCCTGGAAGAACCCGGTGTTTCTATGGTAGACTAAGTTAAGTTTGTTCTTGAGATTCATCCCAAGTACGGAACCCTTCATCATGCGTAATCCGACACACACTTGGCCGGTGTTTTTTCCAAATACTTTTGCATTTCTATTTTGAATTTCATTCTTCAATTCTGTTAGATACACTCCAACCACAGTATCTAATAGTATTTTTTTCATCAATAAACCTCGAATTCCCGCAAATTAAATCAACAAACGAGAAAAATCACATTCCATTGGCCGTCTTTTTTTTCGGTTATAAATTGTGTTAATGATAGTAATTTTTATACCATACCTTGAGCATAGGTCATGCACACGAGGGAAGAAACGCTGCAGGGATTCAAAATTGTAAATTAGTAGACTTACGGCCCAGGATCTTAGTCTTTTGTTGCATACGCCATTCGATGATGACAAACTCTCTTATAAACATTTTCTCAATTACCCGACAAACAAGAGATAAAAGTTCTGCAAAGGTAAACCGTAGTCTACACGAACCATAAAGCAATTATAAAATACTTCTTCAACTTTGCCTTTGTAATATTATTTCCTGTTTAAAACTGTCCTTTATAAAATTGGTTTCTTTCCTCTATGGGCGGAGTAAGCATTCCATTGCAAAGAGCGTAACAAGAAAAATAAAAGGCGATATTTTATTATTTACACTTTTAATTAGTATTTATTTATCTGCCTAATTAGCGACTCTTAGCTAGAAGTCCATTTAATTTTATAAATAATAAAGTTTCGTTCGTATTGCGTTGCCGTCGTGTTGAATTTGAAGTAGATTTGTTTTGATAATAATAAACGGCCGCAGATGGTAAGCCTAGGGCTGTACTTTCAATAAAAATACAATACATTTCATTCAGGTAAAATAAAAATTACATCAAATTAAATGAAATAAATAAATATTGTAAAGCTCGTATTCAGTTATGTATTATACGTAGGTGTATTTAGCCTGCAGAGTAAGCAAGCAAGCTGAAGTGGCGGGGAGCTGGCCAAGTTTGTCGAAGGAGCGATGACCGGTGGAGTGAAGACTGTATATCGGCAAACGTAGTGTGGGATACCCCCAGCTAGATGGACCGACGAAAGACACTGGAGCAGACTGGACATGGATGGCGGAACCAGAGCGGAGGACAGGCCTGGGATAGACCAATGTCCAGCAGTGGACTGCGATTGGCTGTGCTGATTGATTTGTTGATTGATTTAGTACTCACTTTTTCTGATCTTTTATTCATTTTCCAAAAATATCACGAAAACAAAGCAGCTCAAAAAAGAAAACAAAAACATAGTTAAAATTAAATGAAAAAGATAGCATTCAGCACAAATAGATGGAAAATTGTAGCTGCACTACCCACAAAACGATGGATGGAAGGGAAGGGAAGGAAGGATAAAACGAATACACTAATCCTACTAATATTATTAACGCGAAAGTTTGTAAGGATTGTTTGTTACTCTTTCACGCAAAAACTACTGATGGAATTTTGATGTTTGGCACGCAAATTGTTTTTAATCTAGATCACCTTTTAGGATACTTTTTAACTCGATGTTCGTAAGGATTCGATACTTACGCGGGTGAAACCGTGAGGCGCTGCTAGTTTTACATTGAGTTTATTTATTTATCATCGTTATCATAAACAACGTGCTTAGAACACATTTTACAAAAAAAAAAGCTAAACGCGTGGAGCTGTCAATTTCTCATCATTGTATGTTTGGAACGCAAATAGTTTATAATAGGATACGTTTTATCTCGATATTCGTAAGGGTTCGAGACTTACGCGGGTGAAACCGCGGAGCGCTGCTAGTTTTACATACATTGAGTTTAGTTATTTATCATCGTTATCATAAACGAAGTGCTTAGAACACACTTTACCAAAAAAAGCTAAACGCGTAGAGAGCTGTCAATTGTTGTGGATCTACCTACAAAAAAAAAAAAAGTGAAAACGTAACTAGAAAGTGCGCACCAGAAACTACTTACTTCGCCGCCTCCACCACCAATCATCGCCTCAATTCCTGCTAACAACTAGAATGACACTTGTTTCTCCGCTGGTGAATATACCTGTCCAGTTTGGGCCGATCTGCCCATGCTAAATTAGTGGATACGATAAATTAGTGATAATTAGACGTGCCAGATTATTACTGGTTGTTTAAGACCAACCCAGGAGTGAATGCTGTATCCACTGACTGGAACTGCGCCTCTAGCAATTCACAAGACAATAGCCAACATGGCGAGAGGGCAAAGCTACAGGATGACCCATGCTACACAATGCACAACTGAAACCCAGTGTTCCCAGAGGTTTAAAAGCCGCAAAAAAATTCTAGGGTGCATGAGTCCAGCCGATGGCAATCCCTCAAAAGCAAGATGCGACCTTTGGCAAGAGCTGCTTAATTCCCCCGATTCCTTTATCGGACTACCAGAGAGCCTCCCTTCCGAACAAAAGTTGCCGTGGCCGACTTGGACAACCTAAAGCGGGAAGCTCCTGGTAGCCCCCGAAATTCCAATTTTCTTAGGGTTTTTGCAATTTGCAAGTTAGTGTTAGGTTGTATATTTAAAAAAGTATTATTCGCGACCGTAACATATATGTTTTTACAAAATTAGAATCAGTAATATAACTTCCTTAAGTTAGTATAATCCTAAATGTCAAGATTTCATAAAATAGTCTTTCATTAGGATTATATGAACTTAGAGAGCTGTTTTCTTGATTTTAATGATTATAATTGTATAAATACAGATTTTTTACGGTCGCATACAACAGATCAACATACAACCTGACACTGACCTGCAAATTTAAAAAAAAAAAACGTAAGAATATTTTAATTTCGCGGGCTACCTGGAGCATAGACCGTACCCAAGTCGGCCGCAGCAAAGACGATCTCCACAAGTGGGGATTCAGAAGGGGTGTGTAATATTGACACTAACAGCCCTTGAACGCGGTTTAGAAATTATGCCGACGGCGTTCTGCTTCATTGGTGAAATTCACCCTTGAGCTCATTTTTACCACACACCACTAAACGCGTTTAACGCTTAACGAGTTGAAAACATTTTGTCTCTGTCATCTTCAAACGACTGAAAGAAACGGAGCGATGTTATAAACTAATTTAGCATTAAACGCGTTTAGTGTTGTGTGCTGAAAATGAGCCTTAGTTGTCTTGATTTTGTCGTCATCAGGTCAGTTGAGCTTGGACATAATTAAGTACAGCTGACATAATCACCATGCTTTGCAAACAGTTTGGCAATTGCAGTGTAATATTATTTGTTTATCTTTATTTAATTAATGACTTATACAATCAGAATACGTATGACAATCCAATTATACCCTAATCACATACTGCTAAGTAATAATTGCATTGTTAATCGGTATTTAAAACCAAAACTGTCCAATTCATTGCCTACAAAAGATCAAAGATGAAACAGTCATTGATGAAATAATTTTATGTATTGATCCGAACTGGAATAATTGGGCTACAATGAGTAACGGTATCCGATGGATGCTGCTGTCTTCATTACATTGTAATGGAACAATGTAATATACAGATATGCATTTAAATGGATACTTTTACATAATGTATACACCAGTATGCTGGTGATTTTTGAGGAGGTAGGCAGAAATTTAACGCAATTTAATGAATTTTACTGTAGCATGCTTTTAATTTTTTTTTTTGTGATAGGCGTTGTGAATTTTTCTAGACTATAAGGATTAACAATGTGGCCTATTATCGTGGCCTGGGGGTTTAAATTAAGCCATTTGTTTATTATTTGATCCGTTGTATAAATTTTATGATGCCTGTTCAGTACTAAAACTAAACCAAAGCACATCAAACTGTGTCAATCTGCACATCTTTAAAACCTTCAATTACCTATCAACATAAAGTACCTAATCAAAAAATAAAAAAGTAATCATTAATAATAACACTCAAAAATTGGACGATTACTGAACGAATGTCTATAGTTCATTCTTCGTGAACAAGCCATCAATTTCAATAAAACGTTGGAGTGAGACAAAAAAAAAATACGCACGCAATTTCAAAAAAATGCTACGCGATGTCACAAAATGACGGGTCGAATGATTGACATTCGACCCGTCATTTTGTGACATCGCGTTTTGGGGCGGCCGACCAACGCTTCGTTTCAAAAGTTTCCCCATAGTATTATATTTTGGGGTTGCACCATTTGTTTGTATAGAGATATTACCTATAATTTTCTCGATGGGTGCAATAACCCTTGTGTCATTATTTTGATGGACGAAGGGAGAATATTATTTCGTTAAACAAGGAGTACACAGCTCGGCAAATATGATTTTAAGATTGCTTGTAACTTTTGCATGATACTTATCCGTCCCTATTTGACCACCTCAAACTGATTATCATAGTCTGCCTAGCCTCGATAGTTGGCCTTTTTATCATATTTTTATGAATAGATCTACCTACTTACGACTTGAGCAAACATCAAGATTTTTAAAATGACATCATCATCATCATCTGCCTAGCCTTTTCCCAACTATGTTGGGGTCGGCTTCCAGTCTAACCGGATGCACCTGAATACCAGTATTTGACATGGAGCGACTGCCTATCGGACCTCCACAACCCAGTTTCTGGGTAATACGATACACCTTGGTAAGACTGGTTGTCAGACTTACGGGCTTCTGACAACCCGTAACGACTGTCAAAGATCCACGAATGACAGCCGGGACCAACGGCTTAACGTGCTTTCCGAGGCACGGAGGAATCTCGGTATGAAAAGATGGTCACCCATCCACAGACCAACCCCGGCAAGCGTAGCTTAACCTGATGGATCGACCCGTGCGGCTGTTATTACTTAGTCACGAGCTCCTCCTTTTTATCCGTCCCTATTTGACCACCTCAAATAATATTAAATATTATTTAACTAATATGTCATTATAAAAATCTTGATGTAGGTAATTAATTATACACAATCTGCATAGCCTTTTCCCAACTATGTTGCGGTCAGCTTAGCTGAATATCAGTATTTTACATGGAGTGACTGCCTATCTGGCCTCTACAACCCAGTTACTGAGTAACCTATCTGGCCTCCACAACCCGATTATTGGGTAATAGTCAGACTTTCGGGCTTCTGAGGACCCGTAACGCCTGTCAAAGATTTGGATCTTTGACAGCCGGGATCAACGGAGGCACGGAGGGATCTAGGTAATAATAATTTAATAATAATAATAATTTATTCTTCAAAAAGTACAAAAACGTTACAAGAAGCAATATTGTTCATCTTTTTTAGCGAGGTGAATGTACAGTCATTTTAATTTAAGACAAACGACTCCTAAACTGAGACATGCTCGTATCTTGGGTAAAAGGTATGTAAGGTGGTACCGGTACCGGACCAACCGCGGCAAGCGTAGCTTAACCTGATCGATCGACCCCTGTGGCTGTTATTACTTAGCCACGAGCCCCTCAAGCAGATACAATGTTCAAATTGCTTGGGAGAAACTATGAAAGTGAGCAGAGCATAGCAAAATTTCTAGGCCCTAGTAAAGTTGTCGACACAAGTGAGAATCATTTTCTTGTTGTTTTAAACGTAACAAGGAGATTTGCTTTGTGCCCTGCCTTCAAAGTCAACTAGTATTTTTTTTTTTATTTCTTTCTAAAACACTCTCTAGCCTAATACATATTTTTGGTTTCACCCACACAACGCAAACCTCTCAGGGTTTATCTGTGTGCTGGCGAGCCGTTCAGTATAGATTTGATTATCAATTTACTGCTGTCAATAAGCAACTAGGGACGCAAATATGAATACAGCTAGGTGCAATATTACAATTATGGCAAATATAGCTAAGCAATATAAACGTTAGGCCAAGGACACGCAAACGGTTTCTTGGTAGCGTTTCGAATTTTAACATTGAATCATACCTAGTGCTTTGTCTAAATGACTGGCTGTTGGTCTAGTGGTTAGTGGCCCTGACTGCTATGCCGGAGGTCGTGGGTTCGATTCCCACCCAGGACAAATGTTTGTGTGATGAGCATGATCATTTGTTCTGTGTCTGGGTGTAATTTATCTATATATGTATGTATTTAGAAATATATAAGTATGTTTATCAGTTGTCTAGTACTCATAACACAAGCTCTGCTTAGCTTGAGGCTAGACGGCGTTGTGTGATAGTTGTGGAATATTATTATTATTATTATTATTAAATAATTATAAAACTCTAATAACACGTCAACACTGATTTAAAATATAATTCTAAAATGATGGTCTTTTAGTGAAAATTATTATAATATTTAGGTAGAGATTCAACTTTTTAACCAATAACCTCACGATTGAATGTTAAAAATATGTAAACTTGTAATGCGTTTACGTTATTTTACATTTTTCTTTATGATAATTATAACTTTTTAGATATGTTTTTATTAAATTATGTGGTTATTTATATTCACAATCTTCACTTGCGGCTTGATTGCCTATCGGACTTCCACAGCCCAGGTAACTGAGTAGCACGATACCCCTTGGTAAGACTGGTTTTCAGACTTTCGGGCTTAGGACTGTCTGAGATCTACGAATCAGCCAGGACCAACGGCATAACATGCTTTCCAAGGTACGGAGGGTATTTTCAGAATCATTGCGTAAATAATTATTCTAGCAGTATTTAGATGTATTGTGTCCCAACCCTTACAGTTATCCTTAGCTAAATAGCTACGGAATGCACAGATGCATTGGAATGACAGCCCGAAGCAATACGCTGAAACTGTTATCGTATAGCTAATGCCATGGGTCTATTAATACAGAGTAAGCCTACTGTTAAGGCAAGTATCTGCGTAGTATTATATTGATGGTAATTGGGGACTAAAAGGAAAATAAGTGTAAGTGGGGATGTTATGGGTAAGTAATACTGAAAGAGGCGATACACTTTTGATATTATTATTGACTAGCAGAGCTCCGCGGTTTCACACGCTTAACTCTTGAATGCGTATGAATAACGGGATAAAAAGTATCTTATATATAAACTATCTTTGTGCCAAACTTTATCAAAATCCGTTCAGTAGTTTTTGCGTGAAAAAAAAACAAACATCCATCCGTCCATCTATCCATCCTCACAAAATTTCGCGTTTATAATATTAGTATGATTCATATAAACAAAGAAAACGGAAAAGATGGGTTAAGAAAGCACGTTAGTTTTTGTAAGATTTTAATTTACTTAACATTTTTTGACCTCCATCACATACAGTTGGTATGTGATGGAGGTCAAAAAATGTCAAGTAAATTTTCTGAAGTAAAATAAAATAGACAATTTCTTTCAATCTTCTATGGAATAATTTTGTCTCTCTTATTTCAACAAAATTACGAAAACAGATTTTATTTACAGAGCTTACAAAAGTTTTGTGATTCTGAACAATCTTACTTCACACCCCATATCTAATTACTCCTAACAATCACAACCAACAAGAAACACAACGAACGAAAACTCGGAGCCGCAATTCCGACGAATAAAAACAATTTTGCAAAAACATTGACCGCACCGCAACGACTATTAGCCATTACCGCGCTCTAGCTAGTATGGCTTCACCCCGTTGCTCCCGACTGTACTTCCTAAGGCTTCGAGGTAAGTAATGAAGCAGCCGCTTGTTTATGGTACAGTCGAGTACTGCAGCGGGGTTAATTTATTTTTGTTATTAAAAACAAAAGCGAAGACTTCTGTGGTGACTTGGGTTGAAATATTTGTCATGGCATATAAAATAGAAACACTCTATTTTGACGTGAGTGTTGTTGAAAATGGATTCTTAATCTGTACTTAAAAAAAAAAAACATATTTTTAGACTCGAATCGACAAAGGTTTATTATGTGGTCATTCGATTGATAATTTATTGATTCGAAATTGAAAGGATAATTAAAAACTATCTACAAGGTCATTTCCATTATACAATATTACTATTTTACGTACATATTTTTGTAACCCTAACAGTTACAGATATATTTTAAAACGTTTCCTTTCCTCCAAGAACAAAAAAGAAAAACATGAAACATCTTTGGACTGAAAAATATTTTTTCTAAAAAGAACACTGCGACAAAACTTTGAAATGTGATGTAATGTTCACAAAGACGCAGGAAGGCTAGCAAAACGAAGTTGACCTGAACACTCCATGTTTACAAAGACACTTAAGTTTTAAAGAAAACAATAGGTACAATGTTTTACATTTATAACACGGGAAAAATGGTGGCGTAGGCAGGTGTAAATATTTATAGAATAGGGTTCAATTTCGTCTGTTGGGACAGGCCAACGCAAAGCTGCAATCGCTCTTTCCTCAAAAGACCCTACTAGACATAGCCCTGCAATGTTAGACTCACATAAAATCCTAATAATATAATGTCTGGACTTTAAAAGACACCATGAACTGCTGTTGCTTCGGCAGTCGGCTAGGAAATACCAGCGCCATTTAGTTTTAAAATTTTCGATCAAAATATTGACGTTTAAAAGTGTCTTGTCAGATCTATTTACAGAAATAAATATTTAATTTCATTATTTTTTTTATTATTTAATTTCAATGACGATGTACATCTTACGATAAAGAGGAATATGATGTTATGGTTTTTCTTAGAGCTTCGCTAAATTCTATGCTGGCGAGACAGAGAATCAGGACAGGAATGCTTAGGGGTATCGCGTTCAATAGATACCTTCCTATTTGCTTAAAGAACTCGAGAGAAAAGGGGGGACTAATAACTTGTAAAGTGGCTCAGTAACTGTCAGTCTGTCTGTTAAGTTTTTACGCCTTGATGGCTGAATGGGTTTCGATAATATTTGGTAGACCATGACCTAGGTTAGGACATAGAATACTTTTATCCCAGTAGTACGTTCACGTGGAATTATTTTCAACCTCCACGCGCGCCACGCCGCTTGCCGCTGGCCTATATTTTTTTTTATTGAAATTTACGATTAAATTTTTCAATAATGCAAAGTTTAGGTATGTAAAAATCAAGAATTTGAATAGTAAAACAAACTCTAGCTTGACAATATGCAAATACTCAACGCAACATTCCTTCACTATACTTCATAGTAAATTAAAAAAATAAAAATAACGTCACTCTTTTTTCAGAGTTGCTCATTTCGCTTGTGCCCCGGGGCTCTAAGCTCAAATGCTCCTTCCATGTTTGATTCTTATTTACAAGGCGGCAAAAGTAAATTACGTTCCAGCTTGCGATTGATTGTTCTCGGCAATCCCTCGAGATTGCAAGTTGCAATTTTATTGCAACCTCTGTCGGCCGTACTAAGAGGTACGGTTCGACTTTGTTCCTTTCGTGCTTTTTTATATGATGATCTTGAGCTTTGCGATTCGTGCTGGCTCTTTTGATTCTATGTATGATAATTATTGTGTGGAGGAAAAAAATCGCATTATTATTTACATATTTTGTTTGCCTTCACAAACAAATTGTTATAGAGTACAAATACTGGTAACAGGAACAGTAGGTTAGTTATTACTATTTCTAAACATATGATATTTTTATTGATTTAACTATTATTAAAGAATATTATTAGTATTGGCCAAGAATAAAATAATAAGTTTTTCACAAACAATACCACGAATAAATAATATGAACCACTTATGTAATTAATTCAGGTTATATTTCGGAATTGCCAAAAAAAATCCGTAACCAGTTACCTAAATTACAATGAAATAAAACCCTAAAGTGCTGAGCTTAATACAATTTTTAGGATAATACGTGAGCACTCGTGGTAAGCTCGCAAAGTCGGGCAAATGTTTCCCGCAAATAAAGGTGCAGAATTTCATCTGGTATTTATAGACGTGGCTGTACTTTACGACTTTTTTGTTGACTGTACGCGCGAATTTGTACCGTATATCTGTTGATGTGGGAGTATGCTTTTGCTATACCTAATTAATTAACGGAGAGAATTAAACGCTGTAGCCAAACTAAAGGAGGGTACACACGTACAGTAGAATCCGCTTATCATTATAAGCGGATTCTACTGTACGTGTGTACATTAAAGGGAAGTGACAAACGCGTCATACTAAGCGGATGTCATATAAAGCTTAGTCTTCGAAAATAACCACTTCCCATATATTTGCTAAATAAATAGTTTAATAGAGAGAAAAACTACAAATTGTATGTATCTATTCATTAAAATTTATTTAAAAAAAGTCAAAACTGACTTCAAACCTTAAACGATTAAAATAACTTTCATAAAAAACTTAACAGCTTCTGAAGTCGCTGCCAAACCAAGGTGAATTAAAGAATTGAAGACACCGACCTCCGAAGCTGGAGTTTTTTATGAAAGTTATTTTATTAGTTTTAGGTTTTTTGAAGTCGGTTTTTACTTTGGCTTAAGTAAATTTATTTTTCTATTTTTAGTGAAATGTACAATTTTATAAGCCCAAGACGAAGGAAAAGAAGAATCTTTAAAATCCACTTAGAAATGTCGGAGATACAATACTTTTATGCATATACTTAATGCTACCCTACCTTTTACCTTCCTGAAAGTATGTAGATCATGTTAGTGAAAGAATCATCAAAATTGGTTCATTCGTTTTTGAGAAAATCGCGGACATATCGCTGCCCTAGTTCAATAGAAAGATACTTTGATCAAGGTATGAGTTGAGCTAACTCAATTCACTTGTTATTTTTTTTAAATGTGGTTGATTTATTAAAATGATTATTTAGTTTAATGCTTCTGGGAGTTATTTATATTTCAATATGAATAAAATATATATATATTTTTATAATAGTTATAAGGCTTTTAATAGTAAGATAACCTCATGTAGAACTCGGATTTTTTTAAAGATATCTTACTATTGAACTAGGGCAGCGATATATACAAACGGGTCGAATACAGAACCTCCTTTTTTGAAGTCGGTTAAATAAAAAGAAAAAGTTACACGAGTTGACACAAAACAACCATAGAGTAAAAATTGTAATACATACGTTAAATATTTTATTTCATTTTTACATAAGAATTTAATTATTTTTGTCTGATTTTATGCATTTTGTTCTTTAAACGGATATAATTTCTTCAAAATAGGGCATAATAAGCGACCTCATTAAGCGAAGTCATTATATCTGAACTTTTATAAAGCATTTTATATGAAAACCAAACTTCAACCAAACTTCAATTTAAGCGGAGTCGTATTAAACGGATTCCACTGTAAATGCAAACATGACAAGTCTGCATGAACCTCGAGCGTCTGTCTGATGATTTTGTGCAAGCATCTTGCTTGTGCTTCACATGCTTGCAGTTAAGTGTGAACCGTCCTTTAGACAAATCCCGCGCTGGATGCAAGACGCAACTGCATACGTCGACTGTTTTAATGATTAGAAGTCATACGACTACCTATACTTATAGCCAGTCTGAACACCTCCACGCTAGTAAGTTGATACAATCGGCGCGAGTGAATTTCGTGCCGCATACCGCGCCGGCTTTCGCCTCAGTTTAGCCAGAGGTTCAAGCTTAATAATGTTATTTCCAAGCTATGATTTTTAATATGTTTAACCTTAAGAGCGTTCACGCCGCGCGGACTGGCAACATCGCATTTCATTTTTTTTTTTCAGTCAAATAACTATGTATGCTATTATTTACCCAGTAACTGGGTTGTGAAGGTCAGATAGGCAGTCGCTCCATGTAAAATACTGGTAAACAGCTACTTCCGGTTAGACTGGAAGCCGACCCCAACAGTTGGGAAAAGGCTATTCAGATTGATTTCTACTTCATTGCTTCCTACTTACTACTTTAAAGTGTTACTCCCGCCAAAGCTATGCAAAATTTCATTTCATCATCTGCCTAGCATTTCCCCAACTATGTTGGGGTCGGGTTCCAGTCTAAACGGTAACGGTAAACGGTAAGCTATCCCTCCCCGCGCTTACGGCTCCTCGTCCCTGCGCTTACGCCTCTCCGTCGCCGCGCTTGCGTTTCTTCGTCCACCCTTGCCCCTCTCACCCCTCCCGCGGCCTGCCTGCAGCACACTATTCTCAGAGTTCATTTTTATATAGAGTATAGAGAAGTCACTCGCGTCATTTTGCGGGATGTATGGCGTATGGCGCCATCTGGTGCTAGACTTCACGTTCGGATTCACTCGCCGATCGCTGGTAGAAATGATCTGGTGCCAGCCAGGTCAACCAGCGGTCGGCGAGCCGTAAGCGCGGCATCGCCTCGCTGTAGCCGAGTCGACGTATCGGAGCTGTTGGTTCGCTTTGGTTACGTACTTACGTTAGTTTTACGCCTCTGTGACGACGAGGTGAAAGGCGATACGGTGACGATCCCTTTCCGAGTTGATATCTGTGTACCTTTAACGTGCTTTGCGAGACACGGAGGGGGGTCTTTGTATGTAAAAATGGTCACCCAGCCATGGACCAACCACGGCTAGCGTAGTTTAACTAGCGTAGTGTCGATCGACCCGTGCGGCTGTAATTACTTAGCCACAAGCTCCTAAAGTTTCATTTCTGATTATATATTCTTCTCTTCTCGGATTTTGACCAAGAAGCGAATAATGAATTCATCGTCCCCCGGTAATGAAATCACAAAATTTTCACTTGCTACTGAAATTTAATTATAAATTCCTGAAAACCAACGTCTGAAACGTTCGCCCAAGTTCTGTTGGAATCGTTTAATAGTTTCTTTTTAACCGTTGCAAGCGTTCCAGTAATTATTTGAGCCAGTCTTGAGAGTATACATTACTTTTTCAATTAATATAATCCATAGTTGGCCTTTTTATTTTTATGAATAGATATACCTACTTACAACTTGAGCAAACATCAAGATTTCTTTCAAACTAGGCTGAGAATCAGCACTTTTCGAACGTCAAAATTACATAAGACAGTCCCCCAAAACGCCCGCCCTTCACCACTTCCCAAGTAGCACAGAAGCGCTGAATAGTAGCTGAATCACTGTTCACAATGGAATCTTCTGCTGAATAAACCTGCTGAATAAGAGCATTAGAGGCGCCTACTCCGCTGATATAACTCTGATTTGGGCACAAATTAATCAGCTGTTAGCTGAATAATGTAGCTGGTTGCACTATATCAGCGTTATTTGAGCATTATTAAAGGTAACAGTCGCCCCAAGAGCTGAATAATGACTGATTATCAGGGTATGTGTTACCTTTTATACACCACAATGGCTGAATAATAGAGTACTTGTTACCTATTTTTCAGCACAAAATACACTCCAGGATATTAGTAACTCTTTTATGGAGCTGACAATTCACAAGTGGCAAAATTGTGAATAATTTTCACCCTACTACTTTATTATTTTGATATGTTTTGTGTGAACCATTTTGTGAAGTGTTTGTGAGAAATAGGCAATATATGTTATCGGTAAGTAAAACTTTGTTTTTCCTCCATGTGCTTGAAATTCGAATGGGAAAGAGAGTTTATTGTCAAATACTATATAATTATAGACGAAAATTTTCATGCGCTCTCAAAATATCACTGTTTACTTGAAAATTATAATATAAAATAGGTTGATGATATTATTATAAAAAAATAAGTCTTTTTATTTGTCCTTTGTAATTTGACAATAAGCTGTTTACGTATAAAATCATTACATTTTCTATTCAAATTCTGTTGTTATTTTCGTTGACTGAACAAAAACAAATTGTTATTATATTGTATACATAGGTTAGAATCTAAAAAATGGCAGACAAGCAATGTGTACCGTATTAACCACAATCAAACGGCATAAGCTGTTTAAGTGTCCACTCGTGGTACATAAATCAGTAACGAGCTGTTACGAGTGGTTCTTGTGTTACACAAGTCAGCTACAGATTCAAGTAAAGCTTGATAGTGGGTAACATGTACGCAAATAACTGTAGGTAATCATCAGTGAACCGATAAACTCTGCAGGAATTTTAGGGATCCGTGGATAAAGCCTAATCATCATCACATCATCCTATATTTTTTGGATTACCGTATGTTAATCATGTACCTAGTAAGTATCAAAGTTTTCTAGGCCAAAGTAGACATAATTAGGTAAAACTTTTTAAAAGCTCAGGCTTTTAAACATTGTGGTCATTGTGAAATGAAAAACTTAGGTAAGGTACCTAAGTACCTACAGTATGCGCGCGATCTAAGTGCAGTCAGAGTATGAGTCTATGGCGAACATTACACGATAGGTTTTGCTGTCAGTTTTGCCACACTCAAAATTTTGATTGACGAAAAACCTACCGTCTAATGCGAAGATTGACGTTTGCATGACGAAAATTGTAAGCGATAAAATTCCGTCATTCAACCATCATTCATGATTGATGGGAATGATTGACGCTTGCATGACCGTGTAATGTACGCCTATGAGGTGAGGCGCGGGAGCACCCCCCTCCTTGCCTTTGACACACCTCGTCTCGCTATCCTATCGGCCGACGTGCGACGGACCGCAGTCGGGTGTGTATCGCGGATTGGACTTACCGTTACTTTCATTCGTGCACAGACGTATTATTTCAATCGTGAACTAATTCCAGTTGGTACGTCTTATTTAGTTTTATGCATGGAGCGTTGGGATGGAACAGTCCATACACAGTAGATAGGTAAAAAAGAAATTACGTACATTATACCTATTTAATTATCAATTGTTTTTTTTTTCAGAGAAATATTATGGCTTTTAAAATAGTACAGACGATCGAGTACGATGTACCTAAACTGACCATCGTTCCCACGCTGTGGGAATCGAAAGGGATTGTCCGCTGGCCACCAAAAAATATCAAATTTGCATCTAAATTAATAAAAGACGGTCATTCTAGTCCAGGACCAGAATGGAACTCGTACAAATGTGTTTTAAAGAGAAATTTTATACCTACATACGAAGAGGCAGATAAGGAATTGCGTCGAATGGAACAAAATACGGATACCGACGACAATGCCCACTGCAGCGTGCCGGGAACATCGAATCCATATGCCGCTGATGGCGAAATAAATTTCGACGCATTGGCGCAAGATTTGACACAATTGGTAAGATTTTTGTTTGATGTTGTAGTGTCTGTAGTAAGTTATGACTTTAAGATCCAGCTATTAAAAGATACTTCACAATAATTAAAGTTTATATTAACCAGAACAGGTATACGTAAATTATTAGCACTTTGCGACTTCATTCCCGTGGATTTCCAAAGTCTAAACTAATATTATAAAGAGTAATGTTTCGATGCGTACATGTTCCGTGTTAGTTGAAAGGAAGTGATGTATCTGTTACGTAGTAGGTATCTAACTAATACTCAATATGTGCTTGCATCACAAATTAAATTTATGTGCTTATTTAATCATTTAGATTAATCACTTCATGTTACAGGATAATCCACAACCGTCAGCCAGCGACAATCACACTTTGACAACAAATGTATTTTGTCAGCAGCAAGACACGATTCAGGTATTCAACTCAGAAGATATACAAACTGTGATTGCTAATCAAGCCGCGATGTTAGAAAAGCTTAATGTAGTCGTGGAAAATCAAAAAAAAATAGCACTTAAGCTGGCTTCCTTAACAATACAATTGGAGGAAACAAAAGCATCAATATCTCAGGAGAAGGAAAGACCAGTAAATGTTACATTGCTGCAAGACCAATTAAGAACGGAAGAAGAGAATGAAAGTTTTTCTATAAAGCCCATTGAAAACCAGCAGCAATTTGAAATGTTGGAAACGGATCTAGCTGATAAGGCCAAAAAAAAGAAGCTTTCCAAAACATTATCATTGTTGTGCTCATCTAAAGTGGGTAGCGGCACGACGCACAGTGGTGCAGGTAGTACGGGCATGCGGAAAATATTATTTTTAAATGAAAAGACGTTGCGTTTCTTCATAATACTTTATTAAAATGATATAATGGATGTACCAGTTTACAAAGAGAAAGATATAACACGTATTTTTTTTTTATTAACATGAAAATATTCATCAAATTTTTTCACATGAATTTCATATAATTAAATCAGCATTTTTAAATAAATAAATATTAATAAACTAAATATTAAATAGAGAAGACATTGATTTAGAGATGGGTGCTATCCACTAATAAAGCTTTGGCATCATCGTGAAGAGGATAGTATTTTTTATTCGGTACTGCACGTAAACTGTTGATAAGGGGATCTGAGGTAGCTAAGAGCATATTCATAACATCTTCATTACATGATAGACGAGAACATTTTCTTGAATGACCTAACCTATAATTGCGGTAATCTTTATTTCGCGCTTCTTGAGCTTCCTCAGATAACATCCCAATAGGTAAGGCAGCAACACTTATTATTTCTTTGCCATGCAGCAAGATTTTATGCACAGTATTTGGCATATTATACCAGCTGTACATGCTTACGTATAGTTCAGCAGTTTCGTAACAATAACTACCAAACTTATCCGAATCAACTAATGCACTAGAATTAATTGTTTGCAATATTATACCAAACCGATGAATAAGTTCTTTATCGACTCTTGTGACTTCAGCTACAATGTCTGCATTATTGAAAAATCTTCTAGACGTATTTCCATCGTTAGATGTTCCCATTCCTTGCTTTACAAAATCCACTTTTAGACCTAAACGTTGAAACAGCTCACTTTGGATTCTTTTCTTCTCTTCATCTTTTTGTTGTTTGGTAGTTGCGTTCGTTCTCCAACTGGTAAATGACATATTGTACGCAATATGTAATATGCATTCCATAAATTTAATCCGTGCGTGAAGCGGGGATAAACCGACCTTGAGAGCCTCCGTATTCACAGTTTTATTTCGCACTTGGTCAAGGTTATTCATTTCTGATGGCTTTGACTTGCATATAAAACACACTGCACATGATGATGTGTCCGTAACTGTCTGCGCTATTTTGCCATCTATCATTGTGAACACAAGTTTATGGTAGACTTTGTAAGTCTTTTCCTTTAAACTAATAACAGTTTCATTTAAGTTTGCTATTTCAGACTCCATTCTAGCAATTTCATTTTTCGTAGATTCTGTAGTTTCTTTTTGAAATTGGAATTGTACCGGGCGACAACACCTTGTAGAAGAAGGAGTTGCATTTGTCCAATACACAACAGATTTATTTTCCTTTTCATACAGACGCAGTGGAACTAATGATGTCAAAAACATATATGAATCTGACACATTTTCGTCGATAAATGACTGTTTGTACTCAGCATGACCTGATGATCCGTCACATCCCCACTTGTGTAAAAACGTTGAATTTACACTAATCTGTGTAAGGTCGTCTTCAGACATTACTTCAAATAATCTTCTGGTTGTGTGATCCAGTAATGACTGCAAACTTACACAAGCGTAGCTTTCCGTTACATCAATATCCGTGGGGTAGCATTGCCTTTTTACTTCAAGTACTTTATGATAATCGGGAAAAATATCACAACCAATACTTTTTGCTGCATTTCTCAGTACTTGTTATTGATGTTTCGAAAGTGATGCATCAAGTAATAATGCCAACGCTTTTTCTGGAGTAAACTTGATAGTATCCGATGATTCTTCTTGTACGAGTACCTTAGAGGCAGCTTTCTTAATCATTTCTTCAGGAACGCTTTCACACAATCTTTTAACTTTATATCGCTTTGTTCGATCGCAACATTCATCAAATGATTTTTCTGGTCGTCCTCTATGAGAGCGTTTTGATGGCCCTGGAACATTACTGTCACAATTCACCACATCAGTCTGCACCGAAGATGTCTCAACGGTAAAAATATTTTTCAGCCACTGTTCATTTTTTTCCATAAAAGCATTTTTATTTCTCGCTGCAGTTTGCCACTTTTTTGTAAATACGGGTAGAAAATTACGGCTTAACTTTTCATAAACTTGATTCCAAACACTTTCTGTAAGCTGTGGATACATAAGTTTTAAATTTTCGAGGCATTTATGTATCTCACGATTACTTGATATTATGATTTCCACTAAATCGGCATAGACAATAGTAAAGCTATCCATCACTATAATAACACTGTTATCGTAAGAGAAAATAATTGTAAGTGAAGTTAAAACTACCATTCAATGCTATTTATACTTACACGATATGATAAAATGTTAATTACCCTCATTAGAAACACTTATTAATATAATGCACTTTTTCTTAATTACAGAGCGTCATTAGTTAAGTACCTGGTATTTCCAAGATCGCAGGTTATCGCAGCCAAAACTAATGTATTCTTAATCTATAGGGTCTAATTAATCTCCGAAAGTATATTATTACGTATCGGTCGATAACGGAGATTAGTTATGATCTCATGATTGAAAACAAAAGGTTCCAAATGACCTTCTTCACTAAAAATGTAATAGCAAGTAATTATTCATTATATTATAACATTATGTTTACTATTTTATTAATACACACAATAAACTTATGACTAAACTAAAAATGAAAGTTGATAATTATAGTATTTTGGTTCTATTCATACTTGAAATAACAATATTTTTTGCACGAAATTTGTAAATTCTCGATCACCCTACTTTGGCATCATATAATTAAATACTGTATAATTATTTATCCGTATTAATTTTAGGACTTGTTTCTACTCATTCTAGTATGTGTGTACCAAATTGTAGACATTTTAAACAAGGTTGAAACAAAGGACTTTTTTCCGCCCTTGAACCAATGTGCGACGTGCGCATACAAACTACTGGACATACTTTTCTCCAAGAATTTTCTTTGTCAGTGTTCATGGTCCGGTGGTAGCAAGGGAGAAATTTCTAAAATTCCCTTTAAAAATTACAAGAACATTAGGAATTTTTTCTTTGTAATTGTCAATTCTTGGGACTCAAACTTTACGGATGATGACGCCGAAAAGTTTTTGAAACTAGCCATAAGGAATGCTTCTAAACGTAAATTAATGAAAGGGTTACGACAGTCTTCAAAACGAACCCGCAAAAGTAGAAACCGCGGAGAGGAATTACATTATAATGCCAGTAATAACAGCGAAGAACTTCAAGTTGGTGATGAAGATAATGGTAATAATGGAGAAGAACCTCAAGCAGGCAAAAAAAGAGAACAACTTGAAACAGCTTCAAATGGTGACAACAACGAACAGACGAGAAGCGACGAAAGTATGGACCTATGCTAATTTTTATGCCAACACTTAAGCATACTCGTACACCGCAGACACAACATGCACACACGCACACAAATGCATGCTCACACATGTTTTACATATATGTCGTGGCTAGATCATAGAAATTGATCACTTCACCAACTAAAATTGGACTAAAATTGTCATTTTAACAAAATTATTGTTTTTGTTATTTTTTATTGTTTTTGTTTATTACGTTGATTTTTGAACAGTTGTGAAATCATTTACAGAAATTGTTAGGAAACGTTTCGTAAAAGAGAAATCTTGTTATAATATATTTTGTTTTAAATGCTAGACTCAAGAGAAGATGACTGATGTTAATTATTTCTACTAAATAGATATAAGTAACGACTGATTAATAATAATTGCTCTAAACTAGATTCCTAAGTGTGATTTTTGAACAATTTTTATGTAGGTACCTACATACCTACTTGTTAAATATAAGAAAAACTTCCTATTAGATAGATATGAATAACGGGCGAATGAAAAGGGTTTATGTTCCTACTATGAGAAAGCCTCTACACGTCTACAGATGCGTCTGCGGACGCTGACAGATGCATCAGCAGACGGATCACCACGAGCCGTCTGCACGTCTGTAGGTCGATCAGTCTATGCTCATACTCGACAGAGGCAACTCGCACATAACATCCCAAAAATGGATGTTGAGTTAAGACCGTAGCTGCCGCAGCTATTTATTTATTTAGTACTTTTATAAATACTATGTATGTTATAATAGTACACATACAACATTTTTATTTTTGTGGTATTTATTTTTAAATTTTATATAAATAATGTAAAATACATAATATTTATAAAAGTACTAAATAAATACCTTTTGAACGCCAGAGCGTAAACACATCGGCGCCCCTTCTACGCCAAGCCACAAATTCAGTACAAAAACCTACAAAAAAAAATAGTGATTCCAACATCTTAACGAAAAGTTATCGATAACCAATGAATCCGTGCTTTTCGTTCTATATTTTTTAAATAAATATTATTCGTTGCATTGGTCTTTTATTTAACTTGACCCTATTTGGTATCATACTATCATTAAACAGCAGTTACTAAGTTCTAAGCAACCTAAAAGCAAACATTAGAACTACAAACGAATAAATCAATAATAAGGTACATCACTAATCTGGTTCGTGACGTCATCCGCCGACGCGTCGGCGGATGACACGTCTCTGGCGTGGCTGGCACGACTTTTGACAACTTTCTCGCATGCGAGTAGGGATGTGATCATGTGATATTGTGGTACATAAAAAATAATAATATTTTATTATTTAAAACAATTTAAATTTATATTTAATTATTATTATTATTATTTATTATATTATTATTTATTTTATTATTATTATTTATATTTAATTTATATTTATTTTGTATTTAAAAAATGTCGTTTTCTTGACGTCTATAGACGTCGGTGGCGTGTTTGGCACGATTTCGTTAGACGTCTATAAACGTCCATCCATTTTTGGAATCTTACGTATGAGTTGCGTCTGTCGAGTATAAGCATAGACTGATCGACCTACAGACGTGTGGACGGATCGTGGTGATCCGTCTGCTGATGCATCTGCCAACGTCCGCGGACGCGTCTGTAGACGGGTAGAGGAGGCTTAACGGGTATCTCCAACCAACTACCCTATCTCACAATATTTTTTAAAATAAGAAAATGTTACCGTGTATACTACCTCCTAGTTAAATAAAAATAGTAGTCCACTGATTAGCTTTAATTTGCCTTTTAAACATTAATAAACGTCAGGAACGACTAGGTACCTAAAATTGTTATTTTTGTGATTTTATTTGGATGTGATATTTTCTTATGTGGAAAGGATGTAAATAATAAATAAAAGTACAAAATAATCAGTACCTCAAGTATTTTATTTTCTTACATTGTATGTATTAATGGAATAAAATAGTTGTATTCTCCATGAGGAATACAAACTAATTTGTATTTTACTTCTTTGGGATCTAAAACAACCATAGTAGTATCGCCAATTCGTAAGCATTTGTATATACCAAGACGAGAAGATTTGATAGGATATTCAAAAACATCCTCTTTGCTATTTAACCGGTAACCTTTTATGGACACAACATTAAGTTCTTCAGCAATCGAACTTATTTCGAAAATATCATTATGTACTGTGAATAAATATCTGTCTTCTGTTTTTGAAGATAATCTAAAATCTTGATAATTTAAAATGGGGATGTTTTTTTTACTCCTCGAGATAAATGGATACGTAGCGTACTTCTTTTTCTCTAGATCAGTATTTTTGACACAATTCCCATCATCTTCAATTAACCTTTTGGCCACTTGTGACAGTGGATTTTTGCCAACCCTGAGCATTTGCTTGATCATATATAATTTGTTCTCAAATGGATACGCGTTAAAAGTATTTAGTGCTCCGTACATTTTAACTTCAGCAGTAACGTGCAGTAAATTGTGGACATTACTTGTTACATATGCCGCTCCGTAGAAATCTTTATAATGTTTAACATAGTGTCTCAAAAGTTCTTCAGACACAGGTAACAAATAATGGTGAGCTTCACTGGAACAAATGGTTATTCCGCAGTAGAGCATCAAAAAGTGTGAATACGCATTAGATGGCAAAACATCACGCAGAATAACTAAGCTGAGATAGTAAAAGAAAGATCTAAATTCCGACGCTTTCCAATACGCTAAAAAATCGAGGTTCCGCACTGAACGGTGAATTTCAAATGGTAATTTACATTGGTTTAAAAAATTCCTTACCGTTTCAATGTCAGTGGCACGCCATTTTGTGATGTATTTTCCAAAATTACCATCACGCCAACCTATAAGCATTCTTTTCATGATCCCTAAATCGATAAGGTGTAGTGAGTCGCTGACTGGAATATTCTTTACCATATCAATGGGAAGTCTTAGCAATGGTGAGTCAGTTTTATGGTGCGCACCATAAGCTTTGTTCCGGAAGCCATCATCAGTTCTATCGGCACATCTGGAGTCGGCAAAGACTACGGTATGCGAAGTGTGTGAATACTCTCCAACTGTAACACATTTCAGACAACCATTCTTCCCGTTGAAATTACAAACACCTGTAACAGATAGAAAAGTAGGTACTTATAACATGTTGACAAATATGTTAAAATTCGACTAACTGATGTGAGCAGTAGGTACCTTTTATATAAGCTCTGGCAGGTGAGTCACAAATGAAACACCGTATCTTTATTGTGAACTTTCTTCCAGAATTCTGCATGTAAATACCATCCCGAAGCAATACTTCCATTTCGTTAATAAAATCTTCTAAATAAGTATTCAAATTTTTCGGTTTCCCTATTCCAAAATAAATGCCAATAACAAATGGTCTGAAGCAAGGATTCTCGAAAACGTTGCAAAGTATAGGCCAAAACTCTTTTTTGGAACTTTTGAAGATTGGTAAACCATCCATGTTTATATTCAACGAAATTGTTTCTGGAGCTTCTTCCCAACAAAGCAATATTTTTTGCAAAGGTATATTATTCCATTGTGCCAATATTCACCTCCATCGATTATTTTTAAGGTGATTTGTCTGGGTGTAGCTAAAATAGTCCTGGGGTCATTAGGTAATGTATTTGGAATAAATTCATTGATAATTTTTGACAGATCTCTTAAAGCTGTGTGTGCAATATTTTTTTCAATGGCCCACTTTCTTATATTTTCTCGAAATTTTTCTTTTTTATCATAATTATTACATACACTGTCACTGTCTGAACTTGCAGAATAGTTAGATCTATCTGCCCGTCTATATTCATTGTCATTACTGCACAATACGTTACCACTATCTTTTAACATTCGCTGTATACTTGAAGAGTTTAGTCCATCTAAATCTGCAGGTGCTTTTACACCAACATTTTCGGATACGGAACCCTCCGGTTCTAAAATTTCATTCACACTTGGACCATTATTCACAAAACGTGTAGCCTGTTCAATGTTCACTGTATCATCTGTATTTCTGTTCAGAATCCTCAAATATTCTGCATTAATTTTTCGGCGAATTCCGCCAGTCCTTTTTTTATATTTCCACATATCACAATATCTTAAACGACGCGATTATCTACTTACCTACGAAGCGCTGAATAAAGAAGTCTTCAAGCTCTTATTTAACGGCACTAGTAGATTAATTGTCAACGATAGTACAAGTATTCAGCTCTCACTGAGATTATGGGTAACATGTGAGCTAATATAGAGCAGTTTGCTTTAACTTAGCATCGTATAATGTTCACCCATAGTGACCATGTGGGCTTTACAAGAGCTATTATACGATTGCGTGTAACAAGCTGATTAACATTACACAAGTTCCACTGTGTGCAGCAAAAGGCATTATATCTTTGTTATTTGAAGCCACAGAATAACTGATTACATTATAGTAGCTCACGTGTTCTTTCTTAAAATGCAAGTTGTCTAAGGTTACACTTGTGGTCTTCAATTCAGAATATAGCTTAGTTAAAGTCCACAAAAATCCTTTAAATTGCTTAAAGCTGTATAATACTGAACTTGTTACCTATATTAACGCTGCAAGCGTTACAGTGTGGTCTCCGTGACGCATAATAACGTTCTTATTCAGGTAAAAGCTCACTTTTCACCTATTGCAAGTCGAGTGTCCTATAATAACTCTTCATAAGTGCTAAAGTTACCGATGTTACCTCTTGTGACATCTTATAATGCAGTTTTGTGCTACTTGGGTTCCTAGTGCTTTAGCTGGGGAGAAGAAGTGGCGCAACAAACTCCCTTATAATGACATGCTAGTTAAATAATAATAATGTAATTATACACAATGAATCTGCGTAGCCTTTTCCCAACATGTTGGGGTCGGCTTCCATTCTAACCGAACCCAGTTATTGGGTAATAAGATACCCCTTGGTAAGACTGGTTGTCAGACTTTCGGGCTTCTGACGACCCGTAGCGACTAACAAAGATCCACGAATGACAGCCGGGACCATCGGCTTAACGTCCTTTCCGAGGCACGAAGGAGTCTCGGTATGTAAAGATGGTCACCCCCATCCACGGACCAACTCCGGCAAGCGTAGCTTAACCTGATCTAGCGATCCGTGCGGCTATTATTATTTTGCCACGAGCTCCTCGTATGTAATTACTAGCAGCAAACTCGTAAGAACTAGTAAGAATATGGAGATAAAAAGTATCCTATGTGGTAATCTAGGCTATAAACTATCTGTGTGCCAAATTTCATCAAAATCCGTTCAGTAGTTTTTGCGTGAAAGAGTAACAAACAACCATCCATCCTCAAAAACTTTCGCCTTTATAATATTAGTAGGATAGTAAGATACGTGTACACATAAGGAAGCAAAAGAAGTAAGGATAGTAACAGTCTGTAGTTTCTGCCTACTCCCATGAAAGTGAGAAAAAAGGCGTGAGTTTATGTATCTTATAGGTACACATAAACCTTCCAGAATAAATTCTCTAACTGATGGTGAAAACCGCATCAAAACCCGTTGCGTAGTAAAGAAGATCAACGTGATCCACCCAGGCAGACACGGAAAGCCAGTTCAAATTATCACAGTAAGCCCTTTCATTTGATATGTCCACAACACTGTACAGTTTGCAAATCTTTTATAAAATTTTCTTATTTGCCCCCAAAATTGACCTTAGCCTTAGGACCTTTCAACTAAATCGGTCCATTAGATTCGGAGGAAATTGGCTGTGACAGACAGACACACGAGTGATCGTATAAGGGTTCTGTTTTTCCATTTAAGGTACGGAACCCTAAAAATATTGGAAAAGATTTCCAGAAAATTTTAAAATTCGGGAAAAACTGAAAGTCCCGTTTTTCTATGGGTTTTTTTGTATGAAGTATTAATATGTAGACAGGACAACGTCTGTCGGGTTAGCTAGTTTTTTTTTTATTTAAGTACCTGGTCGACCGAGCTCTGCTTGGGTGAAAATAGACAAAACGATATTTTTTCCCCCGGAAATGAGTCCTAGCTAGATCGATTTTTCGCCCCTGTAAACCCCTATATTGCAACATTCATCCAAATCGTTAGAGCCGTTTTCGAGAATGTGACAACTATACGTTGACGACGTTACAAATATATATACGAGTATAAACAAATATTGCTTATTTCATGTTATTGATTGTTATTTTAGGTTTAAGTAGACAAAAATCCAGCATAATTTTAAGCTAGCTTGTCCTCTATATGCCCTGTTACACTAGGCGACGCGACGCCGCAACCGAAACGCGTGTGACGTCAATCAACGTCATGACTACACGCTGACGTGACGTTGGGGACTGGTGCAATTTATCTATTGCTTAAATGCCTCCCACGTTGCAATATGCGCGTAGCTTAGTTGTGTGTTTGTCATTAAATGCCGACTGTATATGTAGGTAGTAAACAAATGTTGTAATTGTACTAAATTGTACTGATCGTAGATTTGAATTATTTTCGGTGACGATGATACATGACCGACATTACTAAGATGAGAATAGAGTTGTGGAAAAATAGCACCCGCAACCACCTAACTTCGTCCAGCCTTAGAGGAGCAACTGCCACCCGGACGTGACCTACAGTGGCCTATATGGAAAGCAATCAATTGACTGCGGACTCAAGCAGTCCGCTGCAATCACAATAGCGAAATGGGGGATTATTGACCCAACCGACACCCAGTGCGAATATGGTGCTCTTGACCAAACCATGTTGGAGTGTCCAAAGTGCCCATACAGCTGCACTTCTGAGGACCTGAAAATCGCCTCTGATGCTGCGATTCTCGTCACCACCTTCTGCGCCCAACTCATTTAACGTAATATAATATTTTTACTTTTGCCATCTTCTCGAAAATAAGAAGAAAAACGACACTACTCAGATAGAAGTCAGGGTTCTTTCCTTAAGAGCGGCCAACCCGTCATCCTTTTCAAACAAACGCTCGTACGTGATTATAGCGTTTTAACATATATTTCTAAGAAATTTTTGGACTAATGGGGGTCTTGTGCACTGTATTTCAAAAAGCAAAACATAAAAATTTGGAGACACACATTCAGTATAAGCCTTGAAAAATCTGCTTTTTTGCACAATTTTTACCTGAACTTTGGCCGTTCATAATGTACTCATACATTACAAAAATAAGGAAACATATCGATAGAAACCTCGCACATATAATGGATATTCTAAATGACAAACATTTATTTCACAAACTTATAAGGCTTACTAAAAAACACGTATTTCCTGGAACAAGTTTCATAAAATTTCCTCACACTATTTTTCGTTCATTGTTATCGCGTTCTCACTTGCTTGTTACTTTTCAAACATTGCGCTGGATGAAACAACAAGCTTTTCGACTCGCGTTGACGAAAGACGGGCCGGGAAGGGCCCTCTTAAATTGAAGCTTATAAGATCGACCTACTTACAATATTTCAAATTAATCCAATATTTTAAAACGGAACTTTATTAAAACTTGCGCCGGGGTTTTATTAAAAAAATATTAACATTTTAAAATAATGTATATTGCATAACCCGTCGTAAATTTCTACAAAGTAGCCAGGCGTAGACAACATTTTTATGAAATACCATCCGAAACGAGACAGGAACAATGCTAAATAATAATAAGGTCTTCTATTCATACACGAAAACTCTTAAGGGGTCATTGTACTCGTCATTAAGAACAACTTTTTCTATGATACCAAACCTGAAATCACAAAAAAAATAAACAGCTGTTTTCTACGTTTATGTTCGCATAACTCGTCAAAATATAGGGAACAGTTGAATTTTTTTAGCAGTTTCAGGTTTGGTCTCATAGTCAATGTTGTTGATAATGATGAGTACAATGACCCCTCTCTTAAGAGATTTCGTGCATAAATAGATAGCCAGAAATTCATTGATAAGCAAATTTACTACCAACTATAAGTTGTCCGTATCAAATCACAATCGTCATTCTGTGTCAGATGTATAAAATGGCTTATACTCGTAGCACGCCATTGACGTAGGGTGTCTTTGGTTAATTTCCCTGAATGTACACAGGAGAAGCTTGGCTATACAGCTCATTTTATTTGGATGTACTCCAAAAAAGTTTCCAAAATAACCGAACTTACATTCCCATCTGCGGAGTTCGCTTCCTAAGTGAAAAGTTAGAAGCAAAATTACATTTCGTCGCGCCAGTAAAAAAAAAAGGTATATTTCGGTATTTCGGCGGCACGTCCGCGTTAAGAATATAAGAGGCTTAGAATAACGCAATCCGCGTGTTTTTTCAGAGTGTTGCGAGAATTTCTTAGCGTGGGGTGCGTCTTGAAGTTTTTTCATTCGCGACAGGATCGCCTGAGCCTGTGATACTCAACCTGTGGCTAAAAACACTATTGTGTAAGTGGCCAGTTTTTCTAGAGAATAAAGGGTAAAATTGGACGAGCGAGCTTAGTACATTGGCTACCTAATTATGTCTTTAGAATAGGTATGTGTCTAAAGGGCACTGGGAAGTACAATTTTTAATTGCCTTATGTGTGAAAGAACAATGGCGAAATATTATTTGAAATTTTAACAAAATTTTAACGTTTGAAAGTGACACTTATACGAAAGAAATTCAATTAAGTATCTACGTTTTTTTAAACTATCATAATAATTGTCCGAGTAAAAAATTATGTTTGATGAAAAGATTTATGATTATGTCGTTCTAAAAGGTTAGGAAATTGTTGGTTGCATTGATTTAGTATTGCTATCCTAAATAGTAGGTACAGTATAATTGTCTTGGTGTTGTTATCATTTTTAGTTTGTTATTTTATTTATATGGAGTAAATGAATATGTCGGCACCTCCTCTTTTCTAGACTGTCCATTGACAAGTTGTACAAATGTCACGTCAAAAACGAACACCGAGCACTGGATAGGCGGCCATCTTGTAAAACGAGCAGTGAACTTCGGATCACCGTGACGTGCGCACGCAACCACGTGCTCGGCGGATGTTATATAATATTTTAAGCGCACCCCTATTAATCTAAATGATCTATAATTATTTTGTAAATTGTTTGACTGAATTATCGAGAATTACAAATAGTGATTGCGATCAGTGTTATTTTATTAAATAAATAACACAATATATTTATTTTGTTGTATGTCTAAGTTTATTCTCTGTTCTTCCTTAGACAAAAGTATTGCAGTAAAGTAGGAAAAATATCAAATGTTATGGCAATTCAAATCTAAAAAGAATAGTAATCAAAGTCTAAAAATATAGCTTAGTATATCAACAACATTGACAACCATTGACAGCTTACAATTCTTGACCAGAAGCTTGTGCTCTGTCCTATATTGTTTGTTCAAAAGTTCAACACTGAATATAATAACTTTTGCCTTCTCTAACAAAAAATGTTGCACAAACTAGCTCAGAAAATGACGCTGAGTTAAATAAGGTATTTTTCATTTCAAGACGATTAATTTAATTTCAAATAAAACAATGTATGCTGTCATTGATCTTTAATATTTTTATGAGCCAACATTATGCCTGCAAATGACAGCTCGAGAACGCGTCATTTCCGCACTAACCGCATAACATTTTCGTTTCGCGAGTGTACGAAGATAACATTAAAATAACACGTCATCTTGAGTCATGCCTATATATCTATAAAGCCATAACAAGATCTCAAACGTTTGTATCTAATATACGTATACTAACAGATGAAACCATCCAAATTCATCCTCTTTCACCCGAAGAAAACTTTGAGCACCACGGACCTAAACTTAAAACCCTGGTTTGATTTCGTTCGGCCGCCCATAACTGCTACTTATACACAGGTGGTTCCCCTTTTTCACAACTTTATGCAAAATAGTATTCGACTTTAATATTTCGTGGAAGGTATTACGTTTTATAAATTACTTCGCGACCTGGCCCTAAACAAAGTTTTCGGTTCGACTGGGAATTTTTATTCAAATAAATTAAAACTTTCCCTGTAGGCATACGATCGAAAAGATGGTATTATAAGTGTATGGTAATGTTGTTGAAAATACTTGGTTACGTTATAATCTTTATCCAAGCATTTATTTTACCTTAAGCTTCGGCCACACCTGCGCGATCAAAGCAACTGCGACGCAGGAGCGTCAGTCGCGCGGCGGACGCTGCCATGTTATCTCATGGCGCCTAGCATACCCACGTTAAGCTAAGTTTAGCTGATCAAAGCGAGAATTTTATGAATAGTGACTATCATTTGTACCATTTATGATATAGCGCTTTACAATGTCAGCCCTCAAATATCACACAATTTTTAGGGTTCTGTACCTCAAAGACAAAAACGGAACCCTTATGGATCACTCATGTGTCTGTCTGTTTGTCTGTCTGTCCGTCTGTCACAGCCAATTTGCTCCGAATCTAATGGACCGATTAAGTTGAAATTTGGTACACGTATGTATTTCTGTGACTGTCACGTGTGACATGGACGTGTACTGTAAATTAATGCATTTTGAATATGGGGGTCAATTTTGCGGGGCAAATAAGAAAATTAAAAAAATATATATTTGCAAGCTGTACCGTGCGATATATCAAATGACTAAATATATATATATATATTTGAGACCCTCACAGTAAGCCCCCTTGCTTACTGTGAGGGTCTCAAATATATATATATTTTTTTATCATTTTAAAATAAACTGTTTTAAAGTTATTGGGGGAATGGTTAATTTTCGTCTATTTTCTTGAATAAACGAAAATTTACCATTCCCCCTCTTTATCTCCGAAACTACTGAGCTTAAAATTTTGGAAAAAATATAGAAAATAATTCTGTGCTATAGATAGGAAAACCTATAAGAATAAAGAGTCTATGGTCTTAAAACAAAATGGTAAATCTCTCGATATTGTGCGTACAAACTTACATTTGTCCATAGTTAAACGAAAAGGATCCAACCCACATTAGGTGTATTGTGGGTTGGATTCTTTTCGTTTAACTATGGACATTTGTAGTTTGAAATGTGTGGGAGAACATGTTTTTCAACTACAATGTTAAGTTTGTTCTTGGGATAAATCCATCCCAACTACGGAACTCTTCATTGTGCGTAGTCCGACATGCACTTGACCGGTTTTTTTTTTTTCAATAGAGCACCATAGACAGTTCACCAAAACTACCAATAGCGCCGCCTTGTCATCCGTCATTTGAGCGTCAAAAAATATCCCTGTAGCAGTGTAAATGTTTTTTTTTGCCGTTTTTATAAATAATGGTACGGAACCCTTCGTGCGCGAGTTCGACTCGCACTTTGCTGGTTTTTTACCGGCTATTTTTCCGAATACGGATTTAGTGGATCTCGTACGGGACGCGATCTCTTGTATTGAAGTATTTGGCGAGTACGTTCAGCGTACGGCTATCGAGTATGGGGTATCTACCTATTCCAGTCTATTCATATCATGTAAAAATAAACCTAATTTTAAATGGAAGAATGCTTCTTGATTTTTGATCTTGGATTTACTAAGTTGTTTGATTCACAATATCTTAGTTGTGTGTACTTAGTACAAAAACGAAACTCAAAATATTTTGATGCGTGATAGAGACTTCATGTATCGCAATCGAAACGATTGAGAGACGAAATATGAGACAGACATAACACTACAATTTAGTTGTTAAACTAAGCTTTAGACGTGCGGCTTCAGTGACTTTGCACAAAAAATGAAATTCGCGGTTGTGTGTAGTCGCGCAGGTGTGCACGTAAACGTTTCGCGTCGTTGACGCACTCGGTTCGCGTCCCACGTCCCGCTACTTGACGCACAAGTTTGGCCGTAGCATTAGCGTCCATGAAGTATTGCATTTTATCGTCTATGATTGCCTGTCAATAAATAAGGAACTTCGTAGACGTGCTTATGTTAAAGTAAAATAAATGTTTGGAAAGAGTTATAGTTCACTAAAAATAGGCGTAAAAATAAAATAGATTTCTTGAAACTAATAAAAATTACTTTTAATTAGTAATAATGGTGTTAATTCAAGGACACACGATGGAACATTCAGGTTATTATTTGTGTTTAACTTGAAGGTACAGACGCCAGCACATCAAGCTACTACAATCTGTCAGATTTCTTTAATAGATTTTCGACTTTATTGTTAAAGCATTAGGTTCAATGTTGATTGGGAAAATTGACAGTTTCGGGTAGGTTGACCTGCTGGTGTCTGTACATGATATACTTACTTATGTGCGCCAGCTTGCCGACTTTAAAAACCTGAAAAATAAAGAAAAGTTTTGATAAATGTCTACTTTGCATTTTAGTTTTTCTCAAAAAAAAAAAATGTCAAACAAAGTTTTTTTTCTAAAAACTGAATACTCATAGCTATTATGATTATATTCGCTTCTCGCTGAAGCTTTTCTAGTCTTTCGAGCCGAGTCTTTTGTCAAAACTATAAGTAAATATTAACAGCATTCAATCAAAATACACAATCACCCGAACAACATTTAATTTCCACGCTTGTACGCATAACTACAGCCAAAATTTTATTAATTTGATAATCTGTCACCTGTCAACACATCAAATAAACGTCGCTCGGAGCATTCGCAATTATTATCGCAGCTATATTGTAGCACGAGACGGTGAAAAGCGATGACAGATGCTCAGTGGAGATCAAATAATGAATAAAACGCAAGACTAAGGCGGTTTTCACCCCCTGCTAACGAGAAAAGTTGAGTTTGGCTGATACGCTCCGAACCGCACATTTCACTCTTTTTAGGAAGTGGTTTTGGGGGTGCGGGAAGCGTATTTTGCTTAACTCAAGTAGGTTTATGAGATTTATGAGATTTTTCATGTAGTAAATCCAGCTGTAGAAGTAAAACATAATTATGTTACTATGGTCAATACTATTCCTAAGGAGCTGGTGGCTAAGTTATAAAAGCCGCACGGGTCGAATCCATCAGGTTAAGCTACGCTTGCCGCGGTTGGTCCGTGGATGGGTGACCATCGTTACATACCGAAACCCCTCCGTGCCTCGGAAAGCACGTTAAGCTGTTGGTCCCGGCTGTCATTCGTGGAACTTTGACAGTCATTACGGGTCGTCAGAAGTCCGAAAGTCTAACATCCAGTCTTACCAAGGGGTATCGTATTACCCAGTAACTGGGTTGTGGAGGTCAGATAGGCAGTCGCTCTATGTAAAATAAAATACTGGTATTCAGCTGCATCCGGTTAGACTGGAAGCAGATCCCAACATAGTTGGGAAAAAGCTAGGCAGATTTGTTCAATACTGTTCCGAAAATTTTCAGACAAAAAAAAAAGCAATGCGATACAATGTTGCTGTTACAATCAACGTAGCTCTTTAGGTCTCCGTAGGCAAGTGGCATAAACACCCTTATAATTTAATTTAATTCACTACATGTGCAATAGTAATCTTTCTTGTGTGCGTAATAACTTTTTAAGCTTAACTCACGTTTAGTTTAGTTACTAACCCTAGTTAGTAGCCCTAGTTACATTTTAGTTAGATATACATTTTTTTCTTTTCCATCCACTAAGTCTAAGGTGCCAAGCCAACCCTAGTGGGGCAGAATCCAGCAAGGTTTTAGACTAGTGGAATCTGCCTCACCAAATCGAATTTCTGCGAAATTTTAATAATAGGCATTCCACTTTACCCCACCAAGGCGGCTGGGTGGTGAAAAGTGGAATAATTCGATTACCTAACTTTTTTATACAATAAAATTCAATTAACATATTAGTTTTAGAAGTTTATCTTTAAAAACTTAATTTTATATCCTTTAATAATAAATTTTACCAAAATTACTTCTTCTCTTTATACATTTAAGGACTGATTTTTCAATAGTCAAATAACTTTGACAGGCCAGATGGCGTGGTTGGTTAAGATACCACCTGCTATGCCGCTGGTCGTGGGTTCGATTCCCATCCAGGACAAACATTTGTGTGCATGAACATGTCTGTTTGTCCTGAGTCTGGGTGTAATTATCTATATAAGTATGTATTTACAAAAAAAAAAAAGTAGTGTATGTAGTATATCAGTTATCTGGTTTCCATAGTACAAGCTCTGCTTAGTTTGGGATCAGATGACCGTGTGTGAACAATGTCCTAGGATATTATTATTATTATTAACTTTGAGGTATAAACATGGTAGTTTGACATATTTTCTATACAGAAGCTGTCAAATAGAAATATTTATTCGTCAGGTTATCTGAATAATGAAAAATCAGCTCATAGTACTTCAACTTTGTCGACTTAGTTGTTAACTTTACTGCGCATGCTGTGGTCTCCTATAAGTGAAGGAGTACACCTACTTAATACCTGATGTTACCTAATATTTATCTGTCATGTATTGTGTATATTTTCTTGGAGATCACAAATAAATAAAAACTCGCACTAAAGTATGAAAAACCAAATAAGTGCTGTTTTATATTGTGAAAATTTAATCTCACCCGCTCCGCTCATCACCCAATCCCACAAACACACAGAATTGCCGCTCGCGACTGTCAGCGATTCTAGTTCATCTACCTCGTTAGAGCACAATTGCCGACGTGAAATTAAAACCACCGCCCATCTGAACGTACGTACACGTCATAGTGAAATGTTGGAAACGCGATCGGTTATTGTTCACAATTTAAGGCCCGTTTTTGTTCATTGTAGTCGAGATTTTGATTTGCGGTCCATTAACGAGTGAAGGATATATCCCATTGTGGTGTGTAGTTGGATTCTGGGATGGTTGGGTTAATTAAAGCTAGATATTTAGTTACGTTAAGGACTGCGGGCAGTGTTGCCGAAGGCCTTTCTCGGTATTAGGTTGGAATCAAAGAGATTTAATACATACGTATTATATGAGAGGCTATCAGGAGATATGCCAGAGAAAAACTGTGATCCTATGATAATTAATAATATAATAAATAATATATACATAATATTGGAAAATTACATGCCGTCATAACTAAATTGAGCGAGGTGAGACCTGTTGGTTTGATGTTGTTCGTTTTGTCCCGTCTAACGTAAGTATATTTAAATGTCTTTGGTTGGAAACAGAAACAGAGATGACTAGTCAAAGGTACCAATAATTCTACTGGAACAGAACCAAAGAAAGGGTGCTCTACTTCGTGGCAGAAAAAAGGATGGTGAGATAACTTCCCAAAATGCGATAAAGAAATGGTTGGTACTGCTCGCAATTTTCTTTTTCTTGAATCGTTCCGTTTCTTCTTTCAAAATCTACAGAGCCTAGGTTATTGCAGCTGTCAACCACTACAGTAATGTCATCGTAATTAGCACGTGTCACGTGTCTGAGACAGCTAGTGGCTTGTCACGTATTGTCAACACGTCGTCCAGTTTCGACCACAATCAATCAATCTGCCTAGCCTTTCCCCAAATATGTTGGAGTCGGCTTCCAGTCTAACTGTATGAAGCTGAATACCAGTATTTTACATGGAACTACTGCCTATCTTACCTCCACAACCCAGTTACTGGATAATACGATACCCCTTGGTAAGACTGGTTGTCAGACTTTCGGGCTTCTAATGATCCGTAACGACTGTCAAAGATCCACGAGTGACAGCCGGGAGCTACGGCTCAACGTGCTTTCCGAGTCCCAGTAAGTAAAAATGGACACCCATCCACGGATCAACCCCGACAAGCGTAGCTTAACCTGATGGATCGAACCGTGCTGCTTTTATTACTTAGCCACGAGCCACGTCCAGTTTCGACAACATAATGTTGATTGGCGCCTACATGACGCTGAAGTCATTGACCACTGTGGACAATGGGTGGCTTTACCTTACAAAATTTTATTTATAAGCACCTAAAGCTTTCTTTTCCTAGAAAAACGGTTCCGTCATGAAAATCGGTCATTGTCACCAGTATTTGACATTAAGGTGTCAAAAACCTCTAAGTATTTGGACCGCCATTATTGTGTGACCGTTCACCGCTTTTTTAGAAAATACTTTATTTGGAATAAAATAAATAATCTTGAATCTTGAAGAAGCCATAAAAAAAACGAATGATCCTTACAGTAGTCGCATAATTATGATGTGTAACATCTGACATCTGTTTGGATTGGTACCATCTGACGGCCAACTCTAGCACCACGCGCACTCATTGGTCAAATCAAACAGCGCGTTTCTCTGGCTTCGTGTTACCTTAGATTAATAACTAAAGCATAGAAGGAGTGCTAAAACAGAATTCTGTAACTATCTTTGTTCCCGTTCTATCTTATGGTACGAAAAAGGATGTGGGAAAGAGATAAATGAGTTACTCTTTGTTTTACTTTATTGCCATTGTCACAAGATGAATCGTCATTTGGTTACCTTGGTGGCCTTTCAACCCGGCCAAATTTGATAGTACTTTGCTTCAATGTCTGACAGTTCGTTCATTGAACTATTAAACTTGTTTGCGTGTTCATTGTTTATGCGTTTGTCATAATCTTTCATGGTTTTGCGATGTTTTAGTAATATTTGCTACTGTTAGATTACACTAATCCTTTGAGTAACTACAAATAGTGAGTGTGTGGACTCTGTGGAGCAATGTCTTGTGTGGTTGAGGGCTGCAAATCCCATTCATCAAGAAAACAAGAAATATTGACCTTCCATCGGTAAGTTTTGTTATTTTTTATTGAATATGAGCTGATAAATGAATATAAATACGTAACAAATGTTGCTGAATCACTTTGTAGCGAAAGACGTAATATCTATTCTAATAGAAACCGTTTTGAGGTTATCTTGATCAGCCATAGTGATGTAAATAATGTTGTCGATATTTTTCTTTTACAGATTTCCTAACGAAATCGACGCTCCATGGTCATTGAAATCAAAATTTCTTTAGGCGAGAAATAAAAATTGGAACGGCTTTATTTCAATATTATTTATAATATTTGGTAATATGACAGCTAAAGACAGCACCATCTCCGAAAAAAAAATATATAATATTTTTTTGTATGAAGACAAACAGATAAGTCGTTTTTTCTCACAACTTAATAAAACTTATGGGCGGCTTACATGGGGTGTTGTCCCACATAAGGCGATTCCGAAATGCTATAACACGCACACGCATACGCGCCGCTTCACTCACAGCAGAGTGTTGAATTTCGAGAAATTCAGTTTTACGTTGATTTAGCTGTGATCTTGAAAAATATACATAAAGGATATCGTAAAACAAGGGTAGTTGATTTATTTATTTTGTATAATATCAAAGGGTTTTTTAGTTAGTGTAATATTATAAAACTTATCTAATAATTTTCTCATATCAATATTTTTATATATAGGTGCTGGAACCACGAATGATGGCAACACGACTAGAAAATTTTTCCAGTGTCCTGAGAAGACTACAAATATCACTGGATTGAGTCACGAGCTCATCCAAAAATTCGCAACTGTTCTCCGTGTTGTATCATCAGGACAGTCTATTAATATTGATTTGTTTGTAAAATCCAAATAAATATAAGAAAGTAATTTGAAGCAAGACTTGCTAAAAGCATTCGCACACCCGAATGTCTCCTCATCATGTAAACTCATCATCAGTTACTATGGCAATGATTTACATTCGGGGTTAGCTGGGTCAGGTTTAATACTTGGATACATAAAGAGCTATATGATTTTATTTTACCACTTTGTCGGTGTGATTAATATGTATATCCATGCCAAATTATAGCTTTCTAGTACTAAGACAGACGGACATGGCGAAACTATATGGGTTCCTTGTTGACTACGGAACCCTAAAAACGATGTAGATAATATGTATTCTCATAAAAATATGCTTAGTAATTAATTTTGGCAGTACAAAAATGCATGTCATTGTAAATTCTATCGACGTTGAAATTTTGTGGTTCACATCACTTAGTCAAATAAAATGAATGACAACATACGAAATTTCGAAACGTCTTCTGTATACGTGTCCTTCTCTAACATCATAGCGGTTCCATAAGCCAAAATGAAATAAATATATTGAGTTCAGTTGCTATTTTAGCACTCCTTCTATGCTTTAGTTATTATTCTAAGCGTGTTACACACTTTCGTCCTTTTTCACGAAATCACTCCCACAGATTGCAGGAAAGCGAGAGGAAAGATGTTACTCATCAAAACATGCATAGTGCAAGTAGAACTTGAACTAAAACTCCTTAACCTGTACATTCCTTGACTGTACCTAATTTTTTGTCTGTGAAAAGTTTGCTTACAGCTTTTATTTAACACGTTTTTTTTTTGTATCATTGTTTTGTTTCGTTCTATCTCAAACGAAATGTTCTTTAAAATGAATAACCAAACTCTTTATAAACTAATATTGTAAAACGAAAATATTTTTTGTATGTTATGTATGTTAAAAAAAAAAAACTTAGGTAACAAATTAAAAAAAAATTCTGCCACCTAGGACAGAAAGCTACATTATCAGCGAGTAACATGGACTGTATGTTATTGATTTTCACGCAAACGTAGTCGCGTGCACAATCTAGTCGCTAATAAAGATCGAGCAAACCGACGTCCAAAAACATAAATACCACTTACCAAAACATATCTGCTACAGTTAAGAATCATTTTGTCTATTCATCCCTTCAGACACCCTTACAAGTCCTGTCTGTCTGTACGGCAACAATCGTAATAATTATTGTTCAAGTACCGGCTGAATGATAAGTGTGTTGTTGATTCATCGCTAGTTGTCGCAAGTAGTGGGGGGCGGGGGAGCGGGATGGTGTGCGATACAAAAATAAAATTGCGCGAATTACGCGGATTCACTTTTCGAATCAATTGTGGAAGTGACCTTTCAAAGATGATATTAAATAATATTGGTATTCAGGCTATCCTACCAGTATTATAAATGTGAAAGTTTGGATGTTTGTTACACAATCACGCAAAAACGGCTCAACGAATCTGCATGAAATTTGGCACGCAGATAGTTTATAACCTAGATTAACAAATAGAATACATTTTGTCCCGTTAGTACGTTCCTGTGGGATAATTGCCGGGCTCCACACGTGCGGAGCCGCGGGCAAATGCTAGTTTCTTCATATAGAAGATAATGTTTTAAAATTAAAATCCGTGTAGCGAAATATCATGCGAGTCAGTTGAATTAAACTACTGCGGTTTCGCTGCCATGGTTTCGCGGCGGAGGTGAGATACCCACCACTATGCGAGCATGTTAGAGTATGGTTTTAAATACTTATTATCGATCAATCAATCTGCCTAGCCTTTTCCCAACTATGTTGGGGTCGGCTTCCAGTCTAACCGGATGCAGCTGAATACCAATATTTTACATGGAGCGACTGCCTATCTGACCTACACAACCCAGTTACTGGGTAATACGATAGCCCTTGGTGAGACTGATTGTCAGACTTTCGGGCTTCTGACGACCCGTAACGACTGTCAAAGATCCACGAATGACAACCGGGACCAAGGGCTTAACGTGCTTTCCGAGTCTCGGTATGAAAAGATCGTCACCCATACACAGACCAACCCCGTCAAGCGTAGCTTAACCTGATGGATCGAACCGTGCGGCTGTTATTACTTAGCCACGAGCTCCTCTTACTAAATTCTTATTAGTGAGTGCATTAAAAAAGAAAGTTAAAGTTCTAGCCTAGTCCATAGCCTGTCAGTCCCTTTGTACAGACGCCAGCACATCAAGCTATTACAATCTGTCAGATTTCTTTAATAGATTTTCGACTTTATTGCTAAAGCATTAGGTTCAAGGTTGATAGGGAAAATCTGACAGTTTCGGGTAGGTTGACCTGCTGGCGTCTGTACTATCATATTTTTCTTGCCGTGAAAAACTATGCTTTATTCGCCGTGTGTAGGCACGGTGCTGCATTATGGATCACTATGGAAGCTTGTTTTTTCTTCGGCGCGCGGGGCAGTTTATTCACCGTACCGTGCGCTGTACAAAGCGCCTAACTGTGTGTACTCGTACATGTGTAAATCCTACTACAGGGTTATTTGTAAAACACCAGCAACCTCTTAAGGGGTCATTGTACTCATCATTATGAACAACTTTCACTATGGGACCAAACTTGAAATCGCGAAAAAAAAAATCGGCTGTTCAGCCATAGTGAAAGTTGTTCATAATGATGAGTACAATGACCCCTTAAGAGGTTGCTGGTGTTTCACAATTAACCCTGTATAATATTATAAACACGAAAATTTGTGCGGATGGATGGATGGATGGTGGTTACTCTTTCACGCAAAAACTATAGAACACACCTGGATAAACACACAGAATACTTTTTATCCCGATATTCTTACGGGTTCAAGACTGTTGGTGAAACTACGGGGCGTACTAACAGCGCCCCGTAGTTTCACCAACAGTCTTGAACCCGTAAGAATATCGGGATAAAAAGTATTCTGTGTGTTAATCCAGGTGTGTTCTATAGTCTCTGCGTGAAAGAGTAACAACCATCCATCCAGCCATCCGCACAAACATACATAAATAAGGAGGAGGTTCTAAATTATTGTTTTGAATTAAATGATTATTTTGTTTTTGTATATTTCAAATTGTAAAACAGTGTTATGAAGAAATAACTATCCCATCAAAAAGTATTTTAAACAATCAATAAGATAAATTCCAGTATCCAATTATGTTCTAGTTTCATGAAAAGACTTTTAGGCTTTGTAAAGAAATTGTAAGGATGAAATTGAGTTTATTTGTTAATAATAATAATTAAGCATAATATAGAGGCATTGAGAAACGTTTGAAATAAGGCAGCTGTAATAATCTGTATTAAGGCGAAAGCGCAAGGTATAGCCCGCGAAATTCAAATTTTCTTACGTTTTTTGCAATTTACAAGTCAGTATTCTATTGTACGTTGAATAAAATGTAATTCGCGGCCGTAACAAGTATGTATTTACATAATTATAATCATTAAAGTGATCAATACAACTCTTTAAGACCAAGTAATCCTAATGAATGACTATTTCATGAAATCATGGCATTTGAGGATTATACTTATTTAAGAAGTTGTATTACTGATTCTAATGATAATAATTCTGTAAATACATGTTTGTTACGGCCGCAAATCATACTTTATTTAACATACAACTTAATACCGACTTGCAAATAGCAAAAAACTTAAAAAAAATAGAATTAATTTCGCGGGCTAACCTGACGCTTCTCCCTTAAATTCCCTCTTATAATCCTAATTAAATAATCTAATTGCTATCAGAAAAAGGGTGGATAAATTGAAGAATACATACTTCAGGGAGGAACTGAATTAATTATTTTAACTTCAATAATTTCAAGTGAGTTAGTAATAATACTTGAGTAGGAAGCTTTTTCGAGTGAATGCTGCTACGCCGAAGAAGTAAGCCGATTAAAATCCCCAATGAGACTTATATGGGGTGACACACGGTGGTTTTCAATGAACAGCCTTATTTGTTTTATTTGTGTTTTGTTTTATTTGTGGAAGGATTTTGCTTTCAGCTCTGATTTGGAAGACTTCTTGGGTTCGTTGAAAATACTAATCAATGTAAAAAAGGTTTAAAATAACGGAGCCATATTTTATCAAAGCTGATATCAGACGGTTTACTTTTCATTATTTTTTTTAAGTGAAACGTCCGAACATAAAATGAATCAAAAGTGAAAAATAGATTAATTAGTGAACCGATCCAATGATGTTGGATTCCATCACCCGCCTACCGGATAATCGAAGAATTAAATGAAAGGAGCAGATGAACATTCATTCCCATATAATTTTGTCGGTGTCATGTGAACGTGGAATGAATAAAAAAACCGGCCAAGTGCGAGTCGGACACGCACACGTCCGTATTACCGTACAATATTAAAATTCATCATTACATATTTTTTTAAATACTTCAGTTAAAAAAAAACAAGTTTATTGTATGGGGGCGGGGGGGGGGGGGGGGGGGGGCTCCTCTTTAATATTTAACTTTACTTTTATTATTTGTTGTTATAGCGGCAATAGAAATACACAATCTTTTTTTTTTCGTGATTTCAGTAAGTAGTCCTGTATAATGTTAATTATAACATTATAATGTAATGCAGTCAAAAATGTAAAAACTGGCGTATATTGATACCCTAGGTTTAAAGCGATAAAACATATATTATCTCAGTCATAACATCACGCATTGTTTCCCCGAAGGGTTAGGCAAAGGTGCACCTATACTGCCGTCATAAGGAAAAAGACGTATCTGGCATTTTTTTTCTAAATACAGTTATTTACATATTCGGATTCAGCAAAAAAGACGCATCTACCAGTATTTTTAAATGGGCGTTAACTTAACGAAAACCTAATAATTCTTACTATTAAAAGACGCATCTGCCTTTGTATCTTATAGTTTAAACAGCACAAAATATTTTGTTTATCTGTAGATACGTCCTTTTTTCTTATGGCGGCAGTATTGTACACCCACATTTCGCCAGACATTGGAATAGATAATTGAAAACAACAAACCTAGATTTCTTAACTTAACTTTTCATTTAGCATTTAATACCCAAAACTGACAGTAAAACATTTAGTAACACATTGAATTTACTTCAAAGACTGCTAAATCGTTGTATTACGAGTAATATTTGCAAAGTTAAAACAGTAATTGCACAAAATATAATATAACAAACACAAAGGACTAATTAAGTGCATTGTTCTGAAAACGCAAAGTTCAAAAGAACCATTTTGAATTTCAATGCTGTTATAATTTTGTCTTCACCTGAAAATTGCAACATTTTTAGCAACTTTAGTAGACAGTTTGGAATTTACGATAGTGTTTGTAATTGTGAGACGTGTGTTACCAACATAACAACGTTATTGCTACTTATAGCAAGCACAGAAAGCTTGTAACAGTTTATTTAAAAGACGGTGGAAAGATTTCATATTTCAATTTCCTAAGTGAAATGTTGTGTTTTAAAAGCTGTATTTTTTATATATCGATGGTCTAGAAGAGAAATGTCCTAAGTGAAATTTTTTTAACATTTAAATGCCAAATGTAATACAAAAGCATGCTGCACCGTTTGGCATTTAAATGTTAAAAATTACAAGTTTTGCACTTAGCACGTTTGTCTTCTAGTCGATCGATATTTTCATCACAATTTGCCTATCTCTTCAGCGTGCAGTCAATTATGTCTACAATAATAATTGTTTGATGTAGGTCTCATGTGTAATTTGGTCACGAACTTATCGTTATACAAGCTTCCGCCCGCAGCTTCACCCGCGTGGATGTTGGAAATTATTTCACGGGAATGTACAGTCACGAACCGGGATTGTTAAGCCACTAGCTTATCAACTTAACTTGGTTGTGTTATACGAATGCCGCCCGTGAAATTTGACATGTGACATTTCAATAACGAAAAACGGTCGGCATTTGTGTAACACAACCAAGTTAAGATGATAAGCTAGTGGCTCAACAATCCCGGTTCGTGACTGTACTACCGGGATAAAAAGTATCCTTTGTATTAAACCAGCTTATAAACTATCTGTGTCCTAAAGGAGACGGGGATTTCTGGGCCTAATTGTAATAAGTTGAGGTATGGTTTAAAAAAAGGGTTGTATTTTTCTATTTCAAAATCTGAAAAATCAGCCCAATTTACAATCTGGGAATTGAGAAATCCAAAAATTAAGTTTAAGGTGACGAATAAAATGAAATATCGATTAAATTATAATTGATTAAAAGCTCATAATATTAAAAAAATTGCTTTAACCAGATGATTGATTGAACTAAAATAGTTAAATCTATTAGAATTAACTTGTTATATAGTTTAAACAAATTAAATATCTACATATACTAAAGATAAATCTTAAAATCGATTCATGTATGTTAATCGATTATTGTATTTTTAGTCTGTGCTGACATCCATAACATTGACAGACAGCTGTGACACTCACTCACTCATTTCGTATCGTTTAGTGCGAGTACGTTTTGAGTGTGTTTCCTCCCACGTTTTATTCATAATTTCCTCGACCCCTGCTTTTTTTCTACTGACTTCTGATCTTGCTTCTTGTGCGACCCTTGCTACCATACCGGACACGGAGAACCCCGCTTATACATTGGACTTGGACTTGTTATTTTGGATTTTACGACCGGCCTACCGATTGGATGTTGACACCATGGCTCCTTGTGTAAATTGTGGCTTAGTGATTAGTCGCTGTAATACACTAGGTCATCGAGCTTTAGATGACGAAATGATATTAGCAGTGATTCGTCAATGGTGTGCACCACAATCTGTAAGTACTTACTCATTTCCTGTTTTTTAGTTCACCAGCATCTACCATGCTGGCTATCTAGGATATCTGATATTTAAAACTTTTGCCAAGATGACATTCTAATAACAGTTGAAGATGAATAAAAAATACTAATGAAAAGCGATTTTTACTTTTAAGTATCACCTCCTTGCCTTTATTGATTTTTATATCATTGTTTTTCATAACTTCCTCCCACTCTACAAATATAATTAACATTCTAAATAAAAGAAACAAATGACGTTCTCACTTCAAAAATCAGCTGTTAGCCTGTTAAGTGTAGGTTGATACATAACCTCACTTTTACAAAATCTCTTATAACTCAGCTCTCAGATTGCTAAAATCCGCAAAATTTTCAGTGATGGTCCGATAATATAGTAGGTATCAATTGACACTAATTTCATCTTTTTATATCCAGGCCCAAGATTGTATGAAAGCGTATCCGTCTCCTTTCGTCCAAATCCGTTCAGCCGTTATTGCGTGATTCGAGTAACAAACATCCAACCAAACATACAAACTTTCACATTTATTATTATAAATGTGAAAGTTTGTATCATCATCAGTAGGATGTATTTCAACAGAATTTAAAAAAATATAAAAAGTTTTAAGTAGGTAACGTTGGACGAACAAAACGTCCGTATGTCACACAAGTTGAGATGGAACCGTTCTGCTTTCGTAGTTGTATAAAACCCTATTTTATAACGCATAAATTTTGAATACTTAGGGGAACTTTGTTCCCTATATTTAACTTATATCAGCCATGATTAAGTATTCCTTTGATAAAATATTTTATTGGATTTGGTACCTAAGTACTGATTTCGCACAAAGGCTAAAGACAGCTCTAATAACTGCAATTCTCAGTCACAGGATAAAATCAAGAAGTTATCATCTTTTTGGTGGCAGGCCATAGTAAAATAGGTTTTAAATGTTAAGGAGCTAAGTCGAATTCTCATTTCATAAGAAATTAATTACATTTTGCTTGAGACCTCTCTGAGAATTCAATTCCCTTGATATATCAAAATCAAACTTATAAATTGATGAAAGTGACTATCATATTGTTACTCGTATGGAGAAGATGATTACCAGATATAATACATTATCAACTAGTACTAGGGATATAGTGACAGTTAAGCTGGATTTACATTACGAAAGTTGTTGGACAAACTAAGTTATTCATTGATAGTCTCACGTGTGAATAATTATATTGTTACATGTCAAACTATCAATTAATAACTAAGTTTATACCACTAGTTAGCCGGCCTTATACTAGTAATAAATTATGCACAAATAAATAAATAAATAAAAAAATTACCTAAGTATTTAAATTATTATATGTTGCTTTTGGGTCACCATTTTTGAGCTGTCATAACAAAAGCCTACGATGCCATGTAGCCATCCAACCTAGCTTAAATATAAAATATTAATATAGAATACATATAATTATTATAATCATTATTCACACACGGTCATCTGATCTCAAGCACGTACTATATATCAGTTATATACACTACTTTTTTTTTGTAAATACATACCTAAATAGTAAATTACACCCAAACTCAGAACAAACATACATGTTCATGCACACAAATGTTTGTCGTGTATGGGAATCGAACCCACGACCAGCGGCATGATAGGTGGTATCTTAACCAACCACGCCATCTGGCCTGTCATAAAGAACGTAAAACTCTGCTTACCTTTTAAATCGAAAATTTGTTTAGACGGCAAAATCTTCTGCTTGATAGTGTGGTGTGTCACGGTAAATTCTAATAGAAAACAACGCGACGTATCAAACACTAAAATTTCGTACAAAATCAAAGATAGAATCGAAATAAAAAAGACTACATAAAATATATAAAAAAAACACACAACACAAAATATGTAATAACTAAAATTTTAGTCACATTGCTCGGCCATTTGTCTCACAACTGAGAAAAAAATAATGACATTGAAAAGTCACGGTTTTATGATTCAATATGTTTCATCTTTAGTTGCCAGTGTCAGTTTTGTTTATCAAAGGATTTAATCGCTATTAAAATTTTATTAAACTTTTTATAAAAACTCTTTGACTAGATAGCTACAGTTAGTACAGTCCGCGAGACCTAAGCTGAGCTTTGCATTCTTTGTGAGTGATCACCAGTACAAGAGGTGAAGTATGGAAGGTACGTGGCGGAGTTGCGTCACGCGAGGGTTGCAGGCCGATTGCCAAATAGTGGTATAAACCGGTTTAAACCAAGCAAAGGACGCGTCGCGCTCTAGGCTGATGTCACACCTATACTATCTATGTGCACTCACACAAATGCAAAGCTCAGCTTAGGCCTCGCGGACTTTACCTACCTATTTTGCTAAAAAATTATGTTATGTAAGGTCATATAGTTCTCGTCATGTAAGTTTGCCGCTCTGAAGTAGGCTACAAATGACTGCGCAGCAGTCAATATCTATACTAAAACAGCAGCGCGCCAAGCCATGCGCATCGGATAGCCTGGTTTCAGAGCGGCAAACTTACATGACGCGAACTGTAGTTAACTTGTAATGATTTCTAAGCACGAGTACGCTCTAACTTTCCATGTTGTTAAAAAAAAAATGTTGGTAGGTAAATCAAATAGAAAAATCGGTCAAGAGCGTGTTGGAGACCACGCACAATGAAGGGTTTCGTAGTTGAGATGAATTTATCCCAAGAACAAACTTAACATTGTAGTTGAAAAACATGTTCTCCCATACATTCCAACTACAAATGTCCATAGTTAAACGAAAAGGATCCAACCCACATTACATCTAATGTGGGTTGGATTTTTTTTTGTTTAACTATGGATAAATGTAAGTTTGTACGCACAATATTCAGAGATTTAGCAAGTTGTTTTAAGACCGATGGTCTTACTTCTTATAGGTTTTTCTGTAATCTATAGGTATTTAACTATTTTTTTTATTTTTCATAATTTTAGGCTCAGTACTTTCGGAGATAAGGGGGGAATGTCGTCTATTTTCTTAAATAACTTTAAAATGATTTATAATACAATTATAAAAAATATATATTTGAGACTATCACTGTAAGACCATTCATTTGATATGTCACACGGTATAATTTGCAAAACTTTTTTTTTAAATTTTCTAATTTGCCCCCTAAAATTGACCCCCATATTGAAAATTCATTTATTTAGGTACGTTACACGTCCGTGTTTGGGTCACAGAAATACGTACGTGTACCAAATTTCAGCTTAATCGGTCGATTAGATTCGGAGCAAATTGGCTGTGACAGACGAACAGACAGACAGACACACGAGTGATCCTATAAGGGTTCCTATTGAGGTACGGAACCCTAAAAATATACAATAACAACAAAAACACCTAGTTTCATTCTAGTTTCGAATATTGTAAACTAATCCTCTGAACAGATTTTCAGCAGTATCGTCTGTATTGGGATTAAATAAAAAAGAGCCGGATTTTTTCAGCGCACGAAAATGCAAATCGAACGTACCCATCTTTATAAAAATGCAAAAACGAACCATGAAGTTTATAATCGTATTTTATCAAAGTCAAATCGTGTTTCAACATTGTGAAAGCTTTGGGGTTTGGGGTAGTGAAAGATGAGCTGTGCTATGCGAGTGCGTATCATTGATTTCAGAGCAATGACGTGCTATTTTTGTGGCTATAGCTAGTAAGGTTGTGACCAAGGTTGTGTGTGAAAGTTGTGACCTGGCACTGACATAGGTACTTGTTGTAATGGTTAGTATACATGGTGCGAGCTAGCATGCGAGTCGGCCTACCGAGTAACTACAGCGCAACAACTCGCACTGTGTGGACGTATCATACGAGTTACTCCAGCACATAACTCTCAAGAGACTAGGTAGCTATTCTCATAATGAAAACAGCCAATGCAAGCCGAGCTACAGAATTTCGAGTACACAGAGTGAGCAGCTGTCTACTGTCTGGTCAGCAGCTCGCACTGTGTAAACTAGCCATAACACTTACGTAGTGTGAATGGTTTAGCGATTGTAATGCTATTCATATAATATTATCTGAGTTGAGCTGCACGATTACTGACAAATGCGTGCACTGACTGGACAGGTCCACTTGTGTGGTTCTTTCCTCAAAAGACTATTTCAGGCACCGATCTACATGGTCTTCACATCGCACCTTCGGTAAGACAAGGCCATAAATGTCAAAATTTCAAACAGTCGGTTAAATATGTCAAACTGATTTAAAAATACCCTTTTATTTGGAATCACAAAAGTATAGGGCTTATTTCATGCAAAGATCAATCAGTTCATGGTGGTAAGATGGTATGAGCAGAATAATACGGTATTTAATGTAAAAAAAAACTTAAAATGGCTCTCCTGTAAAATCATAAAAAGTGCATTTGTGCCCTTGTCTTACCGAAGGTGCGACATGATCTAACCAATGTCTGAACTTTAAAAGTGACTGTGACCTCTGAGTTTCTTTCGGCCTTTCTTATCAGAGCAGTCGGATAGGAAACGCCAACCTGATGTAGTTTTAAAAATATGATTGATATGTAAAAGTGTTTGTCCAAACCTACTTACAGAAATAAAATCATTTATCATACCTAATCCTTTGTCATAAAACTGGAAAGTCAATAAATATGCCTAATAATAATTTGACGCTTGAAAAGCAACATTTACCAAATGACATGTTGGCATATTACACTAGAGAATTTTAAAGTATTTTTTTTATCGTAAAAATTTACATACTAGTCGTAACTACTTGATTCCAAAGAATTTTAAATGCATTAAAGGCTTAATAAACTGGCATTTAAAGATTATGCACTTTTTCAATATATTATAACTCATTATCGCCCACCATGTGGCTTGGTAATTCTTGCCTTTCAAGCCTCAACATGCAGTCGCAATAGGTGGCCAGATCGATGATTAACCTGAACTTAAACCTTGCTGCATGACTGGCTAAATGTTTTGACCATATATAGCTATTGTTACGTAGTTTGTGGTGAGACGAGAAAGAATAATTTTAAACATGAAAAAATACTTTGTGAGACTCGAGAGATCTGCATTAGAAAAACATGTCACAGATTAGGCACCAAGAGGCAGTGTATGTAGGAAAACACAGTAAACCAAAATAAAGGAAGAAAAAGATACAAATTTTCAAGCCTGTTGTTATTGAAGATTGGGGATGCCAGTAAAGAAAGTGTGGTGGCGGACGATGAAAAAGCACATTTTTTCGAGCACAGTTACCTTCGCTAGCACTGGAATCATAGCTTTCCACCTGACCTGATTGCATCGCAAATTGTTCATGAATAAATAATATCGAGACAGTATACTTAAGGGGAATCACTCTAACAAAACTGATTGTGTATGTAACGTAATTTCTTTTCTTTGAAACGTTTAACGTACTTTATTTTATAAATAGGAGCAAACGTACGCTTTTAGCGAATCCCTTTGGTATTTTGTAGTCCATTAAGTCAGGTTTAGATTCCATTTACGAAAATTTTACATTTTTATGAAGTATTTTCCGTGGTGTTCGTATATAATATGTTAGAAGTACACGTGTTTTTTATGTGCTAACTGAACTATGATTTTTAATTTCTATTTTGCGTCTGCATATTTTGCATGTTCTATCTTGAAATTCAATTAACTAACTTAACCAATAAAGCCCGCTGGTCTAGTGGTCGCGAGCGCTACTGCTGAGCATGTGGTCCTGCCTAGGTTCGATTCCCAGGTCGGGCAGTGTTATTGGCTTTTTCCATCAAGAATTTCTCAGTGGCAACCCGGAGTCTGGATTTGTGTATTTATTTTAAAAAAAATTCATTGAGTCTCAAAATCACAAAGAATGTGCGCAATATGGATGGAGTAATGGCCGCTATCAAGAAGTGTCTTGATGCTGCGTAAGGCGTGCGTGATCCATCGCCATCCGTTTGATGTCCTCCACGGCCAGGATGGATGAACAGCAGCGCATGAAGCATCGATGGCAATAATCGATGGCATGAAGTTTTTTTTTTCTCCGTTGCTGTAATTGCTGTATAGCGTTCCATTGGGAGGATAAATAAATAAATATATAATTGTGCTCGATTGATGGCTGTGGGCTCGCCCCCTATTAGATACAAATATATAAAATTAAAGTATGTAATGTCAAAACAGCATTTTACCAATGCATATGAAAGTATATACGGTACTTATAACATTTTTTTTTTTAAATTATTTTTATCTGTCTGTCTGTCTGTTTGTTCCGGCTAATCTCCAAAACGGCTGGACCAATTTTGCCTGGACTTTCACTGGCAGAGAACCGATGTCCCCCTCCGGTGGGTTCCCGCATTGTTGAGGCGGGCGGGGACCCAAGGTGAAGCTAAGAGGAACCCGAGGAGAGGCCGCTCGTCAGGGCTTTTCCCAGGAAGCCGACGACGTAGTGGGCAACAGGTAGGTTGCGGTGCCGCTTGGGCAACATCGCAACTGAGGCGGGCCGCGAGTTCGTATGGGAGGCATCGCTGCTGAGAGTTGGAGGCCGCGGCGGGAGAGGAGTGCCGGTATTACGGTGCGCCGCTCACCGTACCTTCCGTGGCCTTGACGGGGTCGCCACCGTCTGATGGCGGACGCGGTGGGGCCGCAGGGAAGGAGGGGTGTAGTTATTTCGTTGGCCGCTCTCCCTATCCTCTGCGGCCGAAAAGTGGTAGGAGGCCGGGCCACTGACCTGACTGGTCGCAGGGGGACCAAGGGTGCCTAGACACGGGGTCGTCTAGTGCCCACTGGTTTGGTCCATGGGGTGGTCACGGCGCACAATATGTACCGGTGATGGGGGGTGCTCTCCAGAGGAGGATCCGGTGACGGACAGTCGCGGCGGGTTCGCGGTGAGTGCTAACGCGTGCCCGTGTTCCCGCCACAAGCGGCAGAGGAGGGCACCGTGGAGTTTTAGTAGGTTGGAGTCCCACATAACTGCACTATCTCCCCGTGATAGTGCAGTATGCATGAGCAATTCTCCAAGCAAAAAAAAAGATAACTGATGTTATAAGGAGTAACTAAGGCTACTTTTATTTTAGAAACATAATTAGGGTTCCACGCAACAAAATTAAAACCCATGAAATTGTGAACAAAACCCGATTCATATGGGGAAGTATTAACTAATACGCGGGCGAAGCCGCGGGCAACAGCTAGTATGTACTAAAAAAAAATGAAAAAAAAAAAAATCCCTGAAGGGTTAGGCCTTCAGGGATTTTTTTTTTTTTTTCATTTTTTTTTTTTTGTGGATGGGAAATCATCAAATAACTTCTCCCGCTCTGGGTGGAGCGGAAGGGCGTGTCAGACTTCTACTGACTAAAACCCACCCGTGTTACTTCAGTTGCCTATGCCAGGGCCACGGTATCTTTTTCAAACAACCCGCGACCCCAGCGGCATCGGCCCTATTGGATCCCATGTTTTGCTGACATCTCTTTGAGGCGCGCGTGGAACACAACGCGCCGTCGACCCAGGACTGGTCCTCACCGGACGGCGAGCTACCCACTACTCACCGTCCGCAAGCCCGCGCCTACGGTGGCCGGGAATCGGCTATCGATTCCCGCCGCCCAGGGTGTCTCCTGCGGCGACTGAGGGCGTGAGGCTGCCTCTCCCTCACGCGTTCCGCCTCCTCCTTCGCGAGCATTACCGCTTCGCAGAAGGAGGTGACGGCCTCCCATGCACTCTCGCTCCGCACCATGGCCTGGACCAGGCTCGGACGCGAGAGATCGCCGCCGCCGATCGCCTCCGTGAGAACACGGCGGTGCTCTGCCCAAGCCGGGCAGACCTCCACTGTATGCTCCACCGTGTCCTCTGGGAAACCGTATAAACTTTCATATGTGTTTATTTTATATATATTTATAAAAAGTAGTTATTTTGAAATTACAAACAGATACTTCAATTTTATTTATTTGTAATATGTAGTAATCAACGATGTATAAAACAACTAGTGCTCTGAGTAGTTTGGGATCAGATGACCGTGTGTGAATATTGTCCCAGGATATTAATTTTATTAACTTGAAATAAACCTTCCTAGACGTTGAGTTATAAACCTGTCATAACAGTAGGAAAGGCAATATAAAATATTGAATAGAAAAGTCTAATTTTAGAACGGCAATGTAGGCGACTTCACTGGCGCCTGAGTGAATTATTGAAAAGGTTGTAATTCAGCCGACATGCTAGTCTGATGTAACTCATGCATGGCTGTCATAGTTCGAAGCTGCTTCAATTTTTAATGTCTAAACTAGTCTAGACATAATTATTTCACCACGGTAAGGTAAACCACAAGTTAGAGCTTAACAGAACAGTCTAACTTGGTCTGATTCTAGAGAAATCTATGTTCAAATAACAAAAATATAGGTACCTATTTCCCAGACATATAATTATGATGTAGTACGGAACCGTTAGTGCACGAGTCCAACTAATACTTGGATTTACTGATTAATTTTTTTTAATGTTTATTCGTACGTAATATAATTATCGCATCAAAAACACAACATGTATAAAAATGCACAAGTCTCGCAACGCAGTTTTTCTGCCGTAAAAAGTTATGAAATCGAATGTAAACCAAGTCGGTTAATTCAGTACCTATCTACGGGAGCAGCTATCCAACCACTTTGTCATAAATTGATACCTTGTTAGTTAGCCAACAACATTTTATAGTAACCATATCAATATAACATTTCCTTATTTCTTTAATAAGTAGAGTGACTTGGCAATTGCACACCGCAACATAATCTACTGGGTAATTTCAATAGTCCTCCATATAGGTACTTTCAAACAAATAAAAACAAAGCGCTAATATTGGATAGATTTTGTTTTGTGTAGATTATGTTGCCGTGTGCAATTGCCAAGTCACTCTATTTATTAAAAGAATGATGAATATTGATGTCAGAAAATATACCACGGGAACCTACTACCGGGATTGAAAGTACACTACTTATCTGTTGATCCAGGTAAACAATCTATTAATTCCGTAATATAATACATTGTTTTCATAAACTGTACCTATTGATTTACGCGGCGCGCCCCAATAAAGCTCCTAGTCGGCATGATTTTTTCCGACATCTTCAACAATTATCGTCATATTTCAGCCAATTTATACAAAAACTTAATGAATTATACACCTAAACCTAGCAGGTTAAGGTTTTCTTTATTGGACCGAGTGGTTCATAAAGACATGAATCACTCCGTCCAATGGGGAAAACCGTATGAAAATCTAAATAAAACCTCTAGCTAGCTTTACTTGCTACCTTTTTAAGGCATACTGTTAGAGCATCTACACTGGGAATCTGTGGACTAGTCACACCAAAAGGTTGCTAGATAGCCTGCGTATCCAGTATAATAATATCTTCAGGATGATGTTGGGGCTGCCTCGTTTCTGTAGTGCGTCAGGGATGCTCGCGCTATATCACACTGATGGCTTTCATGCCGTCTTTCGCAAAAAAACGGCATCCCTAATCCGCAGAATGCGTGGCAGCTGCAATAAAATCCTGATGACTGTAGCGGACAGGATCTCATCCCCTCTGCGGAGGTCGTTAGTTCGCCGAATCATTTAGTTTTGTAAGTTTATTATTATTTTTTGTCGTGTACCTACGGATTTCTAACTATCTGAAGTAAAGAATATTTTATTTTATTTTTTTATTTTATAAACCACTCTTGACACCGTGGTTTTGTGAACGTATAAGTAGTTTACTACTTACCAAGTACCAGTAGCGTAAAATCGTAATGCGATAGAAATTTGATCCAAAACAGACAATGTACATTTGCGATGCATAACTGGAGCTAGAGTAGGGCTGATGATATCTCTCAGGTGCATCATAGTGTTCTTATCAAAGCGATATCTCAATTTAAATTCTTCATCTGTAAACAATTAGAAAGGATTTCTTCTACGTTTTAAGTTTCTGGATAGGTACGGATATATTAAAAACTAGCATTTGCCCGCGCTTTTGCGGTTCGAATGTCGGAAAACTATATGTATAACCCATCCTCTTGAATCAAAACCGCATTAAAATCCGATCAGAAGTTTTTGAGATCATCGCGAACATACAGACAGACGTGGCGGGGGACTTTGTTTTATAATATGTAGTGATAAACTTCAGTACTTCCAAATCAGACTGTGATGAGCTGCTGGTATTTTATGCTAACACTCATTGTTTTCTCCTTTGAATAATTAATACCTATCTATATAGCCTTCACTGGTAATTTAATAAAAGTAGGTATGTTTGACCTAAAAGTTTGCTAAGAAATGAAAAGTCAAATAGTTATGGAACAGATAAACGGCCAAAATTTGTCAGTTAAGTTAACTTAAGTTTAAACGGAGTCTATCATTCATTGCGGTATTCAGAAACGCACTTTCACAAGTTATCGAACCAATAGCGCTATTGAATAGATAAACCACCGTTAAAAGTGCCTCAGAAACCGGCCATCAGAGGCTTTTATGTATTGATTTTTGACGGTAAATGCATCTAAGTCTATTATATTCAGAAATTGCAGACTCTTGCGCTTTAATATGATCAAAGTTGACATTTATTAGATGTAAACCGCCTAGACTCGAAAGTGCCACATACGCTTGACCACTTGTGAATACTGAAGAACCAATGTCCATCAATACACTATTTAAACTTAGCCCTTGACTCTTATGTATCGTAATAGCATAGGCTATACATATTGGAAACTGTGCGCGATAAACATAAGCAATTCCAATGAAGTCCATTTGGGAACTGTAAAACTCTGACATTCCGAATCTTTAGTCCCATTTTCTAGATATACAATCTGAATAAGTAACTTTGTAATTACATACAATTTATTGAGATTTATATAGGATTACAAAGTTACTTATTCAGATTGTATATCTAGAAAATGGGACTAAAGATTCGGAATGTCAGAGTTTTTTCTTGCTTTGTAGGCAATAACTGAGCTCAAAATTTGGAGCTTGTGGGTCTGCTAGAAGTACCTTAAAATTTTGATGATCTGTGAGTCAGTGAGCCAGTGACAAAATCAAGGAACTTTGACTTGCAATAATTCTTAAACTACGGGTTCAAATTTAATGTTATTTGGAAACATATCTATAAATGTAATGTTATCTTGGTCACTGAAAATTTTGAATTTCTAGTTTTTTCCACAACGAAGTTACAGGTAGTCGAAAATAGCCCGTATGGCTTCGAGAAACGATGGCACGGCCGTGCTTTAGTTTTGCTCGACTTGGCGGTCGCACTTCCGTGCCCCCAGATTCATAAAATCAATTTATTCAAATAATGACGTACCTAATGACGAAAGGAAAAGCAATATGAAATATGGAATAGAAAAGTCTAATATTAGACTAGCATTGAAGGGCACCATTGACGACCTAGTGAATTATTGAAACGGTTGTAATGCAGCCGACATGCTAGTCTGATATAAGTGACTCATGCATGGCGAAGCTGCTTCAAATTTTAATGTCTAGATTGGTCTAGACACAATCATTTCATTAACGTATAATCGACCGCAAGGCATTGAGAACTCTTAAAACCAAACTTACTGCTACGAAATTAAAGCACTGTCTAAGGGGTCCCAGAAACGATCAAATGCCATTTTATATTGAAGTAATATGTGAAGGTGAAGAGTATGTGTGAAGATGATTAGGAATAGGCCAGACGGCGTTTTCCTAGAGTGTTGGACCCGTATGCATAACTGCGGGTCTGATGCTGTAGGAAAATATATGAATTAGAATAATTGTCATTAAGTATAGGTACTAACATAGTGACGTAAGCTGTATTACTAACAAAGAGCTATGGAACAAGTGTCTGAAATAAAAGTTTTATTATTACTATTATATTAATATTGTCAATCGCTTCAATTGCTTTTGGTTAATGATATTGTTTTACACAATAATCATATTTTTAAAAAATAGATGATTTCGGCGTTTCCTACTCACTGCTGCTGCAAAATCACGTAAAAAATGACAATTGAAATTGATTGTTTCAGGGACCTTTTAGTTAAAGTATAACCATTGACGTGTGGTTACCTGTATCTTTATTAAAAAAAAAAAAAAAAAAAAACATAACACTTACCCAAATGAACGGGAGCAGTTTGAAAACTTGGTACCTCAGCAATCATTAGTTGGGATCATCAGAAGTCGTTAAGTTAGAAATCGTAGTCGGATCGTAGTCGTGTCGTACAGCATTTTAAACTCACGTTGCGATGCACACCTTACTTGTGGTTACTAAGTGTACTAACACGATGTGAATGTGTGCGTGAAGACGAGTAGCGTCAGCACATATACACACATAATACTAACTTCGCTTTTGTCTCGGAGGGTACTGAGAGCTCCTGCGCTTACACACACATTCACAGCGTATTTGTACACTTGGTTCAATCAATTCAATCTGCCTAGCCTTTTCCCAACTATGTTGGGGTCGGCTTCCGATTCCAGTCTAACCGGATGCAGCTGAATACCAGTATTTTACATGGAGCGACTGCCTCCATAACCCAGTTACTAGGTAATACAATACCCCTTGGTAAGACTGGTTGTCAGACTTTCGGGCTTCTGACGACCCGTAGCGACTGTCAAAGATCCACGAATGACAGGTGGGACCAACGGCTTAACGTCTGTGGATGGTCACCCATCCACAGACCAACCCCGGCAAGCGTAGCTTGACCTGATGGATCGACCCATGCGGCTGTTATTACTTAGCCACGAGCTCCTCATTTGTACACTTGGTAACCACAATAAAGCGCGCGTCGTTTCGTGAGAGAAAAATCGTAAATTGTGTTTCAGAAAGATAACGCGATCTCATAAACCACGTTTAAGAGCTGTCGGTGTCATTATTTTCTTTGGAATAATGATACTGACAGCTCTCAAACTCGGTTTTGATGTGCTGATTGCGTTCAGTTTAATTGATGAAATCCGTACTTAGGTTTATAATCACCACACATCACTAAACGCGTTTAACGCTAAACGAATTGAAAACATCGCTCGATTTCTTTCAGTCGTTTGAAGATGACAGAGACAGAATGATGTTCGAACTATCTTTAGGGTTAAACGCGTTTAGTGATGTGTGGTGAAAATGAGCTTTAGGGCTGTGTTCACCAACATTCAAATTGTTAGGTAATAATTAAACAGTTGGTTTATGTCAAATTTCCGTTTAAAAGCCGGTGAACTCCGTCCTTAGACCGAGATATTTAAACGACACTTTGATAATTGTTAACTGCACTCAAACTACTCCGATTAGCTGTTGATAAATCATTCAACCAATCAAAGTAGTTTACGCGCACGTGAAAATTTGTTAATTAATTTTGCGATAATTTTCACTGAGGGCCTGAGTAGTTCGATTTAACTGACTCGCATCATGTTCCGCTACTCGAATCTCAGCGGAACATTCTGCGGTTTCACGGCGGAGGTGTGCTACAAGAAACTGGCCCTTAGCACGTGCTTTGCTAGATTGGCGGTTTTGCGACAATGAAAGGAATAACGATTAGCCAAGTAGGTACTTGCTAGCCAAATAGACTCTTAGCACACCTCCGCCGCGGAACAATAGAAGCCAAACCGCAGTGGTTCAATTCAATTGACTCGCATGATGTTCCGCCACTCGACTAGCGGAACTTCAGCGGAACATTAGCGAAACATCATGCGGTTTCGCGGTTTCGCGGCGGAGATGTGCTAAGGTCCTAAGTAACGAACTGGACCTAGATCGCGGCCTTAGTCCCTCTTAGTTACAACGTTCTCTTTAAAACTAAATAAGATTAGAACTTGATCTCTATCTGATTCAATTTCAAAGAATTATTCAGTCGAGAGCATCAAAATTGAAAACGTAATTTAATCTCTTATCTATTTCATGATTTAAAATGGATAAAGTTAAGCATTAAGTCTTATTGAATATTAGACGGCACTTGTGAAATATTTTCTACGTTGATTTATTGCAATAAATTGTAAATAAAATATTGAAGTAGCGATCAATAAGTCGAATTAGTCTAGATTAGACCAACACCTCGGGGTGAAATTGGACTCTAAACTTCACTTTAACACACATATAGACAACATCATCAACAACGCGCTCAGAATGTACTGTTTTGTTACGCGCACTAGTAAAAATTTTAGACGCCCATCAACTTATAGATATTTGTTCATATCTTTAGTTAGTCCATGTCTGGAGTTTGCAACTGTCATATGGAGCCCCTACTATAAAAAAATATATTGACTCAATCGAAATAGTACAACGAAAGTTCCTGCAAGCCATGCATTGGAGATGTACGACGTATTGCTAAATAATTATAACCTGTTTTCTTAAGGACCCAGAAGACTGCTTCTTGGACCAATGTTTCTTCACGGTTTTGTCCATGACAAATATGATTGTTCTGAAATATCTAATAAACTGTGTTAACTTGTTCCAAGAACAGTAGTGCGTAGACAAGCGCGGCATACCGTTTACTGTCTACAAATACCAGCCAAGTCTGTCGCTCTAATGCTGGCTCTCTCGCGCTCCTTAACTTGTTCCAAGAACAGTAGTGCGTAGACAAGCGCGGCATACCGTTTACTGTCTACAAATACCAGCCAAGTCTGTCGCTCTAATGCTGGCTCTCTCGCGCTCCTTAACTTGTTCCAAGAACAGTAGTGCGTGTGCGTAGACAAGCGCGGCATACCGTTTACTGTCTACAAATACCAGCCAAGTCTGTCGCTCTAATGCTGGCTCTCTCGCGCTCCTTAACTTGTTCCAAGAACAGTAGTGCGTGTGCGTAGACAAGCGCGGCATACCGTTTACTGTCTACAAATACCAGCCAAGTCTGTCGCTCTAATGCTGGCTCTCTAGCGCTCCTCTGCGTCAAGTTGCGGATTCTTATAACAATAAATTTGAGAGCATTAATTTAATTAACCTCTCCGCTAAGTTTAGAGAATTTGTAGTCGAATATACTTATATTATTACTTGTTTTATTTTTTTTCATTCTTTATTACTTGAACGTACATAATCGATGTATATTTTTAATGTATTTAATTTCACATAACATTAATTTTTAATCATAAGCTAGTGATCAGTGGATAATGGTGTTGGTTGTGCAACAAGTGCTATTATTTTAAGTTTATATATAGTGTATAACATGTCATTGTACTACTGTTTTTTATCCCTAATAAATAAATAAACAATCTTACATAGCTATCCAATCCAAAAGGAGAGTAGAAACATCAAATTTTGATTTGCAAAATGCAAGCACTTGTCCATTATGCAATTTATCTTATCATCATTGCTCTCTAAATTGCGAAGGAAAACGTTGTGAGGAAGGCATGACCTAGAACCTTCGAAGACAGGTGACATCCACTAATCAGGCCCACTCCCTCTCACAGAAAAGAGGCCTGATGTGACTATGCTTAAGAGGATTGTGAAGTGCCGATACGCGGCGCGAGTTTTGGAGGCAATTACCTACATTCCATACAATTATTTACATAAATATTGTTTCGGGCTATAACGTTTTCACCCTCCTAAACCTATACGAAATGAGACAATTTTAGTCTCATTACATTAAGTACACCTTAATCTAGGTCTGAGTGTTTTGTGTTTTAGTAATTCAATTGAATTTAATTAAAAAAAAAAAACGCGCGAGAAAGTCTTTCTGTCCAAAATTTAGATATTTAGATGCTAATAACATATATCGTATGCAATATTTCTTTATAATGAAAAAGTACGGACCTAGTTTTTCATTATACCTGCAATATTTTCAAAAATTAAGAAAATTAGACTATGTTTACGAGGAGAAAAACGTTATCGCATTTTGTATGAAAATTTACAGCTTCACAATCCTCTTAAATAATGATACTATTTTAAATCATATATATTTACGTAACACCAAATCGAAACCATAACTTGATCGTTAACGATACGGTTTCGATTCGATGATGAGCAGGGCACTATAAAAGCCCTATGCCTGTAATAGCCGGGTCAATACGCGCTTTGTATTGCCGTATCCAAGTAACTGTCGACCTCATCAACTATTGACCGCTCCGTATCGACCGACACACTTATCTAGTGTTTACGATACCTATGGTAATTTGTGTTATTGGTTTCTGTGTTCATTTATACGACATATTTGAAAGGCTGTTCTGAACTCTAAGTTACACCATAAGAATCAAGAATTTTGTTGATGTTCACACAGATGGCTTTGCAGCGATCAGGTGTAAGCGTGCCGCGTCGCTGCTGCAGAGGGTCCGGGGCAGCTCGAACAGCGTCCTGAATGTCATTGCGGGGAAATTTGATTCCGCTCGTCATTGAAAAGCTGTTCTGAGCTTCTAAGTTACATCATAAGAATCAAGAGTTTTGCTGATGCGCACACTGATGGCTTCGCAGCGATCAGACATAAGCGTGCCACGAGGCTGCTGCAGAGGGTCCGGGGTAGCTCGAACAGCGTCCCGAATGTCATTGCGGGGAAATCTGATTGCCCGCTCGTCCATTATTTGTCCAACCTGCATGTTTTACTAACATTGTTATTAAGGTTAATGTTTGCTAACAAATTACGGATTTTCTTCTGAAATAAAATGATTATTATTATAAAGCAATTCCGTGGCTACCGGACTGATTGACAGACAACGCAGAAGTTAATCACTGAAGATACAACTCCTAATAACCTACTCTCGTGGATAAGTATAATAACCTAATCGATAACTATATTTTTGAGTCTTTTGGGGTTGAAACCGACGGGCCGTGGGGTCCGAGTGCTCATGGTATGTTCAACGAAATCTCCAAACGGCTGATTGGCACTTTTCGTGACCCAAGAGCTGGCTTTTACCTTGGCCAAAGGCTAAGCATTGCTATACAACGTGGCAATGCCGCCAGTCTCCTGGGTACATTACCATCGATAACGATGCGGAGGAATTTTTCAACGCCATATTTTAGTTTTTTAATAGTTTTAGTTAAGTTAGGTTATTATTTTTTAACTTAATTATTTATAACCATGTATTTTTTTTTTTATTTTTCTGTCTAGGTTTGAGCTTTTATATTGTATAGAGTTAAGTTTTTTTTTTTTCTATTTGGATGTTGTCACTTATGGCATGTGCCGAATAAACATGTTTTCTTACTTTCTTTAATGAAATAAATAAAGTGCTTTTTTCCCTCTGATGGAAAAGAAGCTGTTTTTGACTGAACAGTTCAACCGCAGTATTTTGAAATAGCATGCATGTTAACCAACTTCTAGTAAGATATAAATGAATTTGCTAATAATTTGAGCGATGATTAATAGTGTCACGTTTCCGTAGTTATGATCTCTGAAATAGTAATACCCGGCATATTAATGCCCGGTTTCTGAAGAATTCTTCAACGGAGTTCAAATTATTGATAGCTATTGATTCGACAGAATTACCTATTTAAACGAATTCCTTCCTTACGGTCGGTTTTTGAGGTTCTCAGATAAACCCTCGATAGTAATTCGCTAAATTCTTCCATAACGAAGTGTTCAGAATTGATTGAATAAACTCCGTTTGAAAATCTCAGAAACCGGGCATAAGTCGTCTGTCAGATAAAATTCAAATTAAGAAGTATGTTTAATTTTTGACACAGTGAAACAGGCTCTTTATGATCTATAGCAGGTGGTAAGGTGCACAAGGATAGGATTTTCCAAAACTCCAGCCCAGAGTTCTTTAAAGCCAGTTTAAGTTAATTTATCAACGAAGTCGCAGAAAAAGCTGTTTCCACTTAACTTTTCATAAATCGTTTTCACCTAACCCATTCAAGACACACCTAACTCATTCAAGTAAGCAAAATGTAATAACATTTTAAATACATCCCAATTAAATGATTATAAAATCTAAGAATGGCCCACAGCGCCACCTGTCACCTAATACATGAGTTACCGTCGCAACATTATGATTGGTTGCCAAGCATACGCTGCGGTCACCGACGCCAATAAATCACAAAAATGAGAACACTCTATTTAATAAAATGTCTATGTATTAATACTATAAGTACAAAGACTGGAAGATTATTACTGGTGAGTTTTAAAATCTGGCGGTAAGGTATGTAAATCACTCTGTATTATCATGTAATATCATGCCGAAGGACCTGATCTAAGATAGGTTCACAAACGTTAAACGAAAATGAACGATTCCCGAAAGCTCTGAGAATTGATCGTTTTAGATTTTTTTGGATAAAAATATACATACCTATTTATTAAAGGTGCGTAAAGCATTTAATAGCCATTGTAAGGCCACCATCTAAACCTAGAAGATCAAATGCAATAATACCTAATTCAAATGCAATTCAAAAACCTAATACAATTTTCATAACTTTATGTAATACAAAATACAAAAGCCGGGTGTACTTAAAAAGTGACATGGTAAGTATGACTTATCATGTCACCTTTTAAGTTCACCTAAAAGATGATATGATAAGTATGACAAGCATGTCACCGTTTGAGTTCACCCAAAAGGTGACATGGTAAGTATGACTACGATGTGATCTTTTAAGTTCCCCCATAAGGTAACATGGCAAGTATGGCTACCATGTCATCTTTTAAGTTCACCCAAAAGGTGACATGGTAAGTATGACTTACCATGTCACCTTTAAAGTTCAAACAAAAGATGACACGGTAAGTACGACTTACCATGTCACCATTAAAGTTCACGTAAAAGGTGAAATGGTAAGTATGACTTACCATGTCCCCTTTTAAGTTCACGTAAAACGTGAAATGGTAAGTATGACTTACCATGTCACCTTTAAACTTCACAAAAAAGATGACACGGTAAGTACGACTTACCATGTCACCTTTTAAGTTCACACAAAAGATGATACGGTAAGTACGACTTACCATGTCACCTTTTAAGTTCACACAAAAGATGACACGGTAAGCACGACTTACCATGTCACCTTTAAAGTTCAAACAAAAGATGACACGGTAAGTACGACTTACCATGTCACCTTTTAAGTTCACACAAAAGACGACACAGTAAGTACGACTTACCATGTCACCTTTTAAGTTCACGTAAAAGGTGAAATGGTAAGTATGACTTACCATGTCACCTTTAAAGTTCACACAAAAGATGACACGGTAAGTACGACTTACTATGTCACCTTTTAAGTTCACACAAAAGATGACACGGTAAGTACGACTTACCATGTCACCTTTTAAGTTCACGTAAAAGGTGAAATGGTAAGTATGACTTACCATGTCACCTTTAAAGTTCACACAAAAGATGACACGCTAAGTACGACTTACCATGTCACCTTTTAAGTTCACACAAAAGATGACACGGTAAGTACGAAATACCATGTTACCTTTTAAGTTCACAAAAAAGATGACACGGTAAGTACGACTTACCATGTCACCGTTTAGGTTCATACAAAAGATGACACGGTAAGTACGACTTACCATGTCACCTTTTAAGTTCACGTAAAAGGTGAAATGGTAAATATGACTTACCATGTCCCCTTTTAAGTTCACGTAAAACGTGAAATGGCAAGTATGACTTACCATGTCACCTTTAAAGTTCACACAAAAGATGACACGGTAAGTACGACTTACTATGTCACCTTTTAAGTTCACACAAAAGATGACACGGTAAGTACGACTTACCATGTCACCTTTTAAGTTCACACAAAAGATGACCACCTACCGAGTCCAATAGTGTTTTCAAACCATCCAGGAACCCATTGAAATATACACACAAAATTTCATCCAAATCGGTCCAGCCGCTTAGGAGGAATTAGGTGACAAACACACGTACAGAAGAATTATATAGGTATATAAGGATAATTCAATCATGTTTCGAAAGACACGTGGCGCCATCTATTTATCATAAGAACGTTATTGTTGTTTTCCTCGGGAACAGTACTTTTATTGGGATGAAATGTACCCTATGGCCGTTTATGTACACGTGACAACGTACTCGTATATGCAAAATTTCAGGATGATCGGTTAAGTGGTTTAGGCATGAAAATGTAACAAACAAACACACAAACTTACTTTCGAATTTATAATATTAAAAGTTAGGATTTATATTATGTCAGCTACGGCGCCTAATCACATTGTAGTCGCTATGGCACTTGGAAGTCACCAATGCCAAAATCAAAAGTCATTTATTCAAACTAGGCTGAGAATCAGCACTTTTTGAACGTCAAAGTTACATAAGACAGTCCCCCAAAACGCCCGCCCGTCACCACTTCAGTGCTTTAGCTGAGGAGAAGAAGTGGTGCAACAAACTCTTCAGCAGCACAGCTGTCTGTTCAGTTAATATATATATATATTCTATACAACACTGCGCAAAATAATATATCTAAGTAAATTACGCAACACAAACATTAAAATAAAATTTAATTATTTGCTTTATGTCAGCTAGCACACGCCAATATACCAAAAAAAAGAATAAAAGAAAAAAATCGAAAACTATACTCAAGCAGAAACAAAATACAAAACTGAAAAAATAAACAGAACATTATACCTAAATAAAAGCCCCCAGTAATAAAGAGCGTGCCCACTTACATGTAGCCGTACATGTATTCGTAACTCGAAGTCACAGATGATAAACTAGGACCATCGAAGTAAAATAAATAACGAGTTAAATTACTAATAACAATAACAAAACCAAGGTCAGCAAGAGAACCAGTCACCACAAGCAGCACCCGTTCACGAGCATAACGCAAAGATCAGCCATTACCCCCCTCGCCATATTTGAGGCCTGGTATTTATCAATTCATAAACATCACGCCAGTAATCCCCGAAGGGTTAGGTAGAGGTGTACCTATACTACACCTACATTTCACCAGTTATGTTTAAGTCCCATGTAATAGGAGGCGAGCCTATTGCTATCAACCGGGCACAAATCTAGACTCCGGTCTGCTACTGAGAGATTATTATTTTATTAGATGGAAATACTCAGTAACACTTTTCCCGACCCGGTATCGAACCCAGGGACTCTAGACCAACGACACAGTTAACTAATTACTAATTAATTAAAACACCGATCTAGCGTAACTCAGTCTATCCAACTACACGTGGTACCAACAATCTTAATTATATGGCAGAATCTATACATCTAAATCTATAACCACATGAAATAATTAGCTCCAAACATAATGATACATTATAGTACAACTACATATGAAGGTAAACTCATTCACTACAAACACAAGAGGGTAATTATATCACAGTCCGAAATAGTTTCAGGTCGTCGCACTGCGAACCAATGTTCAACATTTACGTTTTAGTGAATAATTTGATGTTAATAGGGTATTAGCGAGTGTCATATTGAATCAGTGATTGATTTATGACTGATTTTAATTATTAAAATATAGTGCAGTTCTGTAACGTGATGTGCCCCCTATTTTTTGAATCAAGCAAAAATCGTGGTGAGTCAAGCAATAATGTTCCCTCTGTTGGGATATATGGCTCTTCTCTGTGAGAGGGTGCATAAACACGAGCGTCATTTTAAAGCCACCTCGCTTACTGTGGTGCCACATTGCTTATAATGTTACGCGCTATAATTAATATTGCCTACAAGGGTTTCAGTAAAATTCGCTAGCTAAAATGACAATCTGAACTTATTTTATAGTGCTTGTAATAAGTCATCACAATATCATGGACAGTTACGAGTACAGTAGATAATTAACATTATATATTTGTCCTGAGTCTGGGTTTCTCTATATAAGTATGTAGGTATTTACAAAAAAATAAAAACCGGTCAAGTGCGTGTCGGACCACGCACAATGAAGGGTTCCGTAGTTGGGATGAATTTATTCCAAGAACAAACTTAACATTGTAGTTGAAAAACATGTTCTTCCATACATTCCAACTACAAATGTCCATAGTTAAACGAAAAGGATCCAACCCACATTACACCTATTTCGTTTACGAGTACAGTAGATAATTAACATTATATATTTGTCCTGAGTCTGGGTTTATCTATATAAGTATGTAGTTACAAAAAAATAAAAACCGGTCAAGTGCGTGTCGGACCACGCACAATGAAGGGTTCCGTAGTTGGGATGAATTTATTCCAAGAACAAACTTAACATTGTAGTTGAAAAACATGTTCTTCCTTACATACCAACTACAAATGTCCATAGTTAAACGAAAAGGATCCAACCCACATTACACCTATTTCGTTTAACTATGGACAAATGTAAGTTTGTACGCACAATATTGAGAGATTTACCATGTTATTTTAGGACCATAGACTTCTTATAGGTTTTGTTCTAATCTATAGCTATAGAATTATTTTCTGTATTTTTTTCAATATTTTAAGGTTAGTAGTTTCGGAGATAAAGGGGGGGGGGGGGATGGTCAATTTTCGTCTATTTTCTTAAATAACTTTAAAGCACTTTAAATTGACCCCCATATTCAAAATTCATTAATTTACATTACACGTCCGTTGTTCGGGTCACAGAAATACATATGTGTACCAAATTTCATCTTAATCGGTCCATTAGATTCGGAGCAAATTGGCTGTGACAGACGGACAGACAGACAGACATGAGTGATCCTATAAGGGTTCCGTTTTTTCCTTTTGAGGTACGGAACCCTAAAAAGTAGTGTATATCAGTATATCAGTACAAGCTCTGCTTAGTTTGGGATCACATGACCGTGTGTGAATAATGTCCCAGGATATATTATTATATTATATAATAGTGTAACGTCTGAGTGCGCGCTTAAGATATAGTGGCGTTTATGTTACACACATGCTATTGCTTTCAAGTGTCTAGTGTGATTCAGTGAATACTGGACGCCACTGAGTGAAAACTGAGGCAACTTAGCCAATGTTTAATACTGAACACTCTGCTACTGGTCATTTTTCTTATAATCATCATGATTCTTATCATTCTCCTGCCCTTGTCTCAATTTATTTGGAGTCGGCGCAACATGTCTTTTTCTTCTATACTTGTCTATTAGTCGTCATCTCGGTAGTTACCCCTTTCTAGTCACATCATGTTTCACACAGTCCATCCACCGTTTCTTTGGTCTTCCCTTACTCATATAGCCATCTACATTCATATTCAACACCTTCCTGACAACAATTTCCTCATTCCTCCGCATCACATGCCCATACCATGACAACCGATTTCCACACAATTTTTCAGTCACCGGTGTCAATTTCAAACTTCCTCTTACATGCCCAGTTCTTATTCTATCTATTCGCGTAACACCATACATCCCTCTTAGTATTCTCAGCTGCATGCAATTGCTTTTTATTCATTCTTTTTGTGGCCCAACATTCTGTTCCATACAAAACAGCAGGTATAACCATTCTTTTATAAATCTTCTCCTTAAGTTTGAGGGAAATGCGGGAGTTGTAGATTGATAAACTATTAAATGCTGTAAATAACTGAAGATTAGAGATCTCCACAACTTTTTGAGGGTTGAGCATGAAATGCTATTGCTGCGGTTGATTTTGTGAAACAAGAAACTCGGTTATGTTGAATACAGTCGGTCGTTTAATAACCACAAAAAGAAGTCGTGTACAGCCGGTCTGTTCTATAAAAATCTCACCGTGAAAGCTTAGGTGAAGTGAGCTTGGAGTGAGCTGTCATTCCACCGGATGCTAAGGATTTACACTATAGACAGCTCACTCTACGCTCACCTCACCTAAGGTTTCACGGTGAGGTTTGTACAGAATAGCACTGCTGACCATTCACAGTCCATTGCAGTAACTATTAGAGCCATAAAGGCTGTTCTACAATACGTAATAATTTTCTCAGTGTAGGTATTGTATGGAAGGGGTATTATGGGATTGCCGAGCCTTTATTTGTATGTAGCACCTATAATAATTGAGGCATCATTTTTTAGTTCATTGTTCACTAAAAATATATACGTAAAAAAAAATAATTTGTCAAGTGTAAAATAAATAAAATTTTCATAAACAATGTTTGTCAGATTCAATTCAGAGGAGGTCGTGGCTAAGTAATAACAGCCGCACGAGTCGATCCATCAGGTTAAGCTACGCTTGCCGGGGTTGGTCCGTGGATAGGTGACCATCTTTTCATACCTAGACTCCTCCGTGCCTCTTAAAGCACGTAAAGCCGTTGGTCCCGGCTGTCATTCGTGGATCTTTGGCAGTCGTTACGGGTCGTCAGAAGCTCGAAAGTCTGACATCCAGTCTTACCAAGAGGTATCGTATTACCCAGTAGCTGGGTTATGGAGGTCAGATAGGCAGTCGCTCTATGTAAAATACTGGTATTCAGCTGCATCCGGTTAGACTGGAAGCCGACCCCAACATAGTTGGGAAAAGGCTAGGCAGATTGATTGAATGTTTGTCAGATTCAGTGAATCACCTCAATAAATATGTAGATACAGGAAATGAGTCAATCTTTTTGGTAAATCATCGCCTTTGTTTAAAAAAAAAGAAGTAATATTTTATGTTACACCCATGCGCCCGTTGTCTTGGGATGATAAAACTTATAATACAGAACACCTCGTCATTGGCTTATTTGTTTCCAGAGCTGGAAATGATCGCTGCACTGATTAGTCAAAGCAGAACTATTGGCGATTGCAATCTGATTCCAGTTACTCCTTTTGTAATAACCGTTTTCAAATAAATCATATTTCCTAGTAACAAACATGGCTGTCTACCATACCTACAAATCTGAAAAATCGTAAAGACACCACCACTAAACATGAATCAGTGGAGCAATTGCGTAACACACTATCAGTCGGAATCGGTTTCATGACAATTCAACAACACTCATTGCATTATTTACGTTCCCGAGCAGACAAATTTTTTGAACATAAGAAGCAATGGATTAGCGTATTGCTTCAAAATGATTCAGATTCCGATTGCAAGTGTGTTACGCAAATAGGGTGAGGCTCGTTGCCAACTAAACGTATGCAAGCCCATTCATTTATTCATATCAGTAGGTATGTATGTCACCTATTAAATCATCAACTCACATAACGATTCTAATGAGGATGTACAACGCTCATAAAACCACAAAATGATATATTTTTTTAGAGATTACAGCATACTTTTAGTTGGCAGACATTCGCAGAATGCTCTCTATTACAAAATTTACAGAGGCTAGCTTATGTAAGAGGAAATTGAATGTATTAATGTTGCCGATGACAAGTTTTAAGATGTTGTTGAACACATTTTTTATTTGAGAACATAGGAATTATGTTTATTGAAATATCATGTGAGTTTTTAATGTCGGTATTTTTATTGACGGCCACGCCTTCTTTGGTATCATTGCCATCACTCAACTATTATAGTATTTCCCATAACGGAGTCCACACGAGATATTTACCTGCTCAAAACTGCATTGACAATAGGTCGTCATTATCTGCTTACCCTTTTCCCAACTATGTCGGAGTCGGCTTCCAGTGTAACCACTGACAGTAGAGATTATGCGGAAACCTTACTAAATCCAGAACTAAATAAAGCCTTGTTTTATACATTTTTTGCCTTCTCATCCCAAACCTGTGTATTTTCAAACATACTAAAACCTCTTTTTTAGCGTGGAGAAATGCTCATACATACTGCACTACCATGAGGAGATAGTGCAGTTATATGGGACTCCAACCTACTAAAACTCCACGGTGTCCTCCTCTGCCATTTGTGGCGGGAACACGCGTTAGCACTCACCGCACACCCGTCGCGGCTGTCCGTCACCGGACCTTCCTCTGAAGAGTACCCCCATCACCGGCGCACCAGAACAAATTGCAAGCCGTGACCACCGCAGGGACCAACCCACACATGGGTGCTATACGACCCCGTATCTAGGCACCATTGGTTCCGCTGCGACCGGTCAAGGCAGTGGCCCGGCCACCTACCACTTTTCGGCCGCAGAGGATAGGGAGAGCAGCCAACGAAATACCGACACTCCTCCTCCTGCGGCCCCACCGCGTCCGCCATCAGACGGTGGCGACCCCGTCAAGGCCGCGGAAAGTACGGAGAGCAGCGCACCGCAATATCAGCACTCCTCTCCCGCCGCGGCCTCCAACCCTCAGCAGCGATGTCTCCCATACGACATCGCGGCCCGCCTGAGTTGCGGTGTCGCCCTAGTGGCACCGCAACCTACTTGTTGGCCGCTACGTCGTCGGTTTCCTGGGAAAAGCCCTCACGAGCGGCCGCTCCTCGGGTTCATCTTCACTTCACCGTGGGTGACCAAGCCACGGCTACTGAGCCTCCCCGCCTCGACAATGCGGGAACCCACCGGGGGAAACATTCTAAAACCTGTGAATCCATTTTATTAAAAAAAAAAAACAAAACTAGCTCAACCATCCTAATAGGCAAGGCCAAAGTTTGGACCATTTAAAGATAGGGAACGCAATGCTACCCGGAATAAACACAACTATAAAGATTTTGTTCGCAATACAGAAACCGTTCCCAAGACTGCTCAGAAAGTCTGTACCATTTAGGACGTTGTTATATAATACGTCGTTATACTTTTTTGTTTATTCAGAAGGCGATAGTCGGTAAGTGTGGACACAATAGTCTGTGAGCTCAAATGTGTCCCCAAGGACCTGTTAGGGTAAACCAACTCCTAACATAAGCACATTTAACTTATGTAGAAGAGGTTAATAGAAACAATATAGGTACTCGTTTTAAGAAGGCTTGGAAATACGAAACTATGGGCAAAGAATTTTTGATCTTTTAGTAGGTACGGGCACAGATACATACAGATTGGACACTTCTAAAAATCATTTAAATAAAAAGCGACTCTTGCTACGACACAATAAAGTGCAATTCAGGTAGCACAACGCTTATTACCTACAGTTATATTCACCTTCAAATTGCCTCTCTTTCTGACTCGTTAGGGTTGTGTTCTTTTACGACGCCGCCTGTCCCATCTGTATTAACCTGTGGTACGGTGTTGGCTTTCGGAAATGAGGGTAGTATAGTATAATCAGCCTATAATGTTCCCAATGCTGGAACAACGGTCTCCTCTCTTCGAGAGGGAGTGGGCTGTATAACCTACTCAGCCCATTGCGGTTTTGGTAGATGTCCATGTATTCGAATTTTTGGTTCTAAGACGTGCTGGTTTCGTCATGATGTATTCCTTCACCGTCTTGAGAGTAGTGGTGATGAAAAAATTTACACAAAGTAAAGCGTCCGTTAGCGTCGCGACCGTTACCACTGGGCTACCACTGCTCCCCCAGAGTAGTTTCAATTTATAAAAATATACATGAACAAATTGGTACTAACAATAAAATTATCGAAAGGTCACAGTTTTGCCAAAATGGAATTCGATTAACGACTACTGATCACCTATTTGATAAATATAATGCCCTGTGGTTTACCTTTAACGGTATTGCAATTTTTCCGAGTTAAAACTCGGAAAAATTGCAATACCCACCAATTTAAACCTGATAGGTTAAAAAGCATTATAAATATCACGTTATCGAAAAACGCTCTTTCGTACGTCCACAAAATAAACGTCTCCTCGAAAAATCCTATTCAAAGATAAGCCGTTTCAAAACCACCCCACATTTCCTGCCACTTGCTACCTCGCCCATCTATTCAGAATGCATGGTCATGTTTATTCCGGTCAAAACAATAATAAGCCTGTAGTTAAATCAAGTGTTAAAATGCTCAACTAGACTGCACTAAATGCATTTGGAGGCGTTTTCCCTCAATTCGCCAAGCCGTTGGAGGGTACTTAGGGCTGCCGAGTGTTAAAATTGTTTTTTAATGTCTACTCTATTTTTAAACTTGGAACAGAAATGTTTCATAAAAACGAGCTGAGTAAAAATCTGTGCTAAGTAGTCGCTGATTGAAAATATTTCTGGATGAAATGAAATGTTTATTTCTGTAAGCAGATCTTTTAAGACACTTTTACATGTCAATATTTTAAAACTAGATGCCGCCAGCATTTCCTAGCTGACTGATACCTGAGAAGAAATGCCGAAACAAACTCAGAGGTCATGGTCTCTTTTAAAGTCTTACTAGGATTTTATGTAAGTCCAACAATGAAGCGCCATGTCTGGAAGGGCCTTTAAGAAAGACCCGAGTTGACCTGTCCAAACAGACACCTATTATGGTAGACGATTGTTAAAAATAAAACTTAAAATCATCTCTTCCCATTTGGCTTTACACATTTTCCTAATACTTAAATACTAATTAACTCAAAAATCAAAAGACCAAATATTGCATTCCATCTTGGAAGTGATTGTTTATTATGAAGATATTGTTTATTTGCCTAATTAATTAATTAATACAGTACAGTACGCTAATAAACTATTCCCTCCAATAAATCATCGAAAAATTCTCCGTTCAAAATTCAAGACGCCCCATAAATCTATACGTTCTCAACTAAATCAGAGCATTCGACAACCCTAGGGGCACAGCACAAACTGCACTAATTGTTTTGGAGTCGATCCAAAATATATACTTACCAAAATTTCACTCGTAACACGGTGCATTTGTGAATTGTTTCAGTGATATAGTGGGTGCAAGATTAATGTATATAGTCTTACATTTATTGGAATTTATATGCACAGCAGCTGATTATAATTTGAAGACGGTTAGTGTATTTCGGGATGTATTTAACAAAAACCCGGTAAATCAATCTGAATTTATGCTATTGTTTTTGCTGCCGAAGGAAATATCCTGTGTTACAAAGTTTCTTGTCGTCAAATATCTTGGGATTAATTTATTTGAGGTCAAAACAGCCTAGGGTTTTCCCAGAGGAGACCAAGTTTTCGTGCAAAAACTTGCTTGAAAACCCGTTCAAGATGACGTTTTGTTTAAGGAGAAACTATAGAAATGGAAAGAGGAGATACACTGAGCTATTAAGAGTAAGGAACGGTTGATTCTGTTGGTGTAGGTATTAGGAACGGTTGATTCTGTTGGTGTAGGTATTTGTTTCATTCAGATAGTACGGAACTAATTTATTATTAGAAGGAGCCTTATATAACAATGATGAATAAATTATGTTGGATATTAAAATGTCTAGCAGTTCAACTAGAGACGAGGTCATTCCTGCACTGATAAAACTTTGTTAGACAACAAAATATTGTAAACACACAAATTTTAATACCTACAAAGTGAATATGGAACGTTATTACTGTTGCTTTCGGTAGGAATAATTAAAAAAAAAATTGCAAATTAAATATACATAATATCTGATAAACCAAAAAGGAAAAGTACGTTCTTTTTGAGAAAATAAATCTGATCTCAATTGGCTTGATGAAATAAAACCTCCTTAGAAAAGAAACGTTCAGCCATTACATAATAATAATTATGATGTATTGACGTAAACGAAGCAAAAGGAGTCTGTAAGGATCGCGTACCAGGTGGCGGTCTGTAGTTTCTGCCTACCCCAATGGGAAGAAGGCGTGAGTTCATATTTGTGTGTAAACATAATATGCATATTGCCTAAGGTTCAGAATTCGTAGGCAAATCACAAAAATAAACATTAGGTACTAAAATCATCATCATTCGCCTAGCCTTCCACCAACTGTGTTGGTGTCGGCTTCCAGTCTAACCAGCTGAAGACGTTACTCAATGAATGGACTGAAATGGTTGCGAACGCATGCTAATCAATATCATCACGCCTCTAATAATAATAATATCCTGGGACATTTTCACACTCGGTCATCTGGTCCCAAATTAAGCAGAGCTTGTACTATGGAAACCAGATAACTGATATACTACATACACTACTTTTTTTTGTAAATACATACGTATATAGATAATTACACCCAGACTCAGAACAAACAGGCATGTCACACAAATGTTTGTCCTGGATGGGAATCGAACCCACGACCTGCGAGGTGATAGGTGGTATCTTAACCAACCACGCCAACTGGCCTCTAATCCCCGATGGGTTAGGCAGATGTGTACTTATATTATACTACACCCACAATTCGCCTGTAATGTTTAAGTACTATGTAATATGTGAGCCTATTGCCATCAACCGAGCACAAATCCAGACTCCGGGCTTGTTACTCAGAATTTCTTGAAGGAACCTAAAAACAATTTGACCGACCTGGGAATCGAAACCAGGACTTCATAGGCATGATATTTTGTTGTGTTTTACACTAAAGAACAATAGCCTTCTTCTATAGCCCGAACAAAATATCCCTATTATTCAAGTGACTCATGGTACCCGTATTGTGCATCGGGTCGTTAGGCTTTAGTACAGCGGAGCTAAACTACGCGTTAAACTTATGAACCAGTTCTAGATGTAAATGGATTTGTGATAGCAGTTGCTTGTTATTAGTTGAGTTTAGATACATGGTTGTGTTTTTGAATGAGGAAAATGTCGTCAGGAAAGTGTTGAGTATGAACGTGGAGGGCTAGTACGAGTAAGGAGTAATACGAGTAAGGGAAGACCAAAGAAACGATGGATGGACTGTGTGAAAGATGATATGGCCAGAAAGGGAGTGACTACCGAGATGACGACTAATAGAGAAGTATGGAAGAAAAAGACATGTTGCGCCGACCCCAAAATAAATTGGGACAAGGGCAGGAGAATGATGATGATGATATGGTTGTGTTTTTTAGGTCCTTCTGTCCAGCACCAATTCAATCATCCATAGCTCGACTTCGCCCACTGCTGAGCATGTGTCCGTTGACACAGACCAGCTCGGAGAGGATAGTACATTTTTATCGCGTTTAAAAAAGAGTTTTGTGTCCTTGAAATAAGGTTGATTTTCATTTCACTTCTTTTTTAAATGAGAATACTTAAGAGCCGACCTAACGCGCTCAGTGTAAAACAATAATCAACCTTATTTCAATGATCCAAAACTATTTTTAAACGCGATAAAAATGTACTCTCTTCTCTGAGTCGGTCTGTGTGGACGGCAACAGGACTCTCTTTTCTTGTACCAATCCCCACGTTCACGTTCTTGTGCCAGCCTCATCCATTTTTATGGTTCCGTACCTCAATAGAAAAAAAACGGAACCCTTATAGGATCACTTTGTTGTCCGTCTATCTGTCAGTCTGTCTGTCAAGACCCTTTTTCTCAGGAACGCGTGAAGGTATCAAGTTGAAATTAATATTAAATACGTAGGTCTACGGCCCCTCTAAAAAAATCAAGCTTCTAAGTCAACGCAGTAAAAAAATACGTTTATTTATGCAACATATTTTGATACTCGCGAATAAATAAAAACCTATAGGGTACTTCGCATTGACCTAGAATCATGAAATATGACAAGAAACTAGGTCTCACAGCACAAGTAAAGGAAAAGTCCAAAAATCGTTTTTTTTTTATTATTTGTGATGGGTTTGCTCTTGACTCTAGTCTAGGTCAGAGGTGACAGAGACAAAGTCGACGATGGAGTGAGCTTACCCAGAAGAAGCCTGTTCACTCTTACTTTGAAGAGATTAGGGTTGTATGCGCTCGGAAACACAGACGCAGATAGTGCGTTTATTTGTAGTTTAATCACACAAAAGAAGTGCGATTACAAACTTACATTTGCAGTTGGAGAATTGAACGTGATATACATCAATGTATGAGAGAGCGCGTTTTCAAATACAATGTTGAGTTTGTTATTAGGGTAAATTCTTTACAACTACGGAACCCTTCATTATGCGTTGTCCAACACGCAACTGGTCGGTTTTTTATTTATCATCATTTAATTTAAAAATGTTTTAAGATCTAAGTGTAATTCCATCATACTTACGAGTATAATCCAGTTAACCCTTTCAATAAGCTAAATATGCTTAAAGCGGTGCTATATGTAAATTAGGCTGGAACTGAAGAAGTTTAAAACCTTTTTTCTCCATAACCCGTACCATAATGATCTTTAAAAAAATATATGTTAAACTACACAATAAAACACATGTCCCCTTCACTTAGAAAAAAATAAAAAATAATTTTAAATATCATTAACATACATGAAAAGTAACCCCTGTTTTAGAAATATAAAACCTTTTTTCTTCGAAACTATTAATCGCTAGGTTTTTTTATAGTCATCATGATATTACACAATACAATACCTAGGGAATCCTCGGCTTATTTTTTTAAATAACTTTTCTAATTACTTATAGTCATTATTTTTTACATAAATCGACACTCAATCGCGGGAGCAACCCCTCTGTCGCCTATTAATTTAGTGCGGGACGAGACGCAGTGCTGAACGGACCTGTACCACTTTTTCCCGCATTTTTTCGTTGGTGATAATACCATTAGAAAGTATTGTAAACAAATACCTACCTACTTATTTTGTTGATTTTAATAGTTTTTGTGTGTGTAAATATTAGAGTAGTTTTTAGTATATAGTTAGTAATACTACATGGAAATATTTGTGTTAATATAAGTTTATTTATAAAATCAATATGGGTGACAAAAAAAGACGCACTAAGCGTAATTTGAAAATATAATACAAGAGGAGAATAAAAAGAATGAAACGGTAAGTAATTTGAGTACCTATCTAACATTTTACTAGTAACCATCAATCAAGCGTTTTGATAAAAAGATATAGGTAGGTACGTATAAGTAATATGCGTACCTAAGCAGGTACCTACCTATCAGCTGCTTATACTTACCTAGGTACCTTTCGTCGCCAGAACGAGAAACTGTTTTCGTTTCGAATTTGCCAACGGAAATTCGTACGTGTTTAATGGCAACAAGGTATAGATTCCAAACGACCGGGCGGTATTACGACACGGCGGCACAGTAACGACATAACGAGCTATAGATTTGCATGCAGTGAATCTATAGCTTGTTACTATTAGACACGTACGAATTTACTTTGGCCGGAGTTTCGCTAGCTAATTTAATTTGACTCTGAATATGTGTCGCAGCTAACTAGTTTATCGTGTTTAGATATCGATACCCATCACGTCTGCGGAGTTTCGCTAGCTAATTTAATTTGACCCTGTATGTGTGTCGCAGCTAACTAGTTTATCATATTTAGATATCGATACCCATCACGTCTGCGGAGTTTCGCTAGCTAATTTAATTTGAACCTGTATATGTGTCGCAGCTAACTAGTTCATCATGTTTAGATATCCATACCCATCACGTCTGTGGAGTTTCACTAGCTAATTTAATTTGACCCTGTATTATTACTCATCGCAATCAGATTGCTAATACAGGGTAATAATTAGGCCAGCCACATACAGTCGGAATTCCGTCCGTCCCGGAATTCCGTTTCGAAATATCGTTTCGGAATTTCGAAAGCAGCAAACCCATACAAAGTCACGCACAGACTACCATGCGTAATTTTGAATCGGAGAAAATTTCGAACGGAGGACTACTTGTACGTGTGTGATAGATCCTTGATCTTGCATGGATTTGCTGCATTCTAAAATTCCGAATCGATGTAACGAAACGGAATTCCGACAGTATGTGGACTTTTCTGTCCATCCTCTTTGGACCCCATGGATGTAACCTGCAGATTGCGACTCTCGGACTACAAGGGGTCGAAAAGTAACGAGGTTGGCGAGTTTCATACGAGTAGGACCCTAAAGTTATAAGCAAATCAAATGACATATTTTAAAATTGGATTAACGTAACCCTTTTATAAGTAAACGTGGATGAACGAATACAATATAAGCTACAATATTTTTTAAAGCCATCTATTTCAACTGAATTTTATATTTTACTTTGTTTTAGGGGAACTGAAGAATTATCGATTGGTAGACGTATTGTAAACATCAGTCATTTTTTAAAATCACTCCAAGAAATATCAAGCCACGGACCATTGGACTGCGGTTTAAAGTCAATAGAAATCGTATGTGAACGTTTGACAGGTTTAATGAATAAATTAAAACTGAAATGTCTTTTATGTAACATGAGTTTTATAATAGAGGGAGACAACACCCCAGAAGAAATGAATTTAAACACATGTGCCGTAGCTGGGGCAATAGCAGCAGGATGTGGACATACGCAACTTCTGGAAATTGCGTCAACTCTAGGACTTCCTGAGATCTCACAAAAATTATTCACCTTTCATATGGATATAGTAAACAAAACGTGGGAATCTGAAGCGTTAAGATCTTTGAACGAAGCTGCTGAAGAGGAAAGATGTGCTGCCGTTGAAGAGGGTAAAGTAAATGCAAAGGGAATACCGATAATTGATGTCATTGCTGACGGATGTTGGGGAAAAAGATCATACAAGAAAAACCACTCCTCACTGTCAGGAGCAGCAGCCATACTTGGTAAACGTAGCAATAAAATATTGTTCATGGCTGTCAAAAATAAGTTCTGCTACATTTGCGCTAGAACAGAAAATAAAGGAATCTCGACAAACAAATCATATTTGTTATAAAAACTATACAGGTAAATATTTTATGTGTTTTACATAAAAATCCTAGTAATATTATAAGTGGAAACGTATTGCTGTTTGTTTGTTTTATAAATTAACTAAACGTAAATGGTTCGCCTTATTATTTTGAAATCAAACTAAATATCTATTATAGTTTTGGTGGCAGTGCTTAAAAGTTTAGCGTCCACTCTCGTACCCTTGACACAATCAGTCAGCCCATACATTGAGCACATTCTCATACAGTTACCAGGGAACAAAACTGATGGAAACTGCGTTATTAGCGGGGTCTATATTCCTCCCAAATCTTCTGAGGACATTTACCAAGACCACTTTAATCTTCTACATAGTACTCTATGCAACCTCAACCCTAAACATTTTTATCTTTTTGGAGACTATAACTTGCCAGATATTAGCTGGTTACCTAACAAATACGGTAGTGTCTCGGCTCTGCAATGTTTTTACAGTAATTCCTCAGCAGTGAACGAACACATGAGTAACTTTATTTCTTTAATTAATGCGTCGCAATTCAACAACATGAAGAATAGCAACGGTCGCATTCTAGATTTATTAATCAGCAGTACTGATTGTACTACACACACCCCATCCTGTACATTGCTGCCTATCGATGGTCATCACCCTCCGTTTTGTGCTACTATTACATATAAATCCACTTCCAAGACCCTTGCGCAAGCTAAAGCATATAAATATAATTTTTTCAAAGCAAATTATGAACTAATTAATCTCGATCTATCTGAAATTGACTGGTTGACTAGTTTTGGTAATTTGTCTGCAAATGAATGTGTCAATACCTTTTATAATATTTTGTATGGCTCAATTAAAAAACACACTCCCAAGACTCGTACCAGCTCGACGAAATTCCCAGTTTGGTTTTCTAAGTCGCTAATTCGCATTTTCAAGTCAAAAAGTAAAGCCTGGATTAAATGGAAGACGTATAATAACTTGTCAGACTATGAACAATTTTCCTTCCTTAGACGTAGATTTCAATCGGAATGTAACATTACTTACTGTAAGTATATAGATAGTGTTGAGCAAAATATAAAGAAAAACGTTAAGAATTTGTGGAGCTATGTTTCCAACCGTCAATCAAATAGTGGTATACCTGCTGCAGTGTTCTATAAAAGTCATATTTCAACTGACCCAACCGTAACTTGTGACTTGTTTTCAGATTATTTTCAGTCAGTTTATGAAGCCTCAACATTAAACGACAGACTATGGATACCGCCTGATAGTTGTGCAGATAATTGTGTTGTTATTAATCGCATTTCGTTTAGTCATGAACAAGTTTTAAAAGAGCTTAACTCATTAGATACAACTAAGGGACCTGGTCCTGATGGGTTACCGGCTTACTTTCTCAGGAAAGTTGCCGCGAATATTTCCACGCCGTTATACTTCATATATAATAAATGTATTATTGATGGAACATTCCCAGAAGTTTGGAAAATGGCTAATATAACGCCAGTACATAAAACCGGCTCTAAACAAGATGTTGAAAATTATCGACCTATTTCCATCTTGTCTGCCTTGTCGAAGATTTTCGAGAGACTTGTACATGGCGCAATTTACCCCACACTACACAACATTATTATAGCTCAACAACACGGATTTGTTCAGAGAAGATCTACAGTTACAAATCTATTAACTTTCACAAATTACTTATTCAATAATATGGATCAACAGATACAAATTGACGCCGTTTACACAGACTACCGGAAAGCTTTTGATAAGGTGGACCATGAGTTACTTCTTGAAAAGCTTGCATATAACGGGATTCGCGGAGATTTACTTCGCTGGTTTATATCGTACGTAACGAACAGAACCCAACGAGTCGTGATTAGGGGATATCAATCCAAGTTGGTCACTGTGTCCTCTGGCGTGCCCCAGGGCTCAATTTTAGGCCCTTTACTTTTTATTATATTTATTAATGACGTTTGGAATTGTTTTTTGCATTCAAAATTTTTACTCTACGCAGACGATCTCAAAGTATATAGAACAATACGCACTCTTTCCGACTGTGATTTACTGCAAGACGACCTAGACAGATTTTCTGCATACTGTGTTAAGAACAAAATTCAATTAAGCACTTCTAAATGTGTATCAATCACTTTCACAAAAAAGAAAAATATTATAAAACGTGCGTATATTCTAAGCAATACTCCTTTGAGCGAAGTCACGTCAGTGAAGGATCTGGGGGTAATATTGGATAGTAAGCTCCATCTTGATCAACATATTCATAAAATTATTAATAACTCATATCGTATGTATGGCTTTGTGATGAGAACCACCTCAGACTTTAAGCATTCTGATACCTACATACATCTATATAAGACACTTATTAGAACACAACTCGAATACGCCGTATTAATATGGAATCCTCTATACAAGAGATACGTAGATAGCTTGGAGAATGTACAGCGCAAATTTCTCAAAGCGGTTCGTTATCGCTGCCGCCACAGGTTGAGGCCTGGTGGCTCCTGTAGGGATGTTAAGTTGATGGACTTGAAGTCTAGGCGCCTTTTCCTAGAGATGATGTTTCTGTATGACATATGTAGCGGCAGATATGACTGCTCTGATTTGGTAAATAAATTAAGTTATGTTGTACCTAGGACTGTTGTGAGACGCGAGGTGCGTGCACGCCCGCTATTCGCCGTCCCATCTTGCCGCACCAATGCTGGAGTTCGCGCACCTCTACGTCGTATAGCAGATAATTATAATACAAATTTTTCGGACATTGATCTATTTACATTATCATCTAACAAATTTCGAAATACTCTTATCCAAAAATTAACAAACTAAATTTACTTTATAACTGTAACCGAAGCATAATGTTATGTAAATTTCACTCGCATGCCTAGTTTAGTTCTTATGAAAGAAAAATGAATGGGTAACATGTGGATAACGTTGTGAGCTACACATACACTATTAACTTTAGATACTAAGTATTTTTAATTAATAAACTTTTGTGTAACTGTTTGTTTTCCCAAATAAATAAATAAATAAATAAATAAATAAATAAATTATATAAAAATGGTAGAGGTAACCCATTAGAGAACTAAAGCCGTAATATAGGTTTTGTATACTGAAAGCTGCATTATTATACTTTTTGTCTTCATTTACAGGACCATCTACCGGCATGGAGTCAACGATTATTGTCGAGGGATTTAAGAAAAGCATAGAAATGCACAATTTGATATATGGCAGAATTATATCAGATGGTGACGCCAACACATATTCAAAGCTTTTGCATGAAAGGCCGTACGAAAATTTAACAATAGAAAAAATTGAATGCCGAAACCACTTGCTGAGGAATTTTTGCAACAAACTGCAGAGTTTTACAACAGACACGAAATTTCTAATACGGTTCATAAAACTCCTAACAAAGAAAAGAATATTAACCATGCGAAAAGTAGTAGTAACTGCAATTGCAAAATACAAGCATACTGATAATGCAATGCAACTCCATGCTGATATAATGCTTGCTGCAGAACATGCTTTTAGCCAACATACCACGTGCAAAGGATACTTTTGTGGCAAACTAGGCGAAATAGAAGATATTGACAAAGACTTTCATACAAACACTCTGTGCCAAAAAATAAAATTAATATTATCACAGCTAGCGGCACACTCACGCATTTTTTTGCACGATGTCGACAGCAACTCTGTAGAGAGATATCATAGCGTTGTTGCTAAATTCATAGGTGGCAAAAGGATAAACTTTGCTCAAAAATATCAATATCAGATGAGATGTAATACTGCGGCTCTATCATTTAACACAAGAAAACCTTTGAGCATCTTGCATAAATGTAATGTAGGTAGAAGTCCAAAAGGACAAATACATAAATTTTAAATGAACAGAATAAAGCGACAGATAAGACCTAAAAAATATACAAAGAAGAAAAGAAGAACATTGGAAAATCAAAACGCCTCTTCCATCAATTATGGACAGGATTGCGATGTCAAAGGAAATGCTAGAGGAATCGAAAAGAATATTTTTGAAAAAATTAGAGAAGAATGAAGATGAAAGAATAAGAATTGAAACAGGTACAATACTTCAAAGTGAGTCAAGTGAATGGCTCGAACTAAGAAGAAATTAACTGACGGCTTCAAATTTCGGTAACGTAATTAAAAAACGCAATGACATCAGTTGTGCTAATATGGTGAAGAATTTAATTTATAAAAACCCAATAGATCACGTCAAATCAGTCAAACATGGGCTAGAAAATGAAAGTATTGATAAAACTCAATTAGAAAAAGAAAAATCGATAAAAGTTAATCCCTGCGGCCTATTCATAGATAAAGAGATCCCATTTCTAGGTGCATCACCGGATGGTATAATAGACGAAAATACAATATGCGAAATAAAATGGCCATAAGTGCATATAAATTAGGACTGGAAAGGGCAATAGTAGAAAAAAAATAATATTCTATAAAAAAAATAAAGACAATAATAAATTTAGAATAAATAAGGATCACACCAAGTTCAAGGCCAACTCCACATAACAAAAAAAGAAAAATGTTTATTTGGTTTATGGTCGGGAGAAAATAAGGCAATACAAACTGATATTATATTATATAGGGACGACGGCTTTTGGGAAGAAACAATGACAAAAAAAATTAATAACATTTTACACAGAATGTATTTTACCTGAATTAGTTGACCCTCGACACCCACGAGAAATGCCAATTAGAGATCCCGAATATATATGTCGTGCTATTGAAATAAAAAGCAAACGAAGGGAAAACAAATAAAATCTAGCTAACATGCGTGAACAAAATAATATTGAAGAAATAAATGATGCAGAAGTGTAAGTAGAAATTATTCCCATATCTTCAAAAAGAAACAAAAGAATTGAAAGTGACGAGGATGAAGTAAAATACATTGATGATTACCCAAATGCCCTTTCTTTGGTATTTTCGTCGAATCGTTGAGCTCCTTAAGTTCTGAGGTGAGCTGCGCGATTACTGACAAATGCGTGCACTGGCTGGACAGGTCCTCTCAATCTGTGTGGTTCTTTCCTCAAAAGACCATTTCAGACACAAATCTACATGGTCTTCACATGAACTGACCAAGATTATGTCCGATCTTTATAAGAGCCTTATGACCTCTGAGTTTGTTTCGGCCTTTCTTCTCAGAGTAGTCAGATAGGAAACGCCGACCAGAACTAGTTTAAAAAAAAACATGATTGACTTGTGAAAGTGTTTGTACAAACCTACTTACAAAAATAAAATCATTTATCATTTATAATTTTGAATGTGTTTTTATTTTGTTTTTGTCAATGAACAAATGAACCTGAACAAATTTAATCCCAACATCAGTCACTGACATGCAATAAAAATGGATCAATAAAACCATCAAAACCAAAAAAAATGGACCCTGTAAATGGACGACTCTGTATATTATAATTATATATTAATTGATTAGGCCTGCCACATACAGTCGGAATTCCGTTTCGAAATATCATTTCGGAATTTCGAAAGCAGCAAAGCCATACAAAATAAACGAAGAACTACTGTACGTGTGTGATACATCCTTGATTTTGTATGGATTTACTGCCTTCGAAAATTCCGAATCGATATTTCGAAACGGAATTCCGAAACGGAATTCAGTCTGTGTTTGTGGCCGGCCTTATTGAACTAATAAGATCCAGGCCCACGACCGCTTGTGACTTATAATAAATTGAACTGAGGTCACGGGTTGTACGGGGCCCACAAACCATATGGGACGCATTGTGGTTCATGGACCCCATGAACCTAATATGGCATTTGAGCTTCGTGCAAGCATATGGCCGGCAGATTTGTATATTGCTCAGATTTTCCACTTGATTTATTTTGCGTTTTTTTTTTTAATATTTGAAGTACTTAAAACAACTACTAGTAGTACTTTTAGGTACAAACTTATTCACTTTTATTTATGAACGAAGTCGCGGGGAAAGCTAATAATAATAACTGTCTATATTCTGCCGCCCATTTTCTGTTTTAGTAATATTACAATGAGTTATTAGTCATTAAAAAAATATATTTTCTAAAAATATAATAATTTACACAAGTGTTGTATTTGTTTTTCTACAACATACAAGTTTTTACCTAAAAATGTTCTGCACCACTGCTCTGAAATATGCAACAGGCTACCTATGCGTGCGTCGCGCGTCATGGCTCTGTGGCAGTCAGCGGTGCAAAATAGAATATTAGTGATCGCTTCGCGCGTCATTATAATGAGGGGGTGCGCGGGGCATTCTCGGCGTTAACGCCCATTTGAGCGAGGTCAACGGCGTAATGCCAAGCCTTAAGCTGGGAGTGGATGCCCTTCAATATGTGATGCGTTACGTGTGAAGTTCAAGTTCATTCGGAATTTTATTCGTAATGTTTGTTATGGCCAAACTAAGGCCTAAACTGTATTTTATTGCTCAGGTCATATAGGATTATAGATTACCTACTTATTTTGTCAATCGCCTCTAACGCCCACGACTGTTTCTGAGGATATTTACTACTGTCAAAAATACTACTGACGTCTATTTTCCGGTATTTTTTTTTTATGTTGAACATTGCGAGAATGAATTTTGTTTGATGTATTTTACGCTGAATCTATACTACTAATAATAAAGTTAAAGTTTGTTTGTTTGTATGTTTGAACGCGCTAATCTCTGGAACTCCTAGTCGGATTAAAAATATATATATTTTTGCATTTGATAGCCCAATTCTTGAGGAAAGCTATAGGCTATTTATCATTACGCTACCGCCGGGCAAAATAAAGAAAAGTCAGAAAGAATCAATCTGCAATCTGCCTAGCCTTTTCCCAACTATGTTGGGGTCGGCTTCCAGTCTAACCAGATGCAGTTGAATACCAGTATTGTACATGGAGCGACTTCCTATCTGACCTCCACAACCCAGTTACTGGGTAATACGATACCCCTTGGTAAGACTGATTGTCAGACTTTCGGGCTTCTGACGACCCGTAACGACTGTCAAAGATCCACGAATGACAGCCGGGACCAACGGCTTAACGTGCTCTCCGAGGCACGGAGGAGTCTCGGTATGAAAAGATGGTCACCGATCCACATACCAACCCCGGCAAACGTAACTTAACCTGATGGATCGACCCGTGCGGCTATTATTATTTAGCCACGAGCTCCTCTGAGTCAAAAAGAATGCTAAGCGAAAACGATGCATAGGTAATAGCGCGTCATGGTTGGGGAACAAGAAATTTTTCGCGGATGAAGTCCCGGACAGAAGCTAGTTATTGTAAGGAAGCCGTGTCTCTGATGTGATTTTACATCGGCAAAAATGACTTCCATACAAACTTTCATCCCCTATCATCTATTTCTTTTCATCTATTTAACCCTATAGGAGGATGGATTTTCCTTCGTTATAATAATTGTTATCTTACACTATTAAATAAGCAATATTTGTATATAATATACCTATTATATAAATATGTAATCATGTTCTCGAAACGGCTCTAACGATTTCGATGAAAGTTGCAATAAGGGGTGTACGGGGGCGAAAAGTCGATCTAGCAAGGTCTCATCTCTCAAAAAAAAAAAAAAACAACATTTGTCTATATTTTTAGCCCAGCAGAGCTCGATCGACCAGCACTCCAATTGCGTAACACACTATAAATCGGAATTTGAATAATTTTGAAGCAAATTGTTAATCCATTACTTCATGTGCGTAAATAACGCAATGAATGTTGTTGAACTGTTAAAATGAAACCGATTCCGAATAATAGTGTTACGCAATTACCCCAAAGGTACTTATAAAGAAACTGTCTGACCCAAAAGACGTTGTCCTGTCTATATTTTAATAGTTCATACAAAATCCCATAGAAAAACGAACATTCAGTTATGTCTCTATGTATTTGACAGGCAAGCTGGCTTGGTTGGTTAAGATACCAGATGCCGCAGGTCGTAGGTTCGATTCCCATCCAGGACAAACATTTGTGTGCATGAACATGTCTGTTTGTTCTGAGTCTGGGTGTAATTATCTACATAAGTATGTATTTACAAAAAAAAAGTAGTATATGTAGTATAACAGTTATCTGGTTTCCATAGTACAAGCTCTGCTTAGTTTGGGATCGTGTGTGAAATATCCCAGGATATTATGATATTATTATTATTATATTTGTATGCCACAAAGGCCGAACATGACGGATCTTTTTGTTTATGAACAACCTGCATGCCATGTATGTATGTATACTCATGTTTCTACAAATAAATGTCTTATTATGTATTATGTCTCGTATCTGAAAATTTTCCGGGAATCTTTTTCAATCTTTTTTCCATAAAAACTTAATTCTATTACGAAGATTTAAAACCAAAAAATTGCCAAATTGGTCCAACCATTCAACCAACGAACCGAACCAACCAACCAAGGAAGCTGTTTGTGCTCGGCGTCACCCGGGTCTTTCCGGTGGATTTTCCGGAAAATTGCTTTCATACAAACCTTGTCCTGACAACTACGAATATAAAAAAGTAAAAAAAAAGAACATCTGAGTCGGTCGAGCCGTTCGCTTACATACGTACATGCTTCTCGTTGTCTGTCAGTACATGAATAAAATAAGATTTTTATTAAGTAGAAGAATTTTTCAAGCCCCAAAATACTGAATCTTGAAATTGTGTAACAATTTGCCAATATTATTTGAAGTTATAAATTATTATTTATAAATTGTAATACCTTTACCCATTATTTTCATTCATCTGGTTGAAGCCAAACTATCTCAATCCTGTCAAAGCTTTTTCAACCAAACGTCACTTTTACCAAGTAGTCGAGAATAGCGGGAAATACATAAAAACTTTAACAACCACGTGTTCAAAGGAATGTTATTCTCAACAAACGATTTTATAACTCCGGCCGCTTGGTGACAGCCCGTCCGTGCACTGAGAACGTTTCGCGTTGCAAGCCCAAAATAATTACACTTTCGAGGTCACTGCCTACGTACGTATTTCATTTTCTTCTGTGCATCGTTTAGTAGGTAAATCTACAATATATACTTGTATTTTCTTTATTTTTGAGACACAATAATTGTTTTGTTACTCTTGTTCTGTAGAGGTCAGTTCTTGTGACGTAGAAATATGTAGTTATCGCGGCTTTCATTAAGCCGATATCAGAAGCTTCAGTTTTTGTTCATTTTTAGGGTTCCGTACCCGAAGGGTGCCAGACGGAACCCTATTACTAAGCCTCCGCTGTCTGTCCGTCCGTCTGTCTGTCAGCGGGCTGTATCTCATGAACCGTAGGTTGTTAGGACAGTTGAAATTTTCACAGATTGTGTATTTCTTTCTATTGCCGGTATAACAACAACAAATAAAAACTAAAATAAATTAAAGGGGGTCCAATACACTATTGATTAAAAAAAAAAATCTTACCCTGGCATCTGGAGTGTCATTGTCTAGAATTCTTCGAGTAGAGTCGAGTATTTTAATTTTAAAACTTCAAAAATGAAGAAATAGGGGGCTGCAAATGTTGTCGTTTTAGACCATTTTTTACGAACTCTATCGCAACAACTAAACAAGTTAGGAATTTGAAATTTCTGTATATATTATGTAACATATACTGTATTTAATCAACAAATAAGTACTAAAAATATTCATGAGGTATATTGTTTAAATATGGGCGATTTTCTGCAACTGCAAAAAAACTTTGTAACTAACTCACAGTCAATCTGCCTAGCCTTTTCCCAACTATGTTGGGGTCAGCTTCCAGTCTAACCGGATGCAACTGAATACAAGTATTTTACACGGAGCGACTGCATATCTGACCTCCACAACCCAGCTACTGGGTAATAGGATACCCCTCGGTAAGACTGGTTGTCAGATTTTCGGGCTTCTGACGACCCGTAACGACTATCAAAGATCCACGAATGACAGCCGGAACCAACGGCTTAATGTGCTTTTCGAGGCACGGAGGAGTTTCGGAATGCAAAGATGGTCACCCATCCATAGACTAACCCCGGAAAGCGTAGCTTAACCTGATGAATCGACCCGTGCGGCTGTTTTTATTTAGTCACAAGCTCCTCGTAACTCACAGTATCTTTATGAAATACAAAGTTGTCTTTACGTTTGTTATCATTTAAGATGAAAAGTATTCTTGGTTTAGTGTTTTAATAAAAATTAAAAAAAAATAAATAAAGTTAGAAAATTAAAGGGGACAAGAACATTTTTTTTTTAAACTGAAATATGTTTTATATGTAAGTATGAAATATTGTACGGTGGTACGGAAACCTTTCGTGTGCGAGTCCGACTCGCACTTGGCTGGTTTATGTCTTTCATTCCGCATCTTTCACTCGGAGTGAAACGTCTGAACACGAAATGAATCAAAATTCATAAATAAATTCGATTTGGTGAACAGACTCTGACGATGTTGGATTTCGGCACTAAGCAAATTTCAGTCAATTACCGAATAATCGATAGATTTACTGAAAGGAGCAAATGAATGTTCATTCCCTTATAATTTTGTCGGTGTTGTGTGAACTTGGATTTAAATAAAAATTAACCTTAACTCGATTTAACCGTTAATTGGAGTGACACGTCTAATTTCGGCTTTATTGAGCCAAGCCAGATTTTCATAATGTTGTTCTAATGTTAAGGCAGATGGCAAGAGTCGTTCGTGTATTAAATTCCTGCATGTAAAGTCTACCAGATTTATTCTTTCGTTGCCGCGAAAATCGTTCAGTAGGTGAATCATAAAAGTGAGTAATCCGGTACAAAATGTAACCTAATTTACGTATTTCCACGGCCAGTTGCAGGGTTATTGGTAAAACACCAACAACCTCTTAAGGGGTCATTGTACTCATCATTATGAACAACTTTTACTATGGGGCCAAACCTGAAATCGCGAAAAAAAATCAGCTGTTCAGTACATTTTGACAAATTATGCGAACATAAATGTACTGAAAAGCTGATTTTTTTTCGCGATTTCAGGTGTGGTCCCATAGTAAAAGTTGTTCATAATGATGAGTACAATGACCCCTTAAGAGGTTGCTGGTGTTTTATGAATAACCCTGTATAGGTTTAGTGACATGAACTCAAAGATGCGCTGAAGCAAGAGTCTTTACAAAAGCATTACAGATGTGTCAAGAAGGTGAATAACCTTTGTAAGATTGATCAGAAAACTGTTGGTAAATTATCCAACTTTTATGTTATAAACGCGAGAGTTAGCTTGTTTATTACGCTTTCACGCTAAAACTGCAGAACGGATTTAGATGAGATTTGGCACATGGGTAGACCATGACCTGAGTTAGGACATGATTCTTTTTATTTCGGTATTCCCACTGGATCAAGACTTATGAGGATGAAACCGCGAGGCGCAGCTAGTATATAATTAAATGAATAACAATTTTCTCCCGTCGAAGACATGATTCAGTTGGCGAGACACCAGTCAAAAGTTCGTGGAACATAATTACGAAATTCAGGCCAGCCTTTAAATGTAGAGAGAGGTATTCCAAGACGATACAAAGTTTGAATTAGATTTGACTATTCACTTGCATTTGTCATTTCGTGATAATAAAATTAGCTGAGAAGAATGATTTTCTAGATACGACACGATGTCAAGATCTATAAACCGAAATATCTTGGAGACACCATTTCAACTATAGATCAGTATAATTACAATTCAAACATGTCTAGTAGATTTGCACCCTAATTGCGTAACAAACTATCGATCAGAATCTGAATGATTTTGAAGCCATTGCTTCATGAGTTCGAAAAAAATTGCCTGCTCAACAATGTAAATAACGCAATGAATGTTGTTGAACTGTCAAAATGAAACCGATTCCGATTGATAGTGTGTTACGCAATTACCCCGCAGTTCATACTAAATAATCAAACAAAAAGGGCATTTTGAGAACGCAGAATAGAGAAACTACGGGGCACCATTTATATAATAAGCAATGGGAAAGGTTGATGCAGAGGACAGAAAACAAAGTATTATGATAAAAATTCGGAGAAATCTGTAGATCTTGGGATAGACATAATGTCCAGCTGTGGATATCAGTATGATACATTGAACTTTTGTGACACAAATACCATTGGGCACTACACTTTTAGCATACCTACATGTTTGTGCCTTCAACAATGTTTTCAAATCCACAGGATTAAGAATTTGGTATCAAGCCAACAATTCGGTCATTTTGCCGAATCGTTTTAATTAATGCATCTCAACTAATTCCAGTTTTTGTTGCAAAATGTTGTGTTGAAGTCTTGAAATGAGCAAACGTACGTACAATATTTTATAAAGAAAATGATCGAGGCAGGTGCTTTTTCACTCTCATTGTTTTCAATGTGACCGCAACTATTTATAAAAGTAGTACACAATTTTATGTACGTGTTTTCTTTAAAAGATTGTCTGTGGGATTTTGAAAGAAAGAAAGAAATTATTATTAAAGTATCGTTTATTTGCGATAAATGTTTGAGATTTCTTATATAGGTATATATTTTTTTTGGGTATTATATTTTTTGCATTAAAAAAAAGTATTACCAGCATGAGGAACTTTAAGAATTTTAAAACGATATATCTAAGTTTAGGGCTGGAATGGACGTCGTCATCAGTCACATCAATTCAATCGTGCTGTGACCTGCCCTGTCAATATTGATTAATAATAATAAGAATAATAATTAATCTGAAGACTTTTTTTTTTCGTTTGTTTGAACGCGCTCATCTCTGGAACTACCGGTTGGATTCGGATACTCGTAAAGTGTATTTGATAGCCCAATTATTGAGGAAGGTCATTTACTATCACGCCGCGACCCTTAGGAACCGAGAAAAAGGAAAAAGCGCTAAGCGAAAACGAAATAATAGCGCAGGCGGAAAATATGGCTGTTATTTTATTATAGTACCTATATTGTGGACTGGTGTCTTACGACTTCAACGCGAGCGAAGTTGTAGGCTGAAGCTAATACTAATAATACAGCTTAAGAGTTTGTTTGCATGTTTAAACGCGCTTATCTCTAGAACTGACAGTCAGATTTGTATAATTCTGTTGCATTCTGCCCCAATTCTTGAGAAAGGTATAGGCTATTTAACATCAAGCTAAGGCCGTTAGGAGCCCAGAAAAAGGAAACAGTCAGAATGAACGCTAAGCGAAAACGAAGCAATAGCACAGGCAGGCGATGCGACGTGACGAGGTGTGTCGGGGGGACAAGAAACTTCACGCGGACGAAGTCGCGGGCAGAAGCTAGATTAAAATTACTGACCATTTATTTATTTGTTTCACTTCAACATAACACGGACAGAGGCCAATCACATTAGTTAAAGACATACTCGTATCTTGACAATGCGATGTATTTGTCAAAAGTATAAATTTTGGCAACGGGCCTGTATAAGTACAAAATTTATGAAATATAATTGTAAAATTGTCGGATTGCCGCTTTTTTCCATGGAAAAATGCTCATGCATACTGCACTACCACGGAGAGATAGTGCAGTTATCCAACCCACTAAAACTCCACGGTGTCCTCCTCTGCCACTTGTGGCGGGAACACGGGCACGCGTTAGCACTCATCACTACCCGCCGCGGCTGTCTGTCACCGGACCCTGAGTACCCTAAATGAGTTAACATGAATACAATCATGTTAACTCATTCACGTTTAGCCTTTCACATTTAGCCGAAATTCAACCATTAGTATAATTATATGTTTAACGATTGACTGAGTTCTACGGATCAAAAAACCGGCCCTTAAGGTTGAATTTTGGCTAAATGTGAAAGACTAAATAATTAGTAACTAATGGAATTTTGACATTTAGCCAAAATTCAACCATTACATACTATGTTAAGCCACTGGTTGAGCTGACTACGGATTAAAAAACCGGCCCTAAAAAACCAACTGGTCAATTGATTGATATCCAAGTGAATGCATAATCCAAATCGCGATTAGTACATGCGCCTTATCAACAATTATTTATCAATACAATATTATATACCAATATGATATAACATAATAACTAACGATCAAGGAATAAAGATAAAGATAGACGGGCACGTCAGAAATGCGTTGACCTATGTGACGGGCGGCGATAACCCTCGGGCCGGTTGGTTCGTCCTCATGGAACGTGCACAATTGCTGTTTGCATATTTTTGCAGTTTTATTGTCTTTGTAATAGTTTTGCTGCTGCATTCGACAAATGAGCTAGCCAGAGTTGTCACACAGTAGGTCCTATGTCAGAAGATGGGCGTCGTCACCGAGGGAGGCCTGTTGTTCGTTTCTACCGTAGTAGAAGTCGTCACTTATCGAAAAAGCGTCATGCCCCCTCATGCGTCAGCGTCATGACTTTCTTATTTTTTTCTTCTTTTTTAGTGTCAAATTGGTCAAAATGAAAATCCATGATGGCGACTGCGAAAATTTTCAAATTTTTCATCATGGGTGTAATTTCATGGTTTTTGAGGGTGCTAAGCCGATAGTTAGCCGTGGGTTACACAGGGCATCAAGATGTCTAGTAAAATGAAGCGATTTCTAGTTACAAGTAAAAATTGTAACGTTGTTGGAAGCGTTACAAACTACGGAAATACATATATAAGTTTAGACAGGAAAATAATTAAAAAAGCAAAAAGAAATTCAGTGCAGTCTTAAATATCATGTTCTAAAAATATTTCTAGGGATATATGGAAAATCATAAATAAACATAGGAACAAAACAAAAAAAGAACATAAAAGTATAATGTTAAGAGTAGGCAATAAACTCGTGACAGAGCCTATTGAAGTTGCCAATATATTAGCAAAACAATTTGCAGAAAACACAAATATAAATATCACTAAAAGTATAGGAAGCAATTTGGCAATGGAATTATTACAGCAAAGTACAAATAGAGTAGATAAAGAAATTACATGAAAACCCGTCACAACTAGTGAGATTGTTAAAATAATAAACAAAATGGAATGTAAGTCATCGTGTGGTTTTGATGAATTACCTATGATGATATTTAAAAACAACATAATAGATATTTTAGCAGAACCTCTAAAAAATTTTTATATTAATTGCTTCAGGAACAGTATTTTTACTGATCAACTGAAAATAGCCAAGGTGGTCCCAGTCATAAAAAAGGCTCTACTCAGGATCCTAAAGTGTATAGACCTATATCTCTCTTGCCGACCTTATCAAAGATTTTCGAAGAGTTAACAAAAACTAGACTAATTACACATTTAAACAGAAACAGGGCCTTAAATCTTAAACAGTTTGGTTATCAATCTGGCGTAGGAACGCAAGATGCTATTGATACACTACTTATGGAGGTCAGAAGTAAACTAAATTCAAAGCAAATGGTAGCCGGTCTCTTTTTAGATCTAAGCTCTGCTTTTGACTTAATAAACTATGACCTGTTGTTAATTAAGCTTGAGAATTATAGTGTGAGAGGCAAAGCTATACAACTTCCAACATCCTACTTAAAAAATAGAAAAATGTTCGTGGAAGTAAAACAACTGATTCACGTTGAAAATAACAATGACAATTCTAACAACGAATTTCATCAGCAAGCTATTATGTCTTAATTAGAAAACACTAGAGTAGGAGTTCCTCAGGGAACTATATTGGGTCCTATTCTCTTTATTATATTTATTAACAATGTAATAGATTATGTGGAAAATATTTTAGGGGAACATTCAAAGTAAGTGGTATTTGCAGACGATACTAATGCTATCATTTCAGCAGATAACATTCAATCTCTTAATTTGCGCGCCAATGAAGCTTTAGAGGTATTTCACAATTGGTTCACTATCAACGGACTCAAAGTGAACGCTAGTAAAACCAACTTAATGCTATTACATACCACTTCCAAAAGTCACCTAAATTGTGCTTTGGATGGAGTCTATGTCAGTATAGTAGAGGCTGTAAAGTTTTTAGGAGTACATGTTGATTGTTATTTAAATTGGAAACCAGAACTTGAAAGCTTAAATAACTCTATCAGCTCAGCATGTTATGTTCTGAGAAGCCTACGAAATGATATTAAAAAATAAAATTAAATTAAAAAAATTAAAAAACGTCTATTACGCGTTAATCGAGTCAAGGTTACGATACAGCATCTTATGCTGGGGAGGCAGCTACGATTATAATATACAGAGAGCATTTGTGTTACAAAAAAGGGCCATTCGCACCATGGTTTGCATTCGTCAGCAGGAATATTGTAAGAGACATTTTGTAAATTTGAATATTCTCACTGTACCTTCCCTATACGTATTGGTGCTCCTAACATATTTTTCTAAATATGTACATCAATATGACACTGACGAGGAAAGAAAGCTTAGAGAGAGTACGAGAAGAAAAGAATTTAAAACCACTAATATTCCTAAACTTAATATAGTCGAACACGGTACCCGCCACATGTCAGTGAAAATCTTCAGTAAACTTCCCGATGATATAAAATTATCACTTTAACAAAAGGGACTTCAAAACCAAATTGAAGCGTTACCTACTGGAAGGCTGCTATTATTCTATTAATGACATGAATTGTAAACATACATATTATAATAGAAATTTATCTTGATTATTATTTCTGTTACTGTCGGTCTAAAATCTTTTATTATTCATTTACAGTCAGGACATAGAAGTAAGTAATTAACATTGGACATCTGACATTGGCTATATTTAATTATTTGTAACATTATTATTCTAGTTATTTAAATGACATTTACTTATTATTACTATTACTCTCCCTCATAGTAATTAAGTGTCATGTATTTTTTGTACCTTTTAAGTTGTAAAATCGTTTTTAATATTCGACACAGTGTAAAAATTGTTATGAATGCATAAATCAATAAATAGTGACGTTAACATGTAAATCCAAGATGGCGGCTGTGAAAATTTTTAAATTTTTCTTAATAGGTGTAGTTTTCATGATTCTCGAGGGTGCTAAAACCGATCATCATCATCATCTAAGAAGGCTTTACAGCCGCGGGTGGGCCTATCCTTGTCAAGTATCTTTCTCTGGCTCGTTCTCTCCAATTTCTCATTCCAACAGTTCCATAATCTTGGTCTACGCCATCCAACTATCTGAATTTGACCGTCCCCGACTTCTTCGGCCATCCGGTTTTAGTAAACCGGATCTTAAACCGATCTTGTCCATTCTTGCGACATGTCCTACCAAAGCCGTTAGTGAAGTCAAAATGAAAATCCAGGATGGCGGCTAGGCCGCCAGGGTTGCGGGTTGTTCGAAAGAGTTACCGTGGCCCTGGCACAGGCAACTGAAGGAACACGGGTGGGCTTTAGTCAGTAGAAGTCTGATACGCCCTCCCGCTCCACCCAGAGCGGGAGAAGTTATTTGATGATTTTCCATCCACAAAAAAAAAAAAAAAGGATGGCGGCTACGAAAATTTTCAAATTTTTCGTCATCGTGTGTCGTTTTCAGTTTTCGAGGGTGCTAAAGTCGATAGTGAGGCTAATTGTAAATCCAATATGACGGCTGCGAAAATTTTGTTATTGTTATAAGTCATACGGGAAAAGGAACTTTGTTCTTCTCCCGACCGCACACGTTTTTTTGCACCTGTTGTCTGTTCCAAGCCATCTGATGAATATGTAAACAAATGAATCAGAAAAATTACCAGTGGATGCCAATTTTTCAGTGCCAATTACAAATTCAGTGATTTGGTTATTTCAATACTTAAACCTGAAATTCTAATTTATTTTTATTTCACAATTATGGTTAATATTATAACCTCAATTTTCGTTGATTTTTTCAATTAAAAATAATAATATTATTCAAATAATAATTGTTGAAAAAAGTGGTGAGACTTACATTTTTAATCTTCTACATACAGTTGAATGTGTTACGAATTCCCTTAAATGAGTGATTGCGTAAAAAAATAACCTGAACAGGGTTTGTTTACACTTTATTCAGATACTTTTGGAACAGAATATAAATGCAGATGTTTCCCAAACTTATATATGCAGGTGTAAGACGAACAGTTTAGTCACCACCTTGTTACCGGAAAATGGATGACGCAGAGCTGTCTTTCATGTGTGGACGATTGGCTTAATTGCCAAAGTCAACAAAATAGATGGATCTTAGAATGATTAGCACAGTTATAAAATTATATTAATTTAATAATCGTTTCTATAAACTTAAATTCGGAGCATTTGTTATTTCTTTTATTTTGTACTTTTGGATTATCAACTGGGGCCTATCCTTTATACAAAACAATTATAACAGTTAGTTTGAATATTTGATTGAAATTGAAGACAAATAAATCAATGTGTAATTATTAGAAACTTTAATACACGCATGAAATACGGTAGTTATTAAAGTAATTTCGTGTAAGGGCCTCATAGATAATCGTTTTCCGATCGAATATCATATTGAGCGATGGTAAAATGGGTATCAATCAATCAAAGTATTGCTTGTTTGTTGTTTATTTTATTTTATTTATTTAGAAAACCAACAGCGTTACAAAAGATGCTTACAAAATTTCATATTACATATAGGTTAGGCCAATTATAGGTTTTCCTGAGTAACCATAAGAGTGTAACCTTTATACAAAACAATTATAACAGTTAGTTTGAATATTTGATTGAAATTGAAGACAAATAAATCAATGTGTAATTATTAGAAACTTTAATACACGCATGAAATATGGTAGTTATTAAAGTAATTTCGTGTAAGACCCTCATAGATAATCGTTTTCCAATCGAATATCATATTGAGCGATGGTAAAATGGGTATCAATCAATCAAAGTATCGTTTGTTTGTTGTTTATTTTATTTTATTTATTTAGAAAACCAACAGCGTTACAAAAGATGCTTACAAAATTTCATATTACATATAGGTTAGGCCAATTATAGGTTTTCCTGAGTAACCATAAGAGTGTAATAGCTTACGAACAGACAATGAAATGAGAACTAATAAACTGTTAGAGGAGTTGGCAAAATAAATGTTTACATAAAGTTTGCGTTCCAAATTAAATTAAAGCTAATTTTAAAGTAATAGGTACATCTGATTATGCCTAAACGAGTTGTTTCTTTTTTTAAATCTTAATAATTTGCTTCCTGAATGCCATTTTGGATGTGCTGAAAATATCCACATCGCAAAATGAAGCGTTATAGGTTCGAGCAATGCGCGTGAGTACACAGTTCCTGGCGTAGTTCGTGGCATGTCGGGGTACGTGCAGCAGTGGCGTGTGACGCGTGCGACGGCGCTAACTCTGGGCAGTCAAGTCATCCGTTGAGTATGTCGTACAATAGGCACATGTCTAGGATTTTACGTCTATCCTCGAGAGTCAACAAGCCATGTGCTCTGCAGCTGAGTTGATATGGCATTGGCAGTTTTCGGAGACGATAGTTAAGGTGGTTTACGAATATCTTTTGTACTCTTTCAAGTTGGCTAGTGTGTATAGTGTAAATATGGTGACCAAATAGGGCTGGCGTACTCGAGCGTACTACGTACATATGAAAAATAAACTGTCTTTAGCGTCTCCGTGTTTTTAAACATTATGCAAGATCTTAAAACAAATCCTCAATTTTTGAAAGCCTTGGCACTAACCCTATCCATATGTTCCGAGAATGACAGTTTCCCATCAAAAATAACGCCAAGATCACTGTATTAGTCTTGCTTATTATAGTGCCGTTAAAGTTATATGGATAGTTAAGGAAATGTTTTTTGCGTGTGTAGGTGACAGTTTGGCATTTGTTGTGTGTATTATATTATTGTTTAGCTTACTGCAACACCGACCAATCTCTTGAAAGTTCGTTACAGTTAAATGGAATGGTAAATGAAGTTATGCATTTTGCTGAAACGTTCACCTTTATAGGTACACTACAATAACGTGTCTTGCAAAGCACGTAAAGCTGTTGGTCCCGGCTATCATTCGTAGATCTTTGACAGTCGTTACGGGGCTCGAGAAGCCCAAAACTCTGACCACCAGACTTACCAAGGGGTATCGTGTTATCCAATATTAAGTGACTGGGTTCTGGAGGTCAGATAGGCAGTCACTCCAGGTAAGAATCCGGTGGAATCTGTATCTAACGTAGTTGGGAAAAGTCTTGGCAGATTGCATAAAATTGCTTGAAATATGTATCACCAATAACAATAGGCCTGGGGAGGCCTGTGTACCTACAGTTGAAGCCATCTTTCCACTGTTATGAACATAACGCAACAATATTGTTTCGTATTGCTATCCTAAAATATATCCTTACCTAAATACAAAAAGCAGAACAAAAACCGAACCATACCTACATTCTGGCATATAATTCACCTGAATTCTATTTCTTACTCTATATAAAGCTAGATTCAAAGAGATCTATGTCCTATACTATACTTATATTTTTGTTTGGAAATTCAAATCAAAGAAGCAACTTTAATGTTTATAGTCAACACGCGTTTTATTTTTATCCGACTGCAGCAAAAGTAAAAAAGAAGGGTTATATAAAGTACGTCTCACATTTTCGGAGTATTCCCGTTTGAGCTCCTATGCATTTTGCACCAAAGGTATTCCCATTTGCACTAAAGGTGCATATGGGAATTGGTGCAAAATGCATAGGTGCTCTAAAAATAGATGCTAAAACGGGAATACTCCATTGTTTCTACGCATACCTTACTTGTATAATATCGTGATGGCCCAGTTGTTAAGGCCTCGCCTCTCATGCACGAGGTTGTGACGTTTTCATTCATATGGACTTTCCGAGTTTATCTTAGACATTACTGACATATCGGTGAAGGAAAAACATCGTGAGGAAACTTGGACATAAGACATATATTTGATGCAAGTCTGAAATCAACAACCCGTTTGAGCAAGTGTGGTGTTCGATGCTCGTGCCTTCTCTGTATGAGAAGAGGCCTTTGCCCTGCAGTAGAACAGTAATAGGATGGCATTATTATTATTTATAAGAGTAGGTAAAATCTAGGGCAACAGCCAAAAAGCTATAATTATACACACTTCAAAGTTGAAATAATTATACTATTATTACTGTATCGAATATGAAACAGTTTATAAGTATTTAAGGGAGTTGCGTCAGGTGTGTTCTTTCACACATAGGTATATTTAGCTATAGCTTTGCTACGGCAAAGCTAAGCACCGAAGTCGATTAGGTATTAAGGATATTTTAAAATTTACTAACTATCATTTACATAACATACATACGTCATTATTTAGTCGTAACTTTATTATTTTAACGTTGTTTGTTTTCAATATAATATAATATTTATATGTAATTTTCTATGCATATTTACTTAATTAATTATACTATATATACATACCTATATTTATGAAGTATTGTATGTACAATAAATGTAGGCATACACACACACCATTAATCACTCGCAATTGTAACACGTTGACAACCTTTGTTGTTCTAAAATATAGGCCTAGGCTTAGTTTAGACTCCAGCCAGTCAATCAATCTGCCTAGCCTTTTCCCAACTATGTTGGGGTCGGCTTCCAGTCTAACCGGATGCAGCTGAATACCAATATTTTACATGGAGCGACTGCCTATCTGACCTCCACAACCCAGTTACTGGGTAATACGATACCCCTTGGTAAGACTGGTTGTCAGACTTTCGGGCTTCTGACGACTCGTAACGACTGTCAAATATCCACGAATGACAGTCGGGACCAACGGCTTAACGTGCTTTCCGAGGCACGGAGGAGTATCGGTATGTAAAGATGGCAACCCATCCACGGATCAAGCGTAGCTTAAGCTGATGGATCGACCCATGCGGCTGTTATTATTTACGCCACGAGTTCCTTACATAAATATAAATATACAATACTAATGCTTACGAACGGAACCTCATACGAAAAGGCAAAAAAAGACTTATAATATGTAAGTGAATACCCTTTGCTACTGACAGGTATCTAGGCACGTAGATATGTATGAGTGATATAACCAGTCCTATTGTTATCAATACTTCGACATAATTTATTTGTAATTAATTTATGGAATAAGTATGTACTCTCCTTTATAAATGTGTAAGTATGCATTAGATACGCTGTTTTAATTTTTAAAGGTCGATAGAGGGTCACTTATTAACTATCGATTTTATTAAAATAGGTATATTGATATAAGGCTAACTACTAAGCTAACAATGTTAACAGGCTGTCTAAAAGAGTAAGTATATAATAGTGATCTGTTTAATGATTATTTACAATGTATCCTAACTTCAAATAAACTTGTAATAAAGTAATAAAGTCTGATGTGAAGCATCTCTACCGAATAAAATACTCGTAACCATTTCATAAAAAAGTCAAGTAAAAGTTACATCACTTTTCGTATCATAAGAATGTTTCAAAGTTATACGATTCTCTATCAAAACTTGCTAACTTAGATAACTATTTAACGAGAACCCGAGACCCATAGCGAAACTGTCAAGAATGTTGATCCCAATTTTTATGTTACACTGACATATCTATACTTAACAAAAATATATTATACAACAACACAACGGCAATAAAACTGAAATAAAGAACAATGGCCGTCCGAAAGGCGATATTACGTCAATAACGCTCATAAAAATATGTAATACAGTGAAAGCAGTATAATAAACAATTAAAAATAATAATAAAATTAACATAATTCACTCACCGGTTGAATCCGATAAACATCAAACATGCACACACCACAAATTGAATCACTCACTGCACGTAATTGGGATGGCTACCCCGTCGAAAAGTTTTGCTAATCAACCGGATTGTTAGCAAACTTTCGTACCAGAGCTTCCACGTGTTGCACACTTTCGTACACTTACGTACGCGGGGAAAACAATTTTATTTCATGAGCAGACGCGCCACTCGGCCTTCTTCCCCGCTAGTAACTGACAACTGACTGACCGTATTTTCTTGTACATATATCTACATATAAACAATTTATTTTCATAGCGCATCGATGCGACTAATGTATCTACGCGGCGTGTCGAATTTTTGATTTTAGAAATGATGATGCTATTTTCGTTTTGCCAATGACGCGACAGTATCAGTTCGGAATCTGCGCGGAAAGATTTAAGAGTTTATTATACCCGATTTATTAAGTAGGTTAATATTAGTATTCAAAGGTGAGTGTGACGTCTTTTTCTTCAAACATTTCAAAATATTTCGCTTTAACTAAAACATTGTTTACTTCAATTTGGGTTAGTTTTAAAATCGATTATAAATAATACGATTTTCAATAATAACAATAATTCACGGGCTATTTGTATTAAGCGACATTTTTGGAACTTTGCAGGGGAGCATTTCAAAGTTTCATTATTCGGAAAAAAAACATTGTAAAAAAATGTATCAATATTTTTACGAAAAACTGGCCTATCGAGGGTTGAAAATCAGTAGTGTCTATCTCAGTTTAAAGGTTATTTAGATTATAACCATATTATAAATAATATCGGCCAGGATGTCGCTTAATACAAATAGCCCGTGAACCCTCGATATACATATTTTTAAAGAAAATTCTTACGAAACTGCGTCTAGTGTGGCTGACCTAATTATTTTTATTGAAATCAAAACAGTTACTTAAAAACTTCAAATGAATAATTTATCAAAGGTAAATAAATCGATAAATTCTTTTTGTATTTGGTAACCCATTTCTTGAGAAAGGCTATAGTCTATTTAATATCATACTGCACGATTCATGCATGGAGGACATGATTCTTCTATAGCCTTTAGGAGCCAAGTAAAAATAAAAAAAAGTCGGCGCAGGCGATGCGATGCGATGGGGTGGGTCGGGGTAAAAAGAAATTTCACGGGGACGAAGTCGCGGGTAGTTAATAACAAATAAGTGTAAAACAACCTAATCAAAATTTATATTTTGTTTACGAACTCTAAGAAACATCACAATTTCTTATTTTTTTTGTCCAAAATGGGCCACAATAGTTATTATAAACTATTGTGGACAATAAAAATAATTGTCACATACATCAGAAAAGGGGGTCTTTTTCAATAGCTTTTGTGGAAAAGAAAGGGACACATTGACACGCGAAGAGAACATTACCTGTATAACAAAAGAGTGCATTATTATCTTATATTGGATTAACAATAAACGGTTTATATAGACCAAACAACGGCTTAACGTGCTTTCCAATATAATAATATATAACCACGCCGACAGGCCAGTCGGCGTGGTTGGTTAAGGTACCACCTATCATGCCGCAGGTCGTTCGATTCCCATCCAGGACAAACATTTGTGTGCATGAACATGTCTGTTTGTTCTGAGTCTGGGTGTAATTATCTATAAAAGAATGTACTCGTATTTACAAAAAAAAAAGTAGTATATGTAGTATATTAGTTATCTGGTTGCCATAGTACAAGCTCAAGCAGAGCTTGTACTATGGCAAAGTTTGGGATCGGATGACCGTGTGTGAATAGTGTCCTAGGTTATTATTATTATATAATAGTGTGTGATGAACAAACTGAATTTGGTAAGACTGTATGAAATGTAGAATGGTATATGAAGATCCACGGACCAACCGCGGCAAGCGTAGCTTACTTAACCTGATCGATCGACCCTAGCGGCTGTTATTACTTAGCCACAGGCGAGGGGCCTCAAACCTAATAGCGACGAATAAAAAGCAGGTATTTACTTCCAGATTAGGACCATTAATAAATTATTTAAATCCATTCAATGTATTCTCTGAGTTTATCTCGGACATTACTGACATCGGTGAAGAAAAACATTGTAAGGAAACCTGGGTCTGTAATCGCCAATCCGTCTTAAGCATGCGTGGTGATCAATGCTCTTGCCTTCAGGCATTTGCCCTGCAGTGGGAATAGGCTGGTATTTGTTACATATATTTTAAAATCTAACACGACATAAAACTTTAGCTAAATCGAACCGCAATAAACAGCAAAACTTGACTCAACTACGATAGGTTCAGTATATGTTTTGTGTGTCTAGGATATTGAATTGTTTTGTTGTGATTTCTCTTGACAGCCCTGAATCAATATTAGCTAATTGGGTAGAAGCGCCGCAAGGTTGCCTGCTTGTCGGTCTTCAACGGCCACCTTCTACCATCGGACATCTTCTAGACGCACTGCCAGTTACCAACCCTACCTGGTTGTAATTCCACCAATTCGCACTAAGCGCTTCCAAATGTCTTTTATAATGCGCACAGCAAAAGAGTGGAACTCACTACCTGCGTCTGTGTTTCCGAACGTATACAACCCTAATCTCTTCAAAGTGAGAGTGAACAGGCTTCTTCTGGGTAAGCTCACTCCATCGTCGACTTTGTCTCTGTCACCTTTGACTTAGACTAGAGTCACCATCCCATCAAAAACAAAAAAGCATACCGAGCGTATTTATAAAAAAGAAATGATTCGATAGGAATGTTATTTTATTCGCAGGATTTTCATATTCAGTCATCAATTGAAGCTACTGATCGTCATCTGCCGTGCCTTTTTCTAATATATGTTGGGGTCGGCTTGCAGCTAAATACCCGTGTTTTACATGGAGCGACTGAGGTAATACGACAGGTACTCCTTGGTAAGACTGGTTGTCAGACTTTCGGGCTTCTGACAACCCGTAACAACTGTCAAAGATCTGCGAATGACGGCTGGAAGCAATGGCTTAACGTGCTTTTCGAGGCACGGAGGGGTCTCGGTATGTAAAGTTGGTCACCCATACATGGACCGACCGCGGCAAGCGTAGCTTCACCTGATCGATCGACACGTGTGGCTGTTATAACTTAGCCATGAGCCCTGCTACTGCTTCTGATGACCACTACAACTACTGATGGCAATCGCAAAGCAAACATACTACTAATACTACTCAAAAGTTATGAATTTCCAGAATTCTTGATTTTCTGAATTCGGAGAAGAGACTTTTCCAAATGTTAGCAGAAGTAACCTCTATTTGTAATATAAAGATGATATTGTCAAGCCCTTAGATTTCACTCTTTACTATAGTTGTTGCCTTTTAGCATGGCAATAGCGGTCATTGACCCACCTATATTTTCTAACATATTTAGGGTTCTGTAAAAGGAAAAACGGAACTCTTATAGCAACATTTCGTTGTACGCTTGTCTGTTTGTCTGTCTGTTAAGACCCTTTTCTCAGGAATTAAAAAGTATGGCCATTTATGCGACATTTAATTTGTTACTCACAAATCTCTTGATCAACTCCTTTTTGCCATTTCTCACATGATAAACTTCTCCGTTTACACCGGTGTTTTCCCCTCCATGTAGCGTAAAGCCGTTGTTTGGCCCCTGCCTAAGATACCCAGGCTCCCTCTTCCTGGTCACTTTCATCCAATTTCCATCCTTCCCTTTCTGTCTAAAGTGCTCGAGGCCAGTATTCATAAACTATTCTCCCACTTTATTCACCACAACTCCCTAATCAGTCCCATTCAATCCAGTTTCATCATAACTACGGATCCCTTCATTGTGCGTGGTCCGATACGTACTTGGCGGATTGGTTTTATTTCAAAAACTTAAACAAATAAAGTCCGTTAATATCCTGAATCATAGTTTATTATTTGGGTTCCCACGGAGAGAGATTTAATATCTATAGTTTAGGGAAAGGGCAATGACCGCTATTGCCATGCTAAAACGCAACAACTATAGTTTAGCTAACGATCGGGCAGTATTACTTTCCTAGAAGCCATATACCTATAGACATGTTTGTACTAAACAAACTTTTCTCGCCATTTTCAACGCACGACAAAAATTGAAGTAGACAATTCTAATCCGACCACACGTCCAATTTTTCACCCTGACAAAAAAAAAAACAAAAGCTGTACACGTAATTATATCCAGGCGATGTACCTCAAACGTAACAAAGGTAAGGCTAGCTAAAAGCAAATGACCAAATCGATACAGGGCCTTTAATAATTGATAGGACGTTGGACTCGGAATTTACTTTTACATGTCTTATCGACCCGGCGAGCTGGGTTCGATGTAATTTATGGTAAGGTAAGGAATAATTTTGGATAATTTTGGTTTGTGTGTTTCTTTTTTGTTTGTAATTCCTAGGCCTAAGGACGGTCCCGATGTCGATGTTGAAAGTTTTCCCATAGGTATTTTTCTATGTAGGACAACGATGTCGTCTTTCTTTTAGCTTTATCAAGATATCCTGTTACCTCTAGACCACCAAAAGTGTCAAGTAATTTTATGACTATTTTACCTACATCTATACTTTAACGCTTTCAAGGACACTATACAGCAGTAATAATAATAATAAAACTTCTATTGGGTCTCATTAGTGTCGTTCAAAGCGATAAACCATCTCAGTTGTTTCAATCATGTCAAACGACCACGACAAATAGCAAAGCCAACGATATAAATATGTCTAGATAGAAAGTCAAAGCTAGGAACTCGTCGAAAAAAAATTGCGTCTAACTGTTCGCCGCAATAGGGATGATGCCTGGGTAAAAAAAAAAAGAAATTCTATTTAGTCCGTCAGTCAGATAATAAAAAAATATTAGATACGTATTTTTTGCTTTATCATATTAATAAAAAATGACTTAGATAACACGCATTAAAGTTCGAGAGTGGGTGCTTGCTACGTCACTTCTACGTATAAAATCTACCAAGACGTGACGTCATGCCACATTTTAACGCAATGTATCGCCGTAATCTTTTGATTACGTAGAAAAAGAAAAAATAGGTGTCCAATATATTTTAATAATCTACATGACGGACAAAAAACATTTTTTAGTCATCATCCCTAATGCACAATACAAGCACAATGACTGGCGCGAGTGTAAGAATGTTAATACTAAATATTATTTATTCTGTGTTACGACGTCAGCTGTCACACACACCAGCATGGCAGCATAACAATTTTGGCTTGTTTGTTTTTAACCGACTTCAAAAAAAGAAAACGGAGGTTGTCAATTCTACCCGTTTGTATGTAATATTATTGGAACTGCAATAATAGGTTGGAGAAAAAGTTTCTTCGCATTTTTTAAGAAAATTCAAAACATTTTTTAATATAGTTTATTTACATTTAACTAAAGTATGTAGGTACCATTTTGTTCGATAACTTTTTGCCATCTTGTAGGTAGGGACATGATCCCATTGCTATAGAAGTTTTGGGACTTCTGGTCAAAATACCGCGACAAGTGGTTATGGCAGTCCTCTCGTGATGTTAACCTGACACTGCCTAAAGAATTCTGAAGAGACTGAAACAGGTGGAAATCTGAAGGTGCAAGGTCAGGACTATACGGCGGATGCATTAACACCTCCCAGCCAAACTCTCTTAATGTGTGAGGTCTAGCGTTATCATGATGAAAAACCACACCCCTTCTGTTGATTAATTCCGGCCGCTTTCTCTCAACTTCTTGCTTTAATCTCATCAGTTGTTCGCAGTAGAGTTCAGAATCGATGGTCCTGCCTGGTGGTAATAGCTCATAATGAATAATGCCCTTCCAATCCCACTACACACACAGCATCACCTTGTTGCGAGTTAACCCGGGTTTCACCACAGTCTGCGAAGCCTGACCGGCCTTTGACCACGACCTTTTTCGCAAGTTCTTGTCACACGTGATCCACTTTTCATCACCAGTTATCAGCTTCTTCAAAAATGGTTCGGTTTCATCACGTCGTAATAAAGAATCACAAATGAGTACACGGTTCATTAGGTTTCTTTCAGTGAGCTCGTGAGGTACCCAAATGTCGAGCTTTTTTGTGTACCCAGTTTTTTTCAAATGCGCCGAAACTGTTTTGTGGTCAATTTCCAGTTCTTCAGCTACGTCGTAACTACTGATATGCCGATCTTGCTCCACTTTTTCAAAAATGGCATCCATTTTATCCGTAATAGGGCGACCAGAGCGACGTGCATCTTTGACATCAAAATTTCCAGATTGAAAACGCTTAAACCAAATTTGTGCTACTCTCACAGACACTACACTAGGTCCATAAACATCGCAAATTTTTTTCGCGGCTTGCGTTGCATTTTTTGTAGTAAAATTTTAAAATGTATCGAATTTCTTCATTAGATTCACTCATCTTGACGGTACGAAAAACAAATGAAAATCACACATTTTCCTAATTTGAATTTGGAATTATGTTCTTTAAAATTTAAACTTTCAATGATACCAAAACCAGCCAGATACAAATAGTATAGCCAAAGAGACTTTATTACAAGTTCATACATACTATAATGCGAAAAGACTTTTTCCCCAACCTAATATGATAATCTATTAGGGCTTTCAAACAAATATACAAAATTTTATAGATGTATGTATGTTTGTATGTGTGTATGTTTGTCCATACATTTCTCCGAAACTATTAATCAGATCGAAACCATTTAATTTTTATTGGCTTATATTTACTTCAACTTAGGGAACAGTGCAAGTTTCATCAAAATGGGTTTAGTAGTTTTCAAGATAATGGACTAATACTTGTAAATGTAATGGCCTAGCTTATTGATACGAGCTACCGGTGTGGTGTCAAAGGGAACATCTCAAACCTTGGTCAAATTCTAGTGAAATATTTATATAAAAAAAACTATTAACTACTTATTACAAACAAATATTCCAGTTTTTACTAAAAACTAAAAATTACAAAATAAAAAATAATTTAAAAAATTAAATCGACTTAAAAAAAAAATGTTTTTGATTATGAAATAACTTTAATTTCGGAAGTCGGTGGCAAAAAACTAAAATATAGATCCCAAGACACCGACTTCCGAAATGAAAGTTATTTCATAATTTTGAATTTTTTTTTTTGCAGTCGATTTGTTAAATTATTTTTTATTGATTTTTTTCTGTGCGACACTCTATCTAGACATTTAAATAATCAAAAAGCTATTCAAACTTTAGCCGTCATTAACAAAACCATTTCCCATTAACCACGATAGCTTATTATACCTCATTTCTTCATCAAAGCAATCATATTGACCGATTTTCCATTAGAAACAAAGGGTTGTTCGCCACCGGGTATCGATAATTCTATAAATAGAGACGCGACTACGCGAGTTGCATTCTACGGGCTTCTAACAATGAGTACCGTACGATAACTAAGACGCCTCACATGTTTATAGGGCATCCGTTGACACAGAAAGTGAATAGAAGTATCTGGTTCTGTTCAAGACAGTTGTTGATAGGTACATTACATTATGACTGTGTTAAGTTAGCTGCGGGAATAGTTAGTAGGTATTAAGCTCTTCAAAGGAGCTCATAACTTAGATAAGGTTGAAGTGTAGTAGCGAAAGAATGTCTGTCGAAAGCTTAACTGCTTTTTTTTTAAAATAGGTACCTACGTAGCTCGGATTTTGACAAAATTTGCCAATCCAATACATTGTAACTTTTCAAAACCACATGTGAGATTTTTGATGATATAATTATGTTGTTGATAATTAATTGCTTTGAATTTTCACACTTGTTTTAGCTTGCCTTATCTTGCAAAATAAACATTGAAATGAAGAAATTATTGGTCAGTGGTACTAAACAGACTTAAAGAAACTGATTGGGTGTTGTTGAACTAAAACACTGTAAGTTGAGTTACAGTATTTTCGTATGGTAAACTTATATTTGCAGTTGAAATGTATAGGAGAACATGTGTTTCAACTACAATTTTAAGTTTGTTTTTAGGATTCATCCCAACTGCGGAACCCTTCATTGTGCGTAGTTCGACACGCATTTGGCCGGTTTTGTTATTTAGTTTAATTATGCCCCAACTAAGGTTCATAGCTGCCGAGTACACCGACATGGTGGGTACTTACGTACGGAGAATCTAACCAAAGTGCGGTTTTAGCGTTGCGTATATACCGGGAGAGATATGGTGATACACGAACGTACGAGGGGAACGTTCTTGTATACCGCCGTGTTTTTACCCTGGCCGTTCAGAGGTTACGAGAGAATTGACCTTTAGTTCCTCGAATTCAATAATCGAGAAACTACTTGTTTTGTGCCATTTGCATTATTATTCTCCGACTAAAGTACAGACTCCAGCACATCAAGCTACTACAATCTGTCAGATTTCTTTAATAGATTTTCGACTTTATTGCTGAAGCATTAGGTTCAAGGTTGATTGGGAAAATCTGACAGTTTCGGGTAGGTTGACCTGCTGGCGTCTGTACCTACCTGCGCACCGCGCCACCGCCGCCACCTCGCCGCGCCCCACACCGCGCTGCGCAACCACTTTTCGTAGATAAAGCGTGTTTACTTTTTATGCAAAAAATAAAATTACAATTTTTAAATTTTCCAATAACAACTAATCTTCGCGTTTTAAAAGGTTTCGAGGGACTAGTACTGTGCTCGTTTTAATTCAATGTCGTATAACCAGATACAGCCTGTATATTAGAGTCCTGTACATTTGTTTTCAAACATAAGAAACTGTTTCAGCAAGCGTCAAACTACTAAGCCCCACGATCTGTGTATACTAATAAGTTAGTTCAACCGAGGGCGAATCTCACATTTACAGGTAACAGCTATGTTATGTGCATAAAATTGTATAACAAAATACCAAATTCCATAAAAACACTACCATTTTCTGGTTTTAAAAATAATTTACAAGGTTTTTGTAAGTTTTGTTAATTGCACGGTCATTTTCAATTATTATTGTGTGGCGAATCACTCCCATTATGAACATTATTATTATTGACATCTATGATTATTATTTTTTATTATTTTCTCATTATTATATTGACATTTATATAATTGAATAAGACAATTTGAAGGGGAATATCAGTTTAATGACTGCATGATTATGAACAATTTTAAATTTAAGTAAAATATCTAACTTTATTTTATGTTTGCACGCCGAAAATAAAGGCAGTATAAAAGAAAAGTTTTGTAGATTTTACCAACCTTCTGTACCTTATTTATGCAAATAAATGATTTTTGATTTGATGTTTTGATATTTAATATTTACAAAAGTTTTCAAAAAGGCCGAATATGTAACGGTCAAGACAGCATTGGATGGATTCGCCGAAACATGTCGGTTTTGCATTCGTGTTCCTCGATCGTCAGTCAATGTTAGCCTATAATTATTACCAGCCACTTATTCTCCCCTGCAGGGCAAAGGACTCTTCTCTTAGAGAGAAGGCACGAGCATTGATCACTACGCCTGCTCAAGACGGGTTGGTGATTTCAGACTTATTTATACATCTTTAACTATACAAATAATACGTACAGACGCCAGCAGGTCGAGCTACCCGAAACCGTCAAATTTTGCCAATCAACCTTGAACTTAATACTTTAGCAATAAAGTTGAAAATCTATTAAAGAAATTTTATAGATTGTAGTAGCTTGATGTGCTGGCGTCTGTACATACCACAAATAATATAATACATACATACAATGCTTGTTTGCAGTGTCAAAATAACAGCTTTTTACTAAATGCCTAAGGATGTACGAGTATATACGGTACCTACTTAAAAAAAAAAAAAAAAAATTGTCTGTTTTTGTTCCGGCTAGTCTCTGAAACGACTGGACCGATTTTGACGGGACTTTCACTGGCAGTTAGAAAAAGAAAAAGAATTAGAGTTCTGCGTAAAAAAAATAAAACCCATGAAATTGTTAACAAAATCCGTTTCAAATAGGGAAGTAACCACGCGGGCGAAGCCGCGGGCAACAGCTAGTATTGACTATAACTCCAGGTTTCCTCACGACGTCATTATCTTCATCGATGTCAGTACCTAATGTTGGAGATAAATTCAGAAAATACATTTATGAATTGCAAGTCACATGGGTACTTGCCTGGATTTGAAGCCACAACCTCATGCATGAAAGGCGGGGTCCCCACGCAGGCTGGCAACGTCGCACTTCTACACGTTTTTCGTGTTTATTTTAATATATTTAAATCGAATTACCTACTATTTTTAATAGACTATCTAGATCGTTGGTATTTATAAGTATGTATACTATTTATTTACAGTTATTTTGGTATTTACTCATAAAAATTGACATTATAGACAATATTGTCAATTTTTATGAGCAAGTGATGAGCAACGTTGTTAGCCCGCGCTAGATAAATGCTCCTAACCACTGTGTCATCACAACAATTTCACCATGTCTTAGCCTATCAATCTGCCTAGCCTTTTCCCAACTATGTTGGGATCGGCTTCCAGTCTAACCGGATGCAGCCGAATACCAGTATTTTACATGAAGCGACTGACCTCCACAATCCAGTTATTGGGTAATACGATACCCCTTGGTAAGACTGGTTGTCAGACTTTCAGGCTTCTGACGACCCGTAACGACTGCCAAAGATCCACGAATGACAGCCGGGACCATTGGCTTAACGTGCTTTCCGAGGCACGGAGGAGTCTCGGTATGTAAAGATGGTCACCCATCCACGGACCAACCCGGGCAAGCATAGCTTAACCTGATGGATCGACCCGTGCGGCTGTTATTACTTAGCCACGAGCTCCTCAACCATGTCTTAGCCTAACTAACCTATAACTGCCCGAAGTCCTTTAGCCAAAGCATGTGAAATTCGGCATGAAATGACAATGTACGTGAAACCTACTGTCCATATGTGGTAACAGCCGACCGCAATGACTGCGGTCTGTTGACTAACATTGCGAATATTGCAATATGTAGGATTCTGTGACGAATGCTTCATAGCACGTAGATTGTGTCAAACTGTTGAGTAGACGTAATCCTACTGTCATAATTTCCTAATATTAATGAGATTTAATATTAAATATTGTAATTTTTAAATACTAAATATGAACATGATAGTATGTGATTTGCCTCAAATGATTTTTGTGTCTGTGTATTCATGAAGTTTAAAAGTATCTCATTTGACAGTTGCCACACAAAGTACTGCAGTGCTATTCTGTACAAATCTCACCGTGAAAACTTAGGTGAGGTGAGCGTGGAGTGAGCTGTCAATAGTGTCAATCCCTAGCATCAGGTGGAATGATAGCTCTCTTCAAGTTCACTTCACCTACGTTATCACGGTGACATTTTTACAGAATAGACCGGCTGGCTTTTTAGCGGAACGGAATAAAAACATGTTTAGAGCGTCACCAAGTTTTCGAAGTCAGTTCTTGCTTCGAGCCTCGGAATGTAAAGGTTGTCTTTAAGAAATCTAAAGTCGAAAATGCTATTATACAGAGTGATTTTTAAAACATGCGACAAAATTTAAGGGGGTGTTCTACCCATCAATATGAACAACTTTTACTATGGGACCAACTAAGAATTCGCAAAAAAAAAAATTACCTTCCCATGTAAAAGCACATACCCGATTGGACCATTTTGTATAAAAAGGTCGAAATTTTTTTGCGAATTCCGAGTTGGTCCCATAGTAAAAGTTATTCATATTGATGGGTAGAACACCCCCTTAAATTTTGTCGCATGTTTCAAAAATCAGCCTGTATTGAGAATCTAATTAAATAGTGTGTTTAATAGTGCTATACTATACCAAGTTTGTATGTGTGGAAGAACATACATAAAGAACTATTCGTACTGAAAAGGTTTATCAATTCACTACTGTCTTTACTGTGTTACTAATATTCCACTTAATACTATTACAAATGTGAAATGAAAACTTTCTTTGTGTATGATGTTTTTTACTCGATCACGCAAAAACGGCTGAACGGATTAGGATGAAATTTGGCAAGCAGATAGTTTAGAACCTGGATTACATAACATACTTTTATCCTGATAGTACGTTCCCCTGTGATAATTTCCACCCTCCACGCGGGCGAATTCGCAGGCAAAAACTAGAGCAAAACTAAAATCTATACCCAAATGAGCCTATACAGCATGTATCAGAAAGGTGTGGTCAAAAAGGGCGTGGTACAAACCATCATACTGAACAAATTTTTCCAAAGGAACAACATCGTAATATTTCGCGGAAAAATAATCAGCCGTCCCAGACATTTGGCTCGAGTAGGCATAGAAATTTTGTATGGGACAGTTAATAATTTTTTCGCTATTACGATGATGCTCCTCCCATGGAGGAAGTTGTGTAGTTTGATGGTATGTACACCCTTAAATTTGACCACACCTTTATGATACTTGCTGTAAATATTTGATAAAAATTAAGCCACATTTGATTAGTATCTTATTTGATTATTGTTTTGACACAGAAAATCTATGTATGGCACAAGTTTCGCGAAATACATACTCGTACTTAGCTGTCAACATACTGAGAGTAAAAAATATTCAATATAATTTTTAACAGAATAGCTCGTTATCACCGAATACAATGATACTGAAGATGACAAACTGACGTTGATTAGGGCTATTTCTCCCACGATCATTCATTGAGGAGATGATCTGAATTCAACAATATTTAACTGATTGTTTAGTGTCTTTACCGACGACATTGTTCGTTATACGCAACAAAATAATATATGGCAAGACAAATTGAGAGCTCCCACTCCAGAGACACTTAATTAAATCCTATACGTATGAATGCGCAATTAAAAATAACCAAAACTAGGTCATTTGCTAATGTCGTTACGGGCTATTACTCCGTAAATAATTCATTCATATTTAGCCTATATTGCTTGAATATTTTGTTCTGCAGTATCTGGCTGTGTGCCAACAGTGTGTCGGTGCATGGTCACTTTATAACTGGCATCTCGGAAACTATCATGAGCTGGAAATAAAAAATAACCTTGATTTAATCTTTGATTCTATCGTTGCGAACGGTCAGTGTTGGTGCATGTATTTTTTTTGCAAATGTGTCCGTGGTCTGTCTTAAGACTATGCTGATATCACTTCAAAATCAGATGAGTGTGTCATGATTTGTGTTTTATGCTGGAGATTAAAATAAGCAAATGGAATCAGCAAGTTTGTAGTCGATACGAGCTTTCATGATCTGGCGACTGGGCTCAATAATCTGGGAAAAAAAGCAAGCGGATGATGCTGTCCGTATATTATTGGCTTGAACTAAACGGTAAATAATGTTTAGAACTTTATAATTATGCACATATTGTACATAATTGCATATCCATCTACCTTGCCTTTCCAAATTACGTTATATCAGCTTCTAGTGTAACTGGATGCAGCTGAATACCAGTATTTTAAATCGAATGTAAATGATTGTGTCATCTAATAAAATGGTAAAATTATTTAAATTTCAGCCTAGACCAAAATTGCATTGCAATATTATTTACGGTACCCAAAAACATTACAACTGTACGAAGACTGTCTTGAAGCTCATAACAGAATTTCATTGCACCAATATTGAATATTTGCGACTGTTATTTGCTTAAACGTTCGGCATCAATTTAAAATAAAGCTGACGCTCTGTACCTATTTGCTTTTTTGATAGGTATTGGAAAACTAAATGTTCTTTTGACTGCATGACGTGTGTGCGCAGTTGTAATATCGAGGAGAAAGAGTAAATAATTTATTGAGAAATATAATTGTTTGCTATGATAGTTGAGGAGAATACTTATCAACGGTGCGGGGGGTTTTATTTCCTTTTTATATGTCTTTAAGAGGCCGTACACGAAATTTGGCCGATTTCGCTGATTTACGTGATTTTACAGACGTGATTTTTATTCGTATTTCTATAAGTTTTAATGCACTGTATGAAATATCATTTCAAATAATTTGATCTTATAAATGAGCTACTTTTTTATTTTGCATCGAGTTTATAAAGTGAGATTTAGATTATTTTAAAATACTTTTTATTGCCAAACTATTCTAATTTTTTGCATTTCTTTTTTTCTGGAAATGGTTTGATTTTGAACTAAAGATTATTTCTGTTGTTTTAATTTTATGAACAAGAGTTAAAAGTAGCTGAAATAAAAAGTAATTCTTTGCCCACTTTCTCTAAAATTTGACTAATTGTAAGTTAAATGTATTTTTCCTCAAAAATCTTTTCAGAAAGTGGAAATAGTGGAAACATGAATACATTGTAATTTTCATACTCTTTAGACGTCAAGACGATTGGTAAATATGTGATATTCTAATTCTAAACCTTTTACAGCAAAAATTCACAAAACAGTCGCCGTTTTAGGTTGATTCAAAATTAAATAGTAAAACTAAAAGTAGCTCATTCATTAGATCATAATTGAAATTATCTTTCATAATATTGTTCATTAAAACTTATAAGAACACATTATTTTAACTGTAAAATCACGTAAATCAGCGAAATCGGCAAAATTACGTAACTATACGGCCTCTTAAATTTGACTTTTCATGAGGAAAATGTAAGTTGTTTTCTTTGATAAAGAGATTTTGAAACCTGGCCTGGCTTTATTGCTTTGGTGTAGATCGAATGATCTGTGAGGTTACTGTAATCGTCCCCCATCAGTTTAACTTTCATTCATATAAATAGTTGGGAACTGCTATTAACGCGAGCTTAAAAGAGCAAGCAAAATACAAAGAGAAGCAAGGAAGCTTGGACATATTTACAGATGGATAAAAAAGTTGGTAGGCTACATCTGTCTCTGGTTCAACCTGACCCAAGTCTTCATTTGAGTTTTCGCCGCCACGTTTCACTTGCAATCCGTAACAAAACTAAAATAACAATGAACTTCTAAACTTTGTGTGTGTGTGTATTGGTGTTCTTCAATACCTATAGACACTATACCAACCAACTGCTACTACAATCAAGGTCCCAAAACTAAAACCAAGGGGTACTAAGGCGTAATTTAACCAAGGTGAATCGCGATTCACTCAAGTAGCATCAAGCTGGACCAAGCGTTGGGGCTCCCAGCTAACCTAACTGCAGCTTGGCAAGACGCACGTGGACTGATGTAAGAGATTTTCTTTGTAAGTGGATGTCTTGAGCGTTGCGGCCCATTCGATTATTTCAATTATGCTGCTCCCAATTGTGGAGGTACATTATTATAGTACTTATCGTTGTTCTCGCACAAACGGAGTGGTTGAAAAACGATTGGGAGACGGGACACAGCCATCAGGGAGAACAACATCCTGTTGGACGATGGCCAGCAATCTCGATTGATAAATACTTCAGTTAGAATTGTAAAATACTTACGAAACGTACGAGTTTTGTCTAGAAACGAAATTATTTCCACTGGGCGTATTTTTTTTCCTTGATGTGTAATTTGAATCAAACAGATATCACCAAACTGAGCGGTCTTGAGAACAGAATTTAAACAACCTTGCCTGAGTGAAGTTTCACTATTGTTACGATTATGAGTCGCTGTATTATCAAAATCAAAAGTCATTTATTCAAACTAGGCTGAGAATCAGCACTTTTTGAACGTCAAAATTACATAAGACAGTCCCCCAAAACGCCCGCCCTTCACCACTTCCTAGTGCTTTAGCTGTGGAGAAGAAGTGGCGCAACAAACTCTCTACTCTCTATTCGAAGAGATTTCTATAATTCACCAGTTAGTGCACTCCTAAATGTACATCAAACACATTTTTTTGAGATCTTTAATATTCGATGTGTGTATGTAAGTATGTGTGTAGGGATGTATGTATCTTCTCTATGGAACCACCATTAGATTTTATAAAGGCAAATTAATAAGTTTTTCGCCTCGACTACCATGACTGATATCAAAATGGCGACTATCACATTTACATACTCAGATTTTTTATAGGTAAATTAATAAACTTCGCTAAATTATAGATTTAAGACTTGATGGATGACATAATAAATATATACGTATTTACCTACGTAATCAATTTAGGGTCTCGTATGTAGTAATTCTCGGGTCCTTTGGAACCCCTACCGAGCCAGCAGAGGTTTGTGTGTTCGGGTCCTTTCAGAACTCTATACGGTTAAGACATTGTAGGTACAGACGCCAGCACATCAAGCTACTACAATCTGTCAAATTTCTTTAATCGATTTTCAACTTTATCGCTAAAGCAGAAGGTTCAAGGTTGATTGAGAAAATTTGACAGTTTCGGGTAGCTTGACCTGCTGTACATGCTAATTCCATGGTTAGAACTATTTAAAAAAACCGGCCAAGTGCGTGTCGGACTACGCACAACGAAGGGTTCCGTAGTTGGGATGAATCCTAAGAACAAACTTAACACTGTAGTTAAAAAACATGTTCTCCCATACATTCCAACTGCAAATGTAAGTTTGTATACACAATATTGAGAGATTTACCATGTTTTTTTAAGACTATTAACTTCTTATAAATTTTCCTGAAATCTATAGCTATAGAATTATTTTCTGTATTTTTTTTTTTAATTTCGACCTTCTACTTTCAGAGATAAGGGAGGGATGGTCAATTTTCGATTAGTTTCTTAAATACCTTTCAAATAATTTATTTTAAAATATAAAAAAATATATTCGAGACCCTTTCATTTGATATGTACCTACACGGTACAGTTTGCAAAACTTTTTTTATTTTATTTTCTTATTTGCCCCCCAAAATTGATCTCTATATTCAAAATTCATTTATTTACGTTACACGTCCGTGTTTGGGTCACAGAAATACATACGTGTACCAAATTTCAACTTAATCGATCCATTAGATTCGGAGCAAATTGGCTGTGACAGACGGACAGTCAGACACACGAGTGATCCTATAAGGGTTCCGTTTTTTTCTTTTTGAGGTACGGAACCCTAAAAAGCGTCAACTAGCCTATTGAGTGTCGTTTGGCTTCCTGCCAAAACGGTCGACTGTTACAAATCAGTACGTACGTTGACAAAAATGTATCGCATATAAACTAGACTCTTGACTTTCACGATCTAGCATCTAAACGAAAATAAACATGGCGCTTATTATTTGCCAGGTCGAAGTATTATTGTCTAGGATATGTTTAACTAGTAAAACTTTGGTAACCTAGGAAATTGGTTCCGCCATATTATAACGACCGTCATGAAAATCTTGTCTTTTCCCCAGTTTTTGACGTGAAGTCAAACCCCGCTGCCCAAAGATTTAAATCGCTAGATTTGCCCTCACCGTACTAAAATTAGTCAGAAGAAAAGTATACATACTGAGAAGAGTGAGCTCACACATTATTATGTATATATCTTTTGACGCGGCAGGGCGAATTTTTTATATTTTTTTTAAATTGAGATGAGTTTGCTCTTGACTCTAGTTTAGGTCGGAGGCGTCAGAGACAAAGTCGACAATGGAGTGAGTTTACTCAGAAGTAGCCTGTTCAATTTCACTTTGAAGAGCTTTTTATGCGTTCGGAAACACAGACGCAGGTAGAGAGTTTCACTCTTTTGCTGTGCGCATTATAAATGTCATTACGAAACACTTAGTGCGAATTGGTGGAATAGTAATGAGATAGAGATGGTAACTTGCAGTGCATCTAGGTGTCCGATGGTAGAAGGGAGCCGGTGGAATGAGGTCGTGGAGTTCTTGCGCACACTCACCGAAGTACAATCTGTAGAAGACCGACAAGCAGGCAACCTTGCGACGATGAGCCAAGCTGTGAAGCTGGGCGTCCATCAGATTTACGTCGCCAATAAGCCTCTTAGCTCTGCGTTCCACTGAGTCAATCGCGGCATGTCGGTACTTAGTTGATCCATCCCAAAGGTGGCTGCAATACTCCATGCAGGATCGGACTTGCGCTTTGTAAAGGGTTAAAAGCTGTCCAGGCGTAAAGTATCGTGAATCTAACATTTTACATTTAAATCTTTGGCTCATTTTCATTACAGTCGTTAGTCACTGCAGTCATTAGTGGCGGCATCCACTGTTTTAGGAAATCGTAGGTTTAGCGAGTTCCCGCTTTTCCACACTAATTCTAAGGGCGCGTATCCACGAGGCTACTTCTACTCGGCACGAATGCAAATAAGGCGCGGGTCACACAAAGAAGGGTCGTGAGACGAGGACAGGACAAAGATGCGGCGTCTCTTTTACGTATTTTCATTATTTTTCGCGATCTGGCTTAAAATATACAGAAACAACAAGACGCAGATGCGTCGCTTTTCCATCTTACCAGCGCGTCTGCGTCTCGCCCTCGCCTCACGCCTTTTCTGTGTTGTTTAACCGTAGCCAGCGCAGGCGTCGTGAACAAACTTCCGTAGTATCTTACATAAATGAGAACCAGACCGGCACCGTGCCGGGAAAAAACTGTTTCGCGAACAAGCTTTTAGGGATCTTTATGGAACTCATTCATGTATCCAGACAAAAAGTATCCAATACAGGTTTGACCAATCTGTTTGGTCTTGAAGTCTGTCAGTAAAACACCCTAGAGTATCACTTTCCATGGAACCAGTGAGACTGTTTCTGAATAAAGTATACCAGCATCATTACACTTCGTCGATGCATCTTCAAGATTTACATAATTCTCCAGAGTACTGGAAAAGTAACTTCAATTATAACATATCGTTAGTGACGCTTTGGCTGTATTTTAGTAGTTTTTAAAGATATTTATTGAATATAAATAGATATATTGAATATCTTTAATACTTGATTACAAGAAATCGAAAACGGTTTTAGGAGACCGTCCGTAACTTTTATATATATTTTGATCTGCTTTGACAGATTTTTTTTTATTGTACGGTGCCATGAAAATGGGTAATTTTCACAATAACTTTATTCGATGTCAATTGATCCTGTTTCTTATAAGGTTAAAAAAATCTAACAAACCAATACAGGTTTGAGTACTAGAAAATTCAGAAATCACAAAAAAATGAGACTCCAAATTACTTTTTTCCACTACAATGAAGACTGGCTGAAAAAGAACAAAAAAATGTAAGCTTTGAATTTCAAATGAATACGCGTTATAATTATTAACCGACTTCAAAAAAAGGAGGAGGTTTTCAGTTCATCGGAATCTTTTTTTTTTAATGTATGTTCCCCGATTACTCGAAGACGGCTAAACTGATTTAGAAAATTATTTTTTTTAGTTTGAAAGGGTATACTTTCTAGTTGGTCGCATTTTCAGGTCAGGATCTGAGGATGAAGAAATTCGTTGTAACTCGTGCATTTGTTCTTGGAAAGCACCATTTTGTCAAGTGGAACTGATGATGAAGATCACAGATGGCCACCAGAACTACTTAATAATAAGTATTTCACGGGTTGATAAATGATAAATGATTTTTATTTCTATAAGTAGGTTTGTACAAACACTTTTACAAGTCAATATTTTTTTTTTTAAACTAGATGAGGTCGGCGTTTCCTATCTGACTACTCTGAGAATAAAGGCCGAAACAAACTCAGAGGTCACAGTCTCTTATAAAGTCCAGACATAATCTTGGTCACTTCATGTGAAGACCATGTAGATTGGTGTCTGAAATGGTCTTTTGAGGAAAGAACCACACAGATTGAGAGGACCTGTCCAGTCAGTGCACGCATTTGTCAGTAATCGCGCAGCTCAACTCAGAACTTAAGGAGCTCAACGATTCGACGAACAATACCAAAGAAAGGACATTGGGGTAGGCCGCATAAATTACTCAAACTGCCAGACGATGATTAAAAATAACTGAGAGAAAAAATAAAACAAACAAAAAAAGCAATGACCTACATAGTCTTCACATTCACAATAAATTAAAATAATATAATACTGTACAAAGTAAATAGTCATGTCAACATTCAGTATGCAAAAATAAAAGAATAAAATAAAATTTGGAGCAGTTCAAACCCAAGCCTTTTTGTCCTCAATATAATCTTTAACGGTATAATAAGCTTTCTGACACAACTTGCGTTTAATGAATGATTTGAATCTATTAAGGCTCAGATCTTGAACGTGGCTTGGAAGTTTATTATAAAAGCGTATACATTGACACCTGAATGACCCACCTATTTTCTTGAGCCTTGTCGGAGGTACAACAAATTTGTGTTTGTTCCTAGTATTTATATTGTGGATATCACTGTATTTTTATTATTATATTAACAATTTAATGTTTTTATGGGCATATAAAAGACTTTCAAAAATGTACTGAGAAGGCAAAGTCATTATATTAATCTCCTTAAATTTCTCTGTAAGAGATTGTCTCGGACTTAATTTATAAATGCATCAAACAGCTCTTTTCTGCAAAACAAAGATAGTCTGAATGTCGGCTGCAATTCCCCACAACAGAATACCGTACGACACGGGCTGTCTCTATGTTGGTTAAATTACGAATTTTCCTAACAGCGTATGCTGCGGAGCTTAGCTTTTTTGCCAATTTATCTATATGTGGGCCCCACTGAAGCTTAGCATCTAAAGTTAAGACCAAGAATACTGTGCTATCTTCAGGATTCAACTCTTCGCCCGTTATCAACACGTTAGTTTTCACCTGCCTAACGTGAGGTAGCGTAAACTTAATGCATTTGTTTTTTTTTTAAATTAAGGAGTAAATTATTAACACTGAACCAGTGAAATACTTTTGAGATCGCTCTGTTTACTTCATCAGTAACCAGCTGCTGACGTTTAAGTTTAAACAAAAGTGAATTATCATCCGCAAACAAAACTATATCATGATTATCCTTTATGAGGTAGGGCAAATCGTTAATATAAATAAGAAACAAGAGAGGACCAAGAATCGAGCCCTGTGGGACCCCCATTGTTACTATAGATCCGGGCGATCTTTTTCCATTAACGTCAACGCTCTGAATCCTATTACTCAAGTATGAAGTAAGAAGATCCAGAGCGGTGTTCCGGATCCCTTAATGGCGGAGTTTCCTGATTAACGTTTCATGAAGAATGCAATAGAATGCCTTGGCCAATCACAAAAGATGCCCAAAACATCGCATTTGCCTTCCCATGCATTATAAATATGTCCTAAAAGTTCAACACCGGCATCAGTAGTTGAACGACCCTTTGTAAAACTGAACTGCTTGTTATGTAATAATTTATGTTTATTAAAAAATCTTTGCAATTGGTCTAAAATTAACTTCTCAAAAATTTTACTTAACGTAGGTAGTACTGAAATAGGTCTATAATTGGTGGGGTTGCGATTCGATTACGTAGTTTATTAATGGTTGCTAAGTAATTTATGGAGTTCTCCTGGTACCTACTTACCAGGAGAACTCCTCAACAATTAACGTCCCTGCATCGGGAAAAGCAATACATATTTTGTAAAAGATGATGAGCAATTGACATTATAATATTGTAACTTAGATAAATTACAAAGTGACCCACTAAAAAGTGAAAAATAAAAAACTTTTTCGAAAAAAATTTAATTTCGGAAGGCGGTGGTAAAAAATTAAAATACATATCCAAAAACACCGATTTCCGAAATTAAAGTTACTATTCACTTTGAAGTGTTATTTTGAAAGTTGGTTGTGTTTTTTGGAAAAAGTATTTTATTTTATGAAACAGTTCTGTTATCTCGACATTTTTAGTTAAATTCATAGACGGAATCTGTCTTTAAAACATATTGAATCGTTTTTTCAATCTCTAAGTTTTTTGAATATTTGTAAATAATTAACTGCCAGGCTATACCTTTACTTTGTTAAAATGACTAACCTGGTCTCGGCGTAAAGTCGTGGGGTAAATTGCGTAATACACATAAAATGACACCAGCAGATTCATTGCATTCTCTACGTTGTTGAGCATATGAATATTTTTTTCTTCCATACTTCTCAATTAGTCGTCATCTCGGTAGTCACTCCCTTTCTAGCCATATCATCTTTCCCATAGCCCATCCATCGTTACTTTGGTTTTCCTCTACTCGACCACAAGGTTGGTCTTTCAATAAAATGTTATGTGTGATCTTTCATTATATTTTTTTTTTAAGATTGCTTGTAACTACCTACTACAATATACGATGTTCCTAGTAGATCTGGAGTGAATTATAGCGTGACGGTTGACAGGGGGGCATGGAAGAAGATAACGTGTTCGCCGACCTCACGTAACATGAGACAAGGACAAGAAGACGATGATGACGATGTTCCTAGTAACGAAGCTAAAAGTTATTTCGACAAGATTTATTTTCATACTAACCAGCTTCTCTAAAGAACAGAAATATTACGTGGATCAAAATTCCTAGTTATTTTAGTGTTTTAAACAAAGAGCAGCTAAAAATTTTATCGCCGTAAAATAAATTCTCCGGAGAAAGCTAAAATTATTCTTGTGTAGTTTCCTAACGTACGGGATATATATTTCAGGCAATTTCAAGAACAAATATCAGTATGTGTGTCGAAAAAGAACACGTTTAGTAAAGAAGAACCCTTAGGGTAAATTAACTAAATTCTCTATATCTATATACTAGTAATGAAGCTGAAGAATTTGTTTGATTGAACGCACTAATATCTAGAACTACCATTCGGAATTGAAAAAATATTTTTGCATTTGATAGCTCAATTCTTGAGGAAGGTTGAAAGCTATTAACCATCACGCTAGGACCCTTAAGAGTCAAGCAAAAAGAAAAAAAAGTGAGAAAGAACGCTAAGCGATGTAACAGCGTGGGCAGGCAATGCGATACGAAAAGATGGGTCGGGGGAACAAGAAATTTCGCGCGGACGAAGTCGGCGGCAGAAGCTAGTTCTCTATATTCAGCCTATTAATAAAGCTGAAGTGTTTGGTTGTTTGTTTGAACGCGCTAATATCTGGAACTACCAGTCGCATTTCAAAAAATATTTTTGCATTTGATAGCTCAATTCTTGAGGAAGGTTAAAAGCTATTTAACATCACGCTAGGACCCTTAGGAGCCGTGCAAAAATAAAATAAAAAGTCAGAAAGGATTCTTAGTGAAAACGAAGTAATAGCGCTGGCAGGCGATGCGATGGGGTCGGTCAGGTCGGGGCAAAAGAAATTTCACGCGGACGAAGTCACGAGCAGAAAGAACCTAGTAATAATATATTTGACTGGAGTCTTTATCCGTGCTAAGTAATATACAATTTAGCTCGTGGCTAAGTAATAACAGCCGCACGGATCGATCCATCAGGTCAAGCTACGCTTGCCGGGGTTGGTCTGTGGATGGGTGACCATCTTTTCATACCGAGACTCCTCCGTGCCTCGGAAAGCACGTTAAGCCGTTGGTCCCGGCTGTCATTCGAGGATCTTTGACAGTCGTTACGGGTCGTCAGAAGCCCGAAAGTCTGACAATCAGTCTTACCAAGGAGTATCGTATTAGCCAGTAACTGGGTTGTTGAGGTCAGATAGGCAGTCGCTCCATGTAAAATATTGGTATTCAGCTGCATCCGGTTAGACTGGAAGCCGACCCCAACATAGTTGGGAAAAGGCTAGGCAGATTGATATTTTGTCTTTATCCGTAAACAAAAAAAAAAAAAAGGTTCGTTGACCACGTTGTGACTAAATATCAACGTTTATTGCAAGCTTATCTTGACTAAGGGAATGCTGACATTCATACTAGTTACACTACAAGATAACACCAGCATATTATTATCCCATTGCAGAGCAAAGACCTCTTCTCATACTGAGAAGGCATGTGCATTGATCATCGCGCTTGTTCAAGACGGGTAGGTGATTTCAGACTTATATTGACAGTGAGTCCCGGTTTTCTCATGATGTTCGCCTTCACCGATTTCAGTAATGTCCAAGATTAACTCAAAAAGGCACACTATAATTTCAAGTCACAATTTTGTTGCCCTACCTACAGATAAAGATGATAAAAGTATCACAACAAGGGAATTTACTATACAGTTGCCTGTTGACACCCATTTGCATTTAGTTCGGTAAAAAGTGGAGAATTTATTTGTTTTTAGGGTTCCGTACCTCAATAGGAAAAAACGGAACCCTTATAGGATCACTCGTGTGTCTGTCTGTCTGTCTGTCCGTCTGTCAAAGCCCTTTTGCTCCGAATCTAATGGACCGATTATGTTGAAGAGAAAGTTGGTACACAGATGTATTTCTGTGACCCAAACACGGACGTGTAACGTAAATAAATAAATTTTGAATATCAAGTTTGAGAGGCAAATAAGAAAATTTAAAAAAAGTTTTGCAAACTGTACCGTGTGAGTCCCAAATGTGTTTTTTTTTTTAATTTTAAAATAAACCATTTTAAAGTTATTTAAGAAAATAGACGAAAATTTACCATTCCTCTATCTCCGAAAGTACTGAGCCTAAAATTTTGAAAAAAATGTAGAAAATAGTTCAATACCTATTGTTTACAGAAAAATCTATAAGAAGTCGATGGTCTTAAAACAACATGGTAAATCTCTCAATATTGTGCGTACAGACTTACATTTGTCCATAGTTAAACAAAAAGGATCGAACCCACATTAGGTGTAATATGGGTTGGATCACTTCGTTTAACTATGGACATTGTAGTTGAAATGTATGGGAAAACATGTTTTTCAACTACAATTTTAAGTTTTTCTTGGGATAAAGTCATCCCAACTACGGAACCCTTTATTGTGCGTGGTCCGACACGCTCTTGACCGGTTTTTTAATTTGAGATGGGTTTGCTCTTGATTATAGTTTAGGTCAGAGGTGACACGAGACAAAGTCTACGATGGAATGAGCTTACCCAGAAGAAGCTTGTTCACTCTAACTTTGAAGAGTTTCGGGGTGTATGCGTTCAGGAACACAGACGCAGGTAGTGAGTTCCACTCTTTTGCCGTGCGCATTATGTAGGACGTTTAGAAGCGCTTAGTGCGAATTGCATTTAACTTAGTTTCCAAATTTCATGATTGTAAAATTAACAAGAAATAAGTATCCTATATTCATAAATGGAGAATTAATAACAAGACTTCCAAATTAGGCCATTAATGCATTAGGCATTATTAATGGCCAACTTTAAGATGTTCAAATTATTTCCGTCTGCTTAACTCAAGAACATATTTAATTATAAGTATTAAAACGATCCGTTTCACAATAGAATAAGTTAAGCAATATTCCACATTTTCCAAGAAGATGGAAATTGCCGTAAATAACCATTGAGTGCCGACGAGAGGGCGGGAGTGCACCGCCATTTTACAAAGTCCTCCCTGTGTAGAGGATAATCGTTTTCAAAATGCCTTGAATTGAATGTTTACTGTAAAACAATTGGAAGTACATCTCTTGTTTATTGTGCGACTAACTATCGGCTATTTTTTCGCTCAAGAAACGTACAATATAATTTATAATTTATTTTGTTTACACGTAATGTACCATCGACAAAAGCTACGCCTTTCCAATTTTGAAACAATGTTGCTTGCAAGCTGAAACTGTACTTATGACAAAGTAAAACAAAAGACCATAGGGGCAGGGTTTTTTCAATTAATCAGTTTACACAAAAATTAACTTTAAGGTGTAAAGGCGTATGTTTTGTCGACAGTCGATAGATAGATACATCACATTACGTATAAACAAAATAAATGCATATATTAATAGTTGATCGCTGATTGTTCACACTGCTGGTGAGGACTAGCTCCACTGGTTTGTTGCTGAGCGACAAGCGCTATCAAAGATAATACTCGCTCAGCGATGCTCGCTTGGCGATCAGAGCTCACGCCGAGAGACCAACCGGCGCGGCGGTCATATCTACCTAGAGTGTGGATCTGAGTGCACATATTATAAATTTAGAACAATTACTAGAACTATCATTGTTTTACTAGAGATGAGTTTGAATATTTACATGTTTTAATCGACTGAAACCCCTATGGGACCAACCGCCCCGAGCGAGTGGTACGAGTAGTCGCCCGTCGTACTCGGACACTCGCTGATAGCCCAGCGACTAAACTCGCTACTCACCGCTCGCCAACTCGTTTTCAGTTGTTCGTTCTACTCGCTACTCATGCGCCGGTAAGACAACTACCTAATTTTTTTTAATTTTTTTTTTTTTATTTATGATGGGTTTACTCTTGACACTAGTCTAGCTCGGAGGTGACAGAGACAGAGTCGACGATGGAGTGAGCTTACGCAGAAGAAGCCTGTTCACTCTCACTTTAAAGAGATTAGGATTGTATGCGCTCGGAAACACAGATGCAGGTAGTGAGTTCCACTCTTTTGCTGTGCGCATTATAAAAGACATTTGAAAACGCTTAGTGCAAATTGGTAGAATAGCAACAAGGCAGGCAGTGCATCTAGATGTCTGATGGTAGAAGGAGGCCGGTGGAATGAGGTCGTGGAAATAATATATTCAATATTCTGAAATTATAACAGTACCATCACAAGCAATATGTAACTTTATGTCTTTATACTTTAGGCAGATCGGACTGTTTCTCCTTAACACAGATTTTCATTACCTATCTAGGAGAGCACTGGCTCACCTACAAATTGTAGATGTATTATGAAAACTGTATTTTTAACATGTACCAACCTTTGTTTGAGTAACTAAAAATATTACATTATACATAAATATTATAAAAGGAAGTTGGTTTTGATATTGGTTAACTCCAACACCGTTTGACTGATCGCCATGAAACTTGACACTTACATACATTCAAGAAGGTTTTTATAAGTATTTTTCAATCTCCACGCGGGCGACGCTACGGCCAAAAGCTAGTTTTTTATATAAAATAGGACTTGCCTTCTTTAATCTAAGATTCAAGAAAAATTTTGCTTGAAAGATGTGATTTTTTGGTAGAGATGTTTACGTTAAATTTAAAAAAATCTAAGTTGTATATTTTTTAATTATCATGGTGAACATTAGGCTTGATTACCTACGGATTGTCTTATAACAACGTCATTCTGTGAACTTGATGCTTTTATGACCGGTTTCTGAAGAATTCTTAATCGGAGTTTAAACTCTTGAAAGCTAATTCTAAAAACATCATCTGTTTAAGCAAATTCTTGATTGTCTCGGTTTATTCTCGGTTTTTGAGGTCCTCAGTTAAACCCTCCATAGTAATTCACTCGATTTTTAAGCTAAATTCTTCTTTAACGAAGTATTCAGATACACGATTTCGAACCAACAATCACTGTCGAATGGATAAACTCCATTTAAACTCTTCAGAAACCGGACATTAGTGTGTTATTTAGGTATGCTTATTGCGAAGCCATGATCGAAAATACGTAATGACCTTCGGGAATTACGTCTTCGAAAATTTTAAATAAAATTCATAGTCTGTTATCGATTCAGTTATAGCATCACCATCATCATCATCACACAAACTTGCCTTAAATCCTAATAACTTGTACCTTCCACAACTCCACTCTACAGATTGTACTTTGGTGAGTGTGCCCAAGAATTCCACGACCTGATTCCACCAGCTCCCTTCTAAACGCACTGCCAGTTGCCATACCAGTTGATATTCCACCAATTCGCACTAAGCGTTTCCAAATGTCTTTTATAATGCGCACAGCAAAAGAGTGGAACTCACTACCTGCGTCTGTTTCCGAGCGCATACAACCTTAATCTCTTCAAAGTGAGAGTGAACAGGCTTCTTCTGGGTAAGCTCACTCCATCGTCGACTCTGTGCTGTCACCTCTCACCTAGACTAGAGTTAAGAGCAAACCCATCTCAAATAAAAAAAACTCCAATACTTTACAGGCCGTTTTAAACAAAACAATATGTCTTCAAAATCGAAACATTTGTTCATTTGAAACGCAGAGGTCGTTATGGTCTACCTAAAGCATAAATTCATTGTAACACAAATCGTTTTCGCTCGGTGCGCCTTCGAAAATGGTCTTTAACGTCTACGGGGCTTTGTGTAAATAATGTTCTGTAAAATTTATCGCCATAATAAATGTTCGGTACCCCTTTTTCTATGAAAATAAGTTTAAATTTACTGGACGCTGTAGGTCAAATGCTTGTTCTCATATTGTTTATACTTTTAATGATTTCAATTATTGTCGCGGTTTGGAGAAGTTTGGAGATACATGGTATTATTTCAGTCTAGGACATGAAAAAGATGTTGATAAAAGCTTTTTTAAGTATTTCAAAATTCACGAATAAGTATCTACCTTGTTCAGAGATTTCGATTTTCTATTGGAGACTGCCAATTTGGTTAAAATAGGCAAGTTTATTCCTGTAAAGTGACAGTTAACTCTGTAATAGAGTGTTGTGTCATTATTATACGCATGCTATTTGTTTAATATACTTCATCGCCTAATATTCCCGCCCAATCTTCTTAGGGATGGGAAACGACTGAAATATTCGATAATAGACATACTAAACCAACTACAAACCACTTGCGGTGTGTTAATTAGTTTCGATCTATGGGAATTTTATCATCCTCATCACCATTCTCCAACTTTATCCCAATTTATTTGGGGTCTCTGTTCTATACTTCTCTATTAGTCGTCATCCGTCACCCCCTTTTCGGCAATATCATCTATCACACAGTCCGTCCATCCATCGTTTAATTTCACACATTCCTATATAGGTGGTTTTGTCTCAATATTACAATACAAATGCGATTTTATAAGGACCAAAAGATAATTTAAATAATCAGTTGTGTGCTTGAAAAGATTTTTTTTAACAAAATATTGATGGTGCTTGTGGAAAAATGGAAATGAAAATTATTATAATATATTTTCGCGTGTTTTTAAAATAAATAGTGGGAAATATTTTTGTCAGTAAACTGCAAAGAAAAATTGTTTTTCGTCAAATCTATATTAATAATAAAGCTGAAGAGTTTGCTTTTAGTTTTTTTGTTTGTTTAGTCGTGCTAATCTCTAGAACTATATGCTGTGGATAACGTTGTGAGTTTCACATTTATATAATATCTTTATTTATATTACTTGCGCAGATATAATGTCTTACTGTTTGTTTGTCCCAAATAAATAAATAAATAAACTACCAATCGGATTTGAAAAAATATTTTTGTCAATGTAATTGTAATGTCACGCTAAGACCCTTAGGAGCCGAGCAACTGTAATGCGTCTAAAGTGTGGCTGTCCTAATTATTTTTATGAAAATCAAAGCAGTGACTTAAAAACTATAAATGAATAATTTATCGGTAACTAAATATCTATATATATTACTAATAATCAAGCTGGATAGCGCTGGCAGACAATGCGATGCGACGAGGTAGGTTGGGAGAACAAGAAATTTCACGCGAACAAAGTCGCGCGCAGAAGCTAGTATGTTAATAGAAAATCCTTTGCCTGCCTTTGTCAAAAGTCAATCTCGTCCCATCCCTACAAGGTACGTATGTAACGTATTCGTAGATAATTTAGATAATAAACCTTATTAAACCCAGTAGGGTTGGGTTTTGTTATAGATGTTATCACGCCCTAATCATTGTCAACCCTCTTTTAGGGATTGTTTTGATGTCAATATCAGGGTCGCAGCTAAAACTTGCTTGAATGTGATTGTTTGCAACTTTTCTTTTGCGTAAATTTTAATAACATTTGTGATTATATGGAAAACGTACCAGATATCGCCCATAGTTGGTCCTTTGGGATGATTATGGCATGTTGTTATCTAAATTTTGGGTCTCGTTCTGTTGAGAATAAAATAATACCTACATTAATACTTACTGGGTTGGCCTTGTGGCTAAGTAATAACAGCCGGACGGGTCCATCGATCAGGTTAAGCTACGCTTGTCGCGGTTGGTCCATGGATGGGTGACCATATTTACATCAAGACACCTCTGTGTCTCGGAAAGCATGTTAAAGCCCCGGCTGTCATTCTTGGATCTTTGACAGTCGTTACGGGTCGTCAGAAGCCTGAAAGTCTGACCACCAGTCTTACTAAGGGCTATCGTATTAGTCAGTAACTGGGTTGTGGAGGTGAGATAAGCAGCCGCTCTATGTAAAATACTGTTCGTCAGAAGCATCTGGTTTGACTGGAAGGCAACCCAAACACGGGAAAAGGCTAGGCAGATCTGATTACTTACTGTAGCCAAAAGTTCATAACTTACAATAATTTACTTGTTATAAATGGTCAATTCCTTAGTATACTGGAGGTTTTTTTTTTATATTTTGCATTTTCCTGTTGAGGTTTTTCATGAAGTGTAGTACACTTTCATAAACATCTAAATAAATCTTGTAAAAACCACAGACCTCCCTTCGCCTTTAATTTAAACTTCACCATACTTTAAATCCTAGCCAACACAGTCACAAAAAATAAATCAAACAAAGCGCAAGCATAAGCTTCAATAAGAAAAAAAAATGTTCAAATAAAGTCGGCGGGCCACCCCAAGTCCGTTTTTATCTGTTCAGTTGAGACCATCTAGCCGTCGCGAACCCGGTCCTCTGCAAAATTTAATCCCAGGATAAAGAGTATCGCTACCCGGTATTCGTTGGTATATTTTTGGGTATATTCCCCGGGTTATATCCCGTCGAGTGGTCACATGGGGGATTTGCTAGCGGTACCCCGTACCCCCTCGCTGAAAATTTTCTTCTCGCAATTGCCGTTTTTATTCTGTCGGACTGAACTTAATCTACATATTTGTGCAACTGTACGGGCTTTTGACTGGTTTATTTTTGTTTTTATGGTGTAATTTTCTCTCCTTTCAGCGAGTGTGATATGAATTGAGTTGTTGGCGGGGATACAGTTGATTGCAAAACCAAATAAAATTGGGAATTATGTTATTATACGCGAAAAGTGTGAGCAGAGATTGGAAAAGATTTTGGTGAATTTCGAAGTTTATTACTATTATTCGGGAAGCTTCGATACTATGCCTAGTAATAATTCATAAACTGTAGCTATATGAAGAAAGTTACAGATTAGAAACTAACAGAAATCCATAAATTTCACGATCAAAGCGATCAAATAAAATTTTAATTACTTCAAGTTCAAAACTTTGATGTCGATTAAATTCACACAAGCCCAAGTTCTATTTGCTCAATGAAATCTGCCAAACACGACTGGAAAGACCAAATTGCTTAAATTCGCCGAGCACCGCCGAAGTTTGTCGAGATGACTCGAAGTTAGCAGTGTCTTGTTAGTACATAAATAAGAAAAGCTCTCACTGGCGTTAGTTGATTTTTTTATTGTTTTTTGTTAACTGTTTTATGTTTTTTATTATATTGAAGTGTAATTTATCGGTCAGCGAGCACAATCGCAAGCCAGTCCGGTCCAATCAGTTTTCAAATCCCGAATTTTAATAGTCTGTCTACGCATGGAATTGCCTTTGCGTTTGACTGTAAAGTAACTATATCTCTCCCCATTTTCACTTTGTGGATCGTTATCCTCGTTTTGAAATCATAACGGTGAAATTGAAATGAACGTACCTAAGTCTTCTTTCTAGCAAGGTTGATGAAACAAGCAGTGCCATCTAGTGGCATTCTCAAGATGTCACAAAAGATAATACATATCATTAACCTGCCAACATAATTGCCTGCAACATAGATGTCTGTTATTTGGATGCCACCGAGAAGCTTTTGAATAAACTTGAGCGTTTGCAAAATATCTGTATTCGTTTTGTTTTTAACCTTAAAAAATTTGATCACGTTTCTAACTTTCGCGGCTCATACTCAAGTGGCTCCCTATTCGACTTCGCAGGAACATTCGCATAATGTGTCTGCTATTTAACATACTTCACAACGTTAAAACACCTTGCTATTTGCGGGAATGCTTTTTCTACGCCCGTCCTTCTGATATGTTTTGCATGTCGCATCTTAGAAACCTCCTTAAATTTCCTTCCCATTCCATCGACTTCTACTCCTACTCCTTCACTGTGCACGCGGTTCGGTTGTGGAATTCACTTCCACCTGACATTAGGGACTGCCAAACTGTTGCAGTATATTTCAAAGAAGAGTGAAAGAAAAATATCTTTTCATTTCGTCATTAGTCATTTTTGTGATATTTATTCTAGATCTATGTATTTAAGTATTAAGTATATGTTTTATTCGTTATGTAAATTATTTTTTTTAGATTTTATGTATATTATTTTCTCTTTTATTTTTACACACGGTGTCTACACCTCTTTTTATCCTCTGTCCTATCGCAGGTATGCTGGAAGAGATTTCTTTAGAAATAAGCATCACCTTTGTACGTATTTTTCTGTTCCTTTATTCTTATTCTTGACTGTTTATTTGTGTGTAGTTAAATGGTTAAATAAATAAATACATAATTACCTGTAGCAACTTTCCTCGCGAGATTTTCATTGCTGCCACAATATTGAACATTACTTAAAGATTTTAGTCCCAAACCCGACCCATTAACGAAGAGCCATATTTATTTATAGACACTAATTGTTGAAACTCCTAACAAAAAGTTTGAAAACCAGCTTACTTGTCCGTAAACAAAGTTAGCTCACATCTGAGGCCAGATTTTAGTAACAGGCAACGCTGAATTTAGCTAATACACCAGTAGCTAAACTTGGGGCAATATCTAAACTTTTCTGTGAACCGAGCTAAAACTTTACTCGTGTATGCCAAAAGTACCTAGTTCATAATTTTAAACTTTAAGCAACAGTAAAGATAACTTTTAATGCAGCATGAAGAGATTAAATCAAACTTAAGGATTGGGATAATAATTGCTATGATGAAAAATTATAATGCTTAGTTTTTATATTAATATATAATAATAATATCCTGGGACATTTCACACACGGTCATCTGATCCCAAACTAAGCAGAGCTTGTACTATGGAAACCAGATAACTGATATACTACATACACTACTTTTTTTTTGTAAATACATACTTATATAGATAATTACACCCAGACTCAAGACGAACAGACATGTTCATGCACACAAATGTTTGTCCTGGATGGGAATCGAACCCACGACCTGCGTCATGATAGGTGGTATCCTAACCAACCACGCCAGCTGGCCAACATTATTCGGACTATTATCTGGTACTAAGTAATATAAAAGATACCCACTAATTGACAAGGAGTCAAAGTTAAAATCATTAAGGGTACTAAAACACCTATACCAGTTTTATAATTAAAAAAAAATATATGATATTCTTCAGGATATAAGCTAGTTAGATAGGTTGTTGAAAATATAATAAAACTAATTTGATTTGATAGCAAAAAAAACGGCCAAATGCCACAATGAACGGTTCCGTAGTCGGGATGAATTTATCGCAAGAACAAACTTAACATTAGTTGAAAAACATGTTCTCCCATATATGTTTTTAAACCGACATGGTCACTAACATTATTTATTAGACCTTAAAACGGGATTTTTACCATGTATATTAATTGTTTCGAGTTTCCGATATTTTGGCACTGTTGCAAGTGCCATGATCACGGATAAACTGAAGTTATTGCAGGTGGATGTTTACGAGCAGACAAAACGGTCTACCCTCTTTCTTGTTCGTTTAGTGCGATTGACACCGCTACCATTGTCACTTGTTACACTCACAACTCGATTCTGTTCTCGACACACAAAACTCACTGTCCGATCGCGAACTTTTTTCGGTACTCTTTCGGTATTTACACAATTGGACCACTGGATTCCAGGCTCTCGACAGTTGAAAGCCATCCTCACGGTTGAAGTTCTTATATTTGGTAATTTCAATCGCTTCTCTCATCAGTCTAGGTATGTAGTGACTTTCTGTCGAGATGACCTGAAGGTTATGTAACTCAAACCAGTGGTTCGATCCGGATTCTAAATCGATCGCGATCTTGTTTCGTCGACGACCTAGCCTGCAGGACGCGCTGCAACGTGGACTCTTGGACTTCATGCCAAGGGCTTTTGTTCTGCTAAGTGAGAGTTTATAGAACTCTGTTAGTTGAGAGTTTAATTGATAGCTAATTTATAGTCTAATTGAGAGACTGGTTGAGAGGTTATAGTGACTCTGTTAATTGTGGTTATTCCATCTCAGGTTGCCTATATAAGAGCCCTAAGAGTCCCTTCATCCTAAATGTTTTACACCCATCTCGGGTGAGAAAGAGAGAAATTGTTTATTGTAACTTTTGATACTGAATATTTAGTTAAGGTCCTGATAAGGATTTAAGCCGTATGTAGAGAACTAGGGAATCGACCCAGTTAATATAATATTCATGTGAACTGTAGCGTCTCGGGTTAACTTTGTTAAGATTTAATGATTGATTGACGGTGATTTTAATGTTAATTTATTAGAAAAGTCAGGTTCTTGTAGTAAAATAATAAGTCTTTTTCAGTCATACAATCTTGTAAACCTATTTTTGGAGCCCACAAGAATAACCCCTACTAGTGCCACATGCCTAGATAATATTTATACAGATGTTATTCCAAGCCATAAAGAAATTATAAATTTACTAGATTCTGATCATTACGGGCAAAGGATTACTATCCAAAACCAAAACAAAAAAGTGGCTAAAAAGGATATCATTGTTAACCCCACAACTACAAGTCGCTTGGAAGCTTTTAAAGTTAAACTCATTAATAAATTAACAGTTTTGGCTAATCATACTGATCCTAATGATCTGTATGATGATTTTTTAATATGTACTGTCAACAATTTAATCTCATCTTTACTCCCAAGATTATCTCGGTTAATAATAACGCGTCTTTCAGTGATTGGGCTACCATTGGTATTCATAAAACTAGAACACGGCTTTATGAACTATACAATGAAAGGTCTTTTGTAAACACTGCTGAATTTAATTTATATGTTAGAAACTATTCAAAATTATTTAAAAAAGTTTGTTGTATGGCCAAGTCGCGTTATTTGAGTTCGAAGATTAAAAACAGTAGCAATGTAATTAAAACGACTTGGAATATTATTAATAGTGAAACGGGAAGGTCTTATAACCGAAGTGCTGACTACAGCCTGTCTATTAATGACAACATAATAAAATCAGACTCACAAGTCGCCGCGGCCTTTGAAAATTTCTTTTCAGATATTCCCGTTTCAACTACTGAATCCCTAAACTCATCAACTTCTGTTGCTGAGTATTTGCTTAAGGAAAATGTTAATGCTTGCGATTCGGAATTTAATTTTGAACATATGTTCAAGTCTGTTCTCTACAGGTAATATTACCTGTAGAGATATAATTAAAACCTTTCACACTTTAAATGTAAAAAAGACAGCAGATCTGTGGGGTAATTCTGTAAAAGTTGCTAAGTCTATTATTGACATTGTAGCACCTATTTTAGAGAGAAGATAAGAGATCTTTAATAACTGTGTCGACTGTGGGGAGTTTCCTGACCTTATGAAATATAGTAAAATAATACCTTTGTTTAAATCAGGTAGTACATCAGACCCCACAAATTATAGACCTATTTCAGTACTACCTACGTTTATTAAAATTTTTGAGAAATTAATTTTAGACCAATTGCAAAGATTTTTTAATAAACATAAATTATTACATAACAAGCAGTTCGGTTTTACAAAGGGTCGTTCAACTACTGATGTTGAACTTTTAGGACATATTTATAATGTATGGGAAATCAAATGCGATGCCTTGGGCATCTTTTGTGATTTGTCCAAGGCATTCGATTGCGTTCTTCATGAAACGTTAATCAGGAAACTCCGTCATTACGGGATCCGGAACACCGCTCTGGATCTTCTTACTTCATACTTGAGTAATAGGATTCAGAGCATTGACGTTAATAGAAAAAGATCGCCCGGATCTATAGTAACAATGGGGGTCCCACAGGGCTCGATTCTTGGTCCTTTCTTGTTTCTTATTTATATTAACGATTTGCCCTACCTCATAAAGGATAATCATGATATAGTTCTGTTTGCGGATGATACTTCACATTTGTTAAAGTAAACGTTTGTAAACTTAAACGTCAGCAGTTGGTTACTGACGATGTAAACAGAGCGATCTCAAAAGTAGTTCACTGGTTCAGTGTTAATAATTTACTCCTTAATGAAAAAAAAAAAACCAAATGCATTAAGTTTACGCTACCTCACATTAGGCAGGTGAAAACTAACGTGTTGATAAAGCGCGAAGAGGGAAGTATCCTGAAGATAGCACAGTATTCTTGGGCTTAACTTTGGATGCTAAACTTCAGTGGGGCCCACATATAGATAAATTGTTAAAAAAGCTAAGCTCCGCAGCATACGCTGTTAGGCAAATTCGTAATTTAACCAACATAGAGACAGCCCGTTTAGTATACTTTAGCTATTTTCATAGTATAATGTCGTACGGTATTCTGTTGTGGGGAAATGCAGCCGACATTCAGACTATCTTTGTTTTGCAGAAAAGAGCTGTTCGATGCATTTATAAATTAAGTCCGAGACAATCTCTCAGAGAGAAATTTAAGGAGGGTAATATAATGACTTTGCCTTCTCAGTACATTTTTGAAAATCTTTTATATGCCCATAAAAACATTAAATTGTTTAAAAAATACAGTGATATCCACAATATAAATACTAGGAACAAACACAAATTTGTTGTACCTCCAACAAGGCTCATGAAAATAGGTGGGTCATTCAGGTGTCAATGTATACGCTTTTATATTAAACTTCCAAGCCACTTTCAAGATCTGAGCCTTAATAAATTCAAATCATTCATTAAACGCAAGTTGTGTCAGAAAGCTTTTTATACTGTTAAAGATTATATTGAGGACAAAAAGGCTTGGAATGGAACTGCTCCAAATTTTATATTATTTTTATTTTTGCATACTGAATGTTGACATGAATATTTACTTTGTAAGTATTATATTATTTTAATTTATTGTGAATGTGAAGACTATGTAGGTCATTGCTTTTTTTTGTTTGTTTTATTTTTTCTCTCAGTTATTTTTAATCATGGTCTGGCAGTTTAATCTATGCGGCCTACCCCAATGTCCTTTCTTTGGTATTGTTCGTCGAATCGTTGAGCTCCTTAAGTTCTGAGTTGAGCTGCGCGATTACTGACAAATGCGTGCACTGACTAGACAGGTCCTCTCAATCTGTGTGGTTCTTTCCTCAAAAGACCATTTCAGACACCAATCTACATGGTCTTCACATGAAGTGACCAAGATTATGTCTGGACTTTATAAGAGACTGTGACCTCTGAGTTTGTTTCGGCCTTTCTTCTCAGAGTAGTTAGTTAGGAAACGCCGAGCTCACCTAGTTTAAAATATATATATATATAAATATATATTGACTTGTAAAAGTGTTTGTACAAACCTACTTACAGAAATAAAAATCATTTATCATTTAATTTTTTTTTATGAGCGCTACCAACAGTTTGTCAATTTACCGAATCTGAGCGAAAGAGTTATTCAGTTTTCACCTCGCGGATCCTTCACAGCGATCTTGAGAATCCTTTATTATAGTCTCATGTAAGTATTTGCCTTAAACCAACCCGTTACGGAGACGAGTTGTGTTAGGGCCAATACCTATCTGTATGTAAGGGAAGGTCTGTGTAAAAGTTAATTAACACCCATATAAAGGTGTTTGTGTACGTCTATTGTTGTATTTCTAGAATAAACTAAGTATCGAATCTGTAACTAAGTATTGTATTTGGAGGTATTTGCTTAATTGATTTCTTCCTTACAGTTTATACCTTTATAAATTTTCTGAGGCACGGTTAAGTAGGCATCACACATAGATAGACCAACTAACATCTTAGTTAGAATTTTCATCATCATCTAACAACAACCATCAGACATTACGGGCCGGGCTGACAACATAGAGCCTTTCCTTCGAACTAAGCATACATTTCCATTCACTCCCGAGAAACCAATCTCCTGTTCTCTCACAAAGCTTCCCAATTAAACACAGTCTTAAAATTTAGCTAGAAAACGGAAGCCTATCCAGCAGTTGGACTGATGCCGACTAGAATGATGTCGTCTGAATTCTGGCTAGCACAACAGTCAGGTAAATAAGTCTGCCAGTAAGTGAGCCCACACAATAGCGTCAGGCTAATTTATTAGACAGCGCTTAAGGACAGTCAGGCTGCGGAAACAGCGGTGGGAGGAGAGGAAGCGATTAAGGCGCTTATAAACGACGTTTAATGATTTGAAACTGAAGATCATGTCTAAACGTGTAGTGTTAATGATTTAGAAAAAATATATGTTAAATTAGAGCATTTTCTTAATAACTTAATATATAAATATTTTGGATTATTTTAATATCACATCGTGTAATTTTTTGTAATTTCTAAGGCAGATAAAAACACAGAATAACGCAAAAAATGACAAGCGTATTTTTATGAAAACTTTACCATTTTAAATATAATTCAATTTTTGTCTGTACGTGTTTTAATATAATATTTTTTTGTTTTATGTATAATAAATTAATAATGCGTCTAATTTGGGACAGTTCTTGATGGGCGAGTCCTATTCTGCTGTCATAAGGAAAAATACGTATCATCACATTTTTACTAAAAAGAAAAACAAAATGTTATTTATTTAAGTATTATATAATATATATTTATTTAATATTTGCCATTATTTTATTTTATATTTCGATAGATCAAACTGTAATCCACACTTTAGTACTACAAAGTTATTATTGATGTTATTTTATAACATTTATTTTTTTCTCCATTTCAATATTTCTGTAAAAACGTCCTTTTTCCTTACTGAGACATGTTATTGCTGGGTGGACGTACGATGCGTTGCTCAGCACAGAACACGCAAGCTATGCCGCCCCAACCACTACAGGCCGTTGGCATATAACTGCGTCTTAAGCTTACAAATATTTGAAGCTAGAAATCATTCAAGATTTGAATTTAATTTGGCGCTGCTCTTTTTATAAAAAGCTTGTTAAGAATACAGGTAGCAACATCCTTATTTTGCACTTATACTCGTATCAACTTACTGTGATCACGAATTCCTGCGTAGTTAATAGTACACTTTTCTCTTTGCAACGAAACCTAAATGAACAAAGCTTAAACGTAACAAGGGGCTCAAAAGTTTAGAGCCTAAGTACCTTCAAGGGTCATTCTTGTCTGGCGCTGCATATTATTAATTTGCGAATACCCTCTTTAGTATAAATACAGAGTTTCATGTTATTAGTTTCATTACGCTTTAAGTAATTAATCCGTAAATATCATCATGTCTCAGCCATCCGCGGCCCATCTCTAGCCTCAAAACTTTTCAGCCCCCCGGTACGCTAAGGGCCGGTTTTTTGATCCGTAGTTAACTCAATCAATGGTTAAACATGGTTGAATGTTGGCTAAATGTGTTTGCCAAAATACCATTAGTGACTATTTTTTAACATGAATGAGTTAACATGAACACATACGTACATGTTAACTCATTATGTTTAGTCTTTCCCATTTAGCCAAAATTCAACCATTAGTTACTATGTTTAACCATTGGTTGAGTTAAATACGGATCAAAAAACCGGCCCTAAGCTAAGTTTTGACTTAAAAAAAAATCATTCATCATCATCTGTCTAGCCTTTTTCCGACTATTTTGGAGTCGGTTTCCAGTCTTACCGTATTTTACATGAAGCGACTGCCTATCTGACCTAGTTACTGGGTAATACGATACCCGTTGGTCAGACTGGTTGTCAGACTTTCGGGCTTCTGACAATACGTAAAGACTGTCAAAGATCCACGGATGACATTGGGGACAAACGACTTATCGTGCTTTCCAAGGCATGAAGGGGTCTTGGTATGTAAAGATGGTCACCCATCGACGGACCAACCGCAGCAAGCGTAGCTTATCCTGGTCGATCGACTCATGCGGCTGTAATTACTTCAGCCACAAGCTCCTCAAAAAATATTATCCTTGCAAAAATAAAAATAAAATTCCATGTTTTACTTCATAGCCCCACAGCACAGGGTAGTTGGTGAAATTTACACCCTCTAGCTTGTGGCGCTCTCTTAACAAGGTTTCTAACAAACACTGAGTAGAAATTATATGAATTCACCGCCTCGGTTATTAATACTGGTTATCTATAGAGCTATAGGCAGCTCGCATCGTGTGATGTGTGCTTTTGATTAATTTTATTGCTGTCGTTATTATTGCGTGGGTTTTGTTTATAATGTTTTAGGGATTTCTTTGCATTGTTACTCAAAATTGGATCGTGGAACATCTATAAATAAGGTGTCTTTCTTAAGATTTGAAATCGTCACCCAAAGTTTTCTCTTGGCTGTTCAGGACTTTTCAATCTCAAAATAATAATGCATGTTTGAACCAGAAAATCGAATTCAGGTCTCTTCTGAAATTGTCGCGATAGTTTCGACCTTAAAATAATTATTAATACTAAATAACAATGCCTAACTATTTTGTTGTTGTACGCCGGTAGGTACATAATTAGTAAGTACTTAAGTATTAATAATATAGGTATTTAAATTAATTACAATTATTCTTCCAAAAAAAAAAGATAAGACAACTATTATACCTAACCATTATCACATCACAAACACAAGAACAAAATACAAATATGAAACCGAAAATAAATTCTATGGATTCCCATCAATTAGAGAGGATACCGAAATTGGGAGAGCTCTCGAATCCATGAATAACTTCCCCCTGCTCATCATTATATCACCCCTTTTTAGAGGGTAGTTTTAGAATCAATAAATAAGAGGCTTATATCGAACCGGTTGCAATTAGGGGTGGAAATATTGAAAATGTTGGTGGTCGAGTATGTTTGTTTGGTTAGTTAGGTTGGACATATTAACTTATTTTGTTGTCTCGTAATTTTACCCGGTTATGGTTATGCCAAAGGAGGGTTTTGATTTTAACAGACTTTGTATGTATTTAAGTTTTTCTGTTCACTCATAAGTCTACAAACGTGGTATCGTTGGAAGCGTTATAATATTATTCCGCAGTTTATAGGCTATATGACGTCACATAAAATATGGCGGCTTACAGCTGATGTAAAGAGTTACCTAATGAAAAAAAAAACTTTCGTGTTTGATAACTAAAGAAAGATCTTAAGGAGTACTTTCTAAAAATATGTCTTTCTGGTTTATATCTTTTTAGTTGTCACTTTTGTCGTAGTTTGGTTTTACGTAGTTTCTGAGACATGAAAACACGTTTTCTCTGCTGTGGACTTAAAGACCAATTGTAAAAAGTCCCAGAAAAAAAAACACGTGTGAATTTAATAATTTCGATTTTATTTCTAAATTAAGTTAATTTATTTTCAACTTATTGCAGTTACGTCATAGATCTAACTCGATTATAAATAGTCGTTATCATAAGACCGACAGGTGGCATAAGACGTATGACATTATCAGTAATGACGGACCTGTATGATGTTATCAGTTATGTATTGGGTGACGTATTCACACCTGGGGCTCTGTATTAGTTTGTGTATGTCTAAAGGGTATAAATATCTAAAATACATAACATGAAGTGGTCCCAACATGGTGATATGCTCAACATACTACGTATATAACAATTTGACTACCCACGTCAATCTTTTGGATACAATGATAATAATAAAATAACGGTCTCGTATGACAGGAACCTCGTGAAAGTCGAGAAAGGTAAACAAATCAAGTATCTTGACTCGACTTGCGAGGTTCTGGGATGTGGACTCAGCGATCATTGTGCGCATAGTCCTGACAACCTATGGCTTAATTTTCATTAGGCAGCTAGATCAAGAGCTTGATTCAGAAAGTGGTAGGTACTTCCGGACACGGCTCTCATTGGTAGGAGGTTCCTCTCTCTGGAGACCTGACCCCGGTAGTCCCATAGTAAAAGTTGTTCATAATTATGAGTATATGACCCCTTAAGAGGTTTCGTGTATGAATAGATAGATCTTAGATACAGGATGTAAGTGTAAACAGTGGCAACCTTTTAAGGGGTCATTGTTCTCATCATTATGAACAACATCTACTATGGGACCAAACCTGAAATCGCGAAAAAAATTTGCTGTTCAGTAATTTATGTTCAAAATGTAGGGTACAGCTAAATCTTTTTTTTTTGCAATTTCAGGTTTGGTCCCATAGTAAAAGTTGTTCATAATGATGAGTACAATGACCCCTTAAAAAGTTGCCACTGTTTACACTTACCTACACCCTGTATATGTTTAATGAAATAAAGGAAGTTATAAAATAACCTTCTATATATTAAAAAAAATAGTATTTACACAATCATTATGATACAATGAGCAAAAAACTGTATTACCATTTGATTTGAATTAAAGCATAACCTTTTTACTAAACGGCGTCGTTCAACTAGCGTATAGGTTAGCTTGGAACTGTGACCAACCACGCGCGAGCCGAATTGGCCATAGTAACTAAGCCAGGGCACCCCGAGCAAATGGGTTAGGTTAGTACAGTGACCAACCGCGCGAGAGCCAAGTGAGCGAAGCGAGCGGTGCCGTGGCAGCGACTGGCGAGAGCTACTTCCAAAGGCTAGGCTGTTAACTACAAAATGACTGCCACATATCTATCATGTTCATGTTAAAACCAATAGGATAACGAGAAGAGTACGTTACGTACCTATTAAAAATTATATGATCTTAAAAGTCAAAAAAGCTTATAAATACATTATGTTTCACATATAAAACTCAAATAAAATATAAGTCAAAAGTTTCTAATACAGCTTTAGTAAAATATTTATCTTGTACGCGGAGTAATTATAAAGTTTGCGCCCCACTTGAAAGTTCATGCGTTATAAAGTGGCGTATTTAAGCTTAGATTAATTAGGCGAAATTTACCCCTTCGACTGAAAACGATTGACGTTGATGTAGAAGATATTGAAGTGGCCCAAAGAAGAGCAATAAAAAATGACCAAGTACAAGATAGACGCACACAAAGAGTTCCTGCCGTACAATATTTACACTACAGTTTTTTTTTTAAACTTGAGTAAAAAAAAAGTCGTCGGAAAAAACACGTTTTGTTTTGTATTTGTTGTTATAGGGGCCATAGTATTGGGTTGGCTAATAAGTAATGAGCGACATACAACTATTTTATTTGTATTTATTTATTAAATGAATAATTGTTAATCATTAATAATATATTCACCGTCGTTTTCTACTACCATTCGCCATCGATCTGGCAAAGAGTGAATGGCGTCCGCATAGAACTTCGTTGGTTTTGAATTGAAGAAGTCATCATTGTATTGTTTCAAGTGTGGTTCATCGTCAAAACTTTTTTCCCTTAAATTATTACTAAGTGATCGGAACAAATTATTTCCCAATTAAGCTCCAATAGTTTTAGCCTGGTACTCATAGCAATATGCGGCCGGGCATTGTCGTGCAGGAAAAATATTTTGTCGTGTTGTGGACGTTCGCGATGGATGTCAAGCTTCAGTGTTTTGAGTTGATCACAATATACTGTAGCTGTAATCGTAGTATTAGTAGGAAGGAATTCCCAGCTTATTACTCCATGTATATCCCATCAGACAGAAAGCATTACCTTGCGAGGATGAAGATCACCTTTTGACGTTGGTTTGCCCTGTTCATTACATCCTCGCCACTGGCGCTTGCGTGCGTGATTAACATAGAGAACCCACTTTTCATCTCCAGTGACAAGATGATCTAACCAATTAAATGTGCGGCGGAAAGATAAAAGTTGTACACAAATCTCAGCTCGGTATGTCAGCTGATCTTTACTTAATTGATGGGCTACCCAAACACTATATTTGTAAGTCTTTCCCAAACCATGTAAATGATTTTCTATGGTGCCATGAGAGCACTCGAGCTGAACAGCCAAACCGCGAGGATCTTCTTCGATTAATAGTTTTAATTTATCGATATCTATTTCCACAAGGCGCCCAGACCTTGGTTGGTTATTATATATTATATTGCGGAACTGTTGGAACCAGCGCTTTGCTGTTGCTTCGGAGACTGCATCGTGAGCTATCCTTTGACATATATTACGTGTAGCTTCTGCAGCAGAATTCCCAGATTGAAACTCATATAATAAACAATGTCGTACGTGGGTTTTAATATCACACATTTCTTTGTGAACTTTAACGTACTAACAGCCAAACTATCAATAACGCGCATGAGCGCGACTCGCTCTTTATATACCCTCTGCTACAGAACTTTCTCGAATCTTTCCGAAAATTCTAGAAATTATAAACTAAAACGCTCATTACTTATTAGCCAACGCGATAGTATACATTCTGCTGAAATTTCAAGTGTGTACCTTTTATGGTTCAAAAGATACAGCCCTGTGACAGACGGACGGACAGCGAAGCCTCAGTAATAGGGTCCCGTTAGCATCCTTTGGGTAGGGAACTCTAAACAATTAAACATAGTTATCGATGATTGTTGTTTACTGACGTATCTGCAGCGCACAGTGGTTAGTCATCTCTCTGATAGTACGATACATTTTTAGAGGTAATAGCTTCCATCTTTGATATTCCTAAGGTTGCTATAGTAGTCTCATTCGGTACAACTAAAAATACACTTACATAGCATACATAAACTCACGACTTCTTCCTTTCCAATGAGGGTAGGCAGAACTACAGAACGCCACTCTGCTACGATCCTTACATACTCCTTTTGCTTCGTTTACGTCTTGTTACTCACACTCCCTGGAACTACACTTTCTATTAATTTAAAACGCCTATCAGATAAGAATAGCCATAAAATTTATTCTTGCACTTGCTAACATTACAATAATTAATTGTTTTTAATATGAAGTAAAACTATTTCCATTCTAACTATAACTGAGAGTTCGAGGGGCTCTTGGCTAAATCTTAACAGCCGCACGGGTCGAATGAAGGTATACCTACGATAGCCAGGGTCGGTTCGTGGATAGGTGACCATCCATTACATTCAAGACCCCTCTGTGCCTCGGAAAGCACATTAAGCCGTTGGTCCCGGCTGTCATTCGTAGATCATTGACAGTCGTTACGGGTAGTTAGAAGCCCAAAAGTCTGACATTTATTCTTATCAAAGCATATCTTGTTGACCAATAACTGGGTTGTGGAGGTAAGATAGGCAGCCGCTCCATGTAAAATACTGGTATTCAGCTGCATCGAGTAAGACTGGAAGCCGACCCCAAAATACTGCGAATTCTCTAACTGCCGATTCAAAAACTGCTCGACTGTTATATAATGTATTGTTTTTATCGTTGATAGAATTAAAATTTGCAATGACTTAATTAATAATAAGTATGAACTTTGTATTGTATTAAAAACTTATAATAATTAATTTTATAATGTAATTTTGATAAATACGTATATACCTAGTCGCGGCTTGGGCACCATCTCTTCTTACCAATATGTACGCCAGGATACGCGGCTGAACATGATAAAACATTTATGTATATAATAACTTGCATGCTATGTATATTATGTACACCATAAATAAACTTACTTACTTGACTAAAGAAACAAATCCAAAATATCACGCTTTGAAACCGCTCTTAACTAGATTGACAAGAGAACTGTGCAGTGCTTTATTTTTTTCTTGCCACTTCCAGTACTAAGGTTGTTTAAAACACTGAAGTGCGAATGTTCCCGTAAGATAAGGCACACACGCGACTGCTTTTTCTCTCATAATGCCAGTCTTAACGTGTGAACCTTTGTATTAAATCGTTAGCTTGTGTGGGATTAGCTCGAGTACGTATGGATCTATGTTTAAATAATGAGACTTCGTTATTATTCAAGTTCGTGCTAAGTTTCCTGCTTCATTTGACTTAACTTGCGCATGTAAGAAGATAACAGACACTATTTACAACACAATAGGGTCTTAATCTTGAATGTCAGGAAAGCTTACTACAATATGAAGTAACTTGACAGTAATAACCGTTTTTAGATTTATTATTTATTAACCGACTTAAAAAAAAGAAGGAAGAGCTCTGGCTATGTAATAATAGCCGCACGGGTCGATCCATCAGGTTAAGCTACGCTTGCCGGGGTTGGTCTGTGGATGGGTGACCATCTTTTCATACCGAGACTCCTCCGTGCCACGGAAAGCACGTTAAGCCGTTGGTCCCGGCCGTCATTCGAGGATCTTTGATAGTCGTTACGGGTCGTCAGAAGCCCGAAAGTCTGACAACCAGTCTTACCAAAGGGTATCGTGTTACCCAGTAACTGGGTTGTGCAGTCGCTCCATGTAAAATACTGGTATTCAGCTGCATCCGGTTAGACTGGAAGCCGACCCCAACATAGTTGGGAAAAGGCTAGGCAGATTGATTTTTGACTTAAAAAAAAGAAGGTTATCAACGACACGTGTGTACGTAATATTATTGGAGCTGCAGTATATTCATTTAGGATAATCTCTTAGGGTTTCCAAACAAATATAAAAAAAAAATGTATGTTTCTCCACGCTTTTCTCCGAAACTACGTATTAATCGGATCGTGACCATTTTTTATTGGCTTACATTTACTTCAACTTAGGTAACAGAGCAAGTTTCATCAAAATCGGTTAAGTAGTTTTCAAGATATGGACTGATACGTGTAAGTGTGACGGCCTGACTTATTGATACGAGTACGAGCTACGGATGTGGTGTCAAAGGGAAAACATCTCAAAATTCTAGTGTATTGTTTTAACAAAACTATTAACTACTTATTACAAACAAATATTACAGTTTTTACTTAAAACTAAAAATAAAAAATAAGAATTAAATTGACTTTCAAAAGAAATCATCTCAAAATTATAAAATAACTTTAATTTCTGAAGTCGGTGGGAAAAAACTTAAATACAGATCCCAACACACCAACTTCCAAAATGAAAATTATTTCATAACTTAGAGCTAATTTCTTTAATTATTTTTTAAATTATTTTTTTGATTTTTTGCCTATGTTGTCGCACTCCAGGGCAAATGCCTCCTTTTCTCCATTCCACTCCTGTCTGTCTTGAGCTAGTGTAGACCAATCCTGCTTGTAGGCATCAAACTCGTCCTGCCCTCTTCTCCTGAGTCTGCTCAGATGTTGCCGAAAGTTTTCTGGGACCCATATTGTGGTAGATTTGACCCATGACTCATTCGACTCTTTAGATTTGTTTTACAACCTGTAAGGAATGAATGATCTTTAACAAGTAAAACCACCACAATAAAAAAGCTAATTTAGAAGTATTATTGGCGGAGGATTCTTGTGAAACTCAATCAGAATTAGCCGCAGCATTAAATGTTGATCGTTCCTTTTATTAAAAAAAAGGGTGGAGTCATATTCACACACCTCAATAGATAAATAAATTTGTACCTGACGAGAAGTTCCCATATTTTCAAACGATAGCATTCTAATCATAGTCTCAATCTGTTAAAAATACCTTTAATTTACCTAGCTACATATTAACACGTTATCGAGATTTTGAACGTTTTTCAGTACGGGAATTATTAATTAAATTAGCCTTAAGATTATTGAACAACCAACTCAAATGGGACGCGAAGCCGCAACCACTGTGTATCCTGTTGTTTGCCTTGACAACAGAGGTATCTTGCCTAACTCTCGACCATTCAGTTAAATTTACAGCTACGATCGGCCACATGTTATTGAAAATTATAATAAAAGAAAGAAAAATAATTTGCTTCGTCACAGAAACACGTGCAATTAAAAAAGATAATTAAGTTTATTCGAATAAAAAAACAAAACGAATCTATACGTACACAATAGCAATACTCGGCAGCTGCACGTCGTAACAGTGACAAGTAGACTTGCACTCGGCATGATGTTGTGCTGTAGGGAGAGACCACTGAAAAACGACGTACGGAAACTAAGTCAGCTTTAAAGATTAGTACAGATTATACTAAAGTAAAATAAACTAAAATAAACTGTACTCAGAATACAATGTAAATATAAAAGGAATCTTATTGGGTTTATGTTCGAGCCGTTTGGGGTTGAAACATTAGGGCCATGGGGTCTGAAGCCCACTTGGTTTTTCGAGACATACAACGTGGCAATGCTGCCAGCCTTTTGGACACTTTTCCTGTTACATTTAGCGATGCGGACGAATTTTTTGATACCCTTATATGATTCTTCTCACATTTTTTTTTATTTACTTACATATTGTTGTTATTATTTTAAGTCTGTTAGCTTATATATTAAGTAAATAAAATAAACGTTTACTTATCTAAAAAAAAAAAACAATAAGATGAATAACTACTATAAATAACATAAATAACACTGTGCATAAATTATCGTGCTATCTTAAAAATAGCACACAAAATATCCAGTGTCTAAATTATTAGGCTTTTTCTGGGTAAGCTCACTCCATCGTCGCCTTTTTCTCTGTCACCTCCAATGTAGACCAAGAGTCAAGACCAAACCCATCTCAAATAAAATTATAGTAAATACTACAATCATTAAAAAAAAAAAAAATCAAATCAAAAGTCATTTATTCAAACTAGATTGAAAATCAGCACTTTTCGAAAGTCAAAACTACATAAGACAGTCCCCAAAACGCCAGCCCTTCACCACTTCACACATTAAATTGAATTATTTGCTACGTATATAAGTAAGGTAGCACACGCCATTATACAAAAAAGAAAAATCTAAAACTATACTCAAGCAGAAATAAAAATAGAAAACTAAAAACGTAAATAGTAAGTAAAATAAACAAAGAGTTAATTACTAATAACAAAGCAAAACCAAGGTCAGCAAGACAACCAGTCACCACAAGCAGCACCCGTTCAAGAGCATAACGCAAAGATCAGCCATTACTCCCCTCGCCATATTTCACAGCAAGCAACTATTCTTATAATATCTATTCTTATTCATTACTATGCTTGGCAGGCCTACATTTACTCGGCCTTCTAAATAACATAAATTTTATAAAAGTATTAATTATATATAGCAAAAATGCGCACTGTGTCGCCATCTGTGCCACAGGATTAGAAAATACAGAGTTGTTGCATCTTAGCCGCATTGGCAGACTCAGGGTGTCTATAGAAATTATTGCAATCCTTAGTATGCTTGGCAGACCTACATTTACCGATGGCAATATTATGTTATCCCAGCCTCTTGAGACAATAAAACCCAACATAACATACTACTATAACATAATTACTATGTGGTTAGTAAAAGATGATGACGTTACAACTTGTATACGTACAAACAAAGTAAATACACATTCTACTTAGTATCCCGACGAAAGCAATTACCTACAAACATCCCTAAGTACAACTCGCAAATCTGTCGACAATACAACATCTACAGGACATTGAAACTAATTAGAACTAGACTACCCACAACAATGCCACGGACATAATAACGTCACAATATGGTGCGTGCGTACATACGTCACTGATGACGTCATCACTCTCGTGGAGAGCGATCAATCAGTATTAACTATACGTTACGTCGTATAAGTAGAAGTGGTGACAGATTTAGGGCACTGTTATAGGTTGCGATGTAAATGATTATGATTTAATCATTACTGAGGTCTTCGTCATTCATGTTGTGGTCAAAAACATGTCAGTAGCAAGAGGAGTAGTGGGACATTCAGGGGTATTCAGTACACTTGTTTTTCTACAGATATATTGTACTTCGGTGAGTGTGCTCAAGAACTCCACGACCTCATTCCGCCGGCCCCCTTCTACCATCGAACATCTAGACGCACTGCCAGTTACCATTCCTATCTAGTTGCTATTCCACCAATTCGCATTAAGCGTTTCCAAATGTCATTTATAATGCGCACAGCAAAAGAGTGGAATTCACTACCTGCGTCTGTGTTTCCGAGCGAATACAACCCTAATCTCTTCTAAGTGAGAGTCTACAGGCTTCTTCTGGGTAAGCTGACTACATTTTCGACTCTGTCTCTGTCGCCTCCGACCTAAACTAGAGTCAAGAGCAAACCCATCTTAAATAAAAAAATAAAAAAAAATATGTGCTTTTGCTGTGGCCTTCTTCACCTCATCTGCCTAGACTTTTCCCAACTATGTTGGGCTCGGCTTCCAGTCTAATCGGATGCAGCTGAATACCAGTATTTTATATGGAGTGACTGCTTCCATCTGACCTCCGTATCCCAGTTACTGGGTAATACGAAACCCCTTGGTAAGACTGGTTGTCAGACTTTCGGGCTTCAGACGACCCATACCGACTGTCAACGATCCATGAATGACAGCTGGGGCCAACGGCTTAACGTGCTTTCAGAGGCACGAGAGAGGTCTTGGTATGTAAAGACCCATCCACTGACCAACTACGGCAAGCGTAGCTTAACCTGACCGATCGACCCGTGCGGCTGTTATTACTTAGTGGCCTTTTTCACCTATCGAAAAAAAATTACTATTGCTAGTTTTTATATGCGTACTGCATGTTACGTTGTGCTTAATATTTTATGTTGTATTTGTAATAACAATTACAATTTCACTTTGTGTCTATTCATTACATTTTAAGTATCATGTTGAGTTTATGAAGCATAAAATTTACTTTAAATAATTTAATGCCGAAAAATATCGTGTTCATTTGTATAGAGATTTGTTTCATAAAACTAGCAGCTTACTGTAATATTTGCTTGCCAATTTATGGCGAAATATGAAGGAGAAAAGAGGTACATATCTGACATTTTTTTTTCAAAATAAAGTTATTTATCATACAAAAAAGAACATCAGAATCAGCAAAAAAGACGCATCTACCAGTATTTTTATATTGGCGTAAACTTAACGAAAACCTAATATTTTTTACGATTTAAACAGGAATATTTTTTTTCTCCATTTCAATATTTCTGTAGATACGTCTTTTTTCCTTACCATTCAGGTACTTACTGCAAATATCGTAAATGAAAGGTAAATAAATTCTTTCAAAATCTTTGACTTTGAAAGAATCTCGCATTATGAGTTTTATCACTAGAGATCCGCAGGCTTATTACGTATCTTGGCCTAGCTATAGCAAAATTGCTTGTCAAATGCGCAATAATGGGGAAGAAAACTGTCAATTAGTTCCGCGTAAGTGGCGCTGAGTGTTAAATTAATTGTCAAACTCCATAGAAATAAAACTTACTTAATACTTAAAAATCGTCCACACAATGCACACGCATTTATCAAAAACTCTGCCACCTTGCGGCGAAGCTTCCGGAAAACAACCCCATTGCTTTTAATCCCATCGGTATTATGTATCAGCGATACGTCATACTGATTTGCGATAGACAAGCGATTGAAAAGCAATTATTGCGCAATTGACAAGCAATTTTGCTATAGCTAGGCTTCTGCAAGATACGTAATAAGCCTGCGGATAATCGGATGCATATTTACCTAAAGTTAAGAAATTATGGAAGCGGCTTCTTAATTATTTATTTTTTTATAAATCCCGGGATTCCAGAAAATCCGGGAATGCACAACTAATCCGATACATAGTATGGAAACGACTTCTTAAATATGTGGTATTATTTATTTAAAAATACTGGGACACCGAGATCACATTGTTAGTATGCTTGTTTACTTGAAATTCATTTTTAACATTACTTATCTTGACGTTTGCTATTCGATTCTATTGTCAATAAATACTAAATTAAAAATCCGGATCGTGAGGTTTTTACGATCGATACAAAAGTGCATTCCATATTATCCAACACCCGAACATCAGTAAATATAAATTCGATTCTATAATCACAACTCTAAATAAGTCGATCCTGGAATTCTGGGAAATTTTTATATATAAAAGCCCATTGCATATTAGCCAACACCTCAACTTTATGTAAATATGCATGATCTCTACGTATCATGTATATTGGGTAAAACAACTTCTAACTTCGCTGATACTAATCCAACCACAATTTCAGAGCTATTTCAAAATCTTTGCCTCAAAGAACCTGGACCAGGGTCTTACGTTTGGTTGACAAAGCCATACGTTTTATACGTATTATGAAAAGGACTTCTAACTTCGATGTTACTAATCCAACCACAATTTTAGAGCAATTCAAAATCTTTGCCTCAAAGAACCTGGACCAGAATCTTCCGTTTGGTTGAGAAAACCGTTTTATAGATGTGAAAAGGACACTAGGAAATCAAGTTAAATGGATTTTCTAGGTTAGCTAAAAATAAACATGTAGAATGTTTATAAAAACAAATGAATCATCAACAACAAACAAACGCTCTAGTCCTACAGACCTCAAAAGTTGAAACTCCATTATAAGGGTTAACGTGAGTGGAAGAATTTCCCCTGTCTTTATTTGATCGAGGTCGGAGCTATTAGCAGATTGGATCCCGAAGTACATCAATCAATGTTCAGTATTGACCGAGACTTGGTGATTTATTGAGTGAATGCATTGTTTTTTGAATGGTTAAGTCGATCATGACAGGTTGGAGTCGAATGGTTTGGAAGCGCAAGATTACCCTAGGATGATGGGTCTTTGTAAGGGGCTTAAGAAATTGGGAAATTTCGTTTTTAAACAGAATCTAGCACAGTAGAGTCCCATATCACTGGTTGTTATTTAAGAGTACCGTGATGAATCCCTTTCATTTTTGTCTCATTTGTGTGCCATTTTTCCCGTGGCTAAGTAATAACAGCCGCACGGGTGGATCTTTCAGGTTAAGCTACGCTTGCCGGGGTTGGTCCGTAGATAGGTGATCGGTGATACCGAGATTCCTCCGTGCCTCGAAAAGCACGTTAAGCCGTTGGTCCCGGCTGTCATTCGTGGATCTTTGGCAGTCATTACGGGTCGTCAGAAGCCCGAAAGTCTGACAACCAAAGGGTATCGTATTACCCAATAACTTGGTTGTGGAGGTCAGATAGGCAGTCGCTGCATGTGAAATACTGGTATTCAGCTGCATCCAGTTAGGCTGGAAGCCGAACCCAACATAGTTGGAAAAAGGCTAATCCTCACGTTTTCCCCGGTACTGTCGATTTAGATCATAATTTTATTTACGATAGTTGTCTTTTTGGTGAGTGGTGTCTTAAAAGAATTGGTTTTAAGACTAGTGTAAAACCAACTGCGCTGTCCGCTTGTAGTTGGCATTCAGTTGTTGCGGGCGTGGTGCAGTTCTAAGGCAATCGGTTGGCAGTTTCCATATAGTTATAGTTTTAGACTTCGGTGAGTGTGCTCAGGAACTCCACGACCTCATTCCACCGGCCCCCTTCTACCATCGAACATCTAGACGTACTGCAAATTACCATCCATACCTAGTTGCCATTCCACCAATTCGCACTAAGCGCTTCCAAACATCCTTCATAATGCGCACGGCAAAAGAGTGGAACTCACTACCTGCGTCTGTGTTCCCGAACGCATACAACCGTAATCTCTTCAAAGTGAGAGTGAACAGGCTTCTTCTGGGTAAGCTCACTCCATCGTAGACTTTGTCTCTGTCACCTCTGACCTAGACTAAAGTCAAGAGCAAACCCATCACAATTAAAAAAAAAAGTTATATCAACTGCAACAGATCTACATCTAAACAGCTGTTCTGCAAGTGACGTGCTGTGAAACATTCAATCGATCTGTTTAGACCCTTAATTAAGTTTGTAAACCAATAGAAAACCTGTTTACGATATTGCAGGTCTACTCAGCCTACTGGCCTGCAAAGACCTTCATAAATAAAAACAAAAACAATCGCCTCCAACTAAGAAACTATCAACAACCGTTATCAATTATCGATCCCAAAACAAACTGTGTACTATCACATGATAGCATCTCACGTTTGAGACGTATTGTCTCAAACTCCATTGTGTGGTAACTTGGAGATTGTTCTAAGGAGAATTAATAGAAGTTTCCACGTTCAGCCCGTGCCTGGAGCCCTATTGTACCCCTGATTTATCGGCTAAGAACAATGATAAATCAAATCGGAATTGCCCCGGCGTTCTTCGAATTACCTTCGGTTTGGCTCAGAACGTAGCGTAGGTTGGATTTGTGGGCTGGTTTTGAACTTCATTTTCTTTATGAAGGGGTTTAATTAAACAGAACGTCACTAGATAAAAGTGTAACTTCGCCTAAATTATTTATTTATGTTATTTTTCTGGAACTGGAAGTATGTTTTTTACGACATCAAAAAGGAGGTTATATGTCCGCGATTTTCTCAAAAACTAATGAACCAATTTTGATTCTTCTTTCACTAACGTAATCTACATACTTTCATAAAGGTTCTAGTATATAATGCATTAGGTAATAATTCGTATGTACAAAGTTATATGCATAAATGTACTGTATATCCTGCATTTCTAAGCGGATTTGATGACTCTTCTTTTCGTTAAAAATAAATTTACATTTAAATAAAAAGGAAAAATAACCGACTTTAAAAACGTAAAGAGAATAAAGTAACTTTCATAAAAAAATTACAGCTTCTGAAGTCGGTGTCTTCAATTCTTCAATACACCTTAGCTTGGCCGACTTCAGAAGCTGTTAAATTTTTCATGAAATTTATTTAGAACAATGAATGGTTTACTAGCTGAAACCTGCTATTCCGCCTGAATAATCTATAAAAATAAAAATCAATTGCCGAATGTATTTACGCGCATTACTTCAGAACGGTTGCATCTATTTGGCTAATTCTTTTTTTGTTGTGTTTGCAATTCTGCCGTCGTAAGCAAAAAGGGCACAACTAACATTTAAAAAAAAATTGAGTTACATACATATTTAGAATCAGAAAAAAAGACTAATCTGCTCAATTTTTTGTAGATTTTTTTTTTAAATGTTAGTTGTGCCCTTTTTTCTTACGACGGCAGAATTGTCAAGACAAGGTTTGTATGAAAGAAAATGTTGGAAAAACTGAAAGTGCATTTTATATGGGATTTTTATTGAAATTTTGACAGGACAACGTTTGGCTGGTCAGCTAGTTCAACGTTTGGCTGGTCAGCTAGTTTGTAATATATGATTATTCTGGATAAAATCACACTGGCCTTATCCAGTGGAATATCATCAAAATGGATTTGACAAAGGGTTTTTACGCATATCGATAACTAAAACGAAGGGTGTATGCACACTTACGATATGTATGTACGAGTAGATGAAATGAATGCTCCTTCTCTCTTCAAATCGTTTGAAATGAAAGCTTCTTCTCTCTCCTAATCATTTGAAATGAATGCTCTTTCTCTCTCCTAATCGTTTGAAATGAATGCTTCGTCTCTCTCCTAATCGTTTGAAATGAATGCTCCTTCTCTCTCCTAATCGTTTGAAATTAATGCTCCATCTCTCACCTAATCGTTTGAAATGAATGCTCTTCTCCCTCATAATCGTGTGAAATGAATTCTCCTTCTCTCTACTAATCGTTTGAAATGAATGCTCCTTCTCTCTCCTAATCGTTTGAAATGAATGCTCCTTCTCTCTCCTAATCATTCAAATGAATGCTCCTTCTCCCTCCTAATCGTTTGAAAAAGCACACTAGGAGAATGTTAAATGTAAGTCAACTTTCTTAAATATTATTTCTTACACTCTCTGCCTCGTTGATCTAGTGGTCGCAAGTGCTACTCCTCAGCATTAAGTTCTGGGTTCGATTCCCAGGTCGGGTAATGAGTTAGTCGGTTTTTCTATCTGTATTTTCCCAGTAGCAGCCCGGAGTCTGGATTTGTGCCCGGGTGATGGCGATAGGCTCCGCTTTGAACTTAAACATAACTGGCGAAATGTGGTGTACTATAGGCACACCTCTGCCCACCCCTACGGAGAAACAAGGCGTTTTAGGTATGTTATGTATTTCTTACAAAATATAGATATACCTATATAGTGAGAGTTGTACAGACACCAGCAGGTCAAGCTACCCGAAACTGTCAAATTTTCCCAATCGATCTTGAACCTAATGCTTTAGCGATAAAGTAGAAAATCTATTAAAGAAATTTGACAGATTGTAGTAGCTTGATGTGCTGGCGTCTGCACATGAGCTCTTGTTTACCATTAACGCGCAGTACCTACCAGTGACAATGCACATAATTTAATATAGGTATTAAAATATTAATTAGAGATGCAACAGACATTTTGGCCGAACAACCGGAAACCGGACGTCCCGTTGAAACTAAAATCCGGAGAGCTTTATTCATTTTACATAAATAGTGCTTCCTGTGTGGTGGGTTGTAAATAAGGTAATGTTTAATGGGAAACCGGCTGTATTTAATGTTTAGAAAAAGTAGTTACCCATCCTAGGAATGACAGCGAGAGGTTTGGCTTAAATTTAGAGATAAAATCGAACTCTCTGCTTGGTATTACGTCAGGTAAGGCTCTTTGATTTTAGATTATGTCTAGATAGCGTGTCGGGCTGCAAAAGAACTAAAACAAACAGGCCAGCTTTGTTATTCTGGTGTGCGTGACAGCTGACGTTTTACACTTGCGCCAGTCATTGTGCTTTTCTAATGTGCATGCGAATTGCAGCGATTTTTGCTTTAACTGTCTATCTAAACATATTTTCACACCACCTGCTGGACAATGTCAAATTATATGTCATGCAAAGTAAGTCATTAAAGCCAGTAGTCTAGCCGGGCATTAGATAATATTGTACTGGATTTCATTATGACCCGTTGGTCATTAATGTGACTTGAATTTGGAACTTCAAGTACAAACCGCATGCAAACATTTACCATAGTTCATACTCATTCCAAGCATTTACCATTGTGACTTGCACTAAAAAATTAATTGTTCGAAAATAGAACTGGCCGCCACCAGTAGAACACAAATAAAAGAAAGATAGAACACAAATAAAAAAGGTGTGAATACTGCAAATTACTTCGCTGAACAACAAATTAAACTACAAATTCTCAGAAAAATGTTGAGTGACGATAATGGTTTATCTCCGGAGTACATTAAATCCGAATACATTGGAATTGCCAACAATCTACTCCCAGAAAAGTCCAAGGAATCATACATGAAAGCCTACGACGATTTTTAAAAATGGAAAACTATAAAGGGCGTCAAGTCCTAACATAAACTAACTAACTAACTAACTAATACTAACATAAACTCTACCTCAACTTCAATAAATATACCGAGTAAAAACATAACGTTGTCTTTCTACAACTGGTCTAATGTAGCAAGCATTACTTTTAACTTTTAATTGTTTTAAATAGGTCTACTAACTGTATTGTAATTTGAATAAATATTATGATTCTATTGCTTTTTATTGTCTTGTAGATGGTGGAAAAGTAGAGTATTCTCGGGGATAAAGATTCCTTCGATTCAAGCTCTCCCAAGAGGAGAGCTTGAATCCCTCGCTGTACTCAGGATTCTTGTCTTAGCTGCCACGCTTCGCTCGGGTGGTAACTCTAGAATCCTTCGTTACGCTTCAATACGGCGCCCGTGACATAAGACACTGCTTTATCCCCTTCGTGCACAATCTACTAGGTACATCTTTGGTAAGACTGAAAGTAATTACAGTCGGTTTCTAATTTCAGGAGTCTTTACATAGGTCTATATAATCAAAATTTGATTATATAGACAAATGTAAAGACTCCTGAAATTAGAAACCGTTTATGAATAATTTAACTCCACTCGATCCGTAGATTTTTATAAAAAAGGTAAATAAACTCTCGATAGGAGCCCTCCAGCTTCCACGTTTGCCCCCAGCCCTCAACATTCCCGTCACGTCCCATACTTCTTTCTGAACGGAATTGCTTCCAATAATTTTGTAAACCAATTGAATTGAAACCTTTTTGAGTTCGTAACACGCCACATTTTGGCACGAGCCGTGTCGACGCAGTGATTCTCCAAGAAAATCTGAAAATCTTTCTGTGCTGTACACTTTGTATGGATCGTGGGCTGTCGTGTTCAGGAACGGTGCGGCTAAGGCTTTTACATCAATTTTCGTATTACCAATGGATTAAATCCAAGGGTTATCCCCCTAAGGAAAGTTTCCGATTGGATTGGGAGGTTGTCGTGAATCAACGTTACAAAATTTGTATTCAGGTGTGGTACCTTACTTTCTCTGGACGTTAGTTGGGGCGATTTTTTAAAACTGTACGCTGTGTTTCGTGAGTATTGGCGTATGAAGGATTTATGGTGTGTGCTGAGAATTGGGAATGAGTTTTTGTTTCTACGTTACGTTTCAGCTAGCTGCACAAAGTATCGAGAAGTCATGGTGCATTGGTGTTAAAGTTTGATTTTAATTTAAGTCAGGGTGGTCGCTGTATTTAAACTATTTGGGACCTCTTGAACTTTTGAAAATTTTTTACTGTCCTTGGAAGGTCGATCACTATTCTTTTTAGGGTCCCGTACCAAATTGGTAAATGAACCCTTAACAACTTGAAATTTGGAATAGTTTTAGATGACGTTTGCCTAACTATTTTGCAAATAAGAAAGATTTTTTTTTGCAACAGGTACTGAAAGGGGTCTTAAAAATTAGAAGTGGGGCTACTATGGCATGTAGGGTATCATAATTATGAAAGAGCGCTGTTTGCACATTCTCAAACGTTTTTTTTTTTTAGGCCGCATAGTTTTCGACTTTTGATGAAAATGTAAAAGATCCCCCCCCCCCCCCCCCCCCCTCCTTATCTCCGAAGTCTGCATAGAGAAAAAACTGCAATTTATGTGATAGAAGTATAGGAAATACAGAGTACAGGAAAAATAAAACAATGTCTCTAAATAGCACACAGAAATCATCAACTAAGTAGTTCCACTATCGACCAAGAGATGGCGCTGACCTAAAATTGCAATATTCAACACTGCAGTGGTAAAATTCTCTGACGAATATAGGCCTCGCCGACGAAAATTGAAAAACGTTTCACGTTTCACAACCAAAATGGCCTCCTTCCTACCTACTCGCAGGTTACTTTGGTTGTTCTGCCGGGGTTGCGGGTTCCTGCCAGGGTTGAGGGTTGTTTGAAAGAGTTACCATGGCCTTAGCACAGGCAACTGAATGAACACGGGTGGGTTTTAGTCAGTAATAGTCTGACACGCCCAGAGTGGGAGAAGTTATTTGATGATTTCCCACCCAAAAAAAAAAAAACAAAACAAAAATTGTTACTTTGGATGAAGCACAGTTGTTGTTTTTTTTTCTGGGCACAAAACTATTTAGGTACTTACGCGAATGAAGCTCCTAATAGGCTCCCGGTTACTAAATTAATATAAAAATAATATAATAAATAAATATGGTATTGATAGAACACGTTCAGTTGCTTTTATGGGCGATAGCCTGGTTGACACAGGTTGGGTATTGGGTACCCTCAAGAATTCAACCACGGGTTGAGTAGTTTTTTATATATGATGGTACAGAACCCTCGGTGCGCGAGTCCGACTCGCTCTTGACCGGTTTTTAACTGAAGTTAAGAATCGTATATTGTATTGGATGTGTTTTGTACGTGCTCAATTTAACCCAACCGACTGATTGTAACTTGTTGCTCTTATAGGGCAAGCGTTTATTCTAGATTTTGGTATGATGCTTTTTCTCTTTCTCTTTGGAGGCGATCTCTTGCAATAACTGATATTATTATGATATCAGTAACATCATAATATGTCAACTAAGAAATAACAACATAGATAGAGTTACTAACTATACACATTAAACAAAAAACCGGCCAAGTCCATGTCGGTCCACGCTCAATGCAGGGTTCCGTAATTGGAATGAATTTATCCCAAGAACAAACTTAACATTGAAGTTGAAAAACATGTTCGCCAACTGCAAATGTAAGTTTGTACGCCCAATATTGAGAAATTTACCATGTTATTTTAAGACCTCAGACTTCTTATAGGTTTTCCTGTAATCTACAGGTATAGAACTATTTTCAGTATTTTATTCAAAATTTTAGGCTCAGTAGTTTCGGAGATAAGGGGAGTATGGTCAATTTTGTCTAACATACTTAACTTACCAAAGTAACTTGAAATCGTGACAATTAAAAAGCCCAAAATCCATCCATCTTTCAAAAGTAACCGCTGTTATTTTACCATTTGAAGTTTTTAATGCATCAAAACCAGCAAAACGTTGATTAATTTTATGCCAAATTGTCTCGGAATATTTCGGTAAAAAGGCGTTTAATGTCTTATCGACACACCTAATATCCAGAAAGGGGAAGTCGGTTCAATGGTCACGCGTAATGTCACGGGAGATTCCGAGGTCAAACATTGTGCTCGACCGTAACGAGGTCATTGAGGTCACGCGGTTTGATGATATTGTTTACTAGTCTGTATTTCGTGCTTACGATTACGTACTGTGTAAGTTTTACAAAAAGAAAAAGATTTTTATGTGAGACTTGAGAAAACTGGCTATTGCTTTTATTAATGGTTTTTGTAAAAACAATAAATATAGTTTAAAAATAGTTTGTTAGTTAATTTTGAGTGAGACAGGTATTTTTTTTTTTGTTTTTCGTATTGAATAACAAATTAATACAATCTAACATTGGTTAGCAAAATTATAACTTAAAGTAAACTTCTTTTCTTATTACTAGTAAGGCCAGCACCCTAACTGTGTAACGCACTATCAGTCGGAATCTGAATCATTTTGAAGCGAATTGCTAATCTATTGCTTCATATGTTCGAAAATTTTGTCTGCTCATCAACAACGTAAAAAACGCAAAATTAAACCCATCCCGATCGGTGTGTTAAGCAATTAGGGTGTAGGTCTAACCTTTCGATAATTTAATGTGTAACATATGCACTCAAAATATCACATGTATATATCTTTTTGTTTATTTTATAATATTTTTTGATATAAAAGAGTATCCATAGAGTTTCTAGCTTGCTCTACTTCACAGGTACTTACAGCCCGCGGCACGTAAGTTGGCAAGGTTTTGGCGTAGTGGGGGTAAGTTCGCGCATGCTACACTTATTGCAACAAAAAAATGGTCACTTTTATTGCTTGTCATTATTCTGTGGTTATTACCATAATTTATTTTTAAACGTAACTATTTAGAAGAAAGTTAAAGAAAGGAGAAGAATTCGTGAAGTATATTAGGAGTAATAAATAAAATATACAGGGTTATTTGTAAAACACCAACAACCTCTTAAGAGGTCATTGTACTCATCATTATGAACAACTTTTACTATCGTACCAAACCTGAAATCGCGAAAAAAAAATTAGCAGTTCAGTACATTTATGTTCGCATAATTCGTCAAAATATGTAACAGTACACATCATAAACCATTTTTCTGGCATGTCTACGTAAAATGTTATTTGTTTGTGGCATTATCTAAATTTAAAAATTCAAACAAAACAATAACAAGAACTTGTAACAAAAGCTCAACAAAAACAAATGTTACAATTTTAGTGCACGCAAGTGTACTCGGGAGCGAATGGAACGTGGACGCGATGCGAGAGACTAGGGTCGACTGACCAACCAATCGCGCGCTCGGAATGATGCTACCTCATTCCCCGCGTCCCGCTCGCGACCAGAGAGATCTAAAAAATGACTTCTGCGCATCTAATGACCCTTGCCAACTTACGTGCCGCGGGCTGTACTACGCTTTGAAATGGGCAATTAGCTTCATCTTTCTGACTGATCGCGTACAATACAAAATTGACAATACAAAAGTGAGATAATACAAAAGTGCCTCTAAATGGTTTATTAAAACAAGTTAAAAGTTAAATTAAAATTAAAAAAAAAACCTGACATACATTTACTCTCATTTCTTTTTACTACTCCATCACTAGACCCTGATTGCCATCTATCTATCCCCGATTCAGTGAGGCCATTCCAATGAGCCCAAATACGATACCTCTGCTAAAAGTATACGAGGAAGTTGGGTATCCTGCAAATTCCAGATAATGCTGCAGCATCAGTTCAAGGTTACTATGTTATTCTGATATAATTGAAGTAACATAATACCATTTTTTGACACGATCTGACATGTGGAAGATGCTCACATCCATTCATCAACTAGAAAACAGCTGATAATCTTCAAACGGCACATAGATTTTCTTGAATCATAGCTAAGAACACTCTCGATCAAGTCACTTTTCATATCGGTTCAGTCGTTTGGAAGCTACGATGCCACAGACAGATACACACGTTAAACTTATATATAACACCCCTTTGTTTCCGTCGGGGGTCAATAAAAAAGCTTTGAATATGAGTTTTGAGTTTGAAAATAATCAGTCACCACCATTATTTATGAACTTCAATGTTATGCTGCTAATAACATTACTAGCAGCATTATCGCGACATAATAAAAGTATCGCGTGTATATTACTCGATAATAAGTTAGAGTTAGCACTAAACTTCTTATACTTAGTGCTAAGACTGTACTTTTAGCTTTATACCTATGTGTCATGCGAGGGAGCGGGCTTGATTGAACCATTTTCTTTCTTATCAAAGTGCATTCGTTGAAGGTTTTGTATTTTATGCTGTAGTTATAAGAGCAAATAACATATTGACACGCTTTGAGTGGTTGCAAAGTAAGTGCTTCGAGTTGTAATAAACTAGCTGAGCACTTACCCACGAGAATAAAATTAGCTTACCGCAGCCCACTTCTATATCTTCAGCAGAAAAGCAGAAAAAGAAAAAAAAAGTGCACTAAACACAAAAATTACAAAATTTATTCAAACTAGGCTGCAAATTAGCACTTTTCGAACGTCAAAATTACATAAGACAGTCCCCGAAAACGCCCGCCGTTCGCCACTTCCTAGTGCTTTAGCTGGCAAAAAGAAGTGGCGCAAGAAACTCTCCAGCCGCACAGCTCTGTTCAGTAAAAGAAAAAAAAAAGATTTTAAATAATAGTATGAAAAATAATTTAGGTACATAACGCAACAATTAATCTGCCTAGCCTTTTCCCAACTATGTTGGGGTCGGCTTCCAGTCTAACCGGATGCAGCTGAAAACCAGTATTTTACATGGAGCGACTGCCTATCTGACCTCCACAACCCAGTTATACGATACGGGTAATACGATACCCCTTGGTAAGACTGATTGTCAGAATTTCGGGCTTCTGACGACCCGTAACGACTGTCAAATATCCACGAATGACAGCCGGGACCAACGGCTTAACGTGTTTTCCGAGGCACGGAGGAGTCTCGGTATCTAACGATGGTCACCCATCTACGGACCAACCCCGGCAAGCGTAGCTTAACCTGATGGATCGACCCGTGCGGCTGTTATTATTTAGCCACAAGCTCCTAGGTACATAACGCGACACAAAACTTTAAATTGAATTATTTGCCATAAGTCAACTAGCACACGCCAATATACAAAAAAAAAAAAAATGGAAAACTATATTGAGTATAGTTATCGATAATTATGTTTTTAATAAAGATATAAATATACAAAACTAAAGAAGTAAACAGAACTTTATATCTAAATAAAAGCCTCTAGGCATATAAGGCGTGCCCAATTACATATATCTTATATATCTTGTTTCTTATTTCCTTCAACTTTAGATGACATGGCCAGCATCTTCTTTTCAGTCACTCTCTTTTCATGATATCTTCCGTCAAGTTCTGCCATATTAGTTTTCTTAGTTTCCATTTTGATACACCTGCCAACTATTTTTACGTTATCATCTTCATAAGATGACCTGTATTTTATTGCAGACCAGACAATAGATTTATTCTTTCATGATTATTTGCATTCATGATACTCGGATACGGCTGACTTAACTTGTCACCTTCCTAGACTGCTTACTTTGCCCGTTGCACTTGTGCCGCAAATCATTGCTGTTACACATCTGAATGACATCAGAGAGAGGATGACGTCAAGACGTCATCCTCTCTCTGATGTCATCCAGATGTCTCTATAAATCATCGAGGTTGCAGGCAGCAATTCACGTTGTCTGAAATAAACAGGCGTTGATTTAATTTACACAAAATATCTATTTGTTAACTCTCATAATGTCACCTAGGACCAAATATGCATAATCTGATTATTTAATACAAAAGCCTCAAATAGGTTTGGAACTTCAACAAGTTTCAATTCAAACAGTTCATAATTATATACTTGTATCGCCTGATGGAGGTAGTTTTACCAAATGCATTTGAAGATCAATAGCCATATTTTAAACTCCCGCTATGCCACTAGGAGCATTTCAACTATTCTTCAAGGTTTTTTTTTCTATCAAATTAGTGGGAAAACCCTCAAAAATCGTTAGAAAGGTAGCTTCTCAACTATTCGGACTTATGCTGATACGCGGAAATAACAAACAATTGGTAGTTTGCACGTCATCACCAATTTATTTGCAATTAGAAACATCACAGTTTACAAAGCCATTGTCGTCGACACTACAAAGAAAAATCTACGAGATTGTTAGCATGACAACTACACATTGTCCAAAATTGATGAGCATTGGTTATTTATTTTAATACATGCATAATATAACAACTACATAATTAACTAGGTATGTTCTCAGCCCAAAGTCTGGATTTTTGTCCGCTTGATGGCAATAGGCTTTTTGTTTATGGGAAACCATGTAATAACTTCTCCCGCTCTGGGCGGAGCGGGAGGGCTTGTTAGACTTTTACTGACTAAAACCCGTGTTCCTTCAGTTGCCTGCGCGAGGCCTCGGTAACTCTTTCAAACAACCTGCAACCCGCAAGTGTCGGTCTTAACGGACCCCTTCAGCTAGCGCTGACATCTCTTTGAGGCGCGCGTGGAATACAACGCGCCGTCGACCCGGGCCTGGTCCTTACCGGACGGCGAGCTACTCATTGCTCGCCGTCCGCAAGCCCGTGCCTACGGTGACCGGGAATCGGCTATCAATTCCCGATGCTCAGGGCGTCTCCTGCGGCAACTAGGGGCATGAGGGCGCAAAGATTGCCTCTCCCTCAAGTGTTCCGCCTCCTCCTTCGCGAGCTTTACTGCTTCGCAGAAGGAGGTGACGGCTGCCCATGCACTGTCGCTCCGTACCATGGCCTGGACCAAGGCCGGACGTGAGAGATCGCCGACGCTATCGCTTCCATGAGGATGCGGCGGTGTTCTGCCCAAGTCGGGAAGACCTCTACCGTATGCTCCGCCGTGTCCTCCGGGCGATCCACGCAATGGTAACACTCAGGCGTTTCCTCCCGCCTTATCCGGAACAGAAACCTCCCGAAGCAACTGTGTCCGGTCAGGACCAGCGTCAGGTGGAAGGTGAGGAAAGCGTGGCGCCTTTCCAACCACTCATCAAAGAGGGGACTTATCGCCGCAATTATGCGTGGCGAAATGTGTACACCCACATTTCGCCAGTTATGTTATAAGGAACACCTCCTGCCTAACCTTTCAGGGATTACAGGCGTTATATGTTACGTGTTGTCTGTATACTCTCCTCTCCTCTGCTTACCTTGTTAAAGGCAAGTAATCTATAGCTGCACGTTTGTCTTTCGGGAGTATCGTAAGAATTTAATTGCAGCTCATTAGTCACAACTTTACAGAAAATTATAATTATACACACACAATGTTAGACAGTGTGTTTGTAGGTCCTGTGAGGACCCGAACCTCATAAGGGGGAAGCTAAACCAATAAATGGTAGCAGGTAAAGAAATTAAGAATTATATTTTAGATTAAATACATATTTTCTTAGGATAAACGCGCACTTCTTAAAACTGCGCCTAGCTAGATTGAAGAGAGAATCCTCGCTTTAATCTAGCTTGATACATATTAGTAATCTGTGCTTCAATCTGACTTCCTCAATTACTTTTTTATTTAAAAGTAGTTCGATATTTACTTGAGTGATAGAATGTCAGCCAGTAAAATATAAATAAGGTTGCCCATTGTATGAAACCTTTACAGTACCTACCAATACATTCGACAAGCATAGTGCATAATAATTTTCTTACAATCGAACTCCGAAAGTGACTCTGGGCTCATTATCATTCTCCTCCCCTTGTGCCAATTTATTTGAGGTCGGCGCAACATCTCTGTAGTTACATCCTTTTTAGCCATATCATCTTTCACACGGTCCATCTATCGTTTCTTTGGTATTCCTCTACTCTTATAGCTATCGACATTCATACTCAAAACTTTTCTCACGACATTTTCTTCATTCCTCCGCATCACATGGGCATACTATGACAACTGATTACCGAACAACTTTTCAGTCACCGGTGCTTTCAGACCCCCTCTTAAAGTGAAAGTGACTCTGGGCTACCTAAGGCTAAATAATAATAGGTTGGGGAAAAAGTTTCTTCACATTTTTTTAAGAAAATTCAAAACATTTTTAATATAGTTTATTTACATTTAACTAAAGTATGTAGGTACCATTTTGTTCGATAACTTTTAGCCATCTGGTAGGTAGGGACATGATCCCATTGCTATAGAAATTTTGGGACTTCTGGTCAAAATACCGCGACAAGTGGTTTTGGCAGTCCTCTCGTGATGTTAACCTGACACTGCCTAAAGAATTCGGAAGAGACCGAAACAGGTGGAAATCAGAAGATGCAAGGTCAGGACTATACGGCGAATACATTAACACCTCCCAGCCAAACTCTCTTAATTTTTGCTGAGTGGCTAAAGATGTGTGAGGTCTAGCGTTATCATGATGAAAAACCACACCCCTTCTGTTGATTAATTCCGGCCGCTTTCTCTCAACTTCTTGCTTTAATCTCATTAGTTGTTCGCAGTAGAGTTCAGAATCGATGGTCATAATGAATAATGCCCTTCCAATCCTACCACACACACAGCATCACCTTGTTGCGAGTTAACCCGGGTTTCGCCACAGTTTGTGAAGCCTGGCCGGCCTTTGACCACGACCTTTTTCGCACGTTCTTGTCATACTTGATCCACTTTTCATCACCAGTTATCAGCTTCTTCAAAAATGGTTCGGTTTCATTACGTCGTAATAAAGAATCACAAATGAGTACACGGTTCATTAGGTTTCTTTCAGTGAGCTCGTGAGGTACCCAAATGTCGAGCTTTTTTGTGTACCCAGTTTTTTTCAAATGCGCCAAAACTGTTTTGTGATCAATTTACAGTTATTCAGCTACGTCGTAACTACTGATATGCCGATCTTGCTCCACTTTTTCAAAAATGGCATCCATTTTATCCATAATAGGGCGACCAGAGCGACGTGCATTTTTGACATCAAAATTTCCGGATTGAAAACGCTTAAACCAAATTTGTGCTACTCTCACAGACACTACACTAGGTCCATAAACATCGCAAATTTTTTTCGCGGCTTGCGTTGCATTTTTACCTTTTTTGTAGTAAAATTTTTAAATGTATCGAATTTCTTCATTAGATTCACTCATCTTGACGGTACGAAAAACAAATGAAAATCACACATTTTCCTAATTTGAATTTGGAATTATGTTCTTTAAAATTTAAACTTTCAATGATACCAAAACCAGCCAGATACAAATAGTATAGCCAAAGAGATATTATTACAAGTTCATACATACTATAATGCGAAAAGACTTTTTCCCCAACCTAATATGATCATGCTTGTTATTACACAGACATAGAACAGAGGTGAACTATACTGCCGCCGTAAGGAAAACGGAGGTAGCAATTTAAAAAAAAATGTGGTAATACTAAACATTAATGAGTTTCGGATGTTTTTCTTTACTGATGCTGTGAAACCTTGCTTCTTGTCAAATTTAATTATTTCAACGGGAAGTAGGTACCCTATAGGTTTTGATTTAATTGCGAGTATCAAAATATGTCGCATAACTGTCACGTATTTTTTTAAGGCGTTCACTTAGCAGCTTGATTTTTTTGGAGCTTCAAGGGAACGTAGACCTACGTATGTGATATTAATTTCAACTTGATACCTCCACGCATTGTTGAGAAAAAGGGTCTTGACACACTGACGGACAACGAAATGATCATATAGGGCTTCCAGTTTTTTCCTTTTCAGGTACGGCACCCTAAAAAATTACAAAAAAATTACTTTCATAAAAAAAAAAAACTTAACAGCTTCTGAAGTCGGTGCCAAGCTAAGGTTCATTCAACAATTGAAGACACCGACTTCAGAGGCTGTTAGGTTTTTTTTTTTATTTTTTATGTAAGTTATTTTATTCAATTTAGGTTTTTGAAGTCGGTTTTTACTTTTTTAAAGTAAATTTATTTATCCATTTTTAGTTGAATGCCTATACAATTACATAAGCCCTAGACGAACGAAACGAAGAATCATCAAAATCTGCTTAGAAATGCCAGTAATACAGTACATTTTTGCATATAACTTCGTACGTAATAATAATTACCTAATGTTTTATATACTAAAATCTTCCTGAGAGTATGTAGATCACGTTAGTGAATGAATCATCAAAATTGGTTCGTTAATTTTTGAGAAAATCGTGGACAAACAAACATATACATACATACATACACACCGGTCGAATATAGAATCTCGTTTTTTGTCGGTTAAAAATCATTACTCAACCTTCTAGCTTTATCGTAATCGGTTTAAAGGAACAAAATCTGTTCAGCATTACACTTTACGACACAAATATTTGCACAGATGATTAACATAGCATTACACACCACGTTATATTTTATTTGTGACTCACGCAGTAGCTGTTTGTAGATTCTATTGTATTGTCATCGCATACAAAAAATGTTCAAACGCAAACGCGCGCGTTTATGTTCTGAAAATCCTGACAGTAAATATTTATTGTGTTTGTTTCTTTGTTTTGAACGGAAAATGTGATGTTGTACCTACACATTGCAAGTGTTTTGGAAAATGGTTTAGGTATGAATGTTAGGAATTAAGCGTGTTTCGTTTGCTATCAATAGCAAACTTGAACCAAATTCGTAGCCTGGATAGACCGACATATTAACGTAGGATTGAAAACTGAACCACAGATTAATACAGATGGGACACTCTGCAAAATCATTTAAGTAAAAAGCGACTCTTGCTACGACACAATAAAGTGCAATTCAGGTCGCACAACGCTTATTACGTACTAGTTGCCTCTCTTTCTATCACGTAACTCTTCGTTTTCTTCGTTCGTTGTTCGTTGTCTTCTTTTAAGGCGCGGCGTGTGAATGAGTATCGAACTGACCGTGCGAGCCGGCCGGTGCGCGGCAGCCCGCACTGAATTGGCCCGACAAGTCGACCCCGCCGCGTACTTGTAGCTTCATACCTAAACTGCGGAGTGTCCCATCTGTCTTAATCTATGACTGAACTATGCATAATTTTGTTGACAAGAACAGTAGATCATCATCATCCTCCTAGCCCTTATTTCAATGTATACAGAATCAACTCCGCAGACGTGATATGTATCGATATCTAAACACTACAGAATAAAAATAAAAAGTTTAAATTTTTTTTTGGGTCGAGCACCGCTGGTGGTGTTATTACTTGAAGTGTGAGTTGATAATATCTGCTTTATAGTCTTGAGATAAAGATACCCATCACATCTGAAGTTTCCACAAAAACAAAAAAAAAACAGATTTTTAAGGCGACGATAAACGATTTTTAATGATTTTAAACTAAACATCACGTCTAAACGAGTAGTGTTAATGATTTTGAAAAATATGATAATTTAGAGCATTTTCTTAAGAACTTAATGTATGAATATTTTAGTTTATGTTTATATTCCTACATTAATTAAGGTTATGTAGGTGTTTAATATAGGTGTTTATTACCTTTTGTTTTTTGTATAATAAATTAATAATGCGTCTAATTTGGGGCAGCGTTCCTTGATGGGCTAGTTCTATTACTGGGTACGATGCGTTGCGTGAGCTCAGCACAACAGAACACGCAAGCTATGCACTCAAGGCCGTTGGCATATACCTGCGTCTTAAACTGATATTTATAAGTTACACTACCGGTGCTTGATCCAAATAAAAAAAATATCATGAAATTCATAATTTTTTTGTTCTATCATTTTTAGATATCCCACGTCACGTCTGTGGAATTTTGCTAGCCAATAAAATTTGATCCTATATAGTATTTGAGGACGGCGCAGCATGTTTTTTTTCCATAGATATCTATTTCAGAATTTTCAGCCGTCATAATAGTATTCACCTCATTTCTAGTAATAGGTAATAAATCTGAGTATAATATCACTAAATACTTAGTGATATTATACTCAGATTGAGGTGAGGTAAATACTATTATGACGGCGTGTCGTGTGTAGGCCTATGTACCTATGTACTATGGTACATAGGTACATACCTACACACGACAAGGAGAGCGAGCGAAGCGTCTCTACTTCAAGTCTGGCAAAATTTGCTTTCGTCTGTCAGTTTGTTGCTACTCCTCTACAGGCCGTATTTTACAAACGATCTGAACAAAACTTGGTATACAGGTTTTGCGACTTTATACATTTTTTTTTTGTCAACGGGATTTTTGATTGGAGTGTTGCTTCCTCCAAAAAAGGGAAAAAGGGGCTACTGGATATCTCCGCCTTATGAGATCCGATTTCAATGGTTCTTTTTTTATTTGAAAGGTAGTAATATTAAATTGGTCTTATAAAAATTTGGTGAAAACCTGATGAGGATCTTTGGCATGATTCCAGAATAGCTTCTCAAAATGCAGTTAATTGCTCACTTATAAATGATAAATGATTTTTATTTCTGTAAGTAGGTTTGTACAAACACTTTTACAAGTCAATTTTTTTTTTTAAACTAGATGAGGTCGGCGTTTCCTATCTGACTACAGATAGGAAACGCCACTATAGATTTCTATCAGTGGAACCGGCCCTTTAACTATTAGGTAGGGATTGATGGAGCATCTAGGACCATTAAACTGACTTGGTTATTTTCACTAGTAAAGTTATTTACAAAGGGATATTTAACATGTTCTTAAAAACAACAAAATTACATCAAAATGGGATGACTTCCACCATTTATTCAGTTTTAGGCATTTAAAATTAATGCCTTATATATAATATTATATTTTATTAGACTTTTTTAAATTTTAGATATTAAAATAATATCTAAAATTTATAAAAAGTCTAATATTATTTTAATTTTAGATATTATTTTAATCTGCGACACTACTTTTTTGTTTTTTTTTATTTGATTTTTATTTGAATTTGTGACATTATTTATTTTGGTGATTCCTAATATATATATTTTTTTTTAATATAATTTCTATGTTTGATACTTATGGCTTTTTGCATATAATTTGTGTGCGATCTTATTTATTTTGAATTATACTACTACTCATATTTTTATGTGAACTTTAGCATTACTATTAAGACCTTGTAAGCACATGTGTTATGCAATAAAGATTTGAAATTTAACAAAAAAACATGCTAAATATTCCGTTTTACATAACTTTAGTGGTACGTATATTAATTATTGAAAAGAAGTTAGTGCTCGCGAGGCCTATTGTTCGCAGTACTGGGTACTAGTTGTAGGAACCCAACATTCATAACAAGATGACGGCACTATTAATAACATAATACTGTGTTCAAAACATGGTATCTAAATATAATTTATGGTACGTTGTAATAGATTGTGAGTAGATTGTCAAACATTGTGTGTTCATAGTAGCAAATAAATTGGCTAAACTACTAGCAATATTTTATCCGACAACTCTATCTTGGTGATAAAATCGGAGATTAGAAGGAAAATACTATTCAAGATATTCTTTTATTCTTAGAAGAAGTGATTAAAAGATGTTTGTAATCGAAGTGGGTTTATGAATCAACTCGAGACAAGTGCATGCTGGTCCAAGGCTTCTTACAAGTTGCGGTTGTCCTCCGGTCGCGTTCAGTCGGACCAGACTACCTATTAGAGGTCGCATATATGTATGTACAGGCCTGTGTGAATAATCATATTTAGTCACTGTTGGAGTTTCCCTATAAGTTGGAACTTCGCGCAGAAGGCTGTGCAGTAATATTTTTTAGGAACCAAATGGTGACATGAGGCGAGTGTGAGTGAGAGAACATGCGCGAAACTTCTTAGTGCCTATGTTCAGACCTGCCAAGATAAATCGGATGTAGTGTACGTGACTGAATCAGAAATGAAGAGATCCGTAGGAGAACCAAGGTAACTGACATAGCCCGAAGAATTGCCAAACATAAGTGGCAGCGGGCAGGGCTATTACTCACAGAATAGATGGCCGATGGGGCCTAAAGGTTCTGGAGTGGTGATCGTATACCGGAAGACGTAACGTTGAAAGGCATCTCACAAGTTGAAACGATGACCTTGTGAAGGCCACAGGAATCCGCTGGATGCGGAAGCACAGAACCAGTGCTTGGGGAAGTCCTGTGTCCAGCAGTGGACTTCTTTCGTCTGAAATGATGATGATGCTGATAGTTACGGCTCTGTAGTTTGTTTATTGTCACTTGCGTATAAAGTATTGAGCTGCTGTTATTATTGCTACCATTTTCCAATAGGTGCTCTTATTATTGCTACCATTTTCCAATAGGTGCTCTTATTATTGCTACCATTTTCCAATAGGTGCTCTTATTATTGCTACCATTTTCCAATAGGTGCCCTTATTATTGCTACCATTTTCCAATAGTTGAAAGATCACCTATGTAACCTACCTCACCTATATAAAATGTTAGCAATAATAAGAGCACCTATTGCACCATTTTCCAATAGGTGCTCTTATAATTACTACCATTTTCCAGTAGGTGCTCTTATTATTGCTACCATTTTCCAGTAGGTGCTCTTATTATTGCTACCATTTTCCAATAGGTGCTCTTATTATTGCTACCATTTTCCAGTAGGTGCTCTTATTATTGCTACCATTTTCCAATAGATGCTCTTATTATTGCTACCATTTTCCAATAGGTGTCCTTATTATTGCTACCATTTTCCGATAGATGCTCTTATTATTGCTACCATTTTCCAATCCTCTTCCAGTCATCCGTGTATACAGCTGATTAACACAGGAATCAGTGCAGCAGTTGGTTCTGCTGATAGCATGTACACGGATTCATATATTCACAGCTGGGGTATAAGGCACATAACCAGTGATCGGAATAGGTAGAGCTATTTTTAACCAACTTCAAAAAGGAGGAGGTTCTCAATTCGACATGTTATTATGTTTGTGTGTATACGAGTATGTAAGGTTGTTTTTTTTTTATGTTTGTTACGCGGTTACCTACTCAAAGAGGGATGGACCGATTTGGAAAATTCTTTTTTTTGTTTGAAAGCGTATAGTTCCTAGGTGGTCCCTTATGAATTTTGTTAACTTTGCTTGGGTAGTTTTTGAGTTAGTTAATGCGGTTTTTACCCCACTTAGTTTATGTGGATGATGTTTTAATATATGCGAATGATGTTTTAATAACTTTCTATCACTGTTATTTACATAGCAGGTAGTGGTATTCGAATTTGTGTGGGGTAGGTACCACAACTAAAAAGTGAAAAATAAAATTTTTTTAGCAAAAAATAAAACCGACTTCGAAAACAAAACACTATGAAGTGAAAAATAACTTTAATTTTGGAAGTCGGTGGCAAAAATGAAAATACAAAACCAAAGACACCGACTACCGAAATTAAAGTTTTTTTTCACTTTGCAGTGTTTTTGAAGTCGGTTTTAATTTTTGCTAAAAAGTTTTATTTGTACTTGCGATACGTTTTCTTAATATGGACACTCCCGGATACCCTGAATTTAAAATATAAATTATTAAATAAGTTAGAAATTACTCTGTAAAAACCTTTTCACGTCTTAAGGAATTATGAACGAACACATATCTCTTAACCGAAGCTATGGAGTGAGTCAACAAGTTATTGTCGAGAGACATTCCTCTAGCGTAGATATTCCTCTAGCGGCGCAGCAAGCTATTGTATTCTGTTGTTTCTACTAGTCATGTCGCGCGTTACACATGAGCGGCAACATCGCGAGTTACACCTGTGCAGCAACAACGCGCGTGTGCGCATTGGAGATTAGCAACCTGCGCTGATGTTAGTTTGACAACGTCGGTCGTGCGCTCACTGCCAATGCATAAGACAAGCTATCTTTTATCCTTGTTAATAAAAAAACAATTATTATGTGTTTTCAGACCTTACTATGTTAGATACTGCAACGTGTGGTGATTTATTTTAAAAGTACTTGAAACTCTGCTAGCCTCGACTACTATAACACATATAGTAAACATTCTGTAAATTCTAATCAGAAGGTTATTAAACTTAATTACTAGTTCTGAACTAACAACTTAATTGTAACGAGATGTCGCGTGTTAGTCTTAGGTAATAATAGTTAATACCTACTCGTCAAAGCTAAAAGTAGGACAAAAGAGTCACTAAACATGCTATAGAATAATGAGACTGTTTAGACAATGTCAATGTCTTCACATCTATACAAATAAATAACATTGAAGTGTCTGTAATGTCAATATAACAGATTTTTATTGAATTCATATTAAAGTAACATACGGTAGGTTTATAACAAAAAATCAATTTTTAAATTTTTTGTCTGTCTGTGTTTGTTCCAGCTAATCCCCAAAATAGATGAACCAATTTTGATGGCAGATAGCTGATTTTATAAGAAGTAACTTAGGCTACTTTATTCAATCTGCCTAGCCTTTTCCCAACTATGTTGGGGTCGGCTTCCAGTCTAACCGGATGCAGCTGAATACCAGTATTTTACATGGAGCGACTGCCTATCTGACCTCCACAACCCAGTTATTGGGTAAGACTGGTTGTCAGACTTTCGGGCTTCTGACGACCCGTAACGACTGTCAAAGATCCACGAATGACAGCCGGGACCAACGGCTTAACGTACTTTCCGAGGCACGGAGGAATCTCGGTATGAAAAGATGGTCACCCATCCACAGACCAACCCCGGCAAGCGTAGCTTAACCTGATGGTTCGACCCGTGCGGCTGTTATTATTTAGCCACGAGCTCCTCCTCGTGAACTTAGGCTACTTTATTATAGAAAAATAATTAGGGTACCGCGCATCAAAAAAAAAAAAAAACGCGAGTCATACCGACCCGCTGCAGGGCAAAGACCTTTTCTCATACAGAGAATGCACGAACATTGATATAATGAATGACGCTTGCTCCTCGTATGTTGGAGTCAACGGATCGTAAGACTTTTCAGTCATTTTCAAAGCTAGCACTCGGTGTTTTTCATGAAGTTTTTTTACTAATCCTGATGCCATACAGACAAATAAATAAAATTGAAGTATTAGTTTGTAATGTCAAAATAACAGCTTTTTACAATACAAAAACAATTGCTTTATTTTGAATGAGTTTCTTAAAAACAATTAATATTTTTTTGTCTGTTTGTTCCGGTTAATCTCCAAAACGGCTGCACCGATTTTGACGGAACTTTCACTGGCAGATAGCTGATGTTATAAGGAGTAACTTAGCCTACTTTTATTTTAGAAAAACAATTAGAGTTCCGCGCAAAAAAATATATAGCCAATGAAATTGTGAACAAAATCCGACTCAAATAGGTTATTAACATCCACGTGGGCAAAGCCGTGAGCACAGCTAGTGAAAAATTAATTGCGGGCACATGAGACATCGACTTCGTCAACTTTGTCTCTGGCATAGCAACACACCCGTGATACCTCTGGTAATGCAGATGGAATCGTGAGGCAGTGATAATAAATTATATTTATTTATGTAAATTGGTCCAAAAAACACTTTTACACGTCAAAAATATCTTTTATTACTACATGAGTTTGGTATTTCCTATCAAACCTCCTTGAGAAGAAAGACCAATACAAACTCAGAGGTTACAGTCTTTTTCATAATCTTGGTTTGGTCAGGCCATTTGCAGATTAATGTTTGAGATGATCATTTGAGGAAAGCACTATACAGATTTGAGTGGACCTGTCCAGTCAGTGCAATCGCAAGCAGTGATCACCACTTAACATCGGGGTACCATCTCCATAAAAATTGAGAGCGAAAGATGTATCTTACATAATTATACGGGTATGAAAATCTGTTTTTTTATTATAAAAACAAAGATCTGACTTTAAGTTCGTTCATACCATTAATTAGTGTAAAATTAAATTAACTCTTAATTGTTTTTGCGACGGTCAATGTTCCCACAAATTAAAATAGCAACGTCAACCACTGTAACATAATACGCAAAAAATATAAGAAAAAATCGACGAAAACCTGTGAATTTAAACATATTTTAACTGGCTATTTTAACGTTTTTTTACACTTTGTCGCTTTGAATAATTTAGCAGAGACAAACAGTTTCTAGAGACATTTGAATTAATTCATGAATTGAATAATTTTTATATGATACTAAACTTTTCGATACCATAATATTAGGTTTGCATCTATGAAAAAAAACAAACACTTATTATAAAGAAATATTGTCGATGGACTTTTGCTATTTTAATGAAAGTTCGTTGATGTCTCTGCTATAGATATCCTGGGAACAGGAATCGATAAATTCTCTAAAGGCATTTTTCACCGCCACGTTGGATTTGAAATTTTTCCCCGGGGCTCATTGTTGAGATCAAAATTTCCAGAACAGAAGCGATCAAACTAAAAACGCACCCTGCGTTCACTTGCGGTACCTTGTTCATACACGTCGTTAATATTGCGTGCAGTCTCTGTTGCGTTGGTGCCACGATGGAATTCGTATTCGAAAATAGAACGCAATTTCGATTTTTCTCTGGTTACAGAAACATCGATATCAAAGAAAAATTGAACGGCGGGAAAACAAATGATTTTTATTTAAATGTCATGCTATATTATAACATTAATGTGAATTTGGAATAAATTCTAAACAGAATGAAAGATGATCTTCATACTATCTGGTATCAAAAAACGGAAATTTCATAGGTAAAGAGAGACCTATTAAAAATACATAAATAAAAATAAACTTGGTTTAAGGAACATAGTTTTAACTACGGATAGGTAAGACACCAGAGAACAGAATCATCTAAAAATATTATGACCATGCGTAGACGCACCGCAACTAAGTACCTACATATTACAAAAAAGCTGTCTTAAATGGTTGCTTTCCGTCACAACAGGAAGTTGAAACATATCACGTGTTTCATTAAGTGCTTCTTTTGTAAGACTGCGAGTAATAAGTCAAAAGGTATTTTTCATACGTCGAAGACCTTTTAGCCGAAAATACACAGTTAGGAAATTCGAACAAGTGACAAATTATGCCCCATTTACACGATGAGGTTTCTTGCCCAGGGCCCCGTGGCATACAATGAAATTAACCCTAGAAAGATAGTCTGCGTAAAAATGACGCATGCGTTTGCGAAATATAGCTCTCTCTTTCTTAATAGCGCGAATCCATAGGTACGCGTTTAGGACATCTCATTCGTCGCTGGGAGCTTCCATATGGCGCACGTGTCCGCGAGGTAAGTGTAACCGATTTTGAAATATAACGACCGCGTGCGTTAAAATTACGCATGATTATCTTTTACGTGACTTTTATGATTTTGACTTGTATTATTTGTTTTTATTTTTTTATGTTATTATAACTGTATATCATAACTTACATTAACAGTTTCTTTTATAGATATTGAAGCAACAATGGGTAGTAGAAACTTGGACGAAGACCGTATCCTGGCCAGTCTCATGCAAAGTGACGACGAGCTTCCCTGTGAGGATACCGACAGTGAAGTAGGTGACCATGAGAGTGAAGATGACGTGCAGAGCGACACAGAAGAAGCTTTTATAGATGAGTTAGAAGAGGAACAGCCGACGTCAAGTGAAAGTATAATCCGAGATGGACCAAGCACCACTGAACAACCAATCTCCACATCAGTCTCTCGAAGGATCGTAACTATCACAGGTAACATTGATATGTGCCAAAAATGTTTGTAACTGATTTTTATAGAATTGTATGTTCATAATATGTTTAAGATATTGTTATTGTTGATTATGCGAAAAAAAAGGCTGATTATTATAGTTAAAAACAATTTGTAATAGAAAAAAGTAAGTGATAAAAAAAATGTTGATTTATGACAGAAGTTTATAGGTTTTGTTTTTTTTAAATAAAGAAAAATTATAAATATATTAACTGCAGTTTTAATTATTCTTATATATTGTGTATATATATATAACATACATTTCTATTGAAATAAATTAAAAAAACACCAACCTACAGCTAAATAAAACACATGCGTCAATTTTACGCATGAGTATCTTTTCCGTACTACACAATATGATTATCTTTCTAGGGTTAAAGCAACGAACGGAAGGCGTTCAAGGCTCACGGAAGCGTTCTCTCTCCTCTTCTTTTTTCAATCTTCATCAACATTGTTACCAGAGTAATTTCATCTAGTTTTCATCTCTACGCAGAAGACTTGCAGTTTTACCGACATTTTACTGTAGATGATGCGAGTTCTGCAATTGCTGCTATGAATCATGATCTGGCTTGCATCAGCGTTTGGGCAAAGTCATTTGGTTTGCAAATTAACCCAACTAAATCTCTGGCCATAATCATAGGCAGCAGATTCGTTTGCAGTGCGGCTGATGTTACATCTCTGATGCCTTTATATCTCGATGGTGTGCGCATTGACTATACCGAAACCGCCAAAGATCTGGGTGTAATTATTGATTCTAATCGTTCGTGGCGTGCTCAGGTCAATAAGGTCAGTCGAAAGGTACATTTCTCCTTTCATTCGCTGAAAAGCCTTCAAAGTCTCCTGCCCTTGAAGACTAAAATTTCTTTGGCAGAAACGCTTATTCAGCCCATTATAGATTATGCCGACTCATGCTACCTGGACGCTACTGAGGAGCTATTAAACAAGCTTGAGCGCTTGCAAAACTTGTGCATTCGCTTTGTTTTTGGTCTTCGAAAGTATGATCATGTTTCTCACTTTCGCAAACAACTCAAGTGGCTCCCAATCCGCCTTCGCAGGAACACTCGGATTTTTATGTCTCCTCTTCAACATTTTACACAACCCGTCTTATCCTGCCTACCTGCGTGAGCGTTTTTCCTTTGCTCGCCCTAGTGATGCACCGTGTAGATCACACCTTAGATCCCTCCTTAAATCTTATCCTCATAAAACTAGCAACTATTCTTATTCCTTCTCTATCCATGCTGTGAGACTGTGGAATTCACTTCCACCTAGCATTCTCAAATACAGAGTAAAAGAACATTACTTTTCCTCTCATCTGTGAGTATTTATATAAGTATAGTATATGTATGTTTATTTATTTTAGCTTTATGTATTTATATAAGTTTATGTATACGTGTAGGTATAGTTATTATTTTAGTTTAAGTCTTCGCATATTCATATTTTGCTCTTCTTGTTCTCACACACTTTTGTCTACATTTCTATTTCATTTCTCCTTTCGCAGGTCTGCTGGAAGAAATTTCTTAAGAAATAAGCAGTACTTTTGTACTCCTAATTATAATTATGTATTTTATTATGTATTTTTCTGTGTGTACATAAATGGTAAAATAAACAAATAAACGTTTTGCATCGCCTAAAGACTGTGTAGACGGTGTAGCTTATTTTTTGCGTCTCTTATGGTAAGTATGCCACAGGCAATTAAATGGCATCGTGTAAATCAGGATTTAATCATACAGCGTCAGTATGGCCACTGCAATAGTAAAACCATGTGTTGGTTTGCTAGGAGTCATCTAGCACGTCCTGTCATGTCACCTGACCGATACCGCTGTACCCCGCCTTAGGTATTTGGTTGGCTAATAAGTAATGAGCGACATACAACTATTTTATTTGTATTTATTTATTAAATGAATAATTGTTAATCATTAACAATATATTCACCGTCGTTTTCTACTACCATTCGCCATCGATCTGGCAAAGAGTGAATGGCGTCCGCATAGAACTTCGTTGGTTTTGAATTGAAGAAGTCATCTATGTATTGTTTCAAGTGTGGTTCATCGTCAAAGCTTTTTCCCGTAAATTATTACAAAGTGATCGGAACAAGCTGAAATCAGTTGGTGCTAAGTGCGGCGAATATAGAGGGTGGGGTATTATTTCCCAATGAAGCTCCAATAGTTTTAGCCTGGTACTCTTAGCAATATGCGGCCGGGCATTGTCGTGCAGGAAAAATATTTTGTCATGTTGTGGACGTTTGCGATGGATGTCAAGCTTCAGTTTTTCGTGTTGATCACAATACACTGTTGTATTAGTAGGAAGGAATTCCCAGCTTATTACTCCATGTATATCCCACTAGACAGAAAGCATTACCTTGCGAGGATGAAGATCACTTTTGACGTTGGTTTTCCCTGTTCTTTACATCCCAGCCACTGGCGCTCGCGTGTGTGATTAACATAGAGAACCCACTTTTCATCTCCAGTGACAAGATGATCTAACCAATTGAATGTGTGGCGGAAAGATAAAAGTTGTACACAAATCTCAGCTCGGTAGGTCTGCTGATCTTTACTTAATTGATGGGGTACCCAAACACTATATTTGTAAGTCTTTCCCAAACCATGTAAATGATTTTCTATGGTGCCATAAGAGCACTCGAGCTGAACAGCTAAATCGCGTGTATTTCTTCGAGGATCTTCTTCGATTAATAGTTTTAATTTATCGATATCTATTTCCACGGGGCGCCCAGACCTTGGTTGATCGGTTAAGTAAAAATCGTTATTGCGGAACCGTTGGAACCAACGCTTTGCTGTTGCTTCGGAGACTACATCGTGAGCTATCCCTTGACATATATTACGTGTAGCTTCTGCAGCAGAATGCCCAGATTGAAACTCATATAATAAACAATGTCGTACGTGGGTTTTAATATCACTCATTTCTTTGTGAACTTTAACGCACTAACAGCCAAACTATCAATAACGCGCATGAGCGCGACTCGCTCTTTATATACTCTCTGCTCTAAACGTTCTCGAACCTTTCCGAAAATTCTAGAAATTATAAACTAAAACGCTCATTACTTATTAGCCAACCCGATATGTGCGTGTGCGTGGTGAGACGGGGGGCAGTACATGTCGTTCATTCATGAACAATTACGGGTGACCCAGGCGCGGTATAGCGGTAGCGGTCAAACTATGGCACGCAGCGTAGATCTAAGCAATAAGCGAAGCACTTAGCTATGTAGCTTAGTCATTTAGAACAACCAGATAAACAATAATAGAAAAACATTGATGCAAGCTGCGTGTTTCCTTAATAACAAGAAGAATGCATATTATTTAACCCAAGAATCGTGCATGCCACTGTATCGTAACAATCCAAATATGAAAATAAAACAATTAAATGCTTTAAATGCTATTTAGAAATTGTTAAAAAAATTAAAATACAAAAATTGGTCGATTAAATAAAAAAAACTATAATTGGTATGAAATAACTGTACCTACACGTATTCGTGAGGTCATCAGAAGAAGACAGAAACAGAAAGATTATAGTGCTAAACTGTGTTTACAAGGTTACAAATGGACATCAAATTTCGGTCGGCTCAATATGAGGAGCTAGTATCTATCCAAATAAATCAAGTAATAAGTATATAAATAACAACATTATATCAACGCTGGAAAGCGATTTTGTCGTATTTCGAAAAATGCCACTTTTTTGCATCATTGAAATCAGAAAAAATACTGCGTCGGACGGTCTGAGCATCTTTCCTACGAAGTTTTTTTTTATGATACGACGTTGACATTTTCTAAACTTTTTTAACAAAACATACTTCATAATTCTGTAAATACCATAAATCTTATAATTTTGAAGCTTAATCTATTTCGTTGTGCCATAATTATGTTACAACCACCAAGATACAGCAAAATGCTGCTTGAAATTTCAATTGCTGTATTATAAAAAGCATGTTAGACTAACTTTAGAACATTAGTGGCATCTGATAAATTTCATTATAAGAAATACGGGTTCCAAAAATGACCTCTTCGATTCAGCTAGTTTACGAGTTATGAATTTTTGAAATAGTTTTTTGCCTCTGGTGTAGTATTGCTTTCTTGCGTGGATAAATTATATAAATCACGTCCTTAAATTTCTTTTAGGAGATGAATAAATTGCGGTCTTCCAGAATCTTGAATTTCTTAAACACGTTTCGGTTATTCGTTTTCTTGCGTAAGTACTTTGTTTATTTTTGTTTTTCTACTACGTGATAATTCAAAAACCACTTTCTGAAAATACACTTATTGACATCTACCTTCTTTTTAGACCCATTTCAAGTTCCTGATTAAATTGTGGATCAAATATGAAACCCACCAAAACATGCACACGTCTTTTTATAAAATTTTGATTAAAAATACTGTACTGAATTGTCAATCAATCTGCCTAGCGTTTTCCCAACTATGTTGGGGTCGGCTTCCAGTCTAACCGGATGCAGCTGAATACCAGTCTTCTACATGGAGCGACTGTCTATCTGAGCACCACAACCCAGTAACTGGGTACAGCTCGTCTAAACTGAAATGACGCGCCCCACTACCTAATTTACCGTAGTGTACGTATACTATCTATAATTTAAGTAGTCAGGCGAGCTTAGACGAGCTCTCATACGATACCCCTTGGTAAGACTGGTTGTCAGACTTTCAGGCTTCTGACGACCCGTAACGACTGTCAAAGATCCACGAATGACAGCCGAGACCAACGACTTAACGTGCTTTCCAAGGCACGGAGGAGTCTCGGTATATAAAGATGGTAACACATCCACAGACCAACCTGGCAAGCGTAGCTTAACCTGATCGATAGACTCGTGCGGCTGTTTTTACTTAGCCACAAGCCCCCTCATCCACATAATTTAAAAGCTAACAGTCTTAAAATAATTATAATAATATCCTCACCGGTATAATTTGAAATAATTTTATTATTACGTCTACTAGTATATTGAGCGTGCCCGCCTGATGGTTTTGGGTGAGTGAGCTTCAGGCGTTGCCTCGGACACCTTGGCCTGTCCTGCAGTAAGAGCGCAGGCCGGATAGCACGGCACGCCAGCATCAAAGAGATTATCCGTCGTGCTCTTGTCACCATGTAACAGCTGTTTTAGAACCCAACAGCTTGGCACGCAAGAATGGGAAGAGATCAGAAGGAATGATTATAATACCTTAGCCTTTGGTGTGGGATGCATCATGTTGAGACTTTTGCGCCATTATCTATGTTATTTATTATTCAAATCCCATTAACTTAGAATAGATAACAGACTAAATCTAGACGGATTTTCTATGTCCGGAAGTATGTAGACAGAAAGTTTGTTAACATTGCTAATTTAACAATATGAAGACCCTTTCAAGATATAGTGATGTTCAGTGACCATATCGATGGTAATTACTCCGTGTTTTTATTTTTACCAGTCCGAAGTTAATTTCCATAACTGAGTAGTGTTGTGCGCGGTGTACCGTGGCATGCTCTGACGCAGCTAGAGATGGGGGTAGTCGATATGAATTTGTTAGTACCACTATTGAATTAAATCTTTGTTATGTTTTTTATTTAAAACTAGCTGACCCGACAAACGTTGTCCTGCCAAAATTTCAATAATTCATACAAAATTCCCATAGAAATTGCACTTTCAGTTTTCCCGAATTTCCTAATTTTCCTGGCAACTTTTCAAACAATTTATTTCATACAAATCTTTTCCAGACAGTTACAAATACAACAAAAAAGAATTAGCTAAATAGGTGTAACCGTTCCGAAGTGATGCGCGTACATACATTCGGCGATTGATTTTTATTTATATAGATAGATTGTTCGTAAACATTTTTTTTTGTTACATAATAGTAATTATACACTCAATAGAATATAAAAGAATACTAAACACACCATAATAAAAAACAAATGTTAAATTATGAAATTGTTATACGTCAATTTTTTGTATAGTATTATGAGCGGTCTGTTCCTTTCAGTCCCCTTTATAAATATTTTCAAAAACCAAACTAAAACTAAAAATTAATATTCCTCTTGGTGAGAGGTATTCTATGGATTCAAATTATAATACGTATTTCATGTTGAAAATATTGAATTTGACATATCAGGGGTGGCAGGAACCAGCCGTCGGTTCCCGTATTGTCGAAGCGGGGGGGCTCAGTAGCAGTAGCTTGGTCACCCACGGTGAAGCGAAAAGCAACCCGAGGAGGGGCCGCTCGTCAGGGCTTTTCCCAAGAAGTCGACGACGTAGCGGCCAACAGGTAGGATGCAAGCCGCTTGGGCGACATCGCAACTGAGGCTGGCCGCGATGTCATATGGGAGCCATCGCGGCTGAGGGTTGGAGGCCGCGGCGGGAGAGGAGTGCCGGTATTGCGGTGCGTCGCTCTCCCTACCTTCCGCGGCCTTGACGAGGTCGCCACCGTCTGATGGCGGACGCGGTGGGGCCACAGGGGAGGAGGAGTGTTTGTATTTCGTTGGCCGCTCTCCCTATTCTTTGCGGCCGAAAAGTGGCAGGCGGCCGGGCCACTGACCTGACCGGTCGCAGCGGGACAAAGGGTGCCTAGACATGGCGCCCATGCGCTGGATTGGTGGTTACGGCGCGCAATGTGTTCTTGTGCGCCGGTGATGGGGGTGCTCCCCATAGGAGTGACGGATAGCCGCGGCGGGCTCGCGGTGAGTGCTAACGCGTGCCCGTGTTCCCGCCACAAGCGGCTGAGGAGGACACCGTAGAGTTTTAGTGGGTTGGAGCCCTACATAACTGCACTATCTCCCCGTGGTAGTGCAGTATGCATGAGCCTTTTTCCAAGGAAAAAAGGGGTGACTGGAAAAATAAAATATTATAAAAAGCAAAGATAAAATATTATAAAAAGAAAACCTCCACAACGCCTCTGAAGATACGATAAAAGATAAATATACACAATACTTTAAAAAAGTAAAAATCGATTTCAAAAACCTAAAACGAATAAAATAACTTTCATAAAAAAACTTATTGTATTCGTTTTAGGTTTTGAAGTCCGTTTTAACTTTTTAAAAGTATTTTTTTAGTTGAATATACAATTACATCCCAAGACGAATGAAAAGAAGAATCATCAAAATCCGCTTAGAAAAGCTGGTGATACAGTACATTTATGCATAGAACTTCGTACATCAGAATAATTACCTGGTGTTTTATATACTAAAACCTTCCTGAAAGTAGTATGTAGATCACGATAGTGAAAGAACCATCAAAATTGGTTCATTGGTTTTTGAGAAAATTGCGGACATACAGACATACATACCTACGGGTCGAATACAAAACCTTTTTTGAAGTCGGGTAATACAATTTTACTATTACTACAAACCGTGACCCATTAATAATAACAGCACAATAAATGCAAACATAACTCACGAAACACCTCGTCTCTATAAAAATAATATCGATATAAACGCGCATCACTCGAGCGCACCTTCTGAGTCAGTTCAGTGTTACGTGCAAAGCGCATGCGCGCGATTGTGTTCAAAATTCAATTTAAAAATTAACTTTTATATGGCAGTGGTGACCCGACCGTGTGGTGAATTCCATTGTGCTAGAAGCAAATCATGCATAGGACGGACTTCTAAATCTGGCTGGGTAATGTTTATACTATACTATTGACCTTGTTTGATGTTTATCAAGTGATACTGTAATTGAAGGCTCAGGTTTACGAGAAGTAGTAAAAAAAAGTATGAAAAAAAATGTGATTAGTGAATTGATTTTTTTTCTTAGAAAAACATCGTTTGTAGGACGAGGTCTTTGTCACAGCGCGTTGGTTATTTTACAGCTGATTATATGTTTCTGCTGTAGTACATAGTGATGCAAATTCTGTGTTTTTATCTATCTACCTGTGTTTTATGTTGTTGACCATTCTTGAATGAAACGTGAGGCAAGCTGAGATGTAATTACCTAGGTGTTATCGTAAAGTAAATGAGGAGCTTGTGGCTAAGTAATAAAAGCCGCACGGGTCGATCCATCAAGTTAAGTTACTCTTGCCGGGGTTGGTCCGTGGATGGGTGACCATCTTTACATACCGAGACTGCTCCGTGCCTCGGAAAGCACGTTCAGCCGATGATCCTGGCTGTCATTCGTGGACCTTTGACAGTCCCGAAAATCTTACAACCAGTCTAACCACCTACTCAGTTAGGTACTGAGTTATGGAGGTCAGACAGGCAGTCGCTCCATGTAAAATACTATTCAGCTATTCAGCTGCATCCAGTAGACTGGAAGCCGAACCCAACATAGTTGGGAAAAGGCTAGGCAGATTGTTTGATTGATTGATTGAAATGCAATCGCTAATAATGGCCTAGGTTAATTACCAGGCTAAGATTTGTTTATTATTCTTGGTTGGAAACAAAACACATGTTTTCTTTTGATCTTTGAGTGAATCGTCTTTCATTCTGATCTGATATTATAGGTATCTACCCTTCACGTCATCAGTCCAGCTCATTGCTTTGATACACATTTCATATCAAATACATTCATTCAAATAAACGTATTTTCTTTCTTTCTTTCTTTCTTTCTTTCTTTCTTTCTTTCTTTCTTTCAAAGGAAACCATTAAAATTTACCACTAGGAACTTTCCCACTTTTTCCTCATCGATAATAAAGTTACTTTAAATTTATTCGTTAATTAAATAGGATTAGAGAAAACCGTGAAAAATCTAAGAACAAAGTCTTTTTTATTAAAATTCGAGGGTTTTATCCTTCTGAACGTGGACTCAGGAACCCACTTAAAGCACAACAAAAAGTGTGTAAGAAAATAGCATACCTAACCAATTACTTCAAATATCTTCATCAATTAACATTAACTGTTACCCGTAAAACTACTGATTTATTATCTATATATAGCTTTAGCCCACGGCTTCACCCGCGTGGATGTCGGAACGAACTACAGGGATTAAAAGTACATACCAGGCAAACAATGTATTAATTCCGTAATACATATTTTTCATATAACTCTATTGGTTTACACGGCGCACGCCATTACGCCGTCGCGGTATGATTTTTCCCGACATTTTCAAAGATATCGTCATATTACAGCTGATTTACAAAAAAAAAAAAACCTTAATGAATTATAAGTAAACCTCCCTCATGAATCATTCCGTCTATTGGTGAAACTCGTATGAAAATCCGTTCGGTAGTTTTTGAGTTTAGCGCGTTCAGACAGACAGACAGACGCGGCGGGCGACTTTGTTTATTTAATACTAGCTGACCCGACAAACGTTTTCCTGTCAAAATTTCAATATTTCATACAAAATTCCCATAAAAAATGCACCTTTTAGTTTTCCCGTATTTTCAAATTTTAAACATGAAATCATGACATGACATTTTGACAGTTCAACCACGTTCATTGCGTTATTTACGTTGTTGAACATATGAATTTTACAAACCTATGAAGCAATGGATGTCAAAATGAAAGGCATTTCGATCGATTCCCATTTTATGTGTGTCAGGCAATTACCATGCAGAGATCCTAGGCAAGTACTGGCATTCGCTTTCAAAGCATTTCGCATTTCTATACCACCCTAGGTAATAAGTAATAAGGGCTAGTGTCTGCAAATCCACGTCAATGCGCGTATTTTGTGTTCAGGTGAGAGAATCGATTATTCGATCCACACCCAGCTCCTCAAGGAAGCCAGCAACGCCGCGGTATTAATAACGATCTCACGGAGGGCACCTGGGTTACCGAAGTACTTTGACCTGTATGTGGCGACCACCGGGTAGTTTAGCAGTATATGAGCCGCTATCTCATCGTCCTTCGTGCAGGCCCTGCCTACCGGACTGTCTGTGACTCCGTGGCCAGTTATAGCTGCTGTAATTCTAAAGCACTTTTTGACAGGATTGACGTAAGCTTGGTAGCTTATGTCAATTAGATACATTTTTGACATTTCCATTTTCTTCACACTTGTTTTTTTTTAGTTCACTTTAGACACATCGGAATAGTCAACATCGGTTTTACTTGCCATTTATTAAAAATAGAATAGAATATTACATTATAATTATCATGTTCGCTGATCGAATATCAGTTTGTTTATGCCCTCTGGAATGTGTATACTACATTGTCTGTTTATATGTATATTCCATGGTATTCACTCACTGTGCGCGTCATTTAATTCTCTTGAAAGAAAACGTCGTATAAAATCCTGTACTTCATGATCAATACTCAGAAATAAGCCTTTGTGATGCCATGCAATAGAATCATTACTAACAGGGCCCTATTTAATATAATTGACAATTGACAATGCAACATACGTTTTTATCTAAACATTACATTTACACATTTTCACGACAGGTGCTGTTTATTAAAGCAGAAAACTATTAAACTCAGGGCAGATTTCACCAATAAAACTGAACGTGATATCATTTATACTGCGTTTAAGATCTTGTAAGTGTCATAATTGTAGTGGAATATAGAAAATGCCTTGCCCAAGTGCTGTCGCTTGAACGCAGCTTAGATATACCGTCGCTTACAGTTTAAATTGGCACTGAGAGCCGGTTTTTTGATCCGTATTTAACTCAACCAATGGTTAAACATACTCGTAGTAACTAAAGGCTGAATTTTGGCTAAATGTGAAAGGCTAAACATGAATAAAATAAAATGAATGTATTCATTTTAACTCATTCATTTTTTTTTTTAATGGTAACAATCATATTTAGCCAAAATTCAACCATTAGGTACTATGTTTAACTATTGGTTGAGTTAACTCGGATCAAAAAAACCGCCCTAAGTTATTGATAAAATTGTCGGATTGTCAGATTGTCGTCTGTCACCTATCGCCTGTCGGCTTTATTAAACAGGCCCCAGGTGTTTTGTGTTATTATAATTGACTAGCTTCTGCCCGCAACTTCTTCCGCGTGAAATTTCTTGTTCCCCCGACCCCCCATTGCATCGCATCGCATCTCCAGCCCACGCTATTACTTCGTTTTCTGTTTTTTTCCTGTTTGTTCAGCTCGGGTCATAGCGTGATTGGGCTCAAGAATTGGGCTATCAAATGCAAAAATAATTTTCAAATCTGACTGGTAGTTCAACAAATAAAGTCTTCAGCTTTATTATTACTTTGAACCCATAGATTTAGAAATTTACAACTTTAACATCCCACCACAATAATTCTACTCAAATTGCTAAAAATGACTACCCACTCGACTACGTGATTTAAGTTATGTTTTTATGCATAATAAGCGTAAATTACTTCAGAATATAGTCATCACTTACCATTAGTCAACATGTTGGCTTATCATAAACAGTAACAGGCTCTTTTATCTTCCGGTATAGAGGTGTCCCAGAAATCGACCGACATAACACACCAACATATACACCCACGATCAACCCACCAACATATGACCGACATATCAGCGACATAATAATATGGTATATTATAGTCTGGTATGTTGGGTATGGTGGTGGTATGATATGGTATCGACCGACATAATGGTGGCGATAGTTGAACAGCGCTCTTTCATGTGATACCCCACATGCCCTTGTAGCCCCACTTCGGAATTTTAAGGACCCAATTCAGACCCTGTCGTAAAAAAAATATATATTTCTTTCTTATTTGCAAAATAGTTGGGCAACGGTCATTTAAAACTATTCTAAAATTCAAGTTGATAGCATTAGTAGATAGTTCTCGAGATTTCCAGCTGTGACAAACAGACAGAGAGACAGACAGAGTGAGTGGCACCATAAGGGTTACCAATTTCGTACCGAATTCTAAAAAAAGTCATAGTGTCACAATTTCATGTCAAACATTCATAGTTAGGTAATTATGATAATATTAATTATTAATATTATAGGTCGGTCAAAAAGAGGAAAGAAATCATATTCTTCACATTGTTTGGGTCACTTGGCTCCAGTAGGCGGCCACGTGTATTGCATTGTCAAAGGCGTTGTTTAGATCGTCAAGGGTGCAGATGAACAGGCACTTTTAGGATACTAATACATTCATGTTACTGCGAAGAATCTGCAAATAGTACTTGCTATGACAATTCCATTTGATTCAATGCCAGTAATTTTCTACTTTTTTTATCGTAATGTAATAGGTTAAAAGTATTTACAATTAAACGTAAGCATTATTTCTGTCTACTGATGTTATCATTCTGTAGATCATTCAATTGTTCAGCGATGTGCCTTGTTTTTTTCTGAAACCATTGTAAAGGACTTTGACAAGCCCATTCAGTTATAAGCAACGTTGTAATTTGTGTTTCTGTTTTTTCTTTGCGTTATGCAGGGTCAAATTAAATTAGCTAGCGAAACTCCGCAGACCGGTATCCGCAGGCCTTTTTTTGTGGATAGGAAATCATCAAATAAGTTCTCCCGCTCTGGACGGAGCGGGAGGGCGTGTCAGACTTCTACTGACTAAAACCCACCTGTGTTTCTTCAGTTGCTTGTGCCAGGGCTACGGTAACTCTTTCGAACAGCCCGCAACTCTGGTGGGCATCGGCCCTAGCGGCAGCTAGTGCTGACATCTCTTTATCTGCCTGGCCTGGTATCGATATCCAAATATGATAAAATATTTATTTTTGGGTAAATGAGTTGATAAATTCTGTTGTATCGTGTTGAGATATCGATACCATGCCATCGAGAAACACGGCGAAGCACTAGCTGTATCGCTTGACATCTCGAAGGCCTTTGACAGGGTCTGGCACGCTGCTCTGCTCAGCAAGCTTCATGCTTATGGCATCCCAGCTGATTTTTGTAGCTGGATATCAGATTTTCTTAGTGAACGGTCGATCAGAGTAGTTGTTGACGGCTGCTCTTCTGACCTTAAGGCTATTGATGTCGGAGTTCCTCAGGGGTCTGTTCTCTCTGCAACTCTTTTCCTGCTGCATATCAATGACCTGCTTCGGCCTGGTATTGTTGGGTACGCAGATGACAGTACAGTTTCAGAGAGATACTTGTCCAGCGTAAAAACCAGCGAGGCCGAAGTTCGTTCCTTGAGAGAGGCCATGGTAGAGCGGACAGATTTGACCTTAAGCTTTGTCTCCCAGTGGGGTGATGATAATCTGGTCTCTTTTAACGCCACCAAAACACAGGCGTGTCTTTTTACCGCTAAAAAGAGTACTTTTGTCCAAACTCCTACTTTTCGAGGTGCATCTGTTCCTGGAACTGATCGACTTGAGCTCCTAGGCATGGAGTTGACATCTAGTCTCAACTTCGACGCCACCATCGAATACAAGGCCCAAACTGCGGCCAAGAAACTGGGCATCCTAAATAGGGTGAAGCGATACTTTACGCTTGGACAGCTTTTGACCCTTTACAAAGCGCAAGTCCGATCCTGCATGGAGTATTGCAGTCACCTTTGGGATGGATCAGCCAAGTACCAACTAGCCGCGCTCGACTCGGTGGAACGCAGAACTAAGAGGCTGATTGGCGACGTAAAAGTGGTGGATGCCAAGCTTCATAGCTTGGCTCATTGCCGCAAGGTTGCCTGCTTGTCGGTCTCCTACAGATTGTACTTCGCATAGTGTGCCCGAGAACTCCACAACCTCATTCCAACGGCCCCCTTCTACCATCGGACATGTAGACGCACTGCAAGTTACCATCCCTACTTTGTTGCTATTTCACCAATTCGCACTAAGCGTTTCCAAATGTATTTTATAATGCGCACAGCAAAAGAGTGGAACTGTCTACCGGCGTCTGTGTTTTCGAATTCATACAACCCTAATCTCTTCAAAGGGAGAGGACTAGGCTTCTTTTGGGTAAGCTCACTCTATCGTCGACTTTGTCTCTGTCACCTCCGACCTAGACTAGAGTCAAGAGCAAACCAAAAAAAAAGAATAAAACACAAAACAACAGTAAGTTCTACATAGGCACTTAAGTACAATACCTACCTATGTTATATAGGACCTTTTGTAAAGGATGTCTCTTGCTCATGTACTCACAATTCCGGAATCCCCAAGGTCCCCGTTGTATTCTGAAGATTAAAGCCAAGGTTTCTTAGTGATTACATTTTCATTTTAGTGCCATCAAAAATTCATTACAAACCACATGAGTTTATTTTCCTGTAAGTACTTAATTTTGACCTTGCGTTAATATAGCAGTCGTGGTCTGGGCTTACTTTTACGGGTATTAGTAGTTTTAGAGATCGATCTGCCTAGCCTTTTCCCAACTATGTTGGGGTCGGCTTCCAGTCTAACCGGATGCAGCTGAATACCAGTATGGAGCGACTGCCTGTCTGACCTCCACAACCCAGTTACTGGGTAATACGATACCCTTGGTAAGACTGGTTGTCAGACTTTCGGGCTTCTGACGACCCGTAACGACTGTCAAAGATCCACGAATGACAGCCGGGACCAACGGCTTAACGTGCTTTCCGAGGCACGGAGGAGTCTCGGTATGAAAAGATGGTCACCCATCCACGGATCAACCCCAGCAAGCGTAGCTTAACCTTATGGATCGACCAGTGTGGCTGTTATTACTTAGCCACGAGCTCCGCCAAAAAAAAAAGTATTCCATTACCTTAGCTTACCTAAGGTAATGGAATACTTTTTTTTTTCATAAATCAGCTTATAACGTTCGAACTGCTGGGATAAAGGCCTCTTCCCTGTGAGAAGGTGTGGGCCATAAACGACCACGTGTGCCCAATGCGGGTTGGTGGATGTCATGTCTTCAAATTTTTGAAAGGTCCTAGTTTCCTGTTACTTTTCTGTAAATATTACATTTTTGTGATAGTATGTTATTAGTTGATATATTAACAACACCATTATTTTTTATCAAACCATGCTCACACAGGCTTCCTATATTATATTTATTATTCCTACGCAATCATAAAAATATTTACTATTTTTATATTTTTCGAAAGCCAATGTGTTTTCAATATTTTTTTTTTTAAGGTTATTTATAAAATACCATACGGAATCAATTTATTTGCATGCAGTGATTTTATTATTATTTAATTTGCAGTTCACGATTTTTTGCAATGCCAGATATATCATTTGCTATGGTGCATTAGTTAGGTTGTAGGTACCTATTGTTTGTTTGCAATTTAATTACGATACCATGATCTAATCACTTTGTGTTAATGGATAAGAAGATACTGTACACCGTCATACATAGTCATAATCCTACTAATACCTATTATGAAAGTTTGTATGTGTTGATGTTTGGATGTTTGTTACTCAATCTCGCAAAAACAGCAGGACGGATTTGGATGACATTTGGCAGACATATTTTTATCCTGGTAGTTCCGACCTCCACGATCGAAGCCGCGGGAAAAAGCTAGTATTAGATATAATAATTATTTAAAAACTAATTTATTTCTTCTTTTGCGTCGGATATCGAAATGATTTGCCTTTTTTATCAAAAGCATAGCTCAGATCCCTTTTGTTATGAATGTATGTGAAATCTTCACGACTATGTTCATCCTGAAAGTCCTAAAATACCACAATATTGAACCCTCGACAGAAAAACTACCACTTGATCCTCTCCACTTATAACAAAGGGAAAAACAGTTGCTTACGCAATTACTTGACATTGCAAACAACAATGCATGACATACACGGAGCACAAAAAATGTGTGCATGCGACGGAAGAAAAACAGGTGTCAGATGTATTATAAAGATTACTAGTGGCGAACAGTAGTTTTTTTCAGACCACTACAGGAAATAGCAATAATTATGTAAACGTTTATTAATAAATCCAAGTAGGCCAAGCCCCAAGCAAAATCTAGTGAAAAAATATCAATCTGCTTAGCCTTTTCCCAACTATGTTGAGGCCGGCTTCTAGTCTAACCAGATGCAGATGAATACCAGTATTTTACATAGAACGACTGCCTATCTGACTTCCACAACCCAGTTACTGGGTAATACGATACCCTTTGGTCAGAATGGTTGACAGACTTTCCCAGTCTTACCAAATTTTACAAAGTCTGACAGTCGTCAGGACGACTGTCAAAGATCCACGAATGACAGCCGGCACAATCTAGCAAAATGGGGGATTATTGACTAGTGCGCCCAACTCATCTAACATCATCATCATTATCCTACCCTTATTCTAATCTATTTAGGGTCGGCGCAACATGTCCTTTTTCCATACTTCTCTATTAGTCGTCATCTCGGTAGCCAACCCCTTTCTAACCATATCATCTTTCACACAGTCCATCCATCATTTCTTTGGTCTTCCCCTAGTCTTATAGCCATCGACATTCATACCCAAAACTTTCCTCACGACATTTTCCTCATCTCATCTAACATAACATCTACATTATATTTACCTTTGCCGTCGACTCTAAAAGAAGAAGAATACGACACGATATGTGCATGCTCAGGGGACCCATAGGGCCTAGATAAAGTGACATTCTATCAGGTGAAATGATGGAAAAGTCAAAAATATATTCGACTGATAGAAGCTACCGTAAAGCCGTAAATCCTGTTTTTGTTTTTGTTTTTGTGAAATGGTATCACGCAGGTCAGCCTAGGAGGTTGTCGGCTGCTTAACCGGACTTTCCTGTGGGTGCCTCAATAAATTGAGGCCTCCAGCCAGTACATAAAACTTATAAACAATACCTTCCGCCAGATAATCGTGCAATAAAAGTCATTGACCCTTTCTACCTGTGTATTCCAATATTTTAAAATGATACGAAAAAATGTTAAGGCAATGTCACTAACACAATCAAAAGCAACATATCACGCTAAGAGGCGTCCTTGACGGGTGCACGTGCAATGTATTTTTTTTTTTCTGTTTGCATTTAAATTTAAAGACTTGGTTATAATAAGTGTAATAACTGGGGTTAATGAATTTTATTGTACCCTTATCTTAGGCGCTTTACTTTGTGTAAATCATTTCATCACCACTGCTCTCAAAACGGAGAAGAAAAACATTGTGAGGAAACCGGCAAGTCCTAGAACCAAAAATACGAAGACATGTGGCGTCTATTAATCCGCACTGGGCCCGCGTGGTGGATTACGACCCACTCTCTCGCACAGAGAGGAGGCCGTGTCCCAACAGTGGGAACATTACAGGCTGAATATTATGTACATCAAGCTACTACAATCTCTTTAATAGATTTTCAACTTTATCTCTAAAGCATTAGGTTCAAGGTTCATTGGGAAAATGTGACAGTTTCGGGTTGCTCGACCTGCTAGTGTTAACATAAGTTAATAAACATTTACCTTATGTTATTATAATATAATATTATTATTATAATATAATATTATTACAAAGTAAAGAGCAATAATTAGCAAGAGATACAATCATTCATCTGCAGATGCAATCACAAAAAATGTTACATTATAATATTTTATTACATTAACATCTATTTTCCTAGCGGTAATTATGTGCATTACTTAGTCATTTGGAATAGTTAGGAAATAAAAAGTAATGGTCTAATGGTTAGAGAGTGAATTGACGGCGCACGCGATCTTCTTTCGACAATCACTCATTAGTTAGTTTAGTAGTATAGACTGTTAATGATTTACTACTTTCTGTTATAAGTAATGTTATCACGCACTTTTTCTTACATAAGGAGGTTAGTTGTAGTGCTACTGGTATGTGTGACGTCATTAGAGTAGTGTCTTTGTGATTATTTGCATAATAGTGTGAACAATGGTGGATGGCATATACATTTCTGCGAATGGAATAAATGGACAAGATTATGCCCTTTTGAAGTTGCACTGCATAATCAGCTGCTGGGACACAGGTCTCCTCTCTTTCGAGTGGGCCGTAATCCACCACGCGGGCCCAGTGTGGGTTGTTAGATGTCACATGTCTTCGAATTTTTGGTTCTAGGACATGCCGGTTTCCTCACGATGTTTTCCTTCACCATTTTGAGAACTGTGGTGATGAAATAATTTACACAAAGTAAAGAGCCTGCTTGGGATCAAACTCACGACTTACAACTCGTAAGTCGTTTTCACAAGTTATGAGTACCTACTTAATGCTAATATTTGACAGTAAGTGCGCAAGAAGCAATCCTACATAAGTTACGAACTGAATGAATGACATGCAATTTGGCTATAATTCTAATTTATTGTACTGTTATGTATTATTGTTTAGTTGCTAAGATACTCATGAATGGATTGTGTACTTGTATGTGTAGTTCGAGATAAAGAATATAAGTTAAAAAAATATTTAGGTGCATGATCCGAGTCTGTCTTATACCAGCGGCTACCTATGCAAAAATACTGTCAATAATCTAGCTAATAGAATATATAGTTTACATTCCAAAGTAAAAAGTAATTTTGTTTACATACTTCATAATCCATTCCTCAAAAGGGGCTAGGGATCAAGTACGTCTTAGAGTATCGCCGCAATTGAGTTGATTATTTTAACTTTTTTTTTGGATCTTTATTGATTCTTTTTAGTGAATTTCACAATTTAAATAAAGAATTTTCTTTAAATTTTGATGAAAAAAAAATAGAAAATCTACTGTCAATCAGGATTCCTATAAAAGTGTATAAAAGCGTTTCTACAAAACTATTACAATTTCTGCTTCGGAACTGAAAAAATATTGCATCCTTATGGAGCGACAACATCATTTGACACGAGGAAAGATGCTGAGAGCCGTCGAAATGTTGCAAGCTGGTTCCAGGCAACGTACTGTGTCTGGCGCTCTTGGCACTACACAGAGCGTCATAAGCTGCTTCTTGGCACGCTATCGTATCACGGGCAGCGTGGCCACGTGACACGAGGATGATGTCGCATCACAACTCGCAGACAGGACCGGTACATTCAAAATACTGCTCGACGGAATCGTACCATGATCGCCATGTTGGCTACGAGGCTCCATAGTTCTTCAGACTTGCTGATAAGCGACCAAACCATCCAAAATCGTTAACGTAAAGTGGGTCTGCGTTCCCGAAGGCCGCCGAGAGTTCCACATATAGTACCCCGCAATTGTAGGACCCGTTTACAATGGGCTCGCGAACAAAGAAATTGGGAGGAAGAAGACTGGCGTTGTGTTTTCTTTTTCGATGAATCTCGTTTCGGTATGAGGCCGGATACAAGACATACTCAATTGAGCGCCCATGGGATATGCTCCAAAGAAGAGCTCTGCAGTATGGATGCCGTGCAAACCCACAACAACTTTGACTTGTAAGAAATAACATGGGCGGCCATTCCTCAAAGTGATTTTTATGAACTGATTTTAAGCTTAGGCCAAATCGCTGTGATTGTGTGATTCGTGTCAATAGTGAAAACACAGATTATTATTCTTTATAATGAAAATTTTAAAAATCTTCATTTTTGTAGTTTTTCGTCTTTTAATGGACTTATGTTAATTTCTCAAAATTTGCAAAAATTGCATTTTTTCTAAATTTTCACAAAATATAGGGATAAGTTTCAGCTTAAACATAGGAATTAGAGTAAGAAGTCAGTCTGAAAGAATAGATTTGGTAAATAATAATTGGATAATTTTTGATATTGCATTATATTGCATTTATAAATTGATTGCATTTATAAATTAAGTCCGAGACAATCTCTCAGAGAGAAATTTAAGGAGATTAGTATAATGACTTTGCCTTCTCAGTACATTTTTGAAAATCTTTTATATGCCCATAAAAACATTAAATTGTTTTAAAAATACAGTGATATCCACAATATAAATACTAGGAACAAACACAAATTTGTTGTACCTCCAACAAGGCTCAAGAAAATAGGTCGCTCATTCAGGTGTCAATGTATACGCTTTTATAATAAACTTCCAAGCCACGTTCAAGATCTGAGCCTTAATAAATTCAAATCATTCATTAAACGCAAGTTGTGTCAGAAAGCTTATTATACCGTTAAAGATTATATTGAGGACAAAAAGGCTTGGGATTGAACTGCTCCAAATTTTATTTTATTCTTTTATTTTTGCATACTGAATGTTGACATGACTATTTACTTTGTACAGTATTATATTATTTTAATTTATTGTGAATGTGAAGACTATGTAGGTCATTGCTTTTTTTGTTTGTTTTATTTTTTCTCTCATTTATTTTTAATCATCGTCTGGCAGTTTGAGTAATTTATGCGGCCTACCCCAATGTCCTTTCTTTGGTATTGTTCGTCGAATCGTTGAGCTCCTTAAGTTCTGGGTTGAGCTGCGCGATTACTGACAAATGCGTGCACTGACTGGACAGGTCCTCTCAATCTGTGTGGTTCTTTCCTCAAAAGACCATTTCAGACACCAATCTACATGGTCTTCACATGAAGTGACCAAGATTATGTCTGGACTTTATAAGAGACTGTGACCTCTGAGTTTGTTTCGGCCTTTCTTCTCAGAGTAGTCAGATAGGAAACGCCGACCTCATCTAGTTTAAAAAAATAACATGATTGACTTGTAAAAGTGTTTGTACAAACCTACTTACAGAAATAAAAATCATTTATCATTTATCATTGATATTGATAGTTAAAAATGTAGGTAGTTGATCCCTAGATACTTTTGATGTGTGTGTTGTGTTCTCTAGAATTGTGATGTGATGTGAACAATGGAAACATAAAATGGCGTCAATTGATTTGTCTTTAACGACGACGTCATAATTATTTGCCAGAACTAAGCGAAAAGTATGCATATATTCCGGCCGTCCAGAGCTGTTCGTTTCATACTAACGAATATGACTGTTTTGCGAATTTGATCCTTATTAGTACTAACTAGCAGTGCCCCGTGGTTTTATCTGCGTAAGTCTTGAATCCGTAGTAAAATCGGGATTAAAATATTATATGTGTTAATTCAGGTTATAAACTATCTATGTACCAAATGTCATCAAAATCCTTTCAGTAGTTTTTGTGTGAAAGAGTAACATAGGTACAAACACACATACAAGTCGGTGTCTTTGCTTTTGTATTTTCGTTTTTGTCACCGATTTCCAACATTAAAGTTATTTTTCACTTTGTAGTGTTTTTTTTTTTTTTGGAACTCGTTTTTTTTTTGTAAAAAAGTTTTTATTTTTAACCGACTACAAAAAAGAAATAGGTTTCTCAATTCGACCGTATATATATATATACACGACACCGACTTCCGAAATTAAAGTCATTTTTCAGTTTGTATTGTTTTGATTTGGAAGTCGGTTTAATTTTTCGCTAACAAGCTTTTTCACTTTTTAGTTGTGGTACCTACACACCACATAAATTCGAATACCACTACCTGCTATTTAAATTACAGTGACAGGAAGTTATTTTAACATCATCCACATAGACTACTTACAAATAGTTAAGTTTCGTTAAGGCGAAAACACCAGGGTAGTCCGCGAAATTAAAATTTTCTTACGTTTTTTGCAATTTTTAAGTCAGTATTAGTTTCTATTTTGATCAAAATACGATTCGCGATCGTAACAAGTATATTATATTATTAGTATTACGTTGATCATTAAATTTATCAATACAACTATTTACGACCACGTAATCCTATTGAATGACTATTTCATGAAATCTTGTCAATTGAGGATAATACTAACTTAAGGAGTAGTATTACGTATATATTAGATTCTAATGATTATAATTCTATAAATACATATTTGTTACGGTCGCGAATCATACTTTCATCAGCATACAATCTAATACTGACTTGCAAATTGTAAAAACCTAAGAAAATTTGAATTTAGCGAGCTACCCTCGCGCTTCCTCCTTAATAAAAACTTATATGGGACCACCTGGAAGTATCCACTCTTTCAAACAGAAATAACTTTCCAAATTGGTCCACCCGTCTTCGAGTAATCGGGGAAAATATTCGTACATAAAAACATTAAATTACACGCAAAAAAAGTCATTTAAAAAGTCAAAAATAATACATGTCGTTGAGTAATACCTATATATATTTTAATTATAGAAATTGATGGATGGCACTACAAGGTTTGCTCATTGAAATGGCGCTATAATGTCGGGCCGGGGTACAGGGAATCCTAACTAATAGTTACGTTTCCCTGTAAATTTAGAGGTCTAGCTCTCGTGATACAGGAACCTTGTACAAGAGTCAGGGTTACACATATATTTATGTATTGAAGTGAAAATAAATAAGTTATTATTAAATTATTGTGTTGTAGATAACTAGTGTAGTTTTAATAGGCTTCGTTAACGTTTGTTTGCTTAGACTACCATAGACGTTAGTTAGTCATGGCGGTAGTAACTAGCGAGAAGTTTCACTTCAAGTTTGACCGTTTATTAAATGCTTATTCGTTCAGAATGCTATCATAACAAAATTAGTTTATTGTGATAGCACTCGATTAGACTACCACTCATAATAATATTAACAATATTTACAAACTTCAAACAATGAACGACTTACAGCAGACACAACATAAAATATTGATAAATCCAGCCAGATCCTGTGCGGTAATCCAGATTGCTGGGTGCAATTACAACAGGGGTATTCAACATAATTGTATGGCGGGCCAAAATAGATATTTCGTCTTTGAGAAATGCAGGAGAGCAGATGTAAATAAAACACAAATTTTCTTAGACAGTACCATGAAATATATTGAAATCATAGGTTACTTTTGTACGAATAATGGGATAGTTCACATTTTATTTTTATTTGCGGAGTGTGTTTTTAAGAGCTATAACTCACTGGGATGCCATGGCGGTGTAGCCTGGTCGCGTCGCCAACAAAATGTATGGTTGGCTATACAACCAAGCGGACGCCACGTGAGCCACCCACCATATACCTCTATATGTTTAGTTGGCAGCGCGACCTGGCGACGTCGCCATGGCGCTGGCGTCCCGGTTTGGTAGGGCACTTACAGGTGATATTTAAGATGTGACAATGCGGAAAAGGCCGTATATGTGTTCGTCTGTCGATGAAGATCTTGTTTTTATAGAGAGGGAAAGTATGCGCGGGAGGAGTATAAACAAGGAGAGGGCAAACCACGGGCAGGCAAACCAATAAAAAAAAAAACAATTGTGCAGAAAAACAGAACACCGAAAAGGAAATTTGTGAAAGAATGAATGAGCATAGTGAATGCAGTACGTTCCTTACGGAGTACGTGTGGTTTGATATTGTATGATAGAGTAATATATAAAGTAAGAGTGTATGAAAACAACTGCGTTCGCGGGCCGGATTGATCGCGTCCCCGGGCTACTCTGTGGCCCGCGGGCCGTATGTTGGACGGCCCTGAATTACACACAGCACAACATTTAATGTGTTAATCATATTGTAAACATGCCTACTAAAAAAAACAGACCGAAGCAACCGAAGTAATGGGGTTTAAATATGAAATTGCCGTTTTATACTGAAAACCGACCAAGTGCGTGTCGGACCACGCACAATGAAGGGTTCCGTAGTTGGAATGGATTTACCCCAAAAACAAACTTAACATTGTAGTTGAATAAGTAATTTTTAAATGGAATTTATGTAAATTTGAAGCTTAATCTTACGCAAACGGACCCTTGAATTGAAAAATGGTTTTCACAGACAAGTAATATTTTTAAATGACCTATCCAAAGATACTCCACATCATGGGATAGACTACACGACTACAAATGCGACCTCTTGTTGGTCGCGGTCGCTTTATACGAGGGATATTGTTTATAGCATTTTAAAACCATTGGTCGCGGCGATATTCAGTGGGTACGACGGTTACCCGAAACGCTCAGACTAATGAAAACGCAATGATGTCTGAAGTACAGTCAGCCCAATGCTCTGGATGACCTAAACGTTAGCAAGTGATGATTGTCTACACTGTTTCAAGCTTTTACCAGTAAGTAGGTACTCTGTTTGAAGGCACATTTTCCTATTTTATTATTTACTAGCTTCTGCCCGCGACTTCGTCCGCGTGAAATTTCTTGTCCCCCCGACTCACACCGTCGCATCGCATCGCATCGCCCGTCTGCGCGATTACTTCGTTTTCGCTTAGCATTCTTTCTGACTTTATTTCTTTTGCCTTCGTCGTTAATTATTATTAATTATCGTCATGAATTGGGCTATCAAGTGCAAACAGAATTTTTCGAATCCGACTGGTAGTTCCAGAGATTAGCACGTTCATACAAACAAAAAAAAAAAAAGAAACTCTTCAGCTTTGTTATTATTAGTATAAAATTTGATTACCATTAAAAAAAATATAGTGAGCCAACCTTAAAAGATATAGATAAAATATCACAGATTTTTTTTAGAACTTTTAAGAGGAACAATTCCGTCATACATGATTGTTGCGTAACTTTACCCCTTTACGCAGCGCTCGCAACGGAAGCTCTCAAAAGGAATAAATTTTCCCCGTTTTTGCAACGTTTTTCATTGATGTTCCGCTTCTATTAGTCGTAGACTGATGTTATAGTCATAGCCTTCCTCAATAAACGGGCTATCCAATACTAAAAGAATTTATCAATTCGTACCCGTTCCAGATATAAACCCGTTCAACCAAACAAACAAAAAAAACTTTTCAACTTTATAATATTAGTGTACAAGTGTAGATTTTTCATATAATAATTTAAGCCAATAATTAATTAAGCAATAAAATATATAATTATTAAGTACAAAGCAAGTATATTTGGTTAAAAACATTGTAGCTTAATCTAAGTAAGACTGAAAAAAAAAAACGAATGCATAATTAAAATAACTATTTACTTAATTTAGAAGCCATTTCTTGGAATTTTTCAGTAAAACAACGGGTCAGTGTTTTCTGTTTGTTTACCGTTAGAAAACGACACGATGCAGATGTGGACGCTGCAAAAGGATTCTTGTGCATATTTTAATTATTTTAATAACATATTTTATAATAATTGATTGTGTTTATTAACATTTTTTCACCATATAATTATTTCAAACTTTTTTAACCGCCTTAAAAAAAGGAGGAGAAAGGAAGGAAGGAAAAGGTTCTCTATTCACCCCGTATGTATGTATGTATGTATGTTTGTATGTCCACGATTTTCTCAAAAACTAATGAACCAATTTTGAATCATTCTTTCACTAACGTGATCTACATACTTTCAGTAAGGTTTTCGTATATAATACATTAGGTAATTATTCTTATGTACGAAACTTAACAGCTTCTGAAGTCGCTGTCTTCAGTTTTTCAATGCACTAATTTAGGCTAGGCACCTACTTCAGAAGCTGTTAAGTTTTTTATGAAACATTGTAATAACAAACAAAATGTGCTTTATTTAAAGATTTTCACATCAAAATAATGATAAAGGTTCATTTATCTATCGTATTTCATGTAGTTACTATTTTCTCATATCAGCAGGAGGACTCATAATTTAAAGTCTATATCACACGATTCTTTCGTCATCAACTTACAAAACCAAACACCCATTTATAAACCGACAAAAAACTCCAAAAAAAGCAATTATGCAACTATCCACTTGTCAGATCTCACGTAATCGATGACCTATCATCGGAACTATGACGAAACGTTAGGATCATTACAATTTTGCAAAGAGACTGACAGATTTGAACCACTGGACTGGAGAACCGGGGCTCTGACGTAATTATTGTGCTGGAGAAAAAAGGTACTACTTATAGTTACACAAAGTTAGGAAATTAACGTGAGATTTACAATAACAGCAGACCAATAAATAACTAACACTTCGGTGGACATTCACTAAATAACAGATTGCATCAGGTTGAGCTTCCCGTCGGTCTCGTGGTCGTATGTGCGACTACTGAGCGCGGGGTCTTGGGTTCGATTCCCAGGTCGGGTCAAATGTTATTAGGTTTTTTCGTTAGTAATAGCCTGTTGCTTAGTAACAGCCTGGAGTTTGGAAGGTGGGGGTTTAATACCCCGTGTCTCGGAAAGCATGTGAAGCGATTGGTTCTGCGCCTGATCGCTCTCCTCTCGTATCGGACTATGAAAGTGAGGGAAGAGAGAGTGCACTTGTGTCTGCGCACTTGTGCACTATAATATCTCCCTGCCAAAGGTTATGCTCCGCTGAGATTGGCTGCCATGGTCAAAATTCGGTCTGGAGAACAATTACTAATAACTGATTGAATAGCAGTACCTACATGCCAAAAATCGTTTTATGAGCTGCAGTCAGCCCACCGTGTGGTTTTAAAAGGTGGAGTCCGATTAAAACATTAATGAATCCAATCGGCTCATTTGGTTCTGGCGTCAGATTTATGCCATCGACTCGAGCACTGAAACGTCGGATTCGTCAGTTTAGTATCTACGGTTACTAACAGCATGTAAAATGCAATGGGAATCGCTATCAGTGTTTAAAATAGCCCTTAATAAAAACGGTAGAACACATTATTCTTCTATATCTGAAAAAAAAGCAATGTCTAAGGATCGCTGTAACGTACAGTCACCCATAAGGCAACAATTTAAAAACCATATCCACATACCTGAGCTCACTCTCATTACAATGGCATTTGACTAATTAAAAAGATGTTTCTGTAAGAGATGTCAAAGAGATTTGTTCCGCTCTAATTAGAGGCCCGTGCTACTAAATAGGAAGTTCAATTATTATCACAATGTTAAGAACTTGACACAATTGTGTTAATGTTTCGTAATAAATGCGGCGTTTTTCTGAATGAAAAATCTTTTAATTATAAGCCTTTCAAAGCTTTGTTGTAAAGAGTAAGACTAAGCTTATAGATATAGACATTCTAGCTAGGAAAAATTACCATCCAGAAAAAAATATCAGCCCCTTTGATCCCGTTAATTAAATTCCCGTACCTCAAAAGGAAAAAAAAATGGAACTCTTAGTTATAGGATCACTCGTGTGTCTGTCTGTCCGTTTGTCACAGCAAATTAGCTCCGAATCTAATGGACCCATTAAGTTGAAATTTGGTACACTTATGGATTTTTGTGACCCAAACACGGACGCGTAACGTAAATAAATGAATTTAGAAAATGAAGATCAATGTTGGGGGCAAATAAGAAAATAAAAAAAAAAGTTTTGCAAAATGTATTGTGTGACATATCAAATGAAAGAGCTTGCTGTGAGGACTGAAATACTTTTACTTAATAATTAAAAAAAAAAATGTTTTAAAGTTATTTGAGAAAATAGATGAAAATTGACCAACACCTTATCACCGAAACTACCTAGCCTGAAATTTTGTAAAAAATACTGAAAATATTTCTATACCTATAGATTACAGGAAAACCTATAAGAAGTCTTAAAATAACACGGTATATCTCTCAATATTATGCGTACAAACTTGCATTTGCAGTTGGAATGTATGGGAGAACATGTTTTTCAACTACAGTGTTAAGTTTGTTTTTGAGATGACTTCATCCCAACTATGGAACCCTTCATTGTGCCTAGTCCGACACGCACTTGGCCTGTTTTTTTTTTTGTGTTGTCATATCAGATTGCAAGGTCTTTTATCAATATTATCTAGTATATAACTACACATGTTTTCACCTATTTCACCTGATGTAAACCTGTTTATTACCTCAAAAATTGCCTAGCAAAACATTTGAGGCCTTCAAAAGACGTATTTTGTATGTTTACCTTACCTAGGTATTTTCTTTCCAGACACTAAAATCGACATGCGAGTTCATAAAAACACAGCTATGCACCATAGCAATATCTCTAACGCTGTTCAACTCAGTCCGTCTCCCGAAGGAGGCCTTCAGATATGGTGCAGTTCCTTACCTGGTGGTCTACTCGTTCTGGCTGCTGGCTGCAGGGCTGCCGACGACGCTGCTACAGCTTGCCATGGGGCAGTTGAGCCAGCAAGATCCTGTTGGGGTTTGGAGAGCTGTCCCTATATTAAGAGGTGAGACTACTGTTTTTCTGTACTCTTAATTACGAAACCTAAATGGTCAGCATGCTTAGTTACTGCAACCATCACCATCACCATAAGAAGATCAAGTGTTTAGGGAATCATTGAAATATTTCCCCTTTTTATTTAATTGGGACTAGTTATAAAATACCATTGTGTTTGTCTCGATTATGGTCCTGTAATCAAAAATCTAACACGCTGTATTATTATAGGAGTGGCAATCGGACCGGTCGATGTAGCGACTCTTACGATGGAGAACCTATCTGCAGTAGTGAAAAGAAAGTATTTTTGCTAAAATATTGATGCACTCTGACTCACTTGGTAGGTTCAAAAACTTGTAAAATCATTTTAGTGAAATTTTAATTTAATTTTGATTTTAATTTTATTTTAAGTGTTGATTTTGGTTTTTATTTTTGGTGCTAATTTCAATCTTAATTTGAATAATGGTTTTCATTTGATCTTGATTATGATTTTAACGGTATTTTAATTTTGATTTTAATTTTATTTTAAGTGTTGGTTTCGATTTTTATTTTTGGTATTGATTTAGATGTTAATTTGTATAATGATTTTGATTTTAATTTTGATTGTGATTTCGATATTTTTTAATTTTGATTTTTAAAATTTTTAATTTTTATTTTATTCAGATTGCATGTGATTTTCATTTTAGTTATGATTTTAATTTAGAATTTGTTTGGAAACATAATTATGTTCTGTGAGTATAAGAACTCATCTTATTTAAGTAAGTAGGCGCTCAATATCAATCGACCAATAAGTAATGCATGTTGTGCTTACCTGTAAGAAATTGGTACACTAGTCCATAAGTCTACTCGATGTATCTCATTTTTTTTTGTACCAGTGTATTCAATTGTTGGTGAGCCAAATAAATAAAATAAAATAACCATGAATAAAAAAACCGTTTGCCTAGTAGTTCGTTGATGGCAGTTACCACTACCAGAAAGTTACGTAGAACATTCGCATAGAAGTATGACGGTTTGATCATTGGATAAATTTTTAACCTATAGGTTTTTGATGATATCATTTTAAAACTATTTTATCCTTAATATAGACTTTAGACTTACTTCGCTAAAACCGCACTCTAAGTACACATACATAGATAAAACATTATATGTAATATGTATGCTATGTAAACATGTAGACAGTATATATTACGTAGGTATCAAGTTAAGCCTACAGGTAGATAAAACTCAGCTCCCTAACTTGTGTGTTCAGCGCTGAATCCGATTATAATGTTCACAAAGCTACAGTGATATTTCTTATGCGTTAGCTCTTGAAGTACATTCTAAGTCTTTTTATCAAAAAATAAATCAAGAATCCTGCTAATTAGATACCTGTTTGTTATTTCTATATGTCGCAGTAAGATGGTTATAGCCGTGATACAGTTATATCCCTAGGGATATAGCTATCTACTGTAATAATATATGAAAGCGGTTCTTAACTATTTTACTAGGAATATAACTATAGTACGAGCATGGTCTAGTAATAAAAGTATTAGGGCAATCCTACCATGTAGGTTAGGTTAGAATCAACTACGTGCGAGCCAAGCGAGCGAAGCGGACTGTGCTACGTCGAAATTGGTCGCAGTAACATAATTAGAACACTCCGACAGATTTCATAAAACTATATTACGATAGATAGCTATATCCCTAGGGAAAATCAAAATCAAAATCAAAATCAAACGTCATTTATTCAAACTAGGCTGAGAATCAGCACTTTTCGAACGTCAAAATTACATAAGACAGTCCCCCAAAACGCCCGCCCTTCACCACTTCCTAGTGCTTTAGCTGAGGAGAAGAAGTGGCGCAACAAACTCCTCAGCAGCACAGCTGTCTGTTCAGTTAAATAAAAAATAAAAAAAATATATTCTATACAACACTGTGCAAATTACATGCAAGTACATTACGCAACACAAACATTAAATTAAATTAAATTATTTGCTATAAGTCAGCTAGCACACGCCAATATACTTAAAAAAAGAAGGAAGAAAAAATCGAAAAATCGAAAACTATACTCAAGCAGAATCCAAATACAAAACTAAAAACGTAAGCAGAACTTTATACCTATATTAAAAGCCTCCAGTAATAAAGGGCGTGCCCACTTACATATAGCCGTAACTGGAAGTCACAGATGATAAACTAGGACCATCGAAGTAAAATAAACGAGTTAAATGACTAATAACAAAACAAAACCAAGGTCAGCAAGACGACCAGTCACCACAAGCAGCACCCGTTCACGAGCATAACGCAAAGATCAGCCATTACCCCCCTCGCCATATTTGAGGGAAGGAGGCAACCCGACCTCCGACGCTACCGCAAGCAGTGACATCTAAGGGAGCATGACGAACCTGCTGCCGGTTGCTCAGACAAGCAAATTATGATCAATTGTCGAGGTCACTAGCTAACCACATATTGCAATACCACTCATAAAAAAACATTAAAATGAGTAGATTATGTCAATGATAAATAAAAATAAAATTAAAATAAATTGAGCTTTACAGTCAAAGAAAATAAATAATTATATGAACCCATATAACCTGTCAGTAGGTAAGCTAATTGTGGAGAAAGAACATAAACATTGTCTTAAGTTAAACACAGCGACCAACTATTCTTATCCTTTAAGTAATCGTTGATAGAATAGTATGCCTTTGAACAAAGGTTAGATTTTACTTTGGCTTTAAACGCATTGTAAGGCAAGTCTAGCAAAGAAGAGGGTAGCTTGTTATAAAAGGATATACCAAGCCCAACAAATGAGTTATGAACCTTATGAAGCCGGTGAAATGGAGCACGTAATTTGTCCTTATTTCTGGTGTTAACATTGTGAATATCACTGTTTTTAGTGTATAAATGTATATTTTGTCTAATATATAAGATGTTGGCGAAGATGAATGCCACCGTGCTATGCCACCGTGAGAATACCAATATGTTTAAAAAAATCTCTCAGAGAAATTCTGGCACCGAGCTGGTAAATTGCTCGAACAGCTCGTTTCTGAAGAACAAATATATTTTGAATATCAGCGGTTTTGCCCCAGAGCAGAATACCGTATGACATAACGCTATGAAAATAACTAAAATAGACTAACCGAGCTGTATCAACGTCAGTGTATTGTCTTACTTTCCTGACGGCGTAGGCGGCTGAACTGAGCCTTCCCGCTAGGCTTGATATATGTGGGCCCCACTGAAGTTTGACATCTACTGTTATACCCAGAAAAACTGCCGAGTCTACAGTTTTAAGCACTTCTTTATCTATATCACGGCTACAACCATTTTACTGCGACATATATACAAAATTTATTTTTGATGTATTCAAATACCGACCTATCAATTTGAAACCATGAATAGCGGTTAGTGAAAGTCTATTTTAAGGAACTAAGGGCCGGTTTTTTGAGCCGTAGTTAACTCAACCAATGGTTAAACATTGTAAATAATGGTTGAATATTGGCTAAATGTGAAAGGCTAAACATGAATGAGTTATGCCATTTGTTACTATTTTTTAATATGAATGAGCTAACATGAATACATTCAATGTTAGCCTTTCACATTTAGCTAAAATTCAACCATTAGCCACAATATTTAACCATTGGTTGAGTTAACTACGGATCAAAAACCGGCCGTTAATAATCATCATCTATTTTGTTTCAATTCAAATCACATTTAGGGCCATAGCACATTTCCGCCGCGAAACTACAAAACATCGAAACTGCAAGATGTTTCGCTGATGTTCCGCTACTCGAGTAGCGAGATCACATCATGCGAGTCAGTTGAATTGAACCACTGCGGTTTCGCTGCTATGGTTTTCGGCGGAGGTGTGCTAAGGGCCTTAAGTGTTTGGTTAGCTATTAATTTACTGATTAGATTAGTGACTCGATTTGGCTTTCAGAATCTGGGTATGTATGCAATGTACACACAAAAAGGAAAGAAAAAAAAGATAAATAGCTTGTAAAAATGTTGTGTATTTAATATGCATAATCAGCCTATAATTTTCCCCTGCTTGGCAGGCCTTTTCTCTGTGAGAGGGAGTGGGTCGTAATACACCACGCGGCCCAGTGCGGGTTGGTAGATGTCACATGTCTTTGAAATTTTGGTTTTAGGACAGGCCGGTTTCCTCAAGATGTTTTCCTTCACCGCATATTGTTTTAATTTACGATGACATCCGTACCTGCCACTCAAAGAGATACAACATAAAATACATCTTATTTAATTCTCCACATATTCTTCCAGGTGTCGGCCATTTAAAAGTTCTGACGTCATATTTGTGCTGCGTATACTACATGGTGTACGTAGCTCTGTCGTCTGCTTACCTCGTGTGGATCGGCAAGGGGTCCTTTCCTTTGAAGGATTGTACCAAACTGCACATAACGCCGGTAAGCCGCTTTGTTTCTCATTGTTCTGTAAAATGGGGGATATTTTAATAAACTGGCGAGGTAAAGTTTTTAGGAGGAATGCATGTTACGAGTATACGAGTAGCTAAACAAGGACTCTTAGGCTTACTTAGGTTTCACACTTTTTCTATAATAGCTGTTTGTTTGGTGAAATAATAAAAATTAATGTTAAAATTGTTATAAACTTGGCATTCTCATCATCATCTGTATTATAGACAATTTCATAGTGCTTAAATCAATGTCATAAAAGTTCAAAAATATGAAGTTTGTTTTAAAAGTAGTAAAAATTACCACTTTCACTAGATTTCGAAAAATCAAATATACATTTTTTACACATTTTAGTATTTTGTATTGCCACCACGAGCTGTTAGTATAGCTGTTATACGGTATAGCATGCTTTCCACCAGATTTCTGAGCCGATGCTGAGGATTTTTCTCCCATTCCTTTATCAGTGCTTCTTTCAGTTCACGAAGCGTGATTAGAGGGGAATTTCGCTAGCATAAACGTCGTCCCAGTTCGTTCCAGGCATTCTCGATAGGGTTCAAGTCTGGGCTGCGTGATGGCCACTGCATGCGTGTGATAGCAACATCTTCAAGGTAGTCAAACACTATCCGAGCTGTACCGGGTCGAGCGTTATATTGCATACAGATGTTTAGTAAAAATAAGCCAACATACTCATTTAAGATTTCATTCACGTATCTTTCTGCAGTTAAAATCCATTTTTCTATACCACGCGCTCGCAGATACAACAATAAATTACGGGTTGGCTGCTTATGGGCTTACGTTTCCGGTGCACTTAAACAAAATTAAAAAATTACAAATTAGATTATTAAAGTTATTATCAAACAAGGCAACCAAAGATAATATTAATAAGGAATACGAAAAATTATTTAAAATCTGTAGAATATTACCGATACAAAATAAAGTAAAGTTAGCTATAATCTTAGGACATCACAATAAAAACAAACATAAAATAAAGAGAGTGTATAACCGGCCAACTCGTGAAAAGACACAAAGAAACAAATATGTAGTCCCTAAAGTGAATAATTATTTTGGTCAAAGGACGCAGCGATGGGTAATTACAAAATTACTAAATGAATTACCTACGCAATTACAACTGAAGCAGTTTCTAAAAATGTCTTAAAAAATTTCCTGCGTAAGCACTATTTAGGTTTGTGTCCTTAGCGTAAAAACCTAGTTATGTAACAAGTTTATGAGGCAGGCGCGGGCCGGCCAGTCTGGCATGCGCGCGCGCCGTGTTGTTGTTGTCGCTCGAGCGGCCATCGCGGCGTCTCGCTTGTGCTGGGTTTGTTGCGTGCATGCGTTCAGCGTTGCTCATGCCAGCCTGGTGGGCAAGCAAGATGACCTGAGCCCATCCGTAGATATTTAGTGTGTGTACCCTTTTATTTGTTTATTTTCTTTCTTTCTTTTTGCTTCGACTTATAAGTAGTCAATAAGTACTTGTATGTCACAAAACTGTATCCAGGGGACACTGCCGACAAACTGTACAGCAGTTTGGCAGAAAATATGTGATTTTTTTGTTTAGAATTTTCTTGAATGAATAAATAAATAAAAAAAAATAAAAATTTTCTATTGTGAACAGACCCAACGATGTTGGATTTCGGCACTAGGTATATTTCACTTACCTACCGATTGACCGAAAGATTAACTGAAAGGAGCAGATGAATGTTCATTCCCATATAATTTAGTCGGTGTCGTATCAACTTGGAATTAAACAAAAAATATTGGAAACTTAGAAAGAAATAAAAAATCGTCCTTAAATAAAATTTGTATTTTTTATAAACCATATATATAAAAAAATAAAGTTTTGAATACTACTTCTTTTAATATTTGTTATGAAATAAACTTTAATTAAGTTTTTATTTTAAAAGGATTGCTCAAACAAGGTTACCACATTTTTTAAAACCGACCCGCTTTCTTTGATTTACTTTCTTTTCTTTTCTTTGTGTATTAACAATTGATTGGATCTATCGGGACCTTAATTGTTTTGATAATGTGAGGTTGGGACCATTTATTGTTTCAATCGTGTTTATGTTTTTCTACAGATGTGATTTAGATATTCACTGTACAAATATGTCTTGATACGATTGTCAGGAATGAATTATTTGGAATATATTTTTTATTTCTTTAAATTGTATGTTTCAGAACGGATATGAAAATAAAATGAACGCAACCGAGTGTTTCAAGTAAGTATATATCAATTGGTTATAAAATGTTCCATAAAATCTAACTTAGGTCTGTTTTCAATTTAGTTGTATTGCTAATTTTATGGTACCTAAACAGTACTACATTCATACGTTTTACAAAAAATACAAAGATCACTTCATCCTGAAAAACTGATTATGTTATGATTCATTTCTTACCTTATTCGTAAAATAGTCACAAACCGATAGGTGATAAAGAAGGTGATGTCAGTCATCCTGATCATGATGAAAATCATTTCCTTTACGATAAGTTTTACAAAATAATTCATCCTTTTACGATAATTCTTTATGGAGAACTTTCCAGCTAAAACATGACAGACAGCCTAGTTAGAAAACACCACCTAAAAACTTAAAAAAAAAAAATAACCGACTTCTAAACTAAATACTACAATGTGAAAAATAAATTTAATTTCGGAAGTGAGTCTTTGGTTTTGTATTTTCGTTTTTTACCACCGACTTCCGAAGTTATTTTTCACTTTGTAGTATTTTTTTTTTGGAAGACGGTTTTTTTTTTTTGTAAAAAGTAATTTTATTTTTCACTTTTTAGTTGTGGTATCTACCCCACACAAGTTCGAATACGCACTACATGCAAAATAAATTAGAAAAGAAAAAATTACGTATTATTATTGAAGCTAACTCAAAAATTACTCAAGCAAAGTTAATCAATTTTATAAGGGACAAACTTCAAGGTATATCTACCCCTCCCGAATAAAACTAGTACATATCGTTCAAATCGGACTGTAAAAAGTTATGCGACATAAAACCAAAAAAAAATATGTACTTACGCCTCGACTTGAGAACCTTCTTTTTTGTCGGTTAAAAAAGACTCATGAATACTGACGATCAAGACTCAAGTGCCCGGTTTTAATGGCAAAATTTGGGGCATAATATTTATTTATTTATTATAATTGAGTCATATAAAATCAAACCTGGCAATCTCCACTGCGTCAAATTGTTGGGGAAATAGAAAAATGTAATAAAAAATTAGACAGGCTTTTCAAGAAAATGTCTCTTCTGGGCTTTTCAAGTAAATGCTTCTGTCTGGTCAATATTAGAGTCAATATTGACCAAATATTAACCAGAGAGAATATGAGAGTCAACATTAGAGGTTTCATGTAAATATTTAGAAATTACGTTAATAATATCTTCATGCTATTTTTTATTATATTTTTCTATTTCCCCAACAATTCGACGCAGTGAATATTCCCAGGTTTCATATTATATGACTCAATTTTATGCACCCGTAAAAAAAAAAACAAATACCGTATAAAGGCGGATTGAAATGCCTGAGGCATTTTCTACCAGTCAACCTTAGAGTGATGCACAGAAAAAACAATGACAGGTGTAATGCGGCCAATACCTTTATTGTCCGCATTACACCTGTCATTGTTTTTTAAAATACATGAATAAATACATACAAAAAGATACATCAATAAATATATCGAATATCTCACTGTATTGTCACTACTTCATACTACCTCTGCTGTTATTCAACATATTGTAATATCAAACAGCTGTAGAACTTACATCCTATCCATCCTTGGTACCAGATTGGGATGGGACCAGACGACCGTGTGTGAAAAATGTCCCAGGATATTATTATATTATTATTATTATTATCCTGAACTTAAATCTTGTAGAACTTATTATCCTAGGCTTTAAAACACAAATGTTACTATACTACCCATCCCATAATCCTAACAGATATTATTTTAATTTTCAGTTCAACTTTTTTGGCGCCATTCACGGAATACCCCCAGTATCTTGGCATAATGGCGATTTTAATATTTCTTCTATGGTTCTTCGTGCCCATTCTGTAAGTAATAATACTCTTATTACAAGTAATATATCGTTCTTCGTTTGTAATATGCCATTTGTTAGAAATATCTTTATGTTTTAAGTGAAAATTTTGTGAAAGAACATTTGGTGTTGTTTTTAAAGAATACCTAGATTAAATTGCTTAGTTTTTATGAGTCCTTACATTAAAGTTTTTACTTTTGTTCCAAAAGCTTTTACTTCAGTAAAAAGCCAAAGTTTTGTTTGATCATTATTTTTAAATGGTTTCGATTCTGATCGAATGAAAACTCCACCTCCACATTAATAGTTACTTTTAGTTATTTAGTCTAAAAATATACTAATAACTATAAATTATAACAGATAAAATAACCACAAAATGTGTTTATTATTTATTTCGATTAAACATTCTACGAAACAAAACAATTGAAAAAACACTGCCACAAATACAATTTAAAAAGCAGACAAATTCGTTTTGTTTACGTCAATTAGTAGACACAAAACACCAATAATCATTTTTAAAAGCAGACCAATTACATTCAGTTTTAAAATAAATTGTCTTGACTGTCTTTTGTTTTGAAACTAACACAAAATAACAACACAGTAATTTAGTCCAATTAGTATAATTAGTAGAAGTTAAACGTGCTAAAATTTGGCCAAATAAGTATGTGTCTATTTATAAAAATTGGGACGTGTTTTCCGGTGTCAATTAAGTGTTTGCCTTGAACGACTTTAATGGCTTATTTTGATTCATCAGGATAGTATTTAAAGTAACTGAAAATATAGTGTTTAGTAGCACCATACGAAACATTCGCCGCCGTCGTCATCGACTGCCTCTCTGGTTTCGTGGTCGCCAGTGCGACTGCTGCCCCCCCGGTGGGTTCCCACATTGTCGTGGAGGGGGGCTCAGTAGCCGTGGCTTGGTCACCCACGGTGAAGTGAAGAGGAACACGTGGAAGGGCCGCTTGTCAGGGCTTTTCCAATAAGTAGTTTGCGGTGCCGCTTGGTAACGACATCGCAACTGAGGCAGGCCGCGATGTCGTATGGGAGGCATCGCGGCTAAGGTTTGGAGGCCGCGGCGGAAGAGGAGTGCCAGTCTTCCTACCTTCCGAGGCCTTGACAGGGTCGCCACCGTCTGACGGATGCGATAGGGCCGCAGGGGTGGAGAAATATCGGTATTTCGTTGGCCTCTCTCCCTATCCTCTGCGGCCGAAAAGACCGGTCGCAGGGGGACCAAGGGTGCCTAGACACGGGGTCGCCTACTCCCCAGAAGAGTGTCGGGTGACGAACAACCGCGGCGGGTTTGCGGTGAGATCCAACGCGTGCCCGTGTTCCCGCCACAAGCAGCAGAGGAGGGCACCGTGGAGTTTTAGTCCCACATAACTGCATTATTTTCCCGTGGTAGTGCATGCCGTACCTATTACTTACAAGAAGCGCCCCGCGGTTTCACCCGCATAAGTCACGAACCCGTAGGAATATCAGGATAAAAAGTATCCTATGTGTTAATCCAGGTTAATAAACTATATGTGTGCTACATTGCAATAAATCCGTTCAGTAGTTTTTACGTGAAAGAGTAACAAACATCCATCCATCCTCACAAACTTTCACGTTTATAATATTAGTAGGATTTTACTAAAAATATTTAATTTGGTATACGAATGTATTCAGAGAACAATAAATAGTTTATATTTTCTTAAATCCCGAGATTTAACGTCATGTTTATTATTCCGAGATTTTATAGGAGGTATTTATCCAATCTTGTTACTTCTTTTTTCCAAGTTTAGGTTAATTATAGCCTACCTATTCCGATCTCTGGTCATGATAAACAGACAAACATACTTTTTGGTACGTTTCAAATACAGATGAATGTGTAACTAATTCTCTTTAGTGAGTGAATGAGTAAGAATTAAACCTGAACTTGTTTTGTTGAACACTTTCATCAGATATTTTGGGAACATTATCATCATTATCATCACTCATATCCCGACTTCAATCACTGCTAGTCTTAGGCCTCACTTTTTAACGACTTTAAAAAAAGGAGTTATCAATTCGACACGTTTGTATGTAATATTATTGGAAAAATATACATATTCACATTATAATCTTCTAGGGCTTCCAAACAAATATACAAAATTTCATAGATCAGACGTATGTATGTTTGTAAGTTTGTCCACGAATTTCTCCGAAACTATTAATCGGATCGTGACCATTATTTTTTTGTTGGCTTACATTTACTTAGACTTAGGGAACAGTGGAAGTTTCATCAAAATCGGTTCAGAAGTTTTCAAGATAATGGACGTATACGTGTAAGTGTGACGGCCTGGCTTATTGATACGAGCTACGGGTGTGGTGTCAAAGGGAAAACATCTCAAAACCTGGGTCAAATTCTAGTGCAATATTTATAACAAAACTATTACTTAACTACCTACTTATTAAAAACAAATATTCCAGATTTTACTAAAAACTAAAAATTTACGAATTAAAAAAAAATTTTAAAAAATGAAATGGACTTCAAAAAGAAATTAACTCAAAATTATGAAATAACTTTAATTTCGAAAGTCAGTGGCGAAAAACTAAAATACAGATCCCAAGACACCGGACTTCCTAAATTAAAGTTATTTCATAATTTTGAGTTAAGTAATTTATTTTTGAAGTCGATTTAATTTTTGTAAATTATTTTTTTACATAACTTAACATAAAATATTTTAAGTGCTTTATACTGGATGTAATTTTAATCATCGTTATCCTCTTAAAGGGGTCATTGACTCATTGTACTCATCATTATGAACAACTTTTACTATGGGCCCAAACCTGAAATCACGAAAAAAAATCAGCTGTTCTCTACATTTTGACGAATTATGCGAACTTATACGTACTGAACAGCTGATTTTTTTTTCGCGATTTTAGGTTTGGTCCCATAGTAAAAGTTGCTCATAATGATAAGTAGAATGACCCCTTTACAAGGATAACGGTGATTAAAATTACACCATGTAGGATAGGTATCAAATATGAAAATATTCGTACAACAAATCCCAATTTTGCTACTAACCTAACACAATAATCTGATATTTTGATCCCCAACGTAATTATTATGACAACAGACAATTTTAAACACAAACATTTCCTTTTTTTCAGTTTATACCGCCTCCACAAAACCTTGAAAACGACACTCGCCTTCTTGGTAATAATCGTCGTAATTATCGCCATACTGCTGACTTCATTTCTGGCTAAGACCGCAGTTCTCGATTCGATGTTTGAATCGTGCGTGCAATGGACATCGCTCACGCAGCCTTACATTTGGCACAGTACATTGGTGCAGGCGCTAATGTCTACGCAAATTATCAGTGGATACCTGACCAGCGCTGGTGGATCTGTTTACAGACATTCTGACGTTCGGTGGTAAGATATTTATTTACTTGTTTTCTTTTTTTATTAGTTATCAAGGCATTCATTATCAGTAATCATCACATTCATCGGGCCCCGTTCGTATCAGTACGATATTTGAGATTGTGAGAATAGTAAAATCTGAGAGGTCAAATTAACCACCTCACCTCACACCAGCCTAGCCTTTTCCCAATTATTTCGGGATCGGCTTCCAGTCTTACCGGACGCAGCTGAATACCAGTATTTTTCATGGAGTGACTGCCTATCTGACCTCCACAACCTAGTTACTGGGTAATACTACTCCTTGGTAAGACTAGTTGTTGACGATCCATAACGACTGTCAAAGATCCACGAATGCCCGGTCGGGACCAACGGCTGAACATGCTTCCCGAGGCCCGGAGGGGTCTTGTTATGTAAAGATAGTCACCCATCTACGGATCAACCGGATCAACTAATATTCTGTCATTATTATCAGTTATTCAAATCTCAGTTTTTTTAGAACTTACTAAATTGAACTGCCAGGACACACCAATTAAAATACAAACAACTTTTGGGTGAATATTCGAGCGTTTTAACCGCCGTCATTACCTTCCGCCAAAAGTTGATGAAAGAGAATATATTTAATGAAATATTTCAGCAATTCCTGATTCTGGTCCTTAAGCAGATTCTGGGAATTGATGAAATATTTCATTAACGATATTCTCCTTCATCAACTTTTGGCGGAAGGTAATGACGGCGGTTAAAACGTCGAATATTCACCCTTTTCCTTAATTCGCCTCGTTCGTTTTTGAGTACCTACTATCATAATGGTTATGATGTAAATAGTTATATAAAAAAGAAGATACAAAAGGGAACTCGATACGTGCGTCTGTGTTCCCGAACGCATACAACCCGAATATCTTCAAAGTTAGAGTGAACAGGCTTCTTCTGGGTAAGCTGACTCCATCGTAGACTTTGTCTCTGTCACCTCTGACCTATAGTCAAGAGCCAACCCATCTCAAATAAAAAAAAAAACATACAAAGATGACGTTAGTATGGGTCCTGGGTTCGATTCCGAGGTCGGGAAAAGTGTTATCGGGCTTCTCCATTAGGAATTGCTCAGTAGCAGACTCCGGGCTGGTTGATTGCGATAGGCTTGCCTCCAGTTACATGGGACTAAAACATAGTCGGCGAAACATACAGGGTTATTTGTAAAACACCAGCAACCTCTTAAGGGGTCTTTGTACTCATCATTATGAACAACTTTTACTATGAGACCAAACCTGAAGTCGCGAAAAAAAAATCTGCTGTTCAGTAGTGATATTCTGTACAAATCTCACCGTGAAAACTTAGGTGAAGTGAGCGTGGAGTGAGCTGTCAATAGTGTCAGGTGGAATGACAGCTCACTTCACCTAAGTTTTCACGGTGAAATTTTCACAGAATAGACCGGCTGTACATTTATGTTCGCATAATTCGTCAAAATGTACTGAACAGCTGATTTTTTTTTCGCGATTTAAGGTTTGGTCCCATAGTAAAAGTTGTTCATAATGATGAGTACAATGACCCCTTAAGAGGTTGCTGGTGTTTTACAAATATCCCTGTAGATGTACACACTGTACTGCAGTGGTATTTTGTACAAATCTCACCGTGCAAACGTAGGTGAGGTGAGCGTGGAGTGAGCTGTCAATAGTGTCAATCTCTAGCTTCAGGTGGAATAACAACTCACCCCACCTATGTGTTCATGTTGAGATTTGTACAGAATAGCACTGCAGTACGACAGTGTTCAAAGGTTCCGTTGTTTACTATCGAAAAAAAAAACGATCTTTGCCGAATTAAATGTGACTAGTCCAATAAGGGAGTGACGGAGTTAATGCCTTAATCTACATAATAGGGATGATGACTGGGTAAAAATAAGGAAATTCTATTTAGTCCGTCAGTCAGATAATAAAATAAATGTTAGAATATGTATTTTTAGCTTTATCATATTTATAAAAAAATAGATAACTCGCATATAAAGTTCGGGAGTGGGGGCTCGCTACGTCACTTCTACGTATAAAATCTTCCAAGGCGTGACGTCATGCCACATTTTAACGAAGTGTATCGCCGTAATCTTTTGATAACCTAAAAAACAAAAAAATATATGTCCAATATTTTTTACTATTTTACATGACGTGCAAATAAAAAAAAAATGTCATCACCCCTATAATTATTTGGATGGGAATAAATTAAAAGCTACCATAAAAAAATACCGTCTTAAAATATTAATAATATGTACAAGTTTATAAAAAAGGAGGTAAAATAATCATAGGGCATCAAAAAAGTCCGCATCGCTGTCAAAGTGCAACAGAAAAAGTGCCCAAAAGGCTAGCAGCATTGCCACAATGGGAATATAAATCAATTCATATTGGTCAATTATAGTCACAGACATTTAATTCGCTATATTTCGGATTTTAAGAAGATAAGCAATGGGACGTTTGAACGTTATCATAGATACTGTTCGTAACCTCGGCTCAACCCTTCGGAGAAAACAGTCCTGGTACCGTATTATGAACAATTAATGCCTTCATTTTTCCAGTGCTAGAGAGAGACGGAGCTATACATGACCTATAGCATCATCCCGTTTTCGCAACGGAATCATAATGGCGTTAACAGTTCATAATACGGCACTTGATCTCATGTTCTGTAAAAAGGACGTTTTAAAACCTATTTAATTTCAACCTTTCAGGACATCGGCCCTAGTAATAATGACAAGCATATTCGCGGGCTGGCTGTGGGTGTTACTCTGGGAGTCTATCGGAGGAACCAACAGAAAGGATACCAGTTTCATCTCAATTCTAGTCTTAATATACCAGTCTTCTGTATCTGAGAAGAGAAATAAGGAATGGCCTCTTCTTGCTTTTGGAGTTGTGTTCTTTTCTGGTATTATTAGTGTGGTATGTATCAAAGTTTTTTTATTTGATATCTGTGTGATTAATGTATATGAGGAGCTCGTGGCTAAGTAATAACAGCCGCACGGATCGATCCATCAGGTTAAGCTACGCTTGCCGGGGTTGGTCTGTGGATGGGTGACCATCTTTTCATACCGAGACTCTTCCGTGCCTCGGAAAGCACGTTAAGCCGTTGGTCCTGGCTGTCATTCGAGGAACTTTGACAGTCGTTACGGGTCGTCAGAAACCCGAAAGTCTGACAACTAGTCTCCAAGGGGTATCGTATTACCGAGTAACTGGGTTATGGAAGTCAGATAGGCTTGGTTGGGAGAGATGGGAAAAGGCTAGGCAGATTGAATGACTAATGTATTAAATAAATTAAATTAAATAAGCACACCATTCGACGCGTATGATGCGTCTTCCCAGTAAAAATGAAGGCCATATTTCTCACGATCGACATAAAAAAGTAACGTATTGCAATGTAATTTTTATCTCGGTATAAATTAGAATGATTGCCGAAAATTTAATCAGTCTCACGGCATTCAGTCTAATTTATACTGTGTAGCAATAAGATACAAATAAGAGTTACATAGCAAAGAGTTACTAATGGTTCTACGTCATTCAAATTTAATCGTGAACATACGTTGCTTGAGCAGTTTTAATATAAAATTGTGCATGGGCTCAGTTTTAGGAAAACAAACAATCTTCGGAGATCAAATGACCAACAGTACTAAAGATGTCTTTTAGTTGAGATGAAGATGATGACGATGTTTGTGCCTACAGCATACTGGCAAAATTGTGTATATCCAGCTAGAAACACAGTAAAATAATGGCATCTAGATCAAAAGTTCAGTTTATTTACACCCGATAAGACCTTAGAAGTAAGTTTAACACTGCGGTAAAACAGTCGTTTGATCTTAGTTGTAAGACAGTCTGTTTCAGTGCTGTGGTCATAACTTTAATATAATGCAGAACAATAGTTTACATTGTAATTTACACTATTTTTGGAAGCTTTTTTTTTTAAGTGGAGCGGTTATATTAAAAGTTTTACGAGAGCCGCGGAGCCCTTATATTAATTGGTTTTACTTTAATATGTAGTGGTTCATTATAAAAGCAATTTGATGTTTTTTCGTAATAGGGATGATGACTAAAAAATGTTTTTTTGTCCGTCATGTAGAATATTCAAATATATTGGACACGTATTTTTTCTTTTTCTACGTAATCAAAAGATTACGGCGATACATTGAGTTAAAATGTGGCATGACGTCACGTCTTGGTAGATTTTATACGTAGAAGTGACGTAGCAAGCCCCCACTCCCGAACTTTAATGCGAGTTATCTAAGTCATTTTTTATTAATATGATAAAGCAAAAAATACGTGTCTAATATTTTTTTTATTATCTGACTGACGGACTAAATAGAATTTCTTTTTTTTACCCAGGCATCATCCCTATTATCAAACATCATTGTACTATCAAACTGACAGTCGTTACGGTCGTCAGAAGCCCGAAAGTCTGAAAACCAGTCGTACCAAGAAAGAAAGAAAAGAAAGAAAAATATGTTTATTTGTCACAGAAACACGTGCATTCAAAAATATAATTAACTCGAGTTTTAAAAGAAAAATACAAAAATCACGAGACACAAATCACGAGCACAAAACAAAAGTCGGCAGCTGCTGGCTCGTCATGACTGCGACAAGAAGACTTCCACTCAGCATGATGCTGTGCTATGGGGGGCCCACAGCACAGCGCTGTTTTTCAGTGGTAACCCGTACCAAGGGGTATCGTATTACTCAGCAACTGGGTTGTGGAGGTCAGATAGGCAGTCGCTCCATGTTAATTACTGGTATTCAGCTGCATCCGATTAGACTGGAAGCCGACTGCACACTAACTCAAAACTGCAAACGAACTCAAAACTTTACACAATTTATTTCACATTTTTCAGTTGATCCTCCTATACCCAGTCTACGACAAGCTCCACCGAATGACAGGCGACCACTGGCGGGTCTTCGCCTGGGCTAGCTCAGCAGTGGGCACTGCCCTCACCGTGGCCGTACTAGCCCGAGGGTTGGAAGTAGCCACCATGTTGGATGAACTGATCATACCAGTGCTGGCTGTGTTCACCACTGCAGTTGAAATAGTTGGATTTGTGTTTATTTATGGTAAGTTTAAATTGTACATTATGTTGGGTATGTGACGACCAGTGCAGGCAGCATGACCACCATAGAAACGGGATTTGTCGACTGAAGCACAGACGAAATGACAGATTGTAGAAAGATTGCTGACGTCTAAGCATGGCGTTGTGAAATTTTGTCTATTTTTCCGTCGAAAAAACCCGTTTCTAGGTGCCGATAGTTATCCCATGACATCGATAGGTACCATAGCTATTATAATAGAAATATGTATTTGTTTAGTCTTTTGTGATGTGTTGATATCACATGATACCATAGAAATTGGTACTTAGGTATCTCAATCAATCAGCCTAGCCTTTTCCCAACTGTGTTGGGGTCGGCTTTCAGTCTAACCGGATGCAGCTGAATAGCATTTTACATGGAGCGACTGCCTATCTGACCTCCACAACCCAGTTACTGGGTAATACGATACCCCTTGGTAAGACTGGTTGTCAGACTTTCGGGCTTCTGACGACCCGTAACGACTGTCAAAGATCCTCGAATGACAGCCGGGACCAACGGCTTAACGTGCTTTCCGAGGAACGGAGGAGTCTCGGTATGAAAAGATGGTCACCCATCCACAGACCAACCCCGGCAAGCGTAGCTTAACCTGATGGATCGACCCGTGCAGCTGTTATTACTTAGCCACGAGCTCCCCATAGTTAAATAGTTCTTGTTAAATCTCTTCAATTGCCCTTTTGTCATGTTTTAGATATAAACTAAACATAATCTTATCTCCCATTCCAGGTTGGTGTTACCTCACAGTAGACATAGAATTCCTCACAGGCGTGAAGCTCCCATATTTCTGGGTAGCCACCTGGTGGCTAACTCCTGCCCTCTTCATCGGGGTCTCGGGCTGGTGGCTCCGGGCCTTACTGAGGGTATCCTGGGGTAATGGCCACACGCTGTGGCCTTTATTAGCAGTTTTCGTAGTAATATTAGTGGTCATGGTCATGTTGGCAGCAGTAGCTGTGGCTAAGGAGGAGCAGTTTAATTTAGTTACAGTGAGTACCTACAGTTTTTAATGAAATGTTGATAATTTCATTATCATCGCCGTTGAGGTAGACCGCGATAAAGTTGGTGTGATGATTTAATTCTATATGCGGGGCAAACATGAGAGATAAGAGAGTTTTGAAAGGAAAGAGGAGAAGAAAGGATGCCTTTACCCAGCAATGGGGCACAAAGTAGTATCCAAAAAAAAAAATACAGTATAGACTTAGCAGTAGATTATAGACTTTTCAGTAGCTTGTTATCTACTCAGAAGACCGTGCTTGTTCAGCTATATTAATAGGTGATGCAAACAATGTGATCAGACTATATCTACAGACATAAATTACTGGCATTTTTTTTAAAGTTTAAGGAAAATCTGTAATCCCTCTCTGTGACCTGATTATCAGTTATCCAAAGACCATCAACTTACTTACATCTTCTTTTTAGAAATTAGCTTCAGCGTTCCGCCCATCCCGATTATGGGGTCCCGAAGAACCGATGGCGAGATACGTATGGATGTCACAACGATACGTCAACGAAACATTAAGCACAGACAACGATTCAAATTCAGAACTAAACAACTACTCAACAATAATGTATAACAAAGAAATGGAAAAGAAATACCAAGAAGAAATATATAAAAATGATCTGTACCAAAGGACCTATAATAACTATAATAAAAATGATGTTGTTAATAATGACAATCATTTATACGGAGGTATTAAATCGATATATGGTACTCACACAATACCTAGAGGTAAGAAAAAGAGTACAGATGAGAAGTATCGCTCACCAAACATATGTATTGCCAAAGGTAAATTAGGAGGTCCCACAGAATGCAGCTGTAATAGACATTTTACACTTAACGTTCCAGATTTGAGGAGCAATGAAGTAACTACCAGTCTTTAAATACGTACAACGAAAGTAACCTAGTCGAATTATTTATTTAAAATTATGTGCACACTTGAACAAATAATTGTATGTGTAGGTTGTGATGGCAACCGAAATGAGCCCTTGGAGCGATGTTATAATGTCATAAATTATAAAATCTTTTTCTGTGGTTATCTTTTACACTCCTCATCTTCGTTTATTATTATTACCCTTTCGAAGAGAATATTTATTTGTCACTAAATACTTGTCAAAAGTAGTACTAAATTAACCTACGAATTCATCCGTACACTTTTAAAATACTTACAGTAAATTACGGTGTCCCCAAGGATTGTGGAGGCAGCCACTTAAAGGCTCCTGCAATATAAGGGGAGAAGGTGATCAATTCTTAGGCAAGGACCACACAATACGGACTCGACTACAAAGACAATAAATACAAATTAAGGACAAGGAAAAAATCAAACATTTTTGAAATAAGAACAAGAATTTAAATAAACATAACATCTAAATGTAAAGCGTTTCATTGTTCCTATTTTGAAAAGGACCACGCGGGTGTAACTGACAAAAGTATCTTTTTTTTTCGGCAAAGGAAAAAGAGAATGATAATCGTTCACACAGTGAGAGACGGGTATGAGGGGGAAAATGAGAAATGGGCGAACTTTTTAACATAAATCTCAGACAAAAGTATGAAAAGTATTACTTGTGAGATTCCTGCCCTCGGTTTGAGTGCACTACGGTTTTATGTTAGATAACAAGAACACTTATAATAATGTATTTGGTGATATTTTTTTTACTGAAGGAAAATAAGATCTTCGTATTTATAAATAATTCTGAATTCAATTTTATATCTTTCTTTTTACCTCGTGTAAGTCTATTCTTAGACGTAACAAAAAAAAAAAATGCAATATCCAATTAAGTCTTGTGATATCAAACTAAGTAATTCACATAATTGTTCGACTAACTATCTAAATAGAACGACAAAAGTATCGTTAATTAAGTCAATTTATTTCTTCAGATAACATAAAAGAAAGTGACTAACAACAAAAATGTATTACGGTAGGTATACACTCGCCTTAGTTAGCAATTTTAATGATAAGGCACGCGTGGCGCATCGTTTTGAGCTCTAATTTAATTGAATCACCTGCCCTTAATGAAAATAATAAAGTTTATCACGGTATAGCATTAAGGTGTAGTCCCGTCGCTGCGCTGTGCTGTACCAACAAATTATTAAAGATGACATTCCTCTTTAGCTTACATAATTGATTTTCGTTCAATAACTATAATTTGTTTTAGGACTTTTTGCTAAAGATATTATTTGGTTAGCAAATAAGGAATTGGCGAAGGAATTTTTTTATGAGAATGAATATACAGTATGTTAACCAACAGAGGGCGTTCCCGTTAACCCGCAATAGTATAGCATCCATACATGCTAAAAAAATATTACCATTCGAAAACAAAATGGTTTTTATTTTTTTTAATATTAAAATATTCACTAAAAATGTTAAATTGATTCGTAAAAGAAACACTCTGTACACGCGTACTTGAAGGACGGAAACATCGCAATTTAGTTTTTGTTTTTAGTGAATATTTTTATATTTTTTTGAATATTTTAGTGAATATTTTTAGCATTTTTAGTGAATATTTTAATATTAAAAAAAATAAAAACCATTTTGTTTTCGAATGGTAATATTTTTTTTAGCATGTATGGATGCTATACTATTGCGGGTTAACGGGAACGCCCTCTGTTGGTTAACATACTGTATATAACGGAGAACGGGGAATATTCGGATTTTTAGAAATGACGTCACCATTTCCATTGCTAGGCTCACTCATTGCAAAAACGAATACACAATTAAATTTATCTACTCGCTTTTTATTAACAACACAATATATTAGGAACACTTATTAAAACAGCCTTAAAATGTAAATTAAAATTATAGAACTATAAATCTAAACTTATTAATTAAAATCGTACTCACAAAATATTCTGGTCACAGCACAACTAGCCTTTTCAAAATTCCCTGCTCCCAATGTGTCCTCGCAACGGCCCACCACTTCAATATTAAAATGGCGTCGTCGTTGCGAAGTCATTACACTTTTTATTTTCACAAATTGCAGATAACTTTGATTGAAAAAACAAACTATGATTTGTTAATTAGTTTTACTATTTTTAGCACTCGATTTTAGCATTTAATTAATTCTCTATTGTTTAAAACATTTACCTAAATATTTTAAACGCACGCCATATTTATCGTTTGACACAAGGTAGTTCAATTAACTATTTATTATACAATAATTACACAGAAATTATTTTAAAACTAACGCACATCGCTTATTAATCAAGAAATGAATTTAGCAATAAATAGATTGTTTTTAAACCTAAGTTTGAATAAACCTTCAGTTATGGTTTGCTGTTATAGTAACCGCAAATCATAACACGGCTTTTTATATTGAAAAGTAGCAAACTGAATACAATAATCAAAACTAACCTAATTTAAACCTATCCAGTAATTTTTAATTGTTAAATTTGAACTTAAAATTAATATTTTTAAAGTTTACGTTAGCCTTGCGTCGACATATATATTATTTTAATAAAAAATGAGTAGACCTCGCGAGCACAAATTAATTTTTTTTTTATTTCTAAAGTTATGTAAAACGGGATATTTACTATGTTTTTTTTTTTCATCAATCTCCACCAAATATTTATCACACCAACTTAAAGTGGACCTTTGAAATAAAAAAGAACCATCGAAATCGGATCGCATAAGGGGGCGATATCCAGTAGCCCCTTTTTGCCCCTTATTTGAGGAACTTGTCTAATAAAAACTCCCCGATATCAAAAAATATATAAAGTCGTTAAACCTGTATACCAAGTTTCGTTCAGATCTGTTGTAAAATACGATCTGTAGAGGAGTAGCAACAATCTGACAGACGAAAGCAAATTTTGCCAGACTTGAAGTAAAGACGCTTCGCTCGCTTGGGTCGCTCGGTCAAATATAACAGGGAGCAGTTCCCGTAATTTAAGAACGTTCGCATTCTAATCTCAGTCTCAATCTGTCAAAAATACCTCTTATTTCCCAACATTTAAGACAAGTTATTCAAATAGATTGTCGCTGAGATGAGCTGAGGGGTCTGTGGCAAAGAAATAACAACCGCACCGGTCGATCGATCAGGTTAACCCCCTTTACGTACCAAGACCGCTCCGTGCCTCGGAAAGCACGTTAAGCCGTTGGGGTATCGTATTACCCAGCAACTGGGTTGTGGAGGTCAGATAGGCAGTTGCTCCATGTAAAATACTGGTATTCAGCTGCATCCGGTTAGACTGGAAGCCGACCCCTACATAGTTGGGAAAAGCCTAGGTAGTAGGTAGGTAGTTTTCAATTTTGAGAACTGGCTATCAGATTAAACACAAACTTCGATTTCACTTGATATCTTTTTACGCTACTTACTATTTGCAGCATTCATTTAATTAAAATGATAAAATGGCTTCTGACAAACAACACTTTTATGTATGTGCGTCACGTGATAAACATATATTTGTCATATTCTTCTTTCTTTCTTTCTTCATTTAAACACTTTACATGTACTGACAATCATAAGCCTACCCGTTCGATTTTCAGTAGATGTATCTAAAAGTAGAAGCTCAACAGGTTCTTCCCTTAATTTTATAATTATTTATCGAGACATTTTCCAACTTTATAATGAACTAATATCTATATATCGAGTTATTAACAAACTTCTTAACCCAATTACCAATTTGTCGCATTAACAAAACTGACCCCTAAACAGATAATATAAAATTAAGGGTCGCGCTACCAGATGCCTGAATTTTTCAATATCCTGCTCGTTGTAAATGAGAATTTATTTGAGAACCGCACTTGAACACAGCTGGTGACGAATTATGGTAACTTAATCATATTCTTCATCATTTTGGGACAGCTTCTAATGGAAATTGATACAATTATTATGTGGCTTTAGGAAAAACAGACGGGGAAGAAAAGTTTCTTGGATATTTTTTTCGGCTTAGGTCTCTGTCCATAATTTGGTTTGTTTTTTTTTTGATAAAATTATATTCACACTTTCAAGGATACTAAACGGCTAAAGACGTCATAGCAATAAAACTTATATTGTGTCTCGTTCAGTGTCCTTGAAAGCCTTTAACTATACGAGTATTAATCTACCTATTGGTTTCATGAACAATCAAGATGATAAATCTAATAGAAAGTTGTGTTTATGTGAGTGAGGATATGACTCTCATGGATTTTGGTTCTTATACGATCTTTATATATAGGAACTTGAAACGTAATGTCGTTGTGGACCATTGATTTGATATTAAGAGCGTTTATTCTGCGCGGACTGGCAACGTCGCATTTCTACCTGCAATTTTTATACAGATATTTTGGTATGTATTCATAAAAATTGACATTATAGACAATATTGTCAATTTTTATGAGCAAATAATACCAATATAAAAAAAAATACCAAACCAAATTATGTTTCTTCTATTCAAAAAAAAAAAACGGCCAAGTGCGTGTCGGACTACACACAATGAAGGGTTCCGTAGTTGGAATGAATTCCAAGAACACACTGAAGTTGAAAAACATGTTCTCCCATACATTCCAACTGCAAATATAAGTTTATACGCACAATATTGAGAGATTTACCATGTTGTTTTAAGGACTTCTTATAAGTTTTCCCGTAATCTATAGGTCTAGAACTATTTTCTGTATTTTTTTTCCACATTTTAGGCTCAGTACTTTCGGAGATAAGACGGGGCCATGGTCAATTTTCGTCTACTTTCTTAAATAACTTTGAAATTATTGATTTTTAAGTTATAAAAAAATATATATATATATTTAGAGACCCTTTCATTTGATAAGTCACACGGTACAGTTTGCATTTTTTTTTTTCTATTTGCCCCTAAAATTGACCCTCATATTCAAAATTCATTTATTTACGTTACACGTCCGTGTTTGGGTCACAGAAATACATCCGTGTATTAAATTTCAACTTAATCGGTTCATTAGATTCGGATCAAATTGGCCGTGACAGACGGACAAACAGACACATGAGTGATCGTATAAGGGTCCCGTTTTTTCCTTTTGAGGTACGGAACCTTAAAAATAGTAATTTGATTTAAATGTATTAAAATAATCACAAAAACCTGTAGAAATGCGACGTTGCCAGCCCGCGCGGGATAAGCGCTCTTAATTTGCAATCGTTCTAATAGTTTTAGAAGGAAAAATAAAACAAAACCGTTTCCCTCTTCCCAACCACACATAATCAGATAGTAACCAACTTTTTTTTACATCCCCAAAATATAGAACAAAAAACAAAACGCCGCATCAAACATTCACCAGAAAATTTTCTTATTAACGTCGGGAATGGGACCGATAAAAGACCGACTGATATAAATTGAATGATAATTTGTTCCATGTCGGAGGCATAGGGAAAAATCGCTTCCCAACGTCTCGAACAAGATAGATGCCCTTAGATAACGACTGGGCTATTCCTTACATCGGGCTTTTCAATTGGAAATATCGATTTGCACAATCGATATGGAAAGTGTGTGGTTTAAGATGTTGTAATAAGTCATATTTTATGATTATTATTGGGTTTTTAGATTGAAATAGTCTTAAAAATATTTGTGAAATAGCAAAGGCAAATTAATGTTTTGTATGTCAATAGTATCGTCTTTACGTATACCTAATTGTTATTATCTGTTTTTCCGATACCAAGGTAACAAAATAGAATGGCTTCTATCTTTTCTTTTGACATAAATTACGCATCACCTAACATGCAATAAGCTAAATTTTGTATTTTTGCATAACAAATAAGCAATAATTAAGGTGCCCCCGGAGCATGCGTAGTTCATACAAACGAAATACCAAAATAATTTGTAAATCAAACATATTCTAAAGATAGTGCGTATTTATTCCGATTGTATTACAGAATATCTAGGTTCCCAAATATACGTATATTAAATAATAACATCGATTTAAACAGGAAGTATGAGAAAAATAAGTTTTCTATAGCAATTTTAAATTACTCATACTTCAAATCAGTGTCCTTTCAAAATATATATTTGGGAACCTAGATATTCTGTAATCCAATCGGAATTACACACTACCTTCAGAATATGTTTGATTTACAAATTATTTTGGTATTTCGTTTGTATGAACTACGCATGCTTCGTGGGGCTCTTAATGCCCTCACATTTTCTCTACTCAGTTTAATAAAGAACTTCACTATACAAGCTACAATACACGCTAAATAATTACTTTAATATCGTAGATAAAAATGTAAAAGGAAGCCGGGCCATCCAGGGCACGCTGCCGTGGAAGGTAATGCCTGCAATAACCAGTGTATAAGAAATCTCGGGAGGCTGTGGTGAGTTACAGCCACATTTGTCGCTGTCGTGTGACCTACCTATCTGATTGTGGGAACGCTAAAAATACGCTTTTGTGTGGCTTAAGAGATATGTAAGAACTTAGAAATCCAGATATTATTGGAGACTATAAAAAAGCGTGGCGAGTAGGTTCGTACAGTGTATTGTATACTTGATTTTTTAGGTTCCGTTCCAAAATGTTAAAAAGGGACTCTTATGGTGCGACTCGGTCTGTCTGTCTATCTGTCACAGCTGGATATCTCAAGAACTACTATTGCTATCAACTTGTTTAAACAATACATCATAACAAAAAGATGAGAGATGAGAGGGGTGGAATGATGAAAACTATATAAGGGGAAGCTTGAAAGTGGCGCCAGTGACAGAAAAGATGAAAGGAAATCGTTTGGGTTGGTATGGATATGTGTGAGAAGGGAGGAAATGCATGTGACTAAAAGAATGATGACTACAAATGTTGATGGATAGAGAGGGAGAGAAAGGCCAAAGTAAAGATGGATGGTGTGAGAAATAATATGAAAGAGAAGGGAGTGAATGATAACGGTTGACAGGGAAGAATGGAAAAAGAAAACGTGTTGCGCCGACAACATGTGATGACATCATAAAAAAAAAGTTAAACACCGTGATTTGCATGAAATATCAGAAATTACGTTCAAGAATCAATGGTTTTGCAGCAATATCTGATCTACAAAAGAACCACTACACTGTGATATGATAGATTTAAATCATACGTGACCATTATTGATTATAGTATGATTGACAATCCTTATACTTCTTATTGCCTAGTATGTATGATATTATTTTTCATCTCTGAGTGAATTTTTTATGAAACTTACAGGTTGAGAGCCTTAACATATCTCCGCAGCGAAACCGCGAAACAGCGAAACCGCATGATGTTTCGCTGTTGTTCCGCTGATGTTCCGTTGCTCAAGTAGCATAACATCATGCGAGTCAGTAGAATTGAACCACCGCGGTTTCGCTGTTACACTTCCGCGGCAGACGTGTGCTAAGGGCCTGAGAGAAGTTGGCATAATCTTTGCTGCCAACATACGACCTTGAAAATAATACCTACCTGTTATTATGTCACATCAAAAGCGCCATCTTACCGCCCCGCCAGATAAAGTCATTATTAGTCGCTATTAATTCCCTACAACCTCTCTTTTCTTGCTCGTTTTTATCATAACGGACAGAGTTCCACTCATTTTTTGTACGCAGTCGGGTAAATGTCATAATGTTAGCAAAAATAGACATCCTACGTAAGAACTTTGTGATGAATTGCTTCGGATTACATTGCAGAGAAAGTAAAGTAACAATAGATTTACTGCTTTTGTGTTGGACTGGAATACGTGTGGTTATAAGTCAAGTGTCATGTAATCATCATTCTTTCACACTTCGGTAGTAGAGGTCAAGTGGACCTATAAATATATATAACTAGCTTTTGCCCGCAACTTCGCCCGCATTATTTAGAATTTGACAATCAATTCACACTACTAAACACACGAAACTTTAGTAGATATGTGTTTAGTAGTGTGAGTTAGAAAGACACGTGGCGCCATCTGTTACCATAAGAAGGTTATTGTTGTTTTTTGCTCGAAAACAGTACGTTTTCGGGCTGAAAGGTATCCTATATCCGTTTCTGTACACCTGACAACGTATATGCAAAATTTCAGGATTATCGGTTCAGTAGTTTAGGTGTGAAAAGGTAACAAACAAACAAACAAACTTACTTTCGCATTTATAATATTAGTTAGGATAACAAACTTCGTATGTTGTAATAAGTGTTAATTTGGTATTGTGACTGTCTGTCACTTACTCCAATTTAATATTAAAATATTATATTATGATTTTAAAACCAGCACATCTTTCGAGTCACTTGGAGACATAAATTATCTATTTAATGTGAGGCAAAGTCTTAGTAACGGTCGACAGGACGGATACAATAAGTCAATCAATTTCTAAAGGACTGTAAAATATTCTATTTGTAATTTCAAATGACACGAGGGCCATTAAGACAAAATTCTAAGAACGCATTGGACAACGGACATATGGTCATAAGGCAATGGTCTCACCGTCGGCGAGCGACGGGCAGCGAGTGTGTAGTTTTAGTGGGTTTATCGCTGGGCTATCGGCGAGTGTCCAAGTGCGATGGGCGCAAGGGTTTCAGTCGGTAGGTATTTACATGCCTACCTATAGCTTTGCTATCTATAATATAGGTATATTGTAAGGTTTATAACTCGTTAAACTAACAAGAACTGCCACTACACAAATGTTATTATAAAATACATCATAGTCGTCGTCTGAACTAGACAATGATAGTTCTAGTATTTGTTCTGAATCCATAAAATATGCGTCTATTTTGGTCACTTCCTCGCTAGCAGTATGACAACTGCCTAACTTAACTTGTTCATGGGTTAAAACCTGAAACAATTGAGGAATAAACAAAGGGCATTAGGGTTAGAAGGCAGGAGGCTGAAAGGTTCGCGGCCGAGGCATGGGGATTTTGGTGAGGGCAGTCGGTTTTGACCACGAGAGGAGACGGACGAGAGTGTCTAGGCTAGTTCATTTAGGAGACTTGGTGAATACCAAGAGGCTATAATATTTAAGTGAGCTGTCGCAAGACAGCGAGTGTTAGTTATTAGTTATGTCAAAGGCAAGTTAGTTTTGACCACGAGAGGAGACGGACGTTAGAGTCTAGGCTAGTCCAGTTAGGAGACTTGGTGAATACCAAGAGGCTATAATATTGAAGTGAGCTGTCGCAAGACAGCGAGTATTAGTTATTATGTCAAATGAAGTCGGTTTTGACCACTAAAGGAGACGGACGTTCGTGTCTAGGCTAGTCAAGTTAGGAGACTTGGTGAATACCAAGAGGCTATATTTAAGTGAGCTGTCGCAAGACAGCGAGTATTAGTTATTATGTTAAATATAGTTGGGTTAAAACCCAGATTAGACTAATTTAGTACTTAATGTAGTGTGTGTGTGAGTGTGTGTTTGTTGGAGACACTGGGTGAGTCTTTCACTATAATAATTATCCTGGGCTGATCGTGGAATTGAGTTTCTTGTATCTAAACAGACAGAGACGTGTTGTTGGGGAGTTTGTTGCGCCACTTCTTCTCCCCAGTCTAAACACTAGGAAGTGGTGAAGGGTGGGGCGTATTGTCTGTCTATAAACCTTCAAGAGTTAATCCACAACTCGAGTTTCGAATCCCAACTCTATTATCAAGTAATCCTTGAATGTTGTATTCTTTATCTTAGACCAATAATTCGGTCAGACTGACATGAACACGGTGTCTTGCAGATATGCTTGTTGTGCAAGGGGTGAACTTCCAGGGGATTAATAATAATAATAATAATAATAATAATAATAAATTTATTTCAGACCATAAGTCCATAAACAAACACACATTATAATTTTATACACAAAATACATACATACATGAAAACACATACTACACAAAAAATACACTAGAACAACTTATTTTACATAACAGAATGACGCACGATGACTGGTCATCCATTGCCACATCATTGGACTGTCCATCCTGTCGGCTACTATAGCCACCAAGCTGTTGGAGCTGTCATTGGATTGGGTGACCACATATATTTAATATTCAGTCCAAGGACTGATAGGGACCATGTCTCCTTGGAAGCATGATGTTGACGCAATGCCGCTGGAACTGGCCGCCCCGTAGCTAGACAAGGACGGTCGCTCGGTTACCGCAGTGAAGGCCGCTTCGTCTCGGATATCAGTTCGAGAGAACTGCTAGGGACCATATCTCCTAAAGAGCATGTGTAGACTCAATGCCGCTGAACAGCCGCTTGTGTCACTATGGAAGTTTCGCTCTAAGTGCTTCGAGTGTAGATGTGAGGTGTCGTGTGAGTAATGACTGACCCATTTACCTGTTACGCCAGCGTAAGGGTACCTACTCACAACTTTATATAATAATATACTTTGCACCCCATTATCATTTATTAGCTTTCTAAACCCACATCCAATGTATTTTCATGACTATTAATCCCTAAAGTTTTATTCACGATTTCTTTCAATCTTTCTTGCCTTATCAATGGGACAAGGCAGATTAGCTTACGGGAGGTCATTCATTACTATCGGTGGGAGAGTGTCCAGTCGGGAGACGAGCTCTACAAGGTAGTGCGGGGTGGAGCACTACCTTTTCCCCATAGGGGAAACCGACCTAAACACTAATATTAACATAATTAGGAAAAACGAAATTTTTATCAGCCTGGGGTTCGTTACGGATCATCACAGTATGAACAACAAATAACCTTCTTGTCAAAGTTGAATTTGTTTTCATACAAAATTAAGACTTATTACAGCTGGCGAAGGTTGTTATTATTTTACATTATTTTCGCATAATTGTGATAGCTGCGTGAGCACTTCCACTTGTTTTTAGGGTACTGTACCTCAAAAGGAAAAAACGGAACCCTTATCACTCACTCACTCGTGTGTCTGTCTGTCTGTCTGTTCGTCTGTCACAGCCAATTTGCTCCGAATCTAATGGACCGATTAAGTTGAAATTTGGTACACGTATGTATTTTATACGTCTAACGTAAATAAATGAATTTTGAATATGGGGGTCAATTTTGGGGGTAAATAAGAAAAAAAAAAGTTTTGCTAACTGTACCGTGTGACATATCAAATGAAAGAGTTATTTAAGAAAATAGACAAAAAATGACCCCATTCCCCATGAAATAGTTCAATACATTACAGGAAAACCTACAAGTAGTCTATGGTCTTAAAACAACATGGTACGAGTAAATCTCTCAATATTGTGCGTACTAATTTACATTTGCAGTTGGAATGTATGGGAGAACATGTTTTTCAATTATAATGTAAAGTTTGTTCTTGGGATTCATCCCAACTACGGAACCCTTCATTGTGCGTAGTCCGACACGCACTTGGCCGGTTTTTTTTGTACTGCTATGCCATAGCCTATGCACAACTATTTTAAACAAAACTTGAAATGTAAATAAACAACTGAAGCTGAAAGCCGAAGAAGCTAGCTGATAGTAATAAAATCCATGTAAAAACTGAAAAAATAATTGTCACAAGCAATTAAATCCCTAATCAAAGTGCAAAGCGTTTAACTTAAGAACTAAGTTCGCATAAACTTATATAGGTCTTGCAGGTAAAATGGTGAACAGTAATTAAGAGAGAAACCGAGCTGGGCATACAGGTGGCTTCCTTATTAAAGTTGGTCCGGCAACCGGCGTAATTTATGTAACTATGAACTTACCCGTGTTATGGACATAATACTGCTTGTTGTTGTTTTGTATTAAGTTCTCTATGTGAGGAGTACGTGGAGTTTCTTTGGTGGGTGGGAGTGTATGTGTGGTTGCTTGGACAATAACCTAAGGTCTAACCATCTTATCACAAAACGAGTTCTATCTTTAGTCCAAGCCCAAACCGTTGAACTCGTTATTGTATTATGAACTTTATGCAGAACACGGTAAAGTTCTAAATACAAAATTGACAACTTAGACTCGGGTTTGACTTCAGTTTTTGTAATTAGAACATTAACTTTGTAGGAATAGTGTTCGAAATTATAAAATAGCTGATGTTTTAAACCTGAGTCTAAAGATAAACTTTGTTTTGTAATAAAACCGTAAGAGTTTATCCGCTAAGAGGCCGTATACGATATTTTGTCGATTTCGCTGGTTTACCTGATTTTACAGTTAAAATACTGTTTTCCTATAAGTTTTAATGCATAACATGAAAGATCATTTCAAATATGAGCTAATAAATGGGCGGCTTTTTATTTTGCGTCGAGTATTATAATGCGATTTTTAAAATATTTTTTGTTGCCAATTTTTTTTTTTTTATATTTTCATTTTTTTTTCAGGAAATGTATTGATTTTGAACTGAAGTTCTGTTGTTATAATTTGATTAACTTTAACGTTCTATGTAGCCGAAATCAAAACCAATTATTTGCCCATTTTCTCTAAAATTTGACTGAGTTTTATATTTTTTTACTTAAAAAATTTATATAAAAGTGCTAAAAAGTGATGCATTCATTGTATAGACGACTTTCACAAAAATACATTGTAATTTTTTTTTACCCTTTAGATGTCAAAACGATTCGTAAATATGTGATATTCTAAACCTCTTACAGCAAAAATTCACAAAATAGTCACCGGCTTTAGGTCGATTAGTCAAAATTAAATAATAAAAATAAAAAAGTAGATCATTCATTAGATCATAATTGATATGATCTTTCATGTTATGTATTCAAACTTACAGAAATACAGTATTTTAACTGTAAATTAACGTCTGTAAAATCACGTAAAACAGCGAAATCGGAAAAATTTCATAACGGCCTCTTAAGGGGGAAGCGTCAGGGTAGCCCACTAAATTCAAATTTTCTTACGTTTTTTTGCAATTTGCAAATCAGTATTAGGTTGTATATGTCAAAATATGATTTGCGACCGTAACAAGTATATACCTATTTACAGAAATGAAGTCATCAATACAACTCTTTAAGACGAGGTAATCCTATTGAATGACTATTTAATGAATTCTTGTCATTGGAGGATTATACCCGAGACTGATTAAGTGTAATAACAACATTGTGACCGCTGTATTTCGCACCATTTACATGACCACTAATTATTTCATTTTAGTATGACTGTATTAATTTAAACCTAAATTAAACCAACCTGACATTTATAACCAAACTATAATATATCTGAATGTGTAATAATAATTTAATTTAATATCTATTTCATATTTAATTTAATTTTTTAAGACTATGGGTGTATGTGTAAAAACTTGCCTGAAATAAATGAATTTATTTATTTACTTATTTATTTATTCCAACTTAAGAGGCCCCCTGAGCATGCGTTGTTCATACAAACGTAATACGAAAATAATTTGTAAGTCAAGCACATTCTTAAGGTGGTGTGTATTTATTCCGATTGGATTACAGAATATCTAGGTTCCCAAATATGTATTAAATAAGAATTGTGATTATATTACACGAAATATGAGAGAAATTATTTTCCTATAGAAATTTGAAATTCGGCATATCTCGCCTTTAAATCAGAGCCTTTTCAAAAAGATAAATTATTACACACTACCTTAAGAGTATTTGTTTGTGTTTGATTTACAAATTATCTTTGTATTTCGTTTATATAAACTACACATGCTCCGGGGGCGTCTTAAGGAGTTACTACTCATAGGAGTTATTACTGTTTTTAATGATTATTCCTATGACATGCAGTTTGGGTGCATCGTCACCATTTGATCTTTCACAGTCGTTACGGGTCGTCAGAAGCCCGAAAGTCTGACAACCAGTCTTACCAAGGAGTATCATATTACTCAGGTACTGGGTTGTGGAGGTCAGAAAGGTAGTCGCTCCTTGTGAAATACTAGTATTCAGCTGCATCTGGTTAGACTGGAAACCGACCCCAACATAGTTGCTAAAAAGCTAGGCAGATTGATTGATTGTCACTATTTGAATGGACATGACTATACTTCTGATTTTTAATATACGTCTAGCCATTATAAATCCAAGCTAATATAAATCTAAGCTAATAAAGTTACTGTCTCCATCAGTGGTAGTCCTAGACCAATACCAACCAGACCAATAGTAGTGGTGGTCCTGGTAAACTCATCTGAAATATGGATTCGAACTTAAATGGGAAGGTAATGCGTACTAATCTACAAGACGTAGACTATCCAATTTTTCCCACTTACCTAGTTAACTACTTATAAGTACGTAATCACATCGTTTATATACCTACAAGTAGTTTTGCCGCAAACTAGGCTGTATGTACGAGCTAACTTACATAATGTAGATATGTGTACAGTTACTGCGGTACTTCGGCTGATATGGAACAACTTGACTGTATTACTTGATATGCATACTAAGTGTTATGGCGCCCTGGTATCACACCGCAGGAAGCTATAGTTCAAAGATTTTTTTTTTTACTTTTACGTGGCAGTTAGTGCAAGATGAAAAGGGAACAGCTTTCTTCTAAATTAATTCAGTGAAGCAAGCCACTCAGTTTAGGAAAATCAATAAGATAAGTGTGTGCTCGAGGTGTTACATAAATTAACTTTAACGGGGGTTATCCGAATTGGTCGCTCTGCATTTAGGGGGCGCCTCCCCTTAATGCAGAGTGACATGTATGATGTAGCGTCAAAGGCTTACAGGCCCGGAAAACCTCGCCTTAACCCGTCGCATGTCGTAATTACAGAAAAAATTAAAAAGCCCCTGGTGCCAAATTCTGTTGTACAGACGCCAGCAGGTCAAGCTACCCGAAACTGTCAAATTTTCCCAATCAACCTTGAACCTAATGCTTTAGCGATAAAGTTGAAAATCTATTAAAGAAATTTGACAGATTGTAGTAGCTTGATGTGCTGGCGTCTGTACACAAACTAAACTTAATTTAGGCTGTTGCTATTTTCTCCCTAATAAAACAAGAGAGAGAGACGGACGTAAATTGCTGTCAAATTTATTTGAACTAATATTTTCATACAAATTTAGAGGACACGCAAAAAAATCGACTAAAAACATGGTGAAGCGCAAGGCGTAAACTATGTAGTTTGATATCTCTAACTTAGTTCATTAGCTATAGCCGTCCTTTTCTCGCACTGCATGATAGTAAAATATAGTGATTCTCTAATTTTAGTTTAGTAAGTAAAAAGAGAATCGGCACCAATGTGTCTGAACCTATGGGGTTCATACGACATGCAATATTTCGTTTTTGAGTAATAGATATTAATTATAGCATAATTGTAGCTCGATTATGCTGTAATTAATATGGATGACTATTTTTTTATTATTAATAGAGTTTGAAACTAGTCTTGTCGATCGTCAGAATTTCATATTTAACTACAGTTTTAGGAGAATCTTAAGTGGCCCCCGAAGCATGCGTAGTTCATACAAACGATATACCTAAATAATTTGTAAGAATTTTTACTATGGCACCAAACCTGAAATCGCGAAAAAAAATGAGCTGTTCAGTACATTTTGAAGAATTATGCCTAAGAAACATAAATGTACTGACCAGCTGATTTTTTTTTCGCGATTTTAGGTTTGGTCCCATAGTAAAAGTTGTTCATAATGATGAGTATTACCCCTTAAGAGGTTATTGGTGTTTTACTAATAACCCTGTATATATATAAATATATATATATCTTATTATACGTATATATATTTTGAAAGGATTTGACGACGAGATATGAGGAATTAAAAATTTCTATAGAAAACTTATTTTTCTCATATTTCATGTTTCAATCAGTGTTCTTATTTAATATCTATAGGTGAAAGCTAAAGGACCTTAAGTCCATTTTTATTTTTACTACCTTAAAAAACAATATTTGTCAAAAAAATATCACATTATAATAGCTTAATAAACCTTCATAATCATAATTTTTTTTCTACAACGATACACTATTTACTTTTTATACACGGTCGATTTTAATATCTAATTTCGGGTACCTATAGACATCTTTAATGAGTTCTACTGAAAAATTTATAAAATGTAACTTAAAGTCCTTTAGCTTTCACCTACAGAATACAGGGTGTCCCTGGAAGTATGGATCAAATCGAATAGGGGCGTGGGCAAGGTCATTTTCAAACTTTTAACATTGAGAACATTTACAGCAAAGGCTTCGTTCTGGCAAAAATTTTACTCAATTTTCGAGCGATTTTCATGGGAAAAAGTTACACTACCGAAAGTTGACCACGTATTACAAAAACTGTTCCAAGTCATATAAATTCCTTGGAGGTATTAATCACTGGACTATTCTTAATAGTTTAAAAGTTAGAGAATTTTATTAACAAGGAGGTCGTATTTTTAAAATTTTCTAACTACGTGGCTAAAATTAAATAAAACAATGAAAAATTCTTTCCTCTTACTCTCAAACACAACTGGCATCGCCGAATGAAATTTGGTATTATTCGTCTAAATGCACGGGGATTATTTTTTATGTATAAGGTTGCAGATGTGATTTTCTGACGGAGTTGTTCCTCGGTTCCGCTCTCTGTCTCGTACACCATCTCTTTGTAATAACCCCATAGAAAGAAATCTATGGGGTTCTGGTCAGGGGAACGTGCTGGCCATCGAATGTGCCCCCCTCTTCCGATCCAACGACTAGGGAAAGTTAAGTCTAGATGGTATCTTACGACTCTTGCGTAATGTGGGGAGCGCCGTCTTGCTGCAACCACTTGTCTCGACGGGTTTCAAGTGATACTTCCCCAAGTAAACCATTTAGGTCATTCTGTAGAAATCTCAAGTATGAGGGGCCATCGAGTCTAGCAGGTAACTCATGAGGACCTATTAGCTGTCCTTCTACTATTCCAGCCCACGTGTTTACTCCGAACTGATGCTAGAAATGGTCACTTCATACAATGTGTGGGTTAATGCGCGCATAAAAATGCAGATTACGCATGTTAAATATCCCCACCCTTCGAAAACTTGTTTCATCGCTCCATAAAATTTTCTTTAAAAATTAAGAATCTTCACTGGCTTGCACACGTTGAATGTGAAAGGGATGAATTATGTGTCGTCTCATAGTACGATGTACCACAGATCTCGGAATCCCTGACATTCTTGACATGCGACGAATACTTATCATTGGATTCTCACGTAGCATCTGAAGCACCACATCTTTGACTCCAAGGTCTGGAACGCTACGTCGACCTTCCCTAGCTCCTGGATTTTTACCATCTGCGTAAGCGGAGTGTAAACATTGGAATATTCGGTAATCCGGATAGCGGTCCCGATTAGGATATCGCTCTCGATACACTCTTGCAGCTTGGCGTGCATTTCCATCACAAAATCCGTAAATGAAATGCATATCTGCATATTCATGGCTGTTGTACGTAGCCATACTCAAGTCAAACAGTGTCCAAATCACAGGCAAAAACAAATTCCAAGTTACACAGTCCAAATAACGTTAAAGAATAATTATTGATGAACACCGAATTAAGTACGTGCGCAGTCACAAGCTGGTAGCGAGTTACTAAAACATCTACCTGAGTGCGAACGTGCGCCGGCGCTGGTTCTTTTGTTTCCCTTCCCCCGCACATTCCTAGCACCTCGTTGGAATGCAATGCCCCTCGCACTTCCTCTTTCACCTCGCCGCGCTCGCCCCGTCGCCATAAATATTGTACCAAAGCGCCGATATGACGTCATTGACAGCAGGTGCACGGTTTTTTCCGGATTGTAGCTAGGGCATGATGACATGACTTACGAGATAACAAAAACTTTACCGAAATTATTTTTATTTTTTATTTAAACCTAAAAACCATATCAAACAATAGTGTTCAGATAGGTAACAAATGCCTAGGGACTGAAACTGAAAACTCTCAAAAGTAGTTCACTGGTTCAATGTTAATAATTTACTCCTTAATGAAAAAAAAACCAAATGCATTAAGTTTACGCTACCTCACGTTAGGCAGGTGAAAACTAACGTGTTGATTATTGATAAAGGGCGAAGAATTGAATCCTGAAGATAGCACAGTATTCTTGGGCTTAACTTTGGATGCTAAGCTTCAGTGGGGCCCACATATAGATAAATTGTCAAAACAGCTAAGCTCCGCAGCATACGCTGTTAGGAAAATTCGTAATTTAACTAACATAGAGACAGCCCGTTTAGTGTACTTTAGCTATTTTCATAGTGTAATGTCGTACGGTATTCTGTTGTGGGGAAATGCAGCCGACATTAAGACTATCTTTGTTTTGCAGAAAAGAGCTGTTCGATGCATTTCTAAATTAAGTCCGAGACAATCTCTCAGAGAGAAATTTAAGGAGATTAATATAATGACTTTGCCTTCTCAGTACATTTTTGAAAATCTTTTATATGCCCATAAAAACATTAAATTGTTTAAAAAATACAGTGATATCCACAATATAAATACTAGGAACAAACACACATTTGTTGCACCTCCAACAAGGCTCAAGAAAATAGGTCGCTCATTCAGGTGTCAATGTATACGCTTTTATAATAAACTTCCAAGCCACGTTCAAGATCTGAGCCTTAATAAATTCAAATCATTCATTAAACGCAAGTTGTGTCAGAAAGCTTATTATACCGTTAAATTGAGGACAAAAAGGCTTGGGATTGAACTGCTCCAAATTTTATTTTATTCTTTCATTTTTGCATACTGAATGTTGACATGACTATTTACTTTGTACAGTATTATATTATTTTAATTTATTGTGAATGTGAAGACTATGTAGGTCATTGCTTTTTTTGTTTGTTTTATTTTTTCTCTTAGTTATTTTTAATCATCGTCTGGCAGTTTGAGTAATTTTTCGGCCTACCCCAATGTCCTTTCTTTGGTATTGTTCGTCGAATCGTTGAATTCCTTAAGTTCTGAGTTGAGCTGCACGATTACTGACAAATGCGTGCACTGACTGGACAGGTCCTCTCAATCTGTGTGGTTCTTTCCTCAAAAGACCATTTCAGACACCAATCTACATGGTCTTCACATGAAGTGACCAAGATTATGTCTGGACTTTATAAGAGACTGTGACCTCTGAGTTTGTTTCGGCCTTTCTTCTCAGAGTAGTCAGATAGGAAACGCCGACTTCATCTAGTTAAAAAAAAAAAACATGATTGACTTGTAAAAGTGTTTGTACAAACCTACTTACAGAAATAAAAATCATTTATCATTTATCAATAAAATCGTTAGTTAAGCTGAAAAAAATGAAAATTTGAAACATAGAAAATTGTAAAAATACGACCTCCTTGTTAATAAAAGTCTCTAACTTTTAAGCTATTAAGAATATTCCAGTGAATACCTCCAAAGAATCTCTATGACTTGAACCAGTTTTTGTAATACGTAGTCAACTTTCGCTAGTGTAACTTTTTCCCATAAAAATCGCTCGAAAATTGAGTAAAACTTCTGCCAGACCGAAGACTTTGCAGTAACTGTTTTTATTACTCGTATTGAACACATGTTTTCTAGATGCAAAAGAAAAACCCAAAAGAAAGGCCCACTTTTCTACAACGTTTAAAAAAAAAGTAATTGATAGATTTGCTAGTTTTTTTTTATGATTTTTTTCATTGAGCATTATGCGAAGTGATTGAAAAAAACAAAAATTGGACTTTTGAACCGTAAAAAATTGCACCAACATTCTCAGGGTTAAAAAGTTTGGAAACGACCTTGCCTACACTCCTATTCGATTTCATCTATACTTCCAGGGACACCCTGTATATTTGAGAACCTAGATATTCTGTAATCCAATCGGAATAAACACACACTAACTTGAGAATATGTTAGATTTACTTGAAATTATTTTGGTATTTCGTTTATATGAACTACGCATGTACATAAACATAACATCACGCCTTGTTTTTCCAAAGGGTTGGGCAGAGGTGTAACTATAGTACACCCATATTTCGCCAGTTATGTTTAAGTCCCATGTAATAGGGTGCGAGGCTATTGCCATCAACAGAGCACAAATCTAGACTCCGGTCTGCTACTTAGAAAGTCCAGATAGAAAAACCCAATATCTCTATGCCCGACCTAGGAATCGAACCCAGAACCTTATGCGCAGCAGTAACGCTTGCGACCACTAGATCAACGAGGCAGGCTAGATTACTCTATCTTGTTATCATGAGCCAGGCACAAATTCTTCTTCTAATAAAATACAAAATACGGTGTGACAAGCCAATTAGTAACTAGGTAAGCTCGTTTAGTCTTATTTTCCACGAAAAATAGAATAATGTTGGACCCAAATCAAAAGATTTGCTCAACAATAAATTGTGTATATTGTACACCAAAATAATTATAAGTTGACCTTGACATTAAAAATATTATTTCCTTAAAAGTCACATTTTTCGTCAACTGTGTTGCGCATCACAACGACGTATAATATTAACAGAATACCTGAAACTTACTTCCCGACTCCAAAATAGTGATAAATGATTTTCACTCGTCAATCATATTTTTATAATTAGATGAGGTCGGCGTTTCCTATCTGATTACGCAGAAACAAACTCAGAGGTCACAGTCTTTTTTAAATTCCAGATATAATCTTGGTCAGATCATGTGAAGACCATGTAGATTGGTGCGTAAAGTGGTCTTTTAAGGAAAATACCACACAGATTGAGTGGACCTATCAAGTTGGTGCACGCATTTGACAGTAATAAATAACTAATAAATATTAAAACTCGAATCATTAAACCGGTCTAAACGCAGCACCGCCATGACCATTCTATTCGCTATGCCAATGAATAATTCGTTCGAAGTTCCACCGTACAACTTTATACAAATGGCGGGGTGGGTGCCGTATTACAAACGGAACAAGTTATAAGTGACAGTATTAATTGAGGGAGTCACTCCAGGAAACTAATTTTCCGCTTTTAATGTTGGGAGAAAACAGGGAAGAATGGGGGTTTAGAAAAACAAATGGGGAAAGGCACGGAGTGGTGATGGTGGTCATAATGTTCCCGGCACCGTCCGAAACAATGGCGAATTCGGAAGTGTGTGTGCGTGTGCGTGTTGTGTTATATGCTGACGCTACTCGTCTTCACGCACTAATTCACAGCATGTTTGTATACTTGGTTACCACAGGTAAAGCGCGTGTCGCTTCGTAAGATAAAAATTCTGTACTACAGGTAGACTATAGGTATTGGAGGATCAGTCATTCAGTCAGTGACAAACTATCGTCACTAGTGAAAACTTAAAATAGATGGCACATTATTCTTTGTGGCCTTTCCATTCTGCAGTCCCCCATTTTAACACAAGTGGAAGTTATTTTAGTATTTTTTTGAGGAATATGGCTTCTTATATATACGGCTTGGTGTAATTTCCGAGATTCCATCAAAGAATGAGCCCATACCTGAATCTCCCCAAACCAGCATGTAGATTTCATAACACAGCATCTCTTTGTCTGTTCATAACAACAAAACTACCCACTCTGTCAAACGTAGGAATTTCCCCTTTGACCTAATCCACATTGATAGTCCAATTCAGACAACAAAGGCAGCCAAAAAACACAAAAGTGCAAGCGACAAAATCGCCACTCGCTTATGTCCACAACTTGTTCATTTTGACAAAATTTACTGCGTTTTGCGCGATTGTTGCAATCCAACATTTTGGGCTATTCCCCTGCACCCATTCGTGGTTCGTTAACTTTGTTATACGAGTATTCGGTGCTTAGTTCATGATGCTGCTGGAGCGGTCAGTGTGGTACAAAAAGTAGCTAGAAAAGGTTAGATTTGTGTGGCGTTACGGTTTTTGCCGCACCTGGTTTACAGTTTGCGGTTCTGCGCTTTGTTCTCCTGGTTGAAATGGGAATGTTCTAAGTGTTAACGATATACATACTTAGAACGGGAGTACATTTTTTCCGTTTTTAAGAGGCTTTATTTTATTTGTCAAAATAGAATTTGTTTAGACTTAATAAAAAAACCAGCCAAGAACGTTGCAAATGAAAAAAACATGTTCTCCCAACTGTGTAAGTTGGTACTCTGTGATAGTTTTCCTTTTAATTTCATTATATCATACTACTGCCGTGAATTTTTTCACATATTCAAAAGCAACCATTTAGGTGGCAGTGGGGGGGGGGGGGGGGGGGGTTGACGACTCTAACAAAAATTAGCAATAAAACTTAAGCCTACGCAAACGGATCCCTGAATCGAAAAATGGTTTTCACAGATCCGTAATATTTTTGAATGACCTATCCAACGATACCCCACACCATGGGATAAACGAGAAAAAAATGTCTCGACTTTACGTGTTCAGGAGGTACTCCAAATATGGTATATCCATGCCAAATTCTAGCTTCCTAGTAATAAGAGTCTCAGAGTTAAGCTGCGGACGGACGGACAGACAGACATGGCGAAACTATAAGGGTTCCTTGTTGACTACGGAACCCTAAAAAGCAGCGTGTATATCATAGCGAACTATTTTCAACGATGCGCGATGGAAATAATAAAAGCTACTTTTATAATTAAGTTGTAATTGCATGTCCTAGTCGGGGTCGACGAAAGAACGCTGAATATGTTAGAGACAGGTGGGAAATAGGATGTAAAAGGTCTTTTTATTATACTAGCTTTTGCCAGCGACTACACCTATGTGGATGCCAGAAATTAACCCAACGAAACGTATTAATCCAGGTTCAAAAAACCACCGACTTCCGAAATTAAAGTTATTTCATAATTTTGAGCTAATTTCTTTTTGAGTTCTATTTTTTTTTTTAATTATTTTTTATTTGCAAAAATCTTTAATGTACACGGAAGTTTTACGATTTTATTATATTAGGTTGGGGAAAAAGTCTTTTCGCATTATAGTATGTATGAACTTGTAATAAAATCTCTTTGGCTATACTATTTGTATCTGGCTGGTTTTGGTATCATTGAAAGTTTATATTTTAAAGAACATAATTCCAAATTTAAATTAGGAAAATGTGGGTTTTTAATTTGTTTTTCGAACCGTCAAGATGAGTGAATCTAATGAAGAAATTCCATACATTTTAAAATTTTACTACAAAAAAGGTAAAAATTTGCGATGTTTATGGACCTAGTGTAGTGTCTGTGAGAGTAGCACAAATTTGGTTTAAGCGTTTTCAATCCGGAAATTTTGATGTCAAAGATGCACGTCGCTCTGGTCGCCCTATTACGGATAAAATGGATGCCATTTTTGAAAAAGTGGAGCAAGATCGGCATGTCAGTAGTTACGACGTAGCTGAAGAACTGGAAATTGACCACAAAACAGTTTTGGCGCATTTGAAAAAAACTGGGTACACAAAAAAGCTCGACATTTGGGTACCTCACGAGCTCACTGAAAGAAACCTAATGAACCGTGTACTCATTTGATATTCTTTATTACGACGTAATGAAACCGAACCATTTTTGAAGAAGCTGATAACTGGTGATGAAAAGTGAATCACTTATGACAAGAACGTGCGAAAAAGGTCGTGGTCAAAGGCCGGTCAGGCTTCACAGACTGTGGCGAAACCCGGGTTAACTCGCAACAAGGTGATGCTGTGTGTGTGGTTGGATTGGAAGGGCATTATTCATTATGAGCTGTTACCACCAGGCAGGACCATCGATTCTGAACTCTACTGCGAACAACTGATGAGATTAAAGCAAGAAGTTGAGAGAAAGCGGCCGAAATTAATCAACAGAAGGGGTGTGGTTTTTCATCATGATAACGCTAGACCTCACACATCTTTAGCCACTCTGCAAAAATTAAGAGAGTTTGGCTGGGAGGTGTTAATGCATCCGCCGTATAGTCCTGACCTTGCACGTTCAGATTTCCACCTGTTTCGGTTTCTTCAGAATTCTTTAGGCAGTTTCAGGTTAACATCACGAGAGGACTGCCAAAACCACTTGTCGCGGTATTTTGACCAGAAGTCCCAAAATTTCTATAGCAATTGGATCACGTCCCTACCTACAAGATGGAAAAAAGTTATCGAACAAAATGGTACCTACATACTTTAGTTAAATGTAAATAAACTATATTAAAAAATGTTTTGAATTTTCTTAAAAAATGCGAAGAAACTTTTTCCCCAACCTATTATATACGATAGATTACCGAACAAAAAAGGTGCCAAGTCAAATTCAAAGGCGTTTGAACCCTAAGAAGTTTACCTTAATACTTTATCTAAATTATTTGGTTGTATACGAAAGTAGAAGAAGAACTATGCTGACTCATAGATGCTACTTTGATTTTCACTTTTTGTTCTAAGGTAAACATCACGAAACTCGAGGTCAATCTTGAACTTTTTCAAACAAGTCTCTTTTATTTTGAGAAACAACTTGCGGGTATCGACGTAGAGGTAATAAATCCTATGAACACTACACCACATTTTTGGCAACCACTAAGGGCGTTCCACCGCCACCATCAACAGGACCTCACCGAGAATGAGACGACGGCGCCAAAGTAGCGGTACATACATTACTGTACAACCATTTGTATTCGCATATTGGTATATTAAGTAATTGTAGTTAAAAATGTAAGAAAAAAATTTTCTTTTCTTTTTAGGGTTCCAAACCTCAAAAGGAAAAAACGGAACCCTTATAGGATCCGTCTGTCAGAGACAATTTGCTCCAAACCTAATGGCCCGATTAAGTTGAAATTTGGTACACATATGTATTTCTGTGACCCAAACACGGAAGTGTAATGTAAATAAATAAACTTTGAATATGGGGGACCACTTTGGGGGGCAAATAAGAAAATAAAAATAAAAAGTTTTCAAAATGTACCATGTGACATATCAAATGAAAGGGCTTACTGTGAGAGTCTCAAATGTACTTTTTTAATAATTTTAAAATAAACCATTTGAAAGTTATTTAAGAAAAATAGACGAAAACTGACCATTCTCCTCCTTATCTCCGAAAGTACTAAGCCTAAACTTTTTAAAAAAGTATATAAAATAGTTCAATACCTACAATAGATTACAGGAAAACCTATAAGAAATCGATGGTCTTAAAACAACATGGTAAATCTCTCAATATTGTGCGTACAAACTTACATTTGTCCATAGTTAAACAAAAAAGATCCAACCCACGTTAGGTGTAATGTGGGTTGGATTCTTTTCGTTTAACTATGGACATTTGTAGTTGGAATGTATGGGAGAACATGTTTTTCAACTACAATGTTAAGTTTGTTCTTGGGATACATTTACCAACTACGGAACCCTTCATTGTGCGTGTTCCGACACGCTCTTGACCGTTTTTTAAATGTGAATTAGAATACCTACTACAATTTAAGTTGTTAAGATGTAATAAAGTTTAGAAGAGACCGATGATTGGGTATATGTGAGCAGATGATGAGTGCATGCTTGAGGACAGTCATGAATGTCAGAATAGCCGAATATGGCAATGAAAAGTACCTAGTTAAATTTACAACGATCCCTATATATATAAATATATATATTTATTTAAGATGGGTTTGCTTAAACTCTCTCTTTGCTTTGGCGTAAACAAGAAATCACCATCAATTAATTTCCCTAGCTGTACTCAAATCACCAGCGCAGCTTAAAGCAGCTTTATTAAACAGAGATCTTTTAGTCTCATCGATGTACTAATCCTGGAGAAGTTCCGGTAATTAACGTTCTTCTCGTCTAACGAACGATGTTCAGTTAAATTCTCCTTTTTTCACATTTATATCCTCTTAGAAACGCTCAAAGGATTTAATTATTACTGTTCGGTTTTATTTTTCCGTTTGCTGGAAGGTTTAAAATTAAGTGGAAGGTAGATGGGTACTTTTGTGTTAAGTTAGCCTTTGTTTCTTACGATCAATCGGCACCCTAATTACGTAACACACTACCAAACACAATCTGAATGATTTTGAAGGATATTGCTAATCCATTGATTCACATGTTTGAAAATTTTGTCAGCTCAATAATGCAATGAATTTTTTTGAACCGACAAAATGAGACTGATTCCTACTGTGTGTTCCGCAATTGCCCAGCAGTACCATTATTACCATTTAAGGCGTATTTTCTTTAAATAGTTTTTTAAGAAGTTTTCCAGGAAGTTCAGCTACTTAGTTTTTGAGCAAATGTCGCTTTATAATATTTATATTTTGTACTGTGCACGTCCTATATTTATGTTACCTTCTCCGGATTGTATTTTGTCCAAAAGAAATAGTCACAATCTGTTATGACCAAAGTTTTTTTAAGCTTATTTATTTCAAAAGAGACATTCAATCTCCTTAATAAGTTTGACCTAAAATAATGTTATTCTATTATCATTACATTCGCAAAAGCCGAAATACGTGTCCCCGAAAATAACGAAAAAACATTCATGAATTTTCAGTCTCATCCATAATTGAATTTCGCTCCTAAAAGCCTTCTTATTTGAACTTTTAAGTCGAAAACCTGTACACAAACATAAGCGCTGTTGGTGTGGCGGATATCAGGAATTTGTACATCATATCCGGTGTGTACCGGCAGCTTCCGGCGGTGTGTGCTCTACATCCGGCGTAAAGCGCTAAGGCGCCACGAGAATGACGTAGGCAAAGGTTGGATTTATTTTGGTACCTCATTTTCGCGGTTGTTGTAAATTATTTTGGTGGCTTATGATGTTGTATTTTGCTTTGCGCAACTTTTCGTGAGATCTTATTTATGCATCTTCTTCAATTCGTTGTAATAATGACGGAGGACTTTTCTGTAATACATGGTAGATTTTTGAGACAGGGCAGTAAGAGCCGGTAGGTACCTTAACCGTTGTAGCTATTAGAAAACGTTCTTTGGACACTGTCTCTTTTTTTTTTGGATGGGAAACCATTATATAACTTCTCCCGCTCTGAGCGGAGCGGGAGAGCGTGTCAGACTTTTACTGACTAAAACCCACCCGTGTTCCTTCAGTTGCCTGTGCCAGTGCCACGGTTACTCTTTCAAACAACCCGCAATCCTGGCGGGCATCTGGCTTAGCGGGCCCCATCAGTTAGTGCTAACATCTCTTTGAGGTGCGCGTGGAACACAACGCGCCGTCGACCCGGGCCTGATCCTTGCCGGATGGCGAACTATCCATTGCTCGCCATCCGCAAGCTCGCGCCTAGGGTGGCCGGGAATCGGCTCTCAATTCCCGACGCCCAGGGCATCTCCTGTTGCGAATAGGGGCGTGACGCATTCCGCCTCCTCCTTTGCGAGCATTACTGTTTCGCAGAAGGAGGTGACGGCTTCCCGTGCACTCTCACTCCGTGCCATGGCCAGGACCAGAGAAGACGCGAGAGATCGCCGCCGCCGGTGGCCTCCGCGAGGTCGCGGCGGTGGAGCACCGCCCAAGCCTGACAGACCTCCACCGCATGCTCCATTGTGTCCTCCGGGCAATACACAGAACGGTAACACCTGGGATTTTCCTCCCGCCTAGGACACTATCCCTAACTTTTAATATAATAATTGCTCATGGCATTCACAGATTTTTGGAAAATTGGTACAATATGAAAGAAAATAAGAAAAGTGTCAAAACTCAGGTTTAATTTTTATGATGTCAATCGATACAGTTACGTGCATGGATTAAAGGTCTCTTCCTTCACATTTTTTTTTTGACAATGTATATACATACATTGTCAAAGAAAATGTGAAGGAAGAGTACTATTTCGTATGAAAAGGAAAATATGTATTTTTATTTATTTATTTATTTAACCATTTATGTACACACAAATAAACAGACAAGAATAAAGGAACAGAAAATTACGTACAAAGGTGATGCTTATTTCTAAAGAAATCTCTTCCAGCATACCTGCGATAGGACAGGGGATAAAAAGAGATGTAGACACCGTGTGTAAGAATAAGAGAGAAAATAAAAATACATAAAATCTAAAAAACAATTCACTAAGCTAACAAAACATATAACAAATACTTAAATACATACATACTTCTAGAATAAATATCACTAAAATAACTATGACGATGAATAACTCTTCTTTTAAATACTGCAACAGTTTGGCAGTCCCTAATGTCAGGTGGTAGTGGTAGCGTAGTTTGCCAAACGTTTTTTAGTTGAGAACATTGCACTTGAATCGACGAAATATCAAAATAGGATTGCGATGTCTTTGCCCGGATATGTAATCCAACCAAAAATGAATGAAAAAACAATGAACGGAAATTGTATACCCATCTCTTTTCCACTACATTACTTTACATAATACTTTCTTGTCTTTGAATTTTAATACATGACATTTCATTTTAATCGTATTATGTGGTTTCCATGGAGAATTGGTTAATCGATTGACAAAAACGTCAGTTATAGAAAAATATGTTTTAAGTTTTTTTATAATTTGTATTTATTATTACATGAGTTCATGCATAAATATTGCCTACTGACATAGTACCGAATTTTCACTTACCTACTATAACATCGAACAATGTAAAATATAAAATAAGGTACAGACGCCAGCAGGTCAAGCTACCCGAAACTGTCAAACGTTCCCAATCAACCTTGAACCTAATGCTTTAGCGATAAAGTTGAAAATCTATTAAAGAAATTTGACAGATTGTAGTAGCTTGATGTGCTGTCGTCTGTACCTCTACCTCATAACGTCAATTTATTTTGACATTACTAACACTAACCCAGAGTTAGCAAGTTAACTCTCCCATATCCGGGTTAAATATTTAGCAGTAACTCTTGCCACCAAGATGAATTATTTGATTAACTCTGAATTAGCTGTTAACTGCGAGTTATTTTGGATAACCCATGAACGCGCAGGGCCTAAATAAAAAAATTAATACTGGGTTAAATCTTAAAACAAGTACATTAAGTACCTGTACAATAGGTAGATACTGAAAAAAAACTACAAGACACGCTTGATCCCATTTATTAGATTACTAAGTCCAAAAACTTTGATTCTTAATTCTCCTCGGGCGCAAATTGTGTTAACGTCGCGAGATCACAAGCTTTATCCGGATTTCATTTAGATAATTGAATGAGAATCTATTCTGACTGAGAAAAGGTCCGAAGCGAGTGAGTGGCGATGGGGCCACAAAAATGACGAATAAAGAGTAAATTTTGAGTATGAAATGAATGTGGCTTAATAAGAGTAGGAGAAGACCAGAGAAACGACGGATGGACTGTGTGAATGATGACATGGCTAAAAAGGGGATGACTACTGAGATGACGATAAATAGAGAAGTATGAAAGAAGAAAATGTGTTGCGCCGATCCAAAATAAATTGGGATAAGGGCAGGAGAATAATGACGACGAGTAGCAGTAAATGTACTAGTAATTTAAGTAGCTTATAATATCTGTACATGCGGAAAACTTTTATTCCGTTCATATCGTTATGATAATTTACAAAAAGGTGCTCTTTTTTCAAAAAAACGCTATTTCTATTTCCTATTTATTTCTTCCTTCTATGAAATAAATAGTTCACTAAAGATATTAATTCCGGAATCTAGAAAGACACACACCAGCAAAATTTGTGACAACGTCTTTGTCGGGTCATCGCAGTCACATTCAGCAAAAAACTAGACGACCTACTAAATCGGAATCTTTAACGAACTCCTCCATCCCAGTTCCCGCTCCGCGTCTAGACTCGCTGTTTTCTTAGCCCTACATAACCAAATGCTGACTACAGCGCTATCACACGGCGTCCGTGTGATTAATTCTATACGTTTACCTGATCCGGTTCCGCAGTTAACCGCGATCACTAACAAGACCCTTTTTCTTGGAGATTGGGTAAGCGGTAATGTCTGATAGCTTCACGCTCGCTCTATTTTATGGGTGGGCAGATTGCTAATAAGTGTTCCTACGTTAAATGGAATAGTGCGATGTGGGGTCTTCTGTTTTTTTGCTTACTGAAAATGTCCCTGAAATTTTTCTTTCATGAAATTAATGAAATCCTCGTGAGGAAGTAGGTAGGTTAAGGATAGTTCTGTCATCGATTTTGTTGCTAAGAAAAGCGCCTGATGGTTTTCTATCACTCGTACGCCTGCGTGTATGTTTTACAACACATTGCTCAGATGAGGATTGACTTGTTACATTTATCAGTTCAAAGATGCTATATTGTAATTGACAAATGGCGTCACACTTCAATCCTTATTACATTGGAACTTATAACATTATCCTTGCAAAATGGCTCTCAAATAATTTGATAATAAATCTCATAATATAGGTAATATTATTACTACTACGAAATACTCCAATAATGTAATCACCTTAAGTGCTCCCTCCAAGCTAGCTAATTAGCTATAGGCCCATGTCTGTCTTAATTAGCAGCACGTTACATGAACAGTGGACCATGTAGGTATAGTTGGCTCCATTGGGCCATAAATGATTGAGAAATGTACTAATTGAACTATAAGATTGATATTATCTTATTGGTATTAGCCTATTATTTTACGGCCATTTATTAGAATGATAATTGTAGCAAAAAGATGTCATGTTAGCTGATTATTGTGTGGAAAATTTACCGATTATCGATTTCATTGATTCTTGATGTGGTACTACTTTTTTTAAGGCACATTTCCATCACATTTACGACTTAGCCCGTCAAGGTACCGCCTATTAGAAGCCGTGTCCTCGTCAGCGTTCAACGGTTTTGGTTTCAAGTGCAATTTTCCTAGGGATAGTCGCCGGTTGATAGAACGATTTTCGAGTTACCAAACTATAAGCAGAAGCCAAAGTAGAAATAATGAATCATTTGGTGTTACAGTTTTTCAAACAAGGAACGTATAGATCGACCAAAACCACACAGTTTTCTTTGCTTTTATTTTATGCCCACCGAATCAAATCTGTTTACATAGAAACCCCTTTTCAAATTAATTCGTATTTTTTTCTCAAACTGGTTGATTACCGGTCTGTCCTATTATTATTTGCCTTCCATTGTTCTGTTCCGTTTAAAATCCTAATGAATCAATCCATACAACATTATAATTGCATTTATGACAAACATGTTTATATTGAAGGAATTGATGGGCCATTCGATAAAGCCTCGACCACATTTATTCCACCTAGGTGCATTGTTTGTTCCGCTATTCAACTCATATTACCTAGACAATCAATTGAGTACCTTAAAGGATTAAATTTTAAAACAAATAATGTGTTTCATAACTGTTCAGACTGTTGTAACTAAAGGATTCACCAAGTATTTATCTTAGGTCCTAAATTGTTTTAGACCTCTATTTGTGTCACTTTTTTCGGACTCATTAGTAATAGACCTTCAGACCGAAATTCGACCATGGCGACCAATTTCAGAGGAGACTGTCGCCATCGGCGCAGGAGATATTAAAGTGCACAAGTGTGTGCACAGAAATTGAACTCTGTCTTCCCTCGCCCTCATAGTCCGATGGGACGGCAATCTGACACGACCGGAGTTAGATCAAGCGCAGCACCAAAGTATTAACGTGCTTTCTGAGGCCTGGGTTTCACACGGCCAACTTCCAAACTCCGAGCTGCTACTGAGAAATTCCGAAGGGAAAACCCAATAACACTTTTTCCTGACCTGGGAATCGAACCCATGACTCCACGTTCAGCAGTCGCGCTAACGACCACGAGACCAACGAGGCAGGCACTCACTCACTCGGGGCTCAGAAAGGGGAGGAGTCATTAGTACGTGTAACATAATTAAAAAAACTTAAACAATTTTTACAAGCAATAAAAAAACTTAGACAATTTTTGCTAAATAAAAGCTACTACTCGGTAAACGAATATCTAAGTGATAGACTTATAAAGTCATAACTACATACTATAACATCTCTCAACAGATACCTCTTTATATATATATGTATTTTTTATTTTTATTTTTTATTTATCTCAGAAAATACCTACTTGCATCATTATTATAATATAGTTTTAAGTAATATTATATAAATAACAAATGCTTCCTCTCTCCAAACTCACTTATTTTGCTGTGCCCGACAGGGTCCACATGATTTAATTATAAGTTTACCACCTAAGCATACCTACATGTGGAATGCAATAAAAGTATTGAGTATTTAAACATATTGTGTGGATAGAAAAAATGTGCATGGTGACATCTGATGTATGGTGGCTAAAGCTATGAATATTATTTAAATAAAAGTTCTTAACACTTTCAAATATTGTCATCGAATACCCAATATCATCAGCCATGATTTTCTCGAATCATTCGCTACCACTTTAGTCCCATTTATTCCGGCTAGGTGCGCCGTTTATTCCGCCGTTCATAATTTATACTAGCAGTCAATTGAATAAAAAATCATTACAAAATAATACAAATTATGTACCTATGACAGCTGAAGGATTAACCAAGAGTTTATTCTCAGCCCAAAATTTTCAAGACATTTTTTCATCATTTACACAAAATGTGATCGTGACCTTCATTTTTAAAACGAAGGGCATCGTCAGCCCCATGATTCAGCATCACTCGCTACCACCTTAGTCCCGTTTATTCCGGCTAGGTGCACCGTTTGTTCCGCCGTTCGACTCTAATTAACTAGCAGTCAATTGCAGGACGCCTTCAGACATAGCCCAGCCAGGCGGGGCCAATTATACGCCAATTAATTTTGCAATAACAACAGGGTTGGTAACGTTATACTTGTGTGGGGTAAGTGAATTAGATTGTGTTTGATGGGAAGAAAAGTTTCTTAGCTGACCTTAAGACTTTCGCTGACGTCACGGCCAGAGGTATTTTTTTTCGAGTTTGATATGACGCTACGCCCACAGGCGGTTAGCTTTATCAAGTCAAAATAGACAAACCGCCTATAGCCGTGTTTTGCGTACATTTCTAAGAGGCCACGTGATCCAGTGCCGTATTGCACTCAGTTAAATTTTTCTAGTCTCAAGGTAAAAAAATACCGGAATAAAAAACACCATATTACAGCTAACTTGACTTGATTTTAGGGTTCCGTACCTCAAAAGGAAAAAACGGGTCTGTCTGTCCGTCTGTCACAGCCAATTTGCTCCGAATCTAATGGACTGATTAAGTTTAAATTTGATACACGTATGTATTTCTGTGACCCAAACACGGAGGTGTAACGTAAATAAATGAATTTTGAATATAGGGGTCAATTTTGAGGGCAAATAAGAAAATTAAAAGAAAGTTGTGTAAACTGTAACGTGTGGCATATCAAATGAAAGGGCTTACTGTGAGGGTCTCTAATTATTTTTTTAATTTTACAATAAATCATTTTTAAGTTATTTAAGAAAATAGACGATTCTCCCCACCTTATCTCTGAAAGCACTGAGCCTAAAATTTTGAAAAAAAATACAGAAATAGTTCAATACTTATAGATTACAGAAAAACTTATAAGAAGTCTATGGTCTTCAAATAACATGGTAAATCTCTCAATATTATGCGTACAAACTTACATTTGCAGTTGGAATGTATTGGAGAACATGTTTTTCAACTACAATGTTAATTTTCTTCTTGGGATAAATTCATCCCAACTACGGAACCCTTCATTGTGCGTAGTCCGACACGCACGTAGCCGGTTTTTTTGACGACAGTACGGCTTTAGGCGTGGTATTATTTTGTATGAATTTTTTTTTTTGTGTCATTTTCAGAATGTCAACTTCATCTCAGCCAATGAAAGTATTAAAAACGTGAAAGATATTGTGGGTTTTAGTCAACTTTAAAGTTTCACCTAATATCACGCCGTGTTTCCACGAAAGGTTGAGCAGAGGTGTACCAATAGTACGCCCACATTTCCCCAGACTTGTTTAAGTCCCATGTAATAGGAAGCGAGTCTCTTGCCTTCAACCGGGCGTCAAAATCCAAACTCCGCGCTGCTACTCGTACTGAGAAATTCCAGTTAGACATACCCAAAAACACTTTCCTCCCACTTTTATTTTATTCTTTTATTTTTGCATACTGAATGTTGACATGACTATTTACTTTGTACAGTATTATATTATTTTAATTTATTGTGAATGTGAAGACTATGTAGGTCATTGCTTTTTTTGTTTGTTTTATTTTTTCTCTCAGTTATTTTTAATCATCGTCTGGCAGTTTGAGTAATTTATGCGGCTTACCCCAATGTCCTTTCTTTGGTATTGTTCGTCGAATCGTTGAGCTCCTTAAGTTCTGAGTTGAGCTGCGCGATTACTGACAAATGCGTGCACTGACTGGACAGGTCCTCTCAATCTGTCTGGTTCTTTCCTCAAAAGACCATTTCAGACACCAATCTACATGGTCTTCACATGAAGTGACCAAGATTATGTCTGGACTTTATAAGAGACTGTGACCTCTGAGTTTGTTTCGGCCTTTCTTCTCAGAGTAGTCAGATAGGAAACGCCGACCTCATCTAGTTTAAAAAAACATGATTGACTTGGTAAAAGTGTTTGTACAAACCTACTTACAGAAATAAAAAATCATTTATATTTATCATTTATCGACCTGGGAATGAAACTCAAGACTCATGCTCAGTAGTATTCTTATATTTTCCCCCTACAGTTTTAACCTAAAGTTTCTTAGTTCTGCCGTTCCAGTAATATTGAAAAATCTTGGAATTTTGCTAGTCACGAAATATTTTCAATGTTCTTTGTAACTGTTAAAGGGAAATATCAAATTTACCTGGTATTCTTGTAACAATGGTATAACAGTAGATTTCTAACCGACTTCCAAAAAGGAGGAGGTTATACAGGGTTACTGGTAATTCAACGTATTCCTTGCAAGATGTCACAGTAGGGTTAAAATGCAACACCAAATCGCACCTTCGCTAAGACAAGGGCACAACTGCACTTTTATGAATTTACAGGAGAGCCACTTTAAGATTTTTTTTACATTAAATACTTTATTATTCTGCTCATACCATCTTACCACCTTGAAATGATTGATCTTTAATAATAATAATAATATCCTGGGACATTTCACACACGATGAAATAAGCCCTATACTTTTGTGATTTCAGATAAAAGGGTATTTTTAAAGCAGTTTGGCATTTTTAACCGACTGTATGAAATTTTGACATTTATGGCCTTGTCTTACCGAAGGTGCGAAATGTTCTAGGGAAATTCTGTAGTTTTTGAGTTATTTAGATTTTTAGTTTTTTTTTTTATGAAATTTAAAAACCTTTTGCCATAAAAACAACTGACTTAAACCGAAAAAAAAAACTACAAAGTAAAAAATAACTTTAATTTCGGAAGTTGGTGTCTTTGTATCTGCGTGTTAGTTTTTTTCCACCGCCTTCAGGACCAGGAGAACCCCTAAACAATTAACGTCACTGTATCGGGAAAGCAACATTTTGTAAAAGGTGGTAAGCAGTTGACATTAGGCTTTTGTAACTTAGATAAATTACAAACTGACCCACTAAAAGTATTAAAAAAAAACTTTTTTGCAAAAAAAAAAACACGCAAACAACTTAAAAAAAAAATCACCGACTTCCGAAATTAAAGTTATTTTTCACTGTGTAGTGTTTTTTTTTTTTGGAAGTCGGTTGATTTCTTTTTTGGAAAAAACTTTTTCTATACGCTCTGTTAATTATATATCTATCTACATAAATAAAAATATGTACGCGCATCACTTCAGAACGGTTGCACCTATTTGGCTAATTCTTTTTTGTCGTGTTTGTAATTGTCAGGACAAGGTTTGTATGAAAGAAAATGTTTTAAAACTTGCCGGGAAAATTGGAAAATTCGGGAAAACTAAAAGTGCATTTTCTATGGGAGTTTTGTATGAAATATTGAAATTTCGACCGGACAACATTTGTCGGGTTAGCTGGTTTATAATATTTTTCTTAGCAATCCTCTACAAAAAAAGTCCTGACTTACGTCTAGAGATGTATCGACGTATATCGAGCTCCGTGAGCTGTAGCGAACTTACTCAAAAGTTGTGGTTTCAAAAACTCTCACCAGTACTTGCGAGATCTCAGTCATTAATCTTTTACAACATTTCAAAGAAGTGCCCTCTAACTTGCGACACTTTTATGTTTACTACTCAACACTCAGAAAAGCAAGTTTAAACCTTAAGAGGAAACTTCCAAATGGAAAACTACGTCAAAATCAAGTTATTTACGAGGTAAGTACGAGTACGTCTGTCTATAGGTTCACGCTGTTCACTCATGAAGAAGACAGCAGTAATGTAGGTTTCACTATGTTAAAACTTCGGCAGTTATTACTAACCCCTAATATCTTATATTTTTTATATTCTTTCGCAAAAAGTTGGCCTTGAAATTGCTCGTGGATTATAGAGGAATTGTATCTTTCACCTATTTCGTATGTATATACTAGCAGCGCCCCGCGGTTTCACCCGTGCAAGACTCGAACCTGTTATAATATCGAGATTAAAGTATGCTATGTGTTAATCCAGGTTATAAACTATCTGTGTGCCAAATTTCATCAAAATTCGTTTAGTAGTTTTTACGTGAAAGAGTAACAAACATCTATCCATCCTCACAAACTTTCGCGTTTATAATATTGAGTAGGAAGTAGGATAAACGTAAAAAAACCATCATCCAATGGCGACTGCGGGCTTGTAGTATTTGTGAACCTTCGTTCGGTTAACATTCGAGAACATATTGACATGACCTTTATGTTTTTTTATTGTATATAACTCACATATCAAGGGTTGAAATAATAAATTAAACAAGCTCAAATTTCACTTCAGTAAATAATTAATTATTATACCTAGAATACGACCAAACTACACATCTAACAACGTCGCAACTAAAACATAGTTTTCCACGGCAAGCTTAATCAAATTAGAATGTTTTCGCAAACAATTTCGCCTCTAATGAATTTTTGACTGAAACCGGGAACAACGAACAATACTAAGTACGTTTACAACGTATTAATTAAGTGATCTATGTTAATAGTATGGAAATATTCGATAACTATTATAATACTTGAGTACTTAGCAACCAAGCAACAAATATTTGCTAAAACATTTATTAGTTAGTATTCGTAAACTATGCGAGGCTAGAGGCTAATGAAGTAGAGATAATTCTATTAAAAGGTGCTTTTCAATTAATAAAGTACAAACATTCTAGTTTGATACTTTGCGGTGTAAAAGGAAAACGTAGGAGTTATTTATTTCGTATTTACAACTTTTATACTCGGTGTTATTTTAATCGCCGTTTTCCTCTTATTGAACAATTACCCATCATTATACTCATCATTATGAACAACTTTTATTATGGGACCAAACCTGAAATCGCGGAAAAAAAAAACAGCTGCTCCCTACATTTTGACGAGTTACGTGAACATGAATCGGCTTTTTCGCGATTTTGGGTTTGGTCCCATAATAAGAGTTGTTCATAATGATGAGTATAATAACGTCCTTTAGAGGATGACGGTGATTAAAATTACACCCTGTACAGGAACAACCAAAAAAATATCAGCTGTTTCATACGTTTTAGTCGCATATGTATTGAACTTTTGTATGAAAGAGCAGATTTTTTTTTCGTGATTTCTGAATTAGTTCCATAGTAAAAGTTGTTCATATTTATGTGTAGAACACCCTGTGAAAATTTGGATAGTGATAAAAGATTGTCTCGGTGTCTGGCTGTCTGTCTAATCTTGCAAGTTAAATTTAACCCACTTCCCGGTTTCCGAATGCGCTGAAATTTTACATGCATATTATGTAAATCGGATGACAATGTAATACTCGTATTATTATGACATGAAGCTAATCTGATGATGAAGCTGGAATGGGGCCTAGGGGAACTCAGTAATACAACGACGCAACCCTATCGAGTTTCGGCTCGTTTGATTTGTCTTGACAAGGACTCTGGTATTTGATGATATCCAGACTAATAAGAGAGTTAAAAAAAAAAAAATTTTTTTTTTGCTGAATTGTATGTCAGCAACAGTTTATAATTGTGTACGTTTCCCAGTTAGGTAAGATGGGCGTTTTTAGGGTTCTGTACCTCAAAAGGAAAAACGGAACCTCGTGTGTCCGTCTGTCTGTCTGTATGTCCGTCTGTCACAGCCAATTTGCTCCGAATCTAATGGACCGATTAAGTTGAAATTTGGTACGTACATGAATTTCTGTGACCCAAACACGGAAGTAAAACGTAAATAAATGAATTCTGACTATGGGCATAACTTTTGGGGGCAAATAAGAAAATTAAAAATAAATTTACAACTGTACCGTGTAACATATCAAATGCGTTTTGGGCTTTTTGTGACGGTTTTGTTATTTCGTTTCTTAAAACCACATGTTTTTGTTGTCTAACGAGCTGAGGGATGTAAAATGTAAGTATACTTTCACTTTACTTACATTTTACATACTAAACACCAATTCCAATAGGAATAACTCAATTTTATTGGGAATTATTACATTATTTTCTAATTTTTATATTTTAATTATCAAAACTCAATCTGACAATTGAGGTCAGATTTTATTGTTTTTTAAAGCCAAGTCTCCACTGTAAACTATGTGTTAAGGCCAAGTTCTCATGTTAATTATCACTGGCTATGTATCTTACTTATCTAATCTGAGATATCTTTAAAATATTTAGTATTTGTATTTCTAGAACGAGACGGGCTCCTATAAAGGGACCTGCATTGCTTTTAAAAATTAGTATAATTTCAATTACGAACCAGTCTATGTTCAACTACGGAGCAGTCTACAATAAATACCATGATATAACAGCAAGCAGTATTTCTTTCCGGAGGACTCCGGTCATCAGTCCAAGTTCGCGAGTGACCCATATAGAGATAACACCCACTCCCTGGTCTTCTGAAGTCCATATCATGGACATATTTGGGAGAACTTTGACGTTGAGGGGCCCTCTAACGGCGTGGCATAAAACGCCGCCGTCGTCTACTGACCATTCTTGAACAGAAAGCCTCTCTCGTCCCTCTAGTGGCGTGACGTAAGCCACCGCCAGCATGGGGTGCTGGATGCTGCCATCGCTATACTCCTTCTTGGAGTAAGGCACTGCAGCCTCGTCTTCGTCCCTTCTCTGGGGACTGTGGATTCTTCTACCCTGCTGCCTGTTGATTCCTGCTGCACGGTCGTGACTCCAAGAGTCCTGAGCCGAAGATCCACCGTCCCTGCTCTGCCTGTCCCTGTTCCTGGCCTTGAAGACTGAAGATTTACTTGTTTATTACTAATCTCTGTATTTTCTACTCATCATGTAGCGTAGCAGATAGCTCCAGCTATCTGTTACGCTACAGGGTCTTAATTTTTTATCATTTTAAATAGATTGTTTTAATGTTATTTAAGAAAATAGACGAAAATTGAGCCTAAGATTTTGAAAAGAATATTGAAAATAGTTCTATACATTTATTACAGGAAAACCCATAAAAAGTGTATGGTCTTACAATAACATGGTAAATCTCTCAATTTTGTGCGTACAAACTTACATTTGCAGTTGGAATGTGTGGGAGAACATGTTTTTCAAGTAGAATGTTAAGGTTGTTCTTGGGATAAATTCATCCCAACTACGGAATCCTCCATTATGCGTGGTCTGACACACACTTGGCCGGTTTATTAAAATAAATAATGATGTCATAGGTACAGACGCCAGCACATCAAGCTACCGTGAAATTTAAAACTGTCAAATTTTCCCAATCAACCTTGAACCTAATGCTTTAGCGATAAAGTTGAAAATCTATTAAAGAAATTTGACAGATTGTAGTAGCTGGCGTCTGTACGACGAATTGGCTGCGAAAATATAAATGGATGCCATAAATCTTTCAGCAATCATTACGTTATCATTTCATAACATCTTTGTTGCTTTTTAATAACCAGCAGTTTTCCTCAAAACAACTATATGAATGGAGGTTATGGGAGTTCATGAGCACACTCACTGAAGTAGTCTATAGAAGACCGACAAGCAGGCAACCTTGCGGCGACATTACAAGTAATTACTTTTTAATACTGAAACGTCTTTAGTATCGAAAATACGGGGTCAATTTTCTTGGTTCTCAAAATCGACCCCTTATTGGTGTGTTACTCCTACGGGCAGACGTTCGTAGCAAAAACGGTTCGTAGCTACCGTTCGTAGAAACCGCTTCCCTAATGCATTTGTTGTGTTAATTCCGTATTGCTTATTAAGAATTCATGGCAATTTACTTTGACATTATTCTGAAACTCGAAACCTTAGGTGGGGAGACGCTTGAGTTGAGCCTCTAGAATAGCGATTGTGAAAGTGTAATGTTACAAATTAAAAACGCAAGGTGTAAGGTTTAAAATTGTTAAGCTAATTTAAAATTTTAAAAGTTTATTTCATAGGCGATGTTAGTCTTTTTAATCCATATGAATCACTGATTGTTAAAGGTAGTTTAAATTAGCTTTGCTTTTCACTTCGCTGTCGAAATTGTAAAATTATATGTTTGCTAGTTCTCTAAAAAAATTATACTTACAATAATATTTTAAAATAAAGAACAATGGGTAACAGTAAAGTTAGTGTGATATGAGTGTTTATATCCCTTCACTTGTCGAAGCCATTTTGCGCGGATCCGCGCATCTGTTTCACTTATTTTATCAGACCATAGCTGACCTCGCGCGATAGCGGCACGCGTGATTAAAATGACGATATCTGTATAGTTTTGTATGGGAGCTGTATATAAAACTAATGTCGTTGAAATAGTTATGAAATAAGCTAACTTATTAAACACGCATTAGTACAGTTTTGTCTTGTAATGTATCATTAATAGTAAATTGAAATCAAGTGAGCGATTTTTTCCCAGTTTGCTGTTAAATCCTTATTCTAAATAAATTAAACCAATATTTCAAACATAAATTAATAAGAAAACACACACCTCCCCACACAAATTGTTCATCCCACAAGCGTTACAATAACACTCCTTATTTTGGCGACCCGCGCGCCGGACAAATAATAGGGTAAGTTTATACTTCAATGAACGTTAGATGTTTAGCATGAGACCTTTATGCCTTCCTTCTCTTTTTTTCCTACACTTTGTAGTAGTTAGAGCAGGTAAAATACAGTTCGCAGATTATAAATCGCTTATTAAATTCGGTCAGTACATGGTCAAACCAAGGAACCGACCGTTGGTCCATAAACAGATTCAATTTTCTAGGCTTGTGGTACCTTTCAGGTCTTCTTCCTAACTCCTTACTTCGCAAACCTCAGTTTCGCGTTCCTTAAGGCCTATACACAAGACACGTGATACATATTATATTAGAGCATGGCGCGCACTTAAGTAGGAACCATCGTCGACACACTAGTGTCGAAAGCTCTGAGCCTCCATTTTAAGTGTTCTGCGAATTTGATGCCAATGACAGCGTTTAGGATACAGAAATATTGATGAAGATTATCCCGGCATTTCGTTTTTCAAGGTTTTTTGACCGAGCGAGCAAAGCGTTTCTGCTTCAAGTCTGGGAAAATTTGCTTTGCGTCTGTCAGTTTGTTGCTACTCCTCTACATGTCGTATTTTTTAACGGATCTGGATAAAACTTGGTGTACAGGTTTAAAGGCTTTGTAGATTTTTTTTTTCGTCGTCGGGGATTTTTGATTGGGGCCCCCTCCAAAAAGGACCTAGTGGATATCTCCGCCTTATGAGTTCCGATTTTGATGATTCTTTTATTTTCTTTAAGTTGATCTCATAAAAATTTGGTAAACATCAGTTTAAAAAAAAAACATGGTAAATATCGACGTTTTAAATAACTTCAGTGGTATAATAACTGTTGCAAAAAAGTTTGTGCTCGCGAGGTCTACAGTTCGCAGAATTACTAGTATTAGCAGCGTATCGTAGGACCAATTTTCCTCCAAAAAAGATGTGGCCGCGTTGAGAGTCAGCTAGTAGCTGAAAGGATTATCAAAGAGAATGCGTATATCGTCACTTCGCTTTAGGTAGTACAGTGGTCAAATGCAAGCCTATTCGCAATTGCAAGTGTAAGGTATTTCGGTACATACCAGTTATGTCAACACTTCGGGAAAATTTTGAAATACTTAACACCCATGGCGTAGATCGCTCTGCCTTTGAAGGCCATAGCACACCTCCACCGCAAAACCATAGCAGCGAAACCGCAGTATTTCAATTCAACTGACTCATTAGTTTAACTCATTAGTTCAACATTAGTTACGCCGACGATATGGTCCTGCTAAGCCCATCTGTTAAAGCCCTCAACATGCTCTTAGGCATATGTGAGAGGTACGCAGTGACGCATGGCCTCAGGTACAACTCCAAAAAAAGTGAACTACTTGTGTTCAAGGCGGGTAACAAAACTCCCACTACCATTCCACCGGTCAGACTTGGAGGAATGCCAGTAAGTAGGGTCACAAAGTTCAAGTACCTGGGGCATTGGGTCACTGAGGACCTCTCTGATGATTTGGACATTGAGAGGGAACGTAGGGCATTGGCAGTGAGATGCAATATGCTGGCGCGCAGGTTTGCAAGGTGCACAAAAAATGTTGAAATTACTCTGTTTAAGGCGTACTGCCAGTCATTGTACACCTGCAGCCTGTGGGTCCGCTATACGCAGAAGGTTTTCAGTGCCCTACGGGTCCTCTACAATAATGGGTTTAGGATGCTGTTGGGGCTGCCGCGTTACTGTAGTGCATCGGGAATGTTTGCGGAGGCCAACACCGACTGCTTTAGAGCAATAGTGCGCAAGAGAGTGGCCTCCCTGATGCGTCGTGTGCGGGGCAGCACCAACGGCCTTCTAAACACCATAATGGAAAGGGTTGAGTGTCCTATTGTGCGACATTGGAATAAGGTACACACTTCAGGTGGTGTCCTTTTTAATGTAAGGTAGGCTTTTAGGGATTAAGTAGGTTTAAGGCACTAACATAGACTTAAGATTTACTAACAATTTTATATGGAATTATGTTCTGCATTAAATTATTATTATCTCCTTTATTATTTTTTTTTTTTACATATAAGTTATATTTTTAAATATTAGAATTAAAAAAGAAACATTTAAAAATATAAAAAATAGAATTCCACCGGCATGGGGAACAGGGTCCAAGCTAGCGGTGGTTAGGGTCCCAGAGACATGAACCTCCTCACAATACGCGCCGTATCAAGGAGTACTGCCTTCTGAATCAGGCCCTTCACCCAGCCACCCAACGAGAGCCTCTTGAGATGTTGGTAAATTTTTCCTGTTTATTATTATTATTATATGATGTTCCGCTACTCGAATCGCGATTTGAGTAGCGGAACATCAGCGTAATATCATGCGGCTTCACTGTTTCGCAGCGGAGTTGTGCTAAGGCCCTTATATTTGTTTTTTTTTAGAGCAAACTGATCTAATCTTAAAATATTTTCTCGTTTAAAAAGATTAGTCACGTTTGCTTCTACTTAGTAAAACATCTTTTATCTTAACGTCTTAAAACTTATGAGCAGTTTGTGAAGTCTGTAATATTGGCACATCTTCAAATATTTCATTGAAAATATTGATCATTAGCTTTTACCCGCATCTTCGCCACGTGAATGTCGGAAATTATCCCACGGGAACTTACTATCGGGTCAAAAAGTATTCTATGTCCTAATCCAGGTCATGGTCTGTCCATTTGCCAAATTTCATCCAAATTCGTTCAGGCAACAAACAAATAAACAAAGTAACTTTTGTATTTATAATATTAGTTAGGTGTAGGCTTTCAGTAGGAATTTCAAGGCTTGATTATTTTGAACTTATTATGTTAGACAATTTTTAATAATCTGTGATAGCGACTCGCGCACCCAGGGTTCCGTACTATCAAAAAAAAGTGTGCTATTTAGAGACATCGTTTTATTTTTCCTGTAATTTTTACATAAACTTCTATCACACAGAATAATTTCATATTTTTCTCTATGCAAACTTCGGAGATAAGGGGGAGGGAACCGTGTTTTTTTTACATTTTTCATCAAAAGTCGAAAACTATTCGGCCTAAAAAAAAGAGAGAAAAAATGGTTGAAAATGTGCAAACAGCGCTCTTTCATATGATACCCCACATAGACATACCCTAGTAGCCCCACTTCGATTTTTTAAGGCCCCCTTTCAGTACCGGTTGCAAAACAAAAATTGTTCTTATTTGCAAAATAGTTGGGCAAACGTCATCTAAAAATATTCAAAAAATTAAGTTGATAGCATTAGTAGTTCTCGAGATATTCAGCTGTGACAGACACACAGACTGAGTCGCACCATAAGGGTTCCTTTTTACAATTTTGATGCGGAACCCTAAAAAACAAAAATAATAACATAAATAATATTTTTAACAAAATCTTGCACTTTCCTAACACGCCAATCCCCGAAATCCCATGGAAATGACAACACCCTTAAAATCCCAACAGAACCTAACGAAAATCAATATCCTACTGCTATTTCCTTAACCTCGCAATGCGTGCAGGTTGACAAAGCGGTTTATAAAAGTGCAAAGCCATTGAAGGCCAGGTAATCGCCCTGACAAGGGTCCCACGTTTGGACACCTGCGCACTTGAAATATTATGCGAAGGTCTGAAAGGATTTGACGGAGGAATTTGGAATTTTTATAATATAACATAAAGATATGAAGTTTTAAGGTGAGGTGGGTGGATTCGGAATATTTTTTGTGTATTTTAAGCCGCCATTAAAACCTTGTATCACAATAGGAAATTAGAGGAGCTCGTGGCTACGTAATAACAGCCGCACGGGTCGATCCATCAGGTTAAGCTACGCTTGCCGGGGTTGGTCTGTGGATGGGTGACCATCTTGGTCCCGGCTGTCATTCGAGGATCTTTGATAGTCGTTACGGGTCGTCGGACCCCGAAAGTCTGACAACCAGTCTTACCAAGGGGTATCGTATTACCCAGTAACTGGGTTGTGGAGGTCAGATAGGCAGTCGCTCTATGTAAAATACTGGTATTCAGCTGCATCCGGTTAGACTGGAAGCCGACCCCAACATAGTTGGGAAAAGGCTAGGCAGATGATGATCACAATAGGAAATTAGAGATGTGATGCACCACGTAAAAGTAAAATAAAATCAATGCTGTACTTGTTTTGTCGCATTGCCATAGGATGTTAAAGATGCTGAATAAAGAAGAAATAACTCGACATAAAAGTTTTGTAAGCTATCGCTTTTGCGTCCATCATTTTAAATTTAGCTCCCACAATTCAAAGACATACACGATATTCTCGCAAGATCTAAGAACTTGTTTACAACACCCACTAAAACGCAGTCAATAAACATCCGATCAGGTGCCAACAGCCCGACAGGTGAAAAACAAACGACACTCCTTTATCGCATCACGTCAAATCCACCGGTACTTTAACTGGCAAATGGGCTATTACGTCAAGTGTGGGTAACTGGACGTTTTTGTTTGAGGAATAAAAATTCCCCTTTGTTTGGTAGCTGACAGATAAGACGGGTTGTGTTGAGTGTGTGGTTGTAAAATATGATATACTTACTTGTGTAGGTACGTAGAGGATTACTGCTCTGCCGTCACGAGGAAAAAAGACGTATCAGACATTTTTATCGAAATAGAGGTATTTACATATTCGGAATCAGCAAAAAAAGACGCATCTACCAGTATTTTTATATTGGCGTAAGCTTAACGAAAACCTAATAATTATTACTATTAAAAGACGCATCTGCCTTTGCATTTTTAACCGACTTCAAAAAGGAGGAGGTTCTCAATTCGTCGGAACCTTTTTTTTTTTTATGTGTGTTCTCCGATTACTCGAAGATGGCTAGACCGATTTGATTTTTTTTGTTTTGTTTGATAGGGTATACTTTCCAGGCGGTCCCATGATCATCAAGTCAGGATCTGATGATGGGGTCCTGGAGAAATATAGGGAACTCTTCAAATTTTATAGGCACACTTGAAGCGGTTTGGGTAGTTTTTGGAAGAGTATTTTCTCGAAGTGGTCCCATTTCAATTTGGTGAAGATCTGATGAAGAACTTCGGAGATAGGTAACGGAACTCCTCAATAAATGATAGCAAATGGCCCGGGATTGCTGAAATCTCATGTCTGTTCTTCCACCAGTTCGTAACATAACATCACGCCGGTACGCTATGAAGGGGTAAGCACATGTGAACCACTAAAAAGTGAGAAATAAAAACTTTTTAACAAAAAATAAAACCGACTTCCAAATCAAAACACTACAAAGTGAAAAATAACTTTAATTTCGGAAATCGGTAGCATAACACGAAAATACAAAACCAAAGACACCGACTACCGAAATTAAAGTTATTTTTCACTTTGTAGTGTTTTGATTTGGAAGTCGGTTTTAGTTTTTGTTAAAAAGTTTTGTACTTTAAACAGGACAAAATATTTTTTTCTCCATTTCGATATTTTTGTAGATACGTCCTTTTTAATTACGGCGGCAGTGCTGGCGAATGATGTACTTCATCAGTTGTAAAGCGCCACGAGTCATCATAGAGTAATTAATTTATATACAAGGTGTAATTGCAATAACTGAAAAGTAAGGGGTCATTGTACTAAAGAAAATCAGCTGTTCCCTACATTTATGTTCGCATAACTCGTCAAAATATAGGGAACAGCTGTTTTTTTTCGCGATTTCAGGTTTGATCCCATAGTAAAAGTTGTTCATTACGATTTAAAGGTTTTCAGTTATTGCAATTTCACCTTAAATAGGAGGTTTAAAAAAAAAATAATTGCCTCGACCTTTTTGCATCTATGACAAATCCGAGTAAAAATTTATATTAAGGCGAAAGCTCCAGGTAGCCCGCGAAATTAAAATTTTCTTACGTTTTTCTGCAACTTGCAGGTCAGTATCAGGTTATATTGAACTGAATATAATTCGCGACCGTAACAAATCTGTATTTATAGAATTATACTTATTAATATTATCAATATAATTCTCTAAGTTTACATAATCCTAATGAATGACTGTTTCTAGAAATCTTGATATTTTAACTACTTTTTACTTTTTATACTAACTTAAGAAGTTATATTAATGATTCTTAGGATTATAATTTTGTAAACACATATTTGTTACGGTAGCGAATCATACTTTAATCAACGTACAACCTAATACTTGCAAATTGACTTGTAAAAGACGTAAGAAAATTTGAATTTCGCGGGCTACCTGGAGCTTCCCCCTTAAGTACAAAATACACTGCTTCTTTTAAATTATAGTCAATACAGAAACAAAATATGCTGTTATACAGGTTGTAAACAATCTTTCAAAGATAGTTTTAGACGACATCTCAGAACCATCCCACCTAAAAAGACACATAATGTAGGTAGAGATAATAATAAGTCTTTTTTGAGGATCAGCTATCACCAGACTGCCTTATTTCGGTCAAACCCAGAACTACTAAAATAAAGCCAAGGACACAAACAAAACAATCACCCCAAAACCCCAGATGTACACACAGCCTTACTAGAGCTTATTTAAACTAATAAAATCCTCAGCGAGTTTCTCGGAGGCCATTCCTACGATGTTCTGTAACCCGACCCTGTAGCCTGTTGCTTTTATTTTCATTTACCCAACCTAACCTAATAATGCGGTATTCTGTGACCACAAAGAGTTGTGGCATTTCCATTAAAAAATCATATTTACTAAAAGCTTTTGTTGTTTAGAAAATATGATCTAATTAGATATTTTTAAGGTTTTTTCGTGTGGTTTGTTTTGAGGGTACTTTTCATAGGTCTTTATATGTAAGTAGGTGACGTTTTAACTAGTGTATAATATTACTGAAATTACATAAATGCCGTCGATAACAACCTCTAATTCCGGCTTCAAAAGAAAAGTGGAGTTTCGAGTAAAAAAACCGGCCACGTGTTGGACCACGCACAATGAAGGGTTTTGTAGTTGGCATGAAATTATCCCAAAAACAAACTTAACATTGTAGTTGAAAAACATGTTTCTCATACATTTAAACTGGAAATGTAAGTTTGTACACACAATATTGAGAGATTTACCATGTTATTTTAAGACCATAGACTTCTTATAGGTTTTCCTATAATGTATTAGATTTTGTACTTTTTTTTCAAAGTCAATTTCCGTCTATTTTCTTAGGTAACTTTAAAACAATTTATTTTAAAATTATAAAATAATATATTTGAGGCCCACACCTAAGCCCTTTCATTTGATATACCAAACGGTATAGTTTGCAAAACTTTTTGGTTTAACTTTCTTATTTGCCCCCAAAATGGATCCCCATTTTCAAAATTCATTTATTTAATCAGTTCATTAGATTCAGAGCAAATTGGCTGTGACATACAGACAGACAGACACACGAGTGATCCTATAAGGGTTCGGTTTAATCTTTTAAGGTATGGAACTCCAAAAAGAAAATAAAGCTCATTAAATATTAATCTTTACTACGTGTTAAAAGTTAATGTTTTAGAGTAATCTGCAGTATTTAAACGTGACTCATTGTTTTGCGAAATGAAGAGGTAGATACAGAATCCTCAGGTAGCTTGCTAGGTATTTCTCATAAGCTGTGAGAAATACCTAACAAATATCATTGTAAAAATCAAACTTAGATAATTTCCATATCTCGTGTAAACATCAAGCAATATAACAAACGACCATTATTATCTTGTTGCCATCCAAATTGTACCTAAATAATTGTACATGGAAGAGTCTACAGAAATACATTGGAAAATTTATGGAAATGATTAGTGTCGATGAGAATCACGTAGATTCATCAATATTTCGTTCGCTAAATTAACGTTGCATCCTCTGCTGCTGGGCCTGCTGATCGCCCAATAGCTATATTATTTGTTTGTCGAAGGACTGATGGTAGATGGAGCAGATGTGTCCTGGAGTGGAGACTGCGTATCAGTAAGCGTAGTGTAGGACGCCCTATACTACGCATAAGAAGGTGGCTGGGACAGAATGTATGCCGAAGGCGGAGAACAGGATATTGTGGCGCAGCCAGGCATAAGTCCAGCAGTAGACTGCGATACGCTAGTTTGATATCACGGCATAATCTTTCTCCGGAGAAGAACGAAATTGATTCTGCTAGGGAACTTGTCAGGTATAGAAAAATTGTGCTGGGCGCTTTTCATCTCAGACCCAGAACAATTGTCTGTACTCCGTACATCGAAATATTTGTAGATGTGTTTGAAGTGAAATCTATTATACAATTGATTATGATAGTAGTATGTTCAGTATCATTTACTGGATCGATTTCTGTCATTTTTAATTAGTAAAGTTTAATCCCAAAAATAATTAAAACTACGAAAAGTAAGGTCACACTTCCAGTGTACAGTCAAAACAAACCATATTGGACCAAGTACTACTACGCTAGACCCTAAATACGTATATGACTGTGTGCGTGCGTCGATTTGTATTCTGACTACAATTTACTCCTACAGTCAGTATAAATAATTTAATAAATTATAAAGGTATGAGGAACAGGGTGTGAAGTTCACTCATCCTCCATAGAAAAGGGAGGATCCTCCGACCAGACGGGTGTTGTATCTGGTGGGCTACTGCCCGACGATTGACTTCGGGACGTTATATATATGCAAGTCACGCGGTAAACTCTGATTGTACGATGCAGGATTTTGCGTGACGTCAGTGTGACTCGTTTTTCGCATGTGGCGATGTAGATGCCGCCACATCAGTCCCCTCCGGAGACCGGAGGTCAAGAGTGGGCTGAGTCTTGTATCTTGCGATGCTTGCCAGGACCAGTTGAAGTTCCAGTGAGTCGGAACCGGGTGTCGCATAGTTCACGGTGAGTCGGAACTGCCTGCGGTCATTCTCCAGTAAGTCGGGGTGGCGCTGCGTTGTGTTCCAGTAAGTCGGATATTGTACGGCGCTGGGTTGAGGCTGACTGCTGGCGTCGAACAGGAGAGGGTTGAAGGGCTCTGCCTGTTAACCAGCCGAAAGTGCAGTGTGCTGTGCCAAGGTTGCTGATGATGAGGCTGAGGGTGATGATTTGGAATGCGCGTCCACTGCATGCTGGTGGTCAGGATACCTGTTGAAGCCGTGGATGCTGGCTGGCTGTGTGACTCGCCGATGATGACGTCACGCTGAACTAGCTGCTCGAAGGCTAAGTCAATGTCCATGTTCGGGGTCACCAGTATAGAGGTATGAGGAACAGGGTGTAAAGTTCAGTCATCCTCCATAGAAAAGGAAGGATCCTGCGACCAGACGGGTGTTGTGTCTGGTGGGCTACTACCCGACGATTGATGTCGGGACGTTGTATATATGCAAGTCGCGGTAAACTCTGATTGCGCGATGCAGGATTTTGCGTGACGTCAGTGTGATACATAGTTCTCATGTGGCGATGTAGATGCCGCCACAAAATAAACAATGTTTTAAACATAATAATACAAGTTCAGTGTTTATGAGCTCGTGGCTAAGTAATAACACCCGCTCTGGTTAAGCTACGCTTGCCAGGGTTGATCCGTGAATAGGTGACCATCTTTTCATACCGAGTCTCCTCCGTGCCTCGGAAAGCACTTTAAGCCGTTGGTCCCGGCTGTCATTTGTGGATCTTTGACAGTCATTACGGGTCGTCAGAAGCCTGAAAGTTTGATAACAAGTCTTACCAAGGGGTATCGTATTACCCAGTTACTGGGTTATGAAGGTCAGATAGGCAGTCGTTCCAAGTAAAATACTGATATTCAGCTGCATCCGGTTAGACTGGAAGCTGACCCCAACATAGTTGTGAAAAGGCAGTTGAACAAAGAATTCTAATTAAGGTGGTTGATGGTGTGCTTTAATTCCAGAACATGTTGTATATGGAAGAAGAAAATGTGCTGCATGAACCCTATAAGATAAGGGCAAGAAGATGATGATGTGTTTGGAGTGGTACTTCTGATACTTTTCTGTTGTGAGCTTATTTCTCAAGAGTTAGATCATAAAACTTACATTTACGTATAAAGTCGAGAGGACGCAGAGACAATGAACATTTTATGACAAGACTTCACTGAATTATAAATAAAGATTTTTGTTTTACGACCATTTTTTTTGTATAGTATGAATAAATTGAATGATATTTTGATAGCGTTATCAATTTTGTATTAGTTTTATTAATAAAAACATTTTCTAGTCAGATATTCATGAAATCAGTGTAGGGCGTAAAGGTGCTATGATTTTATATTATAAGTTTGCCAATTTAATTTTGCTAAGTGATAAACGTATTTAACCCCAAATCTGCGTTTTTCCTATATTGGGATCTGCTTCCAGTATAACCGGATCGCTGCTGAATACCATTGTTTTACATGGAGCGACTGCCGATCTGACCTCCACTTACTGGGTAATACGATACCCCTTGGTAAGACTGGTTGGCAGACTTTCGGGCTTCGGACGACCCGCAACGACTGTCAAAAATCCACGAATGACAGCCAGGACTAACGGCTTAACGTGTTTTCCGAGGCATGGTGAAGTCTCGGTCACCCATCCACGGACCAACCCCGGCAAGCGTAGCTTAACCTGATAGATCGACCCGTGCGGCTGTTATTACTTAGCCACGAGCTCCTCCAGTTTTTAACCTATCCTTATTAATTTATAGAAAAAAAAAGTTTGTATTTTTAGAGGTGACAGAAAACGCGAAAAACAAATAAAAATCCCGACGTCTCATATTCACCAAACAAAACAAACGAAAAACGCGTTTTTCCACGTAGTCTATTTTAAAACCCCCTTTTCTTATCATCTTCGTACAAACTACACGATCGGGACGTCACCTCCTATATAAAAGTTTTATGGTGTGGAAGAAAGGGGTTCCCATCAAGAATGTTAGTTCAAGTTTTTGCATCTACTTATATTTTTTACGCGAACATTTTGTTTGTGGACCCTCCAAAGTTGAACGACCGGCCGAGATCAATTATACAGGGTGTAAAACTTTTACGAAGTTTGTTACCTCGTTTTTTTTTTTTATCTATAGGGGGCTTGCACCCCTGTGACATTGCAATGGGGAAATGTTGAGGCACTTAAAGAAAAAGACTTTTAAAATGAAGTCAAATTGCATGAAAATTCTAGCTCATGATAATACTTACTGACAAAGGAACTAAGTAGGAAACTTAGTTCCTTTGTCAGTAGTGGTTATATGAACTGGATTAATTAATTGAATTAGCAATGTAATGTGTATTTAGGAACTTAATGAGTCAGCCATCTGACTGATCATTAAAAAAACTAGCTAAGTGCGCCCGGACCACGCGCAATGAAGGGTTCCGTGGTTGAAAAGAATGTATTCCAAATACTAACTTAAACTTAACATTGTGTTTGAAAAACATGTTCTCCTATACATTGATATACGTCACGGTCAATTCTCCAACGGCAAATTTAAGTTTGTAATCGCAAAAAACTTTTTTTTTTGTGATAAAACTACAAACTCGTTTCAACATTATATATATATATATATATAACTTGTACATAATATATATATATATATATATATATATATATATTAATAATATATATATATATATATATATATATATATATATATATATATATATATTATGTACAAGTATGTAAAAAATCATAAAAATAAAAAGGTAAAGAGCTCATAGGGCGTCCGCAAATCGTCCATGGAAAAAGTGCCCAAAAGGCTGGCAGCATTGCCTCGTTGGATGGCAATGCTAATTCTTTGGGCTAAAAATAGGCCAGCCCTCTGGTCCCGTGAAGAGTCGACCAACCGCTTGGCGATGTCCCGAACGCGGACCCCAAGGCCCTAGAGTTTCAACCCCAAACGGTTCAAACATATAGCTCCGAATAAGGTTGCTATATTTGCGCCGTTTGAGGTTTTCTGATCCTGCGGCAGCCGCCACAGCACGACCCGCCAATCGGATTTGGTTCACAATTTCATGGGTGTTAATTTTTTGCGTGGAACCCTAATTCTTTTTCTATAATAAAAGTACGCTAAGTTATTTATTATAACATAACATCAGCTATCTGCCAGTAAGTGTCGTCAAAATCGGTCCAGCCGATTCGAATTCCATGGGTTTTTTTTGCGCGGAACCCTAATTCTTTTTCTGAAATAAAAGTACCCTAAATTACTCCTTATAACATTAGCTATCTGTCAGTGAAATTCCTGTCAAAATCGGTCAAGGAGATTAGCTGTAACAAACAGACAGACAAAAAAAATAAAAATTACTTTTTTGTTGTAAGTACCGTTATATAATACTTTTATATGCATTTAGTAAAAAGTTGTTATTTTGGCATTACGAACAATCACTTCCGATTTTATTTATATGTATAGATGTACAAATTACAAACAGACTCTTCAATTTTATTTATTTTATACATACAATAGATTAATATTACTTTCTGAAACAGCCCCGCAGACAGAAGTTCATGATTCGAAAAAACTGTTTTAAATCTCCATCTTACCTCTTCAAATCCTTTAGAAGAGTTACAATACTCGTGAAAATTATCAACAAAAGGCACGTCCTCTGCATAGTGGCGGAGTTTCCTTCAAACAAACGTGGCTTGAAGTTAGTGCACATTTTTAAATTTATTTCTAAACTCGACAGCGGGTTCGACAAAATGTTATCCTCGTGAGTTCGGCTGCGGGGTCCACGAATTGTGTAGTTCTGTTGTGTATTGTATTGTATTGTGTGACACGACTGAGCGACTATCGCTAACTATGGACGTGGTGAAAAGGTCAATAAAATATGCCTTCTTCACGAACCTCGAAAAAATCCATTAGATGAACTGATGAACATCCTGTACTTAAACAATGATTGACAGGCCAGATGGCGTGGTTGGTTAAGATACCACCTGCCATGCCGCTGGTCGTGGGTTCGATTCCCATCCAGGACAAACATTTGTGTACATGAACATGTCTGTTTGTCCTGAGTCCTAAGCGCTTCCAAATGTCTTTTATAATGCGCACAGCAAAAGAGTGGAACTCACTACCTGCGTCTGTGTTTCCGAACGTATACAACCCTAATCTCTTCAAAGTGAGAGTGAACAGGCTTCTTCTGGGTAAGCTCACTCCATCGTCGACTTTGTCTCTGTCACCTATGACCTAGACTAGAGTCAAGAGCAAACCCATCACAAATAAAAAAAAAAAAAGTCTGGGTGTAATTATCTATATAAGTATGTATTTACAAAAAAAAAGTAGTTTATGTAGTATATCAGTTATCTGGTTTCCATAGTACAAGCTCTGCTTAGTTTGGGATCAGATGACCGTGTGTGAACAATGTCCTAGGATATTACTATTATCTCCTTTATTTATTTTTTAAACTTATTTTATTACATTTTTAAATATTTTTATAAAAACATTAAAAAAAAACATTATTATTATTATTATTACAATAAGACAGGTGCTAGCTGGTATGTTTTTGGGGTTCCGTACCCGAAGGGTCCAAACGGACCCCTATTGCTGTCACTTACGTGTCCGTCCGTTCGTCCGTCGTCTGTCACACAGGTTTTACAGTCAAATTTTCGCAGTATAACAATCTTGTAGACCCAAAGACATACAAATTGTCAAAAAATATTGTGAAATTTTTTAAGGGGGGCGCGAAAAAAAAAATTTGCTTACCCCATCGATTGGCATATGGTTGTTTAGAGCTCGTTGAGTATATAAATACGGTATTATTTTTTGTAAAAAATATTGGAAAACAAAAGAATGAGAAGTCATCCAAGTCAGCCTTTTTGACTTCAAAACGTGCTAGAGTAATGGTTGAGCATTTAATAGATATTTCATATTATTACAATTGTAAGGCGGGATATAATTTGCATGTGACATCACATTGAGAGAGCACGCACATGCGCGTGACTCTCTACTTTTCACTATGTGTTGAAATATCAATACCTATAACGCAAAAACGTGTCTAGCTAGATCAGTTATTCTGGTGTCGTTGTCAAGAGTTGAAAAAGCACTACCAGGACCTAAAGAGAAACAACAGAAATATTGGCCAAAATAGGGTTCAAAACGTAACGCTTGCAACAAAACAAATGCAATGAGTTTAAAAAGTCTAGTGTTAAGCAAATACAATAGCTACGACTGTATCACAAACCGTAAGAAAATCTGTTGCTAATAGCAAAAAACTTTAAGATGTCGTCTCATATCAGTCGTATATCTGCTTAGAACTGAAAAATATCATAATCGGTAAAATCTTACTTTATAAGAAATGCAATGAGCTTTAGTAGTCTAGTATCGAATAAATACAATGGCTACGGCAGAATCGGAAACTGTAGTAAAATTTTAATCAGTTTTCACGTGAACCAACGGCGCAGACTCGAACTGCGCTTACTATTTTTTTTTAATTTTTTTTACAAAATTTCCTTCCGAATAATTTTTTAACTTCCCGTTGACCTATGAACTTGAAATTAAGTGGTAATGTTTATTATTACGTATCTTTTACTAGCAAATACCAATATATTGATAACTCAGACTTTTTATTTAAAATTCTCTCAGTTTTCCTATTACAACCAACTTGATTTTGCGGTTATTCTACATTTGGTACGGAACGCTAAATGTGCGAAGTCCGACACGCAATTGATCGATTTTTATGTCAGTTAAGACAAGCTTCTCATAAAAACTGATCCCAAAATCCCTGTTATGAAGAAAGTGGTATTTATACTTTCGTGTTTGTCTGTGTGACCTGCGTTGTTTTTCTAAACTACGCAACGGATTTTGATGCGGTTTTGCACCGTGATTTTACAGAATTTATTCCGGAATGGTAACGTGTATAATACATTAACAAAAACTTATTTATAATAAAGAAATCTCGATGTCTTATCAAGTAGTAATAACTGTGCGAGGCAGGGGCGGTCGCTAGTTGTATGCTATAAAATGAACAAAACTGTCAAAAAAAAAATCACAAACTTTTGTATCGAGTAACATACCTAAGCTCGAAAGAACTACAATACATGTTTGAATTTTTTCAAAAGAATAAAAGCAATGAAAATCCCAGAGCATACCGTACGTGGCTGTCATAAATTCTTATATTGTATCTTTGAATTTGATATTTTAACTGCGATGTAAATAAATACTGGTGCCAGTGTTGCCAACTTAGTGGATTTTCCACTAAAAGTGGTGGTTTCGACGCCTCTTTTAGTGGCGAAATATTGCTTTTAGTGGCTGGTGGTTTTTTCTAGTAGTTTAGTAGAATTTAGTTTCAATTACTATAAATGATATCACTCAACCACTAAGCCACTAACACATTACAAAATAAGTTATTTGTATCCTACTTCATTTAATTTTCAGTTAAGTACTTTTATTTGAGCAGTATGAATGTAATAAAAAACAAGCAGAGGAACAGAATGCAGTTAAATGCAGTTGCTTTATTAAGAATACGCTGTGGTTTGAGGTTAGAAGGCAAATGCTGCAATGAATATGAAATTCCAATAAAAGATTTGAAACAAATCTGTAACCTAAGAATTGTATCAATGTGAAACTGACGATAATGGTGCAGACAAAAATGATCCATCTGAGGAAGACGAATTAATTTAGAATAGTAGTTGTTGTTATATGTTGATTTACCTACTAATTATATATTTTGATTTTTGTGTTGATTTTTCTATTGTCTGTTGATTCACTGATTGTTAATATTTTTTATTAAGTATTATTAAACTTAATTTCTAATTACTTCCTGTTCCTTTCGTAACAACAAAAAAAAAGTTTAGTAGAAATTTTAGCGATTATTAAAGTGCGTCCGTTTTTTGTTAGTGGTTTTCTGGTGGTTTTCGAAGTTGAATCTGGTGGAGAGCTGGTATAACTGTTGGCAACACTGACTGTTGCGCTAGAAGAGCGCTAGCAGTAGAGCAATATTATATGCGGGCTCAGAATAATATAATAGATGATAAATTTTTATTATATTTATCAGTTTATCTCAGAGAAACGTGCACACTTTTGTCTACGCAACTATTTTCTCATTGTCATTTTATCCGATATAAAAACCGAATAAGTTTTATTTAAAAGTAATTCCAAATTCGCTTTAATGATCGAATGCAGCCAGAGTTATTTTCCTATCATCCTGTACGACATTGGGTTTGCTTTTTAGGGTTCCGTACCTCAAACGGAAAAATGGAACCCTTAAAGTCACTCGTGTGTCTGTCTGTCCGTCTCTCACAGGCAATTTGTTCCGAATCTAATGGACCGATTAAGTTGAAATTTGGTACACGTATGAATTTCCGTGACACCACCACCATTTTGTTTTGTTTTTAATTGATAGCAAAAATAATTTTTCAAATCCAAGTGGTAATTCCAGAGATTAACGCGTTCTCACAAACCAAAAAAAAAAAAAAAAAAACTAACTTCTCAGCTTTATTATTTGTGTAGATTGCTGAACATTTAATCCTCCCAAGTCGGTTCTTTTTAGTTCTCTACGATCACGCGGGACACTCATTTGAAAAAAAAAAACGGTCATCATTGAGCCCAGTCCTATGAGAAACTGAAACAAACATACAGTTCAATTTCAATATTTCAGGCCATTTGTCAACGTATAACGGAAAAGCGAAATATTATTCCTTTATAGTACTGCTAACGGTTTTATTATTTCAATATATTGAAACAGACAGGTTTATGGTCGTTTTATAGGCGATCAAACTTAACCATTGCGAATTTCAGTTTTTTCTTAACCCATAAAAATATTGGGTAAGTAGTGAATTTTGATTCGGGATTTTAATACCTAGGATAAGGCTTTAAAAATAGACTTACTTTATTTTTGACAGGCCAGTTGGCGTGGTTGGTTAAGATACCACCTGTCACGCCACAGGTCGTAGGTTCTATTCCCATCCAGGACAAACATTTGTGTGCATGAACATGTCGGTTTGTCCTGAGTCTGGGTGTAATTATCTATCTAAGTCTATGTATTTACAAAAAAAAAAAAGTAGTATATATCAGTTATCTGGTTTCCATAGTACAAGCTCTGCTTAGTTTGGGATCAGATGACCGTGTGTGAAAATGTCCCACGATATTATTATTATTATTTTGAGCTGCGTTTGAAAGGCTACTAGGGTGTACATGGGAATATAAGGGTATGCACAAAACTATGTGGGTACCTACATTTAAGTTACATCATAACACCACACCTATAATCCTCGAAGGGTTAGGCAGAAGTACACCACATTTTCTTATTTTTTTTTGCAATTTGCAAGTCAGTATTAGGTTTTATGTTGATCAAAGTATGATTCGCGACCATAACAAATATGTATTTACGGAATTCTAATATAACTAGCTTTTGCCCGCGGCTTCGCTCGTGTGGATGTCGGAAAACTTTACATACCTCTTGAATCACTCTACCTATTGATGAAACCCGAATTAAAATCCGTTCAGTAGTTTTTGAGATCATCGTGAACATACAGACAGACAGACAGATGCGGTGGGGGACTTTGTTTTATAATATGCAGTGATCATTAGATTCAGTAATACGACTCCTTAAATTAGTATAATCCCGAAATGTCAATATTTCATGAAGTATAAATAGTCATCAATAGGATTAAGTACCTGGTTTTAAAGAGTTGTATTGATGACTTTAATGATAATAATTCTGTAAATACATACTTGTTACGGTCGCGAATCATATTATCATCAGCATACAACCTAATACTGACTTGCAAACTGTAAAAAATTGTAAAAAAAAAACTAAGAAAATTTGAATTTCGCGAGCTACCCTGGCGTTTTCGCCTTAAGTACCATGCAATAGGAAGCGACGCTACTACCATCAACCGGACATAAAGAAAATACACAACAACGCAATATCACTTTAATGTATGTTGTTGGCCTTTAAAACATTCAACATCTATTCGAGCCATTAATATTTCTAGAATGAATCAAATCGTACTTGAGAGGAGCTTGTGGCTAAGTAATAACAGCCGCACGGGTCGATCTATCAGGTTAAGCTACGCTTGCCGAGGTTGGTCTGTGGATGGGTGACCATCTTTTCATACCGAGACTCCTCCGTGCCTCGGAAAGCACGTTAAGCCGTTGGTCCCGGCTGTCATTTGTGGATCTTTGACAGCCGTTACGGGTCGTCAGAAGCCCGAAAGTCTGACAACCAGTCTTACCAAGGGGTATCGTATTACCCAGTAACTGGGTTGTGGAGGTCAGATAGGCAGTCGCTCCATGTAAAATACTGGTACCTATCCAGCTGCATCCGGTTAGGCTGGAAGCCGACCCCAACACAGTTGGGAAAAGGCTAGGCAGATTGATTGAATCAAATCGTACTTGTGGTCACTAAAGTAATCAATTTTTCTATTATAGTTTTCTATTGGCCATATCTAGATAACTACCAAGTTGCAACATGAATCTTTACTAAAAAGAAATCCAGTCGACATACATAATGTACCTAATACTTGTAGATATCCTTTACTCTTCATCATCTATGTTTCTGTGATCTTCACCCTGAATTGGTTAATATAGGCCATTGAACTCCATAGTGCAAAAACAGTACAGTCGGTACAAAAGTACTCAGGTAAATAGATAAGCTCGCTATCTTGATTATACCCAAATACGAACGCACTCATCCTTTTCCCTACTAATCGGATATTCGAATAAAGAAAACAAAGGATTCACTCCACCTAACTTGTAGTGCTAGTTAGGAATACAAACGGTAGTGAGAGTCTAAAAATATTTGCCCGCTAGCTGGGCCACTGTCCCCTGTCCCAAAAGGGTCGTTGGACGAAAGCCTCTTTGAGGGGCAGCCGTATTCTGATGCTTACTATAGCAGTATTTTTTATACAGAGAAAAAAAATTGTTAAAACCTAACTTGAAGGATGTCTGGGGAAAGGTCTTTATGACTGGTGAATATCTCTAAGAAGTAGGTACATTGTCTTTACATGTTTTAATAGTAATATCATAACATACAAACATACAAACCGGACAGCAGAAAGGACATGACGTAACAATGTTTCAAACAATACTATTTTTAACTGCACTGTCAGTTAAAACTAACTCGGAACGTTACCTTGAAACACAAGATCCGGCGGAAGAAACAAAACAAGTTTACCACTTTTTCCTACTCAGTATTTATTCAAAAAAAGACGATACTATCGAGTTTACCAGGTCAATGTTACCAGTGTCAGTGCCTTTCATCGCTAAAGATAAAAACAAAATGAAGTTTTTGTATTAGAGCGTCGATAGTAACAAAAAAAAAAAAACAAAACCCAAACCAAATACGCGATAGGTACTTCCTTTTTAAGAAAGTACTTATAGACACATGACATATCATCACTGCTGTGTTCTCCGAAGAGTTAGGCAGTAGTGTAGATACCTATAGAACACCCACTTCACGAGTTATGTTTAAGTCTCATGTAATAGGAAGTGAGCTTATACCTATCGAGCCAGCCAGTCAGTACCTATCGAGTAAGTATCGAGCATTTGCCCTTCAGAGACAGTTAGAAGCCAATAATAACATGATTCATGTTATTATCGGCTTCTAACTGTCTTCATTTTCTTGGTCATTCATGATATACGAATGACCAACCAAATGATACGAGTCGATGACCTGTTGAACGATCAAACATTTGCTACACTTTTTGCTAGCTTCACCCAATCTATTTCGTTGTTTAAACCGTCATTCACATACGTCAAACTGTTGTCGCTTACGCTATGATGACGTCAATAGTTTAATACAATACGTCAGTAGCGTGGTAATTTCTAATTATGTCATGTTCATTGGTCTTTACAAAAGTAATTAAGACGTCATATTCTTATCTAGGCTGAAGTGGAATATTTTGTAAATTATGTGCCTCAAAACTAAATATATTACGTCTTCTCAGCGTGTGGATGGCAATCTATAGAGAGTCAGCCCAGAATATGGCTACGAGCTTGGCACCTACAGTGGCGTCCATCAGACACGCTGGACACGATATTAAGTATCCCATTGCTTGTGGGACAACACCACATTTACACTCCAAGGCGGATTCATCTGCGAATCTCCACTTGAGCAGGTTTCCATTGCTTTAGCCTACCTGAGTCCGTTGTTTATTTAAAGCAAATGCGCATGACAATCCAAACTCCACCAAATATATTTTATCTGAAGATATTCAATAAATTAAATAGATGCATGCTTGTTATTTCACTTATTATTTCGACAGACATCCTATTTTTCTTATTTAATAGAAAACAATATACTTACTTATGTTACATGTGTATAAACCTTTCTTTTATATATCTCGGTGCCCTGGGACCCTGGACCTTTAGAAGGCGTACGAGGAGCCGAAGCTTAGACAATTTTAAATTATGAGGAGGCATCAACCGATGATTATCCCTTTTTTTTGCGTGGAGAAATGCTCAAGCATACCGCACTACCATGGGGAGATAGATAGATAGTGCAGTTACGTGGAACTCCAACCCAATAAAACTCCACGGTGTCCTCTTTTGCCGCTTGTGGTGGGAACACGGGCACGCGTTAGCACTCACCGCGAACCCACCGCGGCTGTCCGTCACCGGACCTTCCCCTGGGGAGTATCCCACATCACCGGCGCACCAGCACACATTGCACGCCGTGACCATCCCAGAAACCAAACCAGCACATGGGCGCTAGGCGACCCCGTGTCTAGGCACCCTTGGTCCCCCTGCGACCGGTAGAGGATAGGGAGAGCGGCCAACGAAATATCGACACTCCTCCTCCCCTGCGGCCCCACCTCGTCCGCCATCATACGGTGGCGACTCCTCTCCCGCCGCCGTGGCGTCCAACCTTCAGCCGCGATGCCTCCCATACCACATCGCGGCCCACCTCAGTTGCACTGTCACCCAAGTGGCACCGCAACCTACCTGTTGGCCGCTACGTCGTCGGCTTCCTGGGAAAAGCCCCGACGAGCGGCCCCTCATGGGATTCCTCTTCGCTTCACCGTGGGTGACCAAGCCACGGCTACTGTGCCCCTCCGCCTCGACAATGCGGGAACCCATGGGAGGGGAACCGACGATTACCCCTGTATGCACTATGCAAGTCCACACAAGGACCGCCCCCGGTTGATGCAGGACTATTGCAGAACATGGAAATAAAACATATTGGGCTATAGTTTGGGTGGCTACAGTGGATTGGGTAACTTGAAATATGGAAGAACTATGTCCCCTGCCTGACCAATGTTATTAATATTATACACGGATAAAATGGCGGGAGTGACTTGCACGCTTAATAATAGGACCTCCGAAATGGTCGCTAGCACATAGTGACGTAGCGGTAAGGGTACGGCAAGGGGACAACACTTCCTTTAGGTGCTTGAGGAATAGAGAGGTATTCCACGGCTAATAGGATAATCCGGCAAGTACGGTCAAGTACCGTTATTATTATAAATTTTATATTTCAAACTCACAATATTATGCAGAATCGTACCAAGGAACCACTTGATTTGAAGAAAAAAGGACCAATTCACTTACCGCCGTTCTAGTTTACAGAATAACCCTCAGAACGGGTACCGACTGCGGACAATCCGTATTGCTGTTTTGATTAAATTTTGACAGAGAAATGCAGATTGTTCTTTTTATGTAGCACCGGAAAAATTGAACTGGACCGAGCTAGAAATATTTTTATTGACAGCCCCTTTTGACTGCAATATGGGAGACCCGTTCAATGCAGTAAAATTTTTGCAAATCTTTTACGTTTTTATAGACCGGTGTGTGCTTTAATATGACACAATCTATAATAGAGTAAACTGAGTCTAAAGGTGTAATATACAGCTGAATGACTAGCCCAAAACAGGTCTAAACGAGATTTATAGAAATTTGGGCACAAAGAGCCAGAAAAGAGCCAATCGATGAATTTCGAGTCCAAGAAGTTTAAAAAAGATATAGAGCAATGTTATAAAGCCATTTATCGCGAAATCTTTAGTAGATTTAATTTAGACGATTTTGTGTTAATCACATAGTAATAGTAACAAAGAAAATACACCAACAATCTAAACATGATATCAATATCACTCTTTTTTTTAATGGTAATTCATCAAATAACTTCTCCCACTCTGGGCGGAGCGGGAAGGCGTGTCAGACTTTTACGGCCTAAAACCCACCCGTGTTCCTTTAGTTGACTGTGCCAGGGCCACGGTAACTCTTTCAAACAACCCGCAACTCTGGCAGGATCAATATCACCCCTGCTATTTTATCCGTGTATATAACGTTGCTCAAGCATAGTTTTTCCATAGTTCAAGTTACCCAATCTAGTTTAAGGATGACTCACGCTAGACCGTGTCGGGTCCGAGCCGAGTGTCGGCCGTAGCCGTAGCCGTGAGTGTGTTCATACAAAATATATGTAATATTAGTTGACCGTGCTACGGCCGACACTCGGCTCGGACCCGACACGGTCTAGCGTGAGTCATCCTTTAACCACCCAAACCCAATATGTTTTGTTTCCACGTTCTGCAATAGTCCTGCACCAACCGGGGGTTTCCTTGGGTGCACTTGCATAGTGCATATAGGGATGATCGGCGGTTGGGGCCTCCTCATAATTTAAAATTGTCTAAGGGGGCCTCTGCGATTTGGCTTCGGCCCCTCGTACGCCTTCCAAAGGTCCGGGACACCAGGGTCCCGAGATATGTCAAAAAAAATAAGATAATAATAATAATAATATTCAGCCTGTAGTGCCTCACTGCAGGGCAAAGGCATCCCTTTCCTTTTTCCACTCAACTCGATAAGCTAGCTAACGAAACATGAATAATTATAATAAATATTACAGTTGCTATGGCAATCGAATCGATCCAAAATTAGATTCAGTTAATTTAAGCATAACTATGACAAAAAAGAATCGCGGCAACGTCTTTATGGTTCATCAGCTTCTCTCACATTCAAGATCAACATAAAAATTTAAATATCAATAAACAAATCCTCAAACTGCTTGTAACAAAACAACTAAATTCAATGTCAAATATTTAGATAGCCATATGTAAACTAATTCAAATTTCCAATACAACTGCAATAAGTGTCCACAACTGTAGCAAATCACAATGAAATGTAATTTGTACTGTCCCAGCAATCGATGTAACGCTCCACCGGTTGTCTCGATCTTGTCCCTGAAGTGTTGCGGTACTTGCCCAACATGCTTTCCTCATCATCCAAACTAATAATAAACAAACTATAAATAGCTTCGACAACAGCAATTTAGCACAGTCAACCAACAAACATGAAGTTGTTAGTAGCAGTGGCACTATTGTGCCTAGCTTCGGCTTACAGTCGGGAGTTGGGTGAGGAGGAGAAGGATCTCGTAGCGGCAGCCAGTGGAAAGAGCCATCATCATGAGGAAGGTGGTGGCAAGGAGCACCATGCCGACCACCATCATGAACACGGTGAGAAAGGACACAAAGGTCACAAAGGACATCACCACCACCACAAGGGCGACCACGGTCACCATGGCAAGCACCACAAAGCAGGACACCACCACGAACATGGTGGCCATCACAAGAAGCACTGGGATGAAGATGACCATCATGGACATCATCACGAGCACGGACACCACCACAAGGGTGGCAAACACGGCCACCATAAGCACCACGACAAGGGTGAAAAGACCGACGGCTATCACAAGAAATACCACAAGGACGAGTTCCATAAGGATCATCACTTCTACGATGACCACCACAAGGAAGGCAAGCACCACAAGCATGGCAAGCATCACGGGCATCATGAGGACAAAGGAGGACACCACAAGAAGGGTGGCCATCACGAACACGGACACCATGACCATCATCATGGCAAGCACGGACACCACGACAAGCACCATCATGACGAAGACCATAAGGGACACAAGGGTCACCATGGACATGAAGAACATCATCACCATCATCATGATCATGGCAAGAAGGGAGGTCATCACGACCACAAGGATTGGGGTTTCCATCATGGAAAGCACTGAGTTGCCAAAAATATGCTGTGATACTATTTTATATTTTTGTTACGGGTTTTTGTTAGTTTTTTATAAATTATTGAATAAGCATCGTTACAAAAATGTGCGAATAAAGTTGTTATATTTTTATTTATTTCTTTTTCTTTGACACAAATACGAAAGCATTTTACTGTATTGTAGAAAGTTTACAACATCACAAAATCGTGACACTCAAAACGTAAGACAAGGAAATCGTAGTTTAAAAATTCCTACTAATTAGTCAGTTATAGCTACTTTTTACTACTATTTTTTGTATCATTATTTGTGCCAAATATAACAGAAAATGTCATTCTCTGTCATTATTTATTTTGTGATCCAAATAATGCTACACATAATATATACTAATATCATATATACAAAAACGTGTCTGGTCTTTCCTAACAGAAAATATTAAATGTTAAGTATGTATGTTATCAAATAAAATAATATGTTAGTAGGGTATCTTTTCTAATTAAATAATACAAATAACAAAATTATATCCTAAGTTTAGTAAAACTATTCACAAACTAAAATATGTCGTCGAAAAATTCATCCGCATCGCTGTCGACGTGTAAGAGACTGGTGGCTTTCAAAGTCAAAGTCATTTATTTGCTTTAAATGTGGTAGGTAATACAATGGTGGTATGAATAAAATATATTTGTGCGATGACACATTTCGCCATATTCTGGCATGCAAATATTAACAGTAGGTAAGGTGCTTATTTATATAAGTAATTATATATACCAACAGTTAAAAACATTACATTATTTAAAGTTAATCAAACTAATACAAACAGCTAATAAAAGAAATATACATTTGGCACAACATAAAAAATAACAGAACAAAATTATATCTACAATCACACATTTCAATAATATTCAATAACCTAAGTCTAGTCTACAATGCATTCCTGTAATGATAGGACCGACAAGAAGTTTTTTTTTTTTTGAAATTCACCTATTGAATAAAACTATGTGAAATGAGCCACTTTTTTAGTACTATTTTGCCACGTTGTACGGCATTGCTTAGTCTCTGGCCAAGGTAAAAGTCAGCCCTGGGGTCACGGGAAGTGTCAACCAGCCGTTTCGAGATTTCCTTACAGACACCATGAGTACTCGGGCTCCACGGCTCGAGAGTGTCAACCTCAAACGGCTCGAAAATATAAACCGCCACAGTCGCGGTAGCGGCGCCAGCACAGCAAGTCATGGTGTATAATTATTTTTAACAAGGCAAAATAAGATGATCGATAGATTTAGAAGATGATAACTATTTAATTAATTGAGGAGCTTGTGGCTAAGTAATAACAGCCGCACGGGTCGATCTATCAGGTTAAGCTACGCTTGCCGAGGTTGGTCTGTGGATGGGTGACCATCTTTTCATACCGAGACTCCTCCGTGCCTCGGAAAGCACGTTAAGCCGTTGGTCCCGGCTGTCATTCGTGGATCTTTGACAGTCGTTACGGGTCGTCAGAAGCCCGAAAGTCTGACAAACAAGGGGTATCGTATTACCCAGTAAATGGGTTGTGGAGGTCAGATAGGCAGTCGCTCCATGTAAAATACTGGTATTCAGCTGCATTCGGTTAGACTGGAAGCCGACCCCAATATAGTTGGGAAAAGCCTAGGCAGATTGAACTATTAAATTAATTAAAGAAGCATTTTATGTTCAGCTTTTAGATTGATCTACTTCTCACCAAGAGGAGGCTGTGTCTCAGTAGTAGGAACATTATAGGCTGATTTTTAGGGTTCCTTACCCAAAGCGTAAAACGGGACCCTATTACTAAGACTCCGCTGTCCGTCTGTCTGTGTGTAGGTCCTTTTGTCACCAGGCTGTATCTCATGAACCGTGATAGTTAGTTGAAATTTTCATAGATGATGTATTTCTGTTTCCGCTATATCAATAAATACTAAAAAAAAAGAATAAAATGAATATTTAAGGGGCCTCCCATACAACAATCGTGAGATTTTTTGCCGTTTTTCTAGTTACGGAGTATAGTACGCAACCCTTCGTGCGCGAATCCGACTCGCACTTGGCCGGTTTTTTTTTATTGGTTCACCAATAATTGTTTACATAGGTTCTATGCTAAAGGTAACATGAGAAAGTGTGCATGCAATTACAGTGCAACAATCACAAGCAAACTCCGCATGCATAAATAAGTTGTATAAAAATAATTATTAATCCATTTTTAAATTACGTAAATAATTAATATAGCCAACAATTTATTTATTTAATTTTAATTTATTTCTTATTATATGTAAACATACACAACATCTATTTAGGAAGGTATTGTAGATTAAATTTGACAATTTGACAAGGAAAAGCTTACGAGAGTTAAATATATTATGTACCTAGTAGGTAAGTAACAGTTTTTGGTTTAGTGGTAGATTAAAAACTTTTGTGTTCGTTAATTTTACCCAATGTCAATTCTTTGCTATTGTTCGTCGAATCATTGAGCTGCGCGATTACTGACAAATGCGTGCACTGACTGGACAGGTCCTCTCAATCTGTGTGGTTCTTTCCTCAAACGACCATTTCAGACACCAATCTACGATAAGGTCTTCACATGAAGTGACCAAGATTATGTCTGGACTTATAAGAGACTGTGACCTCTGAGTTTGTTTCGGCCTTTCTACTCAGAGTAGTCAGATAGGAAACGCCGACCTCATCTAGTGGAAAAAAAAAATAACATGATTGACTTATAAAAGTGTTTGTACAAACCTACTTACAGAAATAAATATCATTTATCATTTATATGCGTATGAAATGAAATGTTGTAAATTATTTGTTAATAAAAAACTTTATCAACAAACTTTATCAAAAACAACCGACTTCGAAAAAAAAAAACGCTACATAGCAAAAAAAAACTTGAATTTTGGAATTCGGTGTCTTCTGAAACTAAAGTTATTTTTCGTTTTGTAGTTTTTTTTTTGGAAGTCAGTTTTTTTTTTTTTCAAATAGTTTTTTATTTTTCGATTTTACTTTCATATTTGCAAAATAGTTGGGCAAACGTCATCTTAAACTATTCAAAAATTCAAGTTGATAGCATTAGTATTTCTTGAGATATCCAGCTGTGACAGACGGATAGACAGACAGACTGAGTCGCGCCATAAGGGTTCCTTTTTACCATTTTGTTACGGAACCCTAAAAAAAAGATTTTGACGAACTGAGAACCCCTCCGTTTTTTGAAGTTGGTTAAAAAGAAAAACAATACCTGCCTACTTAGTTTGTATGTCAAAGTTTTTATAATAATAAATATTTTGAATTCTAAAAATGTCAAGCAAGTGAAATTCTTGTAATTTCTTATTGAGAAATAACTTTATTTAACCATTAGCTTCTGTCCGCAACGGGACACTCCGCAAAATCATTTTAATAAAAAGCGACTCTTGTTACGATACAATAAAGTGCAATTCAGGTCGCACAACGCTTATTACCTACAGTTATATTCACCTAAAAATTGCCTCTCTTTCTATCGCGTAACTCTTATACCTTCTGACTCGTTAGGGTTGTCTGACCGTGCGAGCCGGCCGGTGCGCGGCAGCCCGCACTGAATTGGCCCGACAAGTCGAGCCCGCCGCGTACTTGTAGCTTAAAACTTAAACTGCGAAGTGTCCCATCTGTATTAATCTGTGCCGGAACTTCGTTTGCGTGGAAAAACTTCCCTGTATAATACGTTTGTGGTTTAGGTCTCAGCAGACAAAATATACTTTGAGTCAAGCGGTGGTGAAGCGGGGAGCAAGCGACGCGACGTCCAGTTGTCCGTGTGATAAGCAGCTCGAACTCAGGAGTTCGACATCCGCAGCCTTCAGTAGCAATTTCTCATTACTTTCGAAGTTTTTCGTTTTTAGTGAATTAATCTTCTCCTGCGTTCCTGTTTCTGTCCAATCATCATTTTTCTTTTACCCTTATCCCAATTTAATTGGGGTCGACGCAACATGTATTTTTTTCCATACCTCTATTAGTTTCTGCATATTTTACCTAATGGCACAACACTGCTACCTTGACATTTTACAGATTATTCCTGACGAACAGCTATCACTAAAATAATATAATTGTTAATTCCAAACACAACCATATATAAATAAATTAATAATATAATTTTATAGATGTCAGAAGAGGCCTTAACTTCAAGTTTTTCTGTGTATTCGCAGTTTTCGGACCGATAGGCTATTTTCTGAGTTGAAAGTTGACTAAAATGGCCGTTCATCGTTCATGAATCATGACTGACTTTCTTAGCGGAATAAAGGAATAGCGTGATTAAAATCATTATAAGGTTAGATCTGTATGTATCTGCTTTATTCGTTCCCTATTCAGCCCAGTGAAGTAATGGAATAATTGGACGTAGTTATGCTATAACGTTCCAATCCACAAGGTGGTCAAAATTGAGTTTTTGAAATATTAATAAATTTTAATGACAAGTATATAATAAAATAATGTTTATTTATTTAGTTGAAGTGATACATACTACTTAGTTGTACTCGCTACCAAAAAAAAGCGTACCACAAAATTAAAAAAAAACGCGATTTACTCAGTTCGACCTGCGTGTGGATTGGAACGTTATAGCATAACTACGTCCAATTTAGCTGCTGTGGTACACTGGTGTATTGTGTTCATTTCATATTCATATTCATTTATTTGCGTTCCACAAGGTAAAACAAGATGTTAACAAAAGGCTTAGAGCTAAGAGCCGTTATAGACCCTGTCAGGGCACAGCAAAAATTATTGGTTGATACATAGCTATTATTTAAAATTAAAAATCTAAATCGTAGAAACTAAACAGTAATAGGTATGTATCTACGTCATTAAAAAGTTATTTCCTTTTTATATTGCCTAAATTTTTCACAATGTAATGTTCAAACTAAATCTGTAAACAATAAATTTACAAATAAAATACCGATTATTATATTTTACTAGCTACTGCCCGTGGAGGAGCTCGTGGCTAAGTAATAACAGCCGCACGGGTCGAACCATTAGGTTAAGCTACGCTTGCCGGGGTTGGTCTGTGGATGGGTGACCATCTTTTCATACCGAGATTCCTCCGTGCCTCGGAAAGCACGTTAAGCCGTTGGTCCCGGCTGTCTTTCGTGGATCGTTGACAGTCGTTACGGGTCGTCAGAAGCCCGAAAGTCTGACAACCAGTCTTACCAAGGGGTATCGTATTACCCAGTTAGGGTTGTGGAGGTCAGATAGGCAGTCGCTCCATGTAAAATACTGGTATTCAGCTGCATCCGGTTAGACTGGAAGCCGACCCCAACATTGTTGGGAAAAGGCTAGGCAGATTGACTAGCTACTGCCCGCGACTTCGGTCTTCGTCCGCGTGAAATTTTGACTTCCTGATAAAGATTATAAAAAAATTAATACTTTATTAAGTTTATTAATACGGTACCTACCGTACGGTTTTTTGATGGTATTATTGACGCGAAGGGAACTGAATTTTACGTTAGAATTAATGATCATCTCGTACACATATTTTATAGACATATTTTGAGTTACTTACAGCAGAATTGTACTATCTGTGCGATATGTATAGAAAATTAAATTAATAATTATTATTATGGTTTAATCATTTAAATAGTAAATAAATAATTGTGTAAATATTACATTATTTAGTTAAGTATATAATGTATTGTGTAGTGTTATAACTTATGATATATAATATTGATAATTATATTGTCATGAACACTTAATTAAGAATTAGATAAATATGATAAACTTGCTTCTGCCCGCGCCTTCCTTCGCGTGGAAGTCGTAAGATATACAGTACCTATACAAAAAAAATAGCCACATTTTTAACGACTTCGAAAAAAGGAGTTATCAATTCGAAACGTATGTATGTAATATTATTATATACTATAACTACTTTATATTCACATACGATAATCTATTAGGGCTTCCAAACAAACATACAAAAATTTCATAGATGTATGTTTGTATGTATGTCCACGAATTTCTCCTAAACTATTAATCAGATCGTGACCATTCTTTTTTTTTGCTCACTTCAACTTAGGGCACAGTGAAAGTTTCATCAAAATCGGTTCAGTAGTTTTCAAGATAATGGACTAATACGTGTAAGTTTGACGGCCTGGCTTATTGATTCGAGTTACGGGTGTGGTGTCAAAGGGAAAACATCTCAAAACCTTGGTCAAATTCTAGTGCAATATTTATAACAAAACTATTAACTACTTATTACAAACAAATATTCCAGTTTAAAAACTAAAAATTACGAAATAAAAAATAATTAAATCGACCTCAAAAAGAAATTAACTCAAAATTATGAAATAACTTTAATTTCGGAAGTCGGTGGCAAAAAACTAAAATACAGATCCCAAGACCGAAATTACCGTTAATTTCTTTTTGAAGTCAATTTAATTTTTTTTTAAATTATTTCTTCTATAAAATTCCCTTGATCCCTGACCCACCCAGTTGAATCGCTTCGCCTGCCCACGCTATTAACTACTTCGTTTTTGCTTAGCATTCTTTCTGATATTTTTTTTTTGCTCGTCTCCTAAGAATACTAGCGTGATATTAATTAGCATTTAGTTTTCTCAATAATTGGGCTATTAAATGCAAAAAGAATTTTTCAAATCCGAATGGCAGTTCCAGCGATTAGCGCGTTCAACTCTTCAGCTTTATTATTTGTATAGATAGATATTAATGAGTAGCCTAGATGCGGTAAAATAAGTGCTATTATGCCGACAAAAGTTGTCAATGTGAAATTATGAATGAAATTATAGATGTATTGTATGAAAGACGATAAATGGTTAATATAACCTGAATATTAATACTGTCGTGACAGTTGATTGAGATCTATAGAACAGAGAGGCTTGATGTACAGTCAACGTCTAGAAGTCACAATGACCATTATCGCCTGCGCTATACGGGTTGCCAAAGTTGCCAATGCGTAGTATTGTCAAACTTTCTTATAGAAGAAGGTCATAAGTAGGTACAACTAATATTGCTATGCCATAGTTTAGTGAGATTGCTAGTCGACTTCTGACTGTTATAGTACGTACGCCAACGTAATACATACATTATAATTATATTCATGTAAACTATTCAAGAAATACGATGTGTATCAAAGAAAACTGTTTCAGATCACCTATATTTGATGTAGTTATCCTTTGATGTCCCACTCCTGGATACAATTATGTCACCCCTCATTCTTTCCACTCCTCTACCGATGTTTTGCTTAATTTCGCAAATAATTAAAGAAGCCACATAAGGCGTCCCGCCGTTACTCCTCAGTCTGCGACAACCTCATATACTCGTATGTAGTTGTTTCAGGGCTCCACTCCTGTGATATACGAGCCCACAGTTTCATAATAATATTATTTATTTCAGACGATATAGGCCCATAGAAAAATACCTTAAACTAACATACTATTTTTTATGATCACAGCTTGTACTATAAGGCTTAAGATTATGTTAGTAGCACTTCACTTTGCACTAGCTTGACTTTGTGCTGACCTATGAACTTGTCCGCGGAAGAGATGGAAATCTAGCAAACATTGCAGCTGTTTGAGTTACATCGACAACATTATAATTCGATTGCCAATATTCGATTCTACAGAATCGCCCGTATGACTACCTTGAGTTATGAGTTACTTCTGGATGTTACTCAAAGACCAAGTCTGTGCATCTATAATTTTTATCCCCAATAATTTTAATTTGGAATACGAATAACACGTAAATTGCATTTACGTTGATTAATTAGAACTACGTATCGCACATCTGGAGCAACATTCACACAACTGTAAATTTATACATTTATTTGGTATAATAATTGAGGGCTGATTTTTCATTCTCAGATAAGCTTTATCGGAGCAATAAATATGGCAGTTTGACAGATTTTGCATAGAAAATAATTATGTCAAACAGCCATTTTTGTTCCATAAGTTATCAGGCGATTGAAAAATCGGCCCTTATTCAGTTTAACATGTACTTCGGAGAGTGTGCCCGAGAACTCCACGACCTCATTCCACCGGCCCCCTTCTACCATCGGACATCCCTACCTGGTTGCTATTCCACCGCACTAAGCGCTTCCAAATGTCTTTTATAATGCGCACAGCAAAAGAGTGGAACTCACTACCTGCGTCTGTGTTTCCGAAGGTATACAACCCTAATCTCTTCAAAGTGAGAGTGAACAGGCTGGGTAAGCTCACTCCATCGTCGACTTTGTCTCAGTCACCTCTGACCTAGACTAGAGTCAAGAGCAAACCCATCACAAATAAAAAAAATAAAAAAACATTATTTTGCAATTGTGTCAATGTTGCTCCAAAAGTGCGATATTCTAAAATCTGTTGAACTAGACTTAATCAGCACTAGACTCAATCAGCATTGGAAAACTTCCAAATACTGCTAATAGTATTCTAGAGTATTTTGATGAGCAAATGTGTAATTATACTTACGTCATACATACTGCTAATTAATAAATTGGCTACGAGTAAGGAGTATATTATAAATTAATAAGAACATAAGAAAATGTAATTCCTGTGTTTTTCCACTTTCATTCTATTTTCCTATTAAAGGAAACTTTAAACTTGTGAGACGTACACAAGATGTTCTTTATGAGATTATAAGGAAAAGAGTCAAAATAATTAGTATGCAGATAGACACATTAAGGCCTGTGTTCACCAACATTCAAACCACCGGTTAGGTATATAAACAGTTGGTTTATGTCAAATTTCCTAAGGAAAGAACTGATTAAAAATCTAAACAGTTGTTTTAAAGTCGATGAACTCCGCCCTTTGGTTTGATTGTTGGTGAACACAGGCCTAAGTGGTAAATGCTCGATTCCTTTAAACAAAAACGAATCGTTTTGCTTAACAATGCGCATTTTTTATTGCAGAACTCGGCATATAAATAGATTCGTAAGCTAATATTACCTGTGATGGCTACTTACATATGGGAGGGCCTACTATACAAAGCTTTCTTTGCTTCACTATTCTGCCGTCGTAAGCAAAAAGGGCACAACTAACATTTAAAAAAAAATTGAGTTACATACATATTTAGAATCAGAAAAAAAAGGCTAATCTGCTCAATTTTTTGTAGTTTTTTTTTTAAATGTTAGTTGTGCCCTTTTTTCTTACGACGGCAGTATTGGTAAAGATAGAAGTCTTAATGTTAACCAATAGCTGTTCTTAATTCATAGGAATCGGCCATAGGTGTACAAGAACTAAGCTTACAATAGTCAATAGAATGTGAGGATAATACAAAATGATTATTAAAAAAAACTTTTTTTTTTGCATGACCTTAATATCTTTTACCGGCTGGTCGTACGTAATGCACTATTTGATGCAATCTGAAAATACAATCAATTTATAAAATGTAATATCCGCTCTCTACAGACACACTCAGAACCCTTCTTTTACTCACATAAAAATATTATCCTGTTTCAACAATTGATGCAGTTTTAATTTTGAACACAATTTATAAGCAAATCGGAAAAACACACGAAATACAGAAGACTGACAAATTAATTTCACCGCGCGGAAGCCATTTACTCTTGACCCTGAAATGGCGCGACGCTTGCACAACGCTTTCCTCATCATCTAACTAAATTAATACTATAAATAGCTTCAACAATAGAAGATCAGCACAGTCAACCTACAATCATGAAACTGTTCGTAGCAGTGGCACTCCTGTGCCTAGCAGTGGCTTACGCTCGGGAGTTGGGCGAGGAGGAGAAGGATCTCGTGGCAGCAGCCACTAGCAAGGGAAAGGGTAGCAGCCATGAAGAAGGTGGCGGTCATGAGCACCATGCCGACCACCATCATGACCACGGACACAAGGGACACAAAGGCCACAAGGGTCATCACCACCACCACAAAGGCGACCACGGTCACCATGGCAAGCACCACAAGGGAGAGCATCACCACGAAGATGGCGGCCATCACAAGAAGCACTGGGATGAACATGACCATCATGGACACCATCACGAACATGGTCATCACCATAAAGGCGGCAAACACGGCCATCACGAGCACCACGACAAGGGCGAAAAGACCGACGGTTATCACAAGAAGTACCACAAGGACGAGTTCCACAAGGACCACCACTTCTACGACGGCGATCACAACGAGGGCAAGCACCATAAACATGGCCATCATCACGGACATCATGAACATAAGGGAGGACACCACAAGAAGGGCGGTCATCACGAACATGGACACCATGAGCATCATCATGGCAAGCACGGACACCATGACGGGCACCATCACGATCATGACGATCATGGACACAAGGGTCACCACGGACATGAAGAACATCATCATCATCATCATGATCATGGCAAGAAGGGAGGTCATGGCGACCATAAAGACTGGGGTTTCCACCACGGAAAACATTGAGTCACTAAGACTAGACTGTGATATTGTTTTATATTTTTGTTACAAGTTTTTGTTGGTTTTTTATAAATTATTGAATAAGCTTCGTTACAAAAATGTGCGAATAAAGTTGTTATAGCATTATTTTCTTGGTTTTCTTTAACTGGCTTTTCTGAATTCTAAAGTTGATTGGGTTATTCCATTTGGTCAAAATACCTAACCATGATAGCCAACTAATCTGTATTTTTTTTTACCTAAAACAGAACTACTCGAAGACACTGGATACCTAAAAAGCACAGTTCGTAACACGTACCTCGTGGTTATTCAGTAAGGGTCATTGCCATTTTGCAGAGACGAAACATTATATTCGCCTCATGCATGCACCATTAGAAAATACAAACTGAACTACTGTATTTCTTTCGTTATTTCCAAATTCCAAACAAACCTACATTGCAAATTAAAACATTAATTAGCATGAAAATTAAACTGGCTCGACATAATTACGTTCGTAACACGCTGACCGTAATCAATCTTGCCAAAAAGATCACCTGTCCCTTTGGATTAATAAGGGGAATTCGTATGTGGCTAATTTCAAATCCTGGGTAATAGATGACTTTCTATCATACCATGAGCAGTTGGAAGCTTAGCTGGATTTAGAGATATTTCTCTGGGATAAGATTTTTTGTTTGTCAGGTAGGTAATGTAGGTCGTAATTGAATTCTATGGCAATTCAAGAATTATATTACCAAGTATTTCAATTGAAATTGAAGTACACTCGCGAGCTATAAACTGGAATCACTTCATCACGCGTTGCTCAAAACATTTTTTTGCAATTTCTATGTAATTAATTATATATGGTACATCATTTGAAAGGTTATTTTGTTAGCTTTCAAATAACATAAAAAAAACTTAAAATTAATTTAATTTCTACCAAAATTTAGGGAATTAGTGCAATAGGTTGACGTGGGGACGTCTAAATGAATAGGAACTAATATGAAATGATAAAAATTGTATTTACAATTTATGTTATTTACCGCACAATATTATGTGTTACCTCCCCCCCCCCCCCCACCAAGACCCTAATTACTACCTGTAAATGGTTTTTCATAAATCGAATGAGTTTCCTGATCGAATCCTGTGGGATATCCTGCCACTCTTCGACTAAAGCAGTTTTCAGGCCTTCTATCGACGCCGGGGCTGAACATCCTCCTCGTTCCTGCCTTTTCAGCTTGTCCCACATATGTTCAATGGGATTCAAATCAGGACTGCCGGCTGCCCAGTCTAGTGTGAAAATCCCCACTTCTTTCAGGTACTGTTTAATCACTGCAGCGGTGTGGCAGTGGGCATTATCGTGCAAGAAATCTTCGCCAATAAACCCGGTGTAGTGGAGCACATGGCCTGCAGTTAGCCCCCCTCCCCGACTTCCACCAGGTATGAATATCAACTCCGTTTTTGCTTCAATAAAATTCCCCGCCGACATCATACGGGACCCACCTCCGTATGCCACTGTTTCCGCAAAACGATTCGGAGAGGAGAGGTGACAAGAAATCGGTCATCTCTCACCGAAGTGCATCGCTGTCGTCAAGATCCTGGTATCCGGACAAAGTTTTTAGTCTCCCTAAACCTCTTGTATACCTTCGAGACACAATACTGGCTCAGATGAAGCTGTCGAGCGATAGTAAGCTTAGATAACCTTTGCTGGATTAGGATGACGGCTTGAGTGGCTTCTATAGGTGTGCTTTCCATTTTCTTTTGGCTTCAATATTCAACAACAATCAATGTGCAACATTGGACTGATGACCAATTTTCATAAATGCTTACTTTTTATAGGGTTTCAGGACTCAATCAATCTGCCTAGCCTTTTCCCAACTATGTTGAGGTCTTCCAGTCTAACCGGATGCAGCTGAATACCTGTATTTTACAGGGAGCGACTGCCTATCTGACCTCCACAACCCATAACGACTGTCAAAGATCCACGAATAACAGCCGGGACCAACTGCTTAACGTGCTTTCCGAGGCACGGAGGAGACTCGGTATGTAAAGATGGTCACCCATCTACGGACCAACCCCGGCAAGCGTAGCTTAACCTGATGGATCGACGCGAGCGGCTATGATTCTACCACTACGAGCCACGAGCTCCTCAATAGGGTTTCAGGACTACCAAACAATATGGTGTTTTGTTTTAAAAATTTATCTTTTGTTTTTACGTTCCATGAAATAACGTGAATAATCTTTGGTGAATAATCAATGTCCCAGGTTATCTCTATATCATTGCATACAAATCGTAAACATGTGTTTTGAGCAACGCGTGATGTAGTGATTCCAGTTTATTGCTGGCGAGTGTGTATTATAATAATTTAGTTTCTCTTTATGATCAGTGACATTTTGGTCTTTTGAACCGATGGGATGCTACGTGTCTTAAATACGAAGAAACACAATAGAAGTTTTATTGTTATGACAGCTGTAGCCGTTTTATATCCGAGGTGGTGATAAGTGCGATAATGAATCAATAACATTTGCTTCTAAATGCATAATATTCTTACTAAGTTGTAAATGACTTCGGATATATTCGTTCGGTACGGACAATCCTCTTTACCACTTCGTGCTACATTTTTATCAGTTGCATTATGATTAATGTAGCATGCGTTATCACCATGAGATGTGACATGTCACCATGAGATCACGCTGAGCTCTGTCCGCCGTGCCATGATTTCTCGCGGCAGCGGAATTACGCTTCAGTGTTTTGCCTCCTCGCACTACTCCCATCTGTATGCGAGGACTTTGCCTCTACCTATATATATATCCCATGGCGGCAATCCGTCAAAGAGGCTCGCCACCTCACTGGAGACCCGGCGGTATCCCCGGACCCGAAAACCATGAAAACCCATGACTTCGGACTTTTGCAGGGCTACTTCGAGTCCCAATTGCGTCGAGAGGATCCGCTCTCGACGATTGTCTCAACCCCGCGTGTCGCTAGTTCGACCGCCACCTGGTGCACCTGCCCTGCGCCAAGACCAGCGCGTCGTCAGCGTAGCATACCACGCTGACGCCGTTAGGGCGGCGTCGGCGAGTAGCACCCAGTCGTACCCGATATCCCACAGATGCAGCCCTAGGTCCGATCTCTGTGGGCCACCGCACAACATCTCTCGCCGGTTCCACTCTCCCTTTGTGTATGTGACCGGGATAGATGTACCTGGTACCGATGCAGTCCGCCAAATAGGCCTCGACCATTCGACGGAGGCAGGTCGGCATCCGGTGATACCGAAGTGTCTCACTGATGCTACTCCAGGGCAGGATATTGAAGGTCTGGCGAGTGCATACGTAAAATGTCTTAAATTAAATATTGTAATAGCGAAAAATTTATTTCGTTGTAAAAATATACAAAAAGAGCCTTATTGAAGCCTCCTATCTTCATTGCCAAAACATAGGCTCTTCAAGCCGGATTGATGTCTAGAGGCACCGCTAAGTCGACCCCACTCCGGGCCACAGCATCCGCCGTCGTGAGGGCTCGCACGCACATGATGGCGCCCACCATAGAGCACCGCTGCGGAAACCAAACTGGCTCTCCGCCAAATCTGGCCTCACCCGCACCAGTTGCCCGACAAAGCGGTCTGCAATGACTTTTTCAAAGAGCTTGCCCTTCTCGTCGAGCAGCACGATGGGCCGGTAAGCGGACGGAAAGTCCGCAGGACACCCAGGCTTCTTAATGAGGACCAGTTTCCTTGTCTTCCAACGAAGTGGGAACCGGCCCCTCTACAATTTAATATTTTTGGCATTCAGCCTACGTACCGCCACTCCCAGCTCTACCCTTGTTACCTCCGGAGCATCGTCATCGTCGTCAGCGGTGTGGTCCGCATCAGGCATCGCAGGAAGCGCAGCCATGGGCGGGGGAGTATGTTTTCCTCATGAAGAGAAAAGAGCGCTCGCCACGTCCTCCACGAGCTGGGGTCAGAGACTGTGCGTCAGCGGGAAAGCCCATGGGCGGAGTTTATCACGCATTCTACTTACACTGCTAAGCAATCTTGCACTAGATAAACATTATTCACTTATCTTTGCTTTGTTTTCTCGTCTCAATATTCTCTAAGTAACTAACAACTAATTGCCTTAAGAGTCGATCCAATAATTCGCTCTTCATCCAATTACTCTATGTCTACTAACAAGATCCTAAGAAAATAGATTGGAGCAAAATTTACAGAGGCCAAAGTAAGGGCTCTGAGCTTAAATAACAATGTAGACAAGCCGTATATTACAATACAATACGTTTAAATACATATTAGATTATTCTAGACCACCCCTTATTTGGGTTATGGTACCAATTACAACGAGTGAATAGAGAGAGTTGTATTTGTACGGTACTTTATCTTATATAAAGCAAAACTTATAAATGCTGTGTACGTGTACCCTAAGGCTTACTACTTGGTCCTTCCATTGAATAACAATAATATTATATTCGTGGGAGGTACAAAGTAGAGCAATGAAAACACTGTCTTTGTTTTCAGAAATAAAAATCAAAAACTGAAAAACAAGCTATACTAGATGACTAAACCTTGAATACTTTCTAATCAGTAAAGTTGTCAGAATTCAGTGTCTCACTAATCCGCCTGACCTCAATAAAGTCCACACAAATTTTTACACTGCCTATTTTTCCCAAATTTATCCACGCTGTTACTTACAACCCACCTTCAAACTAATATAGCGAAGTCTGCCACCAAGTTCACCCATTTGCCGGCAGTAACTGCTAATGTTTGACCCTAACTCTAGTGACGTAGTGCAAACTTCAGCGATGTAGTAAGTATATTTAATTGCACAGAAATCACAGCGCAAATCAAGATGTAATGTTGTTGTTTTATCCAAGGTTTTTCTGAAACTAGAAAGATAACAACTATACTAATTAATCGATATAGCTTGCTTATCAGCGCATGATTAGTTTATTGAACTTTAAATAATAATAAGAGAGCCTCCTCATCATTTAAAATTATCTAAGGGGAGGCCCTGCGAGTTGGCTACGGCTCCTCGTACGCCTCCCAAAGGTCCGGGACCCCAAGGTCCCGAGAAATGTCAGAAATGTCAAAATAGTAATAATAATTTCCATGCACATTACAGCCTTTTATTTCCATGCACATTACATTGAATTTAAACTAACATAAAACTATCAAATATATAAAACAGGTGTGTTTAGGGCATGGCTCCTCTCCGGATATAGGCCTCCTCCAACTGTTTCCATAGTTTTCGATTTGCCGCCTTCGTCATCCAGTCTTCGCTGGCTGTGTTTTTACTTTCATCGACCCATTGATCTTTAGATCTTCCTTTGTTCCTTTTTCCAGTGGATCTCTTCCATTTAGTGACTCGTTTAGTCCATCTCTTGTCTATACTGCGGGCGATGTGACCAGCCCATCTCCGTTTTAGCTGTTGTGCGTGATATTCTGCGTCTATTAATTTTGTTTTCTTGCGAATATCTTCGCTCTTGATTTTATCGCTAAGCTTAATTTCTAGCATACTTCTTTCTTTCTTCTAGCACGCTGGCACGAACGAATTTTATGTTTAGTTCTCTCTTGGAAAATCCAAGTTTGTGCACCATATGACAGACATGGTAACAAGCAGGAATCTACAACGTTCTTATTAAGTTTTAATGGAAGTTTTGCTTTAGGATTTCTTTGAAGCTCCAGTATTTCCTCCAATTTATGTTGATACGACGCTCTATTTCATCTTCATGTCGCGATTTCTTGAATGAGGTTTGTTTCCCAAGGTACACATAACTGTCTACATACTCTATCGGTGTTCCATTTACTATTATAAACTTTTGTGTACTATTTGTAGAGACTTTTGTTTTGGATGTATTTAAATGTAAACCTATTTTTTTGCTGGCGTTGTTTAATTCGCAAATCATTGCTTTCAATTGTTTTGATGTTTTTGCAAAGAGAATGATGTCATCTGCAAAACGTAGGTTGCTTACGAACTCTACATTTATTTTTATTCCTTTGTTTCTCCAATCTAAATTTTGCATTATATCTTGTAGCACGGCTATGAATATTTTCGGAGATAAAGGATCTCCCTGTTTCACTCCTCGTCTTATATTTGGCACAATTTTATCTAACTTTAACTATCCTATTTGCAGGTCTTCATAAGGGATGTTATCGGGTCCTGGGCTCTTCTCTGTCTTTAATTTATCTATATTTTTCAGGATTTCTCTACCATCAAAAGGTCTAACAGGTGGTTCTGTTTGCTTTTCTGTTTGTTTGTACGTATTTTTTCTTCTGTGTTCGTCCTCGTGGAGATTTTGGTAAACGTTTGAAGCAATGTTTATTATCTCTTTTCGTGTTTGTAGTTTATCTGTTGTATTCTGTGTTTTCAGAGTTGGTATCCATCTTTTTTCTGAGTTTAGTTGTTTGTATGCTTTCTTCTGGCTTCCAGTAGTAAGCAGGTTCTTTTCAATAATTCCCATCCTGTATTTGTCGTAGTCTTTTCTTAACATTTTGTTTGTGCTTTTATAGATACCTGTAAGTTCCTTCTTTTCCTCTATGTTTTTGCATGGTTTCGATTGCAGTTCAGAACGCCTTTTAAGATGTTGTTTGGTTTTTTCTGTAGCGTCATTAAAGTTTGTTCTGCTTCGCCTCGGTTTTCCCAATCCAACTGTGCCTCTGAGCAGTCTGTGATCAATAGGAAAAATATCATTTTTTTAAATCTCCATGTTTGAGAATAATTTAGGGCAATTGCTTATAATGTAATCAATTTGGTTTTTATATTACTTGTATGGTGTGGTCCAAGTCCATAGGTTTTAAAGGTTTTTCTTAAATGTTGTATTTATTATGGTGAATTTGTTAGCTAATGCATATTTGAGTAGTTTATCTCCTCTAGTGTTTCTTATTCCGTAGCAGTATGGCCCCATAATTGTGTTTTCTAATGGTTTCTAATGGTTTTCTAATGGCAAATTTTTGAGCCGCTTCGGTTTGGTCGTAGAAATTATCTATTTCCTCTTCAGGTGCTTCTGAGGTTAGCGCATAAACCTGTATTATTGATATTTTTATTAGGTCCAACTTCAAGTTTAGGGGGCACACTCTCTCTGATAAACCCACGTAGTAAGTAGCTGTAATAAAAACAACTTAATAAGTGGTAACTTAAGAAAAAAACAAAAAAGCATACCAAGGGTTATCCCAGTAACCGGGTTGAGGAGGTCAGATAAGCAGTCGCTCCATGTAAAATACTGTTATTCAGCTACATCCGGTTAGACTGGAAGCCAACTCAACATAGTTGGGAAAAGGCTGATTGATTGACAAAGAACTTAATAAGAAAATTTTCCCAAAACCACATACTTAGCTCGCAAGTGGCCCACAGGCTGCTGCTGTCCACGCGAAAACCTATAAATAAGTACATTTTTACCTGTAAAAAAGTGGAAATTAATTTAGTTTTTCAACCTAAAAGAATTTCATTCCTCATAGGTTTTGGACACAGTAAATTCCTTGTGACATACGCAAATCAGGATAGCACGTGATGTGCTGAAGACTGTCATATTACACTCGGCTCGCGAACCCATTTATACGCTACACAATGTAAGTCATAGGCGTAAGCGATACTATCAGCCTGGTTTATATTGTTGTTGATTGGGTGATCTTCTTCTGCCTAGCCACAAGGCTAGGCAGAAGAAGATCACCCAAGTGGCGATTTTTTCTTTTATCCCCCGTCAGCCATCACGTTAGTATTTACTCATTTCTCCTATATAAGTTACAAGCTTTTGCCAGCGGCTTCTCCCGCATGGATGTTGGAAATTATCCCACGGGAACCGTACATTTTTCTGGAAATAAAGTATCCTATGTGCTATTCTAAACTAAAATCTATCTCTGTGCTATATATATTTCATCTATATCCGTTCAGCCGTTCTGGCGCGATTGAGTAACAAACATCCAAACATCTTCATAAACTTTCACATTCATAATATTAGTAAGAAGTAGGGTTTTATATTGTTAAACTTCAAAATTCTTATAGATCGTCACTTCTGAGCCAATACCGTCATTGGTAATAAACAAATTTTGAAAAAAAAAAAAAAAACTTGAACTTAACATAACATCACGCGTATGTTCCCCGAAGGGTTAGGCAGAGTGTACATATACTTAGTACACCCACATTTCGCCAGCTATGTTTATGTCCCTTGTAATAGGGGTAAGCCTATTGCCATCAGCCGGGCACAAATCCAGACTCTGGGCTGGACTGACAAATTATTGATGGGAAAACCCAATAACATTTGGCCCGACCTGGGAATCGAACCAAGAGCGTCATGTTTATCAGTAGTGCTAAGAGACAACGAGGCAATCACAAAACTCAAGAATATTAATACAATAAAAGTTAAGTGACGCTCAACGCTTCCAGCTTGGACCACCGTAATCTAAAGCCTGATGGTACGCACGGTGACATAGTAACATGAAGCATCGTTCAGGCGCATCCTTTGAGTGCGTTCACATTGCTCATTGGTACGTTGCAACTGCAAATATGTAGGTATGTACATTCTGTCGTATTTCTGGGAATTCATCGTGTTTGATGTATGAAGTAACGGATTGTGAAATCGGTTGGATGGAAATGAAAATATTTCCTTTACCTCCTCTTCTTTTCATGGAGAGGACTTATTTAAATTTCTCTTATTGTTGAATAAGGGTCAAACTCCACCAAAAGGAAAAATCCTTGCGGATGTTCAAGCACTTTTTTTCTCTCAAAAAGTAACTGTATCAATATTTACTTTAAGTATAAAATTCGACGCAGACAGCACGCTTGATAAACGCTTGAAGTCTGCGTTGAATTCTATGTTGAGCATCCGCGAGGTTTTTTTCCGTTTAGTGGAAACTGACCCAAAGAGGCTTTTGGCTACTTATTATTTTTATCTACACTCATATCGTAAAGCTCTGAATATGAATTCTAAAATAGTACCATAATGACAGACTTTATGCATGTACAACTCAAACAAAATTAAAAAGTTTAATAAAACTTTTGACACAGATTTCTTAACAACATAATGCTGTATATAACATAACTTTTTTTCTATTAAAGTCCACTTCGGATCGACCAAGGAGTTTTCAATTCCATTTTTATCTTTGTATATGGGGATCATACTAGGGCGCAGGTGCGGTTGACCGATGATAGCTCCGTAACCATAGTAACGTAGTCCACGTTACTAAGGTTTCGGACCTCTTCTAATGAGTATTAATTTTCTGTAGTTTTGGAACCATTATTGTGTTTGTTTACTTTTTGCTAATTGTGTTTTTTTTATTTAAATAAGAAACTACCTATTGTATAGATAAAATAGTGTATGAAACTGCACATAATTAGGTGTTAAAACTCTAGTGTAATACTATTAATAACCTCACCTGCGGCTCTGTTTTAAAACACTTACTCGTGTTTTAATACCACTCATTACGCAACAGTTTCGTAAACTACTATTATGTTTTATAATGTGCGTCTCGTTTGTGCAGATTAAACAATTCTTCTTTTTTTCTTTTTACCAAGAGATACTAAAAGTAGACTTCCAAACCCCTCAAAACTCACTATTCAAAGGTTCTTGCGGCTACTATTCAAGGACTGATAAAAATGGTGGTTTCTTCTTTGAATTGATTCATCAAATCATCCAAATCAAAATAGTCGGAACGAGAAAATATCTGCAACAAAGAACGTCGTTAATGTTCTATCACTAATGAAATCGGTATAAAGTTACAGACAGTTGTCTGAAACCAATAGAGTTAAGTGGCCGGAAGTGCATCACTAGTTAACTACTTTTCCGATATTTGTTCCTATTGCTGTTCTACGCGTATTAGTTGAAACACTATTGGAGTAATCGCGTTTAGCACGCCGCTTTAGGTCTTGCAAAACTACAGAACATTGTAATTTGTAAACTGAGTTTTACTTTATCTAAGTTTATAGTTCCAGAATGCGGCTTGCTTAAATACAGGGCTGTGAGCAATGTTTTCTTTTCTTAACCCGATTCAGCCTGTCTAGCTGCCCTCCACCAGTAATGCCCTAAGCCGATGTCCGTACCCCAAAAAGGGTGCCCTTAGCGTAGTCGCTTAGTTTATAAGTTTTATGTCCTGGCTGGAGGTCTTAATTTATTGAGGCACCACAGGAAAGTCCGGTTAAGCAGCCGACAACCTCCTAGGTTGACCTGCGAGATGCCATTCCCCAAAAACCAAAACAAAATGTTTCCTATTTGAGACATTACTCCAATTTATTTATTACCACTGTAATGTACAACTATAGTACCAAATCTGCCAGGGTAGCGGGTTGTTTGAAAGAGTTACCGTGGCCCTGGCACAGGCAAAACACGGGTGAGTTTTAGTCAATAAAAGTCTGCTCCGCCCAGAGTAGGAGAAGGTATTTGATAATTTCCCATCCAAAAAAAAGGTATTGTAGAACCTTGAATAGATTCAACATACAAACATACTTCATTCGTTTATTCTTTCCTGTATTTCATTATCAGCTTATCTGTTATCGTTTAAGTTCCAAAGCTCAGGTATTATTTATTTTAGTGTTTACAGTATCAAATAAAACAACGGCAACAGGAATACTTCGATGTCCAGATAGTTGTATTACAGCAAGCCCAGGGAGTTGGAATACAAATTGCTTTTGTTATAAAACGGTAAGTCTTATGCACATTCTGGAGTATCCAATGGACTGTTTATCGAACAGAAGTTGGTAATTGCTTGATAAGTTTAGCCTGTTAATTTTGCTTATTTATTTACACACAAATATGACACGATGAAAAATACGTTTCCCAGTTCTACTCCTTTACAAAGTGTCCGTCTGTGTATAGTACGTAATTCAGTTTGTAAACTTCAGGTGCTTGTAGTCGAATTACGTTCAAAATACGTTTTTCTCTACAGTCCACATAAAAAAAAAATATTATCATAATAAACGTTTCCCACAAATGAGAGCAGTTGTTTTGCGGTTTAACTGTGGTCAGTCACAGTTAAACCTCAGCTTACGATGGCCGAGTTACAATGATTTTGAACCGTTGCGTTTATATACAAAAGGTCAATGGAAATAGGGCGTTTAATTCTGCTGTTAAAACTGGCTATTACATGTTGTTAAGTAACGAGTCAATGGCCTTTTGATCAATGGTGTGTAAAAGTATCAAGCGTTTTTTTTTTTTTTTGCTATGGAAGTTGGGGAAAAGGTTTTAGGAAATTACTACTTCAAAGTGAGAGTGAACAGGCTTGTTCTGAGTAAGCTCACTTCATCGTCGTCTTTGACTCTGTCACTTCTGACGTAGACTAGAGTCAGGAGCAAACCCATCTCAAATAAAAAAAAAATAAAAAAATGACAAGCATGATTTTTTATACAGGGTTATTTATAAAACACCAGCAACCTCTTAAGGAGTCATTGTACTCATCATTATGGACAACTTTTACTATGGGACCAAACCTGAAATCGCAAAAAAAAAATCAGCTGTTCAGTACATTTTGACGAATTATGCGAACATAAATGTACTGAACAGCTGATTTTTTTCCGCGATTTCAGTTTTGGTCCCATAGTAAAAGTTGTTCATAATGATGAGTACAATGACCCCTTAAGAGGTTGCTGGTGTTTTACAAATAACCCTGTATAACGTTACCGACATAACCTGCAGAGTAAGCAAGCTGACGTGGCGATGGGCTGGCTAAGTTTGTTGAAGGACCGATGGCCGGCGGAGCAGACGAGTTCTGGATTAGAGACCGTGTATCGGCAAGCATGTGGGACGCCCCCCAGCTAGATGGACAGACGAACTTAAAAAGGCGGCTGGATGCGGAAGACGGAGGATAGGGTGTTGTAGCGCAACCTGGTAGAAGCCTATGTCCAGCTGTAGACTGTGATAGACTGGGTTGATTGACTGATGTATGATTTAATTAAAATGTTATTAAACCAATAGATGCAAGTACGATAACAGGTTCTTTTGAAATTAGTCTTAGGGTGAGGGGACAATTGATTCATGAACATTAAAACATTACAAGAAGAATAAGTTATTGCAATTGGTAGGAAATAACGCTTGACATTATTAATTAGCCTCGTTGGTCTAGTGGTCGCAAGAGTTACTGCTGAGCATGAGGTCCTGGGTTCGATTCCTGGGTCGGGCAATGGGTTATTGGGTTTTCCATCTGGAATTTCTCAGTAGCAGTCCATAGTCTGGATTTGTGCCCGCTTGACGCTTGCCTTGAAACTGGACAAATGTGGGTGTACACGTACACCTCTGCCTAACCCTTCGGGGAAAATAGGCGTGATGTTATGTTATGACCTGTGTTATGTTATTAATAATTAAAAAAAAAAAAACGGCCAAGTGCGTGTCGGACTACGTACAATGAAGTATTATAATTCCGTAGTAGGAATGAATTTATCACAAGAACAAACTTAACATTGTAGTTGAAAAACATGTTCTCCCATACATTCCAACTGCAAATGTAAGTTATTACGCACAGTATTGAGAGATTTAGCATGCCATTTTAAGAACATAATTGGGTTTTCCTGTAATCTATAGGTAGAGAACAATTTTCTGATTATTTTTTTTTTAATTTTAGGCTCTTTCGGAGATAAGGAGGGATGGTCAATTTTCGTCTGTTTTCTTAAATATCTTAAAAACAATTTATTTTAAAATTATAAATATATATATATTACATATGCCATATATACAGTATGTTAACCAACAGAGGGCGTTCCCGTTAACCCGCAATAGTATAGCATCCATACATGCTAAAAAAAATATTACCATTCGAAAACAAAATGGTTTTTTTTTTTTAATATTAAAATATTCACTAAAAATGTTAAATTGATACGTAAAAGAAACACTCTGTACACGCGTACTTGAAGGACGGAAACATCGCAATTTAGTTTTTATTTTTAGTGAATATTTTTAGCATTTTTAGTGAATATTTTAATATTAAAAAAAATAAAAACCATTTTGTTTTCGAATGGTAATATTTTTTTTAGCATGTATGGATGCTATACTATTGCGGGTTAACGGGAACGCCCTCTGTTGGTTAACATACTGTATATATGTATATATAATATATTCGAGACCCACACAGTAAGCCCTTTCATTTGATATGTTACACGGTGCAGTTTGCAAAACTATTTTTTTTTCTTATTTGCCCCCAAAATTGACATCCATATTCAAAATTCAAAATATTTACGTTACACGTTCGTGTTTGGGTCACAAAAATTCATACGTGTAACAAATTTCAACCTAATCGATACATTAGATTCGGAGCAAATCGGCTGTGACAGACAGACACATGAGTGATCCCGTTCCGATTTTCTTTTTAAGGTACGAAACCCTAATAAAAGAACATAGGCAACTCCACCTCGTAAGATTAGAGACATAGTTGCTTGATGGTATGATACAGTTAGCCAACAAGACGAGATAAATTTTATGCTTTGGGATTAAAAGCTTTAAACTAATTGCGTATGGTTCAGTTTCCATTGAAACTGCATTAAAATTATTTTATGACGATATCAATAGATTTCTTCAATCAAAAATCAACTTAGACTACTTGAGCTTAAAGTAGATATTTGTATAAGTTGACATTTTATGTATTTATCTCGTATCATTGGCCTGAGTTTACACGTTTCAACTTTCATTACTTTTATCACCTAATGTCTCCAGAACTTCAAAAATTTCTAAGGTCACCATGACAACGCGAATCATGGAAGAGCGGCAAAAAAATGCCCCATCAAGCTACATTTATAAATCGCCTGTGTGCGGAGAGCACCATCTAAGTTTGCCCAACTTAGCCCTCGAGGGCATTGTATAACTTAATGGAAGTAACTTAGAAGATAAAGGTATCTGGTGGGGGATATTAATAGGATATAAGATGCATGATAATGATGAGAGAATACATAGTGACAATTTAGATATTTCCAGATATTAGAATATTTGGCAGAATAGAAATAGAAATAGCTTATTGTCCAGTAAGCAGGTTTATAGGTTAACAATAAGTTGAGACGATAATGTATCTTAAAATATTACCTATATCTAGGTTGCAAGTGAGGCCCAAAGTATGTAGACAGTTAGTCTGTACGTATCGCAACTGAGGCGGGCCGCGATATCGTATGGAGGCATCGCGGTTGAGGGTTGGAGGCCGCGGCGGGAGAGGAGTGTCGGAAATGCGGTGCGACGCTCTCCCTACCTTCCGCGGCCTTGACGGGGTTACCACCGTCTGATGGTGGCCGCGGTGGGACCACAGGGGAGGAAGAGTGTCGGTATTTCGTTGGCCGCTCTCCCTATACAGCCGAAAAGTGGTTGGCGGCCGGGCCACTGACCTGACCGGTCGCAGGGGGACCAGGGGTGCCTAGACACGGGGTCGTCTAGCGTCCATGTGCTGGTTTGGTCCATGGGGTGGTCACGGCGCGCAATGTGTTCTTGTGCGCTGGAGATGGGAGGTGGGTCCGGTGACGGACAGCCGCGGCGTTTTCGCGGTGAGTGCTAACGCGCGCCCGTGTTCCCTCCACAAGCCGCAGAGGAAGACACCGTGGAGCTTTAGTGGGTTGGAGTCCCACATATCTGTACTATCTCCCCGTGGTAGTGCAGTATGCATGAGCATTTCTCCACGGAAAAAAAGGGGAAATCTAGTAAAAAAGAGGGTAGCTTGTTATAAAAGGATGTACCAAGCCCAACAAATGAGTTATGAAATGAACCTTATGAAGCCGGTGAAATGAATCACGTAATTTCAGTGTTTTTAGTGTATAAATGTATATGTTATGGACCAAGTGATTATTAGGACATTATAAAAAATGCCCGGGCAGTTTGAAATATGCCTAATATGAGAGGGCAGAGAGACAGAGTGATAACAACTATTGAAATAATCAAATCGACCGGGCATTTTTTATAACGCTAGTCACCTATGGGGCAGAACAATTAAAACCAGGTTTTGTTACCGTTATTTTTATTTCAAACGTAGAATCAATATCTAACAAATAACATATATATCTATAACAAATAAAATCTTTCCATTCATATACACTGCTGACCTATGATGATAAAACTTAAATTGATTGGACGTTACGATGATTAAAATGTTAAACTGTTGTTGATTCTAAACACCATGTTTTCAATTATATTTTAAGTATGCATTGTACCTGTGTATTATCAAATTGCCCAAAGACCACACGGCAATATTTATAATATCGAGGCAATGTGATAAAGGAATTCCAATTATAATTATTGATTGGGTCCTAAGTAGCTTGTCATTATTCATAATGCCCTACTTATTGCTTGGTCCGTAACATATTATATATTTTGTCTAATATACAGGGTTATTTGTAAAATACCAGCAACCTCTTAAGGGGTCACTGTAGTCATCATTATGAACAAATTTTACTTTAGGACCAAACCTGAAATCGCGAAAAAAAAATCAGCTGTTCAGTACATTTTGACGAATTTTGCGAACATAAATGTACTGAACAGCTGATTTTTTTTCGCGGTTTCAGGTTTGGTCCCATAGTAAATGTTGTTCATAATGATGAGTACAATGACCCCTTAAGAGGTTGCTGGTGTTTTACAAATAACCCTGTATAAGATGTTTGCAAAGATGAATTGGGATGCCGCCGTGAGAATACCAATATGTTTAAAAAAAATCACTCAGAGAAACTCTGGCAAGCTGGTAAATTGCTCGAACAGCTCGTTTTTGTAGAACAATATTATAATTTGAATTTCAGCCGGCTGTGCCCCAGAGTAGAATACCTTAGATTATTTCCTACGGAATTCTGCTCTGGGGCAAAGCCGCTATGAAAATTGCTAAAATAGACTAACCGAGCTGTATCAACGTCAGTGTATTGTCTTACTTTCCTGATGGCGTAGGCGGCTGAACTGAATCTTCCCGCTGGGCTTGATATATGTGGGCCCCACTGAAGTTTGGCATCTACTGTTATGCCCAGAAAAATTGCTAAGACCTCACGCTCAGACCCTTAGGAGCCGAATAAAAAGAAAAATGTCAGAAAGAACGCTAGGCAAAAACGAAGTAATAGTAGTTTTCATCGTGATTCAAGAGGAAGTTTTATACGTTTCGACATCCACACGAGCGAAGCCGCGGGCAAAAGCTAGTTCTGACAAATAAATCATTATAATTATGATTAGCCACTAGAGTGGGTAGATAATATGGACACTGCTGCCCTACCCCTTGACCAGATGATTCATACTGAGTCGACCCACTCTGGTATCATCTTGTTAAGAACCATGAGCACAGATTAATACAGAAGGAATACTTCGCAAAAAAATTAATTAAAAAGCGACTCTTGTTACGACACAATAAAGTGCAATTCAGGTCGCACAACGCTTATTACCTACTGTCAGTTTCACCTACAAGTTGCCTCTTTTTCTAACGCGTACCTTTTGACCGCGGCAGTCCTACTGAATTGGCCCGCCGCGTACTTGTAGCTTCACACCTAAACTGCAGAGTGTCCCAACTGTATTAATCTGTGCCATGAGGTAAGAGAAATTAAAAGGTGCCTAAACGACACCTTTTTTTAATACCCTACCCCAATATGAGCAGGTACCAATCCTCTTCGTCAAATACGTGCTTATACGTAATCAACGAAACAAATTGCACTTCTCAGAATACGTGCCACCTGTAAAGAGCGAGGGATATCGCGCGTGTACACAACGCTGTGTTTTAACCCCCGTGTGTGCTAAGCTTTATTTAAACTTTTCCGTTTTATTCGACAGTGCGTTCGCACCTTTTGTTTTACGTACAATGTTTGTTCTGGTGTGATGCGGGTGCTATCGTGTGTGTATTATGAGCAGCTTGTCTCTAACCCAGCTATGGGTTTTAGTTCTCATGGGGTGGGTATATTATTTCCGACGAATATTGTGACCGTATAGTCGCCTAGAGGAACTCGTGGATAAGCACGAGTCTATCCAACAGGGTGCTGGGGTTGGTCCGTGGATGGGTGACCATCTTTATATACCGAGACTCCTCCGTGCCTCGTGATCCCGGTTATTCGTGGATCTTTGACAGTCGTTACGGGTCATCAGAAGCCCGAAAATCTGACAACTAGTCTTACCAAGGGGTATCGTATTACCAGTAACTGGGTTGTGAAGGTCAGATAGGCAGTCGCTCCATGTAAAATACTGGTATTCAGCTGTATTGCGTTAGGCTGGAAGCCGACCCCAAGACAGTTAGGAAAAGGAATAGATAGGATAGGTCAGAAGGAATAAGATAGGTCAGAAAGAATGCTAAAGGAAACCGAAGTAATAGCGCAGACAGGAAATGTGATGTGACTGGGTGGGACGGGGGAACAAGAACTTTCACGCGGACGAAGTCCGACGAAGTCACGGGCAGAAGCTAGTATCGTACTACCTGTTGAGGGGCGGTGACCGTTGACACGTCCAGTATCTAACGGCCGTACCCTGGGACAGTCTCCCACGTTTTTGACGTATGTTCCCTACTTACTCTGCTGGTGACACACGTCACCACGCTCCCCTGAAAGCGTACGTAGTGGTGGGTACAACCCACTAGGCGGACCTCGGAGGGATGATCAGCGAAGAGGCGGTGAAATAAAAATGCAGGATTTTCTTGATTCTTGCTTGTAGATTTCGGCTTGTTCTTGTTGTTGTTGCCTCTTCGACGGCTGAGCTGTGACTGAATTTTGCAATTTTTTTTTTTTTTTTTTGTGAATTGCATCTCGTAGTTGACCTAGAGAGGTCGAGACTACTTAACCGGACTATCCTGTGGCTGCCTTAAGAAAAACTCAAAGCCTCCAGCCAGGGGCAAAAACTTACAGACTAAGCGACTACACGCTAAGGGCTCCCCCTGTGGGGAACGGGCCTCGGCTTAGGGCGTCACTGGGGGGAGGACAGCAAGATGGGACAGGCTGGATCAGATTTGAATTATTATTATCAGGGGAGTTTAAAGCTACAGGCTCAGCTACGCCACCAGCTGGCACATCATACCCGAGCAAGGGACGGGGGGGAGGACCATTATTACGGGGTCGTCGCGAGGGACCTCGGCGGCGAGGTCGGAATGTCGATTTGTTTTTGTTCCTACGGTCCCTACTGCTCTCCTGGAGAAGAGTTATGGGGTCGTCGGGATCTGAGAGGACAAGCCTGGGGCGGCGGACCTTACTGATACGAGAGGGGACATAGCTAGCCGCCTCGACAACCAGAGGGTTGCGATGGTTGGTGGCTGAGTCGAAGAAACGCTTGGAATTGCGTTTCAAGAACTGGGAGATGGTGGGAATGTCGAGATCGACATGGAGGATTTCGTTCCGAACGAACCAAGGGGCTCCCGTTGCCTTTCGGAGGAAACGGTTTTGGGAATTTTGCAACCAAATGTCGCTTAATTTATACCCGGTGAGGCCGGCCTTCGTTACCTTAAAGAGAACCGCGTATTTTAGATCTCTTTTGCTTGTATTTTTCACTAAGCCGAAATCTTTAAGCCTTTATTTTATAAACCTTTCATGATACAATTTTACAGTTTGTTATTGTTTATCCTTCCTTATATAGTCCTTATGCTAATTAGACATTAATTTACAACTTAACTATAAACAATAAAAAAATCCTAGAACATTAACTTGTAAAAATTGCGACTTTACGTATTTTCATTATACAAAATCCCTTATAATTTCTAAACTAACTGTCCGATTTTCATAATTCAAACGGTATACATAGTTTTATGACTAAACCTATCTTTTAAAACAAAAATTATCAAAATCTATCCATAAACAAAAAAGTGAGTTTTCAAGTTACGTAATTTTACTTGAACTAATTTATTCTTATAAGAAGCCTTTCAAAAACAGTCTTATTGGTTTATAGTACAAAAACTAATAACAAATCTAACTTAAATAACTAACTAGAAACATAGAAAACACAAAATAAATCACTTTAAAAGTTTCTAAGTTAATAACAATATTCTCACATCATTTTTGCGTAGCGGTCCCGGCGCTACTTGCGCCCATGTGCCTAGATAGGGTCTCGTCGCCGACACTACCTGTAATGGCCTTAGGACATATACATATACGGCCTAAGGCCGTTTGTCCACCGCCACGAACACGGGACGTCAACGAGAATGAGAATCAGACATTCAAGATCTGCATCTACCAAAATTATAAAAAAAGCTTACTTATTAAAAAAAAAAAAATGTTAAATACTCCAACCCCAGGTCCTCAATGAAACTCATATAAAGCGCTATAACACAGTACGAGTATATTAGAGTTTCATCTCAATACAGAATCTCAAAAAAAAAAAAAAATCTAAACTACTTATAATATTAATGGCGGTTGATATTAATTTTATTTAAAAAAAATAAACGAAATGACTAAACACTAGTCTTTAATCAATTTAAAACAAATACAAATTTACACATAAAAATATACTTCCTGATTTAAAATAACGATATTAAACAATATAGCAAAATGATGTTATCACGACGGCTGCTTGAGACGGAGTAAGGGGCGTGTACTGGCCGCGCTCTGCTTTTATAGGCACCACCACACGGTAGTTCGAAAACAACCGTTTGATGCTAATACGGCCTCTCCTGACGTGTGGTTGTCCTCAGCCACATTGGTCAGATGATGGTCCTTGTTCGCTGCAGTCACGATCTTCGGCAAGTGGACTCGGGCGACGCAAAGGGCTCGTGTCTTCAATGGCTGCATCAGATAGACCCTGGTGTGTGCCTGCATTTCCAAGACTTGGATAATCTTCGCAGCTAGTTGCACTAGTAGATGGTGCTGCGAGACTATCCTCTTCAGCTACAAATGAGAGAATAGCACTTATTAGTGACATCCTTATTACTTAATTAACAGATGTGTTGCCATTAAATACAACACATCTAGACGGAGTTAGCTCGTCTTGGCAGAGACACATCTCAATGCCCTTGCAAATAAACCGAGACGGAGGCACCCAGTTAGCACGTCTCTTTCGGCAGAATAACATATAACTCAATGCCCTTATAAACAGACGGAGGCACCCAGTTAGCACGTCTTGGCAGAGCCATTGCTCAATGCCCTCACACAAACTGAGACGGAGGCACACAGTTCTGCACGTCTCGGCAGAGGCAATGCTCAATGCCATCACACAAACTGAGACGGAAGCACACAGTTAGCACGTCTCGGCAGAGCCAATGCTCAATGCCATCACACAAACTGAGACGGAGGCACACAGTTAGCACGTCTCGGCAGAGCCAATGCTCAATGCCCTCACAAACTGAGACGGAGGCACACAGTTAGCACGTCTCGGCAGAGCCATCGCTCAATGCCCTCACACAAACTGAGACGGAGGCACACAGTTAGCACGTCTCGGCAGAGCCATCGCTCAATGCCCTCACACAAACTGAGACGGAGGCACACAGTTAGCACGTCTCGGCAGAGCCATCGCTCAATGCCCTCACAAACTGAGACGGAGGCACATAGTTAGCACGTCTCGGCAGAGCCATCGCTCAATGCCCTCACACAAACTGAGACGGAGGCACACAGTTAGCACGTCTCGGCAGAGCCATCGCTCAATGCCCTCACAAACTGAGACGGAGGCACACAGTTAGCACGTCTCGGCAGAGCCATCGCTCAATGCCCTCACAACACATCATACATCTTTTAGATAGACAAGTTAATACTAAAGTCTACTTACTATCAAAAATAGCAAGCACAGGTTCACTTGTAAGACAACAGATTAGGTATTTACGCGCGGTTTCTTGTTCTTCGCCCCAGTTAAATTCAACGTTACCCCGTGTTAAACTAGCAATGGGCGCCGTCTTAGATGCATAGCTGGGTATATAGCGACGTAAATACCCTGCCAAACCGAGTAGCTGTCGAACCTGTTTGACATTTGTGGGCACAGGGATGTCAATTAAAACCTTAATTTTTTGTTCGCTCGGTCTAACCTGACCCTCAAAGATAGTTCGACCTAGGTACTCAACTTCTGTAGCCACAAATGTACTTTTCTTCAACTTAATGGAGAACCTCGCAGAAGTGTTTTTAATGCCTCGCGTACGTTCTCGATTGCTTCATCAATAGAAGATGCTAATAATAAGGCTTTACCAGACTATTAGTGATTTAAGCGTATTTGTGATTATTCGTTGATAATCGACAGGCGCGTTCGCGAGACCAAACAGCATTTTCAAAAATTCATAATGACCTTCTGGGGTCACGAAGGCGGTCTTCGCTACAGAGTCGCTATCCAACTTAATTTGGTAGAAGCCTGTCGCCATGTCTAAACAGCTGAAGAACTTACTCTTACCAAGGCGATCAATATGATCTTCTATCAAGGGTAAAGGATAGCGATCCTTCACGGTAACTACGTTCAACGCGCGGTAATCAACGCACATGCGATCTTTGCGGTCTTTTTTTCTTGATAAGAATAATCGTACTTGCGTATGGAGAGTTGGATTCGCGGATTATCTTCTTGTCTAGCAAATCTTTTACGATATCACGCACTTTCAATTTTTCGTCGAATGAAAGTCTGTACGGCCTATAACAAATCGGTGTATCACTCGTCAACTCAATGCGTATATTACCAGTTGTGACTGTTGTTAAAGCAGTCCCAATAATAAAGTATTCCTTAAACTGATTCACAACTGACATTAATTTTTTACGATCGCTACCTTCAAGCGGCGTGTTAACCGAAAACTGATCACTTGAGTTAATGAGTAACACATTTTGATTAACTGAACTAGGTATACGAGTAATACGTTGTTCATTGTTTGTACGAATGTATGTTACACCCTCGCGGTTCAAAACATCTGTTCCTGTTAGTACAGGGACGTTTAGACATTTCGAGGAAACTACAAAAAGATCTACCTCTAATGAGATGTCGGTAAATTCTATAACTAGCATTACGCGGCTATTACACACAATATTTTGATCACCTATACCACGTAATACCTGATATGTGGGTAGTCGGGTACACTTAAAATATTTTAACACAGATTCCGAAATAAGTGAAACGCGTGATCCACTGTCTATGAGCACATCTGTAGGTATACCCTGTATTACGGCCGTAGTGACGTCACTGTCTGTTGACGCACCTTTCAACTCGAAACAAAAATTAACATTGTTTTTATTACGCGTTTCAGATCTTTGTTTAGCAAAACAGACAGAGGCATCATGGCCTGGCGTTTTACAGAATGAACACGACCCATTCGGTTTCTTAATAATCGTTTCTGTCGATTCGTCGGATTTAACAATTTTCGATTGTTTAGGACACGCTCGCTGTATGTGACCCACACTACCGGAAGAAAAACACGTTATTTCGCCATTTTTATTACTATGTGGACGTTTTCGAGAGTTTCGGTCAAACTGTTTACTTTGGGAAGATTTGACAGAGGTTACAGACGAGTTAGGATTCGGTTTGGTATAAATTGACAATAATTCAACAAGATATTTAGTCGTTAAATGAGCATTAGTCGCAGCGGCACGTACTTGTGCATCAGTTACACCACGTATGACAATCGCGACCGTTAAATCATCGCTTAACCCTCTAACAATATTTAGTCTCAAGATGGAGCGCCTAGCATATTCTGCGTACGTGGAATATTTGTCGGAATTTGTACTCATGACGTCAAACAATATATTTGCAACATCGATTCTTCGTGAGCAAAGTGTTTTAAATTCGATCTTAAAGTTAGACCAGGTGCGGTCGTTTGTAACCCAGTCGTTTAACCAACTACGAGCGTCTCCCTTCAGGCAGTTAGCAATCCGGGACAAACACTCGTTATCATCCCATCTATTAATATCACGTGCCCTTTCAACTTCTTCACACCAAGAATCGATATCATGTATGCTGGGATCAAAGTTCGAAATATAATAATGGGTGGATCTGACCTTGGTTAACGCACTCAACGCTCCAATGAGGCGATCTGTAGCATCCAGTGAGGTCGAGGTACTTCCAAGCGATTCTCCAATGATGCTGGTGTTCGACTCGGGCACTGCTCATTGTGGCGGCGAAGACGCGACGATCTGGCCAGGCACCACCACGGCACGTGCATCCGGAGTCGTTGTCGCCGACACGGTGCTACATAGTTGCGGGTAGGCTGGTATTATCTAGCGCGGTCAGGCGCGCCAGAATAGCTTCTTGAGTTTCTTGGAGTTCGGTTGAATCACCATTTTGATCACGCCTATTTCTACCTCTATTACGAGTGGTAGCTCGTTCGGACATGATTCAAAAACTTTTCGCAAGACACAAAAGATAAGATAGGCAATGGAGCCTATCCCACTTCTGATAATGGCGGTTGATATTAATTTTATTTAAAAAAAATAAACGAAATGACTAAACACTAGTCTTTAATCAATTTAAAACAAATACAAATTTACACATAAAAATATACTTCCTGATTTAAAATAACGATATTAAACAATATAGCAAAATGATGTTATCACGACGGCTGCTTGAGACGGAGTAAGGGGCGTGTACTTTTTTTTTTTTTTTTTGTGAATGGCATCTCGTAGTTGACCTAGAGAGGTCGAGACTACTTAACCGGACTATCCTGTGGCTGCCTTAAGAAAAACTCAAAGCCTCCAGCCAGGGGCAAAAAACTTACAGACTAAGCGACTACACGCTAAGGGCTCCCCCTGTGGGGAACGGGCCTCGGCTTAGGGCGTCGCTGGGGGGAGGACAGCAAGATGGGACAGGCTGGATCAGATTTGAATTATTATTATCAGGGGAGTTTAAAGCTACAGGCTCAGCTACGCCACCAGCTGGCACATCATACCCGAGCAAGGGACGGGGGGGAGGACCATTATTACGGGGTCGTCGCGAGGGACCTCGGCGGCGAGGTCGGAATGTCGATTTGTTTTTGTTCCTACGGTCCCTACTGCTCTCCTGGAGAAGAGTTATGGGGTCGTCGGGATCTGAGAGGACAAGCCTGGGGCGGCGGACCTTACTAATAAGAGAGGGGACATAGCTAGCCGCCTCGACAACCAGAGGGTTGCGATGGTTGGTGGCTGAGTCGAAGAAACGCTTGGAATTGCGTTTCAAGAACTGGGAGATGGTGGGAATGTCGAGATCGACATGGAGGATTTCGTTCCGAACGAACCAAGGGGCTCCCGTTGCCTTTCGGAGGAAACGGTTTTGGAGGGCCTGCATCCTATGAATGAGGTGAGGTTTTGCGTGCGCAAACACTGAACCCGCATAGGTCATGATGGGGCGAATGCACGCTGTATAAATGCGCAATTTGCACCTAAGTGACAATTTGCTACGTGCATTCAGAACGGAGTGGAGCCTACCGAGAGCGAAAGCGGCGCGCGAACGCACCTGCTTTATGTGCTCAGCGAAGGAGAGGTGGTGGTCGAGGGTCACACCGAGGTATTTGGCTCGCGTCTCCCAAGGGATCGGCTTGCCGAACATGGTGATCGGTCGGGGGGGCGTGTACTGGCCGCGCTCTGCTTTTATAGGCACCACCACACGGTAGTTCGAAAACAACCGTTTGATGCTAATAATATACTTTCACCGGTAACGAAACCATAGCGCGATCTAACTCGACGCCAACGAAATCTAGTTAGAACACGCGTACTAAATTTTGCACAATCTTACTTATTATAACTAAAACAATTTAATTAAATGTGATATGGTTTGACAAAAATATTTACTCAATAAATGAGTGGTTACAGGAATAATGTGTCATTATTTAACAGAATAAAAAAAACTTTTTACCAGGGCCGTACTTTTAACGCCAAAATGATTCCGTTGCGAAAAAAGGATGGTGGTATAGGTTATGTATAGCTCCGTCTCTCTCTAGCACTGGAAAAATGATGGCGTTAATAATTCATAATACGGCCCTGATAGTGATACTGGACACTGTAGTTAGCCAGGGACTATATTATAATTAACATTAGGCACTATGAATCTCAGACTAAATACTAAATACTATAATGACTAAATACCCATCCTTTCTATTGTTTTTTTTTTTTTGGAACATTACATTATTATTAAGCTACATCTTGCATTATTAAGCTTCACATGCCATACTAAGGCTAAATTTATATATCTATAATGTATCTAGATACATAAAAATGAATCGCCGAAATTTATGTACGCGAACGGTTCTACCTATTTGGCTAATTATTTTTTTGTTGTGTTTGTTATTGCCAGGAGAAGGTTTGTATGAAAAAAAAATGTTTGCAAAGTTGCCGGGAAAATTCGGGAAAACTGAAAGTGCATTTTACATTTAATTTATAATTTTTATTTATAATTTTTTACGTTGTCGGGTCAGCTGGCAGAATACAAAGACCAAATAATGTAACATGTGGAACTACCAATTGTACTTACTCTATTTAAATGAGAATAAATGAATATGAAAATGATGACGGCGCCGAAGTAGCGATACATATAGGTACTTACATACATTTACTGCGCCTCAAAGAGAAGTCAGCACTAGCTGAAGGGGTCCGCTAGGGCTGATATGCCCGCCAGGGTCGCGGGTTGTTCGAAAGAGTTACCGTGGCCCTGGCACAGGCAACTGAAGGAACACGGGTGGGTTTTAGTCAGTAGAAGTCTGACACGCCCTCCCGCTCCACCCAGAGCGGAAGAAGTTATTTTATGATTTCCCATCAAAAAAAAAAAAGGACCGCGTGTCCACCGCTCGCCGTCACTGAGACGTCACATTCGGTTCAAATAATCTCGTTTCTCGTTGACAAACAGAGTCAGCCTTAATACATAGATACCGGGCTGGGTTTTTTTATCTGTATTTATTTTCTCTCATACCACATAATCACATTATTTACCTATTTCCGCCTCTATAAAGGTTTATTTTTGTGCCACTATTTAAAAAAACCGGTTGGGTACGTGTCGGACTACGCACAATAAAGAGTTCCGTAGTTGCGATGAATTTATCACAAGAACAAACTTAACACTGTAGTTGAAAAACATGTTTTCCCACACATTCCAACTGCAAATGTAAGTTTGTAAGCACAATATTGAGAGCTATACCATGTTATTTTAAGACCATAGACTTCTTATAAGTTTTCCTGTAATTCATAGATATAAAACTATTTTCTGTATTTTTTTCAAAATTTTAGGCTCAGTAGCTTCGAAGATAATTGGGGAATTGTCAATTTTCGTCTATTTTCTCAAATAAGTTTAAAACAATTTATTTTAATATTATTAAAAATATATATATTTCAGACCCTCACAGTAAGCCCTTTCATTTGACACATATACACACATATGTCAGACGGTACAGTTTGCAAAACTTTTTTTTAAATTTTCTTGTTTGGCCCCAAAAACCGCCATATTCAAAACTAATTTATTTACGTTACACGTCCGTGTTTGAGTCACAGAAATTCATACGTGTACCAAATTTCACCTTAGTCGGTCCAATAGATTCGGAGCAAGCAGACAGACAGACACATGAATGATCCTATAAGGGTTCCGTTTTTATCTTTTGAGGTACGGAGCCCTAAAAAAGTATAAACTAACTTAAATACTGTGTTTGATTTATTATCCTTGTAGCGAAACATCTTAGTTCGATTGATTCACTTTTACGACTACCGTTGCTTTTTAGATTTCTCTGAATTCATTAGCTTGAAAACACTAAAATTGTAATAAAAATCGATATATTATCGAATCGTTCTAAATGAGCAATCAAGAATTTTATTATGTATTTGACGAATTACGAGCAATCGAAGGTCAAAATTTTATTTTGCAATTTTATTACACCTTCTAAATATATTTCCGTCGAATTCAATTCGGTTTTATCGTTTACCTGTGTAATGAGGTAATTTCCTTTTGGATACCACCGTTTGGATATTAGGTAGGTAGTACCACTTTTCCAATAATTTGAAAATTCAAAGAATATTTGCTAATTTGAATGACCTTAGGCAACGGCCCTTATGCCTGTGTTCACCAACATTCAAAACACTATCTTAACAATAGCTTAATAATTTAATAACACAACAATATCATTTAACACAACAATAGCTTAATAATTTAAACAGTGGTTTTATGTCAAACGTAGAAGGAAGTTTGACATAAACCAACTGTTTAAATACCTAACCGGCGGTTTAAATGTTGATGAACACAGCCCTTAGGACTGTTTTTTGGTCCGTAGTTAACTCAACCAATGGTTAAATATACTAATGGTTGAATGTTGGTAAAATGTGAAAGTCTAAACATACATGTATTCATATTAACTCATTCATGATAAAAAAAAAATTAAATAATAGCATTTTGGCAAACACATTACCCGAAATTCAACCATAAAGCCGGTCCTTAGAATATACTCGTAGTAGCGTTATGTGTGTAGCGTGTCGCCTTCCTAATGCGGCGGGTGCGGGGCTGCGCCAACAGCCTCTTGGTCACTGTGGCCGATAAGGCGGAAGGTCTAATACCTAGGCACTGGAAGACAGTATTCTAATCGTGCCTCAAAATAACGTTGTTTCTTGCCTATTACATATTTGATTATTGATGTTGTATTTTATTGACATTATTTCTATTTTTTTTTATGTTAGTCTGTATTGTCCCACTACTGAGAAAGGCGTCCCCCAAATCCTTCTTAGCATCCTTTTTCACGGCTACCACGATCCATCCCTTGCAGTACGCGTCTATCTCGTCTCGCCACCTCTTCCTGCGCCATCCATTCTCAGGCATTCACCGTGTGGAGACTGTTGCCCAGCGGTCGCTAAGCATGTGGCTGATATGACCCGCCTAATCCCATTTTTGCTTGACAGCCTTTTTGCATACGTCTAGTATCCCAGTTTGGGAGCGCAGTGTGGTGTTTCGTATGCTGTCAGTTCGTTTTACGCTCAGAATGCTGAGCTTCATTGCTGTTTGGCAAACCCCAAGGCGGAACTTTTGCGACTCGGTGAGCGACCAGGTCTGAGCACCGTTGATTAGGTAGGACGTTATTAAATTAATGTTTTTTTTATTTTATTATAGTCTTCAATACGTTGCTACGTCGTTTCTGCGAGCTAAAAGAACACACAACTAACCCGTTATAGTCCTCAAACGGCCTATCAAGTGAATGGACAGATGATAATAACTACCTACACAGCATTCATCAATCCCAATGATTGACCGTGCATTGTATTGGTCAATGTATTACGTACATACCGTCGTTGTCAAACCAAAATCTGCTATGTGCACTTTTTTGAGATTTCTACTTTTTCACCTTTGCGTATGTAAAACTGTACTACGACCTACGACGTTTTATAAAATATGCAATGTGCAACAGCTAGACTTTTTTGACTAGAACTTTTTTTTTTTTTCAATATTTCAAAAGTATAATTTTTGCATATAGCAGATTTTGGTTTGACAGCGACGATATGGTCTGTTACCAAAGCACCTGATGAAAATGTAAACAAACCCCGTTCAGGTTAAATACGCAGTCACTCACTAAAGGAAATTAGTAACACATTCATCTATATTTAGGAGGTTTCAAGTTTATGTCTCTTATGGAGTGTGGAGTTGTGGAAGACTTACATCACTTATTGATGCACTGTGCTAGATATGAGTCTAATAGAAATTACCTATTTGGAGTATTGAGGTTGAACAGACTTGAAATAGGCACATTCCATAGAATTCTCTCTCAACCAAATGATGATGATGCGAAGAGTCTGTTAAGGTTCATGGGTCAAATGGAAACTGTAGCAGTGTGTGTTTAGGGTACGATGGGACTGTCATACGCATTGCGATTATAAAAGTCCCCAAATAAATAAAGAATAAAAAATAAAAACTTTTAAATGTCTCACCACTTTTTCTAACAGTTATTGTTTGAATAATATTATTAAAATTGTAACTGAAAAATAATCAACGAAAATTGAGGTTATACAATAAATCTCAAATGTCAAAGGCATAATCATAATATATATGGGTATGAGTGGGCTGTAATCTATCACGTAGGTCCAGTGCGGGTTGGTAGATGTCACATGTCTTCGAATTTTTGGTTCTAGGACATGCCGGTTTCCTCTCGATGTTTTTCTTTTCCGTTTTGAGAGCAGTGGTGATGAAATTATTCACACAAAGTAAAGTGCCTACCTGGGTTGGAACCCACGACCTTACAACTCGTAAGCCGGGGCCGTTAGTATTGCTACACAACTGCTCTCAATTGTCAAATGAAAATAAAAGCAAAATTTATTAATGCCACTACAAATTGGCATTCACTGGTAAGTTTTCTTATACTTTTGGAGCAGACTATTTATGCTCAGCATAGAAAGGGGCTGATGTGGAAACTAAACTTCCAATCCACAACATCGCCGTTCTTTTGTTTCCCATCTACCACTCTTCATTTCACCATGGCTACCTACTTCATAAATTACGCTTGCATTACACTAAATAATGCAGCAGATGAGCGTGCGGCTGATAAATGTTGCAGACGAGCGGATTGCGAGTGTAGGGAGCGGGCTAATCAAATATTTTTATGATCGACGCCATTTTTACGGCCGTAGAGGTGAAAGTGGTGTGAAGTGTAAGAATAAAGCGGATTTATTGATGGCAACGATAGCTGGAAAGATATCTTTTTTATTAATTAGAAACTCGCGTTACCACATGGCATGCAATAAAAATTGTAGCCAAAAACACACCTACATGCCACAAACACGACACACCTACGGATTTTTCCTATCTATGATACAACAGCACCTTAAAATTATATCCTTTTTGGAATAGCCTTTAGTCAAACTGTTATTCGTCCTTTTTACAAAGATGAGAAAAAAATAGGTCAGATAAAACAGAGCTTGGGCATAAATTCATATTGAAATTGGGCGATACATAAATGTAATCAACTTCATGTTCGTGAGAAGGGGGTAAGTCGTAACAAGCGTCTATGTTAGGTATACAACCTGTAGCCTTTCATAGCAATACTCTTTTTTATATATTTTTTATTTGAGATGGGTTTGCTCTACTAGACTCTGGTCTAGGTCGGAGACGACAGAGACAAAGTCGACGATGGAGTGAGCTTACCCAGAAGAAGCCTGTTCACTCTCACATATGTCTATCGATACATAAGAAAATTTTATTATATAAGCATATTCTTATGCCAATATGGACATATGGCATCCAACTTTGGTGCTGTACTAAACCGACCAACATCAAAATTTTACAAAAATACCAGAATAAGGTACTCAGGAGTACTGTTAATGCGCCCTGGTATATAAGAAATGACGACCTCCATCGTGACCTAAAAATGGAACCCGTCACCAACATAATCCAAAAATTCGCTGAGGCCCATGAACACCGACTCCACCAACATGTGAACATCGAGGCAATTCAGCTGTTAGATCAGACAAATATAGTGCGAAGACTAAAACGAACAAAACCTTTTGAAATAGTGTAGTGTAAAAAGTGTAGAAATAATAGTGACAATGACATATATATATAACACGTGAACAAAGTGTTTATATTATCATATCAGACTCTAAGAAAGTGGAACGGACTTGTGTAAAGTACAACCAACACTATTCTAAGTTTTAAAATAATTATTGCGTAAAAAATTAAGTTATATTAAAATTGCTTATTAGTCTTGTAGGCTAGATTGTAATTTATTATTAAGAACCTGGTTCTTTTTAATAAAAGATAAAAAAAAAAACTCTCACATCGTAATGATTAGGGTTGTATACGCTCGGAAACACAGACGCAGGTAGTGAGTTCTACTCCTTTGCTGTGCGCATTATAAAAGACATTAATTGGAAGCGCCAAATGCGAATTGGTGGAATAGCAACGAGGTAAGGATGTTAACTTGCAGTGCGTATTATTAGTGTATTGTATTATTATTATATATTAGATGTCACTGCTTGCGGTAGCGTCGTGGGTCGGGTTGCCTCCTTCCCTCAAATATGGCGAGGGGGGTAATGGCTGATCTTTGCGTTATGCTCGTGAACGGGTGCTGCTTGTGGTGACTGGTCGTCCTGCTGACCTTGGTTTTGTTTTGTTATTAGTAATTTAACTCGTTTATTTTACTTCGATGGTCCTAGTTTATCATCTGTGACTTCGAGTTACGGCTATATGTAAGTGGGCACGCCCTTTATTACTGGAGGCTTTTAATATAGGTATAAAGTTCTGCTTACGTTTTTAGTTTTGTATTTTGATTCTGCTTGAGTATAGTTTTCGATTTTTTTCTTCTTCTTTTTTTAAGTATATTGGCGTGTGCTAGCTGACTAAAAAAATACACAAATGACAGACAAATAATTAAATTAAATTTAATGTTTGTGTTGCGTAATGTTCTTGCATGTAATTTGCACAGTGTTGTATAGAATATATATATTATTTTTATTTTTTATTTAACTGAACAGACAGCTGTGCTGCTGAGGAGTTTGTTGCGCCACTTCTTCTCCTCAGCTAAAGCACTAGGAAGTGGTGAAGGGCGGGCGTTTTGGGGGACTGTCTTATGTAATTTTGACGTTCGAAAAGTGCTGATTCTCAGCCTAGTTTGAATAAATGACTTTTGATTTTGATTGTTGTATAGATGTCCGATGGTAGAAGGGGGCCGGTGGAATGAGGTCGTGGAGTTCTTGAGCGCACTTAACTGTTGCAATGAAAGTCTGTTTTCTCATCGTCATCGTAGACCTCATCCGTCATCTTCTACTAGGCGGTATTTAGCTACTGAAACATAGGCGAGACCGCTAATTAATACATACAGATTCTTGTCACTTACACCAATCCTATATAAAGAAGCGTTCTGTACAACGATTGCTCATTTGTGTACATAATTTGTGTAAGGAAATAAACGTAAATAATTCAAGCGCCGCTAGACGACGAGTTTTGATTTGGACGTAAAAATATAAGGACAAGTCACATTAAAGGGTGCTTCCTTTTAATCTGACTTGTCTTTATATTTTTATCGTCCTTATTATGTAGGTTATTATTGCGGCTGTATAATACAGTCGCAATAATCTCCTAGGTGTTCCAGCATAAAACACAAAAGGACGAAGCATAAACCTAGTACCTACTTTCTAATATTTTTACAAAAAATACCAAAAAAAAAACAACCGGCCTCCAAAAAAAATACTACAAAGTGAAAAATAACTTTAATTTCGGAAGTCGGTGTATTTGGATCTGTGTTTTAGTTTTTTGCCACAGACTTCCGAAATTATAGTTATTTTTCACTTTGTAGTATTTTTTTGGAGGTCAGTTTGTAATTTATGTAAGTTACAATAGCTTACTATCAATTGCATATCACCTTTTACAAAATATTGCTTTTCTTGATGCAGAGGCGTTAATTGTTGTGTAAGTACCAGTAGAACTGGAGCTGATGGTAAAATCACCATCAGCTCCACTTCACTATATGCATTGTGTCGAGCATAAATTGATTAATATGGTTGAAATTAAAGTAATCGAATCGCAACCCGTAAAAGACTTATTATTAAGTAGGTCCGATGGCCATCTGTGTGTGTGTCTTCATGATCAGAGCACACATCCACGCACACACACGAGACACACACGAGAGGCACACATTCCTGTATCGCATTTTACACATTTGATTTGTTTTTTTTTTTTATTATTATTTCAATCTGCTGTGTACTAATTTTGTGTGCCTTTTAGTCTGTGCTAAATAAGTTTATTTTCTTTCTTTTATCAGTTCCATTTCACCAAATGGTGCTTTCCGAGAGCAAATGCACGAGTTACTATAAAAAATACCCAAAACGCTATAGGTGTACCTATAAATTTATTATATTATATTTTAGGCAAGACGAGCGTTTCAGTGGAGTTGACAGAGATTAAGATGAAGCGGCAAAGAGATTATAAGGCTTTTAAAGTGTTTGTACCTAGGCATAAGTTAGATATGTTTCTAGATGAGCAATTGTGGCCAGAAGGTATTTCTTTCCGTCGATTTATTAATTTTAAGGATCGGCGAGTACAAAGCTCCCCTAAAATGGGGGCGACTGATGCTGGAACTGAGGCTATAATGAAAAAAAAAATCTAATTTATGATGGACACTACAAATAATCAGAATATCAAAATGGTCAGTTTCAATTGCAAGTCTGTTACGAGATCCGTGGAGGGGATAAAAGAGCTGTGTAAGACTGCACACGTTATTGCCCTGCAGGAGACGTGGCTCCTGCCTCATGATACAGCATTCATTGGAAGCATCGATAAGAACTTTGAGTACACCAGTAAGTCAGCGGTGGATACATCGGCAGGCGTGCTGCGTGGTCGGCCGTACGGTGGGGTGGCGCTGATGTGGCGAAAGGGTGTTTTCTCGTCCGTAACGGTTGTGCCGTGTAATAGCGCCAGACTGACAGCTGTTAAGGTATGTGCGGGTGAGCGTGTTTCGTTAGTGTTTTCAGTGTACATGCCAACGGATAGTGCGGATAACTTATTAGAATTCACGGATGTGTTAAGTGAAATACATGCGGTAATTGAAAGTTGTGATATTGAATCCGCTATTATTCTCGGGGACTTTAATGCCCATCCAAGGGAGTTATTCTTTAAGGAATTAGCCAACTTTTGTGCGGAGCGAAGCTGGCTCTGTGCGGACGTGATGAAGTTGGACGTTTTGTCAGACACACACACTTTTATTAGTGAAAGTCATGTCAACTGTAAGCGATGGCTTGATCACTGTCTGACAACGGAGGCAGCTTGGCAATGTGTTACTAATATTAAGGTAGGTTATGATGTTTTCTGGTCAGACCATTTTCCACTGGAAGTGTATTGCAACATGGGAATATTACCATGTAAAGTGCAATATACTGGGAATATGTACAGTGAAGTGAGATGGGGTGAGAGAGATGCTGAACAGATAAGATTATATAGGGAGCTGTGTACAGCTACATTAAGAGACGTTGATTTCCCGGTGGAACTTGGTCTGTGTGCTGATAATGTTTGTTCTGATAATTCTCATCATGTAATTATTGATAAGTTGTATAATAGTATTGTTAATTGTTTGACGGAAGCTTCGCGAAGGAGCCATAGTGAAAGGAAAAAGACAAAGCAAAAATATGTTATTGGGTGGAACAAACATGTACGAAAGTATCACGTGGACGCACGAAACAGCTTTCAGGCTTGGTTGCTTCATGGCAAACCAGAGTCTGGTGATATATATAATACTATGCGTGAAACCCGTAAGCGTTTTAAATCTAAGTTAAAATGGTGTCAAGACAATAAGGATAAAATTAAAATGGATATCTTAGCAACACACCACAAAGACAAGGATTTCAAAAACTTTTGGAAGCACACCAAGAAACTGGAAGCTGGTCCGTGTGTCCCTGTCAGTGTTGAGGGTAGGAGCGAGCCCTGTCAAATAGCGGAATTATTTAAGGATCATTTTAGGGTAGTGTCTCCTCTAGGGTGTGTGCAGCAGCAGGTGCTCGATGCTGAGGTTGCAGATTGTGAGCGGTTTAGATTTAAGGCGAAAGAAGTCGCCCATATTATCCAAAATATGACTAGAGGTAAATCTCCAGGACATGACGACCTTAGCATCGAGCACCTGCAGTGCGCTGGTGTACATTTACCTAGGGTGTTGGTCATGTTTTTCAATTTGTGTATAGGCCATTCATATTTACCCAGGGAGCTTATGAAGACCACTGTTATACCTATTCTTAAAAACAAGACGGGTGATGCCTCCGACAGGGACAACTACAGACCTATCTCATTGGCTACAGTGATCGCCAAGGTGCTGGATGGGTTGCTTGATAGTCGGCTAAGTGAGCATATAGATCTCCATGAAGCTCAGTTTGGTTTCAGGGCTGGGCAATCGACTGAAACTGCGGTACTGCGACTCAAGCATACTGTCCTGTACTATGTGACGAGGAAGACGCCTGTGTACGGTTGTTTTTTGGACCTGTCGAAGGCATTTGACCTGGTGTGTTATGACGTGCTGTGGGATAAGCTCCAGGGGGAAACCAGCACACCCAGAGAGGTAATAAATATTTTGAGATATTGGTACGGCAACCAGACCAATAATGTTAGGTGGGCGGGTTCATGTTCGTCGGAGTACAGGTTGGAGTGTGGAGTGAGACAGGGAGGCCTGACTTCACCAAAACTCTTCAACCTGTACGTGAATGGACTGATAGGTGAGCTCAGCGGGGCCGGTGTCGGCTGTTCAGTGGATGGTGTATGTATGAACAACATTAGTTATGCCGACGACATGGTGCTGCTGAGCCCATCTGTCACAGCCCTTAACTACCTCATAGGGATCTGTGAGAGGTACGCGGGGTCACATGGCCTCAGGTATAACTGTAAGAAGAGTGAACTGCTTATTTTCAAGGCGGGTAGTAAGAGTCCGAAAACCGTTCCACCAGTCAGGCTGGGAGGAATGCCGTTAAGTAGGGTCACCAAATTTAAGTACCTGGGGCACTGGGTCACCGAGGATCTCTCAGATGATTTAGATATTGAGCGGGAACGTAGGGCGTTGGCAGTGAGATGCAATATGCTGGCGCGCAGGTTTGCACGGTGCACAAAAGGTGTTAAAATTGCGCTTTTTAAAGCATACTGCCAGACATTTTATACCTGCAGCCTGTGGGTCCGCTATACGCGTGGGTCTTTCAATGCCCTGCGGGTCTTGTACAATAATGGTCTTAGGATGCTGTTGGGGTTGCCTCGCTTTTGCAGTGCATCAGGTATGTTTGCTAAGGCTAGCACTGACTGCTTTAGGGCTATAGTAAGGAAAAGAGTGGCCTCCCTGATGCGCCGCGTGCGGGGCAGCACCAGCAGCCTTCTGAATACCATATTGGATAGGGTTGATTGTCCGGTTGTGAGGCACTGGAATACCGTTCACGGTTCTGGAGGGGTCCTTTTCAATGTAAAATAGTGTAAGTGTAATAATTAATAAGTAATCAATTTGATTTAACATTCAATAATAATATACTAACATAGTTATAAGTATGATTTACTAACAATGTATGGAATATTTGTTGATTCTGAAATAAATGAATAATAATAATAATAATAAAGCTTGAGGGTTTCCTTCGATTTCCATGAAATCCCCTCATCAGATTCTGACTTAGTGACAATGGGACCACCCCGAGAGCATACCCTTTCAAACAAAAAAAAAAAATCAAAACCGGTCCACAATTGATTGAGAAATAAGTGAACATACATAAAAAAGAAAAAAAACAGTCTAACGTAACCTCCTCTTTTTCTTTTTGGTAGTTGGTTAAAAATAATTAACGATTTCTAATTTTTAGCAAGCTTTACAAGTTTGTGAAATAAATGTTTGTCATTTAGAATCTCCATTACATGTGCGAGGTTTCTATCGATATGTTTTCATTATTTTTACAATTTATGACTGCATTAAGAACGGCCAAAGTTCAGGTAATTGGGCAAAAAAGCAGATTTTTGAGGCTTATACTGAATTTGTTTCTACAAATTTTTATTTTTCGCTTTGATAGAAACCTAGATCAATCAATTAATCTGCCTAGCCTTTTCCCAACTGTGTTGAAGTCGGCTTCCAGCGTAACAGGATGCAGCTGAATACAAGTATTTCACATGGAGCGACTGCCTATCTGACCTCCACAACCCAGTTACTGGGTAATACGATACCCCTTGGTGAGACTGGTTATCAGACTTTCGGGCTTCTGACGACCCGTAACGACTGTTAAAGATCTACGAATGACAGCAGGGACTAACGGCTTAGCGTGCTTTCCGAGGGACGATAGAAACCTAGATAAAGTGCACAAAATACCTATTAGTTCAAAAATTTCTTAGAAAGATATGTTAAAACGCTATATCACGTAAGAGCGTTTGTATGAAAAGTATGACGGGTGGGCCCCTCTTAAAGCTCTTGCTAACACTAAATATGAATTCAAGTTATAAAAGACACATTCAAAGGTTATTTGTTGATGCATAGACTGGAAAATATCACTAAGAATAAAGCTAATATATATTAGGTTGGGGAAAAAGTCTTTTCGCATTATAGTATGTATGAACTTGTAATAAAATCTCTTTGGCTATACTATTTGTATCTGGCTGGTTTTGGTATCATTGAAAGTTTAAATTTTAAAGAACATAATTCCAAATTCAAATTAGGAAAATGTGTGATTTTCATTTGTTTTTCGTACCGTCAAGATGAGTGAATCTAATGAAGAAATTCGATACATTTTAAAATTTTACTACAAAAAAGGTAAGAATGCAACGCAAGCCGCGAAAAAAATTTGCGATGTTTATGGACCTAGTGTAGTGTCTGTGAGAGTAGCACAAATTTGGTTTAAGCGTTTTCAATCCGGAAATTTTGATGTCAAAGATGCACGTCGCTCTGGTTGCCCTATTACGGATAAAATGGATGCCATTTTTGAAAAAGTGGAGCAAGATCGGCATATCAGTAGTTATGACGTAGCTGAAGAACTGGAAATTGACCACAAAACAGTTTTGGCGCATTTGAAAAAAACTGGGTACACAAAAAAGCTCGACATTTGGGTACCTCACTGAAAGCACTGAGCTCACTGAAAGAAACCTAATGGACCGTGTACTCATTTGTGATTCTTTATTACGACGTAATGAAACCGAACCATTTTTGAAGAAGCTGATAACTGGTGATGAAAAGTGGATCACGTATGACAAGAACGTGCGAAAAAGGTCGTGGTCAAAGGCCGGTCAGGCTTCACAGACTGTGACGAAACCCGGGTTAACTCGCAACAAGGTGATGCGGTGTGTGTGGTGGGATTGGAAGGGCATTATTCATTATGAGCTGTTACCACCAGGCAGGACCATTGATTCTGAACTCTACTGCGAACAACTGATGAGATTAAAGCAAGAAGTTGAGAGAAAGCGGCCGAAATTAATCAACAGAAGGGGTGTGGTTTTTCGCTAGACCTTACACATCTTTAGCCACTCAGCAAAAATTAAGAGAGTTTGGCTGGGAGGTGTTAATGCATCCGCCGTATAGTCCTGACCTTGCACCTTCAGATTTCCACCTGTTTCGGTCTCTTCAGAATTCTTTAGGCAGTGTCAAGTTAACATCACGAGAGGACTGCCAAAACCACTTGTCGCGGTATTTTGACCAGAAGTCCCAAAATTTCTATAGCAATGGGATCATGTCCCTACCTACAAGATGGCAAAAAGTTATCGAACAAAATGGTACCTACATACTTTAGTTAAATGTAAATAAACTATATTAAAAAATGTTTTGAATTTTCTTAAAAAATGCGAAGAAACTTTTTCCCCAACCTATTATAATAAGCTATATAAGCTATATAATAAAAATACTAATAATAAAGCTGATGAAAGTGTTTTTTTTTTTTATGAAAGAAAGAATAAGAAAGGAAATACGTTTATTTGCGGTAAACTTGACGCAAAGAAATAACACAAAACAATAATAAAAGAACAAGTTGGTTCTTTGTATGCTTGAACGCGCTCGTTTGAGCGCTCTGGAACTAACAGTCAGATTTGAAAAGAAAACCGTTTGCTTTTGATAGTTTTTAAGGAAGCCTAATAAACATCACGGAAGGCTATATATAGGCTATGTAACATCACGTTAGGGCCCCGAAAACGGTAATAGTGCGGTCAGGTAACGCGATGCGACAGGGTGGGTTGGAGAAACAAGAAATTTCACACGGATGAAGTCGCGAGCTGGGGGCCAACCACCACCTCTAGAAGCAGCATTATTTTAATATTACTTCAGTGTGAGAACGAGATGGAGCTATACAAGACGTCTAGCTCCATCACTTTCCCACACTCAAATAAGATTATAATAATACTGCTTTAAGAGGTGGTTGCCTAGCTCCAGAAGTAAGTTGTCCATAACCTTATCGAGTTATCCAAACAAATCGAATAGCACTTGGGTCAGGATGATTTGACATTAAAATCTTGACTGTCAAATAACTTCACGCTTCTTATTCTCAATATTGATAAACAACATTTGACGTGTTAATAATCAGTTAGTTATTTTTTGCTGCGCTAGGGATAGCTTGATAGGATCGCAGAACAGCCGGTCTATTCTGTAAAAATCTCACCGTGAAAACGTAGGTGAAGCGAGCTTGAAGTGAGCTGTCATTCCACCTGATGCTAGGGATTGACACTATTGACCGCTCACTTCACGCTCACCTCACCTAAGTTTTCACGGTGAGATTTGTACAGAATAGTACTGCAGATAAAGAGGTGAAGTGGAGAGACTTTTTATCTGTTCTGTGGATAGGATAGACGACATCATCGATTTCCAAACATGTTGAGTATTTTAAAAATTCTGCTAGATTAAATCAGACATGCAGTCGCTCCATGTAAAATACTAGTATCCAGCTGCAGCTGGTTAGACTGGAAGGCAACCCCAACATAGCTTGGAAAAGACGAAAGAATAATAGTGCAGAGAAACTTGCAGTCACGGCTAAAGCAAAATTTCAATCAACAAAACTGTAGCTAATTTATCCAAGGACTTTTCTAGGCACCCAAACTAAAATTTGCTTTTTCTAATTACAAATATTGCACATACAAATCGACTGTGAATATCTACTTCTGAATCAGTTTTTGTTCGGACGGCGACCCTGATCGTTCAGACCGTTCACGTATTCCTTTGTCAACGTTGATGTAGTAAGATCACTGACCCACAAAGTTGTATTGCGAATTTCTGTTTTCAAGACCACGTCTTGTCTAGAAAAGATAGATAGAATGTGCTTTATTATGCACTAGTATTGAAAAGTTGGTCAGCCGAGACAGTGTGTGCTTTTTAAGGGTCCCCGTTAGGCACCTGCCCCACCATCGCAAGTAGCAAAAAGCGAGAACTTGTTTCTCCTAGTAACTACAAACAAGTTGGTGAGGAACGAGTGTCGCAGCAGACAGTGACGAGTGATTACTAGCTGGTATGCGTATGTACCAAGCGTGAGTCTCTAAGCGAGTGTTCTGCCCGCCAAACGAGTATCGCTAAGCGAGTACTCTCTTTGATAGCTCTTGTAACTGCCACAAACGATTTCTCGCTTGCATTGCGATGAGCGAAAAGCGAGTAGAGCTAGAAGCTAGAATCGAATTGACGAGCAACGAGCAGCCAGTGAACGACGGTGACCAGCGATTACTCGCTGGTACGCCTATTTGCCAAGCGTGAGTCTCTTAGCAAGTGCTCTGCCCGCCAAGCGAGCGTTGCTGAGCGAGTACTTTTCAGTTCTTATCGCTGCTACAAACGAATACTCGTCTGTCAACGATCAACTATTAATTTATGTATCTCTTTTACTTTCACGGGATCTAAAATCTGGTTTACGTGTCTTTAGCGAGAAAAGCGTTGATACTCGTAGCTACTTAGTCGCTTCCTCGGCGGTGGTGGGAGAGGTGCCTGTGCCACTGGTGCCAATGACATTGAGCATCTGCCGTGTCACAAATTTCTATGTCAATGAGGTGTAGCATGTTGAAACTTTCACACATTATTTATCGTGATGTGTCTATAGCTAAGTCCACTAAAAAGTGAAAATGAATAGTTTAAAATAACTACACCAAAACCGGTTTAAAAAAAACCGGCCAAGTGCGTGTCAGACCACGCACAATGAAGGGTTCCGTTGTTGGGATGATTTTATCCCAAGAACAAACTTAACATTGTAGTTGAAAATAATGTTCTCCCATACATTCTAACTACAAATATAAGTTTGTACGCATAATACTGAGAGATTTACCATGTTATTTTAAGACCATAGACTTATAAGTTTTCCTGTAATCTATAGGTATACAACTATTTCCTGTATTTTTTCAAAATTTAAGCCTTTTCATTTGAATATTAATTTTTTTTTTTTAATTTTGTTCTTATTTATTTATGTTACACGTCCGTATTTGGGTCACAGAAATTCATACGTGTACCAAATTTCAACTAAATCGGTTCGATAGATTCGGAGCAAATTGGCTGTGACAGACGAACAGACAGAGACACGAGTGATCTTAAAAGGGTTCCGCATTATCATTTTGAGGTACGGAACCCTAAAAATTATAAAAATACGTGATGTTGTAGACGTCAATAAAAGCATGTATGTTGCAACGGTCCCAAGTAACATGGGATAAGGGCAGGAAAACAATGATAGACGTCATAACAACTTCTATTCGTCTCGTTTAGCACACGCAAAAGCCTTAACTAAATCGAAGATGTCGACTTGTGAAATAACACAATGTTTTTTTTTTTACTTTTTTTACCAACCTGTTTATTTACACTGCGGAACCACTAAGATCATATCGGCACCATCACGCATTGATCCATAGCATTATGTAGGAAGTGGAACATATACCATGGAGCACGCTATAAATCAGGACATGTTTGCATGCGTTCCCCATAAAGTATGAGATTACTGAGCATAAGCCCGACAGCAGATTTTTATGGGATGTTTAGAGCTTGTTTTCTAATTTGTATTTATGATTATGTTTCGTGAAGGTTTATAATCCCTGGAAGGTGGATGTGTGGCTTGTTTACCAAACTCTTTGACAGTAAGTACTTTTTAAGCCTACGCATTTTTTTTTCTGGATCAGACATGAATCCATCGGGAATCCTGCCTGATCCAGAAATATAGTCTTAGTCAGGCTGCAGGCATTAGAACTAGAGTAGGTACCTCAGCTTTTCAGTAAAGCTAATCAGATCGGAAAAATGTAAACAGCGGATAATATTTCCAATTTTTTTTTTCAGACTATTTCTGTTTTATAAGTATTAAAAGGTACTGTAGAGGCTGTAACACGTAGACAGAGAAGCTGTAATATGACATAGTTTAGCATAAAACCTCCGCGAATTTATTATAAACAAATGGCAAGAACTCTAAATAAATAGTGATTTAGATTAAGAGGGAAGCGCCTGGGTAGCCCGCGAAATTCAAATTTTCTTACGTTTTTTTGAAATTTGTCAGTCCGTATTGGGTTGTATGTTAATTAAAGTACGATTTGCGACCGTAACAAATATGGATTTATAGTTATAATAATTGGAAACATGAATACAACTCTATAAGTTAGTATAATCCTCAAATGTCGAGATTTCATTTATTAGGATTACCTGGTCTTACAGAGTTGTATTGGCGGCTTTAATGATTATAATTCTGTACATACATACTTGTTACGGTCGCTATACTGACTTGCAAATTGCATAAAACTTAAAAAAAATTGAATTTCGCGGGCTACTGTGTCGCTTTCGCCTTAATAATAGCAGAAATGTTGGGCTTTGTAGAGAGTCGTCTTCGTCACTGGTCATTGTGTGTGATAGACTTTTTCTAATGCTGAATGTATCATATTAGGTACTTGTTGACCTGAAAACGTCTTTTTGCTCGGTGTACAGGTGGTAAGTTCAATATTTCTGTCCGACAAAAACATGTAAGATTTCAGCCGCTAATAACTACGAGACTTTTAATGATTCAGTAATGGTTGAGCATTTAAAAGATAGGTCATATTTATAACAATTTTATTGCCTGATATAATTTGTCTATGACGTCAAATACGAGCGCAGGCGCATGCGCACGACCCTCTACTTTTCACTATGTGTCGAAATATCAATACGTAGGTATATCGCAAAAACGTATTGAGCTAGATCAGTTATTCTAGTGTCTTTATCAGGAGTTGACATAGGGCCTAAAAATAAACAACAGAAATATTGGCCAAAATAGGGTTAAAAATTAATAGGGTTAAAAATTAAAAATAAACAACAGAAATATTGGCCAAAATAGGGTTAAAAATTAATATGAAGTTGACAATAGCAAAATAATGTCAGATGTCGTCTCATATCGGCCGTACATCTGCTCAGAAATGAAAAAAGAAATCCCAATCGAAGAAAGCTTGCATGAAAAGAAATGCAATGAGCCTGTAATATCTAGTGCCGAGCAAATACAATAGCTACAGCACACTGCTGCACTGTTGCAAATAGCAAATAAGTTAGGGATGTCGTTTCTATCCACCGTAAATCTGCTCAGAACTGAAAAATACGTTGGGCTGGCCTGTTGGTCTAGTGGTTAGTGGCCCTGACTGCTATGCCGGAGGTCGTGGGTTCGATTCCCACCCAGGACAAATATTTGTGTGATGAGCATGATCATTTGTTCTGTGTCTGGGTGTAATTTATCTATATATGTATGTATTTAGAAATATATAAGTATGTTTATCAGTTGTCTAGTACTCATAACACAAGCTCTGCTTAGCTTGAGGCTAGACGGCGTTGTGTGATAGTTGTGGAATATTATTATTATTATTATACGTATGTAATAATCGATAAAAGCTTAGTTTTTAAGGAATGCAATGAGCCTACTAAGTCTAGTATCGAGCAAATACAATGGCTACGGCAGTATTCGATACCGTAGTAAAATTTCAAATAGTTTTCGCGAAAACAAACGACGTGGACTCGAACAGTGCCTACTAATATTTTTTAGGGTTCCATACCAAAATGGTAAAAAGGAACCCTTATGGTACGCCTCAGTCTGTCTATCTATCTGTCACAGCTGGATATCTCAAGAACCACTGATGCTATCAACTTGAAATTTGGAATAGTTTAAGATGACGTTTGCCCAACTATTTTGCAAATAAGAAAGAAATAATATATATGTATATATACATATTGTAGCAGGGACGAAAGGGGTCATAAAAATTCGAAGTGGGGCCTACTAGGGCATGTGGGGTATCATATGAAAGAGCGCCCTATGCACATCCTCAAACATATTTTTGTTTAGGCCGCATAGTTTTCGACTTTTGATGAAAAAAAAAAAATACCGTTCCCTCCCCTTATCTCGGATGTTTGCATAGAGAAAAATCTGAAATTATTCTGTGTGATAGACGTTTATGTAAGAATTACAGGAATAATAAAACGATGTCTCTAAATAGCACAATTTTTTTTATATAATATGATGGTACGGAACCCTCGGCGCGCGAGTCCGACTCGCTCTTGACCGGATTTTCATGTGCTTTTCGATGGTCCCAATTAACAATGTCGGATATACATTTTTACCACTTTTTTACATAAATCGAATTACAATAAAAAACATTTCTTCACTGTCAAAACAAACTTTGACTGAGGGAAGTTCAAAGTTTGCTCTAACGATAAAAAAAAAATCTTTATGATATTAACAATGTCAGTTCTGCAAAAAGACCACTGTTCAGTAGGGACTAAACAGTAGAACCGACATTGTTAATAGGGACCGTCGTTTTCAATCCATGTGCAATATTTACAGCCGGTAACTCTAAATAAAAAAATCCATCAATTTTATTTATCCTTGTACTGTCTGTCATTGCTCCGCCGAGTGCTGACAGTACCTTCTTATTGAATGATAGTACCGTAGGTACCAAAATTAATGACCATTTTATTATCTTCGAAAAAAAAAACATGACGCCTTAATACAGTTTTCATTACTGTATTACCCAGAATTAATGACGTCCTAACCACAATAAAATGATGAGAACGAATAATGAACGAGACTTGCAACTTGACACACACTTGATAACTCGTTTTCTAAACAAAATTTTAAGAAACACTGTCGAGGCCCAAGATTCTGACCAACTTTTTCCTGACCTCGATAAACTCGTAAGAGAAAGGGACTAGTCTCAGCAATCAATTTAACTAACTAATTTTTAAACAGACGGGCAGAAAACACCTTTCACTAATATTAACAATTAAGAATTATTTCTTCTATTTACTCGAAAACAACACTTATGTGTGAAAAATGACGGCTTCTATCTATCCCATTTTGACGGGTAATAGACTCGAAGAACGGCACATTCTAAATGATAAATGATTTTATTTCTGTAAGTAGATTTATACAAACACTTTTACACGTCAATCTTGTTTATAAAAAATAGATGAGGTCGGCGTTTCCTATCTGACTACTCTGAAATGTAAGGCCGGAACAAACTCAGAGGTCACAGTCTCTTTTAAAGTTCAGACATAATCTTGTCAGTTCTAGTGAAGACCATGTAGATTGGTGTGTGAAATGGTATTTTGAGGAAAGAACCACACAGATTCAGAGGACCTGTCCGGTCAGTGCACGCATTTGTCAGTAATTGCGAAATATCGCGGTGTAGACATTCTAGTCATGGCAGTTTGAACAAAAACTGTACAATGTACAGACGCCATCACATGAAGCTATCCGAAACTGTCAAATTTTCCCAATCAACTTTAAACCTAATGATTTAGCGATAAAGTTGAAAATCTATTAAAGAAATTTGACAGATTGTAGTTGCTTGAGGTGCTGACGTCTGTACCTACACATATCAAAATATGAAATTGGATCAATTTCAGCAATACCTAAGCACTTTCCTTTTTGGATTATCTCGAAAAATCTTCTGAAGCAAATAGAGCTATTCTCTGCTTAATGCAATTACGAATAGGGTAATCAAATCACTGATAAATCACTTGGTTTCATCAACTTGTACGATTGGCTATTGTTCTTTTGATCTTTTGATACTACAGCAGATTAACCACGGAGTATAATATAAAGGAATAACCTAATAACATTACATACAATACACAATTGTATTTAAGACTAATTTTAGAAGTGTTACCTAGCATAATGAGGTAAAGTAAATGTTCAAAGTAATTTAACATAGATTTAAAGTTAAAAAGAGAGAAAAATATTTTATTAAGACACGCACAGGAAATACAAACAGTAAAAAAAACCGGCCAAGTGCGTGTCAGACTACGCACAATGAAGGGTTCCGTAGTTGGGATGAATTATCCCAAGAACAAACTTAACATTGTAGTTGAAAAACATGTTCTCCCATACATTCCAACTACAAATGTCCATAGTTAAACGAAAAGGATCCAACCCACATACACCTAATGTGGGTTGGATCCTTTTTGTTTAACTATGGACAAATGTAAGTTTGTACGCACAATATTGAGAGATTTACCATGTTGTTTTAAGACCATCGACTTCTTATAGGTTTTTCTGTAATCTATAGGTACTGTATTTTTTAAATATTTTATTCAAAACTTTAGGCTCTGTACTTTCGGAGATAAGAGGAGGAAAGGTCAATTTTCGTCTATTTTCTTAAATAACGTTGAAATGGTTTATTTTAAAATTATAAAAAAAAATATATTTAAGACTCTCGTAGTAAGCCCTTTCATTTGATTTTCACACGGTACAGTTTGCAAAACTTTTTTTAAATTTTCTTATTTGCCCCCCAAACTTGTTACACGTCCGTATTTGGGTCACAGAAATACATACGTGTACCAAATTTAAACTTAATCGGTCCATTCGATTCGGAGCAAATTGGCTGTGATAGACAGACAGACAGACAGACAGACACACGAGTGATCCTATAAGGGTTCCGTTTTTTCCTTTTGAGGTACGAAACCCTAAAAAAGAGTATTTTAGGGACAAAAAGATGACAAAAAAAAGTTGACAAAACAAACGATGACGATGCTGATTAAAAGATGGACAAGAACATTTTTTTTTTATTTCTGTAGCTTATCTACTACGCAAAAAACAACAGTGACAAATCTATGTTCTAACTCATTGACGATACTACCAGTTACCATATCAAAAAATAAGTCTCTACGTGGCCTCGAAAAATGCTACGCCGAATAAAGTCCGAATAGGCCCAACAGACTAAAAAACTGTCAAGATATATCCACTATAACCCTCCATTGTAGACACAGTCTACCTCTCTATGACTGACTCCATTATCAGGCAACGCCGATGAGCCACGGGAAATATTTCCCTTTCACCCCTTTGGACGCCGGCCGTTTTTAGGAACCCCTTTGTCATTGTCAATCGTATTGATTTTCACAAGCGGCTCCCGAGCGATGAAAAAAAAAATGACCGAAAATTGAATCGTGTTGTGTACTCCTGTGAAAGCTTGATATATTTATCAAAATATGTGTGTGTATTGTTGATCATTTTATGAAAGCGTGTTTGAGTACCTACTGGTATTTTAAAGCATTCTTTTAGGCTAGACGTTGATACCTGTCGCTATGGAAAGTAAATAGGATAATGATTTATGTGTAGTGAGATAGGACTGGTCTTCTTTTAGCTGCTACGGCTTATTTTAATTGAATTTTTCAATTGTTTATAGTTTTTATCTTTTTACTACGGACGCTTTTAACGTGCACGTCTTGCTGCAATATCGTCTTTATGCAGCGTACCCCAATGTCCTTTCTTTGGTATTGTTCGTCGAATCGTTGAGCTCCTTAAGTTCTGAGTTGAGCTGCGCGATTGCTGACAAATGCGTGCACTGACTGGACAGGTCCTCTCAATTGTCAAAAGACCATTTCAGACACTAATCTACATGGTCTTCACATGAACTGACCAAGATTATGTCTGGACTTTATAAGAGACCTCTGAGTTTCTTTTGGCCTTTCTTCTCAGAGTAGTCAGATAGGAAACGCCGCCTAATCTAGTTTAAAAAAAATACATGATTGACTTATAAAAGTGTTTGTACAAACCTACTTACAGAAATAAAAATAATTTATCATTATCATTTATCAATATATTATATTATATTATATATTATATGTTCAACATGTAACAAATCTTTTGTATTTTGTAACAATATTTTGATTTAAAAGAGTGTTTGTGGAGTTTCTTGCCCGTTCTTCTCCACAGGAATTTACTACTTTTTGAAATAGGCAACTACGAGTAGTTTCATCTTTCTGAATGACCCTTGACAATTCAAAAGTGCCTGTATTTAGTTTATTTGAAAAAAAAAATACTTTGAGTTTGAGGAATTTGAGTTTGATGACGTAGTTTTGTAATAACTAGTCCGTTGAACTTCCATACAGGTTTGATTAGTAATAAAAACATTTTTTATTTTTATAAAATCTTATTAATTTTATTCATTTGCTTTTTCCCGCGGCTTCACTCGCGTGGATGTCGGAAAACTATAAGTATAAACCTTCCTCTTGAATCAGTCTATCTATTGATGAAACCCGCATTAAAATCCGTTCAGTAGTTTTTGAGATCATCGTGAACATACAGACAGACTGACAGATGCGGCGGGGGACTTTGTTTTATCATACGTTGTGATAACCATTTAATTACAATTTCCATGTGTTTACCAAGATGTTATGTGACAATACTTTGTTTCTTCTGGACTGACCTTTACCTTGTCATCTAGGTACCAGCTGTAGTGCTATTCTGTAAAAATGTGACCGTGAAAACTTAAGTAAAGTGAGCTTGAAGTGGGCTATTATTCCACTTCATTCTATCAGCTGCTAAGGATTGACACAATCACTCATTACACATAAGTTTACACGGTGAGATTTTAAAAAAGCTATTTTACAACCAAAACGTGCTCAAATATGTAGCCTGTTAAGGCAGCTCATGCTAGGATTTTGGGGCTTCCGCAATTAAACAAGATTCCACTTAGGTACCTACCTATAAAAATAGGTACATTTATAATAAAAATAAAAATTAACGTCATATTGTCTTGCCTTGCTATGCTCATGGATGTATGTACAGACGCCAGCAGGTCAACCTACCCGAAACTGTCAGATTTTCCCAATCAACCTTGAACCTAATGTCTTAACAATAAAGTCGAAAATCTATTAAAGAAATCTAACAGATTGTAGTAGCTTGATGTACTGGCGTCTGTACATCAAATAAAACTCAAGGCATTATTTGTTATGTATTTTATTGTATCCATGCAAATTGTAAATTGTTTTTTAACATGACATAATCCCTAATTAAAGGGATAGTCAAATAAAATAAATAATACGTGGGTCTAATTTGTTAACCTGCCAAATCAATTTTTCCATAGTTTACGGTATGAAGAAAAAACCGACTATTATATTTATCGCTTTAGCAATCGAAATCCCGTCTGTTCTAATAAGTTTCCTTGATATTTAAAAAGCATAAATAATAATAGAACATCTTACACACATCTTAGGAAAATTAGGAAAACAGTTAGCTTTACTTGGCAGGATAACAAATTAAGTCGTCGAATAGTCATTCTTACCACTACCTACTTGAGAAGAATACTAAAGGCTAAACAATAAAATAAATCTGGCCACCAATATTTATTTATACATAATTTATTTATTTTATACCATTGTAGATAAATTACGAAGTATTAATTCTAGGGAGCAGTGGGATTGGTAAGCAGTGTTGGCCCAATGGAAACAACCGTGTCTTGTACGACGTAGTTTCGAATCCAGGTAAGTACATTTTACTTTGTGTAAATTATTTCATCACCACTGCTCTCAAAACGGTGAAGGAAAACGGCATGTCCTAGAACTAAAAAATTCGAATTCATTCCATCCACCAACCCACACCGGGCCCGCGTGATGGATTACGGCCCACTCCTACTCACAGAGAGGAGGCCTGTGTCTCACCAGCGGAAACATTATAGGCAGATTACATAACTCTAAGGAAACATTTTTTGTACGTTAGATCAGAACACGCTACAGTCGCCGTCACATATATTGTAGCAGACAAGGTGACCAAATACTTCTGAACAATTTAAAATGTCAATAAGTTCAATACACTACAAGTTACCATTAATATGTGAACATTTATTACTTCATTAATAACTGAGCAGATGCTTGTCCATAATTTCTATACACATAACGAAACAAAAATATCTGAACACTTACAAAGTGCATCATAGGCTTAATGCCTTATTCTAATTTGTCATTCAAAAGATATAAATAATTTAATTTAAAATCCACTAATATTCATAAAATAATAATATCCATAATATACCACCAAAGACGTAGAATAGAAGAAGTTAATAGTTTATTTTTAAGCAATGGATGTTAAATTGGCGACAACACAATATCTATTTATTTTTTTTTACTTTTTTTCCCACTGCAGTGCAAGTATCTCCCCCTATACTTTTCCAATTACATATTTCTAATTCTAGAAATTCGGTGAAGCAAAACATCGTGAGGAAACCTGAACTTATACAAGGTGTAACTTAAATAACGCACAACCTCTTGAGGGGTCATTGTACTCATCATTATAAACAACTTTTACTACGGGTTTGGTATCTGAAATCGCAAAAAAATAATCAGCTGTTCAGTACATTTATGTTCGCATAATTCGTCAAAATTTACCGTTCATTCGTCGAAAAGTATAGGGGGAGACCTTTGCCCTATAGTAGAAAAGAAAGTAAAAAATATATATATTTATATATATTGTGTTGTCACCCAATTTTATAAGTGTGCGTTATTTAAGTTACACCTTGTAGTTAACATAAGTCTGAAATCTCCAACTCGTCTTGAACAAATGTGGTGATCAATGCTCGTACCTCCTCTGTATGATAAGCCGCCTTTGACTTGCCGTGGAACAATAATAGACTGGTGTTATTAATTCTAATTATAGTCATTCACTTTCCTTACTAAACTTATACTCGTGCCTTAAACCTTAGCCAAATATCCCGGTCCACAACTCTTCCGAAGTTATGGTCAGCCATGGTCAACTTCAACGGCGTTTTGGCACATGGTTCGATTTCATATTTCTTCAATAACGCTTTGCTTACATTTGTTATTATTTTCAAAGCCAGCTGTTCTCCTGAAACAACAAAAGTATATTTTTAGATGTGAAACATTCGTGCTGTTCAATCAATCTGTCTAGCCTTTTCCCAACTATGTTGGGGTGGCTTCCAGTCTAACCGGATGCAGCTGAATACCAGTATTTTATATGGATCGACTGCCTATCTGAGCTCCACAACTGAGTTACTAGACGATAACCCTAGGTAAGGCAGTTGTCAGAATTTTGCGCTTCTGACTACCCGTAACGACTGTCAAAGATCTAGGAATGACAGCTGGGACCAACGGTTTAACGTGCTTTTCAAGGCATTGAGTGTTATATTATAAATATTCCCTACTTAAAGTAGTTGAGTGATTGCATTAAATAATCATAAAAAAACACCACTGTGACTTGTTCAGCTTGGCTAAATAAATAAATAAAACAGCAAAAATGCGCTCCTAAAAATAGACAAAGATATGAAAAGATTTTAATTTGCACATTGTTTTTTATCGAAAGCAGATAGTGGGTAACCCTAATGACTTCTACGTAAGCAAACTGGTTTTTGACTCGTAGTTCTAATGTTAATTTATGATATTTCTCACCAATTAATAGATAACATTATGTAATTAACTTCAAATAGCAACATTGGGATATTATAAATATAAAAATATACTAATTAAATCATTTCAAAAAGTAACAAGACAAAGCATGAAAACCTGCTTAATTACGACTAAGTTTTATATGTTTTTTTCCGTTTTTTCAGGTTCTACAAAACAATATAGAATAGTGAGTAGTATGTATGGCTGTATTATTAATTAATCAGACTACGTAATTAATCTGTATGTTCTATACTAACCTTTATTAATAATACAACTGAAGTGTTTGTTTTTTTTTTTTATTGTAACATCATTCCTTTCGCTTTCCTACAATATTTGAGAGTGATTTCGTGAAAAGGGAACTGTGTAACAGGAAGTCAGCCGGAGAACTAATGAGCGCGCGCTGTGCTAGAGTTGGCTGTCAGATGGTACCAACCCATCTCATAGATAAGAAAAGTATAATTTTTAAAAGTGAGATGTCAGATGGTACACATCATATGCGACTACAAAGTCAAAAAGAACGCTAAGCGAAAACGAAGTACATAATAGCGCGGGCAGGCGATACGAAGCGTCAGGGTGTGTTGGAGCCTGCCAGGGTTTCTTCGATGGAATCTAAATGCTCGGCTCAACACAGAGAGTTTAAAATCAAGTGCTTAATAAAAAAACCGTCGTGTTAAAACGTCGCCCTAGCGTACGAGGCCTAAATATTATAACCCTATTGCTGTTGAAAGTGTCAATACTACACTTCAATTTCTACCCACCTTACAAACAGGCTAAGAGTCAAAGTCACAGTCAACAAACTTTCTAAATCATTGACAACTTCAAGTGATGTTGAGAAGTAAACACTTGCAATATCATTGTGCTATTTAACACAATAACTTCTGTGGCCTCGATGGCTATGTAAGTGGAGAAAGCCTACTAACGTGAAAATGTATTTATAGCTAGCTTCTGCCCGTGACTTCGTTCGCGTGGAAGTCGTAAGACACCACGGTAATGCATTATTACTCATCCACCATAGCGAATGGCGTAATAATTAAGTTATAAGTCTGTACAGTCTGTAGGCTACAAGTTTTATAGTCTTATAGGGAATATATCTATGCAAATTTTTAACAGTAGGTATCTATCCAGTAGTTTTTGCGTGATGCTGGAACATACGAAATTCCAAAATCTGTAATTTCGGCATTAGAAACGTTCCCAGACCTCGTATCAATAACTTTTTTCAAAAATATTCTATCGCTACGATTTTATTATATGTATAAGATATTGTCAGATATTTTGGTCTTATAGCACTGTTATGCGAAATCCTAAATCCATAAAACTATTAGTTTTGTAAAACTATGAGAGTGGCCATAATCGCTTCTCGATTAAATCGTTTTTTTTTTTCAAATAAAGATAAAAAGTGATTTAAAAATTATTAGTTTATTCTCACTCCATCGTCGACTTTGTCTCTGTCACCTCTGACCTAGACTAAAGACAAGAACAAACCCATCTCAAATAAAATAAAAATATTAATCTAATAAATCTACACAAACGAAAACATTTTATTTAACATTTCTATATAATTTCAATAAGGGCAATAAAATATTTTTAAATAGGTACCTTCATCCACGTTTGATGTGTGTAATAATAAAAGTTTTCTCGTTACTTTAATCGTTTTTTTTTATCTACTCAGTAATTTGAAAACTGTTCCGATAAAATGCAAATAGGTAAGCTTGAATTTGACATATACACAATAAAGGTCGGTTTAAAGACCAAACGAGCGAATGCTTATTCTATCATTACTCAAATTATTTTTGTGTAAATAGTAACAGAAAAATATTTCATTGTTCCATTCTAAAATGTTAAGAGTATAATGAAAATAATATGCATTCTCTTGTTTTGGTTATAAGTTCGTTTTGTCCAAGCCCACCTTATTTGTTTTAGTGTGATGATGGGTTACGATTCTTCAATAAATAATCATGTAGCTGTAAAGCTACAAGCTGTTTTTATTAATCTTCTAACTTCCGAACTTCAGTGTGCGTATCATCTGTATGCAGATGACTTGCAGTTGTACTGTCAAGGAAAGGTTGATGAATTACCTGATGTTATCGACAAATTAAATAGGGACTTGATAGCTATAAAATCCTGGGCTGATAGATTTGGTGTAGCTGTAAACCCCACGAAGTGTCAGGCGATCATCATTGGCAGTCCTCGTGGTATTAGCAAAGTGGTGGGTATAACCTTGTCACCAGTTCTCTTCAATGGAACGATCGTTCCTTTTAGCACTTACGTGAAGGACCTTGGCTTACACATTGATAGTACCCTGAATTGGCGTACTCAAGTCGCTAGGGTAAGCCAGAAGGTTACTGGAACGCTGCGGGCTCTGTACCGGCTGAAAAATTTATTACCATCGAGTACGAAGACAATGCTTGTACAGTCCTTAATTTTTCCTATCATCGATTATGGTGATGTGTGCTATTATGACCTGAATGCAGATCTCCTCAACAAACTTGACCGTCTTCTCAATAACTGCATTCGATTCGTTTTCAATCTGCGTAAATACGATCATGTCTCCGCGCATCGGTCGCTTCTACAGTGGTTGCCCATACGCCAGCGCCGACAGCAAAGGGCGCTGACCACCTTGTTTTCATTTCTTGACTCTCCCTCTTCCCCTAGTTACCTAGCTTCCCATTTTCAATACATTTGCGCCAACCACAATAGAAATTTACGTTCATCTCACAATCGTATTCTTCAATGTCCCACGCACCGCACAGACTTCATTCACTCTTCCTTCTTCGTTCAGTCTATCTCTCTGTGGAATGCACTCCCCCAGGAAATCAGGATGGCAACCGACCGATTATCCTTTAAAGTTAAAGTTCGCGACCACATTCGCAAGAAGCTGGCAGTATCATCACAACGGTAATGTTTCCCAATGGTTTGTCTTATTTGTTTTAGTATATTTATGTATATTTATTGTGTTTATATTTATATATAGTTAGGTGTATATACTATATTTATATGTATCTATATCTTTATATTTATATTTAAATATATATCTATTCCTCATCTCTCGCTGTTGCACCTACCACTGTTTGTCTCTGCATCACCCAAAGGTCGACTGGTAGAAAATGCCTATGGCATTAAGTCCGCCTCTGTACATTTTTGTGTGCTTAAAGTATTAAATAAATAAATAAATAAAGGCAGGTATGAATAATATGATTACAATAATCAAAACTAAACCTTTGTTAAGGGGGAACGCTAAGGCAGTCTGCGAAATTTTAATTTTCTTAAGTATTTTGCAATTTGCAGCTTAGTATCCGACCGTAATAAATATGTATTTACAGAATTATAATCATTAGAAACAGTAATACAATTTTTCAAGGTAATACGATCCTCAAATGTCAAGATTTCATGAAATAGTCTTTCAATAGGGTAATATGAAATGAGAGAGTTGTATTGATGATTTTAATGATTATAATTCTATAAATACAGATTTGTTACGGTCGCAAATTATATTCAGATCAATTTACAGGCTGACCTGAAAATTGCAGAAACCTTTAGAAAATTTGAATTTCGTGGGCTACCCGCGTGCTTTCGCCTTAACACTTTGACTGTTAAAAAATCCCCATACATTTATGTAAGGTTATATCAATGTGTGCTCGAATGTCAGCCGAATCCTGTAGGTTCTCAACTACTGTCAGCCCGCGGTAGCCATAGGATGATGTTTTTTTACGTTTAGACGCATATTACAAGAAGAAAGCGACCACGTCAAGTAACTTGAGACAAGGGCAGAAAGATGATGTTGACACATAATCAACAATGGATTGAAAAACCCAACGTTGTACTTACTATGTTGTAAGTACTTTTGAAATATTATTTACCGTTGCTGCATATATATTCATCCTCATTTTCGACTGTACCGACACTAATTACTTTGGCACTCAAACCCACAGAGCAGTAAATGCGTTGCTAAATGTCACTCAGTACGCAAGTACTCTCACTGGATACTAAACTATTCTTCCTTCTTCATATTACCATTAATGATTAAAAAAAACCACATGAGGTACTTTACAACTGTAATACACATCGTATAGCACGTTTATTTTAAAAATATGCTGAAATCGGATATGAAAATTCCTTCATTTGTGAACACGGGCCGAAGAAGTGACCAAAGGTGGCAATTTTTCAAAATATAAATTTAAAAAAATACAGATACCCATCAACTCCAGGGTTCGACAATTTTTTTTATATTATAGGGCTTGGGGTCACCCACCCGCACATACAGGGTTATCCATTGATTACGCTACACCCTGTATATTTATTATGAGAATAGCTTATGCTCTGGTAGAAAAATATGGGTTAGTCAGCTATGTTGTAGCTTATCGCCACTCGTGCAGGCTCAGCATACTGGATCAAATTAAATTAGCTAGCTAAACTCCACAGACCTGTTTTATCGTGTTTAGTTATCGATACCCATCATGTATGTGGAGTTTTGCTAGCTAATTTAATTTAACCCTATCGATTTAGTCGCAATTTTTTATTTGTTTACAAATTGTTATTGTACATGAAAGTGACCTGTCGGGAAGTAGATACCTTTGTAATACTATATAGATATTGTTGTATAGATATCGTAAAAAATATATTGATTTCAATAGAAGTTACATGGAATAATTCAGTTCAAACCATAAAAGTATTTATGGTTCAAACAGCCAGCGTCACGTTTTCAAATATTGATAAATTATTTTATGGTACGAGAGCCCTTGACTAAAATTTTTGTCTTATCGTTTTACGACCAAAACCGTATAATATCGAAAGATTTGGTTATTATGAATGCAAAAATCATAATTTCAGAAATTTTCAACTTCAACTGACCGCATATGTCAAAAAAGGTTACCGAGCTGTTTCATAGCAATCCGTCTGATTTTCAGAATGTAGTTTTAGGCAACCCCGATAACTGTACAAAGCAAAGGATTAACAAAAACTAGGTTGCTATGAGACAAGTCAGTATTTTTTTTTTGACTTTTGAAAATGCGCTCACGCCACATGTGACGCACACAATGTCGGAAAATTTTTCGTAATGAAATTACGAAATGTATGTACTTTTTAGGGTTCCGTACCTCAAAAGGAAAAGGAACCCTTATAGGATCACTTTGTTGTCCGTCTGCCTGTCTGTCAAGACCCTTTTTCTCAGAAACGCGTAAAGGTATCAAGTTGAAATTTATATCAAATACTTGGGTCTATAATCTTTTTCAGCTGTGGTCAACCTTGTAAGTGAACGAGATCAAAAGATATGACCGTTTATGTCGCATATTTTCGCATATTTTGCGATTTCACAAGGGAATCAAAACCTATAGGGTAGTTCCCGTTGACCTAGAACCATGAAATTTGGCAAGAAGCAAGCTCTCACAGCAAAAATAAAGGGAAAATTCTTAAAATTGTTAATTTATAGTTTTATCACAAAAAAAATGATTTTTTGTGACTACAAACTTAATGTTGCAATTGGAGAATTGTCCGTGGCGTACATAGATGTATGGGAGAACATGTTTTTCAACTACAATGTTAAGTTTGTTCTTGAGATAAATTCATCCCGAATACGGAACCCTTCATTGTGTTCGGTCTGACACGCACTTGGCCGGTTTTTTTTAAATCAGACTTATTGTGATAAAACAATCTGTCTATTTAAATTTTACGTAAAAAAATGGACTCTCATAAAACTGTGACGTTTTTGACCGGTATCGGTACCGGTCGGTACTGCCCACCGAGTGAGGTTCAGAATCATCATCATCTGAACTAATGATCTTATACGGTTTTCGTCGTAAAACGATGTGACATGGTTTTGGTCTTGGGCTCTCGTACTTTTAACAAGGCATTACACATACGCAACAGAATTATCGTATATGATTTACGCATAATACACGTAAATAATTACGTATACTTTTCTAGAGAACTAATGTTTCCGAGAATGCTAACATATTTCACTCGTATGCATTGCGTTGGCATTCATTGTTAGTACTAGTACCTACGTACACAACCAGCACGTACAGGGGTTAAAGATCATGTGAACATAAATAAAATGACAGTTGATATGATATAATATCTAACCTTCAATACCTATTTTGTTGACGGTATAGTATAAATTGCTTTAATACATTAAATAAATAAAACAAAAACCTTACCTATGCATTTCCTAGGTCCGGCTCCAAATGGTAAATAAGCATAACAATGCTTAGACGCTCCTTCGTCATCCATAAATCTATCAGGATTAAAAGTGTCTGCTTTCACATAGTGTTCTTCATCCCTATGCAAAGCCATTACAGGAACGTTGATTGTTATTTTTCTATCAATCAACAAACCACCTTCGGGATGGTAAGTTTTCGTACATTGTCTTGCTATAATTGAATATGGAGGATGCAGTCGCAATGCCTCTTTTATAGCCACGTCCAAATACTCGTCCCTATTGTGTTTCGACACTGAATTCCTGGATTTCTCCTGCGCCTCTGGATTTAATGCTAGTTCATAGATCAATGCTGTTAACGCATTCAGACACGGAATGTACCCCTCGGTTATGAATGACGATATTATTGAATAGGCGAATTCGACGTCTGAATGACGCTTTCTATTCTTCTCTTTAATTCCAATTTGATAAACGTTTCCTAAATTCTTGATTTGAGACAACAGTTTTGATTTCTCAATTTCACTCTTTGTTTTTGCAGAGGGCTCTCCAAAAATTGTCACCAATCCAAACATAATGTATAAAGACGGGAAAATTTCCTTCATGTAACTCTTAAATCTCTCTATCAATGAACGCTTTTGTATTGCTGATCTCACTTCCTTTACAACTGACCCTCCACCGCTACCTAGAAGCAAATCCTCGAAGACTTTGTCCAATACCTTCGACAAAATCTCTTGAACGTTAGCATCACCATTGGTTCCCGGCAAACAGTCACTCAAACTCTCCAATTCACAGTCCATGCTACTCAATAAAGACTCGTAGCCTTCGCGCAATAAGGTCCACTTTTCTCCGTCGGCGTAAAACAAATTGTCTCGTAAACAAACATCCTGAGATTTGTCCAAGCAGAGACCTCGGCTATGGAAATTCGCGAAATCCGTTGACAACATCCGTTTAACCGTGTCGGGATCTTTCACTATTAGGTCGGGAATCCTGCATTTTAGGCGGCCGACATACTTGTCTTTGGGATATTTGGAGTAAAGTATGTTGACATCTTCGGTGCTGCTCCTGATTCCAAAGACTCGGTGGTAGTCGCCTCCGAAGAACGGGCAGGATGACTTGTAGGGCACATGGCGGACATACCAGTAGCTGAAGAACTTTGTCACATAGTCTATGATTAGGGCGATTATAAGCACGACCATTATGGCGAGATTTAGGAGGAAACTTTCGAAAAACATGTTGCGTTCGGCCGCGGTGAGCTGTTGTCGGAGACTGTAAGCTTGTCGCAAGAGGCTCTCAAAGTGGGTCGTCTACGGTACTATGAGTGGTCTAAGAGGCATTGCGTTCATCTTCGTGGCATTGAACTTAACATTGTGATGTTGTAATTATACGCACTTGTATTTTATGGCAGTTAAGTTAATTATTATAATTGCTTTGTACCTATTGTAGCGTAATTAAATAAAAAACACACCGTTTGAAATACGTATAATTTTCTAGTTAAAAACAATACCCGGAATTAAAAAAAAAATGTAAAAAAGTGAAGATTTAAATAGGTATAAAAATGCAGACAGTGTTATTGATTTCACTTCTGCTTTTAGATCTTTTTTGCTATGCGTCCTACAGAAAACAATTCAATTGCTAATAAAGGAACGCGCATATTAAATATAAACTTTCTAGATATATTGTTGTAGCATATCAATATACTGCACCACCTCTTAGTCGACTAAGTAGGTACATAATAATTATCTGTGGGATTTGCTAATTAGTCTGTGACATTACTACTTGCACCTCCCTATAGATCTTACCAGAAACACAAAGGTTATAAATAGGACTGGACGAGAAATCTCCGCCCTTTTATTCTACGACCAGTCACTGAAGCATATATAGTTCCCCGAAATTGGGTGAGTACTCATAGTGTCCTTAGGAGAATCTGTATATTACTATAACTGTGTCTTTACCTTGTGTTCATTCTACATAATTATCTTGTAAACCACTGTGATGCTAGCTTCCTCTCCACTGACCCTTTTCCTTGTCTCGGGGCTACGGACTCGTCTGGTTAGGAAACTACGCACATCACAGAGGCTTACCGGATCCCTAAGGCTGACCACGCCGAGCCACAGCAGCGCCAGCCAGACGGTCCACCCAGGGTAGTACACTTCCACCTTTTTATCACTTCGAGCGAATAAACCTTAGACACAATAACATCACGACCCTCTACAGTAACTTTGTTGGCATAACCTAAAATAAACTCTGTTTTAAGTGACACATTAGTCCCATTGCTCTACCCCAGAATCCATTACGCTACATTGTTTAAGAGACCATGAGAACCTTTAATAACCTGAACATGGTTACAAGCTGAATCCCTAATAGAAGATGAGAAAAATACATACCGCTTTTTAGAAGGTAAAACACATACCTACATACCAGGACGAACGAATATTTATCTGAATACCAACAAAATAGGATGTCATACTAATGAAACGAAGTTGAACTTTCAATAGTCAGAACGGATAAAACAAGTATTTACCAACTCTATAATGGGATAACTGTAATAATAAAACGTATTCGTACCATTGAGGTTCTATGTAAACTAGAGCAGTCGCAAACAAATTTTTTTGCGCTAAATTTTATGATCCCAAACTAAAGAAAAAAGAAAGATATTTATTTACCGCGGCTGTCAAATGTAACAACCGCAATGTATTTGACGTTTGCTGTCTGGCACCCTAATTGCGTAACACATTTTATCAATCGGAATCTGAATTATTTTGAAGCAAATTCTAATCTATTGCCTCATTTGCTCGAAAAAATTGTATGTTCGACAACGTAAATAACGCAATGAATGTTGTTGAACTGTCAAAATGAAACTAATTCCGACTGATAGTGTAGTACGCAATTGCCCCGCCAGACCACAACACGTTGCGCAACGTTTGCATGCAGTGCGGTGTCTTCTCTAGTTTACATTGAACCTCAATGATTCGTACACATAAAATTTTTCGATACTTTATAAATTTTGGTGTGGTTTGTCGAAATAAAATAATTAGGTCAAACCTTTCGGTCTAACTTTCAAAAATTCAAGTATATAATCTATTGCAAGTCTACTTTAAAAATAGGTATATAAACGAAGGATAAAATACTACAAAACATTTCTATGCAGAATAATATTTATTAACGAGAAATCAGCTGTTTATTTTGGTGTTATATTTTTTTTTTAATTTCAAACAGTAACTAGACTATATGTACAAGCTAACACTAAAATATATTATGTACAAGTATATAAAAATCTAAAAAATAAAAAGGTGAAGAGCTCATAGGGAATTAAAAAATTCGTCCGCATCGCTGTCAATGGAAAAAGCCCAAAAGGCTGGCAGCATTGTCACGTTGGATGGCAATGCTGATTCTTTGAGCTAAAAATAAGCCAGCCTTCTGGTTCCCTGAAGAGTCGACCAACCGCTTGGCGATGTCCCGAAATACTCGATAATTACTCGGACCCCAAGGCCCTAGAATTTCAACCCAAAACAGCTCAAATGTATAGCTCCCAATAAGGTTGCTATATTTGCGCCGTTTGAGGTTTTCTGCTCCTGCAGCAGCCGCCCCAGCTATGCAGGTGGTTTCTATGCATATGCAGTAAATAATACTGCACTATGGGTGCATAGTTTAAGTAGTTAAGTTATTATAATAGGTACTATTCTAGGTTCTAGAAATAATATACGGAGGTCTGCGTGCCGCGATGACACATAATTTAAAACAAACCTGTTTACTCGTCGTAGATTCAGTAACTGGTTTTTTAGCAAACCTACTTTTATTAAGTTTCTATTTACATTATGCTGAGTTCACTCTAAACTAGCTAGATAATGGTGCCGATTCTGTTGTACTAAACTTAATTTAGGCTATTGCTAACTTTATCTCTCTAATAAAAAAAAGAAAGAGACGGATGGACGTAAGTTAGAGCTGTCAAATTTTATTAAAAGTTCATAGCTATAGCCGTCCTTTTCTCGCGCGGCCTGCTAGTAAAATATAGCGATTCTGTAATTTTAGCTTAGTTTATTTAAAAATAGAATCGGCACACTATATATATTTGGTCTGGTCTACACCATAACATTTTAACCTGATGTTACCGTCTACCAACAACTTATGTGTTTTGAATTTACCATTTTAATCATTTTTAATTCGTTTGTGGAAATAACAATGCCTCACAAAATGCCTGTTTTAGTTTCAGCACAGATTAATACAGATGAGACACTCCGCTAAATCATTTAAATAAAAAGAAACTCTTGCTACGACACAATAAAGTGCAATTCAGGTCGCACAACGCTTCTGCCGGAGGCTTTACGCGGGGGTCGTGCGGGCCATGGCCCTTTACGGGGCACCGGTGTGGGCGCGTTCCCTGAGGCTGCGGCCAGTCCGCCGGTTGAACGCGTCCCAGAGGGTCATGGCCATTCGGTTAGTCCGGGATTACCACACGGTCTCCGGTGAGGCGACGAGCCTCCTTGCCGGATTGCCGCCGTGGGATCTGGAGGCGAAAGTCCTCGCGCACGTGTGGGAGTGGCGCGAGGAGGCGAAACGCCGGGGCGTAACTCCGCTGCCGCGAGAAATCACGGTACAGCGGACAGAGCTCCGGTGGGATCTCATGGCGACATGGAGAGTGCGACTGTCTCAGCCCAGCGCTGGGCACGCCACAATTGCGGCGATAAGTCCCCTCTTTGAGGAGTGGTTAGAGAGGCACCACGGCGTCCTCACCTTCCGCCTGACGCAGGTCCTCACCGGACACGGTTGTTTCGGGAGGTTCCTGTTTCGTATAAGGCGGGAGGAAACGCCCGGGTGTCACCATCGTGTGGATCGCCCAGAGGACACGGTGGAGCATACAGTGGAGGTCTGCCCGGCTTGGGCAGAGCACCGCCGTGTTCTCACGGAGGCGATCGGCGGCGGCGATCTCTCGCGTCCGAGCCTGGTCCAGGCCATGGTGCGGAGCGAGAGTGCATGGGAGGCCGTCACCTCCTTTTGCGAAGCGTTAATGCTCGCGAAGGAGGAGACGGAACGCGTGAGGGAGAGGCAGCCTCACGCCCTCAGCCGCCGCAGGAGACGCCCTGGGCGGCGGGAATCGATAGCCGATTCCCGGCCACCGTAGGCGCGGGCTTGCGGACGGTGAGTAGTGGGTAGCTCGCCGTCCGGTGAGGACCAGGCCCGGGTCGACGGCGCTTTGTGTTCCACGCGCGCCTCAAAGAGATGTCAGCAAAAGATGGGGTCCAATAGGGCCGATGCCGCTGGGGTCGCGGGTTGTTTGAAAAAGATACCGTGGCCCTGGCATAGGCAACTGAAGTAGTGTTGCCCAAATTCAGTCTTGGTCTTGCAGTCTTGGTCTTGTTCTTGCGTTTTTGCAAGACCAAGACCAAGAACAAGACCGCGTATTTTTAGCAAGACCAAGACCAAGACTGACCGTGCAAGACTTGAGCAAGAACAAGACATAGCCTGCAAGACTCTTGCGTCTTGCAGCTAGGACTTAGCGCTATTTCACTGAGTAGTTAGGTGTAACAGTTCGGTGTATAGGTAGGTACGCTTAGGAATTCTATGAGACGCAAAAAACTGTATCAAAGAATATGAAAAACTGGACCTATGCGCATTACGACTAATACCATAAACATAGCGAATAAAAAAATATCTATTAAAATCAAACTGAGTGCATGCATAGTTATGTTTTAACCATCGGCACTTTGATAATGCGGCATCAAAGGTTTTGTACTTACTTCTCAAAGAAATTTGCCGCTTTTCGGAAGTACATGGTTATGATACACGCGCCGGCGGCTTCTTTTGAAATCTAAAACAATCGTTGCCGCCACGCCGAAATCATAACATTTGTGACACTATTTGATTGCCGCCATAGGGCGTAGGTATACTCATGCAAAATAATTTCGAATTTTTTTAAGAGTACCTACAGGTGTTCCAAAGAATAAATAAGTTTCAGAGTGCTTAGAATGAAAATGAATACATTATACTGATCACGCAAGTAGTATTATGATTAGGATAAAATGGTAAGGATAGGTAGTAGATGTCATATTAATTCATTCTAGTAAGTATATATTATAATATTGATTACTTATATGGTTTTAAACTAATTACTTAGGTACTATTATTGTACATTTAGTCATTATATTTCTTAAGTTTTTACAAGAAAAAATAGCAAAAAAGTGTTCAAATATCACCCGTTTAATAAATATTGTAGCCACTTTTAAATATACTTGAAACGTGTAAAAAAATTCTACAAAACTAATAAAATAATATAAAAAGCGTAGGTACTTACCTACTAATAAAATAAAAAGCCTGCGATAAGAGTTTTGTATTACTTACCAGCCCGAATATCTCTGAGAGAGATGATGAGAGTAAGTATTTACTAGCTGTGCCCGCGACTTCGTCCACGAGGAATAGTAACTTTGGAGGTATAGTGACGTTCAGGACTTATTTATTTATTTTAAAACTTCTGTCATCAAACATACAAACGAACTCTTCAGCTTTATAATATTAGTATAGATGTACGCCAAAACATTCACTTATATGTAAAGAATAGTGATTGGCACTAATTCTATTTTATTCACGCGTCGCGTCTGTACAAGTAGGTAATATTTAGTGTGTGTTTGTACGCCGCACGCGGCATTGTTTGATTTGCGGCGGCATCCTTTTCATAGAGCCGGCACGTGGCGAGGCGGCGCGGTAGAAAGCAAGGAAACGTACTATAAATAAAGGAATTATTTTAATTCCAGTCATTTTCAATTGAGCTGTGCTTCGAGTCTAACTTAATAATTGTTTTTACTAATTCTCGTTGTTTTCTAAAAACGTATCACGTGTACAATTTAATATGAGTGACGAAGATTCAAATTATTCTAGTCCGAGTAACGAGAGTTTGAGTCACAGATCTAAAAGACCCAAAAGCAAATTTGAGGAGTTTTTCGAAATAATTCATGCATCCCAAACTGCCTTCTGTAAATTGTGCCAACATAAAAAGATTGAAATAAAAATGAAAAACAGAAACACTTCAGGCTTAAGGAAACATCTAATATCTTTCCACAAAAAGGAATCAGAAATATTTCTTCCTGTTAAACCAAAATTAAGTGGAGATATCACAAGCTTTTTAGTAACCGCTGGAAGAAGTGGACAGGTAAGAATATTTTTTTAACAGTTAAAAGAATTTTAACTCCGCGTAGCTATTCATGCGATACTTTCAAAAACGCCATTAACTTACGTAAGTATTTTTGAGTTAGTGGTGTTTTCATCTAGGGGTGCGACATATTAAGTATGTAATTATCGTCTTAAATATTTTTTATAAACACCCATATTTTCATTTAATCGGCCAGTAACAACTAATTACTTTATTTTGGTAAATTACAGTACAGTGCAACCTTAATATAACAAATATCAATTTAACGATTTTCTCGATTTAACAACAACAAACCTCCTCCTCTTATACGCTCAAACCTAGTATGTTTTAAATAATAACACAAGATTTATTGTTTTGTTTCAGTCGGAAAACAGCAGTGACAACATCACGACAGCTACAGTTGATTGGGTGGTGAAAAAATATCTTCCCTTCTCATTTTTCGATGACGAAGCTACACAAGTATATTTTCGACGTATTTGCCCTAATATGGTGTTTCCTAAAAGGTCTACACTTAGAAGGAAAGTCAAAGAGCGATTTGAAGAGCTCCAATTGAATCTCAAGGAACGACTTCAACAATTATCATCTAAAATGTCTTTTACCATTGATGGGTGGACGTCAATTGCTGGTAGGAGTTACTACGGGGTTACTATTCATTATATAGACAACGAATGGAAGTATCAATCTGTAGTTCTTGATTTTATACCATCACGCGGTCGACATACTGGGGAAGATATTGCAACGATTTTCCATGAATGTTTATTGGAATATGGCATAATTGATAAAATACAAGGTATCACGGTCGACAACGCAACTGCAAATACCAAATTTATGTATGAACTGGGCAAACAGCTGCCGCCACACTTTGATTCAGACAATCAACATTTCCGGTGCTTTGCTCACATTTTAAACCTTGGTGTACAAGATTTATTAAAGACCTTAGCATTACACTGTGAGTCTGACACTAACGCGCAAGATCAGCAGTACGAAGACTATGCAGACGAAACTGAGGATGAGGAAGATGAAGAATCTGCACCAAATATTGCTGACTCGCGTACATCTGTAACAAAGTTACGCAGTATTTCCAGTAAAATAAAAAGAAGTGAGATAGTGAAGAAGAAGTTTCAGTCTGCTTGTGAAGCAGCTGGCGTGCCATCAAATCTAAATGCCATTCTTGACTGTCCAACGAGATGGAATTCCACACATGATATGATTGGATTTGGTTTAAAAGTGAGAGCGGGCATTGACATATTGTGCAGTTCTGTCACCGAATTAAATGATTTTCAAATCACAGCTAATGAATGGCAGGTACTCGAAAAATTACATAAATTTGTAATAAACTTTAAACTTTTAAGTACAAAACTTGGTGGAGACAAATATGTTACATTACCGCTAGTCATTGTATCATTCAATCTCTTGCTAGATAAAATTGAATCCATGGTAAAACAGTTAGATGAGAAACCTAATCGATCTGAAGTGGATGAAAGGCTCATTCTAGCTTTCCAAGCAGCTCGAGACAAAATGCTTAAACATTACAAGAAGAGCAACTGGATTTATTGTACTTCTTTAATTTTAGACCCAAGGCATAAGGCTCAGACTTTTGACCTGACAATGTGGGGGAAGCAACTTAAAACAGAAAGTCTGCGCAAGTTCAATGAACTTTATGAAGAATATAAAAGTCTACACTCACTGAACAAATCTCTGGAATTACCAGAAAAAGAAAATAAAGTATGTGATGAAGATGAAGACGTAATAGACTTTGATAAACTCTATGAATGTCCCTCGACGTCATCTGGATCTTGTCTTCAAGGCTTAGTGATAGACGAGTTGGAGGAGTACCTGAGAAAACCAAGAACTGCCAGCTCGGAAGACATTTTAGATTGGTGGAGGACGCATGAGACAGAGTATCCGATTTTATCGAAAATGGCCCGTGATTTTCTCTCAATACCTGCAACTTCAGTACCTGCTGAGAGGTTATTTTCTAAAGCATCATTAGTAATTAGAAAACATAGAAATAGGTTAAGTGATGAGTCAGCCAGATGGTTACTTTGTATTAATTCTTGGTCAAAAAAATTGATATAAAGTATCATAACCTAATGATAAAGCTGTTGATTTGTGTTGTATTTTATTTTTTATTCAAATAAATGATAAATCGTAAAACTCTTTTATTAAATTTCTTATAAGTTGAGGGTTCAATCTCTTTCTAGACAGATAAGTATTGTTCTTTAAAATACAGTCAAGTTATTGTAATTAATTTGTTTTTTTACATGTTTTAGCAAATGTAAGCTTATAAATCATAAATGTTTATTAAGAAACAGTTACTTCCATGGAAAACGACATATAGGTCAGTTGATTTTTCGAATTTCTTATCAAATCTTCAGTTATTTATTAATCTGCTTGATCTTTACTATGGCTATGTTAATTCAAGCTCACAATGTTCCAATTCTAATACGTTTTTCTAAGATTTAAAGTAAACTTTAATAAATAGTAATAGACTAATAGGTAATTGCAAGACTTGCAAGACTCTTGCTGCAAGACCAAGACCAAGACCAAGACTGGGAGCGCAAGACCAAGACCAAGACCAAGACCAGGTGTATTGGCGCAAGACCAAGACCAAGACTGGCTAAGTCTCGTCTTGTTCTTGCATTTGGGCAACACTAAACTGAAGGAACACGGGTGGGTTTTAGTCAGTAAAAGTCTGACACGCCCTTCCGCTCCACCCAGAGCGGGAGAAGTTATTTGATGATTTCCCATCCACAAAAAAAAAAAAAAGGTCGCACAACGCTTATTACCTACAGTTATATTCACCTCCAAGTTGCCTCTCTTTCTAACGCGTAACTGTTGTACCTTCTGACCGCGGCAGTCCTACTGAACTGGCCCAGTGAGATAAGCCCGCCGCGTACTTGTAGCTTCATAAACTGCGGAGTGTCCCATCTGTATTAATCTGTGGTTTAGTTCTTGACGACCACAATCGCAAAGCTCGCCACGGTGTGTAGGGTCATGGATTCGATGTCAATATTGTTACTAGCAGAATTAAATTTCTACAAATAACGCCAATAGATAGATATACACATTCATTTTTGTTCCGTAGCCGAAGGGTGCCAAATGGAAACCTATTACTGAGCCTCCGCTGTCCGTCCGTTTGTATGTCAGTGGGCTGTCCCTCATGAACCGTAATAGGTAGACAGTTGAAATTTTCACAGATTGTGTATTTCTATTTGTCGCTATAACAACAAATAATAAAAATAAAATAAAGTAATAATTTAAAGGGGTTCCTATACTTACAAGAAACGTGTTTTTTTATATGTATGTAGTGTTAAATATTGTGCAATGGTACCTACGGAACCCTTCGTGTGCGAGTCCGATTCCCACTTTGCCGGTTTTTTAACAACGTGTGTGGGCTCTAAACCCCAAGTATCATCTCTCTTGGTTATGTATATGGTATCTTGGTTCCGTTTATTTAGTTTGAAATATTTTATCAGTGTCGATAACCAGGCCACTGCCCATTAATTTATTTCAGATAGGCATCTCTCAATATAGAGGAGCTCGTGGCTAATTAATAACAGCCGCACGGGTCAATCCATCAGGTTAAGCTAAGATTTCCGGGGTTGGTCTTTAGATGGGTGACCGTCTTCACATACCGAGACTCCTCCGTGAATCGGAAAGCACGTTAAGCCGTTGGTCCTGGCTGTCATTTGTGGATCTTTGACAGTCGTTACGGGTCGTCAGAAGCCCGAAAGTCTGACAACCAGTCTTACCAAGGGGTAACGTATTACCCAGTTACTGGGTTGTGGAGGTCAAATAGGCAGTCGCTCTATGTAAAATACTGGTATTCAGCTGCATCCGGTTAGTCTGGAAGCCGACCCCAACATAATTGGGAAAAGGCTAGGCAGATTGATTGAGGTATCTCTCAATATAATTACATAGGCCTCGCATCTCAAAACGTAATCCCTATCTCTACAAGTTTTCTAATAACTCCCTTTCAGTTTTTTACTTCCCATCTTTTGAAGTAATTATTAAAAGAATACATTAATTGGCAAAGGAGATAATTTAAAAATAAAGAGCTAACATGATGTTAAATTAACATAAAATAGCAATAATCAATGGCACAAAAGAAGCCATTTACAGTTTACTGCTACCGGTACCAAATAACCGGCTTGCAGAATTTAAAGAACTCAATCACTATTTAACGCCATCTATCTTTTATACACTGAACTTTGTCGTTCAAAGACAGCTTCACACAAACCCGCTTTACTACAACACCATCTATGTATTTCTTAACGCACTTCAAAACTTGACACCAAGCTCGCATTGGAAGATGATAGAAACTGGAGCTGGTTCGTAACGTTTTCTTTAGGTGGCGCTACGAGTTTCAAATACAATTTTACCTTACCATCCGATCGCAAGCTACACTCGCGGACAAAGAATACGGACAGTGCGAAAAACTAAAATGACTTAAAATAATAGAGTTAGCGGCATTCATTAAACTGTATCTTATAGATAATTTACCAGTTAATAAAACAACACCAAATGTTGGGGGCTTCTCGTGGGCCAATCCATGCGATTGTTGCCAACGTCCTGAAAATACTCATTTACAATTTGAGCTTTGTGGCCTTTTTTTTTTCTTTTGCGTGGAGAAATGGTCATGAATACAGCACTACCGCGAGCAGATAGTGCAGTTATGTAGGACTCCAATCCACTAAAATTGCACAGTGTCGTCTTTTACCGCTTGTGATAGGCACGCGTTAGCACTCATCCGTGAACCCGGCGCGGCTGTCGGTCACCGCCTCGGTTTCTGCCTCCTCTGGGGATACCCCACATCACCGGCGTACCAAAACACAATGCACGACGTGACCAAATGTTTATTCCCAATAGAAAATTTACTTTCAGCTGCCGTGCAAGCATCTCCTGCACTTTATACTACTTTGAACTTAAAAAAAACTATTTCAATAAACACAACTCTCAACCTAACCCATGCATCATCAATAAAGCATCTACCTACTTAGTTATACTATGTATCTAGCCACAAATTCATTATTCATGGGGCAGTCCCACACAGTAGTTACTACGGCAGAGGTAGGACATATTAATCTGAGACAAAATGTAGGGACACCCTAAGGGGATGACGCGGTACAGGTAGTGTGGGTACTTGGTCCTTCGGTACGGATATTACTGGATTAGTTTCTTGGTGCTTTTGCTTCGTTGAGGTAAATTTGTTTGTTCATCATTCTCCTGCCCTTGTCCCAATTTATTTGGGGTCGGCGCAACATGTCTTTTTCTTCAATACTTCTCTATTAGTCGTCATCTCGGTAGTCACTCCCTTTCTGGCCATATCATCTTTCACACAGTCCATCCATCGTTTCTTTGGTCTTCCCTTACTCGTATAGCCCTCCACGTTCATACTCAACACTTTCCTGACGACAAATTTGTTTGTTCTTGAGACGAAATTATATCCTTCCTTCTAGACATGACACAGGTAATGTAAAGTTGTTTAGCCGCTGCATAATATCTTGAACTGAACGAGTCTCAAGACTGGAGACTGCTCATGTCTTGGTGGGACTCGTTCATCTTCACGGAATGACAATTAGGTACCAATGCTATATAGGTAGGTACCACGTTGTAATAGCATTGGCATTCTTTCTGCCAACCCCCACGGGAAGAAGGTGTGAGCTTATGTTACATACAAGTATGTTATAGCAATGATATTACACAGATGAACTGTGGTTGTTTTCCCTCGTCAGTAGGTAGGATTAGCACAATGAAATAAACATTTTTTTTTTCAAATTCGAGCCACATTAAATGAACCGTGTCACACTGACGTATTAATCAGCTCCATACGCGAAGCTCGGAGCAACGCTGATCAGTAATCATAAGGAGCGAAGCAGCGCACATGGCTATGCAGACCTATCTGTCGCCCCTAGCCCCAAGGGATACATACAGATGCAAGGAAGCCTTTACAACTGCCTTTAATCATGAAGATGGTAATAAAATTGTTCAATCGAAATTGCTTCAATAAAAGGAAAGGTAGAAATAAAGCGTCATTTTTTTTTGGCTAAGGAGCCGCTTTTAGTTCTAAATTAAAGCGTCAATTTTTTTGACTAAGGAGCCGCTTTTAGTTCTAAATGTCGTTAGAACTAAAAGTGACTTCTTAGCCAAAAAAATTGACGCTTTATTTCTACCTTTCCTTTTATTGAAGCATTTTCGATTGAATGGAGAAGAACGGGCCAGAAACTGTTTAGAAGAAAATGTTTTACAATATTTTGTATGGGTACATTAATTATAATTATGATTATCTGTGAAGACAACGCACCTAGAATAAAATTACAATACCACAATAGGTAAAAAGAAATACAAATGAATGAATGATGATCACGTCTGTCGACTACGTGATCTAGAACTTGTCTCGTTGTAATACTGATGTGATCCTATATAATCTTATCCCAACTAATTGATTTAGCTTAATTAGAGCTAGCAATTAAAAAGATAATTCTGAATATTGTCATGTACTTTGACCATCGTTACGGGTCGTTAGATGCCCGAAAGTCTGGCAACTAGTCTTACGAAGGGGAATCGTCAGTAACTGGGTTGTCATCGGCAGTCGATCCACGTGAAATACTCGTATTCAGCTGCATCTGGTTAGACTGGAAGCCGACTCCTAACATCGTTGGGAAAATGCTGGGCAGATGATGATTATTGTTCACGAGACCACGTCACAATGCTGATGTAAGCCAGTAGGCACCAATAACCTATTTCTTTTTGATGGTGCATATTTTGAGTCCAGCTATTTTCTATTTCGTTGGACTAGTCCCTGATTGACGAATGAATTCGTGATCATTACCACATAGAAGGATGCTTCTGTCATCCTATATAAGTTAAGACTTACAACAATCAAATTGATTACTACGACTGTAAGGTAGCCACATAATGTATGTATGCAACTGTCTTGTCCCAATGCAGCGGCCATATGCAATTTATTTCCCTCTAAATGAAGACGTAGTACCTCGTATCTAAAAATAGATCACATGCTACCTACAAATAGAGTAGCACGCAATAGTTGGCTGTCCCTCGAGGCTGTCGTATGGATGGGAGATATTAATCTATAGATTACTTCTATCTTTGTTTCTATCTATAGATTTGTAAGTGGTAAATTTTCATGTTGTTTAGTCTTCAGGAGGAAGACTATACAGAGTCACACTATATTAGCTAGCGAAACTCCACAGACGTGATGGGTATCGATATCCTAATATAATAAAGCAAAAAATAATTTAATGGCTGATTTTTCAGTAGTCAGATAACTTTTATCTGAAGAATATACATGACAGTTTGACATATTTTCTGTACAAAAGCTATTAAACCGCTATATTTATTCCATAAATAAGGTTATCTGACGATTGAAAAATTAGCCCTTATAATGATTTTTTCTTTGGGTCATCAACCGCCGATAATGTGACTTTACTTAAAATATCAGTTTAAAAATCAGTTTCTTTTTGTGTGTAAACTTCACAGACGTGATGGGTATCGATATCTCACTCAATAATATTATAGTTTTTAGGCAAATCGTACCTTAATCGTACTTTTACAACCTTTGTTAATAAATATGTGAGCAACATGTATCTATCGCATAATAAATTATCTGCCATTGCTTCATTTTCATTTCTTTTCACCTATTGTGGTATTGTAATTTTATTCTAGGTGCATTGTCTTCACAGATAATCATAATTATAATTAATGTACAGACGCCAGCACATCAAGCTACTACAATCTGTCAGATTGATTTCATAGATTTTCAACTTTATCGCTAAAGCATTAGGTTCAAGGTTGATTGCGAAAATTTGACAGTTTCGGGTAGCTTGACCTGCTGGCGTCTGTACAACATGTAAAACATTTTAAAAGATTAACGGTAGAGTTTCTTGCCCGTTCTTCTCCATAAGAAACTAGCTTTTGGAAGGGGCGATAAGAATCAATTCTATTTTTTTTTTTTTTTTTTTGGAAGTTTTGACGTTCAAAAGTGCCTATTTCAAATAAAAGATTTGACTTTGACTCTGACTTTGAACACGATAAAACAGATTTTATCAACTCACACTTCAAGTAACTACCAGCGGTCATTAAAGCCAAAAAAATCATCAAATCGTTTTATTTTGTCGCGTTTAGATATCGATACCTGGATTTTGGTGAACTGACAGGTTCACCAAAAACTAATTCAAAAATTTTAACTTGACAAGCAACGATTGGCAAAAACATTATTTGTCATTTCATCATTATACAACAACAATTTTACCAAATAATTCACTTAGCAAAATAATTATCCCATAAACTTTTATTCAATAACGTATTATATGACAAGCAATTCATTATTTTTTCATTTTATCTCATAAAACAACGTTTGGGATGATGAGAAAATAAATTAATTTTGATTTCTGTAAGCACAAATTTTGTGACAGAAATGAATCGCTGCAAAACTGACTCCACGTAGTCTTTTATGCCCTACCCTTTTAGAGTGTAATTTAAGCCCGCGTAGGCGCGAGGGGCGAGGCGGCCTGCGAGCTGAGGAGCAGCTGGCTGCGGTGGTGAGCGATAAACCCTTCTGCGACAATAAGCTCGCGTGGGACCGCCAGAGCCCCGCAGCGCCGGAGCTGTGACGGAAATCAGGCCTGCTGCATGTTGCATGCTGCATGTTGCATGCTTGCATACTGCATGCTTGCTGCTTGATTGCTGCATGCTTGTTGCATGCTTGCTGCTTGCTGCATGCTTGCTGCTTGCTGCATGCTTGGTGCTTGCTGCATGCTTGCTGAATGCTTGCTGAATGCTTGCTCGCTGCTTGCTTGCTGCATGCTTGCTGAATGCTTGCTGCTTGCTTGCTGCATGTTTGCTGCATGCTTGCTTGCTGCATGCTTGCTTGCTGCTTACTTGCTGCATGCTTTATTTCCGTGTATGGTGTATAACAATAAGAAACGAAAATTATATAAATATCATCTGATGCTTTTGTTAAAAGAAGGGTTTGCCAAATAAATGTTTGGTAAAACAAGTGTTTTTACAATAAAACATTTGCAGAATAAGTTGTTTGCGAAATAAATATTATACGAAACGTTGGTTGTAAAATGAAAATGTCAATGGAGTTTTGGTGAAACTTTAGTGAACCATCAATACCCATCTTGTTTCATATTAATTTAATTTGTCACTGTATTATAAGAGCTATTTTACAAGTGTATACGAGGACTTATGTACTTATATAATAGTCAAAGTTGTATATTGTAACAGTACATTATGGATATCAGTTACGTTGATGAGCAAGAGGAATCCAAACTCTTCTGTTTTAAATGGAGTAATTTGAACAGCCACACACAAGACCAAATTAAAACCGCCACTACGTTACACTTTTCAATATATCACTTCTATCATAGATAGGTGCGCGTGCGCATGATTCGTCGTCCTGTAGGGTTGTCACTTAAATTATTTGAAATGTAAAAATTATTTGCAGCTGTCATTTTTTTCTCAATTTAAGATTACCTTGATGTTTAATCGTTTTGGGATTTTAATAAAAGCTAGTCCTAAGAAATAAGCTTTGTTGGCGCAGTATTCTATTCTATTACAGAAATTTTATTAGTTAATTAAGTTAAAACTCACAGTACACACATTGACAATTCCACACATGCACTCACTAACATACCAACGTATAACATACAGACACTATTACAACACAAACACAACTGATACAAATCACAGTACCATACATGTACAGACGCCAGCACATCAAGCTACTATAATCTGTCAGATTTCTTTAATAGATTTTCGACTTTATTGCTAAAGCATTAGGTTCAAGGTTGATTGGGAAAATCTGACAGTTTCGGGTAGGTTGACCTGCTGGCGTCGGTACAATCTTTTTATACCTATTTTAAATATTTAAAATGTACTATTTTAGCCGATAAAAAAATGGAGGAGGTTCTCAGTTCGTCGAAATCTATGTTTTTTTAATGTATGTTCCCCGATTACTCGACGACGGCTGGACCGATTTGGAAAATTATTTATTTTTGTTTTAAATTTAATTAATTTTTGCTTCCTAGTTGGTCCTTAATATTATAGGCTACTATAGACATTTAGGTATTTTTTATAGTAACTCGTGCATTTGCTCTCGGAACGCACCATTTGTTGAAGTGGAACTGATGCTGAAGGTCACAGATGGCCACCGGAACCTCTCAATAATAAGTATTTTACGGGTTGCGATTCAAGTACTTTAATAATGGTTGATAAGCAATTTATAGAGGAGCTCGTGGCTAAATAATAACAGCCGCACGGGTCGATCCATTAGGTTAAGCTACGCTTGCCGGGGTTGGTCTGTAGATGGGACCATCTTTTCATACCGAGACTACTCCGTGCCTCGGAAAGCACATTAAGCCGTTGGTCCCGGCTGTCGTCAGAAGCCCGAAAGTCTGACAACCAGTCTTACCAAGGGGTATCGTATTACCCAGTAACTGGGTAGTGGAGGTCATATAGGCAGTCGCTCCATGAAAAATACTGGTATTCAGCTGCATCCGGTTAGACTGGAAGCCGACCCCAACATAGTTGCGAAAAGGCTATGCAGATTGAAGCAATTTATGCTCGTCACAATGCATTTGGTGAAGTGGAGCTGATGATGAATTCACCATCAGTTCCAGTTCTGAACTCCTCAACAATTAACGTCCCTATATCGGGAAAAGCAATATTTTGTAAAAGGTGATGAACAGTTGACCTTAGGCTATTGTAACAGATAAATTACAAACTGACCCGTTAAAAAGTAACAAATAAAAACTTTTTCCAAAAACACACCCGACTTCCAAATAAGTCACTGCAAACGAAGTGAAGAATAATTTTAATTTTCGAAGCCGGTGGCAAAAAACTAAAATACAGATCCAAAGACTTCTGAAATTAAAGCTATTTTTCACTCTGTAGTGCTTTGTTTGGCAGTCGCTTGTTTTTTTGGAAACAAGTTTTTATTATATAAATTGTTATCGGAACGAAAGAGCCCGGATCTTACAACACAGGGAATCCTAATGTGAGGTCTAGGGATTCAATCCACATGAATGTAAATTTAGCGAAATAAATTTATTCTTATTCTTATTTCTTAATATGGCAAGCAAAGCAGATGTCGACTATTCTACCAAAGTATCTATAAAGTGAATTGGAAAAGCATTCTCAACGCAGTTTGTGTTACATATATCAAATCTGATGTTCAGATACCTTAATGCCTTTTTGTTGGAAAACGCAAACTTCTCACCGAAGGAACAAAAATTGCCCATGTAAAGAAACATATGACAGTCATCTTATGATGCCTACTTAATTTATTACCTGCCATAGCCCAACCCTAATACCATATGACATCAACCACAAATCTTGATAAACCAATCTTGCAAGGTCAATCATTACTCACTCCATTGTATGATCAAACAAATGTTCCATGACAAGTTTAATTGTTAGATTTTATTAATTGTTGTTAACTTTATCTGTTTGTGGACTTAATGAATCACTTGAAATTCTTATGCTTTAATTAGCGCTTGAGATTTTTGATAAAGGTATTCAGGAATGTATGGGATTTGTTAGTAGTATGGCGTAAGCATCTGGAGCACTGGTACCTTATGACTTTCTGAATCCTCTGGTTGCTGGCAGCGCAAGGTGTGGTCTTAGCAATCCCTGGCCTATATCTAGAAGTAGCCGTCTTTCAGCTGGAATGATGATAAATGCTGCAGTTGGAGGTCACCAGAGTTAACCAGGTTTCCTTTAAGGGTCATGGTGATTATACAGGTCCAATTGTTGTAGCATTACGTAGGCACAATCAAAAGCTTGCCAAAGCTCAAATTCACTACGTACACTAAGTATATAATTTACAAGTACTTACATATTTACTCATTTGAAAGCTTGTCAATTTAAGTCAAATCAAACATACGTTTTTACATAATGTATTTGTAAGGATAGCAATTCTGTTGATCGATTATATCAAATACGTGTATAGGATACGGCAGTCATCCTATACGAAGCCGTTACAAGCTTTCTACAAGTCGAACCGTCCAGGGAGCCACATGTTTACGTCGGAACAAAGCCTCAAACACATTGACAAAAATTCCAAAAAACATAATAGGATCCTTTGATAGACCTCTGGATTCCAAAAAGCCTGGATTCCAAAAAAAATCCAATCAGACACTCAGTGACCCCAAGAACGACAAAAAATCACGTCTATAGTCGTTGTGACCATTTCATTTGCGACGTAATCAAAAATCGAGATCGATTCCATTCAACAAAAGATCTATAGATCACTGATCGATCTCTCACTGTGCTCGGGAAAGTGATCTATTTGAGTGTATTATTGATTTTAAATCGGCCGTGGAAGTTCAATCACAAAGGGTTTTTGATGGCACGTGGTATTTAATAGATATTTTAGCAATTTCGTGATGCATCAAATTAAATCAACTTCTTTCGTTTGAATCTTTTCCTGATACTCAGTTCTTATGTCTAATAATGAATAGTTTCATATTATCTATCAGATTTAGTTATTCATTTTGGGTCCTGTCAAACGCCTCTGAAATTTCCTCGAAGGATATTCCTCTGCAAAACATAAAACCCTCGTATTATTGTGATAAACCCGTGTTTTTACTACATAAATAGACTCAAACTGTATCATAGCTGCATAATTTTTTGCCATATCGCGCCATCTACCAAATTATAGTTTTCAAATCATTAATAAAACAAGAATATGAGGCGACACAATGTCGGTGATCCTGCGCATTACTCTAATGACCACAGCATTATGGTACCTGACCATACCCTCGTTATTACCCTTAATAAAGGTAACGAGTTTTTTATAAGCTCATATTAGCTGTTTTTGGGTATAAGTGTTGTACAAATTATATGTCTAGGACTAGGGTTTGGTTTGATATGGTATGGTCAATGATCCTAATGTTATGATAATCGATTGACTATAGATGGTTAAGGTTTTCACGCATGAATTTTCGGTTGAAAAGTACTTGCGCTGATCACCACTTTAGTTGGATTGTTCCTTTTTTTATTTTATTTTATTTTATCAATATTCGTTGGTTTTTCAACATTGTGTCTGTTTATGACTAAAACACATTAAGGATTTGCCGCCGTATGCCCACAGGTCGCCTGTGGTGCCTTTCTTTGTAGGTGTATATTATTTTCATACATCAAAGACCGATCTATCGCCAATAACTGGGCACCATTCAAGATATGCCTAATAGTCATGGGAATTTGATACAGGGCTTCCGAAAAAACACTGGGTTTTGAGATCAGTAAGGCCCTTATCCAAATAGGGTCAATCAGGGAATCAAAAACGACAATCAACAAGATCCAAAATCACTTAACAAAAGCCAATGAAGCGGTACCGGGGCACCAGTTATAAAAAGAGATCAAATGAACACGCGATAGATACGTCACAGGCGATAGCGATAGATTGACGGCGCCAGTAATTTCGTAAGCTGTGTGGCGAAGCGCACGAGATCACCGCGCATGCGTAGTAGGGATTGAATGAAGACTTGATCTTATAAGGAAGGTGTTTGGGATTGGGTTTACAGTTACAACCTACGTGGCGTTAAAATTAAATTAATAACTGTAAGTAAGGTTTTAAGTAGTAAAATTTACTGATATAGGGCTTGCCTTATCATATACATTTATTAATCTACCCTTTTGAAAATGGCAAGTTTTTTAGATTAATTTGCTTTTAAAAAGTACTAAGTACTGAAGTTGTACCTACTTATGAAATTGCTGTAAGCAATGTAACAAGATACTAGATAGATACTCGTAGATATATGTACTTAAATGGAAGAAAACAAGTACTCTACCGACTTTCACGAGACAAAATCTTTTACGTACAATACTCATTTAATCCCACACACAAATGAATTACCAAAAACACTTCAACTGAACACCTAACAAATACAAGTCTTCCAAAATAATCCAAAAAGACTAACTATTTATTACTATATTACTGGCGGATCGAGAAGGACCAAATAAAAATGCAAAAATTGTTAGTAGCTGACCTTGCGGTGTTTGGAACCGTTATACTGATCCCTTTTTTGCCGCAAAACCATGGGGCGCAGCTATTCCTCTGATCTTTTTAAATGCAAAAGGAGCGAATGATATAAACATTATAGGGACCGAATACACTGGGCTAAAGGGTTTATTCAATTTAGGAAATGTTTTAAATGAAATGATGCTTCAAATCTGAGATTGAACTAATACATGTAGCTGCCACCAACTACATCAGATCAGAGATTGCTTGAAAGTAAGCTTGTTTTGAACTTTTTAGTAGCAGTCCTGTTTTTGATTTTTCTTTTTAATTTTTATACAAATGGTTTTTCTCAGTTTAATTGAATAAATTTTAAATATAATAAAATCAACAATCAAGACATGGGTCATGGGTAAACTGCATACCGTAAGATAGCTATAAAGACAACATATAATTGTGTGATTCAATAACATTTGGAAGTTTGAAAGTGGCACCGGTAACTGAAAAGTTGTGCGGAAATCGGTTGCCTTGGTATGGGCATGTGATGCGGAGGAATGAGAAAAAAGTCGTAGGGAAAATTTGAGTCTGAATGTCGATGGCTATAAGAGTAGGAAATATGGATGGACTGTGAGAAAGTTGATTTGGCTACCGAGAGGGGGTGACTACCAAGATGACGACTAAAAGAGAAGTATGGAGACCCCAAATAGATTAGGATAAGGGCAGGATAGTGATGATGACGTCCGTGTATATAAAAAAGAGGCGAAAGAATCATAGGGCATCAAAAAATTTGTCCGCATCGCTGTCAACAGGCAAAGTGCCCAAAAGGTTGGCAGCATGGCCACGTTATATGGCAATGCTGATTCTTTAGCCAACAAAATAGGCAAGCCCTCTGGTCACGTGAAGGGTCGACCAACCGCTTGGCGGTGTCTCGAAAACAAAGTGGGTACTCGGAACCCATGGCTCTAGTGTTCCAACCTCAAACAGCTCGAAGTCCCAATAACATTCGAGTATTTGCGCCGTTTGAGGTTTTGCACCAATGCAGGTGCGGAAAACCGCAAACGGCGCATGCTGCAATAACTGAAGCATATCCATCGTAGATCAATAACCTTTTTACCATACAGACAAAAATTAACATTCATCAACTTTTTACACAGGATAACCGAACAAAACTTTCCTTTTTAAGCACTACCGATCCAGTGTACACTCCCTCCAACAGGTTTCGCCGGGAGCGGGACGCTATGGCGAAGACAGTTTTGACTATAAATAAGTGTTGTATTGTATTCAATGTTGCTACTGTTTGCCTGGGCGGCAGACTACAAAAGAATTTGGAATCTTTTTACAATAACTAGCCGTGCCAGCCGGTTTTGTCCGCATAATCGAATAGGTGAATTGTTTTTAGTTAATTTTTTTCTTGTTGCGTATTGAAATTATTGTTGGTTACATTGTTATTATTATAATTTAATTTGTACGTATTTTATTTAAATTATGACGTCTATTTTTGCATTCTGTGTTATATAAAAAGTTTAAATAGGTTCAAGCAGCTGCATTGCCACGATTCCAGAGTAAACTTTGTATTAAAATTCCGTTTATGGGCAATTCCCAAAGAAGAGTTTCTTTCAACAATATCGTTTATTTTATCCATCCTGTCACTATTGAGAGTGAGAGTCTCCAACTAAAAACTTTGAATAAAAATATCACCCAAAACACATACACGCACACATTTATACCACCAAATATAACTGTGGGACCGAGGGTCAGCGTTTTTTTGCTTCGAAGCCGCTACAGTTATCGTGCCACAAGATTTGGCCCGTATTAGCGACGCACACGCATCGATGCGTCATTATCAAGGTGATATGCGCGTGATTTGTGATGTAAAAAAACATTTAAGAAGTCAGGTGTAAGTAAATTCGGTGGGATGGTATTTATTATTCATACTGGCTACCTGACTACTGTAGAGTGGTAAATAAACATATGGCCTGTATGTGTCAGCAAGATACTGGTAGTAAATCCCATCTTTGATTAAGGATAACCGTTTATTAAAGAACAACGGAGGAAGATGCCTAAATAGCTGTGGCTTTGGCTAAGTTACGAAACTTACGAATGACCTATTCCTTGCACAGCTAATGAGATCCAGAAATATAGTCCAAAATTGCAAAGCCCCTTAGCAATCTTCATAAAAATAGGCCATAGAAAAGTTAATATCATCATCCATGGTGGATGTTTCTGTCTAGTTTTGAAGACCCCATTAAACGACCAAATATAGGTCTTTACCTAAAAGGCAAAAGGCGAAGGCCCCATCCAACCAATATCATAAATTTATAAACAACCAAAGTCAAAGTTGGCTTAACAAGACTCGATGTTGCTACTTCGATAAAGAATCACTCATCAATTACCGGATAAACACCAATACTTTTTGTCATTAAAAAAAAAACATAATTAATTTCCAAGCATACCGAACGTCAATGCCGAACATCTATTTGAATCTGATACTTAAAATCTTATTAAAAGCTTCTCAATTTGGTCACTTCCAATATAGTCTGTCGATAAATCTAGTACCCATCAGACGTATGAATGGGGTTGGGCACTCAAGTTAATAAATTAATCGTTCGTGATACAATTATTATTGTAATGATCGGCTCCCGTCTGCAAGAGTAAAATAAAACAGATAGTATCGTAATTGAATCTCTTGTGGAACGCGTTACGAAAGAACTGCTTGTAAAACTGCTACTTTTAACTGCTATTTTTTGATAGCAGCTAATTACAACGTAGGTTCAGTTATATTAGCAACGCCACTCCCCCTAATCAATGTAACGACTTTGTTCTTTAATTCAATTAACCAGTCGCTGGCAGTGATCTACCGAAAAAGTCGACTATCAAAGTACCTATGAAATTATGCAAATGGAGTTACTGATGTTCAATTAACAGCTTTAAATTATGTTCTGACTATACAATAAGGCATAAAATTGCCTTTGACGTTCACAGTTAATTTAGTAATTATCATTTTTAAGTTAATTTAAGGTTATATTCATCTCCGGCTGTAGTTTCTTTTTTCCGTTGGTCATCAATAATTTCATAATTAACGACATTTTCTATTCTCACTCATGATAATTATTTCACCGATGGGATTAGATAATAATTTTTGATTAGTGTCAAACAAACCTTTTTTGCCTTTTTTGTGCCTATTTTCTTCACCGCTTCCAGCTGCATTTTATCTAAAACTAGCTTCTGCCCATGTCTTCGTCCGCGTGATGTTATATCCTATGACACTCGGCAGTACCGTAACATCCTATTAGTGAAAGAATTTTCGGAATCGGATCAACAGTTCCGAAGGTTACCCCCTACATACAAACTTACAAACAAATTTTACCTCTTTATAACATTAGTATAGATGAGTCTCAAAATATCATAGTTCTGTTACTTAGCTGATATGTTAGTAACTGTTCTACAACACTTGCCCATCTCTAGAGTGTAACCTCAGTGTTGTAGAGCTGCACCACATCGTCGCTAGCAAGTTTATGGTTTTTTGATCTAAATCTAAAATTGCTTTTGCGTCTCGATATTGCTTCTTCAATTACATCAAAAATTCTACAGCGTCGTGCAACAATATATCGTATTATATTGCTAGTAGTTTTAAAATTTAATTTTCCGCTTACAGTCTCTAAGCGGCTGTCATAGCCAGTTCAAATGAGATCGTATTATATTAACATATATCGGTGAGTATGAGAACTGTGCGGTACGTTCTAGACGTTGTCAATTTTGTGTTAAAAACTATTGGAATTTATTCGGAATTAAGTTCAACACAAAACTGGCTCGAAAGCTGGTTTAAGGTAATGCTCTGCCATATTAAAAATTCACCAAAACCAACCAACCAACCAACACTTATTATTTTAAATTTACTTAAAAAGCCAACTCAATATTTTTCCTCCAAAAGAATACCAATCTAAATCATAAAGTGACAAAACCATATAATCAGGCGGCTAGTAAACTCAAAATTGGAAGCAACCAGACGGTAGCTGGATCGAGTCGCATCCATGATTATAGTAATTTCTACCACGTTCCGAGTAGCCATTTGCTCGATATTGCGTTGGTATCGATTTCATTAGATAGGCTCAGATTTTTATAATAAAACGTGCCGGATGGTATATGTAAACTTTTTGTAACTAGAGTAGTAATTACAATGAGTAGGTGGTGCTATTGGTGTTGGTGTGGCTTTAGAAATAGCGGGTGATATAGCGGTGGTTACGAAGTGATCTGCGTTGATCCATATAAAATTAACATTGCTTTGCTCATCTCTTTACTACACCAAAATTTTGTGTCTACTCCTAGACACTGGTACTGTGACGAATCCCGAAGAGATAGACACTTCACCCCGGAATCTAGACTACTTGAAATGATAGAGGAGGGTGGTAGAATAAGTGTTTCACTCTTATCAAAAGGGAATCAATACAATCTCGGAATAAAATAGCACACTTTTTAAATTACACCGCCTAGAGCCCTAGCTAAAACCGAAGTGCGGACTGGAAAAAATATCCGAACTATATTTTTTTAAATTATTAAAAAAAAGAAAGCTTTACGAGTATACTGGCGCGAGTAGTCGAATGTCAGCCAGTACTGCATAAGGTCAAGGTTAATTGCATGGAATCTTTACATGAGCTACGCCTCCTTTGAATAAAAGGTCTTCTATTTTCCAAATCAGACTTTTATTCACAATATGACATTCGAGTACTCAGGTTAATCTTACCAAATGCCTATGAAAACAATTACCTAATCCCAGGAATAAATTTTACAATATGAGGTCATACCCTTGCAAGGGCAGGCTTAACTCAGGACAGACGACTCACGAAAACCTGACACCACGCTAAGTGTCAGAAAAATTAACCATTAGGTAAGTTGTGCCAAAGTGCACTCCGTTGTCCTGTTTAAACCTCGTCAACCTTGTGATTAATTTGAAATTGAAATTTATTATTAATATTGATATTTAATCATATTTTTGACATTTTCAATTATTCTGACTTACATTTATAAATAAATAATTCATCATTTAAATCTGACATCATTCAATTTTTAAATAATACATATTATATAATTGTTCAATTTATTTTGAAATTTTAACTATGCATGATTTTCAAACATCTTTTTTTTTCTGTGAAATTTAAATTCGTAATATTGAGCTAGATGCACACCATATTTGTACGCCTCCTGGCATAACATAGCGTTCTATTCACCAAACTCAAGATCTGTATTTCTTTACCTGTGTTAACAAATAAAAGTGATTTGATTTGATTTGATTTGAACCAAAACCTGGTGGAAAGGATTGACGAGCCTCCTATCAACAAATAACATGGTGTGATTCTCTTTTGAGTATAGTAAAACAGTTATTCTGCCTCCCTCCTCTACAATTTCAAGTAGTCTAGATTCCGGGGTAAAATGACGATCCCTTCGGGAATCGTCACAAGTGGTAGTCGAATGTCAGCCAGTACAACATAAGGGCCATTGCATTGAACCTTTACAGTACCTTCGCACAAGATTCGGTTCTTTGCCATATATTACGCCATTTTAGGGTTCCTTAGTAAACAAGAAACCCCTATAAATTCGCCATGTCCGTCTTTCTGTCAATCCGCGGCTTAGCTCAGAGACTCTTAGTACTAGAAAGCTGTCATTTGGCATGGGTATACATATTAATCACGTCGACAAAAACGTGTGCAGTATAACAATGCTTTTCGGGTGTTGCTGGGGCTTCCGCGGTTCTGTAGTGCGTCGGGCATGTTTGCCGAGGCAGGCATAGATAGTTTTGAGGCTATCATGCGCAAAAGAACGGCATCCCTAATGCGTAGGATACGTGGAAGCTCAAATAGCATCCTGAAGATTATTGTGGAGAGGCCAGACTGCCCTTTTCTGATGCACTGGTCCCGTAGACATAGCTGTGGGCCCGGTGCTGAGGAAAGATATTTAAATTGATTTTTGGTCATGTTTTTAGTTTAATTTTAATTTAATTTTGATCCGATTTAGTTTTTGATTTTGTTTTCATTGATTTAATTTTGATTTAATTCTGATTTGATTTAAATTTGATTGTGATATTGATTTTAATTTTGACTGATTTTTGTTTTTAATTTTAATTTAATTTTGTTTTAATTTATTTGATTTTGGTTTAATTTTGATTAGATTTTAATTTTTAATTTAAATTTGATTGAATTTTTATTGTCTCTTCTGATTCAAATTTTAATTTTATTTGTAATTCTAATGTTGATTTTGATTTTAACACTAACATAGCTTGTAAGTTCTAGTACTAATACAATATGGATGATTTCCGAAATAAAATTGATTGATTGATTGATTGATTGAAAAAATATTTTGTAGGTTACCTACCATGCGTATAAAGTAGGGTGATAGTTTTTTCTCGTCTATACCAAGGTGTATCGTTGGATGGCCGTTCAAAATTATTGCAGGTCTGTGAAAACCGTTTTTCGATTCAGAAAGTGCTGTCGTCGTCCCCTTCCAGCTAAATAGTTGTTTCTGGTTGTGTGACAAAATTCACGGCAGTCCTAACTAATATTATAAACGCGAAAGTAAGTTTGTTTGTTACCTTGTCACGCCTAAACCACTGAACAGATCATCCTGAAATTTTGCATATACGTTGTCACGTGTTCAGAAACGGTCATAGGGTTCCTTTCATCCCGGAAAAAAGTACTGTTCTCAAAGAAAACAACAATAACATTCTTATGATAATAGATGGTACCACGTGTCCTACTACTAATGTAATTCAATCATGATTGAATTACATTAGTAGTAGGTATGTTGAAAGATTTTTTTTAAATTTAAGTCAGTACCTAATACATTTTGTGAGTCTAGAGTGTCGATAGATCGGTTTTCCATAATACTATAAATGCGAAAGTGAGTTTGTTTGTTTGTTACGTTTTCACGCTAAAACCACTAAACGGATATGGATGAAATTTGGCACATAGGTAAACTATGACCTGGATTAGGACATAGAATACTTTTGATCCCGGTAGTGCGTTCCCGTGGGATGATTTCCGACAACCACGCGGGCGAAGCCGCGAGCAAAAGCTAGTATAACGAAGTCTAAAAGGAAATTTATTACAGCTAAGTATGCTTTACAAGTTAACGAGTAACAGTCGACCAACTTACGTTTAAAGTTGGAATGTATGGGAGAACATGTTTTTCAACTACAATGTATTTCGTTCTTTATCTAATATACATTAAAATGCTTAAATACAATAATAACATGTAACACACCAAACTATTACACTAGTACTAAATTTACTAACTAACTACAATGTTATGTTTGTTTTTGGAATAAATTCATCCTAACTACGGAACCCTTCATTGTGCGTGGTCCGACAGCCACTTGGCTAGTTTTTTTTTTTAATTTGTATTGATCTTCATCATTTCAATTAATTTGTTCTGGTTTTTTTTTTGATCTTATATACATTAAAATGCTTAAATACAATAATAACATGTAACACACCAAATTATTATACTAGTACTAAATTTACTCACTAACTACAATGTTAAGTTTGTTTTTGGAATAAATTCATCCTAACTACGGAACCCTTCATTGTGCGTGGTCCGACAGCCACTTGGCTAGTTTTTTTTTTTTTAATTTGTATTGATCTTCATCATTTCAATTAATTTGTTCTGAAGAATACAGGCAATATATATATATATAAATACAGAAGCAGGCAAGTAAGTCATAAATACTCTTGTATTTATGACTTACTTGCCTGCTTCTTATGACGGAAAGATTTGAAAATATAAAACAGGTGACTAAGTCTTGTGTTCATCGTTTAATTTATGAACTTCAAAATATAAAGGCTTAGGACAGTCACTATCTTCAGTTGTTAAAGCCAAGCTAAAATAACTTTCACCGCCAACTTCCTTGCCTGATCCAATACCCGAAGTGCTGGCAACATTAATGATCCATGCACAGACAGCGATTGATTGATTGAGCGTTTTATTGGCGTCAGGCGAAGCGTCTCTATGTGATTATCAGAAGTCGACTTTATTAGAGCACTGTGTTCGTACGATGTAAAATGATCACCAATACTGTGTACGTGCTTAATAGTGAGATAGTCATTGCCCGCGGCACTGATTGTATATTAATTAAAGATTGAGTTTGATGGAATAATTTTTAGTGGCCGTTCGTATTGTGAGAGACGAAGAGAGGAAAGTTTCCTTCATCTGTTTTTATCAATAGTATAACATACTTTTATCAATGGTTTAATACTTAAATTATTGCATAATAATATTTATACTTATCTATTTTAATATCACCTACAAGTTCTACGCCCTTTTGTTTCTATCCTCAATAATCTAAATACATACATTACACACCTTATTTTTCTTATTTAATTTTTTTACTAATGTTGGGGTCGGCTTCCAGTCTAACCGGATGCAATTGAATACCAGGATTTTACATGGAGCGACTGCCTATCTGGCCTCCACATACGATACCCGTTGGTAAGACTGGTTCTCAGACAGACGGGCTTTTGCGAACCGTAACGACTGTCAAAGATCCACGAATGACAGCCGGGACCAACTGGGAAGGGTTTTGGTGTGTTAAGATGGTCACCCATCCACGGACCAACCAAGCGTAACTTCACCTGATCGATCGACCCGTGCGGCTGTAAGTACTCAGCTACAAGCCCCTTTAATCGCCATGAATGAAAACTATTATTATTTTTTGTCTTTGATGTCTATTATGTCTTTGACATATCTTATTATTTGGCTAGATACACTAGCAGCTACTTAGATGATGTGTGACAGACCGTGGGGTAAAGTAATACTCGGGTTCTTGACGCACCAGTATATTTTCGGGCAGCACTTCCACAGTAGAATGCAAGTTCACAATCGACCTCAATTTACACAATCCTTCTACTTTTATATGACTCACAAGTCGTTACAGTATTACAATTCCTTCATAGTACTGATTCTATTTGTTAATAAAGAGATATTACATGCTCCCAATAATTATTTATAATAAATCAAAATATATAAATCGTAAGGATGTGACGTATGTTGCGAGGCGGTGTCACTAGGGGCGATGATAGTCGCTAACAGATGCGTGTATATCAAATAGCTTTGAGATATTTAATCTGTCAAGTCGATTCTTAAAGCAGTTCAGTGAGGGAGCCGTCACAACATTCTCCGTGAGCCTATCCCATGCTCGTTAATAATAATGCAATTGATGAATATTCCATGCTCGTTAATAAGGTTGCTATTGTTTAGGTACATACAATATCTCGGTCTAAATTATTCGTGAAAAAGAAGAATTCCCACATGAAAAAGCAATGGTGGTATTAGAACTGTTCACGAAAAACGTGCTAAGGTTGGTTGCTACATATAAAGTCATCATTACTTTAATAAATTGCAATGGAATTTCATAAATAAATCATTGTAAATTACGACACTTGGCCCGCAATGAGTGGCAACATTGTTCAAAAATCTTCAGAAGAAAATAATTTGCAACAATGTTTCACTTAATTATGTTTAGATAGAAGCAATCGGTGTTATCTTAAGCGAAATAATATTGTAATGAAAACGCTTGATAAAACCGGCCACGTGCGAGTCGGACTCGTACGAAAGTTACCGTTCTACCAAACATTAAAATTTATGAACGATTAAAAAAAAAAATGCTTCAGTTTAAAAAAAAACACATGTGTTAAGATACCCCGTTAAATTTTTAACTTTATTTTATTTTTATTATTTGTTGTTACAGCGGCAATAGAAATACACAATCTGTGAAAATTTCAACTATCTACCTATTACGGTTCATGAGATACAGCCTGCTGACAGACAGACGGTCATGCGGAGGCTTAGTACTATGGTTCCGTTTAGCACCCTCTGGGTACTGAACCCTAAAAAATAAGTACTTACTAAGGCACATTCCTAATACAAGTACTTTGGTCCTAATGATATGCCAATGTGAGTAAATATTGTTTCAATTGCTCTAATAAGGAGTAAGTGGGAGGAAGCATACTCAGTTTAGATAATTAATTAAACTATACATTTCACATTAGTATAATAGGTAACTTAATGCAAGCTGAAGTGGTTATGGTCCGACCTTATTAGCCATAGAACGGATGACCGTTAGGGTAGGGTAAGACCGCGTATCGGTAAACTTATGGCATGGCCCTCAGGCTACGTGGAGCGACGTACTTTGGAGGGTGGCTGGTAGGTAGTAGATGGATGAGAGTTGCCGGGAATCAAAGTTGAATGGCGTGCAAAGGGCCCATGTGCATCAGTAGACTGCTGTTGGCTGAAGATGATGATGATGAATGTAAAATATATTGTTTGCTACATTAGATGAGTGTCCTCTTACGTCAATTCAAATTCAACTCATTTCATAATCAGTTTATAATGTTTTTTTTAACTGCTGGGACACTTGTCTCCTCTCTATGAGAGGCAGTGGGTCGTAATCTACCACACCACCCTAGTGCGGGTTGGTAGACGTCACATGTCCTTGAATTTTTGTTTCTAGAACATGCCAGTTTCCTCACGATGTTTTCCTTCAACGTTTTGAGAGCAGTAGTGATGAAATCATTTACACAAAGTAAAGCGCCTGACAGGGTTTGAACCTACGATCTACAACTCGTAAGTCGCGGCAGTTACCACTAGGCCACCATTACTGCTTCAAATCATTGAATGGGAGCTAAAAATCAAAGATCACATTACTTTGTGAGTTATGGAGTGGATTTTTAAGAGAAATTTGATTTAAGATTTGACGGTAATGTCAGATCTTATATACAATAATGTCATGTAAGGTTAGGGAAATTGTTTTTAAATATATTGACACGTTACGTTTTGCCGTGTTATAGCCATTTCATAAAACTGTCAAAGAATGACAGTTGTGTTTAATAAATACAGTTAGTAGTCAATTTGCTATCACATAATTGCGTTTTGATAGATTAGGTATATTGAAGCACGGCGACGCATCATATTATGTAGCAATTTGGCAGTTGTAATTACGCTCATTTTGAGTTTTTTTTTTTAGGATTGAAATTACGTTTATTTTTGTATACATTTTACGTTATAATATTAATGTAGTAAGGAGAAATGTACAGTAAATTCTGAGTGTTTTTAGAAGTGTTATGCTTTTAAATGTTTTTTTTTTTTGGTTATACATATTCTATACATATTTCAAAATAATGAAGCTGTTTTGGGCTAAACTTCTATTTAATTTAATTTTCATTTTATTTAATTTAATTTTCCGATTAACAGTTTCGGAAAAATGCGTGGACAAACATACATAAATACATATACAAACCTTTAAAAATGTTGTACCTATACATGTTTGTTTGAAAACCCTAATAGATTCTCATATTATGTGAATATATTGCAGTTCTAATAATATTATGGCGCCTCTTCATAATCGGCGGTCATAGATGATTATCTGAAAAACTAAACTAAACTACTGAACGGTTTTCAATAAAATTTGGCTTAGATGGCATCCTGGGGAAGGACATAGACTACTTTTTGTCTCAAAAATATAGCAAATAACAGATCCTAAAGGGGATGAAAGTTTATGATGGCAAATTGTGAAGAGGCGCCGTTACATACATCGTTTCGATTCGATAACCTTCTTCTGTTTGAAGTCGGTAAAGTAAACTTTCAACACAAATCTAGCTAATCTAACACTTTGTATTGCACATTCCTGAGTGGAACTGGAAGTGAGACAAAAATATAGGTTGCATCAGGAAGTTCTTCCCGTTCAACATGTACAAGTTAATTGAAGAAAAACAGGTTCCAGCCGCTGCTAATAAGCCATGGGCTAAACCTGTCACTATGGGTATAGGAGTGCAGTTTTAGATATTAATTTACTAGCGTGTGTGGCTGAAATGGTATCGAATAGAAGGTATGGTATAGAAGTAATTTTGTATTACATTCCTTGTTTGTTCCTTAGTTCTATTTAGAAGTAGACTTTTTAACCGACTTCCAAAAGGAGGAGGTTCTCAATTCGTCTGTATGTTTTTTTTTTTTGTGTGTTTGTTACGCGATTACTCAAAGACGGATGGACCGATTTGGAAAATTCTTTTTTTGTTTGAAAGGGTATACTTTCTAGATGGTCCCATATAAATTTTATTAACTTTGCTCGAGGAGTTTTTGAGTTAGCTTCAATAATGCGTATATTTCCCACTTATTTTATATGGATGTTGTGATGGTGTTTTAATAACTTCCTATCACTGTTATTTACATGGCTATATCTACAATTATTGTGCTCAATTATGTATTCGAATTTATGTGGGGTAGGTTCCACAACTGAAAAGTGAAAAATAAAAACTTTTTAGCAAAAAATAAAACCGACTTCTAAAACAAAACACTACAAAGTGAAAAATAACTTTAATTTCGGAAGTCGGTGGCAAAAAACGAAAAACAAAACCAAAGACACCGACTTCCGAAATTAAAGTTATTTTTCACTTTGTAGTGTTTTGTTTTAGAAGTCGGTTTTATTTTTTGCTAAAAAGTTTTTTAAATATTAATGTTGCATGTAATTTAATAGATAAGAAAATAATCAGCCAGAAAGTCATTGGCCAGTTCATGGGTTGTGGAGGTTAGATAGGCTGTCCGCAGTCGCTCCATGTAAAATACTGGTATTCAGCTGCATCCTGTTAGACTGGAAGCCGACCCCATCAAAGTTGGGAAAAGGCTAGGCAGATGATGAAGTTTCATCAAATTTTTATGAATAAGTTATGTTTAATAAAGGTTTTAATAAACTTATCTCTATTGCCTGCCTCGTTGGTCTAGTGGTCGCAAGCGCTACTGCTGAACATAAGGTCTTGGGTTTGATTCCTGGGTCGGGAAAAGTGTTACTGAGTTTTACATTTGGAATTTCTTAGTAGCAGCCTGGAGGCTGGATTTGTGCCCGGTTGATGACAATAGGATCGCCCCCTATTACATGGGACTTAACTTGCGAAATGTGGGTGTACAATAAGGTACTCCTCTGCCTAACCCTTTGGAGAAATAAGGCGTGATGTTATGCTGTGTGTTATGTGGAAATAAAATCTATTATTCAATAAATCTGCCTAGCCTTTTCGCAACTGTGTTGGGGTCGGCTTCCAGTCTAACCGTATGAAGCTGAGTACCAGTATTTTACATGGCGCGACTGCCTATCTGACTTCCACATTCAGTTACTGGGTAATACGATACCCTTTGGTAAGACTGGTTGTCAGACTCGGGCTTCTGACGAGCCGTAACGACTGTCAAAGATCCAAGAATGACAGCCAGGACTAAAGGCTTAACGTGCTTTCGGAGGCACGGTGGAGTCTCGGTATGTAAAGATGGTCACCCATCCACAGACCAACTCCATCAAGCGTAGCTTAACCGGATCGACCCGTGCGGCCTTTATTACTTCGCCAAGAGCTTCTTATTATTCTGCTGAAATGTAATTATTCGAGGCTAGGAAAATGTCCTGATGAGACAGTGCTGAAGGATAATGGCCCTTATGGTTTTAAGAGAGTAGTAACTTGGCATAATCACTTAAATTGAATTTGATATAATCACATAAATATTTTTTATTGTACCCCACTAGCATTACACATACACACCCACATTTTGCCATAATCAATATTCTTTATATATTTCCGTCAGAAGCTACGCTTGGCTGGTAGTTTGGTCCCGGCTGTCATTCGTGGATCTTTGACAGTCGTTACAGGTCGTCAGAAGCCGACCCCAACATAGTTGGTAAAAGGCTAGGCTACGTTTGGGCGAAACAGGAAATTATTGTCCACTTATTTCGAAGTCAACAATGGCTCCAAACTTTATTTTACTTGAATTACAATGCCAATCAATATATACGTATAGTGTCAATGATATACATATGCATCCTATGCATGTAAGGAGTGATTCATAAAAACGTAATTTTTCAAAAGTATATATAATAATAATAATAATACACAGTAAGGTAAGGTAAGGCTGGTAGGGATCTTGACCGTACTTCCGGGATTGTCCTGATAGCCGTGGAATAGCTCCACCACTCCTCAAGCACCTCAGGAAGTGTTGCCCCCTTGTCGCTACGTCACTATGTGCTTGCGGCCGTTTCCCATTATTGAGTGTGCAAGTCGTCCCCTGCCATTTTATCCGTGTATAATATATAATACTGGTCAGGCAGGGGACATAGTTCTTCCATAGTTCAAGTTACCCAATCCACTTTAGCCACCCAGACCCATAGCCCAATATGTTTTGTTTCTACGTACAACAATAGTCCTGCACCAACCGGGGGTTTTCCTTGGGTGCACTTGCATAGTGCATACAGGGATGATCGTCGGTTGGTGCCTCCTCATCATTTAAAATTATCTAAGGGGCCTCTGCGAGTTGGCTTCGGCTTCTCGTACGCCTTCCAAAGGTCCGGAACCCCAGGGTCCCGAGAAATATCAAAAAATAATAATACCAATTTTAGCGGGTTATCTTTATTATCATACAAAAGAACCATTTATGACATTTATTTTTGATAGATTATTTATTCAAATGTTGGCTGTAACTGCGGTTAACATGGTCCATTCTGAAGTTCCAATTTAATAGACGCGTCGGTGCATTTCGGGTGGCATTTGGCGAATATCGCAAGTAATTTTGGCTTGCAATTCTTCAATCGTACCCACGTTATCCATGTAGACTTTGCACTTTACATAGCTCCAAAGGAGAAAGTCTAGAGGTGATATATCACACGATCCGAAGCGAGAAATTAAATGTGCATCGAATTGTTCTCGAAATTGGAAGTTCAGAATGGACCATTTTAACTGCAGTTACCGCCAACGTTTGAAAGAAATATTAAAAAAAAAATGTCATGAATGGTTCTTTTGTATGATAAAAAAGATAACCCGATAAAATTGGTGTTTCCACTTTATTTATACTTTTGAAAAAAGTACCTCTAAATGAATCACCCAATATATCTTTGGTCTAAGCTAATATCCAACCAACAATCATCTCTTAAAACATTTACAAATAACAAGATTCAATAAAACCAAACGCTATACGATTTCATCAAAATTAAACTATACGTACGCTTGGCTTATAAAAGTGAAGTGATCTTTAAATTAGACGGTAACACAGGAAGTGGCTTCTTAGGCCGTCAGTGTAGCAGCGATTAGCGATCGCCGATCACCGATCGCCTATCACATCTAGTGAGCAGTTGATCACTGACGGTTGAGTGCACGTAAAAAGTTTTGCAAAGATTGTTCGGTTTGTAGATGTGACACATTTTTGAAGTGAAAACTTCTTTAGGACTCTTTCTAAACAGCCGCCGTACTATGAACATAATGCCATCATTTTTCCAGTGTCAGAGAGAGACGGAGCTATACATGATCTATAGCACCATCCCTTTTTTTCAACGGAATCATGATCGCGTTAATAGTTCCTAGTAAGGACACAGTAAACGAAACTGAACCGTCGGACGCTAGGGTCGGTGACGTAGACTCGGGTATACTCGGATCCAGTCGTTCGGTGACGCTGAATCGAGAATAATCGGCTCAAGTCGGAAGATTTTACTTCTGTCGTGTGGTCATTGGTACTAACTGCAATTATTACGCACTAATTTAAAATTATTAGTATATAGCTATCACTATTTTAAAAATGAATAAAAGCCTTCTTGTTAGAAAAATGTTTATACTCAGTCTCAGAGTTTATGTCAAACGATAAAATATAATTCAATCTTTTATAGATTGAATTAGTTTTTTTTTTAATTTTAATTAGTTTTTAGTTTTTTTTAATGTACACTACTCTACTATTTTGACCTAGATTTTGACATTATAGGTACGTATATGTTATAACTTAACTTTATTTAATTATTTAATATGTAATGTTCAACACAATGTAATATTGTTTAATGAATAAATGAAATGAAATGATATTCAGCTCAATTCAACTTTGGTGAATAGAAAAAAAAAAACAGTTTTATGTGGAGATGCGTACGCATGCATTCAGCTCGGAAAGCTGAACGGTTGTGTTCAGCTTTCCGCGACGTTCGATAAAAAAACCATTTTTTTTTCTATGGACAAAAGCTGAAATGAGCTGAATAAGTGTAATTAGTCCCTTCAGCACACACTTTCTATTTTTTTTAATTATTTTATAAAATGAATATCAATCAACAAAAAAGAAAATTATGACCCGATTCCTAAATAAAGGCGAAATAACATATCGGAAAGTTCTTAGTATATTTATTTAATTTAAACATACAATTATTGTATGTTTAAATTAAATAAATATACTAAGAACTTTCCTATTCTGTTTAAAATATACATAACAGTACGCCTGCAATCCCCGAAGGGTTAGGCATAGGTGTACCTACCATAGTACACCCATTTTGTTTGTCTATCAATTAAGAAAAAATGACGTCGGTCAAACCGCGTTACACTGTTATTTTTGCAAACAAGAACCAACCCACAGCACTTATACTGTGGGTTGGTTCTTGTTTGCAAAAATGGGTCCGTTTGTCTCCACCGCATCGGGAACGGGACGTCAACGAGAAAACAGACGACGGCGCCGAAGTATCGATTGTACTTTACTATGGCCACAGATTAATACAGATGGGACACTCCGCAGTTTAGGTATATACAGCTACATGTACGCGGCAGGCCCTTGTCACGGGGCCAATTCAGTGCGGGCTGCCGCGCACCGGCCGGCTCGCATGGTCAGTTCGATACTCACTCATACGCCGCGGTGTAAAAGAAGACAACCCTAACGAGTCAGAAGGTATAAGAGTTACGCGATAGAAAGAGAGGCAGCTTGCAGGTGAATATAACAGTAGGTAATACCTGAATTGCAATTTATTGTGTCGAAGCAAGAGTCGCTTTTTATTTAAATGATTTTGCGGAGTGTCCTGTCTGTATCTGTAGCCGCACGGGTCGACCCATCAGGTTAAGCTACGCTTGCCGGGGTTGGTCCGTGGATGGGTGATCACATTTACATACGTACCGAAACTTCTCCGTGCCTGGGAAATCACGTTAAGCCGTTGGTCCCGGCTGTCATTCGTGGATCTTTGACAGTCGTTACGGGTCGTCAGAAGCCCGAAAGTCTGACAACCAGTCTTACCACGGGGTATCGTATTACCCAGTAACTGGGTTGTGGAGGTCAGACAGGCAGTCGCTCCATGTAAAATACTGGTATTCAGCTGTATTCGGTTAGACTGGAAGCCGACCCCAACATAGTTGGGAAAAGGCAAGCCAGATTGAGTTATTGAGTTTTTCGTGTTCAGACAGACAGACAGACGCGGCAGGGGGGACTTTAATTTATAATACAGGGTGGCAGGGAAATCGACGCATAACCGGTTACCATGGATTCAGCACATGATTCTGGACCCCTCTGTATTGAAATTTTAGTCCTGTAATCACGACTGCAGGAGTGTAATGTTTCCCGGGTGTCACCATTGTGTGGATCGCCCAGAGGACACGGTGGAGCACACAGTGGAGGTCTGCCCGGCTTGGGCAGAGCACCGCCGTGTTCTCACGGAGGCGATCGGCGGCGGCGATCTCTCGCGTCCGAGCCTGGTCCAGGCCATGGTGCGGAGCGAGAGTGCATGGGAGGCCGTCACCTCCTTCTGCGAAGCGGTAATGCTCGCGAAGGAGGAGGCGGAACGCGTGAGGGAGAGGCAGCCTCACGCCCTCAGTCGCCGCAGGAGACGCCCTGGGCGGCGGGAATCGATAGCCGATTTCCGGCCACCGTAGGCGCGGGCTTGCGGACGGTGAGTAGTGGGTAGCTCGCCGTCCGGTAAGGACCAGGCCCGTGTCGACGGCGCGTTATGTTCCACGCGCGCCTCAAAGAGATGTCAGCAAAAGATGGGGCCAATAGGGCCGATGCCGCTGGGGTCGCGGGTTGTTTGAAAAAATACCGTGGCCCTGGCATAGGCAACTGAAGGAACACGGGTGGGTTTTAGTCAGTAAAATCTGACACGCCCTTCCGCTCCACCCAGAGCGGGAGAAGTTATTTGATGATTTCCCATCCACAAAAAAAAAAAAAAGGAGTGTAATGTTTGCAGTTTCAGATTTCATGTGTGTATGTGAGTTTCTTTATTCCACCATAACTTTTAAATGTCTGTACAGATTTGGATGTATGGGCTATCGTTAGAATCCTTATATTATCCCGAGTGACACTGGATATATTTTTTTTTGAAAAATCAATATGGCGGCTGTATGATGTTTTCAGTTTCAGAGTTCATGTATCTATGTGAGTTTCTTTGTTCCACCCTAACTTTTAAATGCCTGAACAGATTTCGATATATGGGATTTCGTTAGAATCCTTATATCACCCCGAGTGACTGTTTTTCTTATGAAAAATCAATATGGCGGCTGTATATCTCCTTTATTAAATGTGAAATAAAATCTTTAATTATTACAATATGCGTATCAAATTGTAGGCCTTGATGAGCACATTCCAACAAAAATAAAACTTGTCACTAAAATGTAATGTAACTAAAATAAATAATTTAAAAAAAACATGACTGCCTTGTCAAAAGACGAACTAAAAAGTAAATAAAAAACAAGTTGCATTCGTTTATTTGTATGCACAAAGCGAAAGGTTAGGTTTGGTAGGAAACTCATTAACAGGGAGTAAATCAGTGACCTTTCGTGACTAAACAAATAAGTAAATTTGTCTATAGAGGTCACCATATTGCTTTTTTCTTTTTCAATTTATTGCCAATATCACTCGGGATTGTGTAAGGATTCTAACGATACCCCATACATCGAAATCTGTTTAGATATTTAAAAGTTAAGGTGGAATAATATGGTAAAAAACTCACATACATACATACATGAACCCTGAAACTGAAAACATTACACTCCTTTTTTGGTGGGGCAGTCGTGTAATAATATGAATTCGGCGGCAAATTCAATATATTAGGTACCTACCTACCTGTTTGGTCCATGGGGTGGTCACGGTGCACAATGTGTTCTTGTGCGCCGGTGATGGGGGGTGCTCCCCAGAGGAAGGTCCGGTGACGGACAGCCGCGGCGGGTTCGCGGTGAGTGCTAACGCGTGCCCGTGTTCCCGCCACAAGCGGCAGAGGAGGACACCGTGGAGTTTTAGTGGGTTGGAGTCCCACATAACTGCAGTATCTCCCCGTGGTAGTGCAGTATGCATGAGCATTTCTCCACGGAAAAAAAAAAAAGTACCTACCTACCTATGACCATCATAGGTCCTGTCTTTGAGTGGATTTTAGTATAATATATTAATATATTATGGTTATATAAACAATATTTTTCTAATAATAAATTATAGCATGCTATTTGGTATTTAATGGCTATTATCATAATTTTATTTTTCAGGGCGTCTGCTGCACCTGCGAAAGAGTGAATCGAATTTATATAAGTGGATCAAAAAGGAATATACCCTCTGTAACCAACATAGTCTATGCAAAACCAGTAAGCTCGCGGTGTGTTTAAGTATGGCACGATAATTGAAGATATGCTCGTATCATACCGCGGAGCTACTTCCAAAGACCTGACGCCTGATTACTTTGTACGTAGCTGAATGAGATTACTGCCTCGGCCATAAAGTAAGTGGATACTTTTAACTTATATTAAACAATTATTGTTTTTAGGGTTCCATACCTCAAAAGGAAAAACGGAACCCTTACACACACTCGTGTTTGTCTGTCCGTCTGTCACAGGCAATTTTCTCCGAATCTAAAGGACCGATTAAGTTGAAATTTGGTACACGTATGAATTTCTGTAACCCAAACACGGACGTGTAACGTAAATAAATGAGTTTTGAAAATGGGGGTAAATTAAGGGGGGCAAAAAATGAAATTAAAAAAAAGTTTTGCAAAATGTACCGTGTGACAAATTAAATGATAGGGCTTACTGAGAGGGTCTTAAATATATGTTTTTTTTTATAATTTTAAAATATATTGTTTTAAAGTTATTTAAGAAAATAGACGAAAATTCCCTCCCCTTATATCCGAAACTACTGAGCTTAAAACTTTGAAAAGATTACAGAAAATAGTTATATACTTAAAGATTACAGGATTCTTATAATAAGTCTATGGGCTTAAAATAACATGGTAAATCTCTCAATATTGTGCGTACAATCTTACATTGCAGTTGGAATGTATGGGTGAACATGTTTTTCAACTACAATGTTAAGTTTGTTCTTGGGATAAAGTCATCCCAACTATAGAACCCTTCATTGTGCGTAGTCCAACACGCACTTGGTCGGTTTTTTGTTGTAATGTTTATATTAATGTGTTACTGATTGATTTACTACCGGTGGTTTTAATACCTACAAATTATGAAAGACCTTGGAGAGGCCAATACTAACGCTGTTGACGTGGCTTCTGTGTATGTGGAATCATCGCTACGAAGAAGAAGAAGTACCTACAGTCCGGCCGTTGAGAGAATGTGCTCTTGACTCCTGTCAGTTTCAAACTAACGAATATGTGTTTTGCGAATTTGATCCTTATTACTACTAGGAATTGTCCAACTGGCAGGTGTCAGGAACGCAATCTCTCGATGACGAAATGCTGAATAATACTTAGGTCAGTACTTAGATATATTTCTTAACTTAAGCCTAAATTCCTAACATTATGTTTAATCCAATTGGCATCCTGAGATATTTTGATTTAAACATTTTAGATTTAAAGTTTTTCTTTTAGAGAACGATGAAAAAGATAATTAGGAAATATTCTCATCAAATACACAGATACTCATAATTAATAACTTAGGTATGTACTATTATTGTTGTGTACCTACATACCTACCAATAACAATTATAGATATCCATTCTTTAGAAATACAAACTAACTTTAAATCATTAAATATCTTATTTCAGGGCCACAAAGTTATCACATATTTTATCCTATCGCAACTAATCAAGTTTTCTAACAGTATTCAGTTTGACGATTTTTAAAAGGACTATAATGATCGGAAGTTGATTCGATAACTTGAAGCTGAACGGTCATTAGGGATACTGCTTGTCAGTAATGACCTTGGTTCCCTATATTAATCATCCTAGCGAAATGTTAAGGAGGACCAAATTTTTCGAGAATTATATTATGTTACAGCCAAGATTTTAATCGATATTTCTTCCCTACAATATTTTCTTTCTGATTCTTGTAGTGGGATACTTCCACAAAATAATCGGACCTAATTCTTTGTAATATAGACTAATGTCAGACAAAACATATCAGAATCGATACAGAACACACTCTAAAATTGTAACTTTTAAAAAACGCACCTGCATTACGCATAAAAGCTTTTAAATGAAACGAGGATCGCGATTAACGAACATATCGAATGGAATTAACAATATCATCTTGAACCTGAGTTGTGAAGTAATCAAAGAAACAACATTCATTTTTTTACGCTCGGTTCCCGGTATAATCATAACGTACGCTCCTTGAGATAGCCAGGATTCTGTGGAACTTAGGACATAAATTGTAATCAAAGATTGATTTGTATTACTTTTGAGCAGTGGTGATGAAATAACTTACTTTGCGTAAATTATTTCATCACCATTGCTCTACAAAACGACGAAGGAAAACTTTGTGAGGAAACCGGCTTGTCCTAGAACCAAAAATTCCAAGACATGTGACATCTACTAACCCGCTCTGGGCCCGCATGGAGGCTCACTCTCTCTCACAGAGAGGATCCCTTTGTCTCAGCAGTGGGAACATTATGGGCTTATATTTTTTTTTTTTAATGTTAAATATTACTTTTTCCTTCAGCAATAAAAACGTTGCTCCGCAAAATACAGATGCAAACCAATAAACAGCTGAATAAACAACAATGAAATATTTTCCATAGTCCAATCAAATGCTATTAAAATAAGTTTCATTAATATTTTAAAGCAAATTACGGATCAAATCCATCATCAGCGGCTGAAAGCCAAAGCACAGCAAAAAGAAGCAAGCCTTAAAATAAAACAATGGAAATAGACTGAATTGAAAATTTCATTTGAAAAAGAATGAGAGAAGCCTAGTTAGAGACCCTCGAGCCCCTGGCAAAGCCAATAGAGTAATGAAACCACCTTCGGCTAAATCATGAGATTATGGATCAGAGAATGGAGGAAAACCAAGGTATGCAATATTAGATAGTAGGTTTTGCAATACCATGATTACCTGCAAATTATCTAATTTGCAGGTAATCATTGTATTGCAAAACTCATAAATGAGACTAATTTTATTATGAGTTTCGTAATAAAATTATGTATATTAATTTTATTTTAAAAAAGCAACAACTACAAATAACCAATCTTTCTCCTTAGCAACACGTTTTTAATTTACTTCAAAATACTTATTTGAGGAGGATAGGAAGAAAAAGTGATAATTCGATATCGTCCCATTTTTTTCTTCTACTATACACGTTGGTTTATATCCACCGTTAGCATGTTTTCGAATCAAAACGTGTTAAAATGCTAGTAAAAAATTATAAAATATCAAGTTTGATTGAACAAGTGATAATTTGTTGATATTTTCCTTTAACCTTCAAAATTAATTCTCATTTTTCTCGAAAAAAACCAACAAGTAATTTATCACTATTTGTTACTAGCAAAAAAAAATCCAATTCCAAATTTTGTCGCCCACATAATATGAGGAGTCATGTGTGGGCGACAAAATTTGAGTTGCTTTTTGCATTTTTTTTTTTAAGTTCAATTACTAAAACTGAAACACTCAAACCGAATTCGTGAATGTTTAGCAAGTAAAATAAGAGCGTGTCTTAGTACTAGAAGAGCAACATATCAAATCCTACAGGTTCCCAAACCTATGGTCACACTGTCACTTCGATTGTAATAACTGGGAGCGAGATGAGCCGCGCTAATGTCGCGCCCCGAGCAAGCTCGCTATCGGTAGCCATCCAATGCTTCCAGCGACGTGCCATTACACGCAACCAACGTTCTAACTTCGTAGTTGTTAATGAGGAGCGGTCTTTCTTAATCCTGCACAGCTTTTGAAAACCATATTTGTGTAACCTTGGATAATTCAATAGTTTCTTTCTAGAGTTCTGTTCTGCCAGAGTTTAACCCTGGGCCTAGGTACAAGGCAGCTGTACAGAGCAGGTCAAAGTAACAGATTACTGTTGGATGCGGTACATAATTGCACGATTCTTAATTTTTCGTCAAATATTCACCTTACATAAGCTGGCTGATTAGACTCATTCAGAATAAGCTCGCTGATCGAGTCTTGGTTTTCCATCTTAAGAAACACATTATCAAGTTTAAAGAATATGAAGACCAGAATACTGCCAACATTAATGAGGCTATGGGGCCAGATATTGCACCTACTGAATTTATTTCAGAAAGATAACCTCTATCAACAGTATAATAGCAGGGACGACCCTATACAATGATAAATAAATATCTTTATTGATACAAAAACCTGACATTGCTTAATACAAGGATACATAACTTCATTTAAAGGTCATACGGATAAGATAAACCTTGACTCCTAAACTAGGTGATCCTGTGACTTAGGAATCAGTGTTCTGCTGTCACTGTGATACCAAAAACCTTTTATGTTGTGTTCTAAAATTCAAAAAAAGTCATTAACATTGCAGGTTACTAAGTATGTAGGTATATTAAAATTAACAACGAAGAAATAGTAAGGGATATTGGAAACGACTTTTAAGGTGTATATACTATAATTATGATTGTACGCAAGTATATTGAAGCAATGATTTTCATGAATTACACGCTCGTTTTCACACTACCGTCATAATGTGTCTGTATTAAAGAAAATAAATGGATACTAAGTCGAGTCATTGACTTAATAGCAGGCTCGAGATCGCTCACACTTATGAGATCTAGTTCTCAATCCATGATCAAGTGTGTTAAGTGTGATTAGATTTTCTATTCAATGATGAAGGAGAATCAGTAAGTAGTATTTGCATTAGTGAGTTTATGCGCCGCTTCTTCTTCCCAGCTAAAACACTTGGAAGTGGTGAAGGTGTTTTGAAAGACTGGTCTAAGTGCTGATTCTCAGCCTTATTTCAATAAATGACTTTTGAGTATGGACCGATAAATGATAAATGATTTTTATTTCTGTAAGTAGGTTTGTATAAACACTTTTACAAGTCAATCAAGTTTTTTTTTTTAAACTAGATGAGGTCGGCGTTTCCTATCTGACTACTCTGAGAAGAAAGGCCGAAACAAACTCAGAGGTCACAGTCTCTTATAAAGTCCAGACATAATCTTGGTCACTTCATGTGAAGATCATGTAGATTGGTGTCTGAAATGGTCTTTTAAGGAAATAACCACACAGATTGAGAGGGCCTGTCCAGTCAGTGCACGCATTTGTCAGTAATCGCGCAGCTCAACTCAGAACTTAAGGAGCTCAACGATTCGACGAACAATACCAAAGAAAGGACATTGGGGTAGGCCGCATAAATTACTCAAACTGCCAGACCATGATTAAAAATAACTGAGAGAGAAAATAAAACAAACAAAAAAAAGCAATGACCTACATAGTCTTCACATTCACAATACATTAAAATAATATAATACTTTACAAAGTAAATATGCATGTCAACAAAATGAAAATGGATCACTCGACTTTTGTTCGAAATTCGCGAAAGATTTTGATGCTATATTTATAATTGATAAGGCATTCGCTGTTCTCATATAGGTCGTAGCCGTCACTTGAGTAGAAGAAGTGCTCAAAAATAAATTTTAAGTAATTTCTATAATTCTTTCTTCAAAATTATTATTTCGATTGCCATAATGTTTCATAACAAAAACAGATTGCCCACTTCACGCAACTAAGCTAAAAATTCGAGAATTCCTACTGGCCCTGTGTTTACGTTGTATCAAATATGACAGTCAATTTGAAGACATTGTATGAGAGTAAAAAAAGCTATTATTCTATACAGTAGCCCTTGCGTTCGCCCTGCAGAGGAAAATACTGCAGTATTGTACAGACTGGGAGAAAAGTGTTTCATTGTATTTGTTAGTGATATCAAAGTATTTTTCATAACAACAAAATGCCATGTGATCCAATACTTAGACAGTATTGTCCAAAGTAATAATACATTGTTATTCAAAATTATTTAAAAATGTTTGTGTTTTTCTAAATCAAAATTTATAAGCGATACAATTAAAAATTCCAATAATGTAAAAACCACTTGCAAATTATTAACAATGAAACGGGTAAGTTGGTTAAACAAGAGAAACAACTTGAAGTTATGTTCGATAACAAATTAGTTAATACAGCAGCTGACTTAGCTGAGGCATTTTATGAGTTTTTGGCCAATATAACTATAACTACGACTCGCTCCTTAAATTCGTCCCCGTCTAAAGCTAAAAGCCTTTTGTATAGTAATGTGCCCAAATGTAATCGCTTATGTAACGTCGAACATTTAACTTCTCGTGATGTAGTTTTTAGTTTTTAACACACTTAAGTCTAAAAACACTGGTGATTACTGGGGCATCTCCATTAAACTGTTAAGTAATATAATAAACATCGTAGCCCCCTATCTAACTGTTACTTTTAATAAATGTGTTGATTTAGGAAATTTTCCTAACCTCTTGAAAAGTAGTAAAGTCATACCATTATTTAAATCAGGTAACAAAAATGACGTTGGCAATTTTAGGCCTATTTCATCTTACCTGCATTTAGGAAAATATTTGAAAAGTTAATGCTCAAGCAGTTGCTAAGACATTTTAATTTGAATGGTGATGCTTCATGATGAAGGCTTCATGATGAACAATATGGCTTTACAAAAGGTCGTTCAACTACGGTGTTTGCGTAAATTACATCATTACGGTGTCCAAAACGAAGCTCTTAAAGTAATAAATTCTAATTTACATAATAGGTTTCAATGTGTAGATGTAAATGGTGTGAAATCTTCCAGGCTACCAGTTCAAATAGGTGGCTCAATACTGAGTCCATTTTTGTTCTTATTGTATATCAATGATTCTATTTAAAGGGTACCATTCTATTTAAAGGGTTCATTCTATTTAAAGGGTATCTTGTTTTTAAAGTAGACAGGAATTTACAAGATTTTGACGACGTAAACACTCTCAATGGTTACGGATTGATTTACGACCAGTAACTTAGTTCTGAATGTCAAAAAAAAAAACGAAATGTATAAAATTTGCCTTACCGAATGTTAAAAATCTAGGACCCAACATCGTCTTAGATAAAGAGGTGCTTAAATGTAGACTCAGCAGTTTTTCTGGGTATAACAGTAGATGCGAAGCTTCAGTGGGGCCCACATATATCAAGCCTAGTGGAAAGGCTCAGTTCAGCCGTCTACGCCATCAGGAAAGTAAGACAATATACTGATGTTGATACAGCTCGACTGGTCTATTTTAGTTATTTTCATAGCGGCTTTGCCCCAGAGTAGAATTCCGTAGGAAATAACCTACGGTATTCTGCTCTGGAGCAAAGCCGCTGACATTCAAATTATATGTGTTCTTCAAAATCGAGCTGTTAGAGCAATTAACCTGCTAGGTGCCAGAGTTTCTCTGAGAGATTTTTAAAATATATTGGTATTCTCACGGTGGCATCACAATTCAGCTTCGCCAACATCTTCATATATTAGACAAAATATAGATTTATACACTAAAAACAGTGATATTCAAAATATTAATACCTGAAATAAGGTCAAATTACGTGTTCCATTTCACCGGCTTCATAAGGTTCGTAACTCATTTGTTGGGCTTGGTATATCCTTTTATAACAAGCTCTTCTTTGCTAGATTTGCCCTTCAATGCTTTTAAAGCAAAAGAAAAATCTAACTTTTGTTCAAAGGAAGGTTATAAGAATAGTTGGTCCCTGTGTTTAACAAAATACAATGTTTATGCTCTTTCTTCAGAATTAGCTAACCTTCTGACAGGTTATATGAGGTCATATAATTATTTATTTTCTTTTCCTGTAAAGGTCAATTAATTTCAATTTTATTTTTATTTATCATTGGCATAATCTATTCTTTTCAATATTTTTTATGAGTGGTATTGCAATGTGTGGTTAGCTAGTGACCTCGACAAATGATCATAGTATTCTTGCCTGAGCGACCGGCAGCAAGATCGTCATGCTCCTTTAGGTGTCACTGCTTGCGGTAGCGTCGGGGGTCGAGTTGCCTCCTTCCCTCAAACATAGCGAGGAGGGTAATGGCTGATTTTGCGTTATGCTTATGAACGGGTGCTGATTGTGTTGACTGGTCGTCTTGCTGACCTTGGTTTTGTTTTGTTATTAGTAATTAACTCTTTGTTCATTATACTTCGATGGTCCTAGTTTATCATTTGTGACTTCGAGTTACAGTTATATATACGGCTATGCCCTTGACGCCCTTGGTACGCCCTTTATTACTATAGGCTTTTATTTAGGTATAAAGTTCTGCTTACGTTTTTAGTTTTGTATTTTTATTTCTGCTTGAGTATAGTTTCCGATTATTTTTTTTTTTTATATTGGCGTGTGCTAGCTGACTTATAGCAAATTATTTAATTTAATTTAATGTTTTGTGTTGCGTAATGTACTTATATTATTTGGCGCAGTGTTGTATAGAATCAAATTTTTGAACTGGACAGACAGCTGTGCTGATGGGGAGTTTGTTGAACTAAAGCTATCCTGTGTTTTTTTCCTGACAGGCAATATGAGTTATATTGCTAACATTTTGAAGCATTACCTACTCGTTACCATAAGCCAATAAACCTTTCAATAATAATTTAATATTACCACAACCGGATCCAATCAACGTTTATGGTAATAGTGTCCACACCTTCCTCAATCTTTTTAACTAGTCAAAAGCATATTAATAGACGCGTCAAATTACAAAGGCTAAAACTGGAGCATATTATTAAAATCTATTAGAGTCAATAACACTTTAGTGCGCGCCTGTACCGCTGTACTGTGATTATTACCAGTTTTTGTGGAGTCCACAGACACGTGGGGCGATGAAATTATGGTAATCACAGCTGGTACCAATGCAAGCCACCGGTTTTTAGGGTACCTTTGGTGTAAATTCTGTAGGAAATTGTTATTGGTACGCGATCGTGCGGCAAAGCATGCCGGCCGGGCCTTTTGCTAAGCTCTGTTTATGGTCTGCGATCATTTTCGGAAGAAATTTACAGCATTTTTGAACCAAGAGGATGTATCAAACTAGGAAATCCATAATTTTTTAAAAGTTGATAAATAGTAAACTGTTTTCTGGTTTTTTTCAATAGAACTCGGCACTCATTTAAAAAAATCAAGCTTTATATTGTCAATTACCATAATAATTCTGGAGTGTAGACGACTGAATCATTAGGAGTTCCGAAAAGAGATTACCAAGCTACCAAAAAAGATTCGTTACTAGTGTTGTTATTAAGCTATGGTTAAGCTACACTTGCCGCAGTGGGTCAGTGGATGGGTGATCATCTTTGCATATCAAGACCCCTCCGTGCCTCGGAAAACACGTAAAGTCGGTGGTCCCGGCTTTGATAGTCGTTACAGGTCGTCAGAAGCGCGAAAGTCTGACAACCAGTCTTACCAAAGGGTATCTTATTACTCAATAACTGGGTTGCGGAGGTCAGATAGACAGTCACTCCATGTTAAATACTAGTATTCAGCTGCATCCGGTTAGACTGGAAGCCAACCCCAACATAGTTGGGAAAAGGCTAGGCAGATCATCATCTGCCTAGCCATTTCCCAACTATGTATGACACTAGTCATCACTAGTGTTGTTATTACGGAACCCAAACGTAACAAACAAAACAGTGCCACGAGGTAATAGCAGTTTTTTCAAAACAATAATTGTCGCCGACATTCATCAACATCTGGTCTATTTGGACCATCAACATCACGCATACGTTTCAGTATCACTAACTTACAATGAGGGAAAGTTAAGACCTTAGTGAGGTCGGAAAAGCGATATTTCAAAAAAAAGAAAAGAGAGAGAAAAGTTGTACCAGTTTGTTCCTTGCTGAACAAATTATGTTTGTCTCTCTTTGGCATATGAAACGATATGGGCTGTCAAAACGGACCTATTATTTTGTGGCGAGTTTAGCTCTAGCGGTTTAAGCTGTGCGTTGTGTCTCAGATGGTTGGAAGCTTATTTACGTAAAACCGATGTTGGCAAAGTCACAGTAAGTCATTAATCGTGTTATGATGAACTGGTATTAATCAAAAACTGGTTTACTAAGCGAAACAAACAAGATTATTAATTTTGTTCATATTGTCTTGTCGTTTTGCTTTGGCGAAAATTGGTTATAAAGTCTTATTAGCACCCAATCTATTATGCACCTTTATTGAGGTGTTTTGATTTGACTTGATAATATGCATACTGTCAAATTAAATAAAAAATAATGTTTGTGAGCTAGTTGAACTGCAAATCTTTTGTAATATTGGGACGAGTACCCAATCAAGCACCCAAGTTCAAATTGCCTCAGTGAATATGTTTTATGGACCTAATATTTTTGTAAACAATTAGTTCAACAATTTAGAGCTCGTGGCTAAGCAATAACAGCCGCACGGGTCGATACATCAGGTTAAGTAGATGGGTGACCATCTTTACATACCGAGACTCCGCCGTCCCTTAGAAAGCACGTTAAGCCGTTGATCCCGGCTGTCATTCGCGGATCTCTGACAGTCGTTACGGGTCGTCAGAAGCCCGAAAGTCTGAGAGCCAGTCTTACCAAGGGGTATCGTATTGCCCAGTTCATGGGTTGTGTGTGGAGGTCAGATAGACAGTCGCTGCATGTAAAATTCTGGTATTCAGCTGCATCCGATTAGACTGGAAACCGAACCCAACATAGTTGGGAAAAGGCTAGGCAGATTGAATTAGTTCAACAATTAAACTTATCAGCTTTATTATCCAATCACTTATTATCGCTATCGCCTATGACTGTAACCGCTCCATTACTTTAAAAGCACCGATACAAAATCGCGCCGTCGCCATACACGTATAGTATAATTAAGAAAGAAATGCTCTATTCGTGTTTTTAACTCGAAACAAAATGTTTTGTCGCGAGAATTATTTATGCGACACAAAGGTGGGAAAGAATATTCCAATTTCATATGATTTACGGAATAAAAGTCATTTTGGTAATAACTTACCTACTTCAGTTATGTTGCTTAATGAACAAAAGTAACTGTTTTCAAAAGATGTAAGCAATTTTGAGTCGTTTTAGTAAGTTTGCTGTAATCTTGTTGATCTAGAAAATGGTACAGTCATTATTTTATTTCCTTCGGTTTAATTGCAGTGTCAGTCTTGCTAGTACAAGCTCTGCTTAGTTTGGGATCAGACGGACCGTGTGTGAATCTCAGATTACAGAAACAAACCTTTGTTCTGTAATCTAAGCTGTGAATAATGTCCAGGATATATATTATGTATTATTATTTTTTTTTACATTTATCGAGACCCTGGGGTCCCGGACCTTTGGAAGGCGTACGAGGAGCCGAAGCCAACTCGCAGAGGCCCCTTAAATAATTTTAAATGATAAGGAGGCACCGACCGACGATTACCCCTGTATGTACTATGCATGTGCACCCAAGGACAACCCCCTGTTGGTGCAGGACTATTGTTGTGCGTGGAAACAAAACATATTGGGCTATGGGTCTGGGTAGCTAAAGTGGATTGGGTTACTTGAACTATGGAAGAACTATGTCCCCTGCCTGACCAATGTTATATATTATACACGGATAAAATGGCAGGGGGTGACTTGCACACTCAATAATGGGCTCCCGGAAACGGCCGCTAGCACATAGTGACGTAGCGACAAGGGGGCAACACTTCCTGAGATGCTTGAGGAGTGGGGAGGTATTCCACGGCTATCAGGACAATCCCGAAAGTACGGTCAAGATCTCTACCAGCACCTTACTGGAATACTTCCTTCCTCCGAGCACGTTTGCTCTTGCGAATCTCCACTCAAGCCGGCCAATAAAGGCAAGAAAGAGGTGGGAGCTCTGTACCTCGTCAGTATTCACTCCAGCCGGCCAATAAAGGCAAGAAAGAGGTGGGAGCTCTGTTCCTCGTCAGTGTTCACTCCAGCCGCCCAATAAAGGCAAGCCAGAGATGAGGATAAGATTTCTCTCGGGAGATAGGGTCCGTGGGGTCGCTACTGCCCAGCAGCTCGCCACATGCTGCCCTGCGAGTTTCTGTATCTCTCTTGGTCTGGCTCCTCATCCTAGACCCGTTCCGGCAAAGTAAACTCTACCGGCACAGACCTAAAGTTTGGAGCGCGCAAGCCCCACCAAGCCCCAAATATGTATTATTATTATTATCTTGTGAATGACTTTATGCTTTTTAGTATCGAATATGCAGGACTGGACTTATGGCCGCGACTTTATACAAGGTGTAACTTAAATAACGCACAACCTCTTAAGGGGTCATTGTACTGAACAACTTTTAATATGGGACCAAAACTGAAATCGCGAAAAAAAATCATCTTCAGTACATTTTCCCGAATTATTCGTCAAAATGTACTGAACAGCTGAGTTATTTAAGTTACACCTTGTATAATAAATTAAAATAATTCATTTAATATTGAGTCAAGGACCTTGAAGTGCAAGCGGTCATCTACAAGACTAATGAGGCAATATATCAGATTCAGTTATTCTCATAAATAAAAAAAATCTATTCAACATTGTCGCTCAACTTAAAAGGCGGTATCTCAGGATTATCGTAAGAGTAATTAAAAAGTATTGGAACATAAAATCGGAAAGCTTTTTAAATTTTAATAGAACAAGTCAAAATGCTACTGTGTGTCTACCATCAATCATTATGCTTTCAACGTACTAGCTTTTAGCCGTGACTTTGTGTGGATTTTATTTTAAAAGGCTCTAAGCAATGCTTTATTATTCACCTTACACCGATTGTATACAGAAAAAAGAAAAAAAAAATAGTAATAACAACAATAAACTGATGCTTAAAGCGCTATCAATGTGACCGTACTTTCTCAGTATATTTTTCGCCAAAACAAACCTCATCAAAGGGTGCTATCCCTTGCCAGTGGAAAAACATTTGTAAAGCATAAAAACTAGTTCGTATCTTTAGGTATTAAAGGAAAACATAAAATAATAGATTTAAGTAATATAAACCCATTTCCCCATAAACCTCAGAAGTTATGTTCAGCCCAACAGCTCAGCAATATTGTTCAATCCCTTTTTAAGCCATCTTCCATATAACAAGTTGCTATGCTTATCACATCCCAATAATGCCCCGTTGCGATGAAAGGACGCTTTAGTGCGGACGGAATGGATTGCATCATTTCATAATATTGCGAATAATTGAATTTTCGGTATCAATACCGACAATTGAAATATTTGCAAAATACACCATATACAGGGTTATTGGTAAAACACCAACAACCTCTTAAGGGGTCGTTGTACTCATCATTATGAACGACTTTTACTATAGGACCAAACCTGAAATCGCGAAAAAAAATTAGCTGTTCAGTACGTTTTGACGAATTATGCGAACATAAATGTACTGAACAGCTGATTTTTTTTCCCGATTTCTGGTTTGGTCCTATAGTAAAAGTTGTTCATAATGATGATTACAATGATCCCTTAAGAGGTTGTTGGTGTTTTACCAATAACCCTGTAGTAGCTAATCCAAGTAATTGTAAGTACTCACGATATCCTGGCCCTAATATCGCCCACATCACAATCAAGCCGTTTATATATTTACTTAGCTAATTGGTTGTAAATTCGACATGGATTGTTGAAAATGGTCGGCAACGATTTTGTGTAGTAAAACTCATAAACCTCCCTACGCGTCCGTTGTCAGTTAATGGGTCCATGATAAGGCCTTTATGGTCTAATTGGGGATTCAAATGTACTTCTCGGAACATTTTTTGTCTCAATCATTATTAATTTGAACGCCAATTAGTCAGATGAGGTTCTGTTTTTGTTGGTTGTTTTATATTGATAGTGAGATGTGGATGTTGCAATTGGGGTCTTCCCTCAGCATTGAGTGATCAAATCAGAACATATTTTTCTGTATACAAATCCACGGTGCAATATATTTTCAAGCAACTGATCAGATGTAGCTTCAAAACTATACTCGTACTATGTTTATATTCTTTATGAGTTTACTCCCACTCTAATAGCTAGGAGCTTTGGTTGCTATTTATTTGGCTTTGGTGCAATTGATGAGACCTTAACTTGGGATGAGTGATCAAATTAGAATTGATACAGAAATTCTTTACATCCAAATTCACGGTGCAACATATTCCTAAAGACTACGATTTCATAGAAGAGCGGTGGCCGCCACATAGCGTTTATAATGTACAGGCGACGTCACTGAAACGTGTATGTTGATGTGTTTCCTAGAGAGCGTTTTTTAACACCGTAAAGTTCGTCAGCCGAAATCGGTTTCAGTTTGACAGTTCAACTACATTTATTGCGTTCTTTACGTTGTCAAGCAGACAAAATTTTCGAACATATGAAGCAATCAATGCCTTAGCTATTTGCTTCAAAATGATTCAGATTCTGATTGATAGATTGTTACGCAATTAGGGTGCCGGTGCCTTAATTTTCATGACAGCCGTGATTGCGGCCGTAATGTGGCAGCCACCGTTCTTCTAGAAAACCATGCGGTTATCAGCGCACAAAGTTGGCAAAAGGCCGCAAACTATGCAGTTTGATAAAGGAAACAATTGAACGGTGTTCAAACGTAACTAAGAGGACTGTAGCATTTTCTCTCGCTCACACTTGACCAAATTTTTGAGAATGTTAAATGAAAAGATGCTTTTTTTTTAAAATGTAATCAATTGGCGAACTAATAAATAATATTAAATTAATAGGTAATTATTAAAAAAACATATTTTTATGGTGTTATCTAATAAACTCAGCTAAATAAGTATTATAAACTGTTTTTGAAATATGTCAAATAAATGCCACAGTAAAAATGTGTTTTTAATAATTACATTTTTATTGTGTTATCTAATAACCTCATTTCAATAAGTATTAAGATCTGTTTTTTAAATAGGTTAAATAAATGCCACAATAAAAATGTGTTTTTAATAACTACCTATTAAATTAATACGAATATTAATCAATATTATTTATTAGTTTGTCAATTGTTTATACTTTTCAAAAAAGCATCTTTTAATTTAACATTCTTAAAATTTTGCCCCACGTGAGCGAGAGGTGACAAAATGCGACAGCCTTCTTAAAAGCTAATATTTATATTCTGACCCGTCAGACGTTGTTCTGTGAAAATTTCAATGTCGATTTTTCGGTTGTTCCTTTGGGTTTTCCTAATTTTCTTTTTTCTTGAAACACCCCAGTAGTGAGGAAAATAAAACAAAAAGACTGAAGATGTAAATGTATTTAAGAAGCAACTCAACAATCTACTGATAAGTAAGACATACTACACAATTAATGAATACCTGTCAGATAGAAATTTGTGTATACATATAAGAATAATATTATGATGAATACTTGAGTCCGATTTATTTTATTTTATTAAAAATATTTTATTTGTATTAATAACTTAATTATTATGACAATATATGCTCTGACATGATTTACTAATGAATTTTTTATGACATTATAGATTTATTATAGTAATTTTGCATGCCTCAATTGGTGCAACACAGTGGACTTTCACTTGAGATCTAGAAATGTATGAATATGTACTGTGTTGAGCAATAAACGTTTGAATTTGAATTTGAAGAAAATTATTCAATTCGGTCGAGCCATTTTCGAGTTTTTGCGAGACTAATGCACGGCAATTGATTTTTATTTATTATGTAGATTTAAGATTAGTTTTACTCCCACTCTAAGAGCAAGGACCTCTTCACTCAACTTTAACACCGCACTCAGCGACGTATTATTACTTCGGTAGAATCAATCACCAATAAACAGGATCCTTACTCGTCCCAAAACATAATTTTTCATAACCTAAAGCATTTTGGTTACAAATTTATGGGCCACGGGACCAATTTACCATTGGACAAGGGTATAGTAAATCGTCAGCGCATTATTACGTCATTACCATAATGCAACCGAATTTTGGGTGTATAGTATGAATAATATGATCATTTGTATGTATGAGTTTGTTACTACCTAACTTAATAGTTCCAAAATTCTGCGCACGATTAGTTTTTTTTTTTTTTTTTGAGCAAACGATTTGGTGGTATGCTATGGAATTGACAATGATTTCGGAATCCTTGGTACAGAAAAAAGGTTTTGTCTAAAGCCGAGATCTATAAACGTTACTCAGTTTATGCTTTGACTTAGACATGTTCCTATCTCTTTCTTGCATTTGTAGTTTGACAGTTGTAAAAAGGTGACACGAATAACGCTTAGCCAAAGTAACGTAATCTCGGCTTAAAAGCAGAGGAGAATCTAAAGTTTTTAAATAATAAATATATTTAAAACAAACTTCAAGTGACACATGACATACTTTCAGAAATTCTGATTGACATGACGAGAGCTACGCTTGCTAGGGTTGGTCCGTGGATAGGTGTTGGTCCCGGCTGTCATTCGTGGATTTTTGACAGTCGTTACGGGCGTGAGACGCCCGAAATTCTGTCAACCAGTCTTACCAAGGGGTATAATATTACCTAATTACTGGGTTGTAGAGGTCAGATATGCAGTCGCTCCACGTAAAATACTGATATTCAGTTGCATCCGGTTAGAATGGAACCCGACCCCAGACCAGTTGGGAAAAGGCTAGGCTGATTGATTTTGATGACGAGAACCAATTACCATCCCAAAATATTTTGTGCTTCCGGAAATCAAACCAGGTATACCGGTCCTTCCGGATCTGTAGATGCATTATCATATAGAAAACACAGTTAATTATGTTACAGATTAAAGAAAGTTATTGCCATCAGATGGCCTATGTATCATATTGCCTGACCAAGATGATGTCTGGACTTTAAAAGAGACCTCGGTTTGTTTCGGTCTTTCTTCTCAGAAGAGTCAAGAAACACCGAACTTATCTATTTTTAAAACATAATTTAATTTTATGTGTAAAAGTATTTTTTTGAACCGATTTACAGAATTAAATATCATTTATGGCCTAATCCGATTAGTCAGTGTATATTCAGTGTATACACGATGTCCGATAATTAATGGATAACCTTGAAATAGTATACCAAAAAAGTCATGGCCGTTCTAAAACAAAAATAAATATACACTAAACCTGAAATCGCGAAAATAAAATCAGCTGCTCCCTACATTTTGACGAGTTATGCGAACATGAATGTATGAGACAGCAGATTTTTTTTTTTTCTTATTAAAGTACTAAGGATGTGTGTGTTTCTAGTCACACTATTTACTGCCTTTCTGTCGGCGTAGTCAACGTACAATATTATAACAACAACTATCCGATAGAATTCAATCAGTTGTAGTAGTGAAGAAAAATCTAAAATAACGTAAAACAATTTAATATTAAAAAAAAAATCTTGGGTACTACTTGGAATATACTTTTTGTATTTTTTTTTAGAACGGCCATTAAAGTCTATGCTATTTCATGGTTGTCCATTATTTCCCGGAAGAAAGAAGAAGAAGTTTCTGAAGAAAGCTATACATATATTTTTCATATATATGTGTAAAATTAGATTTCCGCCGAGTACAAAGGGGATCATGAACAGATCTCATCAATAGGATCTATCCAATAAACGAGAACGTTATCAGTATTATATGGATGAGTATCAATATGACTGAACAGGTTTTCGTTTAATAGCCAGGAATGAATCTATGAATCCCAATTAACATATAATGTCTTCAGTTGCATTTTGTGTGTACCCTGTCTTAAACCAAACTTGTCTGTAATCAGTAATACAGCAGAATATTAATGTTCAAAATTAATAATTAATCCTGGATCACTTTTTGCCGTCTGCATTGCACACCATTTTTTTGGGTGAAGCTTGCCAATAGGCAATCAATGGAATGAGTTTTTCATCCATAATTTTTATGAGGGTAAGTTATAAGCAGTAGTCATAGTTCAAGGTCAAGATTGGGATTGAGATACGTTATGAATTTGGAGACCAGAGCATCAATGTTAAAAATGCTAAAGATTTTATTTTAAAATGGGAAGAAATTAAAGAGCTTTAACATTTTTAGATGAAATATAACAAATTGATGTTATCGGACCTTCAACATAACACAGTACGTATCCTCATCTCAGTGGCCATCCCCAGTCCGTCCCTGTACAGGATATTATCCGAGTGTAATTATTGGGAGGGATTCATTATGACGTTACGTGACAGCCACTGAGGTTCATTTCATCATCGTATGCAATTTGCTGGGAACATTAAATTATAAGATAGGAAGCCGAAGACCATATGACTCTCGGCTCTGATCGGAGGCAATACAGTCGATATTGACAATCAATTTTGACGAATCCTGTCATTACTTCCCCCCAGCTTCTGTAGTCTGTTACTGTAATGAAATGTTTGTTGTGGCAATGATAGAGATAATGTAATGATGATTTTGATTTTTATTCTGTTTTAGTTTGGTACGTGAGGGAATGTAATTGGTGTCTGCGCAGTCTGCGACAAGGACCATAGTCGTTTTAGAGTTCCGCACCTCAAAAGGAAAAAACGGAACCCATAAAGGATCACTCGTGTCTGTCTGTTCGTCTGTCACAGCCAATTTGCTCCGAATCTAATGGACTGATTAAGTTGAAATTTGGTACACGTATGAATTTCTGTGACCCAAATATGGACGTGTAACGTAAATAAATGGATTTTGCATATGTGGGTCACTTTTGGGGGCCAAATAAGAATATTAAAATAACATTTTTTGTTACTGTGAGGGTCTCAAATATACATATATATTTTTTTATAATTTCTATACCTATGGATTACAGGAAAACCTATAAGAAGTCTATGGTCTTAAAATAACATCCTCAATTCATCTCTCAATTTTGTGTGGACAAACTTATATTTGCAGTTGGAATGTATGGGCGAACATGTTTTTTAACTACAATGTTAAGTTTGTTCTTAGGATAAATTCAACCCAACTTCGAAACCCTTCTTTGTGCGTGGTCCGACACGCACTTGGCCGGTTTTTCTGTAATGCAACTGAACGCAAGTTTTATAATGCCTAAAAGTATATGATCCACTACAGTAAACAAAATCAGAAAAAATATGTGATATTTTTCAAGATAAGCTAAGCTAAATAAGCTAGATAAGATAAGCTAGTTAGATAGTGTATTGAAAACATAATACAAGAAAATTGAAACGATAGAAAAAGTCACGAAGATACCTCTAAAGTTTTCTTTTAACTATTAAAAACCAGACTATTAAAACAGACAGATTAAAAGACAGACAGAGCGTACATGCAACGATTCTGATTTTTTGTCAAATTAGTCTACAAGCAAAATATTACCGTAGTAGTGTCTTAATTTTTAGTCCAATTAATAGATTTTTTGTAAATAGATAATTGCTTCATATTTTGCAATACAGCGTTGTGTCATCGCGTTTCTCTTTTTTTTCTATGCAGTCCAACAGTGACCGCGCTTTAGGTCCTGTAGTCCTCTTAACACAAACTTTTCAAACATAGGTATCTAACGCAGGAAGAATCGTAAACCAAACCACTGTTATAGGATACTAGCTGTTGCTCGCGACTTCGTTTGCGATCCAGTATGTATAGTAGACTATGTCCTTCTCCAGGTCATGGTCTACCCATGTGCCAAATTACATCCAAATCCGTTCAACCGTTTTAGCGTGAAATCATAATCAACAAACAAGCACACTTTCCGATTTATAATATTTGTGCGCTTCACTTGGTGGAACGCAGGGCTAAGAGGCTCATTGGTGACGTAGAACTGGTAGATGCCAAGCTTCACAGCTTGGCTCATCGCCGCAAGGTTGCCTGCTTGTCGGTCTTCTACAGATTGTACTTCGGTGAGTGTGCTCAAGAACTCCACGACCGGATTCCACCGGCCCCCTTCTACCATCGGACATCTAGACGCACTGCCAGTTACCATCCCTACCTGGTTGATATTCCACCAATTCGCACTAAGCGTTTCCAAATGTCTTTTATAATGCGCACAGCAAAAGAGTGGAACTCACTACCCGCGTCTATGTTTCCGAGCGCATATAACCCTAATCTCTTCAAAGTGAGAGTGAACAGGCTTCTTCTGGGTAAGCTCACTCCATCATCGACTTTGTCTCTGTCTCCTCTGATCTAGACTAGAATCAAGAGCAAACCCATCTCAAATAAAACAAAAACCAAATGATTCGAAGGCACGTGGCGCCATCTATTATCATTAAGAACGTTATTGTTGTTTTCCTCGAGAACAGTATTTTTTCCGGACGAAAGGTACCCTATGTCCGTGTCTGTACACCTGACAACGTATATGCAAAATTTCAAGATGATTGGTTCAGTGGTTTAAGCGTGAAAAGGTAACAAACAAACAAACAAACTTACTTTCGCATTTATAATAATATTAGTTAGGATACTGGGTGATAAATTAAGTAGTCACGACTAAGATTGTAGCAGAAAACCAAAAAGTAGAAGCAACAAAACTCTAATTCTACCATACCAAAACAATTACACCATAGAAATAAAATCCAATCGACCAGAACAAGTCCAGTTAATCACGCGAATAAATAATTCGCGGCGATTTTAAAGCGTCTAACGATGTCAAAACATTTAACAGCTAATGCAGTTATGCTGGGTTCTAGTCTAGCCATAAAAAAAACATAATAAAATACAGAGAGGAAGTATCTAATAATGACCAAGACGCAGTAAGCTCGGGGCGAAATTGTTATAGCTCTTATTAATCGGAAACTGCCTTAATTTTGGTCAATGATTTTGAGAATGCAAATGCTACTGGTAGTCACAATCAAAGTTCTACCTTATGAAAACTCTATTAAAGTTTGATTTTGGTTGTTTCAGATTTTTAAGGCACGTTATCCGGTCACCGAGTTTCGCTAGAGGCAGTAATTTATAAATGTTCGTATGGCTGCTTTGATGGCACAAATTAGACAAAGGTACATGGAGGCCTCACTGCAGTCTTCATTCTTTACTGAATTATGACAGTATTGAGATGTGGCTTTTTATGGTAACGGAAAATTGATGATTAATAGTTTCTTTAAAAATGTAAACATTAAGCTCTTAGATATTAAAAAGGTCACAGTTAATAATACGTATTTCAGGGGCAACAGGGACTTGTTTTATTTTTTAGTAATCATCAAGATTAAGAGGATTATGAAGTTCCGATGCGCGGCGCGAGTCTTGGAGGCAATTACCTACATTTCATACAATTATTTACATAAATATTGTTTCGGCCAATAACGTTTTCACATCCCTAAACCTTTATAAAATGAGACAATTTTGTTCTCATTACATTCAATACCCCTTAAACGTTTTTAGTAATTCAATTCAAGTTAATTAAAAAAAATTAAAAACGCTCGACGAAGTTTTATGTCAAAAATATTAAGATAATATTTAGATGCTAATAACTTATAACGTATGCAATATGTATTTATAATAAAAACGTACGGACCTAGTTTTTTATTATACCTACATTTCGAAAAATTATGAAAATTAAACTATGTTTACGGGGAGATAAACGTTATCGCTTTTTGTATGAAAATTTACAGCTTCACTATCCTCTTAACTCATTCATTTGGAATTGTAAAATGTTTTTTTTAGATACATTATTGTGCCAATAACACTGCAAATAAACCTAGTTTAAATGAAATCTTAAAACCATTATTACCATAATGAGCAGAGATCTGAATAGGTAGAGGATTAACATCCTAAACTTCGAGGAAAGAAGTAGGGAGTGGATATTACCTCCTGTAAAATCCCGGAATGATAAACATGACGATTAAATCTCGGGATTTAAGATATTGTGAATTATTTATTGTATTTTGAATACATTCGTAACATATTAAATATATATAATAATATAATAAATAATTCACAATTTCTTATTTCCCGGGAAATTCCTGGGATTTAGAAATTACGGAATATTATTTTTTATTTTTTTATTATTTGGTTTATATAACTTAGTAAGTCTATTTACCGTGTATAATTTAGTGTTTGTACTGTTTACTTGATAAGGGTTAAGATAAAGTCCAAGCGACAGTAGAACACTGACTCCTACGACACCAGGTATCCTAGTTTAGGAGGCAGAGTTTAAATAATTTGTACGCCTTTCACAAATTGTGTAACACGAGCTAGATATTAAGCAAATTGTAAGGTATTTGTTCACTATAGATATTTATTTTTATTATGCTCTACCTATTCCAGAGGAGCTCGTGGCTAAGTGATAACAGCCGCACGGATCGATCCATCAGGTTAAGCTACGCTTGCCGGAGTTGGTCCGTAGATGGGTGACCATCTTTACATACCGAGACTCCTCCGTGCCTCGGAAAGCACGTTAAGCCGTTGGTCCCGGCTGTTATTCGTGGATCTTTGGCAGTCGTTACGGGTCGTCAGAAGCCCGAAAGTCTGACAACCAGTCTTACCAAGGGGTATCGTATTACCCAGTAACTGGGTTGTGGAGTTCAGATAGGCAGTCGCTCCATCTAAAATACTGGTATTCAGCTGCATCCGGTTGGACTGGAAGCCGACCCCAACATAGTTGGGAAAAGGCTAGGCAGATGCTCTACCTATTCCGATCTCTGATAATGAGTACAACCGACACTTTATTTGATCTCATTAGAAAAAATAATACTCGTACTCTAAATACAGAACCCTTATAGGATCACTCGTGTGCCTATCTGTCTGTCTGTCCATCTGTCACAGCCAATTTGCTCCGAATCTAATAGACCGATTAAGTAGAAATTTATAAGTAAGTAAGTTCCAAGTCTCGTCTCAAGATTTTCTCATGACAATCAAATGGTCATTTTTATTGACAGCCGGTATCATCCCCAACTTGACCTATTTTTTGGACTAGGAGGGCAACACAGACCATACAGTATGTATTAATTATTATGGTCTACCTTATCCCCCCATCTCCATCTTAATAAACAGGATAAAACTCAAACCCAACACTTAACCACCTACGTACATTGAAAATGAACATATGGTCAAACCTATAGTTACAAAAAAAAAAAGAAAACTAATAAATAGACGCCGAAATCAGCTCCCAGCTATTACGGTAAAGCTGTAATGTGGAGATACGAATTTTTTTATGAACCCACAATGAGTAGTTATTACTGTGAGATGAAAGCCGATACTTGGGCACGCGCCGAGACTTAGAATTATTTCGGAATGTACGCACAACAGATGTTATCACGTACGGTCTTTAGAATTATCGTTTTTGTTTTAATGTATGGTACGCTATTGGGGAACAAGACAGGAGTGGTAAGATTTTTGGGAATGTTTTGGTATTTGAAATAAAAGCTGTTTTTCTTCTGAAAATACAAAATAAAGTTTTGTTCGCGTTCGCGATTGTTATAGGACTCTGTCCTAATTCAGCCATCTTCTGGGTCTGTCGGATTCAGACATGTTTGGGTGTGCAGTGCAAGAAAATAGAGCATTGAATTAAAGTTCAACAGACTCCTTTAAAATACATGCTTACAAAGACCTTGCAAAGCTATGGTGAAATGAATTTGTTTAAACAACCACAATAATTTTGCTAAACTTATACCTACTATCCACCAATCACTCATACCTTGCGTGACTTGCAGTCAGTCTTACATTTCTACAGAAATACACAACAAAAAATGTCAAAAGGAATGGCGTATAAACATGTCGTTGGTAGTACATGTATTATTTAAACTAAAACACTATTGCAAGTAACAATTTGGCCCGCAGTACCGTTGTGGCTATAGATCAGCTCAGGTGTTGTCGGCCTGCGGGCTTTTTGTGTGGTGCAAGTTACGAGAGCAGCCGGTCTATTCTATAAAAAAAACCGGCCAAGTGCACTAAGACTACGCACAATGAAGAATTCCGTAGTTGTGATGAATTTATCCCAAGAACAAACTTAACATTGTAGTTGAAAAACATGTTCTCCCATACATTCCAACTGCAAATGTTAACTTGTGTACACAATATTGAGAGATTCACCATGTTATTTTAAGACCATATACTTCTTATAAGTTCTCCTGTAATCTATAGGTATATAAATATTTTCTGTATTTTTTTCAAAATTTTTGAAAAAAAAAAAATTCAAATAAAGAAATTTCAAAACTTTTCGTCTATTTTCTTAAATAACTTTAAAACAATTTATTTTATATATATTTGAGACCCCCACAGTAAGCCCTTTCATTTGATGTGTCACAAGGTACAGTTTACAAAACTTTTTTTTTTTTAATTACCTCTTTGGACCCCAAAATTGACCCACATATTCAATATTCATTTATTTACGTTACACGTCCGTGTTTGGGTCACAGAAATTCATACGTGTACCAAATTTCAACTTAATTGGTTCATTAGGTTCGGAGAAAATTGGTCGTGACAGACGGACACACGAGTGATCCTATAAAGGTTCCGTTTTTTCCTTTTGAGATACGGAATCCTAAGAATCATACCGTGAATACTTAGGGGAAGTGAGCTGTTATTCCACCTGATGCTAGGGGATTGAAACTATTGACAGCTCACTTCAAGCTGAATTCAGCTAAGCTATTACAGTGAGATTTTTATAGAATAAATCGGAAGATGTTGAAACGACGCTTGGAAATAGGTACACATTCTTAGGTAGTACGCCCTCAAAATACAACAGCTGAAGGATTGACAGGAAGTTATTTCAGGGAACGATGATTAAATTTTAGGACAAGGTGAACCGATCACAGTAATTGTTTCTAAGGGTTGAGTTTTATTGTTATTATTTTGCCTATTCATTGAAATATTGGCAAGATGTGGCCATCCTGCGTAAACACTTAACGACAGTAACACAGCTTGTCTGCAAATAAACCTGTCTATACTAGATTAAGCCGAGATATATAGAGGAAGGATTTTATTGATATCGTAACCGTGGAGTGCAGTTTAACAGCCTCCACGAGTGACATAGGTGGTACTAAGTGGTCTTCTGTGTACGTAACCAACCACGTGCACGGTATGAGCTAGCTCTGCTCAATCTGCCTAGCTTTTTCTCAACTGTGTTGGGGTTGGCTTCCAGTCTAACCAGATACAGCTGGACAACAGTATTTTACATGGAACAACTGACCTTCACAACCCAGTTACTGGGTAACAGTCAGACTTTCAGGCTTCTGACGACCCGTAACGATTGTCAAAGATGCCAGCCGGGACCAACTGTTTAACGTGCTTTTCCGAAGCACGGAGGAGTCTCGGTATGTTAGAGATCCACGGATCCACCAGCCGCGAGCCCGTCTTTATGAGCTAGCTCCTATCAATGTAAAAAGTTATCAACTTACCCAACTTGATACTCAACTTTTCAGTCGAGTACACATACACTTTCTAAAACCGCTTTTCGAGTATACCTTGGACCATGTCTTAACCAAATGGCAGGTGAGATCCTACCTTAGAGTAACCACCACGCCCGTCCATATGGAAGAATAAATTTCTAGTTGTTGGCTAAAATATTGGTAGTTACGGTTTACGATGCCCACACTGTCAACAGATTTATGTATAGAGATGTATTTATAAGGCGTAGGTACGTCTGTCTATTACTAGCCTAACCATAAAAACGGAGCCGAAATTCTGGGCCTGTATTGTTTTATTTTCCCATGTTGTATTGTTTTTTCTTCTATCGTCCCAAACTCTAGCCTGTCAGCAAAGTAGCATGCCAACTATACAGAGTGCGCCATATACCCGTACGTAAGCTAAATGCACCCCCTATATTATTACCTACAACTTTTTAGTGGCTATAAGATGGCAGTCGCTACCTATGTCAATTATAAAATGCAAAATTCGTTTAAAACAAAATGAAATTAAATTTATGATTTTTAGCAAAATACAAGAGAAAGATTTAACACATTCGCGGACGCTTGACTTTTATAAAGTCGTCATAACAATAAAAATTCTCTTGTATCTCGTTTACCGTCCACGAACCGATTAAACAACCAAAGGGGATGAAACTGACAACAAGAACCGCAAACTTCTCTGCAGGCTTGTTAAAGCTGACCTCAAAAAAAAAAAAAAAACTATATTGACTAAGCACGATCCTCATTAAAAATATTAATTACCTACTTGCAAAGTTGGATTTCAATAACGAATTTGACTTTTAAATAAAGATGCCTCTGCAGTTTTGAGCTGACTACTCCCGGTTCGGACGGACAGCATCCGTTTACGAGTTTGATGCATGAGTCAGCATTGTTAAACTCAACCATGTTGGTTTTATAATGCCGATGTGCCTTATGATTTTTTGTTTTTGGGGGCACTCTGATGTATTAGTATTTTTGTTGATCGATCTAAAATTAGGTATGTGTAGGACCAAGGATCATGCAACAAACTTGGGTCAGATTTTAAGTTTATTTTTTTTATTGATTAGGAGCAATGCTATTAAATTCAATTAAAGTACACAATTTTGGTAAACATTCTACGTAATTATTATTAAAATCTCCATTGTTCTAACGTTTAGACCCTCGTAGGTTCCTAAATAAAGTATTCAGTATGAGGCGCATACAAAATTAACAAGATGATGCCATCATAAAAATTACCCTAAATTGTTTATAAATTAATAGGCCCTAATATTAATTAATAGACCTATAAATAAGTTACGACTAAACATTCAAGTAATTGAACAAAAAAGTTTTAATTGATGCAAAGCCGGCACACATCTTTGATGATCAACAGTAGAAATCAATTAATTGAATGAAATAATTCGCGTAAAATCATTATTACTGATAGTTTCAATTAAAATAAGAGTGATTCAATTCAATTTTATATGAAAATTGATTCCACTTTCGTTTTTCGTTTCGTCGTATTTATAGACAAGTTTTTTGATCATATTGATCAGAAATTCTTGGTTGAGTATGGATATCAAGTACTTAATTTTAAGGCCACCTATGAAGTATTTGATCGTTTATGGATTTCAGAATTTAGTAAAGCCATTATTTAACCTTCTCGCAGTACCGTTGAAGTCTTTTATTTAATTTGTTACCAAGCCGTCGAGAGCAGACAATTTTGGGATGGACGCGACTGAGGAGCGACATATCAACTGCTAATGCAAGCTTGTGCGCACAATATTGAGAGATTTACCATTTTATTTTAAGACCATAGTCTCCTTATAAGTTTTCCTGTAATCTATAATTATAGAACTATTTTCTGTATTTTTTTCAAAATTTTAGGCTCAGTAGTTTCGGAGATAAGGAGGGAGGGGGGTAAATTTACGTCTATTTTTTTTAAAAACTTAAAAACAATTTATTTTAAAATTATTAAATATATATATATATATTTGAGACCCTCAAAGTAAGCCCATTTCTTTGATATGTAACACGATACAGTTTGCAAAACTTTTTTTTTTCTTATTTGCCTCCCAAAATTTACTCCATATTCAAAATTCATGTATTTATGTTACACGTCCGTGTTTGGGTCACATAAATTCATAAGTGATTCAGTTGAAATTTATTCATCGGTCCATTAGATTCGGAGCAAATTGGCTGTGACAGGCTAGGCGGACAGACAGACAAACGAGTGATCCTATAAGGTTTCCGTTTTTTCCTTTTTAGGTACGGAACCCTAAACATTCGAAAACATTCGACTTCTACCAACCCACACTAGCCCTGGATCACGGCCCATACCCACTCAAAGAGAGGAGGCCGGTGTCCTTGGCAGTGAGACGCTTTATGCTGATTATGATTTTGGTGTGGTATTTGAGTAATCGGAGCCGCAAGCAGAGTTTACGCTTGTGTTTGTCCAGCGATAAAAGTCATCGGTTCCTGAAATCACATAAACGAAAGCACACAAACATAAGTAACTTAGTCGCCAACGTTTTTATTATACCACTTTTAATGCAAAGTAATAAATCAATAATTCCCTAAGATAATCGGAGCGGTAAAATTCCGGTTCTGTTGCGTAGGTAGCCCGTAATTAAGGAAAACGTTATATGAAATCCATCATGGTGACGCCGTGAGCTTGTTTTGTGTGTTTACTTTTAGTATCATTTCTTTGACGGTGATTAGGAAGTGTATTTACTCATAAAGAATGTGGGTGTCGGCTAAGATCGGCCGCTTTTCCTCTTACGCAAGCTACGAGGTGAAAAGACAATGTTCAAAATGGCCTTGTGCAATGAAGAGTTTGAGAATATACGATAATTAATCGCCTATTTTATTATATAAGTTGCAAATACTTCTGTATCACGGACTAGCTGTATTCCAAAATGTATTTTTAATAGAATTTAATGCGACTAATAACATTACATCGCCATCTTCACCTATGTCGTGTCAAAAGTGAAATAGGGATGTCCGATCAATTATAATCGATCGATTGTGTTTTTTTTTTCTAAAGTGTAGTTTTAAAAACCTAATAAAATACTTTATGAATGCAGTCATACTCCAATTTAAATAGGTAGTAAGAATAATATTATACAATAATCAAAACTTCTTTATTTCTATACAATCATTCAAACTAATTCATTATTTACGACAATTAATACAAAAATAACGCTCCTTTTGCGGTTCATTAAACGAAAAAAAATACTTATTTTTACTAAACACATCACAATTACCTAATGTTTTATTTAAAAAACAATATTGCAAACTAGATACAGATGTTATTATATATTATTATTACCAGTATAGAAGAGTGTTGTTATATATAAAATAAACCATTGTCATACATACTTGTAATGTTTATATGACAAAGTAGATGTAACAGACTGTAATAATTTAAGACCACAGTAAATCATAATCGAAAAATCGATTAATGGTGTCGTATTACATCCCTAGTTTTGCCGGTGAACGTGTCATTGTTACCAATGGCACAAAGGCCAAAAAGCCATGCCATAAAATTATTTAAAAAAAAAGTCATTGTTACCACAATTGAGAGTTACAGTTTCTGCGCTGTGCTTTTTCCTGTGTTCTTTTCTTGTGTTCGGTGTTTTGGTGACTTTCGGGACTTTTTTACGACTTGGCTATTTTAACGGACTTGGATTGGTTTAAAAAACGATTGACCTGGCTGTGATTTTCGGAACTGTGTACCTGTGTGTGAATTAAATTCTGAAACCGTATGGTTATTACGGGGGAAAATTCACAGCCGTCATATAAGTACTAAAGTGTATTTTGTATATATTTTAATTGACTCATCACAAATAGGTCGACAGGCAATAGTCGAATATTGCTGTAATTGTATCGTTGGGCGCAGAACTATCGGTTGCTGCGCCCATGTTATGACCATTATTTGGTACCTAAGTTATGCGAGGTATCAAAATAATGTCAACCCCCCTGCACAGTTTTTAGACACTATTTTAGTTCGTAATTTAGACGAAGAACAATAAACGTGAAATTAAAATCTGTGTTTTATTTCTTATTCAAATATAAATATTGTAGGACTAGGTTTTAAAAAATCACTTATTACCATCTAATTGGTAAAGCTGGTATCCTATGCACACCGTTCAGGCATAGGGACGCTGTTTCTACTCATCTCAGTCCAAAACGAATGCTACGAATTCAGTTACCTACCTATGTTGATTAGTTTAATGTATATTAATTTTGCACTTGCATCCATTTTTTAGAAAAATAACTGCATAGGTACCTAATTATCTAGGTAGGTATTATGATATTACTTTTCAGTTTCTTAAAAATTACTCAGAGCTATGAAAAATCATGGTAGGTACCTACATTTAATATTCGTTGTTATGGTTAGATTATAACCTCAAAATCTGATACTTTTTTTGAAATATATCTTTTCTGCAGCTAGTCCGCTATAAAAACAAGATCTTCTAGGAGTCTCCAAATGATAGAGAATACAATACATAATTATCCGATGCTCTTGGCTCCAGGGCCAACAATGTATGGACGCAGAGCAATGTCCTTTTTTTACAAATGTAGTTTTCTGTTTGTAACATACCTCCTTATAACTATTTCTGAAGATGACTTTTGTTTTTTTTTTTTTTGTAATCGTGTTTACAAAAAGAATAATTTTGTTATATTCCTTAAGGAAGAAAATTTGAATTTCGCGGGCTACCCTGACGCTTCCCGTCAGGGTAGCCCACGAAATTCAAATTTTCTTACGTTTTTTGCAATTTACAAGTCGGTATTATATTGTACGTTGATCAAATTATAATTTGCGGTCGTAACAAGTATCTATTTACATAATTAGAATTATTAAAGTGATCAATACAACTCTTTAAGACCAGGTAATCCTAAAAAATGACTATTTCATGAAATCTTGACATTTTAGGATTATACTAACTTAAGGAGTTGTATTACTGATTCTATTATATATAATTCTGTAAATACATATTTGTTACGGCCGTAAATCATACTTTATTTAACATACAACTTAATACTGACTTGCAAATTGCAAAAAACTGAAGAAAATTTGATTTTCTCGGGCTACCCTGACGCTTCCTCCTTAAGTATATTGTGTGGATTTATTTATTCCGAACGAAAATATCAATTAATTGGACTAGACGAAATAAAAAAAAACGCAGATATACAAAGACGCGCGGCATTTAGGTAGTCCATTTACAAATTGAAATCATTGATTAAACATAATTACAGTTTACGTCAAATGATTTACAACTAACTCACATTTAAAACATCTGTAATACGCTCATTAAATCGGCATAATTAAAAACTTTAGACCAAAAAAAAGAGTAATCAGAAATAACTAGCAACAAATCGTTTAAAGATATTAATTATAAATAATCAGTAAATCATTTGAGGGAAATAGGCGAAAAAGTGTTATACACTAATAAAATAATTATCTTCTACCTACCGATCGCTTCAAATGTATCATTTGGCAGGCGTGGTCAGTTCACACAAATGTACAATTTATGTTACTCTTAAAACTATTAAGAAACCTTTAAAAAAATCATGAAAAATGATACATTGAATCTCTGCAAAATAAATTGCTGGCTCACTATATCACAAATTCAAATTTGTTAAACAAAACCGCCAATGGATAGTGCAAAGCTTTCAAGGCGATGTACCGTTTTGTAGCGACAATACTAAGGTAGCTTTTGAGTTGGTAGCACTCAAATGTTGTTCAGATATTATTTTTTGCTAAGAAACAATTTCCTGTCGGAATCAAAGAAAAGAAAAGAATCGTAAATAATATTCGTTTGTACAATATCGATTTTTTTTTTTTTGTAGCCTGACAAAACTATGGTATATTAGTTTGCAATTATAACACTACTGACTATTTATCTTTTGGTTTGATATTCTGGAATAGTATAATACTTAATGTACAGACGCCAGCACATCAAGCTACTACAATCTGTCAGATTTCTTTAATAGATTTTCGACTTTATTGCTAAGGCATTAGGTTCAAGGTTGATTGGGAAAATCTGACAGTTTCGGGTAGGTTGACCTGCTAGCGTCTGTACTATTAGGTATTATAATTGACGATGGCAAGCGACCGGACGGCTGTCTTTATGATGTCTTTATTTCCATGGAAGGTGGGTAGGCCTCTAGTGTGGGATGCAACGTGTGTCGATACTCTTGCGCCATCCCATCTTCCTGGCACAACACCCATCTTGCTAGCGCTGCTGCTGCGGCTGCGGAAAACCTCAAGTGGCGAAAGTATACCTTATCGGTAACTATATTTTCGATCCGTTTGGGGTAGAAACCCTCGGGCCGTGGGGCCCGTGTGCTCATGGTTTGTTCAACGAAATCTCCAAACGGCTGGTTGACACTTCCCGTCTCCCAAGGGCAGGCTTTTACCTTGGCCAGAGGCTAAGCATTGCCATACAACGTGGCAATGCCACCGGTCTCTCGGGTACAGTACCAGACGACAGCGATGCGGATGAATTTTTCGACGCCATATTTTAGTTTTTTTAATAGTTTTAGTTGGTTAGGATATTATTTTTGTAACTTAATTAGAATAAATTTGAGACATTAAAATTCCATTTCACTATTAAGATAAATGCAAGGATATCGAAAAGTGCATAGTTTTTTTTTTTAATTCTTTTAAACACAAAAGAAATATTATTTATTTAGGTATTATTTGGAAACCATTACTCATTGAATGGAATACACACAGCACCCACCATCAGCACTCACTAAATTGCATGCTCCACGAAAATCTGTTTTAAACATCTCGTGGGTTACCGCCGTAGCTGCCTTCGCCGCTGGCTCGATACTATACCATCAAGTCAAGACCAAGAGCTCACCAACGACTTTCAGCAGTAATCGCCTAACTCAGGTATATGGGATTATATTTTTCACTCCTCAACATTAAAACATAAGCTAACTCAAATCTCCTTTATGCATCATAACGCGTACATTACCACACAAATTATTATCAGCACACTTGTCCATCATTTCGACAGGTTACAAAACACCATTCATATCTAAAATTCAACAAAAACGCCGAACTAATCCATCTTTCCTCACAATAGATCTAATTGAACCACTGTAGAATTTGGACCACTGTTCGCTACCATTCCGAATAAAAGGGTGAAATAAAAAACGGGACAAAAGGTGTTATAGAGTAAAAATTACCAGGCTGTTATGAATATGTATGTATCATTATGGTACGGAACATATGCGCGACACATGTTCAATGGACCATAAGGTCGTATTGATACGAATATTTTATTTATTCATCGCGTGATAAAAATCGTAGGTGAGTTTTTGCTGCGGATAAATTATTGGATATTTTTTAATGTTTGAAAGATAGGTAGCAGGTTGCTGCTGTATTTGTTTAAGAGTCTACTAATTTTGGGTAAGGTCAAGAATAACACTATATTTTTGCTGTTGTGCCTTATTCATTGTCATTCAATGTTGCAGTTTTTGTCTGTAGACAAATAACTGTGTAGTACAAATACTAAGTTCAAGAAACGTATAAGTAGTTGGACGATTGTTTTTATAAAGACTGTAGGAGTTTGTATTATTATTTTTTTTTTTTGCTTCAAACGGTCATATACTTACAAACAATATTATTCTTAAGAGAATTAGTTCCTTACAATAGACCTATAGTGCCGACAATGTGATATAGTGGTAAAAATAATGACAATAAAATCCTAACAAGGAAAAGCGCAAGAAATACATATTAATTTTTGTATCAGAACTAATGCAACATAGTTTACAAAGTAAAGTGAAGGTAAACAAAGTAAAAAATGTGAGTTTAAGTTAGGTGATAGGTATATCTACTTTTATTTTTTTGTTTATGGTTATAATTGTTAGTGGAACGGTAATTATTTCTCATTAGATGCATTACCAATATAATGCTGGCGCCCTTATGCGTGATACACATGTCAAAACATTGTCGTCTATACATTATAATAAAATAGTAACGAACAATAATATTTGAAGTAAAACGACGTAGATAGGTTACCTACCCAACATTCGATGTTCAAAAACGGCACAATTTTGGACTATTACATGACACGTGGAAAAAGGACGGCATGTTGTAATTATCGGGAGCAAAAAAGAGACAAGGCGACGAAAATGTGGCTAATTTGCCAGATTTTGACGTGCCCCTTGAGGAGCGTGTATAACCTATATCTACCTCTTTTTACTTATAATATCACTAGCAGCGCCCTCTGGTTTCACCCGCGTAAGTCTCGAACTCGTATGAATATCGGGATAAAAGGTATTCCATGTGTTAATCCAGGTTATAAACTATCTGTCTGCCAAACTCCATCAATATTCGTTTAGTAGTTTTTGCGTGAAAGTGTAACAAACATCCATCCATCCTCACAATTTTTCGCATTTATAATATTAAATATATAATATTAGGATTGGTAACGAAGTCAAAACTGCACATTAAATATTTTAGAAAAAAAAGTAATAGCTACGAGGTCTGGTAACGAGTCTGATGCCGAAAATATAGTTTTTAGAATGTTTGTCCGTTTGTCTGCTTGTCTGAATGTATATTCCGGATTGGCGCAAAAATGGCTGACCGGATTTGGATGAAATTTGGTACACAGATAGTTCATAATTATTTTAACATAGGGTACCTTTAAACTCGGTTGTACGTTCCCGTGAGATATTCTCTGACATCCACGAGGGCGAAGCTTCAGGCAAAAGCTAGTCTTCAATATACAGGACACTTTAAGAGGCCCCCGAAGCATGCGTAGTTCATACAAACGAAATACCAAAATAATTTGTAAATCAAACATATTATAAAGGTAGTGTGTATTTATTCCGATTCAATTACGAAATATCTATGTTCGCAAACACATATTTTGAATGGACACTGATGTGAAGACGAGAGATATGAGGAACTTAAAATTTCTATAAAAAAACTTATTTTTCTCATATTTTGTGGTTGAATCAGTGTTCTTATTTAATATATATTTGGGAACCTACATATTCTGTAATCCAATCGGAATAAATACATACTACCTTTAGAATATGTTTGATTTACAAATTATTTTGGTATTTCGTTTGTATGAACTACACATGCTCCGGGGGCGTCTTAAGTTTCATTTATTACTTTTGGATTAATAATACCGATCTGTTTTGTGTTTTCGGGTGTGATAACCGCAGATCATAGGACCAAAAATCCTCTAACATTTAAGCAGAAAATTTGGTCTTACGTTCCGGCCGTTTGACGTTCGTTGCAACAACCACAAAACTAATTTCAGATGGTACTTTACTTTTTTCTCCATGGTTAGTTGGATGCTGGAAGCGTGCGCACCCCGGCCGTGGTCCGTCACGGAGCCGCGTGCCCAGCACTGCACCTTGCTGTGTTTCGCGTTTTTTGTTCCATAGATAATAGTCTCGGTTTTTGGAGTGGTTCCGTGCACGCAAATGTGAGGTCTTAGAAGAAAAATTTGTTAGGAATGGGTTGCTAGAAAAGGTTTGTTAGGAGTGGTGTGTGTACGAAGTTCTTTAACGCCGCTTGTGGTAGGAGTAAACTGGCAGAAATTGAGACGTAACGTCAATTTCAAGTGTCAAAAGTTCTGGTTTTTGTTTTTTCTTTTTAATACAGCGCTATCTAGTATAGCTTCTAGCTATGACTTTGTATTAAAAAAAAAACTTTTGACACTTGAAACTTGATACCATACTATATGGTTCTGTATTAATACATAATAAACAGCGAAATGTACATCATTCCAAACGGCTGTCCTACGACACCTCCGACTTTTTATTCCTTTCTATTTTCTAGATAGTTATAATAATATGTAAACCAAGCGAAAGCGAAGGGGAAGCGTCAGGGTAGCCCGCGAAAGTCATTTTTTGCAATTAGCAAGTCAATATTAGGTAATATGTTGAATAAAGTACGATTCGCGACCGTAATAAATATGTATTTATAGAATTATAATCATTCGAATGAGTAATAAAACTCATTAAGTTAGTATAATCCTCAAATGTCAAGATTTCATGAAATAGTCATTCATGTGGAATACCTGGTCTTAAAGAGTTGTATTGACGACTTTAATGACTGTAATTATGTGAATACACACTTGTTACGGTCGCGAATCAATTTTGTTCAACATACAACCTAATAGTGACTTGTAAATTGCAAAAAAGGTAAGAAAATTTTTAATTTCGAGGGCTACCCTGGTGCTTTCGCCTTAATGTGCTTCTGTTTCTAGCTTGTTGATGGCCCTAAAGCGCAAGATCTCTGAGCAACACTTACTTAGTGCTATATTTTGTATTTATGTTATAACAAATTGTACCAAAAATATTAGAGAGACAGTATATTGTGGCTTATTCCCTAGACAAGATGGTGAACGAAAGATGTTTGCAACTGATTGCAAGCACCAGCTGTTTGCACCAGAAACAAAGGAGGTTTAAAATAGGAAGCGAGCGCTTGGCACATTGTAACTGTTCCTCATTTTTCTTAGAAAGAGAGGCACCGAGTTTTGTATGTTATCTCATTCTAGCACACACATTTAGAAAGATAGATACTCTATTAGAAAGAAACAGAACGCTTAAGTCGGTGCCTTCACATTAATTTCGACCATTTCTCTAGTATGAAGTGCGCTCTCCCTATTTTTAACCTCCTTGCCAGAAACTTACGGAACTCTAAAGATCACCCATTGAACGATGACGAACGGAAATTTTGTGGTCCTGGCACGAGCAGCGTAAATGACTCGGAAAAAAATCGTTACGCCGTATTCCGGACACCAAAAAGATCGTGGTTACGATTTAATTTGATTTTTGTTGAATTCATCGCTTTGTCGTAGGTCTTTGGGTGAAAAAAAACTGTGGCTATATCCGATCAGTTCGGTATAGTATCTAAGCTTAGGTGCATATTTCTTTTTAACTTAAAAATAATAAACGAATGTGTTGTTGAATTGGTTTCTTTTTACAACTTACAAGCTAACAGTGAAGTGTATATATACGATTAGTATGTACACAACCTCGGGTGAGCCTGGGTCGTCTCAACGCTTATGTAAAGGTACATCAGCGGTGAGACGACCCGGACTGCCAGGCACTTCTTCTCTTGCAACCGAGCGGGTGGGCAGGTTGCGGATAGCCCAACTCCGGGGGCGGGATCGGCGGATAACATCGACCCCGCGCCCGGAGCATCTCGTTAGAGATCCCGGACAAGAGAAGTTCCCGAAGGCCAAAACCCAGGCTTAGGGTAACCCATGAACCTTTTCCCATGTATCCATGATCCAAATAAGCCGTTTCCTTCCTATCCTTATTATCCCGTAGTTCCTAAATCCCAGGCCAATTCCCAGACCTGGGTAACCTTTCAAAACCCTGGACCTTATCCACAAGACATCTTCCCTCCCATCCCTATATCCCGTCGTTCCCAGAGGAGGGGCAACCTCTACTCCAAAAAAGCCCACCACCTATCACCATGAAGCAGCAGGACAAAGTTTCTACCCAGGTGGGTCCCGGCCAAGCCGGGGAATCCCACATCGCTTCGGCGGTCAGCCCCCAACGTAATCTGGGGGGGGCACCCCACTGCAAATTGGTGCCACGCTCTACAGCGCGGCCGGCTGCTGAACAAGCGCCAACAACCCAGGCTGCTGAACAAGCGCCAATAACCCAGACCACGGCTGCGACTACCGCGCCAAAAGACCCTACTCCGGCTGCGACTCACGCGCCGTCCACGAGCCTCTGGCAACAGAGTATCGTGAGGAAGAGTGTTACTTATAACCCTGACAATGACCAAGACCAAGCACCCATTACGAGCCTGGACAGCGAGCTTCGCACGTTGGCATCCCAACGTGAGAGGATCGAGGTCAGGCTAGACGACCTAACACACGCACAGAAAGGGTCGGGGAAGGAGGACGAGCCTGGCAGCTCTACCACGCTCCCGACTGATGAAGTACGCCTGCTGCGACAAAAGCGCGAAAAAATCAGGGCCCGGGAGAGAGAATTAGGCGACCGAAAGCGCAAAATCTGCGTAGGCACTAGCCGGCGCGGAGCGCGATCGGACGCCGAAGGGGAAGTACGCGACCAGCCGCAAGTACGCGAAGGGGACACCCAGCGCGAAAAGCGGCCGGACGCGGAAACATGTGGGCGGGGACAAGTCCGTGTAGGGAATACCCGGCGCGAAAAGTCCCCGATGACAGAGCATGCCGGGGTAGCCAGCCGACCTCAGGACCCTGACAGAACCCAAGACCGAACTCGACCCAGACATAGGAGGAAAAGGCGGGCTGGAGCCTCGCATAGGAGCTTTTTGGCAGCCAACACCATGCCAAGCACCTCAAAGCCGCAGCCAGGACCAAGCGGTCCGGGGCCGGTAAAGAGGGAGCGCCCCGACGACACGGCTTCTCCGAGCACGATCCAAGGGGACGCAAAACGTGCGAGGGTCCACTCTGCTCAGGGAGAGCGGAGAACCTACGCGCGGGCCACGAAGGATATCCCTGCGAGGCTGGCCGTAGCAATCTGCTTTCCTCCCCCCTCCAAAGACCTGACAAAAGAGGAAGCCGAGTACATTAAGACTAACCTCGAGAACATGCTGATGGACACTGACGCGACCACACCACTCCCGGCCTTTCGCGGATACCCACGGGTAGCGGAGGGCACGGTGCAGATGTGGTGCGAGGACGACAATGCCCTAGCATGGTTGACCCAGAATGTACCCAAGATTAGACTACCTGACACTGATCTTACATTGACAGTACTGAAACAGTCTGACGTACCCACTCGTGCCCGAGCCTCGCTTTTCGTCCCTCGATACCGAGGTGACGTAGCTCGACTCCAGAATATTCTGGTTCGCCAGAATACCTGGTACGACATCGCCAGATGGTCACTCTACAGGGCAACAGCCGTCGGTGGTGACAACTATGGGACATTTTTGACCCTGGGTGTGCCACCGGAGGAGGTTGAAAGGGCTTTGGCCCGGGAGCGACGAATATCGTACCTACTCGGGTCGATATACGTACGCTTCTGGCCCACGGCCCAACCCTCTGACATCCAGACTGACAGCACGGACACACAGACGCCACAACCGACGACACAGACGAATGACGCGGCCATTGCCCAACTTGAGGAGGACATGGCCAGAGCGGCAATGGCCGACATAGACCCCACACCGACTGCATCACCCGACTGGAGCGAGCAGCTCTTAGCCTCGTCGCCGGGTGACCCACATGAAGACCAGAACAGGGTAGAGTTAGAGGGAAAATCGTCCGATGGATCCAGCTCCGACTAACTCTACCCCACCGCCGTCATCACCCCTCAATATCATTCAAACCAACCTCCAGCACAGCCAAACTGCCACAGCTAGCTTACGCAGGGCACTGGAGGTAAAGCCCCAAACCATTGCACTGATCCAGGAGCCATGGATCAGGAACAACAGAATATGTGGCCTCGGTAACATCGGAGGTAAGCTAATCCTCAACACACACGGCTCAGACAAACCAAGAACATGCGCATACATACCCAAACATATTCCCAGCACACCACTCACCCAATTCTGTTCCAGAGACTTGACGGCTGTCAGGCTCCAGACTGCAGGTGACATCCCAGACATAGTACTGGCCTCGGTATACATGCCGGGGGAGGACGCAGACTGTCCTCCGAAGGAGATGGCCAACCTGGTGCAGCACTGCGAGCACGCCAAACTTGACCTAATCATCTGCACTGACTCGAACGCCCATCACCCGCTCTGGGGCAGCGACGCACCGAACCCCAGAGGAGAGGTATTATCCACATATTTATTCTCTACTAACCTTAGCATTGTTAACCGCGGCTCAGAACCCACTTGGGTCACAGTTCGAGGTCAAACAATCATAGACCTGACACTTGCTACAGAAAACGCGACTAACCTTATGACAAATTGGCACGTATCAGACGAGCCCTCTTGCTCAGACCATAGAAGGATCCGATTAACACTAACAGCCAACACAAGGAAACCAGAACCGAGATGCAACCCACGGCGCACCAATGTCCCAGGGTATAAACGCCTACTAGCCTCACTACTAGCTAGGCACCTATCACAAATAACCATGAAAGACCAAGCACAATTAGAATATACCGTGACAAAATTATCAGAATATCTAACCGAAGCTTACTATGCATGCTGCAAGCTAAGAGCGCCACAACTCAAGGGCGAGAGAAACCCTTGGTGGAACGCTGAACTTAGCAAACTCAGGAATGCACTACGTAAGCAATTCAACAGAGCTAAAAACACTAGACTCCCGGATGACTGGGAAATATATAAAGAAACCCAATACACATACAAAAAGCAGATCAGAACCGCCAGAAGAACTGCGTGGCGTAAATTCTGCGAATCCATTGAGACGAACAACGAAGCTGCGAGGGTAAGGAAGATCCTATCAACCGATCAGGACCGAACCCTCGGCGCGCTGAAAAAACCCGATAATTCATATACATTAACCGACCAAGAAACCAGTAAGGTCCTTCTGGAGACTCACTTCCCAAACTGTAAGCTCTTGGAGGACAGGACGTGGGGGGCTGAACCAGAATGGACCCCAACGGAGCACGATTGGACTAGAGCCCACAATATAGTAACATAAGACCGAATAAAGTGGGCCATAAATACCTTCCAGCCATACAAGTCCGCAGGACTGGATGGCATCTTCCCAGCCTTACTGCAGTGGGGGGTAGATCATCTGATGCCATGGCTGGTGGAAATCTACCGCGCCTGCTTAGCATTTAGATATATACCCCTCGCATGGCGCGAAGTGAAGGTCATTTTCATACCCAAACCTGGAAAGACTGACTATACACAACCCAAGTCTTACAGACCTATAAGCCTCACATCCTTCTTACTGAAAATCCTCGAGAGACTATGTGATAGATACATCCGAGATGGACCTCTTAGGATAAAACCACTACATAAACAACAGCATGCGTACTCCACTGGCAGATCAACGGAATCTGCACTACACACTGTGGTTTCCAAGATTGAGTGCGCAGTGGACCACAAATGCTCAGCACTGGCCGCCTTCATTGACATTGAGGGTGCCTTCGACAAGACCATGTTCAACAGTATTGGCATGGCCCTAGATAGACACGGCATAGACTCAACCCTGAGTGGCTGGATCACAAACATGCTCAAACTGAGAGCTGTACAAGTGACAGTGAACGACACTACAAGGGCCATTGTAGCAAAGGGCTGCCCGCAAGGGGGCGTCCTTTCTCCGATGCTATGGAACCTGGTCGTAGACAGCCTTATTAAGACACTCAATGATAAAGGATATTTCACTGTTGGCTACGCTGATGACATAGCCATAATAATAAACGGCACCCACGAAAACACTCTATGTAATCTCATGCGTCAGGCCTTGAAGATAGTAGAGGACTGGTGCAATAAACATACACTATCAGTGAACCCTACCAAAACCGAGCTGATTCTTTTTACAAAAAAGAGGAAGCTGACAACACTACAACTACCACGATTCTTTGGAACTACCCTAAGCCACCACAGCGCCACTCAAGTTCTTCTCCCCGTCCCGCTGCCAGTATCTGCAGCCCTGGCGAATCCCTTACGAAAGGACTTCGCTAGCGTCCCCGCGAGTGCCCCAGGCGCTCCAAGTATGAAGCCTAAGCCAGAAAAGGCGCCGAATAGGGCTGATGAGGAGGGTTTCGTGACAGTGCAAAGAAGGAAGCGCCGGCCGCGGACCAACAAGAACCGCTGCGGCAAAGCTCCTACGAAGCCAGAAGTGAGCTTGCGTGCCGCTAAGCCGAACACACCGGTATACATCTCCCGCCTGCACTACAGCACTAAGGCGGAGGACATCGTGGAGTACGTGCGACAAAAGACAAGGTACATGCCGCGGGTGCAATTACTGGAGTCGCGCCGCAACGTCAATTTCAAGGCGTTCGTGGTGCGAGTACCGAACTGTTACCTGCCCGTCGTCATGGAAGAAGACTTCTGGCCGCAGGACGTGGTGTTCCGTCGCTTCCGCGTTCTGTGCCACAGGACAGCTCAAGGACAAGCTAGTGAAGTGCTACTAACATAGTTTTAAGCTATATTTATTAACACAGGTTTTGTTTTATACTTTATATATGTTAGTTTGTAAGGTATGTATCTATGGGCCATTGTAGCCTGATAATAAAGGTTTTATTATTATTATTATTATTATTAGCCTATCGACTGAAACCAAATACCTGGGCATCTTTTTGGACAAACAGTTGAACTGGGCTAGACATACTAATTACATCACCACAAAAGCCAGCATAGCCCTGTGGCAGTGTAAGAGACTGCTTGGTAGGAACTGGGGGATTAACCCCAAAGTCACTTACTGGCTATACACCGCAGTTATCAGACCGATCATTACTTATGGCTCACTAGTCTGGTGGCCCAGGACAGACCTGAGCACAACCCGGAAAGATCTCTAAAAACTACAGCGATTAGCCTGTGTGGCAATCACTGGCTGCATGAGAACCGCACCTACGGCCGCACTACAAGCAATGCTTGGACTGCCTCCACTACATCTCATTGTGAGGGAGGAGGCAGCCTTGGCCGCCTTTAGGCTCAATATAACCGGAACCCTGAGCAAAGACTCCAGGGTTAAACACATACGCATTAGGGAGGATGCGATCAAAAAACGGCCAATGATGGCATCAGCCTGCGACAGAGCCCCGAAACAACATTATTTAAAAAAACATTACAACATAATACTCACGGAAGAACAGCGTGACCACTCGGGCCCGAACGAGCTGAGGGTTTACACTGACGGGTCAAAGACCGACTCCGGAACCGGTGCCGGAGTTTTCTCGCACGACCTCAACATAAACATATCCAGCCCGCTGGGAATATTCAACACTGTCTACCAGGCAGAATGTGTGGGCATTATTCAAGCGGCGTATGCCATAGAGGCCAGGAGAGTTACGGACACCCATATACGTATACTCTCCGACAGTGCCTCAGTACTCCAAACCTTAGAGAAAAAATATATTACTTCAAGATTAATACTAGAATGTCACAATGCGTTAGAACGAGTAACGGTATCTAACCGCAACACAGTGACACTGCAATGGATAAAAGGACACAGTGGGTCTTTGGGTAACGACGCAGCGGACGAACTTGCTAGGAGGGCATCCAGTGCGTCAGTCTATGGGCCCGAACCAATCATACCCATCCCCTTCAACCAATTACGCAGATGGCTGCAAGAGATCACCCAAACAAAAGCAGAGGAGTGGTGGTCCTCGGCACCAGGGTGCAGGCAGTCCAGGGAGGCTATGCCAAGCCTGGATGGCAAACTGACCAGGCGACTCTTACGCCTGGATAGGAACGGCCTGCGCCTGATGACGGGGACCATCACAGGACACTGCTCGCTGAACAAACACTTTTACACAATGGGCATAACGGACAGCCCTCTGTGCAGAGCTTGCATGGAGGCTGAGGAAACCGTTCCGCATGTGCTCTTCGAGTGCACAGGCGTTGCCCAGATTAGAACAGAAACCCTCGGGACACCCAAATCTTTAACAGATGTTCTGAACAGACCAGAAGCCGTGACCAACTTCTGGAGGGAGGTGGGCTGGTTGGAATAAACCCCGACGGCCGCTATGGCTCACGCACAATGGTCTACTTGAAGGATTAAGTGCGGAAACCAAACCCAATAACATAGAACATAGAACATGTACACAACATAATAGAAAATAAAAATAAAAAGGGGAAACGCTCATTGAGCATCAAAAAATTCGTCAACATCGTTGTCAATGGAAAAAGTGCCCAAAAGGCTGGCAGCATTGTCACGTTGAAAGGCAATGCTGATTCTCTGGGCTAAAAATAGACGAGCCCTCTGATCCCGTGAAGAGTCGACCAACCGCTAGGCGATGTCCTGAAATAGTCTATGAGCATTCGGACCTCAAGGCCCTAGTGTTTCAACCCCAAACGGCTCAAGCATAGCTCTCAGTAAGGTAAGCTCCTGCAGCAGCCGCCCCAGCACAGCCAGCTGTGCGAGGAAGATGGGATGGCGCGAGGGTGTCAACACAGAATTAAATTAAATAACCTTTAACAAGCGATGAAAATATCAGCTTTCAACAATAAACAAGAGATTTTAATCGACTATATTATATTTTTAATCTTCTCGTGTATCGGGACCATAGAGTCCCGGACCTTTGGCAGACATACGACAGACTGACTCCAATTCACTGAGGTCCTTTAGACTCTATAAGGAAATGAAGCACAGCTAATATTATTAACATAACATCACGCCTTGTTTCCCGAAGGATTAGGCAGAAGTGTACCTTGAGTACACCCACATTTCGTTAGTTATGTTTAAGTCCCTTGTAATTAGAGGCGAGCCTATTGCCATCAACCGGGCACGAATCCAGACTCCAGGCTGCTACTCAGAAATTCCAGATAGAAAAACCCAATAACCATGTTATTGACATTGTTATTTGGAATCGAACCCAGTTGGGCTTGCGACCTAGTGGTCGCAAGCCCAACTGGGTTCGATTCCAAATAACAATGTCAACTGCCTCATTGGTGTAGTCACCAATGAGGCAGTCCTTGATAAAGATTATTATTATTTATAAAATACCATCACTTAAAAAAAAAAATCATTTGCAAAACTAAAAGAATGATTTGATCGAACAAAAGAGGTTCAGCATAATAAGGCTTGAGGATTTTGACAGTTGGTGCATCCGTTAAGCCAAAGGAAGTTGGCCTCTAGTAAATTATTAAGTGTTCCACCCCATTGTAATACGCTGACTTGTTTTTGACCGCGACATGGCTTGTGTAGTTATTGTGTCGAATTGATCGTAGGTAGTTGATTTTTGATATCAATACAATTACGATACCTCAATGAATGAAACAGATTTAGTAAAAAAAAAGAAAAGCTTGTCTCTTTGATAGCTACGAGCATCCATTGGTCCAATCGCATATACTAACGTTGGTGATGATCACTGCGCCTGTCTCTTTAATAGCTACGAGCATCCATTGGCCCTATCGCATATACTAACGTTGGTGATGATCACTAAGCTTGTCTCTTTAATAGCTACGAGCATCCATTGGTCCTATCCCATATACTAACTTTGGTGATGATCACTAAGCCTGTCTCTTTAATAGCTACGAGCATCCATTGGCCCTATCGCATATACTAACGTTGGTGATGATCACAAGCTTGTCTCTTTAATAGCTACGAGCATCCATTGGTCCTATCGCATATACTAACTTTGGTGATGATCACAAAGCTTGTCTCTTTAATAGCTACGAGCATCCATCGGTGCCGATCGCATATACTAACTTTGGTGATGATCACTAAGCTTGTCTCTTTAATAACTATAAGCATCCATCGGTGCCAGTCACATACACCAACTTTGGTGATGATCACTATTTTAATCTTTACCGTTAATTGGAGCTGATGAAATCCATTACTCGTAGCATTTGTAGAATAGATCGCAGTAATTTATTCAGTAAATGTAACTACCAGTGAAATAATTAACATACAGTCATTACAAATAAGACATGACAACTCAGTCATTACAAGAAGCTAAGATTTACTTGTAATGACAGAGTGGTTAAAATGACAGGTAGCGAATATTTGCACACGAAAATATAATTTTAATTTCAGACTCCGTTGCAATACACTATTCAGATGGTTTAGAATCTGGAGCAGTCATTATAAAAACGTACAGAGATGACGAATGCTAGAGTCGGTTTGGAGTTTTTTAACCTTTGCTTGAATGAAACTTTTGTATTTCATTTTGCGACTTAGGGACTAAGTCTGGGATATTGATTGAAGTTATTATGGTTGTAAGTTTCTTAAACGTCATATGAACCACACCGGTTCTGGCACAATGGCTTTAGGTATAATTGTTTCTGTAATTACGACATACGGTTAAAAGGATGGCCGTTTTAGACACTGCTCTATGAAAAGCATGTCAAGATTCTGGTGGTCACAAGAAAACAAAAAGTAAATCTGTGCTTGTGGTTAGTACCTGTTCAAAAGGCGGCCAAACCTTCTACATCTGCCCAGAGTAGAAGCAATAGAAAGCGATTATTGCACGCGTAACATTCACAATTAACCATTCCAGTTTAGAAGAAAAATAAATCCATGATACAAAATTTATGAAAAAATCAAGCTAATAAAAATAACTTCATTGAAGTCAATGATTAATCTTGTTTACTACCAAGTCAGCAGTGGGATGATGCAGGCTAACAGTGATATAAATGAAAGAGTATGACGTCAATCACACTCTTTCTATCAATGACGATAACTCAAGAACCAGACATGTCGCCTCTACAAGTACTACCAATTTAATCTCTCTAGCGTCATAATGCTAGTAGCATTAACGACTGCTCCACATTTGCGTTGGGCAGCTACAAAAAACGCGAAGGCGTGCAGTTAAGTAGATAAAACAACAGTGCCCGTCAAATTTCCTCCAGACATTAATCACACTAGTGAGTTCGGTAAGCCGGTAGTGTGCCCATGGCTTTATGTTTGATGAGACTTCATAAAAGTTTATAATTTTTTTTTGCACAAATACTAAGTGTGGAACTTACTAAGTGTGGAAAAAAGAAAGACTAAAGACTAAATGTCTATCCACACATCAGGGCCGTGCCCAGGACGTGGACGGACCATAGTCCGACAGGGGTTTAAAAAAAATATCGGTGTTTATAGTTTATATGAACTCGTTCACAAACATTTATGTCCGGCGACGGAGTTTCAGTAACTGCCTTGTGCGTGCCACGGCTTTGTCACGTCCCGGACATGGCCTTGATATGTGTGGATAGACCTTAAACCAAATCAAACAGTCAATAAAGGGGGAAAAATGGAAGTCTTAAATTAAATTCACACCCCGAGTGATTGATTTAAAAATCTTCTGTGATCGTGACAGGACAAAAAAAGTGATAATATGATAAAGGTTCTGTTTTACTATTTAATATCGGAAACTTAAAAGTTTATAAAAACCCCATATATACAGTAACCTGCTCCTATTCAAACTTCTAGGTCATGAGAATGACCCAACATATTGTAAATCATGTGGGAACTCAAGTGAATCAGCACGTGACCGATTAGGACTGCGGGACCCCTCACCCCTCTCCCCACCCTTAATAAGGCGAGCTTCCTTGACAAGGACGTTATGGGTGGTTGGTTCTGCCTCACGTACCTACTCTAATTAATATTCATGTAGTATGTATAATAGATATTCTGCCAAAATTATCAGCACGTTTCTAAAAAGTTGCAATTCCAAATACCAAAATCTAATTTTCAAATAAATAATTCTAATTTTTCGTCTTAAACTATTTCAACTCTATCCTTATATACACTTACTAGCAGCACGTAAGTCTTGAACCCGTAAGAATATGGGGATAAAAAATTATATGTGTTAATCCAGATTATAACCTATATGTGTGCCAAATTTCTTAAAAATACTTTCAGTAGTTTTTGCGTGAAAGAGTAACAAACATCCATCCATCGTCACAAACTTTCGCATTTATAATATTGTTAGTAGGATAGTAGGATTTGACAAGTAAAAGCATAAAATATGCACTCAGAATCTAAATTAATTAACAAAAGCTGCTTTCTTCATTAACGACTTTCATTATCGAAAAGAGCATCACACAAAATATCTATATTTTAATTGTAACATCGTAGTCACAGTATTCGCGTGCCGGTGCGGTCGCGCACTTTCTACTGCTAACGGTCGGCGCGTGCGCAAAGCACCTGTCCCGCGACCCCAACCCGTGTGGTTAACATTATGTTATTTCATTACATTCGTATTCGTGGTTTCTAGTTAGTTTTTGTTGGAAATGCATCTAGGCTTTGTTAGGAGTTTTGTCATAAATGATTGGGGATTTGTAAAATTCCTTTGGACTTTACAAAAGAGCTTAAAGCGTCTGCTAAGAATTCTTTGCCATAACCAGCGTTATTACCTATAAAAAAAAAAAAAAATGTAATTAAAACAGCAAATCCACCTGGGATGTGCTGTTTTAAACAGCTTTCTTTGTGGTTTGTCATTGTGCGGTGTTCCACCAGGTCTGCTTCTGTGGCAGCCCGTCAAGCGTGTTGGTATCTGAGGAACTTCTTGTTGGTGTCTGTTCAGCATTCGCCAGTTTAGGTCATAATAGGGTAAAATAGCTATGATTGCTGACATACCTAACATAACTTTTGAATAGGTATACGCTGTATTTATTAGAGAAATTAAAAAGAGTTTATGATAATGTTACCTAATCGTACATAAATAATCATAAATAATTATATAATTAATAGAAATGCTATGTGTAAAAATAATAAAGAGGCAAAGCCTGAATAATATTCCGGAGGTTTTTGGAAGAGGCCTAACTTGATGGATAGAATACAATAGATTTTGTAGATAAATTGATTCAAAACGGAACAGCCTATCAAATTCAAATGAAGCCTAGAAAAAGAAAAAAGCAGCAAAAAAGTGGTTACACGCGCGTTTGCAACGAATATAAATCGCCACTGCATGAAATAGTTATACAATACCAATTCAAGTATATATACATTAGATAAATAATTGTGTAAAGAAGATAATTCTACAGCATCCGGGTTTTTCATATCGCTCAAACGTTCAAAAATACGGAAATACTAATCTTGTTTCTAATACGAAAAAATATTCGATCAAAATGTGTATAGATACTGAAATTAAAATGACCTTTGACACTTTCAACTAACGTAATTTTTTTAATCCAATTTACAGGTTAACCGTTATTTCACGGAGCTATTTTTCCGATTGATTACAAAGTCGAATGGATTCGACCGGGCAATGGAGCCTTTCAGAATCTCTGAAAGCCTAAAATTTGATTTTTTTATTGCATCAAATTCAATTTAAAAGAGAAACCATCTGGACATTGATTCGATTTTACAGTAAGCGTTGTTAGAAAGCTCTAAGTCGTGATATTTCAAGGTAGCTAGCTGTATCTACTGTTTTGGAAATAGAACCTTTTTTGTTTGGTCATTTTGAAGACTATTGTAACTAAATGCTTTACTAAAACCTTTTGTTAGACTTTAATACTTGGACACGAAGTTAATAAAGATCGTGTATCGTCATTACCGTGTGGTCTGTGACTCAGAATAGGCCACGCCCTCTTTTATTGTCGAAGTTTTTAACGAGTGCGCAAGCGTCACCGGTCAAGTGGGATATTTATTATTGCTTTTTGTTAATTCTTTCAGTTAATTCTCACATAATATAACATTACGCCTATTTTCCCCGAAGGGTTAGTCAGAGCCAGTAACAAACTTTCAGTTAAAAATAGGAACCAGCAGTTCCATTTTTGGCAGATTAGTTAAATATGAATAGACTTTACAAGTTGAAAAGAAACATAATCAACAAAGCTTGAAAAAATTGCGATTTTAAACGCAATTTGAGCGCCAAGTAAAAGTTTGGCTAGTACTCACAATATAACTTACTAGCTTGGCCCGCGACTTCGCCCGCGTGGAGTTCGGAAATTAACCCAGAGGAATGAACTACCGAGATAAAAAGTATTCTATGTGTTAGTTCAGATCATGGTCTACTCTTGTGCCAAATTTCATCCAAATCAGTTCAGCCGTTTTAACGTGAAAGCGTAACAAACAAACAAACTCATTTTCGCATTTATAATATTAGTTTGGATACCAAAACATTATTGCCTAAGGGCAACCTATTGAACACAGACAATGCTCAGATCAACAAAATACTCAGTTATCCCTCATTGTCCTCACCATAGCTAGGTTACGAAAGGTAAGAGGCACTCTTTCCGCGTATCGACCTGTGTTTTGATCGTGAGCTTAGAAGCCACATACAAAAGAATTCAACGCAAAGGTTAATCGTTCAAAATAAAAGGTGCTAGTTATGACGAACATCGTTTAGTAGAATTACAAACTTATTTTCATAGTCTAGTTTCGTTTTTTTTTTAACCAATAACGGTAGACTGAGGGATTCTGAAGCATTTGTGGTAAAACCTCATTTTTTCTTCTCAGTTAACAGTTAGAAATCATCGTAGGGCGAGCGAAATGAACTGTACTATTTTCACATTCAAAAAGGCCTGTGCCTAAATACTCACTCATCTTATTTTTTTACTTTTATTAAAATATAAATGTGTGTTAACGTAAAACAATCAGACTACAATCAATCAGCCTAGTCTTTCCGAGGCACGGAGGAGTATGTAAAGATGGTCACCCATCTACTTAACCTGATGTATCGACCCGTGCGGCTGTTATTACTTAGTAACACAATCAGACTATAAAGATCTTAAAAGCTTGACATCTGCAACAACACGAAACATATCCTTATTTGTACCTCTAAACAAAAATCATTACCGTGATCTTTTTCCGGTCACCCTTTCATTCATAATGAGACGTTACGTCAATGTATCCAAATTACTTAACGGTCTCGGGGGTGGGGAGGAGCGCGGGCGCAGGAGGGAGAGTGAAACAGGTGACTACGCACCTGCCAACGGTCGGTCGCTTCCTTTATGCGACTGACATTACGATGGGTAGATTAGACTTATGGGTCTGTATAGCTAAATAGTAGGGGAATGCTCCTTTTTTGCTTGATTGGTCGGTAGTGTAAATTCCGATTGCGTTTCTATGTATGGTTTTTGTCTGTGTTAGTAAGATATTGTTTGTTAATAAATTGGAGTAATTAGTGGTTAATAAAGAATTTTAATAATATTATGAATATTCTTCTCCTTATCTTAAATATTTCATTTATTTATTAACTTATATTTACCGTTTGCACCATATAAACAAGAGAGAGTCTATACAAATCATCATCTGCCTAGCCTTTTCCCAACTATGTTGGGGTCGGCTTCCAGTTTAACTGGATGCAGCTGAATACCAGTATTATATGATACATGGAGCGACTGCCTATCTGACCTCCACAACCCAGTTACTGGATAATACCGTACCCCTTGGTAAGACTGGTTGTCAGACTTTCGGGCTTCTGACGACCCGTAACGACTGTCAAAGATCTACGAATGACAGCCGGGATCAACGGCTTAACGTGCTTACTGAGGCATGAAGGGGTCTTGGTAGGTAAAGATGGTCACCCATCCACGGACCAACCGCGGCAAGCGTGGCTTAACCTGATCTACCCGTGCGGCTGTTATTAAATATCCACAAGCTCCTCCACCACCAGGTCGATACAAGTATTTACCCATAAAATTATAAAATAAAGTTAAGACAAAAACTAAGGGCTGTGTTCACCAACTTTTAAAACGGATGTTTAGATATTCAATCAGTTATTTCCTTAGAATGTTTGACATAAACCAACTTTTAAATAACTAAGCGGTTGAATGTCGGTGAACAGAGGCCTAAGCAAAACTAACTTAACTATACAGAATCAGATGAAACCAGAGTAAAACTAGTGTCTGGAAGCTTTGGTCCAGAAGTCATAATCCCTTCTAATCTATTTGCCCTTCCTAATTATTAAAGGCTTCACAAATAATTTCCTAGCAATAGAGACCTATGTCCGTCAAAGCAGATGGCGAACAGTTTTTCGGTAGGTAATTGCAACAGGCTAAATACATGCGGAAGTAAAAGCAAAACCCACCAACTACCCGTACGTATCCTCGAATTCCTATATCATAAACCAGAACACATGATCGAAGGCACACAAAGAAAATAAAAGGCTGCAACAAACACCACTTGTAAAATAATCAGCACTACAAACAACGATTCGAACGTGAGCTATCTCCTCGACCATCCATCAGAAAACCTGTCACAGAAAAGGGAACTTTAGTCTCTTGTGATAAGGAGTACGGAAGTGCAGTGATATCGTGGTGTTTTCCTCCAGCGAAATTGTTTTTGCTCTGGCACGCGTCTCTTAGCCTAGCCTACTTCAGGGTGATCACTTCGTAGGGCTGTGCTTTATTTGTTATCGAATTTTTTTTTTTTATGGTGTTGTCGTGACTGTCAGTTTTTGTGCCTTATGTCAGTCTACGTACGTTTTCAAGATGGTCTTTCCACTGATTGGTATACTAAATATAGGGTATTTTAATAAACTGAAAGGTGTATGAACATTGTAAATCGAACCCTTATTGAAATGTGGGTAGTAAAACAGATGCAAGTAACGGTCAAGAGGTTGCTAATCAAGGTGCATTGGATAATACGAATGAGGGTGTATTAAAAGCCTCCATAAGTGACGAGACTTGAGACTTCCGGCGCAACCTGGCGAGTCATAAAGCTGCTCATTTCGCTGACGATGACGTATCTTTTTTACCAAAATATAAGTTACTCTAGTTGTTGTTTAGCCTATGCGGACATGACAGAAGAATCTGAATTCAAGCAATAGACTAATTAAAAAGTAATTGCTTGTTTATAAATACGGGTGGTATTTATAAACAAGCAATTACTTGCTGCTAAGTAATTTCTTAGTAAAGTTATTACTTGAGGATATAATTAACCGACTTCCAAAAGGAGGAGGTTCTCAATTCGTCTGTATGTTTTTTTTTTTGTATGTTTGTTACGCGATTACTCAAAGACGGATGTACCGATTTATAAAATTCTTTTTTTGTTTGATAGGGTATACTTCCGAGGTGGTCCCATATAAATTTTATTAACTTCGCTGGGGATTTTTTGAGTTAGCTTCAATAATGCGTATATTTCCCACTTATTTTATATGGATGATGGTGTTTTAATAACTTCCTATCACTGTTATTTACATGGCTATATCTACAATTATTGTGCTCAATTATGTATTCGAATTAGTGTGGGGTAGGTTCCACAACTAAAAAGTGAAAAATAAAAACTTTTTAACAAAAAATAAAACCGACTTCCGAAACAAAACACTACAAAGTGAAAAATAACTTTAATTTCCGAAGTCAGTGGCAAAAAACGAAAATACAAAACCCAAGACACCGACTACCGAAATTAAAGTTATTTTTCACTTTGTAGTGTTTTGTTTTGGAAGTCGGTTTTATTTTTTGTTAAAAGTGTTTTCTTCATTATAAAATCTTATTCTATAGTACGTGACTTTACTTGAGTAAATGCTTGAGTAAGAATCAACGTTCCATGGCAAAATCAAACAAAATGGCTGTGAGTTTGCAATTCTTAAGTAAAGAAAATGGTATCTATTACTTGGCTAAGAATTCTAACCTTTGACAGTTCTAACTTCAAGCAAATACTAAACTATAGAATAAAAATCGTCACTTGAGTAATTACTTTTACTGAAGTAATCACTTTTACTTGTTTATAAATACGGGTGTAAGACATCACGCAGTTGATCTGAAAGATCCTAAAAATATTTTAATTTTAAAGTAGTCAAAAAATTAAACGTTTGAATCTTCAATAAAGAAAGAAGAAAGAATTGCAAACCAGTCTTTTATCTGGATACAACGGAAACAAAATGGCTACATTTGGAAATTATTACCAATTTCAAATGATTCATTTGGCTGTTAACATCCCTATTCCAATGGTACTGGAATGATAGGCGCGATGTGGCGATGGTCAATCGTAATAGTTTTTGTTTCAGCATTAGATGAAATTACACCTCTATCATATTTGCTTGTGGTTCAAATAATATTGATCTGCCTGTCAATAATACCTCGTATTGTTCTCGGTTTTGTTTGTTTAGTGTTAATATTTAGATCGGACGCAATTTCGTTTCGATTTGAGATTGATTTCTTCTTTACCTTCGCAAAGAGGTAAATAAATAATCCATGAAATAGGTGAAATTACGAAGTACGTGGATTGGGGCGTTGGATAAATATTTGACTTTGAAACCTGATCGTGAAAAAAGAATATGAGTTGGTGTTGACTTGGGATGATGGCTAAAAATTTAAGCATAGGAACTTTTCGAAAACCCTGAATACTACAGACTATGTTAAAAGCTCTTGGTATTTATCAATTTCCTGACCACCATGAGACTTGAATAATTTTATTTTTTTTATTTTATTTGTTAGGGACAAAAAACAGTTACATGCCAAGCTTAACTAGAGATTCTTAAATTAGCACAATACTTAGAAATACATTTATACACTATCTATTCCATATTTATGTTACTACACTATAATGCTAGTGTAAAAAAGCCACCCTCAAAAATTCACTGTTTTCATCTCGTTCGAGACGATCAAACTGATACATACTATCTTTTCAATTAATTCAATCGCGATCAAGCGATTTTTCTCCTATCCCTATACCAAACTAAGCATGACAGTTACAACAAAACAGTAACGAAGATATTGCTTAGCTACTAGCATGCCTCAGTGCATGAATAAGTCACACAATTAGGACCCAATAGCCTCCCGAGCCCGGTTTTCGCGCCAACATCATAAACAAAGATTGCAGCTCATTCCCAACTTATGTACGTTAAGCACGCTATCCTCCATATTATTCTCCAACGATAAATTCATATCTTCGCACCCTGATGCTGCTTTGTGCAAATCGAACACCGATGATTTATGAACAATTATCGATTAATTCAAGCAGCGGTCGTAAGTTTAATCGGGATTATTAAGGACTCGATTCGAGTGAGCAAAACGACGGCGTTTAAATCATCTGATGGCTCCAAAGCTTCCTCAATTAACACTCCGCTAATCGTTTTATGAATATTTGAATATGGACATTTTTATTGAATTTCCGTTTTCTATTATTTATTTGTGATAACTCTTAATTACAATATACAAGCTAACAGTAAAATATATATATTATGTAAAAGTATATAATAGAATATAAAAATAAAAAGAGAAGCGCTCATTGGGCATCAAAAAATTCGTCCGCATCTCTGTCAATGGGAAAAGTGCCCAAAAGGTGGGCAGCATTGCCACGTTTTGATGGCAATGCTGATTCTTTGGGCTAAAAATAGACCAGCCCTCTGGTCCTGTGAAGATTCGACCAACCGCTTGGTGTTGTCCCGAAATACTCGATGAGTGCTCGGACCCCAAGGCCCTAGTGTTTCAACCCCCTTTATTATAAATATATAGCTATATATTCCGCACCCGCAGCAGCCGCCCCAGCACAACCCGCCGTGCTAGAAAGATGGGATGGCGTTAGGGTGTCGACACACGTTGCATCCCACACCAAAGGCCTATCTACCTTCCAAGGCATTATGGTCATTCCGTCTGGTCTCTTCCCGCCGTTTACTATTTAGTTATTTTATGTTGGAGTTTGGAAGTTTTTCCACTTGCGTTCCGTGGCAAAATCAAACGAAAAATTTGTGCGAGTTCTCAATTCTCAAGTAAAGAAAATGGTAACTATTACTTGGCTAAGTATAGATAATAATACCTTTGACAGTTCTAACTGCAAGCAAATACTAAACTATAGAATATAAATCGTTACTTGAGTAATTACTTTAACTGAAGATGTCTTTTACTTGTTTATAAATCTCCAAACCATGTTTTATATAATTCCTTGCATAGCTGCATCTCTGCGTATTGTAAAGGTTTCATACGCTGAAGCTAATAACGAACTACTTTTTAACCGTCTTTAAAAAGGAGGAGGTTCTCAATTCGTCTGTATGTTTGTTACGCAATTACTCATAGACGGATGAACCGATTTGAAAAATTCTTATTGTGTTTGAAAGGGTATACTTCTTGAAAGGGTATACTACTAAGGGTGCTCACATATAAATTTTATTATCTTTGCTTAGGTAGTTTTGAGTTAGCTTCAATAAAGCGTATTTTTCCCACTTAGTTTATGTGGATGATGTTTTAATAACGTCCTATCACTGTTATTTACATAGCAGGTAGTGGTATTCGAATTTGTGTGGGAGTAGGTACCACAACTAAAAAGTGGAAAATAAAAACTTTTTAGCAAAAAATAAAACCGACTTCCAAAACAAAACACTACAAAGTGAAAAATGATTTTAATTTCGGAAGTCAGTGGCAAAAAACGAAAATATTACAAAACCAAAGACACCGAAAGTAAATTATTTTTGACTTTGTAGTGTTTTGTTTTGGAAGTCGGTTTTAGTTTTTGCTAAAAAGTTTTTATTGAATAAAAAAGTAGACTTCCTAATTTGGTTTTAGGAATTGAAGAGAGGTTTGGTTTAAGAAGTGCGCGTTTATCGTAAGAAAATATGTATTTAGTTTAAAATATAATACTGAATTGTTTAACCTGTTATCATTTATTAGTTGAGCTTTTCCCTGTGAAGTCCGAGTCTTCACAGAAAAGTGACTGCACCTGGCCAAAATAAGTTCTAGATTACTTAATACAAGTCTGGTTTTAGGATGCATAATTATGATATTTTTCGCGGCAAAAGCATCTATAAATGTTCTGAATAACTGCACCACCGATTTATCGAAAGATATTGCTCCACTTTTTACCAAGAACTGCGGATGTTGATTTCTGATTCGATTCTCTTACTGTTTTAATGCAGGATGTTTTTACGTGAGCAAGTTTTTCTGAAGACCCCAAAACCACACAACAGCGCACTACTATATCTGTACCCACTCATAGTTGGTGCATATACCTCATCGATTGTTGCGGCGACCGATCGGTTTTTTGTCGACCAAAATGGGAGCAATACTCATCAGATAGCGTTACAAAAAGCCGATGACGGCCGAGCACAAAGCCGCCACCGTCTCACCTCGATTATGGTCTATGACAACGCAGTTTGTTCGGAACAACACTCCATATTGATCCAAACATCTCTTCTATTTTGCTTTAGCTTTATTAGATTTTTTGTTCGGGTGATAGGACTGTGTAAACGTCTAGTGTTTCTTGAACTATCATTGCTCACATTTACTTTGCAAGTAAAGGTCATTTTATGCCGTTGGTTGAAGTAGTGGGTACACCGACTCCCGTCGCGCGATCTATGGCATTGTACGGCCGCGCCTATCTCAATTGTTAGTTTAATCGAGCTTTTTGTAATCACCGTTTGGATAGTGAATGCAATACTTCTAATGACCGTCGTAAGTTCAATAAAAAGTGAAATGGAATTTGAGGAAAAAATTGTCTCCGCTTGCAGTTTGCGACTTAAACTTTAGATTATAACAAAAAAAAAATGATGAATCAGAAGTTTTCCGGTGCCATTCGGAAAGTTGGAAGCTATATAACAACGCAAGATTTTGTAAATTTTATTATAGATGATAGAAAATAATTAGTGTGGCTAAAATCTTGTAACTAGTGAAAATCTGAACGAAAAAAAGTACCTGATGTAGCAAAATAAAAACATATCAATAGGCGTTGTATAACTTAAACTAAAATTCATTTTTCCAAGGTCAGTTTTTCATTACATCATCATCATCAGATGTGCACCTTCTAAATAATAATAATAATAAACCTCACCGATATATCTCTACGTTGACGTCGTGGTGCGCATTGCATCTCCGAACTCTAGGTCGGTCGAGTAGTGTTTACTTTGCCAGAACAGGTCTAGGATGAGGAGCCGGACCAAGAGAGATACACAAACCCGCAGGGCAGCATGTGGCTAGCTGTTGGGCAGTAGCGACCCCACGGACCTTATCTCCCGGGAGAAGTCTTGTTCTTCACCTCTGGCTTGCCTTTATTGGCCGACTGGAGTGAACACTGACGAGGAACAGAACTCCCACTTCTTTCTTGCCTTTTTGGCTGGCTTCAGTGGAGATTCGCAAGAGCAAATGTGCTCGGAGGAAGGAAGTATTCCAGTAAAATGATGGTAGGGATGTTGACCGTACTTCCGGGATTGTCTTGATAGTCGTGAAATAACTCTCCACTCCTCAAGCATCTCAGGAAGTGTTGGCCCCTTGCCGCTTTGTCATTATGTGCTAGCGACCGATTTCGGGGGCCCATTATTGGGGGTGCAAGGCACCCCCTGCCATTGTATCCGTGTATTACATAACATTGATCGGGCAGGAGACATAGGCCTTCCATTTTTTATTTAAGATGGGTTTGCTCTTGAGTCTAGTCTAGGTCGGAGGTGACAGAGACAGAGTCGACGATGGAGTGAGATGTTCACTCTCACTTTGAAGAAATTAGAGTTGTATGCGCTCGGATACACAGACGCAGGTAGTGAGTTCCACTCTTTTGCTGTGCGCATTATAAAAGACATTTGGAAACGCTTAGTGCGAATTGGTGGAATAGCAACTAGGTAGGAATGGTAATTGGCAGTGCGTCTAGATGTCCCATGGTAGGAGGGGGCCGGCGGAATGTGGTCGTGGAGTTCTTGAGCACACTCACTGAAGTTCAATCTGTAGAAGACCGACAAGCAGGCAACCTTGTGGCGATGAGCCAAGCTAAGAAGCTTGGCATCCACCATCTCTGCGTTCCACCAACGAGTCAAGCGCGGCTAGTTGGTACTTAGCTGATCCATCCCAAAGGTGGCTGAAATAATCCATGCAGGATCGGACTTGAGCTTTGTAAAGAGTTAAAAGCTGTCCATGCGTAAAGTAACTAATCATACTTCTAGGTAACTAATCCACTATAGTCACCCAAACCCATAGCCCAATCTGTTTTGTTTCCATGTTCTGCAATAGTCCTGCACCAAACGAGGGTTGTCCTTGGGTGCACTTGAGTGCATACAGAGACAATCGTCGGTTGGTACCTCCATATTATTTAAAATTGTCTAAGGGTCCTCTGCGAGTTGGCTTTAGTCCCTCGTACGCCTTCCAAAGGTCCGGGACCCCAGGGTCCCAAGACATGTCAATAATAATAATAATAATTTCAGCCCGCATTGTCCCACTGCAGAAAAAAGGCCTTCCTTTCCTTTTTCCACTCCTCGATCGATAATACTAAAATAAAAAAGAATCTATTTTTAAACTTCATCAAATTAATAAGCCAACCCACACAAAATGAGGCCTACTTTCAAATTATATTGTACTAATAGTTAATAAGAAAGAGTTTAATATAGCATCGTGATCGTTTACTGGTTCCGAGCATTTTGGTGGTCTAATGGATCCAATAGGCAATGGACCACCCGGCCGGTTTAAGTTAATAATTGTATCATCATACAAGATTTATAATGTTAATGATTGACGTGTCTTCTTGGATCAATCGCCGGTTATATGGTATGTACTAAACTAGAGTTTTAATTAAACAAAACTTGATATACTCGATTTTATATCGATAGCAGTCCTAGTCTGTTTAATTTCGAGATCATGGAAAGCACGTCAAAGTATAGGTCCCTGTTCTGATAGGAATACTTAAGACTGTTAATGAGATTTATGGCACTGAAACCATTAATCATTTTCTGTGTACGCTACGTTTTTTAAGACCTATAGCAAATCTGAGCAACAATCATCATCATCTGCCTAGCCTTTTCCCAACTATGTTGCGGTCGGCTTCCAGTCTAACCGGATGCAGCTGAATACCAGTATTTTACATGGAGCGACTGCCTATCTGACCTCCACAACCCAGTTACTGGGTAATACGATACCCCTTGGTAAGACTGATTGTCAGACTTTCGGGCTTCTGACGACCCGTAACGACTGTCAAAGATCCATGAATGACAGCCGGGACCAACGGCTTAACGTGCTTTCCGAGGCACGGAGGAGTCTCGGTATGTAAAGATGGTCACCCATCCACAGACCAACCCCGGCAAGCGTAGCTTAACCTAATGAATTGACCCGTGCGGCTGTTATTACTTAGCCACGAGCTCCTCAAATCTGAGCAACAATAGCGCTCTTAAAAGTGTTACATCCGGTGTATCGGGGGCTGAATATTTTTGAACCTAGGGATGGGCCGCGGATGACTGAGACGTGATGATGTTTACGTATTAATACACCAACAGCGTAATGATGTTTATTACATGAAACTCTCTATTTATGACACTTGAATGAAGGTACTTAGGCTCATTACTTTCAGCTCCCCTGCTATTGCCCAGTAATTCGCTTGCGAAGGGCATATATTATGAAAATCGACAAAATTGTAACAATAAGATCATCGATAGAATAGAATAGAATTCTTTGATAGAAAAGTACAGAAGTAACTAATAGTTAGGAAAAATATTATAACAAAAAAGTCGGGAGGTTCACCCGGTCGGAATGAAGTTCCTTTCGTTGTATATTATAATGTTACTAGCTGTCGCCCGTGACTTCGTCTGCGATCCAGTATGAAAAGTAACCTAAATCCCTCTCCGGGTGATGGTCTACCTATGTGCCAAATTTCATCCAAATCCGTTCAGCCGTTTTAGACTCACTTTCGCATTTATAATATTAGTAAGGATTAATACAGAGCCATATAGTATGGTCTCAAAAGTTTCTAATATCAGTTTCTAGCTTATTAAAAACTATAGCTCTGTAATAAAAAACAAAAACTTTTGACACTTGAAACTGACGGCATAACGCTTTTTCGTTACGTCACTATTTCTATCAGTTTACTCTATCACGTGACAGGCCGCGATAAAGAACTTCGTTCCAAAAAAAGAATGGAAAATCTCTACACTGCAGTATAATCTTGATTTCTAAATCACCGGATTTGCATTAAATGTCAGATAAATACTACACTAATTTCTTACAGAATACTTACAAGTCCATTTGCTAGTCCTGATTACTGTGATCATCCCCAGGATCTTTTACAAGTAATTAAGGTTTTCTGAAAAAAATCTGTTATAGCAAGGGATTGCAAATTCAAATGGGCAATGGGCTCGCCCACTATCACTTTGAGTACTAATACTGATTCAACGAACGGTGGGCGTACAAAACTACCTCCACATTCATAATGCCCACATTAGCATGCACTTTATCTATGGACGGTACCATAGACACAACTAACGGACTACAACAAAGTAAGCTACAATCGTAAAATAACTAAAATTCATAATTCGTTCTATTTAAAGTTGAGGCAATGACTAGCAACGCAATGCCTGCAATTGGGATCCAGTAATAATATTCAAAACTATTTGGAATTATACAACTACATACATACATAAAACTCACGCCTTCTTCCCATGGGAGGTATGCAGAAACTATAGAACGCCACCTGCTATGATCCCTACATACACCTTTTTTATTGTTTACGTTCTTAGATCTGTCATTATAGAATTACTTACACAATAATTTAATTTGTAATGCACCGTTCTCAATAAAATTTATTGTTGATTCAATGAGTGACGATATAGAGGGATGAGGAACAGGGTGTAAAGTTCACTCATCCTCCATAGGAAAGGGAGGATCCTCCGACCTGTTGCGTCTGGTGGGCAACTGCCCGATGATTGATGTCGGGACGTTGTATATATGCAAGACGCGCGGTAAACTCTGATTGCGCGATGCAGGGTTTGCGTAACGTCAGTGACATGCGCAGTTCGCATGTAGATGCCGCCACTATGCTACTGAGCGTTTGTCTTAACCGTAGTCAGTCGCGCTACCAACCTGATGACTAGCCTTATCTGTTAACCACGAACAAACAGTACAAATTTTCTGACACAAGAGAAAAAGATCGCATCTTGTATTCTTTTTTATAAATAAATTAAATTATCGTCAAAAAAATAAACACGCTGTATAAGTTCACGAAAACGTAGCTGCTCAAGTCAATAGCATCTATCATCGTCATTAGAGAATCGTTAAAAATAAATCAATAAGTTTAATTTATTAGTTTAGACTTAGTGAAAGTTAAATGATTATGTCAGCCCCTATTTACTAGACTGAATTATATAAAGCATTTTATATTACAGTCAATTTATATAATTAATTGAAATTATGCTACTTGTGCAATTAGTTTTTGTAAGCATATATTTATTTTGGGATTCTAAGATTAATGGGGGTGAGCGAGACACCGGAAATTTTATAAGGTCTGAAGGGACTGTTCTAGGATGTCACGAAGTTGTCTAATAAACATAAATGGCAAGAATAACTGTTCGAGTTTTATGGAGTGTTAGCAAATAATATGAAAGCCTTATTGTGGTAAGAAAATCTTAAATGTTAAGGTTTTGTTGTAATGTTTAAGTGACGTAAACACACTTCTTTTCAGACGAAGTATGTGCCGCAATACTACTGATAAACGCTGGAGGCTTTTATTTAGGTATAAAGTTCTGCTTACGTTTTTAGTTTTGTATTTTGTTTCTGCTTGAGTATAGTTTTCGATTTTTTTTTTTGGTATATTGGCGTGTGCTAGCTTACTTATAGCAAATAATTTAATTTAATGTTTTGTGTTGCGTAATGTACCTAAATTATTATGCGCAGTGTTATATAGATTAATTTTTTTTAACTGAACAGACAGTTGTGCTGCTGGGGAGTTTGTTGCGCCACTTCTTCTCCTCAGCTAAAGCACTAGGAAGTGGTGAAGGGCGGGCGTTTTGGGGGACTGTCTTATGTAATTTTGACGTTAAAAAAGTGCTGATTCTCAGCCTAGTTTTAATAAATGACTTTTGATTTTGATTTTGAACGACATCTTTATTTCTTCGACTGGCGTTATTCTCGTGAAGATCTTATCAACGTAACGGATGAAAATTCAGACTTTCCAGTCTATATTGTTTGTCATTTTTAGGAAGAAATTGTATACTAATTTTCTCGCGGCGCGAGTTTGGAGGCAAATATTTACATTACCTTTTGGAAATATTGTTTTTTTTTTTGTTATTTGAGATGGGTTTGCTCTTGATTGTAGTCTAGGTCAGAGGTGACAGAGACAAAGTCTTCGATGGAGTGAGCTTACTCAGAAGAAGCCTGTTCACTCTCACTTTGAAGAGATTAGGGTTGTATGCGCTCGGTGTTGTTTCGGGCGATAACGTTTTCACCCCCTAAAACCTTTACGAAATTAAACAATTTTGATCTCTTTAGATTCAGTACACCTTAATCTAGGTCTGTATGTTTTTACTGATTCAGTTCAAATTAATTAAAAAAAAAAAACACTCGATATTTTGATGCTAAATAACTTATATCGTACGCAATATTTCTTTATAATAAATACTTACAAACCTAGTTTTTCATAATACCTACAACATTTCCAAAAATTATGAATATTAGACTGTTTACGGAGAGAATAACGTTATCGCTATTTGTATGAAAATTTACAACTTCACAATCCTCTTAATGCGTAAATCCATACAGCGCTAAACGTAATCATCATTCTATCTCAAACGATTGAGAGAAACGGGGAATCATATTAAATGAAACGTGGTGCATGTGGGCCTAAAAATCCGTCACACATGTGTGTTCCTTTTTTATTCTTCACTCACAACACAGGATGCGCAGTTTGCCCCATAGCATGAATACATCACACAATCGCAAAACCAAATAAAATCGAAGTAATAATAAAATCTAACAATAAATAACGTTCAACATTGAATTTCCTCGCCAATGAAATGTTGGTATGGCTTTTATCGAGACCACGGTTCATGTAGCGTCCCACAAGGCACGGACACTCCACGGCAGCAACAATTAAGTCTTAATACACTCCACTGGAGTTGTTTTATGCAAATCAGTTGAGGGCTTGCGTGTACAACGCCTACTCGCTTCGAGAAACTTCTAAATATAAAGCAGATAGTTTTAAATTGCGATTAGTTTTGCCGGTTTCGTGCTGGTTGACATGGCCCCCTCCACCATATGTACAAGTAATGATGTACAGATGATAACGTTATTAAGTCATATTTTATGGGGTTCTGTGTATTGGATATCGTAAGCTGGTTCGATGGAGACAGTTTATTGTGCTGTCTAGAGCGATTGATAAGCTACCTGTCGTTTATGGCACCCTGTTACGCCTCTTCGATGCTTTGACCAATGCGTGTCTATCGATGTGTACAAATAAATACACTAGGAATATATTAGACGTCATTTACTCGTAACTGTTGGCCACTTTTGGTTTATCGATCCTTGGTTAGTTTCTGATACTCAGCTTAGAATATACTTTATTCAGACTTTGGTTCTTCATTACGGCTACTTTATTTTTAGGGTTCCGTACCTCAAAAGAAAAAAAAACGGAACCCTTATAGGATCACTCGTGTGTCTGTCTATCACAGCCAATTTGCTCCGAATTTAATGGACCGATTAAGTTGAATTGAACCAACCGATTAATTTGAATCGTAAATAAATGAATTTTCAATATGGGGGTTACTTTTGGGGGCAATTAAGAATAAAAAAAGTTTTACAAATTGTACCGTGTGTCATATCAAATGAAAGACTTACTGTGAGGGTTTTTGATTAGGTTCAAATATATATTTTTTAAATTTTAAAGTTATTTAACCAAATACACGAAAATTGACCATTCGCCCCCCTTATCTCCGAAACTATGGTGCCTAAAATTTTGAAAAAAATATAGAAAATAGTTATATTCTTATAGATTACAGAAAAAACCTATATAGAATCTTAAAATAACATGGTAAATCTGTCAATATTGTGCGTACAATCTTACATTTGCTGTTGGAATGTATGGGAGAACATGTTTTTAAACTACAATGTAAAGATTGTTCTTGGGAGAAATAAAATTCATCGCAATTACGGGACCCTTCATTGTGCGTGGTCCGACATGAACTTGGCCGGCTTTTTCGTTGATGTTGTGACTTGATGTCAAAACATCATGAACCAGATTTTAGATATTATGTAGGTACAGAGTTATTTTTGTAACAATATGATTGATTCTGGTAACATGGTGATAACACTGATAACATACACTATTTAGGGTAAATCTTCCAGAGCCTGGGTTCTGGCCTTTGGGGCTCTCGGGCCTCGACTAGGGGGGCTCCTAAGCGCATGCTTGGAGAGGGGCCAGTTCCCACTTCTTTGGAAGACGGGAAACTGGTCCTCATTAAGAAGCCGGGGCGCCCTGCGGACTCTCCGTCCGCTTACCGACCCATCGTGCTGCTCGACGAGGTGGGCAAGCTCTTTGAAAGAGTTATTGCAGACCGCCTCGTCGGGTGGCTGGTGCAGGAGGGGCCGGATTTGGCGGAGAGCCAGTTTGGTTTCCGCAGGGGGCGCTCTACGGTGGACGCCATCATGCGCGTGCGAGCCCTCACGACGGGGGCTGCTGAGGCCCGGGGTGGGGTCGTCTTGGCGGTGTCTCTAGACATCGCCAACGCCTTCAATACCCTGCCCTGGAGTTGCATCAGGGAGGCACTCCGGTATCACCGGATGCCGACCTACCTCTGTCGAGTGGTTGAGGCCTATTTGACGGATAGGGCCGTCATCTACCCCGGTCATCAGGGAGAGTGGAACCGGCGAGAGATGTCGTGCGGTGTCCCACAGGGATCGGTCCTGGGGCCGCATTTGTGGGACATCGGGTACGACTGGGTGCTGCGCGCCGACCTCCCTAGCGGCGTCAGCGTGGTATGTTACGCTGACGACACGCTGGTCCTGGCGCAGGGGAGGTCGCACCAGGCGGCGGCTGAATTAGCGACACGCGGGGCTGCGATAGTCGTTGAGAGGATCCGGCAGTTGGGACTCGAGGTGGCCCTACACAAGTCCGAGGCCATGTGTTTTCATGGTCCTCGGAATGCGCCACCGTCGGGTTCCCAAATAACGGTAGGAGGGGTTCGCATCGGAGTCGAGTCGACGATGAAGTACCTGGGACTCGTCCTCGACAGCCGGTGGAACTTCGTGGAGCATTTCCGACGTTTGGCTCCCAGACTGGAGCGGGCTGGGGCTGCTCCTGCCCAATCTAGGTGGTCCAAACGCCTCCTACCGGAGGCTTTACGCGGAGGCCGTGCGGTCCATGGCCCTTTACGGGGCACCGGTGTGGGCGCGTTCCCTGAGGCTGCGGCCAGTCCGCCGGTTGAACGCGTCCCAAAGGGTCATGGCCATTCGGCTAGTCCGGGGTTACCGCACGGTCTCCGGTGAGGCGGCGAGCCTCCTTGCCGGATTGCCGCCGTGGGATCTGGAGGCGAAAGTCCTCGCGCACGTGTGGGAGTGGCGCGAGGAGGCGAAACGCCGGGGCGTAACTCCGCTGCCGCGAGAAATCACGGTACAGCGGACAGAGCTCCGGCGGGATCTCATGGCGACATGGAGAGTGCGACTGTCGCAGCCCAGCGCTGGGCACGCCACAATTGCGGCGATAAGTCCCCTCTTTGAGGAGTGGTTAGAGAGGCGCCACGGCGTCCTCACCTTCCGCCTGACGCAGGTCCTCACCGGACACGGTTGTTTCGGGAGGTTCCTGTTTCGCATAAGGCGGGAGGAAACGCCCGGGTGTCACCATTGTGTGGATCGCCCAGAGGACACGGTGGAGCATACAGTGGAGGTCTGTCCGGCTTGGGCAGAGCACCGCCGTGTTCTCACGGAGGCGATCGGCGGCGGCGATCTCTCGCGTCCGAGCCTGGTCCAGGCCATGGTGCGGAGCGAGAGTGCATGGGAGGCCGTCACCTCCTTCTGCGAAGCGGTAATGCTCGCGAAGGAGGAGGCGGAACGCGTGAGGGAGAGGCAGCCTCACGCCCTCAGTCGCCGCAGGAGATGCCCTGGGCGGCGGGAATCGATAGCCGATTCCCGGCCACCGTAGGCGCGGGCTTGCGGACGGTGAGTAGTGGCTAGCTCGCCGTCCGGTGAGGACCAGGCCCGGGTCGACGGCGCGTTGTGTTCCACGCGCGCCTCAAAGAGATGTCAGCAAAAGATGGGGTCCAATAGGGCCGATGCCGCTGGGGTCGCGGGTTGTTTGAAAAAGATACCGTGGCCCTGGCATAGGCAACTGAAGGAACACGGGTGGGTTTTAGTCAGTAAAAGTCTGACACGCCCTTCCGCTCCACCCAGAGCGGGAGAAGTTATTTGATGATTTCCCATCCACAAAAAAAAAAAGGGTAAATCTTCCATGTTTTTAGGCTTCCATTGCGTGACAGTTTTTAATTATTTTACTTTAAATTTAAAATAGTACCTACCAAACTTGTGTGCACTCACTATATTCCTTAGACAGTTACGTACAGATATAGATTTCAAAATGTCAAAGAGCGAGGGATCTAATTTACTATGACTTGGAGTAGTATCGCCCAGATATCTGAATCAGATTATTTAGTAAAGTATGTAAATTATACGAAAGGTAACTACTATAATAACTGGCCACGATATATATAGCAACTGGCCACACATAAAAAAGAGGTAGAAACAAGATAATGCAAGCAAGCTCATGAATGAAAAGCACAACAAATATATTGTTTGTGCTTTTCATTGATGAGCTTGCTTTTTAGAGTACCGTACCTCAAAAGGAAAAAAAACGGAACCTTTATATGATCACTCGTGAGTCTGTCTGTCCGTCTGTCACATCCAATTTGCTCCGAATCTAACGGACCGATTAAGTTGAAATTTGGTACACGTATGAATTTTTGTGAAACACTGATGTGTGACGTAAATAAATGAATTTTGAACATGGAGGTCAATTTTGGCGGACAAATAAGAAACTTAAAAAAAAAGTTTTGCAAACTGTACCGTGGAATATATGAAATGAAAGGGCTTACTTTGAGGGTCTTAATTTTTTTTTATAAATTTAAAATATATGTTTTTAAAGTTATTTAAGAATATAGATGTAAATTGACCATTCCCCCCATTATCTCCGAAACTACTGAGCATAAAATTATGAACAAAATACAGGAAATAGTTCTATGCCTATGGATTACAGGAAAACTTATAAGAAGCCTATGGTATTAAAATAACATGGCAAATCTTTCCTCAAAAGACCATTTCAGACACCAATCTACATGGTCTTCACATGAAGTGACCAAGATTATGTCTGGACTTTATAAGAGACTGTGACCTCTGAGTTTGTTTCGGCCTTTCTTCTCAGAGTAGTCAGATAGGAAACGCCGACCTCATCTAGTTTAAAAAAAAAAATGACTTGTAAAAGTGTTTGTACAAACCTACTTACAGAAATAAAAATCATTTATCATTTATCTCAATATTGTGCGTACAAACTTACATTTGTAGTTGGATTGTATGGGAGAACAAGTTTTTCAACTACAATGTTAAGTTGGTTCTTGGGATAAATTCATTCCAACTACGGAACCTTTCATTTTGCGTAGTCCGAGACGCACTTGACGGGTTTTTTCTTCTTGTTTCTACCTCTTTTTTTTTGAGTGGCCAGTTACTAAAGCGTGGCCAATTAATATAGCAGTTACCCTACTTAGTTTAGGTTGGCTTTATCTCTTGACATAGGTATTTGATAATAATGATTATTGTGAAGGAAGGATTATTGGGAAGGACCTTTGTAACCAACTTAGATTTTTGACATCTACAGGGTTATTAGTAAAACACCAACAACCTCTTAAGGGGTCATTGTACTCATCATTATGAACAACTTTTACTATGGGACCAAACCTGAAATCGCGAAAAAAAATCAGCTGTTCAGTACATTTTGACGAAATGCTAACATAAATGTAGTGAACGGCAGATTTTTTTCTCGATTTCCGGTTTGGTCCCATAGTAAAAGTTATTCATAATGATGATTACAATGACCCCTTAAGAGATTGTTGGTGATTTACCAATAACCCTGTATGTATAAACGTAGTGAAGAAATAAAATGCAAATTAATTTATAGTAATTTATTCACTGAAATACTTATCTAAAAATATAAATAATATTCATAATTTAATAATTCGTTGCGTGTAAGCACCCTTATGCTATATTTACAATAAAATGGACGGAGACGTAATCACAATACACGTACTCAATGTAGGTATATCATAAGCCCTTAAGAATAATATATTTACATTTATTTCTAAATCTACATAAATCTATGTAGTATTTCCGATAGTTTGTTAACTACTGCGTAGCTTAGCTAAAACATGTTCTATTTGACAACGATTAAAGATCAACTTTTAATCCGATAAAACTATACGTAGACCCAACAAAATTTGCGCTCCGATAAACAGTTCATCAGCAGATCATTTTGTGTGTATTTAGTACTATAGTTTCTGAAAGACGAAACGAAAGATCGGAATGATAATTTAATCGGAATTATTGTATGGTCTATCAATATCAAAACCAGATAGTAAATAAATAATCTTGACTTTTAAAAATATTTTTGTTTATAAATACCAATAGTTTATCCTAGAGATACAACCGCTATTCTACAGAAGTTATTCGTATATTGATTATGCTCATTCATTTCATCCAAAACGCTTACATAAATTAATTTAAAATACTTTACACCCCGAAAGTAAGTCCATAAAAACCGTATAATAAAATAAAATTTATATACACGTACAAAAAATCTTAAAAATTACAAAAAGCCCCCAAATTTCTCCCCTCATTTTTTTTCAATCCCTTATTTTAAACCGTAAATAAAATAAGCAAATCATAAATACAATTTAAATAGATAACACTTAGAACTAATTAGTCTCTAATATCACACTTTTATATTTTGAAAGACATATAAGTCTTAAATGTAAAAATAATGTAACTATACATCAATATAGATGTAAAATGTATACATAAATTTTATTATCGGAATTCAAGTGGCATCCCTGGCACTGTTCCTTTGATGTTTAGCTGTAACAAAAGAATACAAAATATTTAAAAAATGTCATGTAATTATCGGTAACTGGTAGGTATTTTAATAGTCAGCAGAAAATTTGCTTTTTAATGAGTATGTAGGAAATGGGTCAGATATAATTAATGATAGTCTGAAGATAGATTGAACTATTCCTTTTATTATTATTATAATAATTAACAATTTTTATAGCTAAGTCACTAATTGTGGCCATAACCAATTTCACTACCTTATTTTGTTATTACAAATAATAATAATTAATTATACGATGACAATTTGGTAATTGAAGTGATAATTAATTCGAATCCCCAAATTAATTATCTAAGCTAAGTACAACTTGTGCACCGTCCCACGCCAGAGCCAAGACTGCCTTGTTTCTTTTTTTTTTTTTTTTGAATGGCATCTCGTAGTTGGCCTAGAGAGGCCGTAACTACTTAACCGGTCAATCCTGTGGCTGCCTTAAGCGAACTCAAAGCCTCCAGCCAGGGCATAAACTTACAGACTAAGCGACTACACGCTAAGGGCTCCCTGTGGGGAACGAACCTCTGCTTAGGGCGTCGCTGGCGGGAAGACAGCAAGATGAGACAGGTTGGATCAGATCAGAGTAATTATTATTATCATGGGAGTTCAAAGCTACTGGCTCAGTTACGCCACCTGCTGGCACTTCATTCCCGAGCAAGGGACCGGTCGGAATGTCGATTTGTTTTTGTTCCTACGGTACCTACTGCTCTCCTGGAGAAGAGTTATGAGGTCGTCGGAATCTGAGAGGGCAAACCTTGGGCGGTGGATCTTACTAATACGGGAGGGGACATAGCTAGCCGCCTCGACAACCAGAGGGTTGCGATGATTGGTGGCTGAGTCGAAGAAACGATTGGAATTGCGGTTTCAAGAACTGGGAGATGGTGGGAATATCGAGATCTAAATGGAGGATTTCGTTCCGAACGAACCAAGGGGCTCCCGTTGCCTTTCGGAGGAAACGGTTTTGGAGGCCCTGAATCCTATGAATGAGGTGGGGTTTTGCGTGCGCAAACACTGAACCCGCATAGGTCAAGCCTATACTTTTATCAAGTCGAGTAGTGGGGTGGTAGGAGCAGTCGAGTGACGTACTTGTCGATGGCGTGAGCGGTGCACGTGTTGTTTACAGCTTAGAGAAATGACGTACGACGACGCCGCCGTCATGTATGTACATTTGACGTCATCATAAAAAAAAGCATTAATTAAGTGATTTCGATCTAGGAACTATTTCATTAATGGTTTTTTATACGGGAATTCTTCTTGTTCTTATTCTTTTTATAATGTTATGTACACCTATTATTTGTCTATACATTAGCAGTAATACCTTTCTTAAATACTCATCTAAACCAATGTTGAATGTATGCTGTTGGTGTTATTTAATAAATTCTTGTTTATACTTTTTAATTTCTTTCGGATCAGTTTTTAGAGAGGCTTACTTTTGCCATGCTATTCTATGACTGCCTAAACTATCCAAAGTTAACAATGTCATTTATCGTGGAGAACATCCGTATCTACATGGTATAAATCATTCAAGATTCAAGAAATTACGCATGTAATATTAGTTCTTCTTTCATCTTCGTAGCAATTACAGATAATTCATAGGTCATGTGGAAAAAATGGTAGCATAATCTGCCACTATAACTATTCCACTGCTGGGATACTGGCGTCCTTCTTTTAGTGAGAGAAAAAATATAGTAAATGAAAGTGAGTACCTATAAAACTTACCAGTATGCAAGAACAGATGGTTCTTCAGGTTGGTGTGTTTGGAGAACCCTCGGGAGCAGATGTGACACTTGTAAGGCCAGGATCCGCTGTGTACGTACATATGGGACTTGAGGTCCCCAGGAGTTGGGAACGACTTGGAGCAGAGGCTGCATTTGTGGGGTTTTTCCTGTGAAAGAAAGCCGCTGGTTAGGTTTTAAAAGTATTTGGTGTATTTGGCTTTTTACATTATGCCTGTGGGTTAAATGTAGAATTGTTTGTTGATTCTTGAAATGATATTTACTATGAGTATATTTGGGTATATTGGTAATTATTTTGTTTTAGAGAGCAAGCTAGTGTAGAGTATACTTTCACGAGGTTCAGGGTAAAAAATTGACATTGACAAAGCGCTTTTATTTCGTAGCAATAATGGCAGGTATGAAAACCGCCTTTAACCAACAATTGACCTTACTGGTTCTATTCTTGGTAAAGACGAAATTTGTGAATAAATAAAAATCAAAGATAAAAGACAAAGTTAAACTTGGTACGTAAGTAAGGAAAAACAAGTACTTTAAACAAACACAAGACACATTCATCAAAGATAGGCAGATAAGTCAATACACGTAACATCTCCAGTCGATGTAGAATGACTGCTAAGAAACATGCACGTCTTAGATCAAGCTACGTCCTTCAAACGTCCAGGAAATCCATTAGATTAAACGCAAGTCATAAGATATAGGTAATGTCGGAAAGGATTTATAGGAAGTAATGTTGAAGGGTCAGTGGTCCTGGTCATGATAGTTCTAAAATGTATTAGGAATTTGACTAGGTATGTCAGGAAAATCTTGATTATGAATGTGGATAGGGGAGACGAGTAGGGGAAGACCAAAGAAACTATGGTTGGACTTTGTGAGGGATGATGTGGCTAGAAAGAGAGTAACTACCGAGATGACGACTAATAGAGAAGTATGGAAGAGATGATGATGATATGTGGGCATAAATAAACTGTAATTTAATCTGGTATCCTAGTATCCTCAAGATATGCATATTATGTGGCAATTGTGTAAAATATGACGTCTTGGTAACACCGAGCTATTAACCCTTTTAGCATCTGCGCTTTTTGCCATAAACCGCATAGGAACATGTCAATCTGTGCTCGAATGTCAACCGAACCCCATAGGTTCACAAGTACTGTAAGCACGTGGTCGCCCTTGGACGATGGCTTTACGTTTCTATATATATTATACAGGGTTATTAGTAAAACACCAGCAACCTCTTAAGGGGCCATTGTACTCATCATTATGAACAACTTTTACTATGGGACCAAACCTGAAATCGCAAAAAAATATCAGCAGTTCAGTACATTTTGACGAATTATGCGAACATAAATGTACTGAACAGCTGATTTTTTTTCGCAATTTCAGGTTTGGTCCCATAGCAAAAGTTGTTCATAATGATGAGTACAATGACCAATTAAGAGGTTGTTGGTGTTTTACCAATAACCCTGTATATTTTATATCTGTGGACTTCGAAAGTTTTTCCTTAAGATCCAATGGCGTTCAGGTTCAGTAACATGATTTTATAGAAATTGGTAAGAGTAGCTCAATTTTAGTTGCCCATTTGTGAGCGCACCATCAGTTTTATCAAATAATAAATTATCTCTATTTTCAGTGGCATAAACTACTGTACTAATTCTACATCAATTCTATTTCTGACTCTGACTCACAATAAATATTGACCCAAAAAAAAAGAAAACCAATACTTTTAAACAATAAAAGACCTAATAGCACTCATCACGGGCAATAATCAAAGTCATGACATCGCACATTGCGCGCAAATGAATTTATAATGAAGGATGCTGGCTCAAACCTGTTGGGTTCAGCCAATGTGGATCAATGAGTCTTGATATTTGATAGGCATTTAATACAACTTGAATATCCAAAAATAAGGTACCTAAAATAAAGATTGATTTTGCCATGGAATGGCAATTATAATTTTGTATGGGAAATAATGACTTATGCTTCTTTGTAAAAGGAAGCAACATTCTTTCAACACTATACGATATATAGGCATGTACCTAACTAAACACGTTAGTACAAGATATTTCGTAAAAAATCCTCTGAGTATGCTGGTGTAGGGACAATTAACAAAATTCAAGAACCTCAGGGTCAAATTAAATTAGCTAGCGAAATTCTGCAGACGTGATGGGTAAATACGATAAAATAAAAAAAAATATTTGATGTTTTTGGGGGTCAACGACCGCTGATATCGTTGTTGCTTCAAGTATGAGTTGAGAAAATCGGTTTTCTTTTAATTTAAAGTGTTTACATATACAAGGTGTAACTTAAATAACGCACAACCTATTAAGGCGTCATCGTACTTATCATTATGAACATCTTTTACTATGGGACCAAATCTGAAATCGCGAAAAAAAAATCAGCTGTTCAGTACATCGCGAAATTCGTCAAAATGTACTGAACAGCTGATTTTTTTTCGCGATTTTAGGTCCTATAGTAAAAGTTGCTCATAATGGTGTGTAAAATGACCCCTTAAGAGGTTGTGGGTTATTTAAGTTACACCTTGTAGATATCCATCACGTCTGTGAAGTTCAGGCAAAAACAGATTTTTAAACTAATACTACAAGTGACTACGCTTATTGCGGTCGATGACCCGAAAAAAAAACATCAAATTTATTTTTATTTATTTTTGTTTTATAATGTTTAGATATCGATACCCATCACGTCTGCGGAGTTTCGCTAGCAAATTTAATTTGACCCTGTTTATTCAGTATGTAAGAAAAATTTTAAGCAAGACGGATTAAAACAGCTAGATTTAAATAAAACATAAAGCCTTACACAAATATTTCAGAAGCACTACTAAAACTTCAGCTCACAATAACGCTACTTTATAACTTGGGAGTTTTTGTCGCACTCATAATGAGCCCGTCACTAACCGCGGTGGCATTAGTCGCCAGTATGCGCGCAGCCTAACACGCGTTACGAAGCAGTCATTACGTGACATTAGGCTCGGTGGTAACGTGCGCACGAGCGCCTCAATTGTCGCCACATGACATTCGTGAAAGAAATGTAAAGATGTAGGTTCTCGTTTATGAGGTACTAAAAAAAGGCAATGTTTTGTCGCAATTTATTTTATTTATGTTGAAAGTAGGTTCAATCCTCTGAGCATATTCTACATATTACTAGAACAAAATAGGCCTCCAAGAGCTCACCAACATCAGAATGGGTAATTCTCAATTCTAAATTATTTTATTGACAGGGCAAAACTTATTTAATATTATCATCATCTGCCTTTTTGTCAAGTGACACTTGACACTTGGTCTTGTGGCTAAGTAATTACAGCCGCACGGGTCGATTGATCAGGATAAGCTACGTTTGCTGCGGTTGATCCGTGGATGGGTGACCATCTTTACATACCCGTCCGTGCCTCGGAAAGCACATTAAGCCGTTGGTCCCAGCTGTCATTTGTGGATCTTTGACAGTCGTTACGGGTCGTCAGAAGCCCAAAAGTGTGACAACCAGTCTTACCAAGGGGTATCGTATTATCCAGTAACTAGGTTGTGGAGCTCAGATAGGCCGTCGCTCCTTGTAAAATACTGGTATTAAGCTGCATCCGGTTAGACTGGAAGCTGACCCTAACATCGTTGGGAGAAGGCTAGGCAGATGATGACGCACCAATATTTGGTGTCATGTGCATTCGATGCATGCTGTCGCATTTGCACTTACAACTGCGTCAGAGATCGGAGTTCGCGTAGCTGAATTTTGGGCCAAACATACTTATTTAAACTCTTTGCCAAAGAAGCAGAAGCATTTAATTTTAGTAAATTAAAAAACAGTTAAGATTCAGTCGTTAACACCAAATTACCGGTTTTAAGGCACTCAAGATCAAAACAATACGAAAATATAATAATAACCCTTTTCAACTTAGCCGCAACCAAATAAAAACACTTCAAACCAAATCATACTGCTGATGATCCGTAAAACAGTGAGCGTGAAGAATAAATTGAATACCATATCGTCATTCCATGCTTCCCATGCTACTAAATGACCATTTGTTTTTATGGAAGGAACGGTCAAAATAATTTGTGGTCACCAAAACATTCAATTTGAACGCTCAAAATACTTTTAGTCGTGGATTTCTGGACGGCTTTAATTTTGTGGTTGGACTCTCCGATGCTTTCGTGTGTTGGATTTGGGAACAGCATACCGAATTGTCAAAAAGATTTTATTTTATGCGGTGCGGTAGAAAAGAGAAGCTATTTAACGGCAACTTTCCAGATCTTTCCAGCGGCAGCAAATTAGAGCTCAAAATGAAAAGTGTCAATATCACAGTAACTTTTGCCATGTATTTTAAAATATGGAGAAGCTATTGCTCTCGAAAATTATATTTTATGTCCCTTTACAGTCCATAAAAGCCAGCCTAAGTTTATAAAAAAAAACCGGAGATAAGCAAGTTCGACTCGCCCACCGAAGGTTCTGTACTTTGTAGGTACATATTATAAAAACTTCAGCGGAAAGTACTCTATAAGCTTTGAGTCCTCTGCGTGTCGAAATATACGTTTTTTTGCGGCATAAACGGCCGTATCTTGTTTTTACGTTAACTTAGAAATTAGATTTTTTCACAGCTTCAAGGAACTAATTTCATCTCGATACCTAGATAAAGGGTCTTGACAGACAGATGGACAGGAAATTGATCCTATAAGTGTTCCGTTTTTCTTCCTTTTGAGGTACGGAACCCTAAAAACGGTTAATCGACACAATAAGACCATACCTACGAGTACGTACCAATTCAATACAGTTGTTACTTCGAATCAATTTGTAAATCAAATAATTAATTACACATGATTTCGGAATTGGTATAAAACTTCAAAACAAGACTTAAACTACCTCTTTCCTAATTTGCTAAGTTATCTCACTCATTAATTGCTTCAACATTTTGTAATGTATTATAATTTTAGAACATTTGTCACGACATTTAAAGAGAAAGTACCCATACCACTTTATATAACAAAATAAGTAACTGTATTTAAAATGCAATCAATTAATTAAAAAAAAGCGGTCAAGTGGGAGTAAAACTCTTACACGAAGGGTTCCGTATCACCGTACAATATTTTACACTAAACAAGTTTCTTGTATGTACCCGATTTCATTTTTGACTTTATTTTATTTTTATTACGCCTGGACAGCTTTTAACCCTTTACAAAGCGCAAGTCCGATCCTGCATGGAGTGTTGCATCCACCTTTGGGATGGATCAGCTGAATACCAACTAGGCGCGCTTGACTCGGTGGAAAGCTGAGCTAAGAGGAGGAGACTTAAAACTGGTGGATGCCAAGCTTCACAGGTTAGCTCATCGCCGTAAGGTTCAAATCAAATCAGTTTATTGCAAACATGTTGTACAGAGGTTGCCTGCTTGTCGGTCTTCTACAGATTGTACTTCGGTGTGTGTGCCCAAGAACTCCACGACCTCATTCCACCGGCTCCCTTCTACCATCGGACATCTAGACGCACTGCCAGTTACCATCCCTACCTAATTGCTATTCCACCAATTCGCACTAAGCGTTTCCAAATGTCTTTTATTATACGCACATCTGCGTCTGTGTTTCCGAATGCATACAACCCTAATCTCTTCGAAGTGAGAGTGAACAGGCTTCTTATAGACCAGCTCACTCCATCGTCGACTTTGTCAGTCACCTCCGACCTAGACTAGAGTCAAGAGCAAACCCATCTCAAATAAACAGAAATTAAAAAAAAAATGTTGGTCGTTAGAGCGGCTATAGTAGTACACATTTTGTGGAAATTTCAAGTGTCTAACTATTACGGCTCAAAAGATACAGCCTTGTGACAGACGAACGAACGGGCGACGTACGGATGGACAGCGGAGCCTTAGTAATAGAGTCCCATTGGCCCCCTTTGGGTACGGAACTCTAAAATGCAATGAATTAATTAAAAAATCTAAAACAGCTTTATGACGGGAGCTTTATTACTTTATACTTTGTAGAAAATAAATCATTATAAAATTCAATGTTCGCACGACATTTAAATAATCGTGACTAAATAATACCGCTCTTGATTCGTCAGAAGTCATGAATTAATGCAGTTTGTTTATTAAAAAAAATCAGCTGTCCCATACATTCATGTTGTCATAACTCGTCAAAACGTAGGGAGCAGCCAATTTTTTTTTCGCGATTTCAGGTTTGGTCCCATAGTAAAAGTTGTTTGTTATCATGAGTACAATCATGTGTTTAAGTATCGGTCACTAATTACTAATCACCAGTCATATATGATTTAGAACTAATGTGCCATAAAACTCAGGAACCAAACAACCAAGTCATCAAATACTTTTTGTTCCAAACTTTATTATCGTCTTTCCAAAACAATATATCAAAAAATTTAATTAATTCTATAATAATTTCCTGTACACTAACCTCAAAAAAAAAAGTTAATAAAGATACATCCTAGAAGCGTTCCCATTAAATTTTTACTCGCTAATTCACACCAATCTACGAACCCTATAATTTTGATTGCGCGTCTAAATTAAAAAGGCTACGATGGGTTGGGCTGTGAGCGAAAGAAACGGCCATATTCTCGTAGGCGGATTATGCAGTAGCTCAATCAGGTGGGGAAAAAAACGAGTACCGATATTATACCGACCCTTCTCGCTACCGAATATTGCAACATATAAATCAATAAACAAAGAGCCATTAGTTGTCTGACAATTTCCTTTGGATAAATCACGATGTTGGTAAAAAACCGGCCGTCTCATCTGAACTCCGATAATGAAGGAGCGTGGATTATTTATGATGACTAACGATATTGGTACGATATTGCAAAAATATTCTGTTGTTTTGACGGAATATTCTCTGCTTTTATCTGCTAATTTATATGGATGAGTTTTTGTTTACCCTTTCCAGTAATTATTTTGTGTGATTGTCAAAGTTAATGATCACAGTAAGTAAAGAATTTGCTATTATTATCATATCATCTTGTCTCTCTCTTTGAAGATGTCACACGAAAGCTACTACCTAATGGCAAAGCCATGTGTGACTTTAATAACCGGCAAAACGAATAAAATCCAATCATCCTTTAAAACAAACATAATTACTAACCTTAAACATCACCCCAACCGTAACAAAATAAAATTAACAACGTTTTAATACCGTAAAATTCTCGATGTCCGAATCGCACAATCGATCAAGCAGTCCGTACTGGCTATATCTCGCGGTTACAGTGACGTATGGCCGCTCGATACGCCTGTGCCGCGTTATGGAAATCGAATGCAAATACGATGTGCTTCGGTTAATTTAGCTAAATAAATTGTTGCGAAATAACCCGAGAAGGTATTTCGGTATTGATCTCGTTAACGTTTATTTCTCGGTAGTCGGGATATGCGTGGGTGCAGAAAAAAGTACACAAAAGGCTGTTATCTATGAATAAATAAATTAAATAAATAAATAATTTATTTATTTCAGAAAAGTGACAAAATTGTTACAGACATTTACTACATACGTAAACAGTTTCTTAAATATAGGTCCCTTAGCTCCCAAACTAGATTTATACCTGTGGTTTGGGAATCAGTATTCCTCCATTATAAAAGTCAGTACGTATGTCGTTGTTATTAAAAAAAAAAAAATAACAAAAAAGTTGGTTTGTAAAGAGAAAACCAAAGGCACATTTTTAAAGATTGAAATACAACAAAGTGGATTTTAATATAAATGAATAGAAAACTTTTATTTCAGAAGAGTCCATAGGGTTTATTGTACGTACAGTTTCTCTAATAGGGATTACTCCCACATTTGTCAAAATGATGAAAGGCGTAGCAATTGCTAATCATTCAGTTCAATTTGAAACTCTATAATTATTTTATTTTAATATAAATAAAATAAATTATGTCGTGATGGCCCAGTGTTGAAGGCCTCGCCTCTCATACACGAGGTTGTGGGTTCAGCAATGTGACTTTTTTAATTCTTATGTAGTTTCTGAGTTTATCTTAGACATTACTAACGTCGTTGAAGGAAAACATCGCAAGGCAACCTGGACTTATAGTGAATATAAGTTTGAAATCGCCAACCCGTCTTGAGCCAGCGTGGTGATCAATGCTCGTGCCTTCTTTATATAAGAAGAGGTCTTTGCCCTCCAGTGGGACAATAATAGGCTATTAATACTAATAAAAAAAAACATAAAAAATACTATTATTATTTTTAATATTTATATAAATAATAGTCGTTCCCAGTCAAAATATCTCATTTATTTTCAACCCGATGCACAGAAGCTGTACCGGTCTCGCATGATTTACCACTAGATGATCAAATCCCTAATCGAATAACCCAAAGCAGAACCCGTTTCAAAAATGAACAGAGTTATGATCTCGGTACTATCACTAAATTACTTATAAATATTAATATATTCAAAGGGGAACTAATTAATAACCACATAGCCAATTATCTGGAGCTTCAGTTAATCAATATTGTGGTGTTGGCCAATCCGTTGTCAAGACAAGAAGTTAACTAATTGGTACATAGTATATCTTAGAGGGCTCTGTTATTATGACTCCCTTATTCGTGATTCGAAACGGGCTCTCATGGTTTATTACTGACGGTTTTGGGTTCCGCAAGTATTTAGGACTTGGGTTTAAATGGAGGAGAAAATATGAAAATTGAAGATGTTTAAATTAAAGTAAATTTGATAAGTGACAAGCTGTCAGTCACACTCATACAATGTATGCAGTATTGTTTCTATATTCTATAATTACTGTAAATAAATGTACTACGTATCAGAATCGGTGCAATATTATTACAAATCCTGGTATAAATGTCGAAGCGCAAAAAATATCTGGTTGCATTTTATCGCATAACGGTTCACCCTATAAAAGGATGACAATTCACGAAAGATTTTATCAGTACACATCTTCGCTTAAAAACTTATCAATCTCGAACAGGTGCAGAACCCTTCAGCTCTTTAATCCTTTAACCGTTTCATTTCTAAATAGCAAGCGGCCATTAATTTAATATAGGCTATTAATTGACAATGTATGCATATTTATTGGCCGTGCCGCCATGATGTGCTATGTTGCTGTGTGCACAATTGTGTCTTTGCGTGTTCATAACTTGATGTAATAAGGTAGACTGCGGGCCATGATCTGTGGCTAGAGCAATGCTACTATTTATTAAGTTTACTGTTAGATTTTGTACAAAAGGTGATTTAAGCCGTTTATGAATGAATGGGGTGTACGAACGGTCATGGATTGTGAGTTTGAGTTAGTTAGTGTTTGTTTATACCTGACTGGGGCGATTACTGACTTGGGTGTGTTATATTTTTTGCTGTAAGTCGAAAAAATGAACATCATACTATTTATGAGTGGTATTGCAATATGTGGTTAGCTAGTGATCTCGACAACTGATCATAATTATTATTCTTGCCTGAGCAACCGGCAGCAAGTTCGTCATGCTTGCGCTATGTCCCTGCTTGCGGTAGCGTCGGGGGTTGGGTTGCCTCCTTCCCTCAAATATGGCGAGGGGGGTAATGGCTGATCTTTGCGTTATGCTCGTGAACGGGTACGCTTGTGGTGACTGGTTGTCTTGCTGACCTTGGTTTTGTTATGTTATTAGTAATTAACTCTTTGTTTATTTTACTTCGATGGTCCTAGTTTATCATTTGTGACTTCGACTTACGGCTTCATATAGGTACGGATATATATAAGTGGGCACGCCTTTTATTACTGGAGGCTTTTATTTAGATAAAAAGTTCTGCTTGTGTTTTTAGTTTTGTATTTTTATTTCTGCTTGAGTAGGTATAGTTTTCGATTATTATTTTCTTTTTTTTTTTTTTTTGGTATATTGGCGTGTGCTAGCTTACATATAGTAAACAAATTAATTTAATAGTTTGTGTTGCGAAATGTACTTAAATTATTATGTGCAGTGTTGTATAGAGCAATTTTTTTAACTGAACAGACAACTGTGCTGCCGGGGAGTTTGTTGCGCCACTTCTTCTCCCCAGCTAAAGCACTAGGAAGTGGTGAAGGGCGGGCGTTTCGGGGGACTATCTTATGTAATTTTGACGTTCGTTCGTAAAGTGCTGATTCTCAGCCTAGTTTGAATAAATGTCTTTTGATTTTGATCAAATGACCATGGGTTCCAGAACGGCCTAACTGCAGTTTTTTCAATACTGATTTTTAAAAAAAAAAAAAAACTGATGTTGACTGATGTTTTTTTTTAAAATCCATGGCTCCCATCGTATACTTTCAGCCAAAATGCATATAGACGTTATGTTATTTAGAAATGTAAATACAGTCGTAAACAACGTGGAAAATATCGTTTCTTTATCGCGCCCTAGGTACGATTGTGATTCTCAGCCATAGCAGTGTGAATCCTCCCTAACCAGACTATTTCATTAAGTCACCTCCGTGGAATAATTTAATCAGTACAGTCCACGGCAAAAGAACGATAAAGAATGATTGATAGTGCAGACGTTCCACAGATGCAATCTGCCGCTGTGCCGGTCCCGCGTTATTTTTCTTTTTAAACATGAACGTTTAATCTCTGGAATGAATGGACTTGTTTATGTACGTGTATGGCGCATGGGGTAGGCAGAAACGAAGGTGGAACTAGTTTTGATCGATCTGCGGTAAAGCCAAAAGGGTTTTGACAGGTATGGATGAAAGTAATCTCTGAATTACTGAAGTTGGTTTGAGAAATATCTATTGATTTTTGTTTCAGATTGTCGCCTTCTAAGGTGATTTGTTCAGGTCTGCGGTATTAATGTTTTGAATAAGAAATAACTTGTATATTAATATTTTCATCTCTAATGAAGTAATGACTTATTATAAATCCTGGATTTTACAGACCTACCAAAAACCGCTATTTTAGTTAAAATAATTAGTGTACTTCGGTAGCCCAAAAATACTTTAAACACTGCGTCTCCTAATCAATTAATATCATACAAAATCCATAATTACGATATCAAATTTTAAAAAAGTTCGAATCATGCGTGGGCGGCTGATAAGGGCTGTGTACTAAATGTTCACAAGCGAAATTGGACCTTCCCCTTTATAGTTTAAAGAGGGATTTTGGTCAGCACGTTGGCTTATATAAATCATTTTAGGCACATTGAATGACAGCCGAAGGTATTATTAATAAGTTCTTGAATATTCATTTTGGAGTTGTCGCGTGTTATCTGAAGGCGAGACACTCGAGGTATTATTAATTATTGGCTTTTTATTAATAGTGTTTGGGACAGAACTGGTTCCTGCACTCGAGTGTGTTACAAAATGTTTCATTGAGAGATTTTTTACACCGTGTTAAATACAATAATTTGCGGAAAAGAGCTCAAACTTTCAGTGGTCACAGAAAACAAGAGAATGCACTGGGGTGCATAAAAAGTGCATCCACCAATAGTCACCTAAATAAAAAAATATTTTACAATTTTTCAAAACATCTCTCCTCTGCCATACACTTCGACAAATTGCGAATTATTTATTTCACTTTGAATACATTCGTAACAAATTAAATATTTATAGTAAATAATAAATAGTTCGCGATTTTTTAAATCCCGAGATTTATCGCCATGTTTATCATGCCGGGATTTTATAGGAGAGATTATCCACTTCTGTTACTTCTTTCCTCGAAATGTAGGTGTTTATGCTCTACATATTCCGATCTCTGAACATAACACCTGTATTGCTCGAAGGGTTAGGCGCAGTTGTACCTAGTATACCCACATTTCGCTATTTATCAACCAGTCACAAATCCAAACTCCGGACTGCTACTAAGAAATTCCAGATGGCAAAACCCAATAATACTTTGCCCGACCCGGAAACCGAACCCAAGTCCTCGTACTCGGCAAGCCTCGCTTGCGACCACTAGACCAACCCAACGAGGCGGTCAGGTCTTATTGATGCTTAACCTCTCGAATGTCTTATGTTACACAGTTCGACATAAGAAAAAATGCTCCAAGTGTCTTAAGTCGGACAGTTACACTAAATTGACAAGTGAAAATATTAAAATGACCTTTATGATAATGTAATCCTAATACAGCTTGACAATTTCAGTCAAGTCAATTTAGTCTCCCACATTCGAGAGGTTAAAAGCTTGAAAACAAACTGCGGGGCAATTGCGTAACATACTATCAATCGGAATCGGTTTCATTTTGACAGTTCAACAACATTCATTGCGTTATTTACGTTGTCGAGCAGGCATAGATTAGCAATTTGCTTCAAAATTATTCAGATTCCGATTGATAGTGTGTTACGCAATTAGGGTGCAGTAGCTAATCATTACTTGGCTAATACAGATCCGGATGTAATGAAGATCATGACGTAACCTTAACTGATCGTGTACCTATTCCACATTATACGTACAGTAGCAATTATACCAACAATACCCTAGTAGGTATATACTGCATAAGTAAATGTCAATCTACCGTGACAGAATACCATAACAATTGCCATATAATCACTGAATGACATTACAAGGAAAATCATCACCATAATTGACACATCTGCAAAAGGTTTTTTTACAGACAACAGTCAACTGAAGCGGAAAATATTAGCAGCACGCATTTCTTTACACTATAAAAAACCTATACAAATCCAAGATGGCGCACGCGTCTGTGGTTGATTAAAATGAGTTATGATTGTTTGTTACAACATTGGGTCAATTATTTGTAAATCAAGTGTATTGCTGGCTGACAATTGTCACGCGATGTACGGCGGTTAACGTGTACAGTGTAGTTCAGAAAAAATGCACCCGGATCGTTTGTGCAATTATAATGTAAATTAAATGAGCTACTGATGATCGTAAGGTGAAATTATTTTGAACATCTGTTATTTCATTTGTTTTTTTTTGGCTTTGAAGATGTATAATTTCGATTAAGTTTTTGCTGTACGACTAACTAATCTGCTGCCAACTTATGTCAGACAAGACTTGAAATTATAATTCTGATGCGTTGAATAAACCTCACTATTAACTATTGGGTTCCTTTGCTTCATTCAACCGAAAGAATACGAAATTTCAAGAAAAATGTCCCACTTTTTACATAAAATAAAATCTACAACTCAAGAGGCATTACCTCGACACTTAAGAAGGAACTTTTAAATGAGATCCATTTGTTAATACGGTACTCCAAGCTGTTTATAAATAGAAAACTACTAAGATCATAGAATCGCGATAAAAGCTTTGTAATATATAAAACCACGCGACTTTCCTTTGACATCAAACCGGCCGATTCTACAAATAATGCTACAAATACTCAGTAACTCATAAATTGGTCCATTCTCATACATTTGCTATCAGACCGTAAACAATCCCATACAAACGTATGCCTCTTTCATTTCGTACAACATTAAAAGGTATAAGTTAGTGATTCTGTGATTACAACGATTTTACAATTGAACTATAACTTTGGTGATCTTTTGACAAGATAATGCTGGGACGGATGTTATCGCAGAAATATTATGGAACCGTCGTGTGAAAGGGTAGTTATAGTTAAAAGGGGTAATAAATGTTGTTTAATTTGTTTTATAAAATAATAATGATGCCCTACCGATTACCAAGAAATCGATATTCCGTTTTAGTCAAGTCTAAAATGATATTTTTACGTACACGTTACCTACTTTATCAGAAACAGCGATTCCAAATCAACCAGAAAATCGCAACTAGCGACTATTATAAAAAATTGATAAATTAAAATGGGTAAAACAAAAAAAAAAAAAAAAAACAATCAAACACACCGTAATTAAGTGAAACTTCTTTCACTGATTATTTCTAAGAAGATGAATAAAAAAAAACCAATCGATACACATCGGTTTTTATCGATCAAAATCAATTAGCAATAAAACCTGTCAGTTTATATCGTTTTCACATACAAAATCCAAAGAAGTGTGTCAATAAAAACACTCTAGTACACTTCTTTGGTACCGACAATGAATAAAAAGGGATTTGAAAAAAGCATCGATACTTGGTTATCGATATTGATACTATGTAATGAAAAACAATGCCCGGTCTCGCCACCTACAATAGTTCCGTTTATTTGAGTGATAATTTCATACGAATTAAGTTCCATTTCTGAATTTATCTAGTACAGTAGCCATTAGAATATTTGCACACTTGATTCAATATTCGAGTTCTAGTTTTTCGATTTCACAAAAGGTTCTGTTTAAAATACTCGATACCCAGATATCGATACTTTTCCCTACAAATATAGCCTCAATATACTAGAATTACAACAGAAGTACAATATTTATTAAGACGTTTTACTCTAACGGTTAGATCCGAAGCTTGTTTTATATGTATACGGACAAATGATTGGTGATTGGACCCCAATTAAAGCTATATAAAAAAACTGTACCAGTTTAAATTGTCAACTAGCCGCCTTGTTAATTACTTGAGTAGGCTCGGAGACGGTTACATGAAAAAACATGTTATCGGTGTAATCCGTCAAAGATTATTAGGTGTGTGTTGGAGTATAAAGATTTAGACATGCTGGGTTTGAAATACGTTTTCTCATAGATGTTTAACGTATTAGAAATAGCAATTTTATTGTTTAGATTTGAGAACTAATAAGTAATTGAGAAATCCGTAAGAAAAATAAGCAGCATACTTTTTTGTAGTAATTACTTGGGAATACTACAATTAGGTATCAATCTAATTTGCAGGCGTGGTGATCATGGCAAAAATTACCATTTTAATTTCGTTTCATTGAAAAAGACCCCGTTTAAAAATTCTATTAAATACAAACATTAATCACTTATTTAACATCGTAATTTCTGACGCCCCTGTCTCTTGGTCTATAATATATTCAACCGAAATCGACGGCAGACGTCAAAGTGGACAGATATAGACATAAACTAGTCGTCATATAACGCCCAGATTTCATTATTCGAAAGTCTTCGGTAACCAATAAAAATTCATTAAACCGACTTCCTGTTAAAACAAGTGGAATTAGGGTTTTGATCGTTGTGTGATTATGTGGGCCTAATTATCTTGGTTGGAATGTTACTATCGCCAAACTAATGTGGCTTGTTTTCATTTCAATTAAATAAATCATATTTTTGTACCGTTCGATTTTGATTTTTGTTAAGCCAGGTTATAAGCATTTATATTTTTTTTAGTCTCATCACTAGTAGATATGTCGCGAATAGTGTTAATGGCGGATAATCGATTAGCGATTACAAGGCGTTTCCTATGGCGATTTATGTTTTTTTTTTGATGTCGAATAATTTTGGCGAGTTATTTGCCAAAATTATTCGACATCAAAAACGATAATGCAATCTGTAATAAATAATAATAGCAGTAATAGCAGATCTCCAGCTCTCTCGAACCTACCGACTTTTTAGGTATTCCATTGCTAGATTACTACAATGATTTTTCTGCACGATTTCTACGAATACAATTTTTTTTTTTTTATTGACTGTTATTACGTTCCCAACAGTAGACAACTCTTTTCGTTCAATGTAACATTTCGATTGTGGGGAACACCCTTGTGTCGGGGAATCACCCGTAATAACTAGAATTAGGACTGAATGTATTGTATGGAAGTAATTCTATTTTTCTAAATCTGTGGTAACAATTCATTCAAAATGTAAACCAGTAAATCATTCGCCATTAGCGAATAGTACCTACTATTATTGACTATTCGACGAATACTTACCTAATAAAAAAAATGGCGAATGATGTCGAATATCGAATAATAGCGGCAAATCGTGGCATCTCTTCACTAGTAGTATTTAATTTCAATAGCTTTTAGTAATTGTGTTATAAACAAGATTTTAAGTGAATTCTACAAATAATGAGTGAATTCTTTACACAAGCAATTTATGCATACAATAATGTGAAAAATACTGCTCTTTTTATATCAAGATCATATCTAAGGTAAGCGATACCCACATGTAATTAATATTCATTGCGTGTTGTTAAAGTAATCTAACAGATGCAACGATGTCACAGTATTTCACAAAAGTAATTAAATGGTAGAAGATAAAATATTTTCAAAAAAGAACAGAAGAAGAAATTTGTGACCTGTAAATAAAATAAAATCTTGTTTTTGTTTTCAGCGTTTCTATCAGAGTTTTAAATGATCGGTGTGAGTCACTCTGTAAAAGAAATCATTCTGCAAGAGAAAAAGCGCCTGCGCAGACTTATGAACAAAGCGGCATAAAAGCATCACAAAAAGAAATGACTACTATCGAAATGTCTTTCACAATCTAACCTGTAATTGCACACGAAGACCGTTTTTAACCGATTTTTAAAACCCTTATTAGGGCAGGTGCATGCGACAGGCGCGCACACGCACCGGCCACCAATAAGTTTTTTTTAATGAGATTATAAAAGCAATATGGTATCGTAAAACCTTGTACCAATTTATTCTTGATAAATATATTTTATTCGACAATAACGCATTATATCGTATTGTTAGAATAATTTATCAGGACTTAGACAGGATGCCTGGTAGTTAAAGAATGGCTTAAAAAATTAACAGCTTTATTTCGTATAATTCAGCAACATTTTTATGACAGGTATTAATCTCAATCTTTATTCTTCTTAATGACTTAATTTGATTAACTAAATTATAAAAACTTGCCGGTCACCTAGATCCGTTTGTTAACCAGTTTCTTCCATTGTTTATGTTCTAAGATATTGCAGTTATTATGTATACAGTTGAAGTAATCTATATTATTTCTCTCGCATCATTAGCCTCATAATAAGATTAAACTTTTGTACGCCAAAAAAAAAACCACAAGGATTAGATAGATATATATTGCGACTAACCTCTACGGATCGTAATTAAAGAAAAACATCTAAGATTTATTTATTTATTGAAAATCTCCCTTACAACTATCATTACAGGTAAATCTATACTAACTTATTTTCAATTCAAATACAATAAGGATTAAAACAATTATCTTAAAAGTATACTCAATAGAATTTTATACACTATCAGCCATTATTAATATTATTTTATATCACATAGTATATTTCAAATGAATTATTTATATTATGGAGTTGTTTTTGTTTTCAGTTTTGCTTTGCTTATCAGTATTGCTTTGTGTATCAGTCTCAGCTGCTTCTATTCCCATGTCGTAAACATCTAAGGTCTATCGGATAAATGCAATGACATTGCCACCTGTCTCTATTACGAATTTATGACACTAGCTTGCTCTGGTTTTCTAAGAGCCTTTGTTGACAGAGTTTTGATACGAACTATTAACCCAATGCAACAGTAAAAGTGATTAAAAGATCAATTGTGCAACTTTATTTTTTTAAAAACATTCTGAGTTGCAAAATAATAAGGCATGTTCTCAATTTTTTTTTAATTTTAAATTTGTGTACGCTAAGCTTAAAAATTGTGTTAAAAAAAGTCTAGTTGAGAATGTTTGAGAATTATGTTACAATACTAAATTCAAATTGAAACATTACGGCCCGTACGGCCCTTTATGAAAAACAATTTTCAGTTGTCAACTGTTTCTGAAGCATTAGAAACGTATTTCCTATAAAGCAAGTGTACGTACAATGGCTGACCAAGCGTCAGTCGGTGGTGGTACTGACAAACGCAAATCGCATTCTGATTTGAGACAACCACCAATCTTATTGGCTCCTTGTTACTGAAATTGTGTGGTCCAAGTTATAAACGTAGGCGGCAGCTCCTTGTTGGTCCATACGTCCATTAGGTATGCAAATATAGTTTTACTCATAATATTAAAGCTCTGTTGCTTATTCACATAATATTACAAAGAAAATTGTATTCTAGATAACTAGAGTGTTTCGCAATCTTTTTAATGGCTAAAATTAAATTTTGACGTTACCTGCTTTAGGGTAATTTGTATGGATTCTAAATAAAATGTTTGCTAGTTCAAGATACTATAAAATGTTGACACTACAATTAATTAAATTATTTTTTATTTACTCAAATAATTACATGTTTTGCTAAATTATAGAGCGTTGGACATGTCTGACAATGCAACTAGATCAATTAGGAATCGATTTTCTTTATTGCTTATGTGAAAATTATCCAAATAATCGCAGAACTCCTGAACACTAGTTCGCTTAAAGACCATCAAATGGACCACATTTCGCCGCTTTGTGCGGCAACCAATTGTAGGGACGCAACACCGTGACAGACAAACAGACAGACTGACAACAAACAAATAACGAACCTCTAACGAGTGGAAAAGTGTCAAGCGCACGCGCAGATGACCACTGGTTGTAAGGAAGGCCCGTTTTACCCAACCGCGGTAAAGAAAGGGTTAAACGGGTATGTTTTGGAAGAGAACAAGAAAATGTCGAATGATAATTTAATAGCGTGCTTTTCAAAGGCCAAACTTAAAAGTAGACTCTGACAAGAGTTCGAAATCCTATTTTCAAATTATGGTACGTTTCCGAAAATATTAAGAAAATAATTATCTCCATTTTTTTCTTTAACAAAAAGTGGACTGTATTTTTCTCCCCGCTAATGAACATGATACGATTCCAATCACAGACAATAAGCGACGAGAATAAAATTCTTGATTCAAATATTTTTTGCTCTTCACCTTGTTTAGATACCGTCTCTAAATCCTCGACCCCTGTATATCACAGCTTGTAAACCAATGAGGCGACAATCTCAAACATTTTTAGTTAAAAAGGTGATATCGGTTATGGCTTGTCGGTTGTCAGCTGTGACAGGTGATACCTACGAGTTGCCGACATACTGACGACACTTTATAGGTACACACCTTTAATAATATAAAGTAAGGGTATTCTTATACAAAAGGAACTTTCTGGACTATTATTGACCACAGCGGCAATATCAACAAAGAAACTTCTGTTACATTATCTAGCTTTAAATACATCAACTAGAGAACCTAGCACTTCAATTTCATACGGATATAAACAAAATCCTGAAAGGCCCATACATAACATCCCATAACTAGCCCATAAAATATACCTACCAAACTCCTGGCTATTGTGTATCACTCGATCCCATCAAGCTATTGTGAAGGCTGCATTATTATTTAGCTTTCCTATACTTAAATATAGCCTTCCATACTGTCCAGTTTAATTCTGCGGCTCAGCACTGTGACAGCTGAAAAGATCCATTTTACGAGGTAGAATGGCCGATCGATCAAAGACGTACGAATAAAGGATGGTCTATCAATTTTCTTTACTTGCAGATGTTCAAATACACAGTTAATCTAGATTTTGATTCGAATAAATGGGCTGGGAATCTAATTTTATTCGGAGCGATTAAATAAATTAATGTTAATGGTTCCATAATTATCTGTTTATTGATATTGGGAATGATTAAGGCGAATTAGGTTTTTAAATGGACAACTTAGCGACTTTTTTATGGAAATTGTTTTAAATTGTGATGCATAATTTATTTATTTTTTGTAATTTTTTTCATGGGTAGGTACTGTTTTTGATAGTATGGTAATGATCGACTGTAAAATTGTCTAAAAGTGATTAAATTAAATGCTAAATTTAATTGCTAAAATTAATTAAATTAAATGCTACTGCAATTTGAGATAGGGTTGTCACATAAAAAAAAACAATAAAATACGTTAAAAATTAAACATTACCGGGGTCGTAGAAAAAGTTCTTAACACACAGTCGACTACCGATAATAATTTGACACACGATAATTTGAATCTCTCGATAGTTTGAATTTTTTTTCTGGGCAATTGAAAAATACTCGACAAATTTAATAAAATCAATTGTAATTGGTCCCCTCGGTAATTTGAAGTTGACGGAATAGTATCTTGCCCGTCAACATGCAATAATTTGAAGTATGGGCTTCCCTACTCTCTATAATTTGAAGCGTTTATCATGCAACCATCGTTTGTTTATATAATATAATACAGACAGACCTGTCGATTGTTTACATAAATAAGAATTGAGATTGTTTTCGAAAATTCATTGCACAATGATAGACTGAAGTCGCTAACTCAATAGAAAATTACGTACTTCTTTTCAAAATGAACATCTCTAAGTAATTGTACAAATATTTAAAATAGTAAATCACGAATTTTGATCAAAGTTTTGTTTACTTGATTTTTTCCTCCCTCCCTCTTAGTTATTAAAACTCCTGTTATTTTGAAATTTAGGTAATTTGAAATTTTTCTCTGGTCTCTTGAGTTTCAAAATATAGAGAGTCATCCAAAATTCATGTTCCCATGAGTTCACGGACCGTATCGTAAGCAAAAGACGTTGCCGAAGACGCCACGAGCACCAGACCGTGGACATATGGTTCACACGATCGTATGTGAACCTATAACACACTACCGACCGTGTCAAAAGGACGTAAGTGCGGAACCGAAAGTATATGAAAATGAGTATTGTCAAATACCTAAAAAAACAGTGTTCAAAAAATAAACTATTTTTTATGCAGAAAATTAAATATAATATTATTTGTGTACCTTTTGCTAATATTCATAAGGAATCTTAAGCCCGCTTGCTCCACAAATTAGGAAATGCGTTTTGCGATAAATTAATTTAAAACATCGTTCTGTTTCTGTCGATCGTCTGAAGTTGACAGAGACAGCATTATTTTTTAAAGGTGTTTAGCGCTAAATACATTTAATGATCCTGTGCAAGTGGACCTTATAGATTGAATTTACAAATCACAGGAAAAGGAACTTACGCCCTTTTGTATACAAGAGCTGTTTATATCCGATCACTACACGAATCATTTGTTTACGGACGAATGTGATTTTATTAAGAGATCTTTATCTCAAATCAAATTAATTACTGTGTTATGTTCACGAAAACTCAGGTATACTCGTATTAAGATATAAAGGTTTCAGGGGTAAAGAATAACAAAATTGATCGTACAAAAACTTGAATACGACAAAAACAATAAGTAACGAATTCTTCAGGGAGCGATTTAGCGTTTATTTTTTAATATTTTTTCTGATTTACCGATTCTTATTCAAAATGAAAATCGATTCCAAAATTACGCTTAAAAAACAAAAACCAAAACAAATTAATGAAAGTATGCCATTCAGCATAATTTATTCGATTGCCTTTAATGATTTCAGCATTGTCTCATATCGTCGATACATCACTGTATAGGGTATGCGTCACAGTCGATGACTATAGGAGTTCCCACGTTGACCTGCAATTTATTGGCCCTTACTTAACAGTAACTACCTGTGACCGCAGGTGCGTCTTAAGGAATAAGGGATGTAGATCACGGGAGTGTCTTTTTTCTTTCTTTTTTTTCTAGTTTTGTTTTTATTGACTGTGATATATGGTTTTTAAACATGTTTTAATGTTTGTGACCGTATTATGATACATTTTAGATTTTGTGAAAGTGATTTAATAATAATAATAATAATAATATCCTGGGACATTTTCACACACGGTCTAACTAAGCAGAGCTTATACTATGGAAACCAGATAACTGATATACTACATATACTACTTTTTTTTGTAAATACATACTTATATAGATAATTACACCCAGACTCAGGACAAACAGACATGTTCATGCACACAAATGTTTGTCCTGGATGGGAATTGAACCCACAACCTGTGGCATGATAGGTGGTATCTTAACCAACCACGTCATCTGGCCTGTTAAAAAAGTTAAATTAAAAATTATATTTGCAAAACTTATGACCTGATAAAAAGCGACATCGGGTGAGTGTTGCAGGACGAATCTTTATTGAAAGTTGACTAAAAATGATGATTTGTTTAGTATATTTTCTTTATATTCATCGGTAATTAGAGCAATGAGAGTTTTTGTTATCCTAAAAATGCTAAGTAGATATTTTCAAATCATTATTTTTATTTTAACATACCTATTGATTTCTTATGAATTTTTTTTTAAATATAATATTTTCGACCGACCACTTTTCTGCTCGTATTCCGTTCGCGACAGCCCTGTGCCCAGTGACCGTATACACTTGTGTGATTTTCTTAAGTCGCGGACACATGAGGTCATAGTTAAATAAGTAAAAACTTAAGGTGGGGCGTTATGGGAACTGAGCACGGTAACTCCACAGTATAATGTAAGGCTTTACCGAACCGTATAGTATAGTACTTTGGTGTATTATCATCACTTAGAACCATACTTAATTACATCGAAGAATCAAGAATGTTTTCTTGGTGTTATTTCAATGTTTAATTTATTGTGCGATTGTTTTTATTTGTAATGGTTTGATTAGTCATTAAGTATTGGAAAAAATAATGTTTTTTTTTTTTAAGAAAGCTCCATTTGAAAAAATAATTTAGGTATTTCCTAATCCAAAAAATATAGGTTGTAAAAAGTTTGAAATAGGTTGAAAAATTGATGATCCATTTAAGTATGTATATATTATGTTTAGGGATGTTACGGATATTTGCATTCGCACTGGCATTTGCGAATGATCGCATCACTTTAAACATTCTGATCGACCTTTGCATTCGCATTGAGTGATGCGAATGTTTTGCGAATGTGAATGTGTGCAGGTCGTGACGTGTGATGACGTGCTCGCCCGGCTGCCGCGCGGTTCGTCGATCCACGCATTCGCAGTGCTCGCAGACCGGCATCACGTGCTTCATTGGACCAATAGAAAACGTTTCTTTCTCGTTAATTGCTTTGATTGCTATGTTAGTTTGGCTTGTTTTGTTTTAGTTGCCAGTCAGTTGTAACGAATCTCTACATATTATAAAACACAGTCCCCTCGCCGCATCTATCTGTCTGAACGCGATAAACACAAAAACTACCGAACGGATTTTCACATACTGTTTTCACCAATAGGCGAAGTGTTTCATGAGGAAGTTTAAGTGTATAACTCATTAAGGTTTTATTTTGTGTAAATTGGCTGAAATATGACGATGATTGTTAAAGATGTTGAAAAAAAACATGCTGATTGGGAGTTTTACTGGCGTGCGCTATGTAAAAAATTAAAAAAAAAAATACAATTATATGAAAACAACGTACCTATTAAATTAAAACATAGGGTACTTTTAATCCCGATAGTACGTTCCCGTGGGATATTTTCCGACATCCACGCGTGCGAAGCCGCTGGCAAAAGATAGTCATTACGTAAGTAAACAAGTAGATTGTGAGTGTAGAATTGTGTTGAGCTATTTTGTCAGTTTTTTCCATGGCACCAAGAAACCAAAAGTGAAATATAGCGACTTTTTACGCCTAAGATCGGGACCACGCGAAATGTAATTTTTTTGAGAAAACTTATTCCACAATTGGGCGCACTACACTAACTTAGCGTTGAGAAAACATTTGAAAACCGTTCATACCAAAGAATACGAATATTATTCCTAAGCATTCGCATTCACATTCGCACATTCGCATTCCGAAATTTCGCATTCGCATTCACGAATGTGAAAAATATGACAATCGTAACATCTCTAATAGAAAGTATGGACACGGCTCTTAGATAATTTTCTCTTTGGTTTCATGACAAGTTTCGCTGTTACTTTTCGGCATCTTATAAGAAGAACTGGCTCAGTTTATCTGCCTCCTAGATTTTGAATCTATTTCATAACTTGGAACAGACAACAACGACTCTATTTTACTCCAATCAACTCATCTTGGTGATATAAGGTGTTAAAAAATGTACTTTACAAACTTTAAGAGGTGCTTTAGATCATCGACCTGAATAAATTTTACTATGAAGCAAACTTTAGTATGGGGCCAACTTTGAAATCGCGAAAAAAAAACAGCTGTTCCATACAGTTCATAACAGTAGTTAGCTGATTTTTTATTTCGCGATTTTAAAGTTGGTAAAAGTTATTCAGTTCGATGGTCTAAAGCACTCCTTAAAGTTTTTAACACCTTTTATTTTTTTTTTTTTACAGGCCAGTTGGCGTAGTTGGTTAAAATTCCACCTATCACGCTGCAGGTCGTGGGTTCGATTCCCATCCAGGACAAACATTTGTGTGCATGAACATGTCTGTTTGTTCTGAGTCTGGGTGTAATTATCTATATAAGTATGTATTTACAAAAAAAAAGTAGTATATGTAGTATATCAGTTATCTGGTTTCCATAGTACAAGCTCTGCTTAGTTTGGGACCAGATGACCGTGTGTGAAAATGTTCCAGGATATTATTATTTTATTATTATTATTATATACAATCTGTAACCAAAACCCTGTTGTTCGTTTTAAAACATGATTCTATTCATGATAACAAACAACTTTTACTTTGGGACCAAACCTGAAATCGAGGAAAAAAAATCAGCTGCTCCCTACATTTTGACGAGTTATGCGAACATGATTGTATGGGACAACTGATTTTTTTTTCGTGGATTTCGGATTGGTCCCATAGTTGTTTGTTATCATGAGTACAATCATGTGTTTTTAACACAGGAACAACAGGGTTTTTGTTACATATTGTATAAGCATAGTTGGTTCTATTAACTCAACTTGGTTATATTATACAGGTATAATTTCAAGTCAGCTTAGTACCTTACAGGCGACTAAACTACGCTACGCTATTAAGCTTTCTACTAAGTTTCCACAAACAAAACGAAATAATAAGTCCTGTTAATCCCAACATAAGATTGATGATTGAAATACTTGCAGCATCAAGTAGCTACCATTGTTACTACGAGTACAATTACGGAAACCTACATCGATTGCAGAGTATTTGCGAAATACAATAAAAAAAAAAACGTTTTATCCTTGAGATCTAAACAATGAGGTCCATTACAGTTTTTCTAATGATAATTCACATGAACGCATCCTTTTTCATTATGCTGTAGCTCAGTGATGCTTTTAATTGCGTGTTTTTTTTTCTATAACTAGGTAGCTTGCATGCAATGTAGGTATTGTGGTATCATTTTAGATAGTTCCGTGATATTATGTAGTGTAATGCAGATTATCTGCAATAAGTAATTATTAATGATTTGTTATTGTAGAAATATTGTTAACAGTATGCTCGTTTATATACAGCGTTTATCCCGCGCGGACTAGCAACGTCGCATTTCTACAAGTTTTTCGTGATTATTTTAATACATTTAAAATTAATCTTGCTATTTTTTTAATAGACTATCTAGATCGTTGGTATTTATAAGTATGTATGCTATTTTTTACAGTTATTTTGGTATTTACTCATAAAAACTGACAATATTTTCTATAATGTTAGTTTTTATGAGTAAATACCAAAATAACTGTAAAAAATAGCATACGTTCTTATAAATACCAATGATTTAGAAGCCTAGTCTATAAAAAAATAGTAACTTGATTTTTAAAATGTATTAAAATAATCACGAAAAACCTGTAAAAATGCGATGTCGCCTGCCCGCGCGGGAGTACGCTCTTAAGTATTATCGTCATAGAATTTCGCATTGTCTTGTGCACCGAACGACCAAATCTTTTCTTGAAAACAGCAATGGCGGTAGACGACCGTATTCGATTTTTTATAGGTAGTTTTACTTTTTTCTCTTTTATTCACTAGCTTGCGCAGTCCCCCTCCTGGGCAAAGGCTTCCCTCCACTCCTTCCATCTTTCGCGGGTCCGCGCGTCCCCTTTTCAGTTTTGAGGGAACCTATCTAGCACGTCCCGCCATCTCCTACATGGTCTGCCTCGACCCCGCCTCGCTGTATCAGGGCACCAGTTCTGTGCTATCTGGGTCCACAGTTTGTCCGGCACGCGGCAGACATGTCCTGACCAGTCACATTTAAGTTGGCTACTACTACTAGTTCTAATGAAATAATGTAACATACTCTAGCTTCAACATTTTGGTAAGTGGCATGCATTACCTACCCATCAATCAAAAAATCTGCCTAGCCTTTTCCCAACTATGTTGGGGTCGGCTTCCTGTGTGTAATACGATACCCCTTGGTAAGACTGGTTGTCAGACTTTCGGGCTTCTGACGACCCGTAACGACTGTCAAAGATCCACGAATGACAGCCGGGACCAACGGCTTAACGTGCTTTCCGAGGCACGGAGGAATCTTGGTATGAAAAGATGGTCACCCATCCACAGACCAACCCTGGCAAGCGTAGCTTAACCTGATGGATTCACCCGTGCGGCTGTTATTACTTAGCCACGAGCTCCTCCTGTCCTTCGAAATTCTGAAAACCTATCCAATTCAGACTCTGAGGCAAACAATACCATTTGACGTCAATATAAACAAAAAATATGTTAATTTAAATATCTTCATTGTTGGGTTCAAATATAAAAGTAATGCATACTTAAACACAATAAATCTACCATTAACTGACTTAATATATTGTTATCATGATTTTTATGAACTGAGAAAATAAATTAAAATATAAATGATATGACGGTAGGTAGGTAAGTTTTTGTTACAACTATTATTTTGAACACTAAAAACAAAGACAAGAATATGTGTAGTTACAATAAAATTTTTTTTTTTTCAAACGATGCGGACGAATTTTTTAATGACCGATGAGCTCTTCCCCTTTTTATTTTTATTTTTCCCGTAGTCCGTAACTCATAGGAATATGGGGATAAAAATATCCTATATGTTAATCCAGGTTATAAACATAATATATTGATTTTAGGGCGGAGTTCACCGACTTTTAAAACGGCTGGTTAGATATTTAATCAGTTCTTTCCTTAGAAAATTTGACATAAACCACTGTTTCAATACCTAACCGGTGGTTTGAATGTTGGTGAACACAGGCCTTAGTGTAAGCTTGTACATTGTAAAAATAGATTGTTTCAAATTATTAAAGAACAAAAATAAAAATTAAATGAATAGCACTTTAAAAATAAACTATTAGACGCTTCTGAAAAACCCCATACTTATGTCAAGGTCATGTCAATGTGTCCTCGAATGTCAGCCAAAACCTATAGGTTCACAATTACTGTAAGTAAGCCCACGGTCGCCATAGCATGATGTTTTTTTTTTTACGTTTATATATTTTTAACTTCTTGCAAATAGTTTTTAATTAAAAAGTTTGAACTATCACATACTTATAATATACATACATACATAAACTCACACCTTCATCCCATGGGAGTAGGGAGAAACTACAGAAAGCCACCTACTACGATCGTTATAACTACATATTACTTAATCTTATCATCATTTAGCAAGGGTTTAAAGATTGCTTGTCAGGCATAACTTATGGCAGGACCATTTTAGCTTTTCAAAAGTTACGAACCAAAAATAGGGTAACAACATATATAAAAAAAAACAGTAAATCAATGCGTACCAACAATAAGAAAAACATTGTACCACAATAAACACAACTAAACGATACACAAACTCATACAGCGAGTACCATGAATTAGCAGTCATTTCTTGGCGAAATCGAACGTGCAATCATATAAAAAATGGAGTGATTTTCATGCAGTGAATCAACGCAACCTCCGACCTATTCCCACGGGTATGGTCCGGTGGCCATGAATTCTACGGACCAATGCCTACACGCACAGAATGGAGCTGTGTGTGAACTATATAACTTGAGACCATAACAAAGGATGGGGTATACTGATCTGGGAATAAGTAATATCATACAGTTCCCCAACGCAATACCGATCACTGGTTTTGAAGAAAACTTTTTTACAAAAAAATAAACCGACGAAAAAACTGAAAAGTGAAAAATAAAAAACCTTTAGTTTATATAAACTCTTAAATTAATTTAAATTAAAAATTTTGCGGCGGCGCCAAACAAACATTCAACGAAGATCCATCAAGCTAATAGACCATTTTATAAGCTGTACGTAATTAAACTGCTTCTTTGTTTGTTTGGCGCCGGCTCAAAATTTGTAATTTAAATTTATTTAGGAGTTTAGTTAGACTAAAGGTTTTTTATTTTTCAGTTTTTCGTCGGTTTATTTTTTTGTAAAAAAGTTTTTTTGTGAAAGTTTTTATTTATTTTTAGGTGGTACCTAAACAAATTCGAATACCACTACACTACTACTACTAGAACATCATATACACGAAATCTCTTAAGGATTCATTGTACTCATGATTAAGAACAACTTTTAAAAACTCTTTGGAACAAAACCTGAAATCACGAAAAAAAAAATCATCACAAAGAATCACATTTATGTTCGCATAACTCTAAAAAATATAAGGAACCGCAATTTTTTTTTTCGCGATTTCAGGTTTGGTCCCATAGTAAAAGTTGTTCATAATGTTGAGTACAATGACTCCTTAAGGGATTTCGTGTATAAACAGATAGACCTTCTATATTTTTTTCCAGCAGTCACTAATTTAGGATTGTTTGATGGAACGTCATGGACACATTCATTATTTTTTTGGAAAAATGGCACGTAGATGTATAAAGGTTCACCATCCCTGTCTTAGAGTATTCTCAACCATTCCGAATTTCGATCTCTAAACTACTGTGTTTTTTATTTTCAGAGAATGGAAGGCAACCTACCTTTATATGCGTCATTCGATGGTAATAAAGGTTGGAGCTGGCCGTGAACCTCTTCCCACAATGTTGACACTGATGAGGCTTCTCCCCTGAATGAATTCTTCTATGGGTGTTCAGGCTGCTAGATGTACTGAAGCCTTTGTTGCAGACCATACACACGTGGGGTTTTTCACCTAAAATTATGTAAAATATTTAGTTGTTTTGCTATACATATTATTATTAATATGATTTTTATAAAGCTTTTGATAAATTCACGGATTAATCTCTCGCGAATATGTGGTCTTGACTTAGTATTGGAAAAATAGGGAGGTAATGGAAACTGATCATTAGGACTTTATTTTTGTTTTTTTGATGCGTAAAATTATACTGTATGCCATACAAATTTACCAGATATTAACGGCAGCATCCATTAGTTAAGAATTAGGAGCTGGCGAACAAATCTGGACTTGTCCTGTAATTGATTTTAGGGTTCCGTACCAAAAAGGTAAAAAGGAACCATTATGGTGCGACTCAGTCTGTCTGTTGTCTGTCACAGCTGGATATCTCAAGAACTGCTTATTCTATCAACTTGAATTTTGGAATAGTTTTAGATGACGTTAGCCTTACTATTTTGCAAATAAGAAAGAAATAAAAATGTGTATATTTTTTTTGCAACAGGGACTGAAAAGGGTTCTTAAAAATTCGAAGTGGGGCTACTAGGGCATGTGGGGTATCATATGAAAGAACGTTGTTTGCACATTCTAAAACATTTTTTTTTTGCCGCATAATTTCGACTTTTGATGAAAAATGTAAATAAAAATACCGTTCCCCTCTTTATCTCCGAAGTTTGCATAGAGAAAAATCTGAAATTATTCTGTGATAAAGTTTATGTAAACATTACAAGAAAAATAAAACGATGTTTGTATTACGATGTTCTAAATAGCATATATATATATATATATATATATATATATATGATAGTACGGAACCCTCGGTGTGCGAGTCCGACTCGCTCTTGACCGGTTTTTTTTTTTTTTTGAGTAGAGGTAAAACACCAAAATAATCTAAAGTTAATTAGGTAAAATTTTAAGGATTAGTAAATGAATAGTGTATCAAAGGTCTAAGCCCGGATGTGGCTTTAGTTCAATAGAAACCCTAACCCCCTTTTTTATTTATATTTTTTTTTGGACAATTTCAATTCATCCAACTAGACAAGGACTGTTAGGGATGGATCTGTTTCTGATTGAAAATACCGTTTTTAACATGTTTTTTTTTAGCCATTTAGAGCCAGTATTGATTGAAAATATTTTCGTAGTAAACATACGAGTGCACAAAGAGCGCAAAAAAAAATAAAAAATGAGTGTGTGGACAAGTCCGGATTGGTTCGCCAGCTCCTCAGTTAAATACTGACTGATTAAAAATTCAGAAAACAACTTTGACAGATTTACATGGAGATGTTATTTCTCAATGAGCAATAAAGTTGCAAAAATATCTAGCTCTCTAAAAAAAGCCATAAATAAAATGTAGATGTAATATAAGTCTACAAATCTAGACGATGTTTATGTAACCAGAAACGACATGCTAGTATATTCCAGTAGTCGATTTGTACGTTAAAATTTTGTTTACGATGAATCCATAGAGATTTGATTATTTTAATTAGGTATCGCAACAATTTATGCGCAAATTATTAATTTATTAATTCTGTTAACAAGCTTTAGTGCGCAAGTTTGCTTGAATAAGCTAGAAATTCTCAATTCATAATAATAAAAAAAAACGGTCATTCCAATTTCTATTATTTCAGTTCCAAAGAAACTTATATTTGTAACGTTTTATTAATAGAATTAATTATATCAATATTTATGCACGTTAATCAATTTAATTAAACCACTCTGACTTATGACTTGTACACATAAAATAAGGTTTGTAGCAAATAAAATCAGTTTTAGAACAGACGCTCATAAATAACTACTATAAACGAATAACTTGTTATTGCAGCTAATGCATAATATGGATAGAAAAATAAAGTGATGAGTCAGAAAAGAGACTATGGAGTGAAAGGTCACCATGATTTTAATTTGCATCCCAAAGTATTACGAAATAATTACAAAACAAGTGTATTATTAAAAGAAAAAAAAACTAGTTTTTATTCTGGATACCATTAAGGACAGAGTACTTGTCGAGACAAATCATACGAGCCCAATCTAGATAGGGTTGCATCATTTTATTACCGAGTTCCCATGGCCACCTTCCGGCTCCATCATCAGATCAGCTCCATGTCATAATAATATTGCATTGTCATCCGATTTACATATGGATGTAAAATTTCAGCTCAATAGGATACCGGAAAGTGGGTCAAATTTGACTTGCAAGATTCGACTACAAACAGACAGACAGACAGAACCGGGACAGGTGAAACTAAATAAAAGCTTGTAAACATGTGCCTGTATGAGAGTTTTTCTCATTGTTCTAAATGGTAATCTCCATGAACAGGTACTAAAATAGAGCTACTTAAGGCGAAAACTCCAGGTAGCCCGCGAAATTCAAATTTTCTTACGTTTTTTTTTACAATTAGCAGGTCAGTATCAGATTGTATGTTGATCTGAATATGATTCGCGTCCGTAAAAATCTACATTTATAGATTTATAAACATTAAAATCATCAATACAACTCTAAGTTCATATAATTCTAATGAATGACTATTTCATGAAATCTTGACATTTACGATTATACTAACTTAAAGAGTTTTATTACTGATTCTAATGATTATAATTCTATAAATACATGTTTGTTATGGTCGCGTAATCATACTTTTAATCAAGATACAACATAAAGCTAACTCGCAAGATGCAACCAAGTAAGAATATTTGAATTTCGCGGACTACCTGAAACTTCCCCCTTAAAAGAAAAATCATTACTACCTACCTAGGATTTTTAGAGCACAATTTTGTTTGATGATTTTGGCTGCGTGTTCCAATACTGTTAATAAAGTAATTCCAATCATGACTTACCAGTATGTGTTCTCATATGGCGTTTCAATAACGAGGGTCTGTCAAATGCTTTGCCACAAACTTCACAAGGTAGCAACGCTCTTTCAGACTTGGCTGGTCTTCTTTGGATTTTTGGAGTCATATCCAGGAGTTCATTTGAGGAACCGGCTGATGATGACGTGAGGGAGTCTCCAGATATGGATTTATGTTCATCTTCTGCACCTGAAGGAGGGGAGATTGGAAGAAGGACCCTTGACAGAAGGGACGTGGATAGGTCTAGCGGTGAATCTGTGAAAGAGAAGTGGTATTGAGTAACGGTTATGCAAAAAGAAATATTCAGTGGGAGCCACACAATTCAAACTCACGATCTCTCAATCGTCTGGGGGCTTATAGCTAAGTAATAACAGAGCCGCACGGGTCGAGCAATCAGGTTAAGCTACGCTTGCCGCGGTTGGTCGGTGGATGGGTCACCATCTTTACATACCAAAAACCCTTCTTGCCTCGGAAAGCATTTTAAGCCGTTGGTCCAGGCAGTCATTCGTGCATCTTTGACAGTCGTCAGAAGTCCGGAAGTCTGATAACCAGTCATAGGAAGGGGTATCGTATTAACCAGTAACTGGATGGGTCAGATAGGTAGTCGCTTGTCGTTAGTTTGACTGGAAGCCAACTCCAAGATAGTTGGGAAAAGTTTAGGCAGACGATGATCTCTATATCGTACTCAAGCCATTCTGATTTGAATAAAAAGAATAACGCACCAATACTTTCTTAATCGATCAACTAACAGATAGATACGATAGCCGCTTTATTTATAGAGCTATATTTTTCTCACGAAGGGTGAAGGCATTAAACAGGTTGATATGTGAACAACAATCAATTTTATAGATATCACTCAATCAGGCTTCATTATCAGTTATTAAAATATATTTTTATGCTAACAAGCAACAAATCTTATAAACTTGGCTTCCTTAAGACATTTCACGTCATAATTCATAAAATCTTAACCATCTACACACAACATCATAATTATCATTCTTCAAAATTGAATATTTTCTCTTTATTGATATAAGTTTCTCAAAAAACTTCCATCTATAAAATTGCGAACGAATTTTACGGTGATTAGAGGCACTGGGCGCTTTTTATAATTCAGATCAAATGTTTTTATATAATTCCAATCAAGCAAAAATTTTTAATGAACCAATTTTATTGACAACCGTAAATTTCGCTATGGATCTTTGGACAGTTTATGTTTATTGAGACCTGTCTTTAAATTTCTTTGATACAATTTAATTGGCGTCCCCAATTCTGACTTTTACTATTGAAGGTTGATCTTCAGTTGTTCGCATTGAAGTTTCCGCAGAATTGTATGGGAATGGATTGCAATAAATCTCGAATAGTGACGTCGAATGGCATGGATTAATTAGCGGCATGTTTGTGTTCTAGATCAAGGATAGTTTGTTTCTTTATCCGTTGTAAGGGTAGGTGTATATCAAGATGGGAGGATAGAAAATACTAGATATGGAGCGGCGACCGGACAGATGGGGGGACGATAATATCTCTCGCTGGTCGACTGTCTACGCTTCGTTCTGCCTACTTTATTTGTGAAGTGATGTACAGCCTTATAGGATTTTAATTTATTTATTCAATTACGCGGTCTGCGATAGAAAATTGTATTTTTTTTTTTAAATATAGAATACGATAAGGTGTGAATACAAAACGTGGTCACTGGAATATAGTAGATAAGTTAACTGAGTGTGTTACATTGTGGAAAAATATTCACTTACCTAATTGTTTAGCAGCTTCTATGAAACATGGGACTGAAATTATATGTATGAATTGTATGTATCAACAAGGAGATCTTTTATAGATCAACAATGCGATTGTTAACACAGGTGATCACGAATTATAATGAAAATTGAGAATAACAGCATTTTCTTAAGGAAAAATATTTAGAGCAAGTTCTTTTTTGCATAACTCTCATAGACCCCTCTAAATCTTTTGCGATTTTTTTATTACAGGGGTACCAAACGACCTAAATTAACACATTTTAAAAACGAGAAAAAATTCTCAAATATAAATCAAAGATGTTATTTATATCAGTATTCATAATACGGTTTTGTGCGATCAGATCAATATAGGCACAAACGAAGCCGCCGTGTTATCAAACTGTTTGTAACTTAACTGGTCTTAGGCTGCGATCATATTGAGAATATTCATGAAAATGTTTAAGGTATTTCTGTAATAACCATGGTAGATAATAATTATGTTTTAATTTAATGGAAAGAGGAAAACCAATAATGGAAATAAGGTACTTTTTCTTTTTTTCCGTTTTTTAACCTTTACTACATGGCCTATGGAAAGAACAATATTACAAAGTAGAGCAATTTTATGACGGTGAAAATTCTGTCACGAGGGTATAATTGAGAAGAAGATCGAATATCAAAGAATAAAGATTGATATTAATACAAAAAACAAGTGCATGTCGGACTACGCACAATGAATGGTTCCGTAGTTGGGATCAATTTATCCCAAGAACAAACTTAACATTGTAGTTGAAAAACATGTTCTCCCATACATTCCAACTGCAAACGTAAGTTTGTACGCACAATATTGACCAGATGACCGTGTGTGAAAATTTCCTAGGATATTATTATATTATATATTATCATAGTGAGAGATTTACCATGTTATTTTAAGACCATAGACTTCATATAGGTTTTTCTGTAATCTATAGAAGTATTTTCTTTATTTTTTTCAAAATCTTAGGCTCAGTAGTTTAGGAGATAATGGGGGGGATTGGTCAATTTTCGTCTATTTTCTTAGATAACTTAAGACCAATTTATTTTAAAATTATAAAAAAATATATATATATTTGAGACTCTCAGAGTAAGCCCTTTCATTTGTTTGATATGTGTGATATATCAAACAAATGAAAGGGCACAGTTTCAAAAACTTTATTTTTTAATTTTCGTATTTGCCCCCAAAATTGACCCCCATATTCAAAATTCAAATATTTACGTTACACGCTCGTGTTTGGATCACAGAAATACATAGGTGTACCAAATATCAACTTAATCGGTCCAATATATTAGGGAACAAATTGGGTGTGACAGACGGACAGACAGACAGACACACGAGTGATCCTATAAGGGTTCCGTTTTTCTCGTTGAGGTGCAGAATCCTAAAATTGATGCGATACATTGAGTGCCATCCATTAAGTGTTCTATTTGTAAACACAGCGTCGAAGACAACCTAGTTACCAACATTGGCCATAAAACGTAAACCCCCAAATACCGCGTAACTTTTATACGAAAGCAACTTATTTCAGCACAATGTGCACGGCTTAACTATAAAAAAAAGCGATCAGGAGTGCCGACTACCGAACCGCGACGCGATCCAAGTAGGAATTCTCTTTGATGTGCCGACTGTATCGCGCTTTGGAATAATGTCGCGATATCGTATTTGTGTGTGTGTTTTATGGAGCAGTTTTAGTATAATGTTTGTATGTGTTCGATTATGTGGTGACATATATGAAATATTTTCGAGTTTAGTTAGTTCACTTTATGTGTGATCGAGTAGGTACATTTCCTCTGAAATAATTTTAAAGATTCTCATTAATCTATTAAAAATTTATTGAGAATCAAAATAAATAACAACCAAATTATTTAATTAATTAAGACAGACTGAGTCACACCATAAGGGTTCCTTTTTACCATTTTGGTATGGAACCCTAATAAGATTCGCGCCCGTAACAAGTATGTACGAGTATTTATAGAATTAGAATCATCAAAGTCATCAATAACGCTCTTTAATACCAGGTAATCTTATTGAGTGCCTATTTCACGAAATCTTGACATTTGAGGATTATACTAGCTTATGGTGTTATATTATTGATTCTAATGATTATAATTCTGTAAATACATATTTGTTATAGTCGCAAATCATACTTTAATCAATATAAAACCTAATATAAACTTGCAAATTGCAAAAAAAATATACTTAAGACAATTTGAATTTCGCGGGCTACCCTGGCGCTTCCCCCTTAAGACTTTATATTTCATAACCGAAAGGGTATATTTTTATAATTTAATTTATAATAAAGGTACAAATATTAAATATTTCATGCTAGAACAACAGCAACCTGCGGTAACGGTAACTAATCTGCGGTATCACTTCGCAATAAGTGACCAACACTGCATCGATACAACTCTTAATTTTATTATAAAAATCAAATATATTCGTAAAATCAAACGAGACGCGTTAATTTACAATCGTGTGAAAATAACCACTTAAGTAACTTAGTATTGTTTTTTAATTAAGTTAGAACTGAGCATCTCACTTTGACGTATTTCTGTGAAGTTTGCTGATAGATATAAAAATGTATGCATATTGATTTATTAGGTTGATAGTTCGCACGGTTGGAATGTCAGTGGGCTGATGACCTAAGAATCTATCTATGTATCATATTATTACATAGATATGCCTGTGAAGTGTAGATTAACGCGCTTGGCAAATTGTAATTGTAAAGGACTGTTTGCAAAATTACGGTAAACTAAGGAAGTTACGGTTGAAAATACAATACAAAAATATGAAAGAAAATATGACAGGTGATAAAGAGACTTCAGCAATAACAGGTTACATAACTCTGTGAATTATATTGACTACTTTCATTAGTTCGATTAGAAGACCAGTCTCTGGGGTACGGAAGTGCATAAACTAACCAATGAATAATTAATTTTTGTAATTTCATATTCTTATTCAATCTCAGATATCATTCACACTCGTGATTCGTCTTTCGTGATAACATTTTATATAATTTATTTAGTTTGCAAATATCCTGAGTGGATATTTGCATTATATTTTCATAAGATTTTTAGCGATGTTATTTCACGGTGAATGCTGTTTCCTACTATTATTCCTGAAACCTATTAATTACTTTTATTTTTGTTATTGTTCTGTTTTAATTCTTTGTATGTACTGATGTTGGTTTACCAAAATAAATAAATTAGTTTTTAATTATTATTAACACGATTTTTAGTGCAAAAACTTCAAGTAGGTACAATCATTTATTCGTTATGGCGATATCAATAGTGCAACAAAACATAATGAACTTTTATAACGAGACCACCAAAAGCGCCAAAACTTCTAACTAACCAAGAAAATCTATTAACATTCAAGAAATCCAATAGGTATCAGTTCAAATGAATTAATATATCGAGTTCCTGCAATAATAAACTAGTCCAGTATAGGTTTAATTACGAGCAGTATGAAAATTTTATTCATAAAATACAATAATTACACGTTTTATTACCGAATAACTAGCTGTGCCCCGCGACTTCGTTCGCGTAGAAGTCGTAAGATACACAATAATTATACTAAAATTACAGCCACGTTTTAATAAAACTCCCTTGCCCCCCGACCCGCCACGTTGTATCGTCCGCTCGCGATATTTGTTTACAATTTCATGGGTTATGGGTTTTAATATTTTGCGCGGAAACTAAACTTTTTCTAAAATAAAGTTAGCCTAAGTTACTCCGTATAACATCAGCTATCTGACAGAGAAAGTTCCGTCAAAATTGGTCCAGCCGTTTCGGAGATTCGCCGAAATAAACAGACAGAGGGACAAACATTTTAAAAATTGATTTTTGTTATAACTGCCGTATATAATCTCATGAGCATTTACTAAAAAGTTGTTATTTTGACGTTACAAATAGACACTTCAACTTTATTTATTTATTTGTATGTATAAAAAATTGAATTAAATTAGTTTAATTCGAGTAACAAGAACCATAGGGTTGTCTCCTTCCCTCAAATATGGCGAGGGGGGTAATGGCTGATCTTTGCGTTATACTCGTGAACGGGTGCTGCTTGTGGTGACAGGTCGTCTTGCTGACCTTGGTTTTGTTTTGTTATTAGTAACTTAACTCGTTGTTGATTTTACTTCGATGGTCCTAGTTTATCATCTGTGACTTTGAGTTACGACTACATGTACGGCTATATGTAAGTGGGCACGCCCTTTATTACTGGAGGCTTTTATTTGGGTATAAAGTTCTGCTTACGTTTTTAGTTTTGTATTTTGTTTCTGCTTGAGTATAGTTTTCGATTTTCTTTTTTTTTTGTATATTGGCGTGTGCTAGCTTACTTATAGCAAATAATTTAATTTAATGTTTTGTATTGCGTAATGTACCTAAATTATTATGCGCAGTGTTATATAGAATCAGTTTTTTAACTGAACAGACAGCTGTGCTGCTGGGGAGTTTGTTGCGCCACTTCTTCTCCCCAGCTAAAGCACTAGGAAGTGGTGAAGGGCGGGCGTTTTGGGGGACTGTCTTATGTAATTTTGACGTTCAAAAAGTGCTGATTCTCAGCCTAGTTTGAATAAATGACTTTTGATTTTGATTTTCATTCTTTCATATACAAACAGATACATATAGCAGGATATACAGACAGAATAACAAGCACAGACAAAAACGAACACTCACAAGGTAACAATAATTAGGTCTGCTGCAGCAATGCTGTATACAAATGGTAACTTAAATAACGCACAACCTCTTAAGGGGTCATTGCATTGATCATTATAAACAACTTTTACTATGGGACCAAACCGGTAATCACGAAAAAAAATCAGCTCTGCAGTACATTTATGTTCGCATAATTCGTCAAAATGTACTGAACAGCAGATTTTTTTTTTCGCGAAATCATGTTTGGTGCCATAGTAAAAGTTGTTCATAATAATAAGTACAATGACCCCTTAAGAGGTTGTGCGTAATTTATGTTACAAAGGTGTATAAGGGCAATCCAGTCCGTTGGCGATCATCGCCATTGTATAGATATACTCGTAGATATCGGTTAGAACTTTAGAAGTTAGATGATAGGTACTGATACTCTTAGCCATCATCCCACTGCTGCGATGATGGCTAAGATTGCTCTATGATTTCTAGTGCTTTCAGTTCAGTGCTAATGTGGTTTTGTCCAGCTCGTCCCGCCATCTTCTACGTGGTCTGCCGTGACGCCTTCTAACTGTCTCAGAGTTCCACGTAGTGGTTATTTTGGCTAACAGCTCATTGGCCATGCGGCAGACGGGACCTGCCCAGTCTCACTTCAACTTAGTTTGATGTAATTTGTAGTAAATGGAGTTTAACATAAAGACGTGAACGCTTGGTTTATAGATTATTGAAAGATAGTTGAAATGACTTTTATAGGGTGGCCACCATTGTTGTGAATTTGGATATTTTTATTGGTGGCGAGTTGTGTTTTATGAAACGCATTTAATTTTCTTTCTATTATACAAAATTATTGTTTTGAATATAAAAGAGATCAAACCAATTAAAAATACACTTTTTCTAATCCCCACCAAAAATAATGCACCATGTATGCATGTAAGTATAACTGAGTGAATCTGCGTAAAATCCTAGCGTTAATAAGGGGCTCGTGGCTCCATGGATCGATCAGGTTAAGCTATGCTTGCCACGATCGGTCCTTGGATGGGTGACCGTTTTTTCATACTGAGCCCCCGTGCCTCGGAAAGCACGTTAAGCTATTTGTCCTGGCTCTCATTCTTGGATCTTTAACAGGAAAAGGCTAGGCCTAATGTTGATGACACACGTAAAATCCAAAACTTTCTTGTTTACTTAAAGAAAAAAAAAATAAACTTAATTAACTTTTCCAACCAAAAAAATTATTTAGAAAACGATAAAGGGCCCATAATTTGACATTGGCGCTGATTCAGTGCATCTAAGTTCAGTGCATCTTTTTCTTTCTATTTTATTAAGAAAAGGACAGAAGACAAATATTAGTTTAATCCTGTTAAATTAGTCAGCGCCTGACGTAAACTGACGTATTTTTAATAGCCAATTTTTTTATCACGTCTAAACTTGTCGCCCTTTTCTTAATGAAATAGAAAGAAAAAGATGCACTGAACTTAAATTTAGTTTAGTTTGTCAACAAGGGAATCGGCGTCAATATTCAACAGTTATCCTCCATTCAGACTTTTTCATCGCATCATGGTAAGCCTACTTACACTTAACGAGTTTGCCAAATCTATGTGCGTCCACTATAACGACGGACTAAGTACAAAATTGAGTCCTGGATTATAAAATACGTATTACGAAATGCAATTATATTTTACTATTTATCGATTTGATAACATTATCATATCTACATTGGCAGTTCAGTTTTATGCGAATTTAATGGTGAAGTCTAATAATAATTATCATATAATTTTAATAGCATTACCATTGACGAGTTAATCTAGATAATGTACCTAGCTGTTTATAATTATTACAAAAGGACTAGTGCATGTCGGACCAGGCACAAGAAGAATTCCGTAGTTGAAAAGAATTTATTCCAAAAACAAAGTAACATAGTGGTTTAAAAACATGTTCTCCCTTTTATTTTTTATACGTCACGGTCAATTCTCCAAATGGAAATTAAAGTATGTAAAAAAAAATGTGTGATAAAATTACAAATTAACGATTTTGGGACGTTTTCCTTTAATAGTATTGTGAGACCTTGCTTCTTGCCAAAATTCATGATTCTAGGTCAACGGGAAGTACCCGTATCGGTTTTGATTTACTTGCCAGTATCAAAATATGTCGCATAAACGACCTTATTTTTTTATTGCGTGGACTTAAAAGCTTGATTTTTTTGAGTTTTAAGGGACTATAGACCCATAGGTCTATAATCTCTTAGTCATAGTTCTTAGTATTTTAATTTCAGCTCGATACTTCCACGCATTCCTGAGAAAAAGGGTCTTTGTCTTGACAGACAGACCTGTAAGAATTCCGTTCCTATAAGGGTTCCGTTTTTTCCTTTTGAGGTACGGAACCGTAAAAAGGGATAAGAATTATAAGTAAGTCTGGTTTAATGACTGCCTGATAAGTAAACGGGTTAGTCTAGACGCATTCTATCGACTAGATGTTGATGATATTTGTCCTTAGTTAAACGAAAAGGATCCAACCCACATTGCACCTAATGTGGGCTGCATCCGTTTCGTTTAACTATGGACAATTTTCACATTTCGTATAAGAAAATATGTAGTCGCAGCCAACTAGCTAAATTATCCGTTTAGTCAGCCTAGCCTTTGGAAGTAGGTAGTGCTTGCCGGTCTCTGCCACGGCACGGCTGTTCGCTTGCTCGGCTCGCACGCGGTTGGTCACAGTTCTAACCTAACCTAACCCATTTTGTCGGGGCGCCCTAGCTTAGAAACTCTGCGACCACTTCGGTTCGCGCGTGGTTGGTCACAGTTCCAATCTAACCTAACCCAACATACATATGTAGATAAGATAGAGACTTTAAATTATGAGTAATGTCGATGGCTTTAAGAGTAGGGAAAGATCAAAGAAACGATGGATGGACTGTGTGAAAGATGATATGGCTAGAAAGAAGGTGACTACCCAGATGACGACTATCAAAGAAATAGGGAAGAAAAAGACATGTTGCGCAGACCCCAAATAAATTGGGATAAGAGCAAGAGAGTAATGATGATGACATTACAAAGTAGTTACAGAATAATTTAATTTTCATTTTGCTCATTCAAATCAATACTGAAAATTACATTTTTAGGGTTCCTTGCCTCAAAAGGAAAAACGGAAAACTTATAGGATCGCTCGTGTGTCTGTCTGTCTGTCACAACCAATTTGCTACGAATCAAATGAACCCATTAAGTGGAAATACACGTATGAATTTCTGTAACCCAAACGCGGACTGTAACGTAAATAAATGAATTTTGAATATGGGAGTAAATTTTGGGGGACAAATAAGAAAAAAAAAAAAAACAAAAGCTTGTAAACTGTACCGTGTGACATATCAAATGAAAGGGCATACTGTGAGAGTTTCAAATATATATTTTTATAATTTTTAAATAAATTGTTTTAAAATTATTTAAGAAAATAGACAAAAATTACCATTCCCCCCTTATCTCCGAAACTACTAAGCCTAAAATTTTGTAAAAGATACAGAAAATAGCTCTTTACCGGAAAACTTATAAGAAGTCTATGGTCTTAAAGTAACATGGTAAATCACTCAATATTGTGCGTACAAACTTACATTTGCAGTTGGAATGTATGGGAGAACATGTTTTCCAATTACAATGATAAGTTAATTTTTTTTCTTAGGATAAAATAATTCATCCCAACTACGGAATCCTTCATTGCGCATGGTCGGACTTGCACTTGGCCGGTTTATTTTTAATGATTTTGCCGTGTCATATTTTTAAGTCTTATTCTTTGAAACCCAGGAACATTTTCGAGCTAGATAATAAAATTTCGTCCAAAAAACTAAGTACCTATGGAAGGAAGCAGAGATACTTACTCTATTTCTATAAAACCAACTCTTACGTTGCAGCATCATGCTGAGATAGGTGCCTTTTGACCTCGTACGGGAATGTTGTTAAATATATATTTTTTTTATTTTTACTGTCGTTTTTTTATTTTTATTTTTAAGTGTAGTTTGTGATCTTCTTGTGCGAGTCTCAATAAATACGTTTCTTACTATCTTTTCTTATTTCTTTCTTTTTTTTAACTTTATCACGACATGAGACATTAAACATTATTTTCAACCGACTTCAAAAAAGGAGGTGGTACTCAGTTCATCGGAACCTTTTATACCTATATTTTTTAAGAAGTCCACAATTTTACCGGTCTGCCTATACCAAACTCAATTGGTGAGAAAAAAAAATGTATTAATTTCATATTTTATGCGGCGTGCGTCATAATAACTGTCTCGCCATGATTTATGGTGCCCATGATGTGTGAACTGATTTACTCACACACAAGCTCACTCTCGATTGCATTTGGATTTACTGATAAATCGAGAATGATAACATCTATCGCCAGTCAAAAGTGTCGTTCCTAGTTAAGAAAAAATAACCCCGTTACATTGTCTATAATTTTTAGTTTTTTTTTTTTTTTGTTAAAAGTTTTAGTTGCTATTAAGTAGGAAACCATAGACTAGGGGTATTTGTAGTTATGTTTTGCGTCGTGGTTATTACAAGCTAAAATTATCCTACCTTGAGCCAGTCGATCCCTTTCAGCTTTTCTCAGTGATACAATACCAACACGGAAAGAAAAAAAAATACAATGCAGTTGAAAATACCTTCTAATATAGAGTCCATCGTCTGTCTATAGAGGTTGTTTCTCATCTTCACAAAGAACATCTCCTCAGGTCTTTCAGGGAGGTAGTAAACTACCAGCTCTGTGTGTGCAGACACGGGCTTTACCGCTTCGTAGACCGGCTCACCCTTGACCTTTGTGCAGACTAGGTTTACCTGGTGAAGTAATACTAGTATTAATATTTTGACAAGTGTGAGTAGGTTTGCCAGTACAAAGAATAGAGGAAGGACTTAGCCCGGGAGTGGCATAGAACAGATGAGATAAGTAAATTAATTGTATGTCAAACATTATCAAGATGAAGAGATAGAACTTCTACTATCCGAAGGGTCCGAGATTACGCAGCACGGTCACGTTTAACTTGACAACGAGTCTTGTTTGAAATATCAAGGCTTGTTATATGCATTGTTATATGCACTTACTTGAGGTCCATAGTTATCTGACACGCGCAGGAATCGAACCCAGTTGCAATGACGGACTTGCACGCCACCAGACGTGCATACTTCATCGAACAGCCCGAAACGATGCCGGATCTGATGACAAATGGAAAATATTGTTATTGATAGTTTTTTTTATAAACCACATTAGAGAGATATCATTGTTAACAGTGTCACATTACACTCGCATTTTTGCAAATATTTCCTAACTTGATTATTTCATTAGAATGATGATTATGTATTACAGAACAGTCCCTTTTTTAATATCATATCTATGTAAACATTTTCGCGAAAGTTTCGAACTTCTACCGAAGTTTTGCTGTAAATCAAAGTAGGACTCAAGCTATTGCCCTATAAAACCTGTTGGTAAGCTCCTAATTTAATCCAAACTTCACAACTCAAACAAGCGTGAAACACAAACTCGATCCTACCAAGGCATCATAAACAAAAAAAACCTAGAACACTAAATGAAACTTTCTTCGCATCTAGCCTGGATTTCAATTTAAGATAAGAGTCATCCATATCAGAAGGCATTAGTAGTAAAATGTTCTGAGCGCAATACTCGTAACCACATTATCATAAAAGCGATGAAAATTGCCCGTGCATTTCTCTAATCCTATGTGTCAAAGATTAAAACTTGTTACTGCAGATAGGATAGTAGTTAAAGACCTGATGTGGGGCTGTTTAATATTACTGTTGGTATTATCTTGAGAGCTGGATACGCTTGTGGGTGGACTTGATAGTAAAATGGAACTGTTTGGGTAGTACTTAATTTTTACGAGTATATAAAATAAAAATTATGTGCAAAGTTGAAGCCTAATGGGTAAGTTTCATTATTTTTAAAAGCAGTCTGATTTTTTGTTCAAATGCACCTTTTTTTCTATATTTTTTTTTTTCGTTGACGCCCTATTTTGTGTCTGCTAATGATTTTTTAGCTAAATAAGCATGCTAATGACGCAAACAATATTTTTATGAAGCCGCTATGCCATTTCCAGTTTGTCTTCTCAGATTTGAATACTGTCAGATAAAGAAATGAGATCATCAAATAGAGAGAAAGATTTGATTAATAACTTATATAAACATATGATAAATTGTTACGAGTTCAATCGTGACCAAATTAATTAAGGGTGCGGCCTAAAATAGTTATTTATAATCTGTGACTTCATTAGAGATTGTGTGAAATTTGATAATAGTAAAAAGTAGGCAGAGCTACTTTTTAAAATTTGATTGGCAGTACCTATATCCTAAGCATGAGTGTATGGTGTTAAAAACAAAAAGTAAAGTAAAATACGATAGCAATGTGTTCATTGATAACGTATTTTACTCTTTTTGTTTTTGAACGCTGCTGATTTACTTATTTAGCTGAATGAAATAAATTCATAATGTGTTTGCTTATTGTTAGTAAAAAATAATTGGAAATATTAATACCTATAATGTGCAAAATTTTCGCACTCTTACAACTTCACCTTAACTAGTCCAGTACCAGAGCAACAACGGCATAACTATTCTGCCAACATCACAAAACATGCGTGCAGACATAATCTTACGATTAAATCAAATATCAACACCAAGGTAATCGTGCGCAGACATCAACTACTTTCACACTGTCGTATCTGCTCCATTTGTTCTGTGTTCGCTTTCAACAAACCGCCAACGCTAGGTTATGCGTAATGACGTGAAAATTACAACAAATATGAACGCCGGCGCATGCTCCGAGCCGCAAGATTCAATCCGCCATGTTGCAATTAACGGGCCTGATACAGCCAATGAGATAAAGTACAGCTAGCTGCGCAAAATTTGTTAATTGAAGAGGTATTTTGTTTGATGTGCGATGTCTATTTTTATATTATTCTGGTCTTTTTTTCTGATAGTACTTAATTAGTGTCCTGAGTTAAAGCATTCCGAAATAATATGTAGCAGTATAAACTAATTTTGATTAAAATGATTTTTATGCCGAAGTTGTAAAAATGACTTTTTTCATTTAAACCGGCAATATTATTTTCAAGGTCTGTACTCGTTTAAGACGCTGACAAGAGCCAAATAGGCTTGTCTCAAACAATTTTTTTGCCAAATCTATACAAGGGCGAAAAGATATATGTTAATATTGAACATATTTCTGAGAACCCTGTTGTATTCAAAACACGTTTTTGAAAAGTTTTCTCGATACAAAAAAGTGGTAAACTAACCTCTTAATATGATCTTCCAACAAAAATATCTGTATTACTTATCAACGTACGTTGGTAAAATTTATAACAATAACTAGGGAGTAAAATTGGGGAGCAATCAAGACATCTCGAGTCTCACTGTCGGCCAGTCAATACACGCAAAACGTTAATTTCCTCTTCACCATACAACTCTGGTTTTATTAACAATGCCTAACGACATAGTAAACTTATAAATGACACGTAAACAACATCGTTTTATATTTATTTAGCCGCAATTTATTTAACTGTGATAAGCTTTTATGACGATAATAAGTATGAATATTCAACATCTAGTACTTAAATTAGATATGGCCACAAAATAATTATGCTAAAGTACAATAAATATGTAAATTTATGCTGATATTGTACTCGGATCGGTCTATTAATTTTTAATATATGATTTTGTATATAAATCTCATCAGAACGTACGACAAGTGTTGCTTTTTAATAATGTATATCAAAAAAATTGATTGGTGTTGACTTTTTTATGGAAAAATAAATATTATAAATCGATTTATGAGATTTTTATTATTCTTCGCCTATCCGGAAATAAAAAACCAATCAATCTGCCTGCCTAACCTTTTCCCAACTATGTTGGGGTCGGCTTCCAGTCTAACCGGATGCAGCTAACTACCAGTATTTTACATGGAGCGACTGCCTATCTGACCTCCACAACCCAGTTACTGGGTAATACGATACCCCTTGTTAAGACTGGTGTCAGACTTTCGGGCTTCTGACAACCAGAAACGACTGTCAAAGATCCACGAATGACAGCCGGGACCAACGGCTTAACGTGCTTTCCGAGGCACGGAGGAGTCTCGGTATGAAAAGACCCATCCATAGACCGACCCCGGCAAGCGTAGCTTAACCTGAGGGATCGACCCATGCGGCTGTATTACTTAGCCACGAGCTCCTCTAAAAAAATAAAAAATGAAACATGAAAAATGTTTACGATCCCTAACGGTGTAAGCAAACTTTTCAATTAGTGCGACACCACTCAACTGCGAAAACGAATTAGTCCTAACAAGATAGATTAACTCACTTTTTTTAGTAGGTAAGTAATTTAAACTACTTTTAATATCCAGGTACTTTTAAATAGATACATAGATACAAAATAAAATAAAAAACGTACACAGGAAACTTCAAGGACAAAGAACCGTTAGGGTTTCAAATCTCTATGGTTCAATTAACAAGTTTTATACTTAGGTACCTACTATTACCAAAATTACTGAAATACTAAAAAAAAACAGTAGGTTTTTCAGAGCCACAACACACGAAAATCGAACTTATTAATAAACACCGGATTTCAGTTCGAAAACAAAGCGTCAATCGTCCGCTTTTTGTCTCAGATTCGCATAGTGGTCCCCATAAATCTGTGATCCCGTTATTTAGAATAAATTGCAACCGTCTGCAGTCCTTTGTGACGTCGGGTTTTTGTCCATATGCTGCACGCCTAACCACTGGATATGGGAACCAAATAAATAGTAGGTGAAATTTCGGCCACAACCTTTCAGTATGACTCACTGGGCATGTTGACTGTGAAAGAAGAGACAATATAGAATGTTTGGAGGAGATTAAACACTTTATTACTCGAGCATAGAGAGAAAACAAGATTGACATGAGAAAGAAAAAGATGGGTAGGGAAATAAATTATGTGATTATCAAGGGACGTAGCTACTTACAAAGAAGACGTGTTAATCACTTACTAATTTATGTAAAAACTCGTATGAATATTTATCAAAGTCAAATGCAATGCATTTATCAATAAGAAATATTACTTTCAACTCTCGAAAGTAAAAAGGGCTTGAATGGAAATAGAAATCACCGTTAAGTCACTCCAATTCAAGTATTTGGTACAAATATCATACTCGATCAACTTAAAGAAAACACGGTTACTATTTCAATCGATTTCTTTGCCATATCAATTAGTGAAGAATAACAATTTATTTTCAACCTGTGAATTATGATAAATATTCTTAGTTAACCAGCATTATAAAACTTCGTTATGGCTATAAAATAAACTTTATTAATAAAGTACGCCCTACGAGTCGTTATAGAGCAACATAAAATTCCGTACGTCTCGTCGTCAGTCGATCCGAATTCATTACCGATTGCCGCAATCGATTTCTGTATCGATTTTTAATCAATCTCCTAAATGGTCTCTATCAAATTTAATTGACGTCAATCGTGAGGGAGTTAAAAAGCGTTCGTATATTGATCGACCTGGAATGGTCATTGGGAAAGTACTGAAAGTACCGATTATTATATGTGTCGGTGACATCTTGTATCGATTGTGACCGTTATTACAATCGATATGGTTTTTGTGATGAGAGACGGTTTTGATTGGAACCTTATTATATCAGGTAATAAATTAAGGCGAAAGCGTCAAGGTTGCCCGCGAAATTCACATTTTCTTACGTTTTTTTTCAATTTACAAGTCGGTAGATTGTACGTTCATCAAAATATAATTTGCGGTCGTAACAAGTATCTATTTACATAATTAGAATCATTAAAGTGATCAATACAACTCTTTAATACCAGGTAATCCTAATGAATGACTATTTCATGAAATCTTGACATTTCAGAATTATACTAACTTATGGAGTAGTATTACTGATTCTTATGATTATAATTCCGTAAATACATATTTGTTACGGCCGCAAATCATACTTTATTTAACATACAACTTAATACTGACTGGCAAATTGCAAAAAAACGTAAGAAAATTTGAATTTCGCGGGCTACCCTGACGCTTCCCTCTTAACTTGTTCTTAGTACCTATAAGTCCTTATAGGTAATCCATTCGATGCATGACAGATACTTATATTGGCGCCGATTCCCTTGTTCACAATATAAACTAAACATAAGTTCAGTGTATCTTTTTCTTTCTCTTTCATTAAGAAAAGGACAAGATAAATATAAGTTTAGTCCTGTCTAATTAGTCAGCGTCTGACGTAAATTGGCGTAGGTATTTTTAGTAGCCAATTTTTTTAATCACGTTAAACTTGTCTATTAATTTGACAGCCCTAAACTAATATTTATCGTGTATCCTTTTCTTAATGAAATAGAAAGAAAAAAATGCACTGAACTTAAATTTAGTTTAGTTTGTGAACAAGGGAATAGGCACCATTATTAGACAATTTAGGAAAAGAGTCATAGCTCGTGGCTAAGTAATAAAAGCCGCTCGGGTCGATCCATCAGGTTAAGCTACGCTTGCCGGGGTTGGTCCGTGGATAGGTGCTCATCTTTAAATACCGGGACTCCTCCTTGCCTCGGAAAGCACGTTATGCCGTTGGTCCCGGCTGTCATTCGTGGATCTTTGACAGTCGTTACGGGTCTTCAGAAGTCTAAAAATCTGACAACCAGTCTTACCAAGGGGTATCGTATTACCCAGTAACTGGGTTGTGGAGGTCAGATAGACAGTCGCTTCATGTAAAATACTGGTATTAAGCTGCATCCTGTTAGACTGGAAGCCGACCCCAACCTAGTTGGGAAAAGGCTAGGCAAATTGATGCATTCTTCCAATTTTAACAAGCAAATGATTTTTCTTTGCTATCTAAACCTACTATTACCTAAACACCCTAATCCACAATAAACAATATCATAATTTCGCTGTCACATTACTGCGCTGCTATTCTCACCTCGCACTCGGCAGCGCAGGCGCACCGCGAGCGATCACGATCGGATCTACAGAAGCGGCTGCGCCCGAGGCGTCAAATCGTTCGCCGTTTGCGCACGCTCCGTATGACGTACCGTTCACATTGAACGGACGGTAGCAACGATTTTATCGGCGGGATGAATTTTTAATGGGATTGGTTTTGTGGTGGTGTGTTTCTCAAATTAGTTTCTAAAAACGTTTTTATTACATTGGTTAGCAAGATTTTGTCTAAATGTGCGTTTCTAAAATAAATTCGTATCTCAAATATGACAGTGGGTTTAGTACCTACGGTATTATCTCAAAGATGCTTTGTAGGTAAGTCATAAAATAATTTGCTCGTTTTCAAATTTATTTAGTTCGCGTGTGCATGACGTGTATAGTACATCAATACAATAAAACTTCTATTGTCTCGTTTAGCGCACGCGAACCTGCTTATTTGAGAGCTATTGTTAGGTTCTTTTCAAACCAAACTGGAAGATATTTTCATGTCCACTAAAAAAATATCTTGACTATAGCTTCTTAGTCGGTGCAAAGCAATGTTACGATCAATTCTACGGACAAACTTTTTCATTCACAATGGTCATTTCTACTCCTTTACGTTCTTCCGTTACGTTTCGTTTTTTACACTATTCTTTACTAGAAAAACAAGATTTGGATGATGGCCGCGAGAAAAAATAAAAAGACACCACCTTCCATACTAAAATGGACATAGTCCTTTCCTTCATCCATTGACTTAATAACGCCATAAACAAGTAGGATCCATCGACAAACGCTAGGCCTTTCCAATTTTGAAATAATTTTGCTTGCAAGGTACAATTGTAATTATGGCAAAGATTATACCGGCAGAGATTTTTCAATGAATCAGTGTATACAAAAAGCAACTTTAAGATGTAACGGCGTTTATTCGATAGTACCTACAGCAATAACCAATCTACAAGTCCCTTAACAAATAAATAGTATAACAGATGTGTAACGTCAGTAATGTCAGCCATCCCGACTCGTTGCACTGAATTCTTATCGCAGTAACGACTCGCATTCACTACTGTTTTAAATTTTAAATTCAAAGTGCTTTTGCTAACCGTGAACCTTTTAACTAATAATTACTTCGTAGTTCCGTACCTATGAGTATCACGACTTTGATAGGTTTTTTATTTTTAATAAGGAAGATTAGAAACAAGTGAAGAATGGAATAATTATTGTTTGATGTTTTTGAAAGTCGAACTCTTGAGACTTGGAAATTACTGGCACCTTACATTTTAATAGCTTTTCTAGTAGTAGCGATTGTGTGTGTTATTCAAGAGAGGTAACGTTTCGGTCAGATGAATTTACTGTCATAGAAAACAGAACAATCATCAGACCTGATTAAAAATAAGTTATTTCAATTTTTCATAAGCCCTAAAAGTTTCGACCACATACCTAAATAAAATTGTTAATTATTCATGGACTCTTCGTGTAAGGGAATCCTTTAGACATTTAGTTTCCTCTCAACCAATCAGTAATTACTTCCAGTAGCTCACGGCATTTTTTGTTATTGGTAAGCCACTCCAATATAAAAATATGCATGAGCTGCATGTATCAAAAATAATACACTAATTTCAAAAGAGTTCTTAAACAGAAGCCAAAACGCGCGTCCGTGCCTCGGGCGCGCATTTCTGGCAGCATATGTTGGCCACTTGGGGATAGGATTGGGTTCCACTAACCGAGCAGATTGTGTAGTAATCGACCACGGACAAACTTGCGTACTAGTGCTTTGAATACGGGTAATGCAGATCACCTGTTTTTGGTTCAACACCGTTTCTTTGGCTCTAGCGAAAATAAATTCATTATTATGGTTAGCAGGGCTGTCGCATTTTGTCACCTCTCTCGCTCACACGTGACCAAATTTTTAAGAATGTTAAATGAAATGTTGCTTTTTGAATAATGTGATTAAATAGCGAACTAGTAAATAATATTAATATAATAGGTAATTATTAAAAACACATTTTATTGTGGCATATGTTTAACTCATCTCAAAAACAGATCATAATACTTTTGGAGCAAGTCATTAGATAACAAAAAAGAAATGTGGTTTTAATAATGACCTATTAAATTAGTATTATTTACTAATTCGACAATTGATAAGGTTTTTGAAAAAAGCATCTTTTCATTTAACAATCTTAAAATTTGGTCCCGTGTGAGCGAGAGAGGTAACAAAATGTGACAGCTCTCTTATGGTCAATTAGGGTTGAAAGCTAGAAAGTTAGGAAGGTTAGTTCAGGATCTCTTTGTAAACAGACAGAACAATTTTAGTCCGGAAAATCCCCAGGCAATGAAAACGTCGTTGTTGCTGAATAGTAATCTTATAATTTCCAGACTTGTGGCACTTGGCAAGTGCTTTATGAAGCCACATTCCCTTTTAAATGATACCCACATAAATACCAAATTTATTACCCACACGCTCAGTAAGAACCCACCTTAAATAAAGGCATGATTGCGCGCGCGGTCGCCCGTAGCGATTATTTGCCGCACGCCGACAAAATTGCACGCCAATGCGTTCGTGCGCGCAAGTCATTATATCTAAAGAAAGCACGTAAAAAAGCTCGTTAGACTATCAAATGATTTGAATTTCAAAATTTTTGTAGTTAATGGATCGCGTTCACGCGTTTTTCTTCGAGGTAGGTAGGATTCTAGTGGGTTCAGTAACGAGTTTTAGATTTTGGCTGAAAACTTTTAACAAAAATATTTAGGTACCTATCTGCAAATGCGAATAAGTTAAGTAATAAGTACTTACTTTACTATTGTCAAGCCGACGCAGTTTTTTAGTATTTGAGATAAAAATTACAAATTTCTCAAGTACAGATTATCATTCATATGAAAGATACAATAAAACAAATACTAATTAAATGTGTTATTAACTAAGTGCGTTATTAATGACTCTAGATTTAGATTTTGAACAATTCATTAATTTTAAATATGCATTAAATATGGCTGAACGTATATTTTGCTTGTGCCTTGTTTCGATACGACGTGGCCACTCTTTGCACATGCGCAATAGTAGATATTATGCTGAGCGCGCATATGCGCTCCCCGCCTGCACATGAGACCGTCATTTTACTAATTTATTTCTTAGTTCGGTGTTGATCTGTGTAAATCTGCTAAAAATGTGGAGTTCAAGTGACGAATCAATTAATTTGACTCTGGAAAATGTTATTCAATAAATTAATCTGCCTAGCCTTTTCCCAAATATGTTGGGGTCGGCTTCCAGTCTAACCGGATGCATCTGAATATCAGTATTTTACATGGACCGACTTGAAAATGTTATACAAGAAGCACAAAATGCCAACAACAGCTTCTTACCAGCTAGATCAAAAGAAAAATACTTTTACAATATATAGAGTGTCCACCTTTTAAGGGGTCATTGTACTCATCATTATTAACAATTTTTACTATGGGACCAAATCTTAAATTCTGAAAAAAAACAGCTGTTCCCTGATTTTCACGAATAATGCGAACATAAATGTGCAAATTCAGTAGGTCCCGTAAAAGCTTTTCATAATGATGAGTAAAATAACCTCTTATAAGGTTGCCACTGTTTACACTTACACTCTGTATATTTGTTATGTCCTCGCACAATGCACAGTAAAACGTCGTATGATACACGTGCGTAAGATGATTTTCGACTCGTGTCGACTTATACACTCGTCGGTAATCATCTACTTTCCGCACTAGTAGCATAAATAACTATTATATATTGTCTACTATAATAACATTTTTTTTTATGCGTGTAGGTACCTACTTGTATCGCTTAATTATATTGTAATACTTATATGGGTAGTTACAAAAAAAAGGCAAGTTACTGTTCCTATTATGTATAGCCAATTCATTGTACATCCATCTCTGAATACATTCTGCAAAAAACACAAATTGCTATCCGAATTGAAACTTAGACATACTTTTGTTACTTAATAGCAATGTAGGACTCAAATTATTTAGAGCCTGTTTTTTATTATAACTTTAGCCAAATAGCCTTTTGTCTGCCACTTAGCACGTGTCTATACATAGTCTTTATATACAATTTAGTGTTAAAAAATAGGTGGTAAATAAAAAAGCTACAAAAAAATTAGACGTCTATCGTATTTCAGGTATGTCATGTTCTCAATTGCAAGAAAAAATAAAGTGTTTCTGAGAACTAGTACCTACCTAAGTCCTAAACCAAACCGATACGCACGTTTGTTTACTGAGTTTGCTCTGAAATAAGATTTATTTTTTTCAGGCATTTTAATTTCGTTTTGTCCCTTTAAATATCCAGACGGATCTGTTCATAAGTCAGTAAAACAGGCACGTATTTACCTTACTGACCACAATCTTGTTTGTCACAACGAGATGAGCTATTCTTGCATTGTTCGTACCAATTTTATGTCGAACAAATTATTGAAAAAAAAAAAAATAACCCAACTGAAAAAAAAAAACTAAAAAGAGAAAAACAAGCGTTTTAATCTATAAAATGTTGGTATGCAGGCGAAGACAAACCAATAACCAGAAATATCATATGATGTAACTTTTGTTTGTACCCCCCGCCTGCAATACGATCCTCATATGTTAAAATCCATCGAGCCGTTTAGGATAGAGCGTGCCAAAGAAACAGACATACATACACATACTCTCAAAAAACATTACCCTCCTTCTAGAGCAGTCGGATAGAAATATAGATGCAGTGACTTACTCCAGCTCAGAAACTAAAACAACTTCAAAAGTTCAAACAATTCTAACGCACAGATTCAAGGAAAACTACAATTTAAAAGAACGGATAAAGCACGTGCCTAGATAAGCACTGGAAACAATTTGCGAAAATGGTACAAGTTCGTGAAGGCCGCGGGTGCGCTGTAATAACATCGTATTACTGCAACTGGACATAGGGACTGGGTGTGGTCTAAGTTGTAACAGATAGTTGTAGCGGGAGTAATCTTAACACTGTTTGTCCAACGCATAACGGGACGTCAACGAGAAACGAGATTATCGAACCGAACGTGACGTCCCATTGGTGGTGTGTGGTGAGTAAACGTACTATCGAGGAAAACACATCTATACACAATAAGAACTATACGTGTTTGTAGCGCTTGGTCGCTATCAGACGGGGTCACCGTGTGCACGGGATTTCGTTTTCAGATTGGTCAGATTCAGATTTCCTCGATAGTACCTATATATCGCTACTTTGGCACCGTCGTCTCGTTCTCGTTGACATCCCGTTGACGTGGCGGTGGACAAACGGCCTTACTATAATTTTGCAACCGACTCAATTTTTCTTTGGACTATTTATGAAATATGAAAATGCTATCCAGAACAGATATATTAAATCTGTGACAGTTCAAAGATTGTTGCAGGTTCAGCTTGGTTTTGGAGGTTTGGTTGAGAAATGGCAGACATGTCGTAAGCCACCTTTATTTTAAGATCTTGCATGCATGTATTATTTTAATTCTGTATACACATGTTCGAGCAAATAAAATTTCTTTCTTTCTTTATTTCTTTTAGTAACGGCAGTAGGAACGTGTAGTAGGGAGATAAGTTATACATATCTCACTACAAACAAAAGCAAGTAAGTGGCAGAAAAAAAAGCTTTGCCCGGCAAACTTAAATCGTAGTTTTTAGGTTTTCGTACCTCAAAAGGAAAAAAAAAACGGAACCCTTATAGAATCACATAGAGTCTGTCTATCTGTCCAAAGGGCTTACTGTGAAGGTCTTAAATATATATTTTTAATATTTTAAAATAAATTGTTTTAAAGTTATTTAAGAAAATGGACGAAAATTGACCCCCTGAATCCCCCCTATTTCCGAAACTACTGAGCCTAACATTTTGAAAAAAAGCCTATAATACGAGTACCTATAGATTACAGGAAAACTTATAAGAAGTATATGGTCTTAACATGGTAAATCTCTCAATATTGTGCGTACAAACTTACATTTGCACTTGAATTGTATGGGAGAACATGTTTTTCAACTACAATGTTAAGTTTGTTCTTGGTATAAATTCATCCCAACTACGGAACCTTTCATTGTGCGTAGTCCGCCACGCACTTGGCCGGTTTTTTTTTTAAAGGTCGCTGCCCTTTTTTCATATATTTTCTTGCTCATGGCAGCATACTCTAAATTCTTGTTCTCGCCAGCTGTTTACAACTCGGTCCACTCATAGCCTAAAGGCTAGCACTGAGGTCCCAAATCTTACAGTCATTGTCTCAAATTGCATCTCATTTCGTCAGTTCCACCGGTTGCAATGATTGTGAGCTTGCCACTTTGTCTGTACCACTTTCGACAGTTTTAAAATGACCTGTCTCTCATATGAATGATACCACTATTTGCGGAAATTGGTATGCAAGACGGGGATGCAAGATAAAGATTGATAGTAGCGATTACGTTGGTTCTGTGTAATCTTCTAGTAATATAATCATCTACACTTGATTCAGGTAATATCTAGGGGTAAGAATAGGTTGGTAAATGGCTTTATTTGGTGCATTTGAGACAAGAAATAGCTGTTGTTAATGCACCCAAAAAATAGTAGCATTAACCTGATTTAGCAATAGGTACTTACTTCAAGTTTCGGCAGCTTTGGATTTGTTAAGACAAGACGCTGCGTTTTGTATTTTGAGGAATGTCCTATTAGAACCACTTTCATATTCACACAGACCAGTTATCCTAATATCTGGTCGTGTGAGTATGAGTATTTTTCCGCACAATGCCTTCAATGTACGGAGAAAAAAAAATACTTTATAAAAAAGTAAAAACAGACTTCGAAACCCTAAAACGAAGAAAATAACTGTTATACAAAAAAAAAAACTTAACAGCTACTGAAGTCAGTGCCAAACTAAGGTGCATTGACATTGAAGAAAATAAGATACCGACTTCAGAAGCCTGTTAAGTTTTTTTTATGAAAGTTATTTCGTTTTAGGTTTTTGAAGTCGGTTTTTACTTTTTTTAAAGTAAATTTATTTTACCATTTTTAGTTAAATATATTATACAACTCGAATAATCATCATCAATATCCGCTTAGAAATGCCGGAGATATGTACAGTACATTTCTGCGTATAACTTTTTACTTATGTATAATTACCTAATGTTTAACGTTTACTTAAGCCTTCCTAAAAGTATGTAGATAAAGTTAGTAAAAGAATCATTAATATTGGTTCATCACTTTTTGACAAAATCGCGGACATATAAACGTACACTGACAAAACGGACATTTTTGTGTACACTGATTCATTGAAAAAGCGCTGCCCCTATGGTCTTTTGTTTTACTTTGTCATAAGTACAGTTGCAGCTTGCAAGCAATATTTTTTCAAAATTGGAAAGGCGTAGCTTTTGTCGATCGTACATACATACGGGTCCAATACAGAACCTCCTTTTTAAAAGTCGGTTATAAATAAATACTTCAGTAAATGAAGCCGGAATGATTGTATGCACCTAAGTTACTCTTGCTACTTAAACAGAAGCAGGAACAATATAATACTCTCACACCAAAAACCAAACACCGTATCATAAAAGTAAATAATTCAATTAAGTGACTATAAAACACGCAATTTGCTTGTTAACACGCGTTACAGGCGTTTACACGGTAATCGCGTGCAGTACCGACCGTGACGGAGGGGTATCGCACGCGTGACGGAGCGGTATCGTTGCGGTATGCTACCGGGGTGCGCGGTAGACCTTGTCATTGCTGTCATCGTTTACCGATTAGCGAGTGGTTTAGTAATTAATGTGAAGTTTACCGTGATAATTAAATTACAGGTGATTTACTGGTGGTGGTCTTTTTTATTATTTTGATGAAATGAGTGACTAAAAGCGGCCTTTTTGCAAGTTCAATTTTTTTCATAATATCTGCATTAGAAACTGTGTTTTTATGAAATCTTTTTGTTTTACATATGGACTGCAAGGTATTTTATGAGCCATATGGTATGGATACACAGTGCTAAAATCATCAGCGTCTAATTAGTGGACTGAAAGTAGTAAATCATAATTATTATCTCTAAGGCATTCTACACCAGGTCAGGGGTTGTAATTATTCAATTTAAGAACTTACATCGTACAGTGATTTTTCGTACCCATAAAGCATTACTTGTTAGTAATGCTTATGGATACGAAAAACCATGCAATCACACCCGTTTTTTCTTTTTGTTCTATAGTTTAGTAATAGTTTGAAGTTAAAATGTCAAAGATTAGAATTCTTAGCCAAGTAATGGTCACAATTATTTAATTGAGAACTCGACCATTTTGTGTTTGATTTTGCATTCTTACTCAAGCATTTACTCAAGTAAGTAACGTACATTACTAAACTATGGAATAAGATTTTATAACGAAGAACTCTATACTCAAGTAATGACTACACTAATTACTTAGCAGAAAGTAATTGCTTGTTTATAAATACGGGTGTCTCTGTCACTTACACTACTCAAACTAAATCCATAAATAGCTTTTTATCAGAATCACACAATATTATTTAAATTGTGTGGTATACCGAGCCGTGACGAAGGGGTACTCATATATGTCACGCTTCGGTATACCACGTGCGGTATTGTGGTGGGGTAAGCAGCAGACCATGTCACACCAGTTAGGGTAAAGGACGTCCAAGGACCGACCCTTGGACGTCCTTTACCACTAAAGGCCTTTTTAATAGAAAATTCAATATAAAGCGTCGAATAAAATAAAATTAATCGGTCTTTACGATTATTGGACGAGAACAGGAGGGGCTCGTGATTGAGTAATAACAGCCGCATGAGTCGATCCATCGAGTTAAGCTACGCTTGCCGAGGTTGGTCCGTGAATGGGTGACCATCTTTACATACCGAGACTCCCCCCTCTCTCGAAAAGCACGTTAAGCCGTTGGTCCCGGCTGTCGTTCGTGGATCTTTGACAGTCGTTACGAGTCGTCAGAAGGCCGAAAGTCTGACAACCAGTCTCACCGAGGGGTAATGTGTTACCCAGTAAGTAGGTTATGGAGGTCAGATAGGCAGTCGCTCCATGTAAAATACTGGTATTCAGCTTCATCCGGTTAGACTGGAAATCGACGCCAACATAGTTCGGAAAAAGCTAGGCAGATTGATTTGAACGAGAACACCGAAAACCTACCTACAACTTTTCCCAGTTTTCCTATATTAAGCAGTTTAGTGGAATTTCGCAAGCATATTTTCGGTCCATCACAGGCTGTGAGTTTTAAAATGTTCGGAAATTGCCATATATTGATGTATTATGAATGCCATAATACTCTACTAATAGTGGCAATAATAGCCAAGCGTGGAAGCCGACCCCAACATAGTTGGGAAAAGGCTGGTCAGATTGTTTTGGACGAGAACACCGCAAACCTACCTACAACTTTTCCCAGTTTTCCTATATTAAGCAGTTTAGTGGAATTTCGCAAGTATATTTTCGGTCCATCACAGTCTGGGAGTTTAAATGTTCGGAAATTGCCATATATTGGTGTATTATGAATGCCATATTACACCACTATTATAGCGGCAATAATAGCCAAGCGTGACGAATACAGCATATGTCACGGTTGGATATACCACGTGCTATATTGTAGAGGGGAAGCAGCAGACCATGTCACACCTGTCAACACCTTTTAATTTAACAAACTCTGTATAAATTGATGCCACTGTTTGTAAAATTATGCAAAGGGGGAATGATAATTTGATTGACGTAAAGAGTTGGTAGACGTAAACAATTTAATTTAAATGAAATAATTTTGCCTAAACATAGAAAACTAAGCAGAAAATCTGAACATAATAAATAGACTGAAAGGTTTGAAAATCTGTCGAACGGTATGAATATAGTGATTTATGATGACAGAATCGCTGTGTGCATTTACTTCTTCAACTTATCATCTTGATGGCAATCTAAATTGAGTCGTCAAAAAGCTTAGAGTTTGGTACCATCAATAGCGTCCATTAGTTCCTGTAACGTGCAGGCAATCCATCCACTAATTACAGTTAAGTCACTCTGTATGGAAAATCAAGCACAGAAATTCTTCAAGAAAAAAAACAATATTCTGACAAAGACACCTTAGTTTTTCGTCCACCCCCTACAGCTTGCGGGAAACTTAATCTCTTGAAGACCGTTAAAATTGTGTTACAAGTAAATCTATTTGTGGTCTCACGTTTCGATCGCCATCGAGTCGTGATTCTGTCTGGGTGCGCATTCACAAAAACGATATAAAGACTTGTTGGAATTTAATTAAATATAGCTGTCATTTGAAACGGTTCTATGTATTGGGTATTATACTATAACGATTGTTGTTAGGAGTGGCTATTTCGTAGTTGGTTGAATATGGGTAAGGAACACACGTGACAGTTTTCTGATCTAAGAACCACATTGATGATGTATACCGAATTGTAATGTAATTATGGATATGAAGGCACTCTACCCAATAATTCAGACATTTAAAAAAAGAATTCTTTATATCCTTAATTCCTTCTAGAATCTACTCCCAGCAAATTAACTCTTTTGCCAGAAAAAAAAAATCTATGACTCAGCAAGATAAAAATCCTTCTACACGTTTTAATATTATTTTAAATTCACACACAATATGATCCAGTTTAATTCTAAGGCCCATCCCGTGATATATCTGCTACTGGCCAGTCCAGCCCACCAATTACGTGATAATTACAAAGCTTACGACTTCGGCCGGAATTAAAATACTCGGCCGCTGTATACTTTTTGCGGTTGCATATTTAACGATTTCGCATTCTTTACAGTCATGTAACACGGGGAGAAAGAAAGGTCTGTAGTTTAACGTTCATTCATTGTTTGATGAACTTTGTGATTGCTATTGCGATTGTATTGTTTCTGATAATAGTACGCATTCTCATTGTGTTTCGCTTTTTAGTGAGCATCTTATTGCTAAATGCATGAGGATTGATTTACCTGCATTATGGTTTTTGGTATAGGTATGGTCGCCCAATTGTCGAAATTCGACCATATTCGTTTTATAGTTTCAATGTATCAGACAGTGGCAAACCAGATGACATGACCTTATTTAATCCTAACTAATATTATAAATGCGAAAGTAAGTTTGTTACCTTTTCACGCCTAAACCACTGAACCGATCATCCTGAAATTTTGCATATACGTTGTCAGCTGTACAGAAACGGACATAGGGTACCTTTCATCCCGACAAAAAGTACTGTTCCCGAGGAAAACAACAATAACTTTTTTATGATAATAGATGGCGCCATGTGTCTTTCGAATCATGATTGAATTAATTGAGCGCAAGTCCGATCCTGCATGGAGTATTGCAGTCACCTTTGGATGGATCAGCTAAGTACCAACTAGCCGCGCTTGACTCGGTGGAACGCAGAGCTAAGAGGCTCATTGGCGACGTAAAACTGGTGGATGCCAAGCTTCATAGCTTGGCTCATCGCCGCAAGGTTGCCTGCTTGTCGGTCTTCTACAGATTGTACTTCGGAGAGTGTGCCCGAGAACTCCACGACCTCATTCCACCGGCCCCCTTCTACCACCGGACATCTAGACGCACTGCCAGTTACCATCCCTACCTGGTTGCTATTCCACCAATTCGCACTAAGCGCTTCCAAATGTCTTTTATAATGCGCACAGCAAAAGAGTGGAACTCACTACCTGCGTCTGTGTTTCCGAACGTATACAACCCTAATCTCTTCAAAGTGAGAGTGAACAGGCTTCTTCTGGGTAAGCTCACTCCATCGTCGACTTTGTCTCTGTCACCTCTGACCTAGACTAGAGTCAAGAGCAAACCCATCACAAATAAAAAAAAATAAAAAAAATACGCTTTCACGCCGCAGCAGTTTTACTGCTGAACGGATTTGGATGAAATTTGGCACATGGGTAGACTATGACCTGGATTCGGACATAGGATACTTTTAATCCCTTTAGTACATTCCCGTGGGATAATATCCGACAACCACGCGGGCGAAGCCGCGGGCAAAAGCTAGTAATAAATAAAGGTAAATCGAAGCAAAGAGGCCACATATTACACGTGTGTTAAACGCATGATACTGTGTGTAATTTTTTTCTATTAATTTAATTTATTTCTAATGCATATTATACAAAACTAATATCTTTCTGCACTCCTTCTCCATATAAACTTTAACTATGCCTAATTTCATACTCCTCCGTCCGCGTAATTTTCTTAAAAATGGGTACAAAGTTTTTCGTCACGTATTAATATAACGATATGCTAGTTTATAAGTAAAAAGACAAAGCGAAAATATAATAATTTTTCGGCAGCATTTATTACAGCAGATTTTTACGGTTCCGTACCTCAAAAGGACAAGACGGAACCCTTATAGGATCACCCGTGTGTCTGTCTGTCTGTCCGTCTGTCACAGCCAATTTGCTCCGAATCTAATGGACCCATTAAGTTGAAATTTGGTACTCTTATGTAGTTCTGTTACCCAAACACGGATGTGTAACGTAAATAAATGAATTTTGAATATGGGGGTCAATTTTGGGGGCAAATTATAAAATTTAAAAAAAGTTTTGCAAACTGTACCGTGTGACATATCAAATGAAAGCTTGCAGTGGGGGTCTCAAATATATAATTTATTTTATAATTTTAAAATAAAATATTTTAAAGTTATTTAAGCAAAAAGACGAAAATTGACCATTCCCCTCTTATCTCCGAAACTACTGAGCCTAAAATTTTGAAAAAATTATAGGAAATAGTTCTATACCTCTAGATTACAGGAAAATCTATAAAAAGTCTATGGTATTAAAATAACATGGTAAAGCTCTCAATATTCTGCGTACAAAATAACATTTGCAGTTGGAATGTATGGGAGAACATGTTTTGCAACTACAATGTTAAGTTTGTTCTTGGGATAAATTCATCCTAAGTACGGAACTCTTCATTGTGCGTAGTCCGACACGCACTTCCTCAAATCTCCAAAACCTCTTATCTTCCCCGAAATTGTTTCTATCTACTAAACATAAACTCACTCACCCCTTAAAACTAAAAAGACGATTAAAATATAATAGACAGTACCACATAAAGCTACACACACGAACAGCATCCCAAGCCAGTGATTTGGCGCAATTATTACGTCGCGAGGGAATCCAAAAGTGAAAAAAGCGATAGAATTCGCCGGGGCTCTGATTAAAATTGTGACAGCTTGATTGTTCGGCTTCTGCGTTCCCTTTTTTGGTTGAAATGCTTCCAGTAGTTGAGATAAGATCAAATTGGGCCATATATTACTGATTTGGACCTGGAACTTTATGATTGTGGACCTTTTTTTGGATTATTGTAACTACCTGTTTGGAGTCTGAGGCTTCGTTAAGGGTGTTGTTTTAAATTAATTGTGCTATATATGTCAAGTTGCTGTGGGGCATAATGGGTTACCGAAAAATAATATTGATTGGAGTTAGATCCTTCTGGGGCTCTTTAGGAAAGCATGGGCAGAAAGGCACCTAAAGGAGGAAGGGTTCTGATGATTGGAATCAGTTTTTTCACACAGGTGTACGAGTATCATAGGCAGTTGCGTATTGATAAAGTAACCAAGTTTGACCTAGACTTGTAGGTACTTCCAGGACCCTATACTGTAATACTAGTAGTTCTGCGTACCTACTCACGTAAAGCCGTGAGCAGTAGCGCCATCTAGTGACCTTATTATAAAACTAATATTAATATTGGTTTTAAAACCTCGTTTATAGAATTCTGATAATTATTTTCAGAATTCTCTAGTTTTTAGATGAGAAGGTGGTCCCAGGTGCTCCATCAAACCCTACCTAGTAGTTAAAGGGCTGATTCCACTGGTAGAAATCTAAAAGTGAGTAATTTTCTGCATTTTGAGTCGCTATTCTGCTCATCACAACGAAGATCCTCCCAGATCTTCACATATTGTTTATAAGACCAACTTAAAGTGGCGTTTCAAATACAATAAAAAATCTCTGACGACAAAACAATATATAAAGTCGTAATCGCGTATGCCTAGTTTCGTCCAGATCAGTTGTAAAATATGACCTGTAGAGAAGTGACAGACGAAAGCAAATTCTGCCAAACTTAAAGCAGAGATGCTTCGCTCACTCAGTCAAATATTGGCACATCAACTGCATTAATAATCCATGCAACTATTTTTCTAGTTAAATTTAATGACTGGTTATTGTCTTTATTCTTGCTGTTTTAGATTCATAGGTAGGTACAGGTACCTATCGCTTAATGTATCTCTTCAAGCTTAGAATGGTTTTTTAAAACAAGTGTATTATTTAAAAAAAAAATGTTTTTAAATACAAGCTTTTATTAGTCTGGATATCATCTAGGACCAAAGTCCTTGTCAAGACAAATCAAATGAGCCCAAACTCGATATGGTTGCATCGTTTTATTACTGAGTTCCCATGGCCACCTTCCGGCTCCATCATCAGATCAGCTCCATGTCATAATAATATTGCATTGTCATCTGATTTACATCTGCATGTAAAATTTTAACTCAATCGGAAACCGGGAAGTAGGTCAAATGTAACTTGCAAGATTCGATTAAAAACATCGGGACAGGTGAAACTAAATAAAAGCTTGTAAAAATACTCCTAAAATAACTGTACGTTACACTAACTTCATAAAAAGTAATCACTACTACATTGTGATAAAAAAATAAGTTAAACGTGATATATGTTTAATAGGAAACGATTTTTTAAAACATTACCGCCCATCAAAAATTCATGTGAGCGTATAAAAAAGTGCGCCAGTTAGTCCAAGAGCCGTTAGTTTTTAATAAACAATATAGACATTACATGAAGTAATTACGTGTCGGATAGCATGCCGACGTTAGCTCTTTGCTTATTACATGATCTATGTTTAAAAAATGAAAAGATTACAAAGTGTTGTGCTGTTTTAATGAATTGAGTTTTTGAATTATTTTTTACTAAAAATTATCTAATTCTTAAAAGGTAACCCGATCTTTTTTAATTGAATATTTCATAATAAAAGAAGAAAAACCTTGGGAAATACTTATTTGAAAAAGAGAAAACTAAAATCTTGTTGAAAAGTTATCTGACGTGTTTATTTATTTTTATAAAAAATATCCGTAGCTGTTTTTAGTACAAAAAACACCTTTATTTGTATTTCAAAGTGAAACACAAGAATTTACGATCAATTTAGTACTAAACATCCATGTAGTGCTAAGAACACTCGTTAGATTGCATAAAGGACAGTTAACAAGGTCGAAATCTGGTGCACGCATAGTTAAACCGAGACTTTATTGGTTTATCCCTTTGTTTAGATAGAGGACCATGTAAAGAGGCTTATATAGTTAAAGTATTGCTGCTTTGTGTGATAAAGTGAATCAAATAAATATTGTAATTCCGCTTTGCCCGCGACTTTGTCCGCGTGGATATTCGATTTTCCCATACAAATTTCAACATCCAATTTATCTTTGTTAAAAGTATACATACTACACTAAACTGAATATAAATCAGAAACACTTTCACAATAATAATTTAGTACGGTCATGTATTGTACCTATGGACATTTCAGACTATCTCCAAAATGGCCTCACACTGCACACAACACCGATAGCGTCACGCCACTCACTGGTGTTGCTAGAAAACAAAAATGCCACCACAGTGTTGCAATATTATATTTTTAGTACTGCTAGTTTTTTTATTATATACAAAGTCCAAAGGTAAAAGCGTCCATAGGTACAATACATGACTATACTAATTACTTATTATAAGTTACTTAACTTACCTACATTTTTGAGTTTTTCTTAAGTGTACCTATTTTTGAAATTTTACTAGGAGTTAAATTAAAAAGTGTTGTAGGTTAATAAAAAAAAAATCTAATAGCATGAGTATTTCGGTCAGCCTCAATTAACATAATTTGTAGCTACCAGCATCTAGCAAAGCTGTAACAGAAGCAACCCTTTAAAAAAAGGCGATAAATAATCAAAACCCGTTTAAAAACCAATTTTAACTTTGATAGATTAAATCATATTTTTGTGCTACCGAACCGAAAATTAACTCTTAACACATACAAAAAACACAGGTATCGATTTAATAAACCTAGTAGGTATAAATTGTAGCGTAAATTAGGCAGATACCTATCTATACGTATTTGTGGTAAAACTATCATTAGGTACTAAAATAAGTAGAAAATTTTAATCATACTTGTCCTGACTATTAGCGACAGGCGCGACGCGACTCTAATAATATATTCCTACAAAAATTTCACGGAAATTGTTCTATCAGATCCGCGTCGCACCGGCGTTGCCTCGCGCCTGTCTGCGAGACCCTTAAAGCGTCTGAATGAAGAAAAAAACAGTCAAGAGGTGTCGTGGGACCCGATTGAACGAAGTTCCTTTCGCTATGGGCGAATAATTCCCGCCTAAATTATTATAGATTGACGCATTAATTCTGTCACTCCTTTATTGGACTAGTCACATTTATTTCGGCAAAGTTCGGTTTCCGAAAATAAACTGAGGAACCTTTGAACATTGCCGTACTCGTAGTTATATTAAAAATGGCGTAATTATTAATTAATTAAACTTATAACACATCAGTCAAAATTTTAAAAGACAACTGTTGTTTTTTTAATAATAATTTTATTTTCACTCTGTAGATATTACGTATAGGCATAGATTAATACAGATGGGACACTCCGCGAAATTATTTAAATAAAAAGCGACTCTTGCTACCACACAATAAAGTACAATTCAGGTCGCACAACGCTTATTACCTTGCTATATAAGCTATATTCACCAACAAGTTGCCTCTCTTTCTAACGTTTAACTCTTATACCTTCTGACCGCGGCAGTCCTACTGAATTGGCCCAGTGAGATAGGCCCGCCGCGTACTTGTAGCTTTATACCTAAACTGCGGAGTATCCCATTTGTATTAGTATGTGGTATAGGTACAAGTGTTTGGCATTGAAAACACTCAGTTACATTATTTTTTATACTATATCAGTTAGCGATCCGCTCCTGCTTCGCAAGGTTTTATGACTTGACAAAACATCGAGACGTCTTTATTATATGCAACTTTAATATTAATACACATAAACCTTTCGCGATAAAATCTTAAAAATGATGGTGAAAACCAAGAAGAAGAGGCTTGTGACTAAGTAATAACAGCCGCACGGGTCGATCGATCAGGTTAAGCTACGCTTGCTGCGATTGGTCCGTGGATGGGTGACCATCTTTATATACCAAGACCCGTCCGTGCCTCAGGAAGATCAAGAACGTTAAGCGGTACGTCCCGGCTGCCATTCGTAGTGACAGTCGTTACGGGTTATCAGAAGCCTGAAAGTCTGACAACCAGTTTTATCAAGGGGTATCGTATTACTCAGTAAGTGGAGGTCAGATATGCAGTAGCTCCATGTAAAATACTAGTCCCCAACATAGTTGGGAAAAGGCTAGGCAGATGATAACTCGTACTCTGAAGAACAACGCGGTCATATTTTTCTTCTTCCTAGTACATTCCACAGCTTCCCTTCTTGCTGCTATTACGTCAACACTCAAAGAAGGCATGCAAGATAAAACTTGACGCAAGTACACCGACGAGTTTCATAGATTTGCTTATTAATAAGACCGACAAAGAATTCGTAACGGTTAACGGTATTATGTATGCTAATCCGATCGGTACATCGGGCAAACTTTATCTGGAAGTAGGGTTGTCCCTTGCACAGATTAGTAATGGTAGCACATTCCGAAAATATCATTTTGTGTTGTTGAGAATTACACACAGCGCGTGCTAGACCTAAAAAATAGCCAGACATGGCTTTTCAACTTAAATACTAATACTTTTACAGCTGCGATGGGAGAGATTTTAGTTAGCTTTAACATCCATATCAATGCGGTGGTGGCGGTTGTGATTACTGTAATACAGGTTTGTATATAAACTTACCTCAGGCTCCAGTCTCTCAGAAAGTTAGGTCCTTCTTTGTGCACTACTGTCAAAGATTAGCATGAAGTAGGTACATAACTTGAAAAAAATGTTTATATTATAATGCGTATAATCGGTTTACTTTTTTTTGAGTGTGACAACCCTAGTCCCAGCAAACGCATGCCTAAACAAGTGGTGCATGCCTTAATACGTTGTCTGTTTATGCGTTCATAATTAACACGGAATGTAAATCAATTGCGATCGATTTTCATATTAGTTTCTCTTTGTAAGTACGTCTGAATCTAGTTTGATTAATGTGGAGAGGCTTTAACAAAAGATTAATGAATTATAAGTCGTAAATATGCATTGTTTTAATACTGGATTAAGTATTTAGTAACCAGTTTCTTATATATTTATTTTATCTATGTATTTATTTGTGCACAAATTAATACCTTAAGTATACTGTTGACATTACAATGTGAAAACATTACAAGGTGACTTTTTTACCGTGTTGAAAAAAATAGAGTATAATAGGTGCACGGTGTAAAAGCCTATGGCATACCTAGTTTTTTTTTGTTTTTTCAATAGCTTAGACAGAAATTGCTCTATCAATAAACAGACAATAAAAATAGAAACTTTGAAAAATCTTTATATCGTTAAAAATATCGAAATTTAAAGCATACGCACTACTCAGGGTGCGTAGTGCATATAATTTGAATTTAGATATTACTAAAAAAATACTGGGTATGTCATAATCTTCTACTCCGTTCACCTATTATAGGTACCCTATTTTTTTCAAGACGGTAAAAAAGTCATCCAGTATAATATATAACACCAAAGAGTAAGAGATATTATTTTCTGTGAGAGATTTAAGAATGGCTAATTGACCAAAACAACTAGGCGCATGACAGGAATTCGGTTTCGGCGCCCGCACCCCCACACCTATCCCCGCACTTCCCGTAGTGACGTGCAGTCGTATACTCGCTTTCGGCACTCGGCAGTGATGATAATACGTACAATATCAATCACCGTTCCGGTGTTCCTTCCAATAACTTCATAGCTGTCATGCGCCTAATTGTTTTGGTCACGTATATTGCCGGAGAAAAATCAGTTCTATAAACGTGGCAATATAGCTCTGAAACCTGTATTCCTAAAAAGCAAGACATTTTTGAAACTTTTATTTATTCTAACGATGTTACCCACAAATCAAATCTTTGACAAATCACAAATGAAAAATCACAGCAAATTTTTCACAAATCACAAATGACAAATCACAACAAATTTTTCACAAATTCCCAGTCTAAATTTTTCTAAAAAACACTCCTGTGCACAGCGACAAAAAAACACAAATAAAATAACCCAAAAGATAAACAAAACAAGTTTAATTGCATCCTTATCGGTGAAACTTCACCCAAGAAGCGTAAATGATAGTCTCTCTAGACGAAAATAAGAATTTAAATAAAAAAGGTGACTTGAATGAAGTCATAAATATAGAAGAGCGGCACTTTTAGTCTCGGATCTAACAAATTAACAGCCGATTAAGCTACCGATTCAGTTAAGACTTTGTGACATCGAGTTAATGTGAAACAACAAATAACTTTGATAGCGGTGATACTGGTGGTGACAGAATTGTAATGGCGGAAAAAAATTAACAGTTAGAAATGTGCTACGGTACTCATAAATGCTTTTCTCATTGACAATTTGACATAAGCGTGATCAAACTTTAGATAGATTAAGAAAATTGAAAAACGAAGTAAGAACAGCGTCCGCAATGATCATGTCTTTGTAACTTGCATTCTGAAATATGTTCCATTGAGTTCTGAAATATGTTCCACAGAACTCTTAAAAAAATATATATATTAAGAAAAAAAAAATATCATGGATTCATTACAATTATGGCGTTGATTATTATGTGTTCACACTTCGCTCTGCTTTTTTGCTATTTACCATAATTTAGAACAAATCAAAAAGTTTCCTTTATTATTTCTAATTAAGAAGTGATTTTATTTTACTCAGTTTTGGACTCCAAACCATAAAAAAAAAACAATTTTATAAAACAACAAACAGCCGCAGGCGCAATCCAGTTTGCAAATATAGCCAAGTTATTGTAAAAATGTAACATTTAGAGCGAAATTACGAGTCAAGTTCGTTTTTGATTTAAAAAGTGATTTATAAAAAAGAAAGTCGTCTTGTGTTGGCAACTGTACCAATAAATTGTTAAGGCTAATGCAGTTACGCGGTACCTTAGATGTCGGTAACAGATAAATGAAATCCGAATACCGTCAAAATAGTAATCAATTTTATCAGCCTATTTAGTTAATGGTCGTTTTTGTTGGGTTAAATTCATGGTTAAATTCCGAAACTACTGTTTGAATTGCTTGATTCTATCTTCAGGAGAAAAATCACGCTAGTTGTCTGTAATGATTTAAATAGGGCTATAATTGATGGTCAAGAAATGCTACGGAATGTTTGTTGCTTAATATTTAATACAAATTTAATTATTTTGTGAGTTCAAGGCAAAGAACCATCCTACTTTACCAACCAGTATATGGCCGTTGGTAGTCAAAAAAGAGCGTTGTTTTCATAAGTTTAAGGGTCAGTTTCCACCAAACGGAAAAATCGTCGAGCATGTTCGGGCATCTTCCTGGCTGCTCATTCATACCAAGGGTAAAAGTGCGCTTTGGTCGTGGACGCGACGCGGAGGATCAACAGAATGTTCGACGATGTTCGAGGCAGCGCGAGGATGCTCGAGGCTATGCGCTGAAACCCTCTGGGGTTGCTCAGTTCACACAGCACACTGGCAGTTAACAGAAACGCGACGTGCGTACTTGTGGAAAATAATTTACTGGGATATGGTTGTTATAACGACGACAATCCCATATCAAATTGCCGGTAACACTGCATCGCGTAGGCGCGGGCGACGGCATGCCACTCATGCGCCGCCGCCTGCTTCGGGTGTGCTCGTGTGGCCTCGAGGACTCTCGGGCGAGCTCGCGGTTTTCTGCGACTAGACGCTTGCATTATTCCGTTTGGTGAAAACTGACCCTAAGGGTCGGGATTTTGATCCGTAGTTAACTCAACCAATTGTTAAAGACAGTAAATAATGGTTAAATTTTGGCTAAATGTATTTGCCAAAATGCCATTAGTTACTATTTTTTATTATTAATGAGTTAACAATACATTCATGTTAACTCATTAATTAGCTTTACTCATTTAGCCTTTCAAATTTAGCCAAAATTGAACCATTACTTACTATGTTTAACCATTGGTTGAGTTAACTACGGATAAAAAACCGACCCTAAGTGGTTAGTTATGTAGCAAGCAAATATAAGTAGGTAGAGTTTGGCCACGCTAACTCTGCATAAGTGAAAAAATGGTAGAATTTGAAAATCTATAGACGGCAACATCGTCTGTACTACGGAAAAACTAATTTGATACTAGTTGTTTATTTTTTGTTTTTGAGGTTATTTTGTTTATATTGAAGCTTGAATATAAAGCCCGCTTTTCAGTATGGGATATAATAAATATTATATCACAAACAAAATCGATGTTTAAACACAATAGATATAATTTGTTTTCCTCGACAGTTCATCAGAGGAATTACTATGTAATACAGAACTAATAGCACGAATTACTTATACCTATAACTACTTACATCTATTTGACTTTATTCATTTAATCAAACAATCTTAAAATGTGTTTTAATCAGTTATTTAGTCACGCAGGTGAAAATATCGCTTTAGGTTTTAATTCTTCACTTATTCTGCATGGAATTTACAAATAATAAGTACTTGTTGTAAATTTACTGTCTACGTATAGTAATTTCACAGTGAGTGATTACCGCATAACCACAAATTTTGTTGTTTTACTTCACTATGTTGTAATTCGACACGATCTTCTTGTAAAGAACATAAACTGGCGTAAAAATAAAGGTATATGTAAAACGGTATTAGAAAAAATATTCTTAGAACTTTCAACTGTCGCTAAATTGATAGCAGTTAAATTTCTATTGTTCTCTGCCGACTATTGGTCGATCGACATAATCTGATAAGCAAAAATCAAAATATCAAAATCATTAGACCTACTTACACGTCAACTTTTAAAAATATTATGCGCAAAGAAGGGGTGCCCAAAAAATACGTACAGACGCCAGCACATCAAGCTACTACAATCTGTCAGATTTCTTTAATAGATTTTCGACTTTATTGCTAAGGCATTAGGTTCAAGATTGATTGGGAAAATCTGACAGTTTCGGGTAGGTTGACCTGCTGGCGTCTGTACATAGACTCATAACTCAGATGACGTAGTTTAACTAAATTAATTTACACCAATGACTTAGTCAAGATTTTGCCTGTTTTCCATTAATATCAGGAAGCTAATTAACAGATGTGAATCTTAAAATTTAAAACTATCAAATTATTATACATTGGTGTATGTGAACAGAAGCCTGTTTTTGAAATATTAATATTATTATGAGATATAGCCTGTTGACGTACACATTTTAATAAATTCTCACGCCTCCGTGAAACTTATAGAATTCTAGTAATAAATTTGTGGCTAAATTAAATACTGACTTGTTACTTAATTACTTATTTTATTAAAATATTTTTAGATATATTTGCATATTAACAAAAATCTACTGATCAAGCATTGTGTTTTTTTTTTGGATACGATGAACACAATGTATCGTATTTAAATGTAAGTACACATTAAGATATTGCATTAGATAACTTAAAAAAAAAATGAGCAAAGTCACGGTCTCACTCAAGATCTTTTGGCCCCAGAGATATTTTATGAATGAAATCAGAAAAGTAAAATACAAATTCTAGTATCGCGACTATTTTACAGATGTTTCCTGTATAATAGATAACACTTATTTGATAGGGTATTTATCTTTATCTTCTTTAACGTCAAATATTTAAATTGTCGAATAACTAATGAGGCAAATAAAGTAAAAACAATATAAATCTTAATAATCACGATTAAAACCATCATTTTGAAAACCTCAAAAACAAAAGTTAGAAAAATTAAAAACCACGAAACCCCTAGTTTGTAATCAAGAAAATAATACAACTTTATTGAAATTAACACAAATTCCCAGACACCCATCTATAATTTAAAACCTATATAGTTGTAAAACCAACTAACACGTTATTATATTATTCAATAATCATCTTTCACACAAATTGTCGCCATTTCAATTCTTTATAATAAATCTAAGAACAGAAAATCTGTGTCAATAATTCATTGCACGACAAAAGCTTTTCCTAGCGCCGAATCTAAACTAGAAAATAATTAATAAAAACTTGTTGAAGACCCACCGACTTACACTACGATAAAACACAGAGGAAATTGATAAATATTATTTTATCTACATAATCGCCCACTACAGAGATTATAAAGCAGTAAGTCAACTCTTTTAAATCTTGAAAAGAAGTAATAAATTTTCAATAGATTATTTTTTTATCTGTGTCCCACACTATCCGAATATTTTTGATTATCTTTAAGCTGTCAGGTGTGATCTTCAATGGGCTGGTGTGATGTAGGAGAACGCCTATTACTTAAGGCTATTGCAGATAACAGTATAAGTTTGTGAGATTAGGGTTTACAAACTTTGGGGTTTCTTTTTTGACTCCTGTTTAAAAAAAGCCCACTAGCATCCAAAAGAATAGCTCTATTAAATAGTTTTAATTATACAGGGTGTAAGTGTAAACATCCTTATCCTTTTAAGGGGTTATTGTACTCATAGTTATGAACCACTTTTACTATGGAACCAAACTTGAAATCGCGAAAAAAAAATCAACTGTTGTAGAAAACAGTACATTTTTTTTTCGCGGTTTCAGGTGTGGTCCCATAGTAAAAGTTATTCCTAATGATGAGTACAATGACCCCTTAAGAGGATAACGGTGATTAAAATTACACCCTGTATACGGCAGAAAACGTACGAAATGACCAGTAGGTATATCTGACAGCTACCGCGTTGCAAAGTCAACGGAAAATATTTATATTTAAAGAAAAACTATGCAACCCTAAAAATAGTCATCTGCATATGACTAGGACGATTTCACAAAAGAACCCGCTTATGTTTGAAACCATTCTGAGCAAACCATAGTTTAAAAAAACCAGTACCTAACCTCAAAACAATATAGACCTAAATTTCTTTATTATGAAGACGATGCTAAGTTAGACTTCTAGCTCTCACCTGTATGACACTAGACTATTTCTTTTATGTCACCGCCAATATAAGTCTCCAACTTATTTATGGCAAAATTTATGAGTTCGACATTTATTTCGCCAAATGGCTATATTGCCAAATTGGATATATGTTTTATATAAGCTGGTTTGTACAAATGTTTTACTGTTAACCAATGAAATATCGTTGTTCCGCATAGTAATAGTGTGGATACGATATTAATGTGTCTACATATTTGGTGCTAAAGACATAAAAGAGGTGTTGATTGTTTTAAAGTTTTAATTGGGAAAAGAGAAAACGATTAGGTAGGTGTAGAAGGAAATGTTTAAAAAGCTAATGGCTTGAAGGTTATGTAAGTATGACATCTAAGTTCCGGGGAGTTAATTAAAATTTATTGTTGCAGATGACGTTATAAGTGCCTAAAACATCGTAATTTGATTGAGGTTGCTTATCATTTTATTTTCCACACATTCTTCAGCGCTTTGACCTTATTTCTCTTTTCTAAAAAACGCTAAAAGTATCTTAGCGTTTTTTAAAAAAGAGTTAGAATATTGAATATTGGCTCGTACCCTAGCTAAGTAGGTACGCCGTACGAGTCTTTAGGTTCTATTGAATATTGACGAGTCAATAATGAATTATTTCTAATGTAACTTGATTTAATTCACCCCTCAAGGTCAGGCCAACGACTGAAGGCAAAGAAAGTGATGGCGTTCCTTGGAGAAGGCCACCAGCAGTGGACGTATTTCCTCTGAAATAATGATATAATAGGTATTCATAACAAAACATAATATAATTTAGCATCTCCTAGCTTTCCTTCTCATAGACTTGCTTCATTGTTTTTGTTAGGTAGGTACCTAAAAACCAATTAATAGAAAAAGGTGTTTGCTTCCATTGGAAATTCTTATCAGAACTAATGCGGCACGGAGCGTATTACATTAACCGGTAGTTAGGTGCGTTCGGGCCCAGGTTCGATTACCGGCCACAATATTTACGGGCAGACACGTCACGACTAGCGTCTATTGAAAATTACTAGTTTTTAAAAGCTATTTTATTGCTGGTTGAATATTCAGTTAGCCGTTATTTTAAACGGTTTGTGGGTTGCGTTTAGAATTCAGTTTCTTTACAATGTAACGTATATGACGTGCTTATGTTACCACCATACGCTTGAAGCTTTCGGTGGGTAAAACATAGTTTAAAGCTTCAGAAAAATATACAGGGTTATTAGTAAAACATCAACAACCTCTTAAGGGGTCATTGTACTCATCATTATGAACAACTTTTACTATGGGACCAAATCTGAAATCGCGAAAAAAAAAATCAGCTGTTCAGTACATTTTGACGAATTATGCGGACATAAACGTACTGAACAGCTGATTTTTTTTTTGCGATTTCAGGATTTGGTCCCATAGTAAAAGTTGTTCATAATGATGAGTATAATGACCCCTTAAGAGGTTGTTGGTGTTTTACCAATAACCCTGTATAAGCTACATTTTTATAATATTCTCTTTGTTTCAAATCTGTACCGTTTTCAATCTGAAAATATTTAGGAACAATAGAGTCGTCATTCTTGTTTGAGTGTGCAGTAGACAAAAAATGCAAATAAAGCACTCAAGAATGGTAAAATGAACTTGCTGTATGTACACTCGTGAAGAAGCGCCGCCTGCTTCGAGATCAAAAACAAAAACAAAAATAAAACAATGTACAAGCTACTTACCAAAATTGATTTCAGCTGTCAATATAATACTATGTTTACAGTTTTTAGTTAAGACAAAAAAGAAAACTGTTATGAAATCGTTTAGAAGACTAACAAAAACACTGACAGACAGATGAACTTCTTATTTTTGTAACGTGTTCCAATAATAGAAGATTATGCTATTATTAGACTTGCAATTCTTGTGGTTTTGGCTAAAATATTTTCGTAGCCAAATCTTTGTTTAGAAGTTGACGTTTATAATTTTTTTTGGGATACGCTGAACCTATACCTATACATGGGTCTACCTAGATATAGGTAGTGCCTAAAATATTCGACAGGCCAGTTGGCGTGGTTGGTTAAGATACCGCCTATCATGTCGCTGGTCGTGGGTTCGATTCCCATCCAGGACAAACATTTGTGTGCATGAACATGTCTGTTTGTCCTGAGTCTGGGTGTAATTATCTATATAAGTATGTATTTACTAAAAAAAAAAAAGTAGTATATGTAGTATATCAGTTATCTGGTTGCCATAGTACAAGCTCTGCTTAGTTTGGGACCAGATTACCGTGTGTGAACAATGTCCCAGGATATTATTATTATTATTATTATTATTCCTTACTAGCTGCCCACCCCGGCCTCGCAAGGGGGTTAGATAATAAAGAACATGAGACCAAATCTTCCCTTTACAGTAAAAAATCTGCCTAGCCTTTTCCCAACTATGTTGGGGTCGGCTTCCAGTCTAACCGGATGCAGCTGAATACCAGTATTTTACATGGAGCGACTGCCTATCTGACCTCCACAACCCAGTTACTGGGTAATACGATACCCCTTGGTAAGACTGGTTGTCAGACTTTCGGGCTTCAGACGACCCGTAACGACTGTCAAAGGCTTAACGTGCTTTCTGAGGCACGGAGGAGTCTCGATATGAAAAGATGGTCCACAGACCAACCTCGGCAAGCGTAGCTATACTTGATGGATCGACCCGTGCGGCTATTATTACTTAGCCATAAGCTCCTCCTTCCCTTTATAGTACGGCCATGTAATTAAATAATTTCATAACGAAATCACAGGTGAGCCTCCACTCGGCCCAGACTGAGTTATATAAACCACTATTGATGGTATTTAAAAAAAAAACCTTCCACAATTTTTTACCACATTTTTTGCAAAACTACAAATAATTACACACGGTGTCTACATCTTTTTTTATCATTTGTCCTGTCGCAGTATGTTGGAAGAGATTTCTTTTACATAAATGTTTTTTTTTTTCGGATTGTACATTGTAAGAAACTGAACAACTAAACGTCTATCTGTCAATATTTTTGAAGATCCCACTACTGTCTTCTGTCTCACTCACACACTTTTTTAACCAAAACTTTTCACTTTTCCGTTCAATTGTTTCAAAGATTTTCTTTCATACAAACCTTATCCTGACAATTACAAATACAACAAAAAAGAAAAAATAGCCAAATAGGTGCAACCGTTCTGAAGTGATGTTCTTACATACATTCGGCAATTGGTTTTTATTTATACATAGATAGATTGTTGATGGTCATAAATTGCAAGGCAACTGGTTGGGGAGTGCAATAAATTAAACAGTGTCTAAAAACTGCAGTTTTATTATTAAGGATAACACAATATAGACTAGGTCAACGTTCGATTATGAAGTTCGAATTCTGGTTCGGACCACGATCACGCTTAATGAGAAGCGATAGAAAATTTAACAAATTATTGGGCGTATAAGTCAAAGTGCAAGAGTTTTTTTTTAAGTTTCTAATGGACAAGCTTACTTGTGTGTGAGTGATTTATAAGTTTTGGATAGACAGTCACAGACAGCTATGTAGGTAGCTGTATTTATTTCATGGCTATTGCTTTTATATATATAAAACAAAAAAAAAAAAAAAAACATATGGGTATACCGTGGTTGGCTCGTAGATTCGCACGCTGTAGCAGGGCAGTCAAAATAACGCTTTTTAAAGCTTATTGCCAAGTGTTTTACACGTGCAGTTTGTGGACCGACTATACTCAGCGGGCTATCAGCGCCCTTTGGGTCCAATATAATAACGGGTTCAGGATGTTGATGGGGCTGCCCCGTTTCTGCAGTGCATCAGGTATGTTTGCACAAGCACACGTCGATGGCTTCCACGCCATCGTCAGACAGAAATCTGCCTCTTTGCTCTGCAGAGTGCGGGGGAGCTCCAACTCCATCCTGAAGACCATAGCGGGGAGGTGCGAGTCTCCCTTATTAGGTGACGTTGTTCGAAGATGTATTTCGAACAACAGACTTGTTTCCAAATAGATAATAAGTTTACTAACATAGGTTTAAGTTATCTTTGTTACTTTTTTGTTTACTAACCCATATGGATGTTGCTTATCCGAATTAAAGATTATTTTATATTTATTTATACCTAAGACGTAAAGGGATGGATCGAGGTGGCCCTGGAAAAGGTTGCTTGGAAGGATTTGGGGGCAGGGCTTTGCTGAGTAGTGGGGTAGTGTAGGCTAACTAAAAAAGACGTACTTATAAAGATTATGACAAAATTGAATAATTAGTTTATTACGAATAGGATTATGTAATAATCTTAACAGGCAGGCACTCCTGCGCTGATTTACCTATACATTATTATATTTAAAATTCGCGTTTCCAGTTACACATAAAAGCCGGGTTTGCTAGCAAACGTGGAACTCCACGGAATAGAAAAAACAAGTGTAAGTGCCCATGCAGCTATCATAAAAATAATAACAACCTTCGTCAGTTGTATTAAGTCTTAATTTTGTATGAACAACAAATAAGATTTTCGTCAAAGTTGAATTTGTTGTTCATATTGATTAAGGTTGTTATTATTTTACATTTTTTCCGCATAATTGTAACACGCCCGGATAGCTGCGTGGGCGCTTCCACTTGTTTTTTCTAATAACATCACGCCTTATTTCCTCGAAGCAATAGGCAGAGGTGACCAATAGCGACAATTTGCCCAATGTTGTAGGCGGTTACGAGGCTGTTAATGAGAAATAACCCAATAACACTATGCACAACCTGGGAATCGAACCCAGGACCTCATACTCAGCAGTAGCGCTTGCGACCACTACAACAATGAGGCAGTCAATACTAGGCAGGCTACCAGCATACGTAAACAATGATTTTGTTGGAAATTCTGCATCTGAGGATTCTGCTTCCAGTCCTGATACAAGACACATACTTCAATCAATCAATCTGCCTAGCCTTTTCCCAACTATGTTGGGGTCGGCTTCCAGTCTAACCGGATGCAGCTGCGTACTAGTATTTTACATGGAGCGACTGGCTATGTGACCTCCACAACCCAGTTATTGGGTAATACGATACCCCTTGATAAGACTGGTTGTCAGACTTTCGGGCTTCTGACGAGCCGTAACGACTGCCAAAGATCCGCGAATGACAGCCGGGACCAACAGCTTAACGTGCTTTCCGAGGCACGGAGGAGTCTCGGTATGTAAAGATGGTCACCCATCTACGGACCAACCCCGGCAAGGACCCTTGCGGCTGTTATTACTTAGCCACGATCTCCTACTACAAGACACATACTTCATGTAATAATTCTAAATAAACTTAAAAACAACTACAAAAATAATAACAAAATTATTTAAACAACAAAAAAACTTTTTAGCAAAAAATAAAACCGACTTCTAAAGCAAAACACTACAAAGTGAAAAATAACTTTAATTTCGGAAGTCGGTGTCTTTGGTTTTGTATTTTCGTTTTTTGCTAAAAAGTTTTTATTTTTCACTTTTTAGTTGTGGAACCTACCCCACACAAATTCAAATACATAATTGAGCACAATAATTGTAGATATAGCCATGTAAATAACAGTGATAGGAAGTTATTAAAACATCATCACATCATCCATATAAAATAAGTGGAAATATACGCATTATTGAAGCTAACTCAAAAACTCCCTAAGCAAAGTTAATAAAATTTATATGGGACCACCTCGGAAGTATACCCTTTCAAACAAAAAAGAATTTTCCAAATCGGTTCATCCGTCTTTGAGTAATCGCGTAATAACCATACAAAAAAAAAAAAATACAGACGAATTGAGAACCTCCTCCTTTTGGATGTCGGTTAAAAACAAATGAGTATAAATCGTCCATGCACAAAGCAGATGGTAGATATTCATCGCAAGTGATTACGAAGGAGTCTCGTATGTCATTAGTATAGTTCTGCGGTGAAATTCGAGTGGTGCATGCGGTGGGATATGAAAACGAGAAGGTTACCCGCGAGGATGAACAGCCAAGGGGATAAGATCGTGTTATACTTGATTGAGAGTAAAAAATGGATATATAAGAGAATTTGTTTTTTCATAACTTTATTACTACTACTTTTGGAAACATGGACTTGACAATTATAAAAATGTTCACCAAATCCTGAAAGTGTAGGTCCTATTGGGACTTGACAAAGGAATCATACATCATATTGAATACCTCGCTTTAACATAGAAGGAAAATTAGATGTCCCTCGTAGCGACCTTTAAATAAAAAAAAAAAACCGGTCAAGTCCGTGTCGGAATATGTACATTGAATGGTTCCGTAGTTGGGGTGAATTTATCCCAAGAACAAACTTAACATTGTAGTTGAAAAACATGTTCTCCCACACATTCTAACTGCAAATGTAAGTTTGTACGCACAATATTGACAGATTTACCATGTTATTTTAAGACTTTAGACTTCTTATAAGTAATCTATAAATATAGAACTATTTTCTGTATTTTTTTTCTTCAAAATTTTAGGCTCAGTAGTTTCGGAGTAAGGGTCAATTTTCGTCTATTTTCGTAAGTAACTTTAAAACAGTTTATTTTTAAATTATAAAAATATATTTATATTTGAGACCCTCACGATAGCACGATAGCCCTTTCATTTGATATATCGCACAGCAAAGTTTGAAAAACATTTTTTTTTAATTTTCTTATTTGTTCCCCAAACTTGACTCCCATATTCAAAATTCATTAATTTATATTACACGCCCGTGTTCGGGGTCACAAAAATACATAAGTGTACCAAATTTTAACTAAATCTGTCCATTAGATTCGGAGCAAATTGGCTGTGACAAACGGACAGACAGATAGACACATGAGTGATCCTACAAGGTCCCGTTTGTCCTTTTGAACAACAAACGCTTTACGCTGATTCAATAAGACGCAGGAATAACTAGACTGCAAGATATTTGTGACTAACCAAGGAACACTCAGATATGCAGGTTGTATATGCACTCTACATCACCAACCACTTACGCACAAATCTCAATACCAATAAACATTAATTCAACGAACCATCTGCTCAAACTATTCATGGGATAGAAATAACCGACCGGTAAAAATGACTAATTGGTCTCAGTTACCTTGTTACTACTCGTAAGATTTCTCTTAATTGCCAAAACGAGTCGTAACTAGTAAAACAAACGTTTTGGCACCGGGCTTACATTTGGAACATGGAGGGCGCGAGGTAACGAGTCTATCAATAAATTCCGACGCCTATTGCCGTTGTGGATCGTAAGTGAGGATGTGTGGGGGCAATAAAAGCAGAACTGGATCGGGTACTGGTAGTAATCGTCGTCCGGTTGACTTCCGTTCATAGGGTTAGGTACTTTTTGCTCTCAATTTGAGCTGGTTTGATTTGGTAGTTGATGTTATTTTTTTAGAAATTTTTGCTTGTTCATTAGGGAGATTGTTGTTTTGAAATTGGCCTATATAGTGGCCTATGGTAGGTGGAAACAATTGAGTAGGTACGGTCAATTGCACGTCGACAAGTAAATTTGAACAAAATTGATTTTGTTCAAATTTTTTTGACATTGACAACACCTTCATGTCTCAGCAGTAAGGGCGTTGTCCGTAATTCTAGTGTTATCTGATGTAAGGTAGACCGTTCGTAAATAGGCACTTTGACAACAAATTCATTCCACCCATCTACATGGTCTTCACATGAACTGACCAAGATTATGTCTGGACTTTATAAGAGACTGTGACCTCTGAGTTTGTTTCGGCCTTTCTTCTCAGAGTAGTCAGATAGGAAACGCAGACCTCATCTAGTTAAAAAAAAAAAAAAAACATGATTGACTTGTAAAAGTGTTTGTACAGACGCCAGCAGGTTAAGCTACCCGAATCTGTCAAATTTTCTCGGTCAACATTGAACCTAATGCTTTAGCGATAAAGTTGAAAATCTATTAAAGAAATTTGACAGTAGCTTGATGTCCTGGCGTCTGTACAAACCTACTTACAGAAATAAACTCATTTATTATTAATTCAATTGTCTGGTTTTGGCTGTTATAGTTACCAAAGCTTACTTGAAACTTCAATTAATAATGAATGAAATAATAACTATGCTTATTTACCTGATTATTTGGTTCCAGAATTTAAAGTTCAAAATATTAATTAATCTAATTTATTAACGCGCACAGATATAATTGAACAAAAACTTGTATATTTGACAACCCGTGCTAATTAGTATGTTTACGAGTTCGATAACATGTGAAACAGAGGCCATTAATTTATGGGATCGCATCATGTCATTTAACATTTATCTATTACGGTTAAATGCTAAAATTTTTAACGAGATTTCAGCTTCCGACGTATAAGGAAAGTAATTAATTAATGGTACACAAAAAGTAAAAGTTTGTTATATTTTACGCTTTTTTAATGGCGACAAAATAACGTTTTCATCCAATTTTGATTTTGATTTGTCGATAAATATTTTCTGGTGGTGTTTCTATTGCATTTTTATCGTCTATTAAAATACTATTGATTTTTTGATGTCTTGTTTACATAAATGCAAGGCTCTAATTTAGATCATTTTAATTAAAATGACATGTAGTGGCGACAAAAACTTCTAAAACAATCTTGAACTGTCTCAGCCTTTTAAGCATAGTTAAATAAAAATGCTGATCAAAATATTTATACCAATGCTAAATCTCTCTTCAAAATAAAAAAATGCTACCAAAAACAAATCTCAAGCTTCCAAAAGTCGGCCAACAAACACCAATTTTGATTAATAAAGGTTTACACAAATGTACTCATACCCGCTAGGTGGCTAATGTATTTGACCTCACATGTACCCGTGTTAGCATTTGAACTCCTAATGCTCAACCACAAATCACCTTAGAACCTTTTCCCATCACCTATCACCCGACAGTCACGACAAATCGTATTAGAATTAACAGCTATCTATCAATTGACACATACATTTCTCTACAACATAACATCCATTACCGTTTTTGTTTGCCCAAAGAAACATTCAGGTGGTTACGACACGTTATTGGTTACAAATTTTATAGGAACAGTCGTTATCATGATTGATATGTGGTGGAGGCGCCCGTGATGTATAAGCAGCTGTCTATAAAATCGTTCGTTGTTTCACAATTAACAGGCTATATTTGAATATATTTGCGTCAATTTTATATAGTAACAACATAAATCTAATTATCAAATTGATTATAAAACGCTTTTTTATATATGATGGTGCTAATAATATAAATGGGAGATGTGGTGAAGATGATGTATCAAATATGAAAGTTAATGGTTTTGAATCTTCTGAAAGCAACTGTGGCCTAATTTTTGTGCTAGCTGCTGACGAATGGTAGTTGGAATATATAAATCATGCACATCATATAATTCATATTTGGCAAGTCTATAGTTTAATTAACTTTAAAATCATTACTTTCAAGATCTTCACTTAATAGTTTTTTCAGATGGTTGAATATATTAACTATTATTAATTGATGTACCCACTTAGAAAGAGTTACCATATTTCTTTTTTATCGAAAATTTCTTGAATAAGTAGTTTTTTTTTTATTTACTAGTTCTTTCAGCTCCACTAATAGGGGAGATTAGTCCAAAACTGGGTATGGGGGTAAAACCTAGACAAGGCAGTTTAGGCTCTTATACTTAGTTTCAAATTTACGCGCGCATTTGTCCGCTGTTATGTAGCTAGCCATTGCGATAAGTTTGTCAACAAACATTCAATGGCGTTGGTGCGCGCTCCACAAAAATAAATAAGAAAAATGTTTTTATAATGAATTGTTACTATACCTATTCCTAGGCTTAAACAAGTGTTCCATTATACTCGTTTATAAAGATAAGTGAAAATTGTTTTCTAGCAATGATCAAGCATATATTTAAGTGTCAATGAATAAAAAAGTTATACCTAAGTGCGTCATTTTTTTAGCTTATTTTTGTCTTTGTCTAAAGTCCGTTTGGGGCAAAGCCGTATGGGGTAATAACGGGTACTATCTAGTACGTATATTATTATTTCATTTTAAATATATACAAAGGAGACATGCATGGGTGCAATGTCTTATAGGTAAGAGTAGTGTCAATAAAGGCTATACGGGTTGGGAACTCGAAGAACTTGATGAGTTCCTTTTTAAGGGGCAAATTTGGGTATGCCCGGTTTTGGATCCGGTTTTGATACCTTGGTATGGGGCAAAATCGTAAAACATAACATTTATATAATGATTATGTGTTGTTATTTAGAACTGAGAAAAAAGTGATCTCGACTACAGAATATTATGTGATTTATGAAACAAACTATATATCATAGCCTATTAAAGTTTATTTATATTCTTAAAAACTTTTTTTATACTTTCCTTAGTTTCCTGATTTTACCCCAGTTACTTACTTCACACATTCGTTTGGTACCTACTTACCAAGCGTAGCTATATTATATTTCTATTTATAGGTTTTATGATTATCATGAATATGATGAACTTAGCGCTAAATATAACAACGTATTAATGACACCTTGCCATTGTCTTTGAGAACTGTTTCATTAACAGCTACTACTCCTTTAATCGTCTCATTCAATGTGAGGAAAAGAGAAGTTACTATATTTGCTCTCACCTTACTGACTTAAATCACCCATTCATTACTATTTTCTACTAACATTACTTCCGATGGGAACTTACCGTAAGCAAAATTACACTAATAAATACCTTTAAATAGTTTGATTTGATTCGATAAAGACGGGTCCAAATTCACATCTTATCTTGACTCCAGTTGATATAGAATCATTGGAACGGACGTCCTCTATTAGTTCACAAGGGATATTAGCATAAATTACTAAATATATAATTTATATGAATATATTTGCATATTGGATGTTGCCTATTATAGACAAGATGGCTTTTGATATAAAAGATCCGCTCATATTTTTGGAGCAAGCTTTAATGACGATGGTAGTAAAATTGATTCTCATTTATTTTTTGAAACATCACTTTTGATGCGTTGAAGTTAGAGATATAAATATTTAATTTTCATAATATACGTAAGTAAATTGGCATTTAGTTGGAAAATGTTTGATAATAAAGTGTCATCTATGTCAAAATAAATTGGTTCGATCATTAATCAAAACTTATCAATACACTTCTTCATTAAGTAAATCAGTTAGATAATATATAATATATTATATTTCATAACTATAGTAAGCATCGTTAAATGAAATATTTGTGTAACTGCATTCTTTACTAAGTTAAGTGTGCGCATAATAATAAATTATTGTTCATAAACAATCAAACAAGTTGATAAATCATCGATGATTTTAAAATCGTTTCGTAAACAGAAGTGAAATAAAGGAAATAATATCATCGCATTGCAATTTGGAACAGCATTGATTGATATTAATGATCTTGGGCAATTTACGAGTATTTTACGTTGAGCCCTGGGGAAGATTTAGAACTAATTTCATCAATAAGCGTTCAGTTTTATAAACGGGTGCAAGAGCTGTCAGATTGAATATTCCGGTAACAATGATAACACTGACAGCTCTTGAACGCGGTTTAGATGTGTTGACCGCAATCAGTTTAATTGGTGAAATTTCCAATTAAAAAGATGTTGGTGTCATGCCAGATAAACCCTTAGTGCGTAATTCTTCCATCATCGTAAGCATCTTAGTGTTACTCTGGACAGGTCTTTAACATTCAGCAAAAACTGCAAGAACATCAAGCAGTAGGTGATGTAAGACTTTTCACTCGCAATAGTCTTCTTCAGCGACTAGTCTCATCGAACTGGGGTGCTTAACCTGACGTTATGCGGACTACTGGGCTGGTGCTATCATTTTCTACGGGTGAATTGGCGTGCCCCGTGTGGAGTTGTTCTACGCATGCAAAGGTAGTGGATAGAGCTTTGAATGGAACTTGCAGGATCATCGCTGGTTCGCTGTATCCACTAGCAGGAATAGCGCCACTAGTAGTTTGCAGAGCGGCGGCAAGCTCCAGCAAAAGAGCCAAAATGGTCTCCGACAGACGACACCAGACGACGACATCCTTGGGGCACAAGACTGAAAAGCCGAAACAGTTTTTTAAAGTGTGTCGTCCCACACTGTGGCAAACAGTCAAAAGAAAGGCTGTAAACTGTAAGAATTTGTTCCACCTTCTGAAGATCTCTCATCTGGACACGAGTTGCCTTGGGTAACCTGTACCCGTATTACGTATCTTGCAGAAGCCTAGCGATAGCAAAATTTGCGCAATGATTGTTTTTCAATGGCAAATCGGTATTATGTATGTGGATTTTGGATTGAAAAGCAATCATTGCGCAAATTTTGCTATCGGTAGTCTTCTGCAAGATACGTAATACGGGTACTGGAAGTCTTTAAACAGAATCCGGACCCAGGTTGGCCGAAGCTAGGAAAACCTGTTCTGTCTGATCCGTATTCGTTGACGACTCCGCCTTGGAGTGTAAATGTGGTGCTGTTCCACAAACGATGGGAAACTTAATATCATGTCCTGCGTGTCCTGTCAGCTGAATGTTACAGGAACTGATGGATGGTAGAGATGCCGCCAAACACGTAACCGAATTCTGGGCCGAGTCCATTTAGAAAGCCATCGACACGATAAAAAGAACAGATAGTAAGCAGTTCCCATTTTCTCACACCTGTTAAGTATCCTTACCTAAACTGATTCCGAGCTTACTTCAAACTTCAAGATGAATTCAATAATACATTCCGTTTTCTGCATTACATTACTAAAATTTGAAGGCATCCTATGCTGCCTCCTACTCGTACTACTGCATTATTTTTTCACATAGACTATCATCCCATAGTAAAGATATGAGACTTGATATCCACGAGATCGTAACTTAACCCGTCACGGTCAGCGTCCCATAGCTTTCCCATCAAGGGTATCAGTATATACAGTCATATGCACGGATCATATTGCCGAGTGAATGAAATTGTAAGAATTGTGATACGTTTTGAAGTGTGATGTGTTAAAAAATATTGGTCAATGGTCTCGTCTGTCTGTGCGTATTTTTACGCTCTGTGAGTTTGTGGGCTGGATATAAATAAGATAGGTAACTTTATTTATTGTTTTATTTTTTGTCACTATAGCATTATTTTGTTAATATTAAAGTTATTAATGAGCTTCTGAAGAGGTAACGTCACAATTAAATGGTTTTCTAAGGAATGACGAAAAAAGCGAGCTATTTATTGAATTGTTTTTTTTTTTTATGGTTCCCTACCTCAAAAGGAAAAAACCGGTCTAGAGCGTATCGGACCACGCACAATGAAGGATTTCATAGTTGGGATGAATTTATTCCAAGAAAATCTTAACATTGTAGTTGAAAAACATGTTCTCCCATACATTCCAACTACAAATGTCCATAGTTAAACGAAAAAGATCCAACCCACATTACGCCTAATATGGGTTGGATCCTTGGATGTTGGATGGATTTTTGTTTAACTATGGACAAATGTAAGTTTGTACGCTCAATATTGAGAGAATATGTCATTTTAAGACCATAGACTTCTTATAGATTTTTCTGTAATCTATCTATTTCCTGTATTTTTTCAAAATTTTAGGCTCAGTAGTTTCGGAAATAAGGGGGGAATGGTCAATTTTCGTCTATTTTCTTAAATAACTTTAAAACGGTTTATTTTAAAATTATAGAAAAAATCCATTTGAGACTCTTACAGTAATCTCTTTCATTTAATATGTCACACGGTACAGTTTGCAAAACAATTTTCTTTCTTTTTCTTATTTGCCCCCAAAGTTGAACCCCATATTCAAAATTTATTTATTTACGTTACACGTCCGTGTTTGGGACACAGAAATACATATGTGTACCAAATTTCAACATAATCGGTCCATTACATTCGGAGCAAATTGGCTGTGACAGATGGACAGACAGACAGACACACGAGTGATCCTACAAGGGTTCCGTTATTTTTTCCTTTTGAGGTACGGAACCCTAAAAACGGAACCTTTATAGGATTACTTGGTTGTCCGTCCGTGTGTATGTCGGCCTGTCAAGGCCCTTTTTCTCAAGAACGCATGGACGCGTGTCATGTTGAAATTAATATCAAAATATGCACGTCTACGGTCCTTTGGAGCTCTACAAAAATCAAGCATGTAAGTCAACGCAATAAAAAATTACGGCCATTTATGCGACATATTTTGATACTTGCATATAAATAAAAACCTATAGTTTACTTCCCGTTGAATTAGGATAATAAAATTTGGCTAGAAAGGTCTCACATCACAAGTAGAGTAAAAAGTCCGAAATCGTTCATTTGTAGTTTCTTTTTTTTTTCTGTTACAAAACTGACATTTGCTGTAGGAGAGTTGACCGTGACATATATTATAGGACAACATTTCTCCAACTACAAAGTTTGTTCTTGGGATTTATCCCAACTACGGGATTCTTCATTGTGCATGGACCGACACGCACTTGGCCGGGTTTTTTACTACCTGTTTTGTTATTTTAGAACTTTTTAATTTCCCGTATGTACGACAAATGACCACAATGACTTAAACTAATTGGAAGTACTATTTAAGAAACACTATCTACATAGCGCAGTGAAATCGGATAAAACTTCACGGTTATCAAAGGTAATAAATAGCTCAATTATTAGCTACTCTACTTCGTGATTAATTAGTGAGAATTTTGTTCTTAGTAACTGAAATTACTCACTACAATTTAAATAGCACAAAAAATTGTAATCATTAAATGAACATTTAAAATAAATTTCGACTAATAACTCTTTCTTTCTTTAGGCTTGTATAAAAAGACTGCACATTGTTCCAAAAGCTTTTTTTTCGAGGCAAAAAAAAAAAACAGCGGCCCCAATATCGCGCATTAGGAAGGTTTTTTTATCCACATGTCAATTTGTTCGCCATTGATATATTTTTTTGCCCACTAAGCAGGTAATTCTTGAGGTAACTTTTTTCAAATTTGCACCTTCACATAATGCACCTTTTTTATGGTTTTAACGCAATTCCACTAACGATGCGTCTGATTGTACACTTCCGGGCACCTTTGTGAAACCTGTTCAATATATTTCTTTTTGTTCCATATGTTGTTATAAAGCAACGAGAATAATCGATGGAATAGTTCTTTTTAATATTTTTATCTATTCGATATATCGATTATATTTGCACGTAATAACCTATTAAGATATGAAGCCTAATAAGTTACTTTGCGAACGTTAAAAAAGAACATTATTGATAATGTGATTCCTAATAAATGATTGATTACTTAATTTAATTTTTATTCAGCTACTCATCTTAGCTTTATTGAAAAAGCAACTTTAGATCCTCAAAATTAAAGTTGAATTTGTTTGTTCAGCTCTCTGCATTTAACTTTTATAACAGTGCTCCGGTACGCCATTTCTGATGACCACAAATCACAATTTCAATAGTGCAAAGAACAAATTGCTTTCCAGCAAATAATTATATTTTATTGCAAACATTTCTACCGATAGCAGCGCGAACATAACTCTGCGGAACTAACTAACTAGTCTAACGAGTAAACTGTACGTGTGAGGTATGTCTTTGTGTTTGTTTATTGTTAAATTTATAATAAACAAGCTGCTGAAATTGTAAGAATAGGGCTGTTGGAAATTGTACATTATTTACCCAGATAGTAGCAAAGTGAATAGAGGCTCTATTTTAATTACTTTGTTGTTACTCATAATACTCAATTTATTTGGAGTCGGCACAACATGTCTTTTTCTTACTTTTTCTATTAGTCGCCATCTCGGTAGTCACCCCCTTTCTACCCATATCACCTTTCACGCAATTCATCCAACGTTTCTTTGGTCTTCGTATATTTTGCTTTGACTGCCATTCATAACTATATGAGTATATTTGGTAAAGCATGTCAAAAACGAAATTATCTTCGCTCTTATTAACCATCACCATCACCACTTTTACATCACACTCTTATCATCACTAAATCTATTATTATAATTAATAAACTATGCAAATCTTTTTATACCAAATAAATTGGCTAGGTTATGCTAGGTCATGTAGCTAATATGACTAGTGATATATCACTAATGAAGCATTCACTGCAATGACTAAGCTATAATTTAATTTTATGCTAACTAAATACGGCTTGAAGCTTGTTTTCTTTCAACGATTTTCTTTGTGCTCTATTGTAATAAACAATTACAATTTAGTCTCTTATTTTAAAATTAGATATTTAATATGTTTTTATTTAAACAAATGTAATAATAAAACAACTTCACCCCACAAAATATATTAGTTCTAAAATTAAATCAAAACGTTACATTTACTGCTCCATTATAAACTAGAAGACATTATTAACATTACTGATTGATGACGTGATAATTTTTAAATTCAACCGTGCCTAAGCGGGATTTAATTTACAATACAACAAAACGTTCCATGTTTTTGGCTATAAATAAGGTATAATGGAGCACTGTGTTTAGCTTCGAGCGACTTTTTAGTTGCCCAATATCCGTGTTTAACTATATTATGTTCCCACGCGTCTTAATCTGTTATTTTTACTGCTTTCTCATTAATAATAGAAACAAGTTATTCGCAATAGATAGAAAAAATGGCCATAAAGCATTATTATTAGTGTTCTTGAACGATATTTTACTTCATCGGTCGCCATCTGTCTTTGAGCCCGCCTTTTTGTGAATTTCAATAAGAAATAGCAGTTAGCATGATCCAGTTTTTTTTTTTACTTTAAAATTATCCTCATAATTACTTATTAATTTGACAACTAGTTTCCGTCTGTTTTACAAAAATGTTAAGATCATTGCGCTCATCAACCTCTTCACATATCAGCGTATTTTATTATTTTGCATCAGCATTTAATTAATCCCAATGTCCCTGTTAAAATGCTAAGCATTTTACGAACTTTAAACCTTAGTTACGTTATTAAACCTACAACATCAAAGACTTCCATAAACCTCTATAAACATACTTAAAATCCACCAATAAATCATCTAAACTAACGTTGGTGAATAATCCATGACTACCTCACAAGAAATCTTTCTATTTTATAAGCCTCCATGCGCCGACTCTAATAGCTCATAATATTAGTAAACCAATAAAAAACACTGTAATCTTCGATAATGAAATTCGAATCGTGATCTAATCGTTCTAAGAACTCCGAAAAATGAGACATAATGACTAAAATTTATATGATTCCAATGAATTTTCATATAAAATGGACGTTATAAAGAGCCAGCTCTTTCATTCGATTATTTACGATGTTTGATGGGTCTATCGCGGAATTGCTTTGTTTTTAGTTTTTTTATGGCACCTGAATTAAATGGGATATGAAATAGTACCCATAAATGTCAGATTTCATTAATTCTGGTTTGAATTTTTTCTAGCGTTTTTGCGTGTTTGAGCAGTGGGATTTGGATTAATATAGTCTTCGCAAACAGTTATGATGCGTGTTTGATTAACGACTTTTGAACATTTGCCTCAACTTTTCTCATCGGTAAAAGCTAAGGTGATAATTTTACTAATTAGATTGGCTTGGTGATTGATAAAGGGCAATAGGTCTAGTAATATTCAGCTCACTCTTAATGCTACTTATACTGTATTCATTACTATCATCTCATTCAGTTTTGAAGGTTAGACTGTAGCGAATCAGTCAAAAAAAAGCGAGAGACTCATAGTGTGTGTCGCTTTTTTTTTTACTGTGAGAACGTATGGTGTCACACACCATACATTCTCTTTTACCTTCATATCTTTATAAAATCTCTTATTTTTCTACTTTCTCATTATTATTACGAAAGCGAATTATAACTTTATATTAACACATGATGCTTACAAGTTTTTTAATTGTCCTTATTTGTGAGTTTACGAACAATAGGTGATTATGGCATTGTAGAAAGCAGTGAGCACCGCGGGGCGATCATTGTATTTGTTCGACGAAGCCAAGTTATCGATGGATTCACTATCTTTTCAATTAAAGATATCGATACTGTATTATACTCAGGCTAACAAGGAACCATCTGTTTTCAATTAATTAAAGCACGAATAAAAGGAGATCATGCAAGTCAATCGTTAAGTGTTTTTGTAATTTGAATGTAGAGGCTCGGTAGACGATTATTAAAGTGTTTTGTGCAACTGTCATTTGTTGAGCGACGGATTAATTGGTATGTAGCTGTTGATTTACATGTATGAACACTTTAATCTGCCTAGCCTTTTCCCAAGTATATTGGGGTTGGCTTCCAGTATAATCGGATGCAGATGAATACCAGTATTTCACATGGAGCGACTGCCTATCTGACCTCCAGAACCCAGTTACTGGGTAAGGTAAGACTGGTTGTCAGATTTTCGGGCTTCTGACGACCTGTAACGACTGTAACGTGCCTCCCGAGGCACGGCTTCTCGGTCCCATCCACGGACCGATCGCAGCAAGCGTAGCTTTACCTGATCGAACAACCCGTGCGGCTGTTATTACTGAGTCATAACACGTGCTCGATTTTAATTTATATAAAAAGAGATGTATGATTTCAATGATGAATTTGTTTTTTTTTTTTTTTAATTTATCTTTGTCTATTGTTTTGTGGTTTGATACTTACATATCAGTAAACCCTTTCCACTTTTGCTGAACATGAGACCTGGGTTTGATTCCTAGGTCGAGTTAAAATGTTATTGTTTCTATCAGGAATTTCTCAGTAGCACACCCCGGAGTCGGGTTTTGTACTTGGTGCATGGCAATAGGTTCGCCCCCTTAATAGTCCCAAGTAATCTTGGGACAAACATAACTGGCGGAATGCGGGTGTACTGTAGCTACACTTCTGCCTAACCCTTCAGGCAAGCTAGGCGTGATATTATGTTATGTATATTAATATATTATGTTAATTTTTAGGTCGTTAGCGTTTTACCAGGGAAGCTGAAAAGTTTTGAGCCTAAGTACCTTCAAGTGTCATTATTGTCTCGCGCTGTATACGAGTATTACTAATTTGCGAATACCCTCCGAGTTTCATGTATTAGCATCGCTTCACTATCCATTTGCATAAAATTTTAAGCAACAATATAACATGGCATACTCTTGTTTATCCTAATTATGTCTACGCATAACATTTTTTACACAAAACAGCTTACGCATAATTATTTAAAGCATAAAAAGGAACCCAACCAAACCAAACTTCGGTGTGCCTATGACGTCGACCGTCTAGCGTTAGGCTTTTCGGATCAGGTAAATTAGCCTACAAGATAATTATGTCAACATAAATTAACTGTATGCCAAAAACAATTATGGCGAAATATTATTATGCAAAAAAAAAATATACCAAAATAGTTATGCCACATATTAGGAAAAAACATTATGCCAAAATTAGGGGCGCCATTAGCATCATTACGCTTTTAGTAATTAGTCCATAATCATCATCAGTCTTTATACTAAAGAGAGAGGGTATTTGTAAATTAGTATTAGGCTCAAACTTTTCAGCCCCCCGGTTAATGTCCACTGTGCACACAGTTTGTGCAATCAACTGGCAAGTCTAGGTACTCGTACCTACAATTCCACAGTCTATTATCTAATCTACGTATGTTATGCAGGCAACCGAGTAAACTGAATATGAAGACGCAGGTATAAACAGGCGAACGCATTGGATCGTAAACTTAAAATGATAATGTCGACCAGGGTCTGCAGTCTCGACATAGATAGCGATCGCTTTACGACCGAATTCGATCGCAAAGACCTAGTGGGCTACCTAGACGGTCAAAATTGCTTGACAAGCAATTTGATTTTTTCGTGTTTGTCATGCAGTTTTGACCGTCTAGGAACGCCACTAGGACTTTGCGACCGAAGTCGATCGTAAAGCGAACGCTATATATGTCAAGACTACAGCCCCAGTACAAGTGGATCGACATGCTCACTCTACGCTTTAACGCGAAACTTCTCTGTGAAACGACAGAATACGGTTAAAAGTAATTAATAATTATAAAATAAATATTTAATTTTGAAAACCGATAAATGATAATCATAGGAACAAAAAGATTAGTTTCACGTAGATTTTAGGGTTCTACGTCCTAAAGAAAAAACGGAACCATTATACGGGCTGTGTCAAAATCGGTCAAGCAATTTCGGAGATTAGCCAGAACAAACAGACAGACAGACTGACAATTTTTTTTTGTTTGTATTATAAGTACCGTATAGTATAGGTACTTTCAAATGCATTTTAGTAAAAAGCTGTTATTTTGACATCCAAAACACATTTTAATTTTATTTATTTGTATAGATTTTACAAATTGTCCAGAAATTTTAGGTAAGTATTTCTGCATCTATTTATTGCATCTACAAATATATAAAATACTGAAACAATCAATAATAATCTAATTTAAAATATATACTTAGCACTTGAAAAATGCAATTAATCCTACTAAAATTATAAATACGAAAGTTTGTGAGGATGGATGGATGTTTGTTACTCTTTCACACAAAAACTACTAAACAGATTTTGATGAAGTTTGGCACACAGATAGTTTATAACCTGTATTATCACACAGGGTATTTTTTAATCCGATATTCCAACGGGTTCGAGACTGACGCGGGTGAAACCGCGGGGCGCTGCTAGTGATTTAATAAAACAACAACCGACAAATTCAATATCAAACTTTCATATTTATTCTCATTTCAAAAACTCCTTACCATCGGTGTAAATAAACCACACCAGTATTTTATCAAGCCAGTTATTACGCAAGACTATAAAATATGTGATAACAACAGCGTTATGGGCATAGACACCTATCAGCAAGCATCTAATCACCGTGTCTTGACAATGATTGGTTATTCAAATGTTTGAATATCCTGCGGGGTTGGAACTGCTTCATGCGTAAGCAAATCAATAATAAATTGTTAACTTTGAATATTATGAATTTAGTAGCTAAGGTAAGTGTTTATAACGATACGTAGGTATTTTCGGTTAGAAAAAAATGCAATGGGTCAGTGAATATTTAAGTTGTTTTTTTTCTATTAATGACAGAAATTCACAAAATTATTTTAAATAATGTATTATTTCTTTGGTAGGTAAATGAGGGCACATTTTTTTTTGTAAATTGTATAACCTTGATTCAATGGATTCATAAATGGTTATCAATTACAGCAATCGTGATAAAGCTAGCAGTCATCTGGGTCATACTGATCTCGATAGCGTGAGCTTTTATTTAGAACGTCATCAGTTTACCGGGAAGGCAGTTTCCGATTGATGCCTTCCGTAACAAATAAAGTTTGGCCCAACGTCCTCGTGACTTATCTTCATAAGTCTATTACAATAAATTAACATCTAAGATTAACGATACAACAAGCATGTTAATTGCAATTTTAACGACAATTCCCACGTTTAATAATGGAATTATTCCAAATTCTATTCGATAAACATATCCGATTTTATTTCTTCGATAGCCTTTTTCCGAACTATGAATATGCAGGCTTCCGTATTAATTTGAATTTTATTCATCTCGCGTGATCTAAATGTGAATGGTTCTGTTCAGCATAACGCCATCCTCATGAATACTAAGAAGTGGACACTTGTACCGCTCCTGGCTTCTTTTCGCATAACGCTTTCCATTCTGAAAGCCCGTACCATAAACTCAGTTTGATGTGTTATTGTATTATGCAAAACCGACTTGTTTCTAGATAGAAGTTTATGGATCTCGATATAACATTACAATTTTAAATACTAGACTGGTAGTTGATTTTTTAATTAAATTTTATGGTCGCCCGCGGCTCTAAAACGTGGAATAACTTTGAAATCTTATAAAATAACTCTAAGTTTTATTGGTATGTAATATTTTGCGCTGTAAGTGCTTTACGTAATTGGGATCAATATTGAACTAAATAATGAACGTCCGCAGTAACAATTATTAGTTATTTTTTATCTACGTCAGTTTATAAATTGTGATTGGAATTGGAGAACACACCTACAATTAAGAAGAATCGGAATAAAATCATATTGAAAGGTTTGGATCATTAAGATATGTCATTGTTAATTTTATTAGACATTGATAAAATCGAAAAAAGTTATCACATTTTGCACGATATATTTTGAGACAAGAAGGAAAAAGACTATAATATATGTACAGCCACAGATATATCGTACCTGCTCATCTCACTAGAGAACTACCGTGAAGACAAGTATAATCAAAACGACAAACGTCTAGTAGTGAGGGGTAGTCTCATTGTAATATTGAAATTTCACCAAGACAACGTAAATTCTCGAGAGACATTTAAATAAATGTGAATGAAATGAATCTTGTACCTCGCATAAATCAGTCATAGCTTGACAATGGGGCAAGCTGAAGACTTAGTCACAAGATGCAGTGGTGACCGGCATCTGTCAGTGATCAATATACAACTATACACTGTATTGTTATAGCTTTAAATAATATTCTAGCTTGGAATCCAGATTGGAGTTGAACCTGTTTTTTATTTTTGCAAAATTGTAATAAGTAGTAAGAGATAGTCACTACTTTAATGAAATTGTAGTCTTTCTAGAAATTGATATGATGATTTCAAAAGAAGCGCAATGTGTTTACAATACTCATAGAGTCTTGGAAATGTCAGTGATGCATCGAAGCAAAACGAGTCAGATCGGTCGAAACATTGTCCCTTGTTGTTTGACCAAAAATCTACAAAAAATGTGGTTATTATGGCTAAAACGTACGCAAGAGATCGCAAAATCACAGACGGAACAGTAAGATAAGCTTATTCCAAGAAATGTATGGTTGAACTTATTTGGTCTGTCCTAAATGAGACTATCCATATAGCCTTTCTTACTAAGCACACAACTAATTAAAACTTCCATAATCATTCCACAAGCTTCAAACTCTCACTCCATTACCGAAAGAAACCGTATCGCCAAATGTGATATGTACCAACCTACTCATAAGTTACATATCAAAATTGATTGACTTCAGCCACGCACGAAGTAACTTCTATTTGTATGGTGTTCTCTTGACTAGGGATGGCAAACCTACGTAAGTATAGATAGCAAGCGTTCCACTTTAGCACGCAATATACAATTCGGGCATGGCAACAAAAACGTTTAAGTACTTCTTTTTTATTAGCTTTTTGATCATATAACCTCCCTAATGCCATATGACATTTTAATTGTTTATCCATTTCTGTCCACAATATTGGATTAGCCTTTTATTTCTCAGATATATGTGGCAAGTTTGGACCACATTTTTTTTTTAATTTACAGTGTCGCGCAATTGTGAAAAGGTTCGCCATCCCTAATCTACATAATTCTAAATACATACATACATTTCAAACAAATCACTTTTTCGTGGTCTATCAATTAGATGTACGTCAATAATTATATGGCTGTGTTTATGGGCACTTTTAATTATAATATGAATATGAATTTCTAATGAGAACAGTTGAATGATGTTCGTATTAGTAAAACTTATTTTGTGTGGATAATATATCATTTAAGCATGATTGACGGCTGATAAGGATTTTTTATCGTGGTTTATTAGTTTTAAGGTCTTTTTTATTTCTTATTTAGTTTTGGTATTTACATTTTTAATTAATTATATCGAAACTGTTTTGAAATAAATATTTTAACCTACTTTTTTATATGTCTTTGCAAAAGATTTCATGTATCTAAATTAAGCCTATGCTAAGCTTATAAATAAATCCAACCAGGTATTCTTCTATTTTAGTCTGTGGTCCTCCTGATAACTTTACAGTTTTGACTTCTGCAATCGTTTCCAACGAAAATAAAAAAGCATGAGTTTAGGGAATGAGGTTCTATAAAAATTAAGGTTCTCTTAATCTTCTGTGTTATTTTTTAGTTGATGTACAATTTTGGGTACATCAGTATAAACACATAACACCAAAAAGTCATGTGTTCAGAAATTTAAATTCCCATCATCACACGCAACTTATTAGCTGACCTAACACGGAAATTAAGGAAAGACAATTGCCTTTTGCGAACTATGTTTTATCATGCACCTTCATACACATAATACGAAGTAAAAATAACATTACCACACTAGAAGAGAGTGTTGAGCTCATTGTTCGAACACAAAAGCGAAAGTTCATTCATTCGTTAGGAGATAATTAGGTGTTTCACCTTATTGCATCACACGACGGTTTTTCACCGATTGTTTGGACACTGAACTTATGTGTATGGAAAAAATTGCCACGCGTGCCATTGTTGTGTGATCTGTCGGAAGTTTTTTTTTTCTAATGCTTTTGATTAATGTGCTGACGGTACGGTAAGGGAACTGTCATCGTGACAGCTGTCAAAGCTGTACCTTTGGCACGTTGACGTTTGTGAGCTTACTAAGGGTGTTTAATTTGTTATTAGCCAGCTAAATCTTCTATCAAAATTTCTGATGAACGATCTGTCTTTATGTAGTTTCTTGTTCACAGTCATCTTGAGTTCACTTTACTTAAAAATGTTTGGAAGGTTTCGTTTCTAGAGCTTTTCAATATTTTCAAGATCACAAGACAAAAGCTCCAATTTTCACTACCCAAAACTGATAAACACTCTTTTTGTTACCATCCGGTATTGCACAAATCAAGCAACAATGTAAGGATTCAATAGAACAACTCAGTTACTTCAACTGCCTTGGTCACAAGTCATAAGGTTACCCCTGCAATGTCAACGTCCGCAGAGGTAATTGCTTCATTTTTGTCACTGCTTGAATACAGACGTTGTTCCCACGGCTCGCTCGTCTTTTGTCTTATTTCATTGTTGCAATAACGAAGCAAATCAAATTTGTTTCCTTATGTGTGTGTTATGATGATTTACGTTGATTTTTCTTTGTAGAAATTTAAAGAAGTCTTGATTTCCAAAAATCATCTCTTCCTGCCCTTATCCCATGTTACTTGGGGTCGGCGCAACATGTTTTCTTCTTCCATTCTCCCCTGTCAACCGTCACACTATCATTCACTCCCTTCTCTTTCATATCATTCCTCACACAATACATCCATCTTTTCTTCGGCCGTCGTCTCCCCCTCCATCCATCAACATGTATATTCATCACTTTTTTAGTCACATGCATTTTCATCAACTTTTCTGTCACTGGCGCCACTTTCAAACTTCGTCTTATATACTCATTTCTTACTTTATCCATTCTCGTCACTCCACACATCCATCTCAACATTCTCATCTCCGCTGCATGCAATCTTTTTTCATCCGTCTTCTTCACGGCCAAGCATTCAGACCCATAAAGTACGACAGGCTTTATCACGGACTTATAAATGTTCCCCTTTAACTTGAGGGGCATCCGTGGGTCGCAAGTTGTTTCTGTGACCTGTCGCCATTTCATCCATCCTAAGTTGATTTTGATTTGATCTTGATTTGATGGATCTTGATTTCCAAAAATATAAAATTTTATAAATTAGTAATCTTTGAAATTTTGTAAGTACCTACTTTAGCATTTTTAATGTTATAATATTTACATAATTTAAAAACTAACAGTTTTAAAATAATAATATATTTAGAAATATAAAAAGGGAAGGAAAAGAATATAATAGGGCACAAAAAATTGTTGAATGAATTCTTCATTTTTACTGGATTTGTGATAAACATGCATGTAGATAACTATAAATTTTTTTTTCTATTTTTTTTTTTGTTTGTTTGTAATTACACCCATGTACGTCACTTTACCATTATCACTTCAGACACACAAACATTTCAACACAGAACTTTCATGGTTAGTACTACTATTTCGTGCTTAAAAAGAATGCAATTCGCAAATTATTGCGGCGGATTACCGCCGGGCATATCGAGCCTCCAATCCAAATGAAGTTGAAGCATTCAGCTTTAATTATACCGTTAACCACTTCACAATTAAGAAGTCCATCGTACAAGCAATCATACTACCTTACTATACACTTATTAGAACTCGATTTGGAATAATTTAGAAGTTTCACGCTCCAATAACTATAATATAAACGCTGTTATAAATTGGTGTTGTCAAAATATATGAAACAGTCGTAATTAGGCTCTTGTAACGAACAAAAGTGGTATAGTTAATAAAGGCGCGTGCGTTGAAAGATACAAAAAGCTACCAGTTTGTGTGGTGTAAGTTAGAAGCGAAGATATTTAATTTTTTTCTGAAGTTGAAAAAGTCGTGAATCAATCGTAGCATGTAGAAGCACATAATAACAGAGAGTTTAAAGAACCGACGAATGAAGAAGACTAATTTAGGGAAAGCTGGATCAAAATATAGAACGTCTACTTAATTTACGATGAAGCCATAACGTAATGTTAATTTCAATAAACGGTTTCAAGCTAGATTGTGTTGACTCGAAAGACAAGACAAAGGCTTACAATTAAAGATTTTGAAAAAATCTTGAACATATAAAATTAAGAGCGCTTATCCCGCGCGGGCTGCTAACGTTGGATTTCTACAGGTTTTTTTTTTTTTTTTATTTGTGATGGGTTTGCTCTTGACTCTAGTCTAGGTCAGAGGTGACAGAGACAAAGTCGACGATGGAGTGAGCTTACCCAGAAGAAGCCTGTTCACTCTCACTTTGAAGAGATTACGGTTGTATACGTTCGGAAACACAGACGCAGGTAGTGAGTTCCACTCTTTTGCTGTGCGCATTATAAAAGACATTTGGAAGCGCTTAGTGCGAATTGGTGGAATAGCAATCAGGTAGGAATGGTAACTGGCAGTGCGTCTAGATGTCCGGTGGTAGAAGGGGGCCGGTGGAATGAGGTCGTGGAGTTCTCGGGCACACTCTCCGAAGTACAATCTGTAGAAGACCGACAAGCAGGCAACCTTGCCTTTTTCAAATCAAATTGCTATTTTTTATAGTATGTCTAGATCGTTGATATGTATAAGTAGGTATGTATGCTATTTTTTTACAGGTATTTTGGTATTTACTATAATGACATTTTTTATGAGTAAATACCAAAATATCTGTAAAAAAAATAGCATACATACCTACTTAAAAATACCAACGATAGTCTATTAAATAAACATAGTAATTTGCATTAAATGTATTAAAATAATCTCAAAAAACCTGTAGAACAGCGACGTCACTAGCTTGCGCGGGATACGCGTTCTTAAATTGAAGTAACTTCGCTCTTTGTTTAAACCATATATTTTGGTGAGAGCTCAATGAACGCTAACGAAGTTAAATTAATTATAAACACAATGCTGTTATCAGTACTATAACATCTGCCATTACCATAGTTAAACTCGATATTAATACTATTGGGAATACTTAATATTCTACTTGGTACATGCTCCCTAGCATTACCCAGCCGTCCACTTTCCTTAAAGAGATTGTTCTTGTACTTTAATCACGTCTTCTACTGCTTGTGTTGTTGGTATCAAACTGTCTGCAAATACAAAAGTATGAACTGCTACCGCTACCGGCTCGTTGGCTTTTTATTTTTCTACTTTGTCATAATTTAACAGGGAGGAAGTATCTTCACGTAAGCATTGATAATGACCTGGCCATAAGCTGTGTTCCTATTGGGGAGCTTCCTTTTGGTAAATGTAGGTATAACTTTTAGTTAAATACGATATATCGTAGCTTTATTGATAGGTAAATAGATAGAATACTCTTTTTTAAGCACACGATAAAATTGCAGATATAAATGTAGGAATTACTAGCTATTTCCCGCGACTTAGTCTGCGCTCCTGCATGAATAGTAGCCTATATCCTTCTCCATATGTCTACCCAAGTAACAAAATTCATCCAAATCTGTTCAGCCGTTTTTAGCGTGTACGCGTAATCCGTAATCAACAAACAAACACACTTTCGCATTAATTTATAATATTAGTTAGGATAGTTAGGAGGATGAAAATCGGTCTATCGACACTCTAATTCACAAAAGGTATTAACTTTAAAAAAAAAAACTTAGTAACACACTACTAAAGTTTTTATAATAATATAATTCAATCATGATTCGAAAAAGTCGTGGCGCCATCTATTATTATAAGAACGTTTTTGTGGTTTTCTTCGGAAACAGTACTTTTTTCGGGATGAAAAGTACCTTATGTCCGTGTCTGTGCACCTGTCAACGTATATGCAAAATTTCAGGATGACCTGTCCAGTGGTTTAGGCGTGAAAAGGTACCTAACAAACAAACAAACTTACTTTCGCTTTTATAATATTAGTTAGGATTGAATCAAAATCTATTTCATCGTTTTAGTTCACGAAAACGAGGCTTAGTCTGTTTGCGTCCCCTACAATTTTTTTTCCGTTGAACATTTCAAGGTAACAGAGATATTTTTTCTGTATCTTTGAAAGCTTTCCTGTCATATAGGTAGCGCTTGTTTTTAGACACTTAGCTCTGTTTTTATAGAACATAGCTCACGTTTAAACAGCTTACGAACAACAAACACTGCAATTGGTTTTTTACAATATCCAGCTCGGACCCGACTCCAAACCAGTTCAGAGTGAAAGTTATATTATTTTGTGCATTCTAACACCTGAATCAAGTGCGAAAGCTTCCGGTCGAAGCCTCGAGGTATTTTTCTATATAATTACTGATATGAAATAATTTTCTATTAGGTAGATAATTAATGCCGGAATCGTCAAATGTAATGTTGTTTATCAATCTAGTTTAGTTTGAGTTTCTTTGAAAGGCGTGGTTGGGTAATTTCCCGGATTTGAAATTTGTGTTTTAGCCATTTTACTTTACATTAGATTGTGAGTTTTGTCACCATCAGCGGCAATTTTGCCTAATGTGAATCTACTATTTATAATCATGGGCTATGCAGAGCTTTTGGTTTTTTAGACATGAGCTTCCTTCTAAAATATCGAAAGCAGTGTGGGATTGTAATATTCTAGAGTGTTGATGAACAATTACTGATTTAAATCCAGTAGTAGTCTGAAATAAATAATCGTTTACCTATTGGTGGTAAAATATCATTTATTCATTCACAATTATAACAAGTTTTTTGTGCAACCAGATCAGATTTAAAACAATTTTACTGTATTGTACTTCATTTCAGTCTTACTTGCACAAAAGGATTCATAGGTATTTGAAAAGGCTGAAAGCCATCAAATAAATCATAATTAATTATGTCTTGAACTTGTGGAAACAATTAGTCGCATGGTCAGACCGCTCGCAATGATACACAACAAGATAATTCAGAATCCAAACCCCAGAACTGTCTATAGCAGACTGCGAATACTTCCTCACGTACCAGCCCTACAATAGGGAAAGCGTACAATCATGCGGTTTATATTATGATACAGTTTTTGTACAATTGTTTATAAAAACTATCATCTTGTAACCGACGGTGTTCGTGACTATCCAGTATTGCGTCTAACTGGATACCTGGTGGTTTTGTAACTATGTTCATAGATGATATAGTTATTTTTGTATTTGTTGTTTGTTTATGGTGTACGTTGTTTCGGTGGCTTGTTTGATTTCCATTTATTTGATAGATAGGTGACTGGCATTCTGTATTGTTGAAAAAAGAATCAAAGAATTGTCTGGCTCTTAAAGAGGAGTCAGTTCATCTATTCTCATGGATTTGAGTGTTCCCGTAAAACTGGACACTCTTACTCTTCAGTATATGTAAGTCCTTTTATAATCTATTGATAAGATTTTGCTACCAAATTTTGCATCCGACGGTGTCCGTGCCCGGATAGTAGTGCGTCTAAGTAGGTAGTTGGAGATTTTGTAACCAAACACTTATGGGCATCCTAAACAGGGTGAAGCGATACTTTACGCCTGGACAGCTTTTAGCCCTTTACAAAGCGCAAGTCCGATCCTGCATAGAGTATTGCAGTCACCTTTGGGATGGATCAGCTAAGTACCAACTAGCCGCGCTTGACTCGGTGGAATGCAGAGCTAAGAGGCTCATTGGCGACGTAAAACTGGTGGATGCCAAGCTTCATAGCTTGGCTCATCGCCGCAAGGTTGCCTGCTTGTCGGTCTTCTACAGATTGTACTTCGGTGAGTATGCCCAAGAACTCCACGACCTCATTCCACCGGCCCCCTTCTACCATCGGACATCTAGACGCACTGCCAGTTACCATCCCTACCTAGTTGCTTTTCCACCAATTCGCACTAAACGCTTCCAAATGTCTTTTATAATGCGCACAGCAAAAGAGTGGAACTCACTACCTGCGTCTGTGTTTCCGAGCGCATACAACCCTAATCTCTTCAAAGTGAGAGTGAACAGGCTTCTTCTGGGTAAACTCACTCCATCGTCGACTTTGTCTCTGTCACCTCTGACCTAGACTAGAGTCAAGAGCAAACCCATCTCAAATAAAAAAATAAAAAATGTTTTTCCTAGGGGGTAGGTAATCACATAATGGATTCAAATATTTTTACACATTACATCAGTGGAATTTGAAGAACATTTTGAATGAATATGTGTGTGTGTGTGTGAACTTTTAAATGCTCGATTTTTAAAAACAGTATTTTTTGGAAAAACACAATTGTATAAAAACGTTACATATAAGATTTTGTCCTTCATAGTTTGGTATGGTAATCCAGCAATTACATCAATTACGGTTTTAAAACCAGAATGTTAGTCGTCATGGGAAATAAAGTGATGGTTTCTATGATAACATGACGACCCGAACCGGTATTACAGAAGTATGGTACTAAATCGTATAAATTTCCTTATATTTTCCCAATAAGAGCTTATTATTTTATCAACGGCCGAGCCCCTACATGCCATAACTAATTGCACGGACTTAGGTTAACAATAGGAAGGAAAATTAAATACTGGGTTGACGAAAACTAAAGTGTAGCACCAACATGACTCAGAGTTTGGTACTTATCCCAAGAAGACAGATATTAATGTAGCTAGAAGCTCTATCTGCCTTTACCCAACTAGGATCGGCTTCCAGTCTAACGAGATGCAGCTGAATACCAGTATTTTACATGGAGCGACAGCCTATCTGACCTCCACAACCCAGTTACTGGGTAATACGATACCTCCTAGGTAAGACTGAATCCGTAACGATTGACAAAGATCAAAAAATGACATATAGCTGGGACCAACGGCTTAACGTGCTTTCCGAAGCACGGGGGTCTCGGTATAAAATGTTGGTCACACATCCGTGGACCGACCGCAGAAAGCGTAGCTTAAACTTATCGACCGACACGTATGGCTGTTATGACCCACGAGCCCCCTATACTTAGGTTTAATAACCAAACTTTTGGAATTGTTCGTTTTAATAACAAAACTTTTGGATAAGCACGATAGTTTCTACAAGTTTAAAGCCCAGTGGCCCAAAAACACTTAGTCACAATATTTTTAGGGTTCCGTACCTCAAAAAGAAAACGGAGGTTCACTCGTGTGTCTATCTGTCCGTCTGTCACAGCCAATTTGCTTCGAATCTAATCCACAGATTAAGTTGAAATTTGGTACACTTACGAATTTATCTAACCCAAATACGGGCGTGTATCGTAAATAAATAAATTTTGAATATGGGGTAAATTTTGAGGGGCAAATAAGACAATAAAAAATAGTTTTGCAAACTGTACCGCTTGACATATCAAATGAAAGGGCTTATTGTAAGGGTCTCAAATATATATATTTTTTTCATAATTCTAAAATAAATTGTTATAAACTTATTTAAGCCGAAACTGATGAGCCTCTAATTCTGAAAAAAAAAAATACGGAGAACAGTTCTATACTTATATATTACAGGAAATCAAGTCTATGGTCTTAAAATAGCATGGTATATCTCTCAATATTGTGCGTAGGTACACTTGCAGTTGGAATGTATGGTAGAACACGTTTTTCAACTACAATGTTAAGTTTGTTCTTGGGATAAATTCTTCCCAACAACCGAACCCTTCATTGTGCGTGGTTCGATACGCACTTAGCCGGTTTTTCATAATAAGGAAATCGACAACAGTAGTAACACGAAGTGCGTTTGCGCCGTTCAGTAAAAACGTGCTGGGTTAAAGATCGACTGTTGAAAGAACTGTGAAAGCAATCGCCAGATTGCTGAGTTGCTTGCCCACTGCCCATTGCCCAGCATGCAACTCAATGGTTTCCGTTGTTGTGAAGTCAACGACGTAACTAAGGCCACCTGCAATCACATTGTATTATACGGAATACCGTTTTGCCTCTCCGCCAAATTCAGTTTAAAGACCTAAAGGTAAAAGTAAACCACAATAACACAATCTACATTGAAAGGCGACTAACAGTAGGTATTTTTACAAGGCATATATGAGTGGAAACACCGGGAAGGGATGCCCTAGGTGGACGTAATATAGTGACCATATTGGTGATGTTCTTCAGAAAGGTCCGGTGCGTAGTACTCGCAACCGGCGTGCGAGTATGACCAGATGTATGAAAGCAAACGAGGCAAAAGGTAGCTGGTCGCGTTCTGTAGTTTCTGCCTACCCCCATGGGAATAAGGCGTGAGTTTATGTTTGTATGTAAGTAATTAATAAATAATATAATAATAATAATATCCTGGGACATTATTCACACACGGCCATCTGATCCCAAACTAAGCAGCGCTTGTACTTTTTGTAAATATATACTTATATAGATAATTACACCCAGACTTGCCAGCTGGCCTGTCTAAGTAAACCTAGCAAGTAAAACCAGCGAAACGGGGTGTACTATTACGTAACACCTCTCTCTCACCCTTAGAGGAAAATAGACGTGGTGTTATATTATTGTTAAAGTAAATCAATGTATAAACTATTTCAAAACTATAGCATGTACCTAAGTAGTTAGCAAATTTTAAATAATAATAATAAACAACTAATCAAGGACTTGATCCAGAAGATCCAGCGGTACTTCTTGACACGGCACGTATTAGGAGGTTCCTCTCCCTGGAGCCCTGACCACCAACAACTTGAATCCTGTTACAGATTCCAGTGGGCTACTATTTATTATTTTTTAATGTTTTTATAAAAATACTTAAAATTGTAAATGATATGTTTATAAATCAAATAAAGGAAGTAATAAAAAAATGCAAATTTCTGAACAGAAAATACTTCATAGTAGGTGGCTACAGAGACCAATAATTGCAGTCTGATACTGTAAATCACAAAATATAATACAAATTGAATAGGCGAGTTTACTTTATCCACAGTTAGTTTACCTTAATTTATTCTTAAAATATTCTTCCAAGATTAGCAGGCAAATAATTTTGTTCTTCTAATTTAAATACAAATATTTAAGAACTCCCTTGCCTTTATGATGTTCTAAAGGTCATCAGTAGAGATTATATCCATAGGGATCAAACTGTTATCTTGATTGTCCTAAGCAAAGCTTTTATGGTAATTGAACTAAATCGTTTACAGATGCAATTTGGAATTATAAAATTTTATTTGCATGTAGTTTGGATACAAGTTTTAAAGGTAAGTAACCTAAGTTAATGACCACCAGACTTTATGAAATTATTATTTTAAGTAGTATAATTTTAAGGTAAAAATAGTTTAACAATTATTATTTAACTATGTTATTATTTGGGTAGGTACTGTTATTTAAAATATCAATAATAGTAAAGTTATAATAACATCTGCTTACTTTAGGAGAACTTAATAAAATAACAACAAAAAGTTTACCTATTCATGATTTACAAAAATTAAGGACCAGTCATAAGGAATGAATATAATACGTCTAAATAATAAATCTCAAGACAAGAGGGGCTTATGGCTAAGTAATAACAGACGCACGGGTCTATCAATCAGGTTGAGCTACGCTTGCCGCGGTTGAACCATGGATAGGTGACCATCTTTGTACCAAGACCCCTCCGTGCCTCGGAAAGCACGTTGAGCCATTTGGCACAGCTGTCATCCTGACGTTGAATCTTTGACCGACGTTTCGGGTCACCAGAAGTCCGAAAGTCTGACAATCAGTATTACCAAGAGTTATCGTATTACCTACAAAGAAACTAGGTTCTGATATTTAGCAGCATCCGGTAAAACCGACCCTAACACAGTTGGGAAAAGTCTAGGCAGATGAATAGGTCTCAAGACTAGAAAACCGATTGGGTCTTAGGACTTTGCAAAAGATTCCATAAACTCATGTCTCTTGATAAGTTTGCCTCTCTTTTATCTGTAGGTATAATTATATCATCTTCTTTAGATTATCATTACAGTATTATCCTCCTATCTCTATTACTTTAATGTCATCGCATTATTTTCTTTTTTATTTATTTTCCATTTCAACCAGCCATTGCATCGGCGTTTTCTTCATCTTAAGATTCAATATTTCTTAGGTTTACTTAATTAAATTATGTCTTCTTTTAAATTATTATTTATTTAACTTAATGTACCTACTTCATTATGTAAGTTACATAAGTAACAGAAAAAACGGAACACCAACCACAGTACAGAGCTGAATTCATACTTCACTGATTTTTCTCATCATAAAAAAAACCTGTGAAATTACCATAACAATGGACGTGAAACTTATATCTTATACCAATTATATTATATTCATAAGATGAGAAGACGTCATCATAATCTATTATATTTTTATTTGTTTGTTTGCCATATTTTCCCATAGGTCTTATATTATTTTATTATAATAATATCTTAGTAATAAATAATATTCAAGCTGCCGTGACGAATTTAAGTATTTCCAGTAATCAATTTGATTTGCATAAGTTTCTTATAAATTATATCCTTTTTATGTGAAATACTTACATCTATCTCAAACTATGTCTATCAACAGAGATTTAAAGTATTAAACTGATTTAACTCTATGAATGGAGACATTAAAACTTAAATTAATTTAAACACCCATTAAATAGGTAAACGACGTATTTGCAAACTTAAGTAGTTTTTTTTGAGCACCTGTTATGGTGATATTAATAGTATAGCTGACTTAATTAGGTTCATTATTTAATAACGTATATAAGTCACAATTATAGTATTAGGTGTGATTTAGAGCTGACAATGATAACAATAAGGTTTAATTCTTCAAGATTTACCATACCTAATACAAAAAAAAATGTACCTTATAATCATTCAGAAAGATTTAGAATTTTCGACTCTAATGCCTGCCTACCTAAAAAACAAAATCAATGTATAATCAATGTATCCAAAACCATATAAATCTAAAATCTAAGAAAAGGTGGCACTATAACAATGTTTAATAAAGTTCATAATCGTATTGTAGGCAGAGTGACCGATTTACAATCATAGGTTAACCCTCGTTTTTATAAAAGCATGTAAGGTGTAAACCCTTTACATGCAATCAACCCCTTATATAACCATTGACCGTGAAATAAGTATATAAACACTGTTGACACGAACTTACATTATGTACTTTTTACCCAATCAAAATACAACACAAATATTGTTTGCAAAAACTTCAGAAATACCTATGTGTAGAATTGTCTTGTAAGTTGACTCAAAGGCTGTAAGATAAATAAATTAAAAATATTACTCACATCATGATCCGGAACGTATGTGTAAACATGTAGCTTATCGATCCTTATTGTACCCTGGAATGGATACAGCAGCGACCCTCGTTGAAGTTCAGCTGAGGTCCACACGCTGACGGAAGCCTCGCGCCCCCTCGCTCCACCAGGCCTCAAAGCCAGGCTCAAGTCTTGCGGAATCAACACCAAAGTCTCCATCTTCAAAACACTTCAGTCTCTCTCCAAAGTTCCACCCACAGTCACCACATAAATGAGTTATATTTAAAAATGTGACCGGTCTCGTCCATCACACTTAATGAGAACAAATAAATTAGTATACGAAAAAAAATGTCGGGACGTCGGTTCGATTATCGGTCGACGATGTCGCCAACGAAATATCGGCGGTGCGTGATCGATCGCCCGGTGAAATGTCGTTATGTATTAATCACTGCACGTGAGTTTGGATAGTGTAGCACACACTCACAAAAAAAAAAAATGTTCTAAGTTCAAAAAAATGCGCGAACAAATCGAAGAATCTGTAATATAAGTCCGGTAATTCGGTACAATATTACATTACGGCTCTGGGCGGGTAGTGTTCGGCGCATGCGCGATAGGATGCGCACGCGCTCTTCTCTGAACGTGCACTGAAGGAAGCGCTAACATTGACCTTAGCCGCGGCCGTGATCGCGTTTACAGTTCATTTTTTGTTCGATAAAAAGGAGAGGAGTAGAGCCCTACAACAAATAAGTAATCCAAGCTGCGCTACTTTGAACCTTAATTTTAGAGGGGTAAGATACGTGGGAATGTAAATGCAAGTTTGTAAGGTGTATAGTAAGGTGCTCCCCTCCAAAGGCGGCACCTGCTTGACCGTGCGCCGCCCGTCAGAGTGGCGTAGAGCGCGGTGCGGCGCGCGCGCACCTGATCCACCTGTATAGACAAACCTTTTTTTGGATCCAATTAGATTTTTTTCTTCAATAAAGTCCGCGTTAGATGCGGTACTAATTTTAGTAGCATTTCTTTATGTGTGCATATTTTTTTTTTGCTAAAATAAACACTTAACTGTTCAAAAATTTTGCTGAACACATCATTAAATTAAAGCATAAATTAACAATTAGTCTGAACATGTTGATACAGTTAGTTGCTTTAGTTTGTTCTGCAGTTTTTAAGACATGCAATTATTTTTTTTATTCGGTTTTTAGTTAACTGGTAACAGAAAAACCCTTAACAGGGTAATTCATGAATAGTGTAAGTAACATTAATCATGCAGAGAAATAAGATTGGCATGAAAACATCCTTTTTATTTAAGTCTATAGGTACCCAAAAAAAGTCTATCTTTTTTGAATGGACTTCATGATTAACATTTAGAAACCCGGAATAGAACACAATTTTTCGTCGGCACCTATGTTTGTCTGCGTGTCTTTTCTAAAAGACATGTCAGTGTATTGTAATAAAAACGTCGTAGTAAATGGTTTATGCCTTTCGCACGCTTACCTAACGCATTGTTCAATCTCGTCTTCAAGTTCAAATGTCTTCATTGTGTATAGTACCTACGGAAAAAAATGTACGTAAATACCTATCAATGTTTTATCTTTATGGCAACTGAAAGTTGAATAAATTGGATTAATTAAGGCTTGTTATTTTTGAAGTGGGACCGACTTAGGTACCTACCTACTAAAGACAAATGGTAGGGTTATTAAAATTCGTCTTTAGTACCTAATTCGGTAGGAAATCACCAGGATTTAGTTTCGGACTCAAAGTTAGTTAGTTTTGGGTAAATTTCAATTAATTTAAACCAGACAGCAATCATCCCAGCAGGTGGGCTTGGCATTATAAGTTCACAAACTCTATATTAAATACTGAAACAAGAAAGTCTTTAATAATGTCTACTATTTTTAGGTGATTAGTTATAACTACTGCTTGTATTTATACGAAAATGCACAAAAAGGCGAAGTCTTTTTTTTATTACACCTAAATAGAATAGTAGATGTAGGTACTGCCTTGCGTTTTTCTAGCCAAAGTATTTTTAACTTTACCCAAAACAAAATTACGTATAATTTCATAAACTTCTATTTGACACATCAGATTTAGAAACCGTCGCGTCAGTTACATTTAATTATATCGACGAACCCGCTGTGGTATTTTCGGAAAATACCTAATCGAATGAAACTGATCGATATTGCCCACAGCCGTGGTGTTATGATATCGGATCCTCCTCATGGAAGACCGCAGGTTTAACACTGAAACTGGCTCCATGTTAAGGGAATTTCAACCTTGGTTTTAAAGCTACAGAGTTGCTTTTAGCAGTTGTCTAACAACCACACATGATACGAAATGTCGACGACCTGTACACACCTGCCGGCGACCACAATCCAACTTGAACTATATTAGGTAGGTATGTTATAGGAATTTAAAAACGTGTTACTTACCAGCATGCAACGTGACTCCTGGGCATTTGACATTTTTAACATAGGTACCTAAGGGTTGTTTTTAGAATAGTCGTAGGTATAATAAAGGGTATGATGTTTAGGTACCTACCTAAGTAGAGGACGGAGGTCAAACTATTGCAAAGGTAAAAACTTTTTCGATAATTCCCTCCAAAAAAAAAAAAAAAATAAAAGAAAACTTTTAATTTAGGCTTCTCATTTATTTTTTTTAAATGATTTCTTTATTGATCGGTTAGGTCGGTTCGGTCTTTGCCTATTAAAAGTAACGAAAAGAAAAAGAACTCAACAGTTTGGTAAAAAATAAACTAGGTAGCTAATAAATAGATGCCAACTGTAGGTATCTAGATTATAAATAATATACCTATTTATAAATTCATGTAATGAGTGAGTTTACTACGTGTACGTACCTACCTACTAACGGTCAGTAGGTAACTAGTAGGTACCTACGATTTTTTATGGCAATTTAACATATATTACTTAGCAATTTCCATAATAATTAAACTAAGTAAATGACACGTCCTATCAATCATAATTTATACAAAATAACTTAGAATAAAACCTAACCTAAAATTAAAACCATAATATCCCAAAAAAATAATTAAATTAGCATAAAAATCAGTAGTCACAATAATCGTATAAAAAAATTGAATATCCGAATAAGTTGCGCGTACGCAACGGGGCGGGGTTTGGGGCGTGGCGTCCGAAGGCCCGCCTCGTGCCGTGCGTTACCGGTGCGCAAGACCTATTGTTAGCGTGACCGACGATTTTTATTTGTCAGTCGGACTTATGTTTGTTTTAGAAGCTTTTGACGTTTCCACTGTAAGTACTTATTATGTACTTATGTACGTATGCCTACTAGATGTGATTGGGTTGTAGAAGTGCTTTGTTTGATTAGAGCTTTTATTTAGTAAATGTTTGATTTGTAAATGGGAGTGAATTAGGCGTTTATTATAATGGCGGCCACAAAATTACGAAGCTATTAAAATTAGAATTGAATTTGCTTTTTTATGATGAAAAATTCAACTTGTTATGAAATAAAGTTAAAGTTAGGTACTTTAGGTTAAAGGTCAAACTATTTAGTGATAACTTCCTATATTTTTATTGTACGACTTGGTATTTATATTAAAACTTATAGGTACTTACAATCATTAAAATACCTACCTATAAGATGAATTTATTAGTTATTTTGTTAAAATACCCGTCAAACGTCTATAGAAAACATACGACAGCTTATTCGTCATTATCACATAGGTAGAGCTGTATGGAGCGTACTGACCGCTCTAAAAAATTTTTCTTCGAATGCGGATCCCGCATTACTAGTCCCGCATATGGGGATTGGGTTCCCTAGTTGTGATCCTCAGTAAGATGAAAAAAAGTCCCATATACGAGGTAACTCAAACCTAAATGCTTCATGTAATGTAGGCAACTTGATACCTAAGTAGTGAAACGCGCTCGTCATAAAATTTTAGGTTAGGTATTAGAATTTTTTTTTTATTTTCAAATCTAGATTTTTCCTCTTTTGACAATTACCATTTCATCAACCAGACAACGTTTTTTATATAATATTTTAAATCTTTTAAAACGTGACCCAATTATTTGGGTGCCTTTTTAGAGCATGAACTTCTTGTCTGACAAACACTTTCTATAACCATGAAGGGGTTAACCAACCTAATCATAATGAAATACACTCACATACACGTACACACATACACATGCACACTCACACATGCACAAGCTCTCACACACCCACCCACACACACATGGGCACACACACACACACACATGGATACACACACATATAATGTATCGAAGGTACTGATTAAATTGTATACTGATGTGGAAGAGCGGAGTCTCCTAACACAGGCATTACTTGCTTAAAAGGAGGCTCCAATCACCAACTAATGTAAAACTTTTTGGTTCAGTAATAAAGATTTTTTTTTGTATTTGTATAACACATTAAAAAGTTACTCTTTTTATTCAAGTGAGCGATGGAAAATGTAAAAGTTACTCTTTTTATTCAAGTGAGTTCTAATTATATTTAGGTAACCACTGAAACTCGGGACGTGGTGGGGTAGTTCAGCGTGATAACGCCATCATCATACTTTCAGGATGAATAAATTAATAAATGAAAGGGGTCGATGCACCCCAGCGAGGTTTGACCAGAATCGATTACTCAAGTGAATCCAAAGATTCACACTGGCCTCATGTTACATGGTGCAACAGAGACCGTTGCATATCAAGGAGTAGACCGGGGGGCGCGATAATGGTAAGGAAGACGTGCCCTTGTATAAACATTTGAGAAGAATGTAGGTATACGTCGTCTTGTAGCTGTCTGGGAGTACTGCTTACCTACTAACTCCTATGCAATATGTTTGTTTTTACCTTTATTTTTAATATTTATAGGTATCGTTTACTCTTTTTTAAATAACTTCAAAAAAAGAAGGAGGTTCTGCATTCGACTGTAAGTATGTTTTGCGTATCTTGATGATGTGAACATACTTCCTGTCACTGTTGTTTTTCTAACAAACACGCACCCTCCCACACAGATATTATCAAACATACTTTCGCGCAAAAGGGGATGTAAAGTACCTACTTTATTTTACTTTTTTTTCTTGGCCTTTTTTGGCTTTTTTTTCGTACCTACATCTTTTTTAAAGTAGTCCCTTTTGTTTCCTTTTGTTAATATTATAGTTTTTCTTTATGTTTTCATAAAACAAAAAAAAATGTGTCTTTTTAATACGGGAGGACGCTGGCTTCTGCAACACAGTTTTAACTAGCACAGAAGTCAGAATATTCGATAATTTGTTGTAGGTAGAAGATCAAATTCCAATTATGTCATCCACATAATTGGAATTTGATCTTCTGTTCTGAGTTTCTTCTACCGGGGTGTGTAGTTGTAATGTCAATAATACTCGGACACGCAATAACGAGAGGTGTAATGAATAAGTTCAGACGATACAATCTTGGAATAAAATAGCACACTTCTTAAATTATACCACCTCGCCTAGAGCCCTAGCTACAACCGATGTCCCGACTGGGAAAAACATAGAAAGAAAGAGAGAAAGAAAGAAAAACAGTTTATTCACGTGAAAGTGACGCACACAAAATACACATGAAAAGCGAAACACCACATACGAACTATCTTTTTTTAATTATTTAAAAAAAGAGAGTTTTATTCTGGCGCGAGTAGTCGAATGTCAGCCAGTATCTACCTACCTACAATATAAGGTGAAAGTCCATTGCATGGAATTTTTACAGTACCTACAGTTTTATGCCAATAAATATTTTTTGTATTTGTATTTAATTGGCTTAGGCCGTTCTTTTTAAAGTTATGAAACTTCACACTGGAGCATTCACGTCCAAACTCACGCCCCGTATATTCCAAACCGATGATCCCACAACGAACAGACAGTAAGCGGGCTCAACCCGTCACACCACGCGTCCATGTGGCTTAATTGTCATTAAATTCAACTCAATTTGTGTTCCAAACGCAGATAAGTTGGTGTAACAAGTCGCCTTCGATGCGGTATTGTACGATGATATTAAAGCCTTTTTATTTTCTTTATTATTCGGCTTAAAGAATTTATTTTATAATATCGGAGAGGTGGGTCGGAATTGACGGGCGTTTTTGAACAAGCCACCCGCTTTGGAGGGTTAAGTGAGTGAAAGAATTAATTTGGAAGTTATGTAATTTACTTTTATGTACAAATACAACCAGAATAGTATTTTTTTTTTTTTTAACCGAGGTTATTGTTCATTAGATAATTAATTGGTAGGTAGGTACTTACTTAGGAAAATCCATAAATTTTACCGTACATTATACGTGAACCTACTTACCTACTAGGTATTAAAGGTTATGGCACATCAAGCTTCTACAATCTGTCAAATTTCTTTAATAGATTTTCAACTTTATCGCTAAACCATTAGGTTCAAGGTTGATTGGGAAAATTTGACAGTTTCGGGTAGCTTGACCTGCTGGCGTCTGTACTTACTAAACTTAATAAGGGTTACACACATGCGCAGTTGCATAAAGACTGTTGCACAAACAGTTGCATATTTATTTATTTTAATATTTTATTAATTAAATAACATACAGTTACAGAACTTATTTAATTTTAATAAATACATCGACATTTTAAGCTCATACATTTCCCAAAAAAAATATACATCAAAGCATAACGTCCAAACAGGGCACGCCGAAATCGGATTGTCTCTAATCTGTATCAAAGGTCCGGTGACAAGCCGACATGTCCCGAATACTCCCGAGTCACTTCGATTTTTATTTTAATACATCAAAAGATAAATATCTTAATTTTTTGACGTATTCACTGGGCTGTCTGTGGTTTACAATTGACGTTCTGTCGGTAACAGAACCTAGTTATAATTTGATTTTGAGTAATGCGCAAGCGCAGGTGTCGTGTTTCATTGGTAGGTAATGCTCACGTCTTGTTTCGTGGGATTAATTTGTTGCTGATTTAGTGATATTTGAACTTGCTATATTACATATTTCTACTTGACAAGGTACAATAATAGTACCTACGTGTTTTGGAACTCTTGCCATATATTTTTTTTTATTTGAGATGGCTTTGCTCTTGACTCTAGTCTAGGTCAGTGGTGACAGAGACAAAGTCGACGATGGACTGAGCTTACCCAAAAGAGATTGGATTCTTTAAAGAGATTGGGGTTGTATGCGCTCGGAAACACAGACGCAGGTAGTGAGTACCACTCTTTTCCTGTGCGCATTATGAAAGACATTTGGAACCGCTTAGTGCGAATTGGTGGAATATTAACCAGGTAGGGATGGTAATTGGCAGTGCATCTAGATGTCTAATGGTAGAAGGGAGCTGGTGGAAACAGATCGTGGAGTTCTTGGGCACACTCACCGCAGTACAATCTGTAGAAGACCGACAAAGAGGCAACCTTACGGCGATTAGCCAAGCTGTAAAGCTTGGCATCCACCAGTTCTACGTCGCCGATGAGCATCTTAGCTCTGCGTTCCACCGAGTCAATCGCCGCTAGTTAGTACTTAGCTGATCCATCCCAAAGGTGGCTGCTATACTCCAGCAGGATCGGACTTGCGCTTTGTAAAGGGTTCAAGTCTGTCCAGGCCTAAAGTATCACTTCACCCTATTCAGGATGCCCAGCTTCTTGACCGCTGCTTGGGCTTCGTACTCGATGGTGGTGCCGAAGTTGAGACCAGATGTCAACTCCATGCCTAGGAGATCAAGATGAAGAGATGTACGCTGAAAAGTAGGAGTTTGGGCGAAACGACTCCTTTTAGCGGTAAAAAGAAGTGTTTTGGTGGCGTTAAAAGAGACCAGATTATCATCACCCCACTGGGAGACTAGGCTTAAGGTCAAATCTGTCCGCTCTACCATGGCCTGTCTCAAAGAACGAACTTCGGCCCCGCTGGTTTTTGCGATGAACAAGTATCTCTCTGAAACTGTGTTGCTCGGAGTACCCAACAATACCAGGTTGAAGTAGCTCATTGATGTGCAGCAGGAAAAGAGTTGCAGAGAGAACCGACCCCTGAGGAACTGAGGAAGAAAATCAATAGCCATAAGGTCAGAGGAGCAGCCGTCAACGACTACTCTGATCGACCGTTCACTAAGGAAATCTGGTATCCAGCTACAAAAATCAGCTAGGATGCCATAAACAGGAAGCATGCTGAGCAGAGCAGCGTGCCAGACCCTGTCAAAGGCCTTCGGGATGTCAAGCGATACAGCAAGCGCTTCTCCGATGGCTTCGCCACAACAGTGCGTGACATACACAAGAAGATCGCCAGTTGACCGTCCCCGGCGAAAGCCATATTGACGGTCACTGATCATCATTTACACCTATCATTTATCATGGTCGCATGTAAGTAATCAAGAGTTCTTGATTTTTTTTTTCTTAGAATTTGCTATTCTTTCTTTACTCAAAACCTGTCTACTCTAGCGTGAAGACTCACCACAACAAAAGAAAGGCAACACAAAGCGACGGGACAGCTCCTGCCATTACGCATGCATACCTACATTTGCATGCAACGATCGACTCCCACTTAATTTGGAGTTTTCTTCCGGGCCCGAGGCGTAGTCTCGACGCATTCTTACACGCTATGTTACATTAAGCGGTTGAAAGGCGAATTTTGGAAGGATGGCTGATAGATGTTTGGTGGCAAGAATGTTGGTTTTGGTATTGATGAGAAGGAATTTATAGAAAAGATTTAATTAATACTGCTTAAAGTTCGCGTCAGATAAGTTTGCCGCTCTGAAAATCAGGCTTTCCGATGCGCATGGCATAGCGCGCTACTGTTTTAGTATAGGTATTGACTACTGCGCAGTCATTTGTAGCCTATTTCAGAGCGGCAAACTTACATAACCACTATGCAACGAACATATGCAAAAAAAAAATGTTAAATGTTAAGTGCAAGACAAATACAAGTTAGCTTCGGAGCATTCAAATTACTTTTTTATAGTTGGCTTCAGTCCAACTGTTGACGTTTTCTGTACGTTTGTTTGTTTTGCCCTTGAAATATAAACTTGGCATCAGGCTAATTTTTAAATCATTGGTAATTAACGGATTTGGAAGAGATCGAGTTATCGGCTAAGTTTTCAATGACTACTCTCCTTTAATGTTCTAAACTGGAATACTTATTTATAAAATTCTGGAATCTGTTATTATTTAAAAGATTCTAAGAACCTATACGGATTATCAACAGTTGGACTGCAGTAAAACTAACAGTAACAAAAAGCAGTTTGGAAGTCGCAAAGCTATTTTGTAGAAGGCTTGCAGACCGTCTGTATAGGCCCCTAACAATTTTCATATTTTGTAAGCGAGCAACTTATTATACGAGAAATGTATCAGGTACTGTCTATCTTCCAGATAATTTTATGCAGGTAGTTTCTGTTCTAAGTGCGGGTAAATATCGACATCACTTATTAAACTCACACATACATACAAACTTACACACAATGTATGCATGCAAACTGGGCAATTCGTATCGCCATATGGCCAATACATTGCGCGCAAAGGGAAACGCTCCACATGCCGTCTCCTACTTGCAACACTAGTATAGAGGCAATTAAATGAATGGCAAGCTGTTGAGTGTTTCGCCGTTTTCTGCAGTTTTTGGCAAGGTTTTCTGTGGATATGAGGTACTTATACAAAGAAGTATAGAAGAAAAAGAAATTTGGATAAGGACAAGAGAATGATGATGATGACGATGATGAAGCAGTTGTAGTAATGATTGGGCAAAGTTGAAGGAAGCTATGTTAAAGGAAGCTAAGCTAAAAAAAAATATCAGCTATAAACAGCTGATATTTTTTTTTAACATTCGTTATTTCAAGTTTGGTTCCAATTTAAAAGTTTTCATAATGATGAGTACAATGACCCCTTTGGAGGTTGTGTGTTATTTTAGTTCCACATCATTATGAACAACTTTTACTATAGAAGCAAACCTGAAATTGCGAATCAAAATCAGCTGTTCGTTGCAATCAGCTGTTGAGCATTTATGTTCGCATAACTCGTCAAAATGTAGGGAACAGCTGATTTTTTCGCGATTTCCATTTTGGTCCCATACTAAAAGTTGTTCATAATGATTAGTACAATGACCCCTAAAGAATTTTATATTATATTAGTTATTTAAGTTACACCTTGTATAGTCACTGAATAGAAAGTGAAGATGGAAAACCGTGACCACTTCACAGCAGCAACCACCACATTTTAAAGCAGTATTATTTTAAGGTTACTTCAGTGTGAGAAAGAGATGGAGAAATACAGGACGTCTAGCTCCATCTCTTTCCCACACTCAAGTAAGATTAAAATAATACTGCTTTATGAGGTGAGTTGGCATTTAAATAATTCCTAACATAAACTTTTCCTGTTATTATTATCATGTCACGTTACTAATTTAAATGTGCCTTCATGGGTTTTGGAATCAAACAGTAAGAGCATAGCCACACTGCTCTGTTGCGTTGCGTTGCGTCGTCCATCGCAATCAATGACTATATAGCCTCTTGACTGCTGATATGGCATAAGTTTTCATCGGTAAATAAAATATATTTATCATTTATTAATATTATGAATAATTGCAGGGCTCAAGCAAAACTGGTTCATTACGTAAAATGGCACAAAAATTTATACCGCGTTGATGTCTTTTTGAAAAGTCCTTTTCTCTTACTAGGGTATTGTCAATACGTCTGTCCGTTTCTATCTGCAGTAATGCTTTAGTGTTATAACAACTTCAAAACAAAGTCGATATTGACGATAAAAATAATTATCGATGTTTCGTAATGGTAAAACAGTAATATTAGGTACTTAATGTTTACTTACATTTTAGATTTCCAAATATTCCGGAAAGAAAACTGGATTAATGCAGTTTACAGGGATAATTGGTTTCCGAGAATTTATTGTTCTTTCGGACAGGGACATTGCTATTATTTTTATTAGATATATTTAATTTAATAAAGTTAAATTTGAAGTGTTACCTCAGTGTTTTATTTCAAAATAGTTAAAAAAAAGTAGAATTAATAGACGTCGATTTTAGCGATATCGATATTATTGTTGTAAAACTGACTTGTGCATCACTATGTTCGGAACATTCGTCCTCACATTGTTGCATCGGCCAATCACAGCCGCTGTATTTTCTTCGTCCCCCGGCCCGCAGTGGTGAGTCGTGTGCCTAGACGAAATCGGTCTATCAGCTGTCAAGTGGTTTAATTCTCTTTGATCGCAATAAAAATCGTAATTTATTTAAATTCTGTGGTGTACAAGTTGGAGGAGCTTGTGGCTAAGTAATAACAGCCGCACGGGTCAATCCATCAGGTTAAGCTACGCTTGCCGGAGTTGGTCCGTTGGGTGACCATCTTCACATACCTACCGAGACTTCTCCGTGCCTCGGAAAGCACGTTAAGCCGTTGGTCCCGGCTGTCATTCGTGGATCATTGGCAGTCGTTACGGGTCGTCAGAAGCCTGACAGTCTGACAATCAGTCTTACCAAGGGGTACTCGTATCGTATTATCCAATAACAGGGTTGTGGAGGTCAGATAGGCAGTCGCTCCATGTAAAATAGGTACTGGTATTCAGCTGCATCCGGTTAGACTGGAAGCCGATCCCAACATAGTTGGGAAAAGGCTTGGCAGATTGATTGGTCTATAAGTTAAACAGGCCTGCGATTACCAGCTAAATTGAGTTGGCAGACAAATCAATTCAGTTTTTATGTCATCAATTCCACCTCTTTCAATACACAACGCAACGCATCGGAGTAGTGTGGCTTCGCTCTAAGTTGTAAAGGCACACCTCTAATGTAAAATTAAACTATTCTCTTTATCATCTAATAGTAATTGACAGGACCAACTAAACAACAAATTCTTCTAACTAGTTAACAGCCGGAAGGGTAACAGACATTAAGAACGTCAATGGTACCAGCATTATTCTAAACTAAATGGTCATCTCACAAAAAACCATAGCGGTCGGTGGGTTGTTCTGAACGACGGTAGATTTAACATTTAAATTTGTTCCCGAGGCGATGCAGGAGTCTAATTGTTCGGTCGGCGCAAATTATAAATTCATTAATGGGAAGCTTGGACCGGCGGCCATAAAGATTTTTCATGTCTGTAGCGTGTAGTTGGGTATCAACGTACTTTTGTAAAAGTGTGAGTGTATATTAAAATTTAGTGAATGAATGTGTGTGGCGTATGTGGGCGAATGTCAAAGTGGTTCAATAATAAACTGTCAAAATATGCAATATGTCTAAAGTGTAATAAATTTCAGGAGTTGGTTTAGATTTCGATTGGTTTTTTAATTGAATTTGTAATGGTTTGGAATAATAGAGCGACAATAGTTAATGATTGTGGTCATGATTTATTAACACCTACGAAACTGCTATTTTGTCACTTAAAGATACACTATTACATTACAGTAATAATAATAATAATAATAATAATATTCCACAACTATCACACAACGCCGTCTAGCCTCAAGCTAAGCAGAGCTTGTGTTATGAGTACTAGACAACTGATAAACATACTTATATATTTCTAAATACATACATATATAGATAAATTACACCCAGACACAGAACAAATGATCATGCTCATCACACAAACATTTGTCCTGGGTGGGAATCGAACCCACGACCTCCAGCATAGCAGTCAGGGCCACTAACCACTAGACCAACAGGCCAGCCAATGTATTACCTGTGTACATTAAATCTTTGATGTACGGAGAATATAGATACCTACCAGATTATCTGTGAGTACCTACCGACACACGCCCCACTGAACGTCCTCTACAAGCAACTTTACCAATATTTCTTTTGCAACTAAAAAGGTTAACTAACTTTGCAGTTTTTACCCGTTTTAAACTTCTACAAGTCCTCCCTTTGTGTAATAATAATAATTTTGTTATGTCAGTAACCAAGCTGGTACTTTACTTTGTGTAAATTATTTCATCACAACTGCTCTCAAAACGGTGAAGGAAAACATCGTGAGGAAACCGGCATGTCCTAGAACCAAACATTCGAAGAAATGTGACATCTACCCCCATGCATTGACACATCTACCAACCCGCACTAGGTAGGTGGTGGATTACAGAACACAGGGAGTGTTCTCTCACCAAGTGGAGGCCTTTTTCACAACACATCTACCAACCCGCACTAGGTAGGTACGTGGCGGATTACAGAACACTCCCTCTCACCAAGTGGAGGCCTTTTTCACACAAATCAATCTGCCTAGCCTTTTCCCAACTATGTTGGGGTCGGCTTCCAGTCTAACCGAATGCAGCTGAATATCAGTATTTTACATGGATAACTGCCTATCTAATACGATACCCCTTGGTAAGACTGGTTGTCAGACTTTCGGCCTTCTGACGACCCGTAACGACTGCCAAAGATCCACGAATGACAGCCGGGACCAACGGCTCAACGTGCTTTCCGAGGCAAGGAAGAGTCTCGGTATGAAAAGATGGTTACGCATCCACGGACCAACACCGGCAAGTGTAGCTTAACCTGATGGATCGACCCGTGCGGCTGTTATTACTTAGCCACGAGCTCTTCTTATGCACACAATAGTAACAAAAAAGAAATATGCAAAAAAAAAAAATGTGTGCGGTCCCCCGTCATGCAGGAACAAAGTTCCTTACGCGATACTCGCACGCACACACACTCTTGTATATAATAGAAAGGGAGAGAGAGAAAATCGCATGCATAACGCTTTTCCTCTAAGTGACGATTTCAATCAGTCGACTCCTTTTTAGGGTTCCGTACCTCAAAAGGAAAAAACGGAACCCTTATAGCACAGAACAGATAAAGCCTTATAAGATCACTCGTGTCTGTCTGTCCGTCTGTCACAGCCAATTTGCTCCAAATCTAATGGACCGATTAAGTTAGAATTTGGTACACGTATGGATTTTTGTGACCCAAACACGGACGTGTAACGTAAATATGTGAATTTTGAAAATGAAGATCAATTTTGGGAGCAAATAAGAAAATTTAAAAAAAAGTTTTGCAAAATATAAAATGAAATATAAAATATAAAATTATATTTTTTTTTATAATTTTAAAATAAATTGTATTAAACTTATTTAAGAAAATAGCCGAAAATTGCCGTTCCCCTTCCTTATCTTCGTAACTACTGAGCCTAAAACTTTGTAAAAAATACTGAAAATAGTTATATACGTAAAGATTACAGGAAAACCTAAAAGAAGTCTATGGTCTTAAAATAACATCGTATATAGCTCTCAATATTGTGCGTACAAACTTAAATTTGCAGTTAGAATGTATGGGAGAACATGTTTTTCAACTACAATGTTAAGATTGTTCTTGGGATGACTTCATCCCAACTACGGAACCCTTCATTGTGCGTAGTCCGACACGCACTTGGCCGGTTTTATTAACACTTCTCTCTGTCTCGAGTAAAAAAAAAATCTTTATTGACCATCCACAAGTCAGAAGCGCAGGCGTTGAAACAAAAACAAGTGACGATCTACTTACCTTTAACGTAACCCAATACACTGATTTCACGCCTTTGTATCCCAATTCATCAGCACATACAGAAAGCAATTGTTTGTTGTTCAAAAGGTCACTGACCTTACGGTAGCAGGAACATTTCTAACAAGTTATTAATTGTTCATTTGACGCCTACGGCAGTCTTGTTAGAATAATTGTCGGTCTACATGTATCTATTTTTCAAACCAATATGGTACGGGTACAGCTCATTAAATTTGTGTAGAAGATGGTGATTACATTTGTAGGAATGGTATACTGGCACGCGTTTCTTGTATTTTTTAATGAATAGGTGTTGTTGGTTATAAATGGTGGATTAGTGGGCGATCAGAGATGATGACTCGTTGACTAGTGAGGAGGTATTTGCCCTGCAATGGGATGAAAAAGTCTGTGGACGATAATGACGGTGTTTACTAGAAAACGTGTGCTCCGGGTTTTTAACCGACTTCAAAAAGGAGGAGGTGCTCAATTCATCTGTATGTTTTTTTTTTTTTTTGTTAGTTTGTTACGCGATTACTCAAAGACGGATGGACCGATTTGGAAAATTCTTTTTTTGATTGAAAGGGTATACTTCCGAGGTAGTCCCACATAAATTTTATTAACTTTGCTTGGGGAGTTTTTGAGTTAGCTTTAATAATGCGTATATTTCCCACTTATTTTATGTGGATGATGTGATGATGTTTTACTAACTTCCTATCACTGTTATTTACATGGCTATATCTACTGGGGTAGGTTCCACAACCAAAAAGTGAAAAATAAAAACTTTTTAGCAAAAATAAAACCGACTTCCAAAACAAAACACTACAAAGTGAAAAATAACTTTAATTTCGGAAGTCGGTGGCAAAAAACGAAAATACAAAACCAAAGGACCGCCTACCGAAATTAAAGTTATTTTTCACTTTGTAGTGTTTTGTTTTGGAAGTCGGTTTTATTTTTTGCTAAAAAGTTTTTTTTAGATTCAGGGGTCTTTGGTTGATTCTTTATAGTATTCTGAATTTTTAAATCAGTTATGTTAACAATCAGTCGAATGAGATGTTTAACTGAATTGGGTTGTTAAGGCGATGATAAAAGACTTTTATGCCCGGTTTGTGAAAAATTCTTAAACGGAGCTTAAACTCTTGATAGCTATTGATTCGACAAAATTATATACAATTTAAGCGAATTCCTTCCTAATACTCGGTTTTGGAGGTCCTCAGATAAACCTTCGATAGTACACCACTCGACTTTTAAACTAAATTCTTTCTTAACGAAGTGTTCAGAAATATGATTTCGAACCAATAACCACTATCGAATGGATAAATTCCGTTTAAAAACCTCAGAAACCGGGCAATACTCGTAGTGATTTCAAAGTGAAGATCACTTTCAATATACTTTTCCAAATCATTAACATTAATTGTTTAGCTATTAGTGTTAATGATTTGGAAAAAGTATATTTTAAGTTTGATCATATTTTTAATAACTTAATATGTGAATATTTTAGATTATGTTTTTATTGGTATCCTGTCATTTCACCCAAAATTAATTTACCTACAAATTTTCGCAACGATTTACGGCTCACCTGAACATGATTTGTCATTTAATCCTTATACAACAACAAGTTTTCCAAATAATTACATAACAAAATAATAATTACAAAACTTCGTTGATTTGATAAACAATGCATTTTCAATCTCATAATAAAACAACGTACGAAAAAACGTTTTAATTATTGCAATAAGCAGTTTTCTAAAAATGAAACTCAATAAATAGGCAAAAAGGTAATTTTAATTAAGAAATCAACAAAAATAGGAAAACATATTATTTTTAGTACGCTGCCCGAAACCAAAGTAGTTCGATTAGGTTAAATATTTTTACTCGCAAAAAGGTTAGGTTAGGTTATGGTTCGCATTTGACGCCTGGGGCAAGAAGTGGCCCTCAACAAGTCGGAGGTCATCGCATTCCATGGCCCCCGACGGGTTCCGCCGCTGGGATTACACATTGTGGTCGGAAGGGCTCGAATCGCTGTCGAGACAACCATGAACTACCTGGGACTGGTACTCGACAGCCGGTGGGACTTCAGCCGCCACTTTCGGCGGCTAACGCCCAAGTTGATGGGCGCGGCGGGCGCGCTCGCAACGCTGGTTCCCAATCTGAAGAGCCCGAGCATACTGCGCTCCATGGCTCACTAGCAAACCTCGAGTTTGGACTTCTGCTGAAGAGTCAAAGACCAGGTTTGAGCACCGTGTGTGAGAATAGGGAAAATACACATGTCCATAAGTCTCCGTATTTAGTATAAACGTGATTTTTCCAATAAATGTTTGCAAATCGAGTGTTTGTAAATTAAAACATTTGCGGAATAAGTTGTTTGTGAAATGTACTTATAGTTTATGGAACGTTGGTTGTAAACTAAAAATTTGTCAACTGTGTTTTGGTGAAACATTGGTGAACCATTTATATTGAAATAGCTTCTACCTGCGACTTCGTCCGCATGAAATTTCTTGTTCCCCGACCCACCCCGTCGCATCCCTGCCCGCGCTGACTTTTTTTTCGTTTTGCTCAGCTCCTAAGTGTCATAGAGTGATGTTAAATAGCTTATACCCCTCCTCATGAATTGGTCTATCAAATTCAAAAATACTTTTTCAAATCCTACTCGTAGTTCCAGAGATAAGCGCGTTCAAACATACAAACAAACTCTTCAGCTTTATTATAATGTATTGTATATATTAGATAAATTAATAATGCGTCTAATTTGGGGCAGCGGTCCTTGATAGGTGAGTCCTATTACTGGCTGGACGTACGACACATTGCGTGAGCTCAGCACAGAACACGCAAGCTAACCACTCAAGGTCATTGGCATATATCTGTGTCTTAAGGATCTAATCATTGCTCAGAAGTGGATGTCTCTAGATTGATAAGTTACCAAGTAGATATAAATGAGGCAGTGAGTGGGGTATAACCGTATATAGTATACATAATATATTATCTCTAATCTCTACAGGGTTATTGGTAAAACAACATCTTAAGGGGTCATTGTACTCATCATTATGAACAAATCGCGAAAAAAAAATCAGCTGTTCAGTACATTTTGACGAATTATGCGAACATAAATGTACTGAACAGCTGATTTTCTTTCGCGATATCAGGTTTGGTCCCATAGTAAAAGTTGTTCATAATGATGAGTACAATGACCCCTTAAGAGGTTGTTGGTGTTTTACAAATAACCCTGTACATCCGCCGTTCTTATTTTTACGATTTGTTGTAAATCACTAAACATACTAAGTACGATAAGTAATATCAAACTCATGAATTGGAATTTCTTGGTGAATCACATTATGGTTTTAAAGCTTCATCGAAGATTACAGGATACCATATTTCAATCGGCTAAGTCGTGACAAACAAATAAAACTTACCTCTCTAATTGTGAATATGATTGTAAGTTAACATCCTCTAATATAAAATTAGATCTCCAATTCCCTCAAAATGCCGGTAGCCAAAGGAAAGAATACTTTTAGTGTGTAATTAATAATTCTTTGAAACAGACATAAATGTTTTAAGCCCAGAAGGGCAGAATTCTAAATATCTGTGCTAGAGGCTAGGTCCTGAGATTAGTTTTTAATATGATGTTCCGTCTTGGGCGAAGGAGCCTGTGGCTAAGTAATAACAGTCGCACGGCTCGATCGATAAGGTTAAGCTACGCTTGCCGCGGTTGGTTCGTGGATGGGTGACCATCATTACATACCAAGAAACCCCGTGCATGCTCGATGGGGTTCAAGCCTGGGCTACGTGCTGGCCACTCCACGCGTGTGATAGCGACATATTCAAGGTAGTCAAACACTATCCGAGCTGTAAGGGGACGAGAGTTATTTTGAATAAAGATGGCGTTCTCGCTCATGTTTACTGAAAATGGGCCAATATACTTATTTAAGATTTTATTCACGTATCTATCTGTCTGCAGTTAAAGTGCCATTTTCAATTACCACGGTGCTCCTTTCGGAAGAAATTCCAACCGACTTGTGTATGGAGCCTCCGCCGTATAGCGCTTTCTCTTCAATACAAGCTTGGTTATCGCGTTGGCCTCTGGATGACTTCAGAGTCCAATTCATGTGTTCTCTAGCGTAACTCACAATCAGTATTTAATTTTGATGCTGCCTTTCGAGCTTTGGACCATTTGCATGTCTAAATGGCTTCAAGTTTGCTTCAGTAAGACGCCGCCTCACTGTACTCGTGCTCGGATTACTCCCTCCAGCACCTAGAAGGTGAGTTGTGACTTCAACAGCCATTTGAAATCGATTTCTCAACATTGTTGACACCATATATCGATCCTCCCGCGCTGTCATGCACCTTGTTCGGCCTGTTCCTGGTCTGCTAATAATGGACCCAGTCTCTTCAATCACTGGAGCACTCTTTGATCGGTTGATAGCGACACACCAACAGTTTTCGCTGTATTACGCTGACTGCGTCCGTCTTCGTGCATTGTCAGAATTCTAGTACTTATAGTCTTCAGGGGTTAGGTTAGCAAGTTTTTAAATAAATTTGATTAGAATAATTCATTTCTGTACAAGAAATGCCAAATTTATATACAGAAACAAAAATGCTTAGTGTTGGTGAATAGGTATCGAATTTTGCTTAAATCATTTTTTTTTAAACCCTTTACCTATATTTTTCTTATGGACTGTCCTAAAAAACATTACCTACTTTTATATTCCATTAAACGTCAGAGAAATGAAATACATGCATGTTCCAATATTGCCTTTCACTTTTAGCAATTTTAAATTCCAAACTTCTTAACGATCCCCAAAACCTTAAAACGAGAGCTATCATTCGAACGTTTACTGAATTCCATTTGCCGTTTCCAGACGAATATTTAGTTTGTATGCAATTTGAATACCGCCTACGGTTAGGGAAAGGCAGCTATCATTTAGAAGCAATACCATGATGACTACTGTTGTGCGTATTCGTAATCGACTGCATTTGGAGAGAAAATAGAGCTGGGAACAAAGATAACTGCCATGGAATCGATTTTGTTGCAATGCAGACTAAGGTTCCAGGCGGCACGGCAAGGCATTCAATAAAATATTTTGACACATTTCGGCTGCACGCAAAATCAATTTTCGTCCTCAAAAACTACAAATTTGTCTTACTCTTTTTCATGATTATAAAATTTAAGATATTCTTTAGTAAATTACGAGGGCCAAACACGATTGACACAAGTTGGCTCGATACAAAAAAAAATCGGTTTCCTCAAAATTTGCATTTTTATGAGAAAACACTGTTTTAGTCGATTGTAATCAAAACAATTTCAATAAAATTTCGTCACGTTAACCATTAAAGACATAAGAGGATTATGGGTTTATTTTGATGTAACAGAAGATATAGAATATTAAAATAAAATATTTGTAATGCAGAATATTGTATATGCTCCGTTTGGTCATACCAATACCATTTTGCCTTAAATACATTGACTGGATCCAATTGCCTGTTAGGATAAAGATAGCAAATTGTCGTTTCAAGTTATTTAACTATAATAACAACAAAAATATAATAAAAAAGAAGAAAATACAAACCAAACAAATTGTCGTTAAAAACTGACTTAATAGTATGACACTAAAATTTAAATTTCAACGGCAACGATGCCGAGGTTTCCTTAGGCATGGCGCGAGGTCCTTGGCATCGTCATTGAAATTTAAATTTTGTTGCCATACATATAAGATATTTCTGTTCGTCGCATAAAAATCCCTTGCCGTGCCATGCTGCCAGTGGGCGCCGGCCCTAAGTCACCGACACAACACGTCTTGCTGACGGTTTTGGATGTCCATGACTTAGTAATTTGTTTTGTTTTTTTATTCAGAAAAACCTTATAGCACCGACTGAAGAAATTAGGGCAATGCTACTGTGATGCCCAGATGTCAGTGATATTGTGATTTCGTATGGTTTCAGTAAACTGCTTATAGATTTCGACGAAGCATATGATACAAAAAAAAAATACAGCAGTAAGTACCTGCGGATTTCTAAATAATTTAAATAAAAAAAATACCTTCCTAAATGTTAACAATAAATAATACCCATCAATGGAAAATACTTCTATGTAGGTAAATGCTTCTGTTATTACTTTTTATGTAACGAACCTACAGCCTAGAAAACGGTTAACATACTAGGTAGAAATTTATAACAACACAAATTGACTCGATATCGAATCGAATTATAATCGACTAGCTAGTTTAACGAAATTGGTCACCTCTATTTGTTATGAGCAATCAGATTCGAAAAAGGAATGAATTTGATATGCAAACTTTTTTTTAAGATAAAAAAGGCAATATTTTAGTATAGGGCGTTGCAATAAATTGATATGCGTGAAACGGAGCGGTAAGCAGGAGATAATTTTGAAATTTATGTGTTGTATTTTTATGGCTTTATAGGTATTGGTAGCACAGTTTTAATTATTTGTTATGTTAGTAAATAAAAACATAATTGTAGAATATTTAATGCGAAATTGATCCCAAAGAAGACACATATTTTGACGCATTCCAGCTGCATGAAAAATCAATTTTTGTCTTCAAAAACTACAAATTTGTCTATAAAAAATTAAGATTTTCTTTAGTAAATTACGAGGGCCACAATTTGGCTCGATACAAAAAAATCACAGTTTCCTCAAAATTTGCATTTTTAGGAGAAAAAAAACTGTTTTATTATAAATGATAAATGATTTTTATTTCTGTAAGTAGGTTTGTACAAACACTTACAAGTCATTCATGTTTTTTTTTTTAAACTAGATGAGGTCGGCGTTTCCTATCTGACTACTCTGAGAAGAAAGACCAAAACAAACTCAGCGGTCACAGTCTCTTATAAAGTCCAGACATAATCTTGGCCACTTCATGTGAAGACCATGTAGATTGGTGTCTGAAATGGTCTTTTGAGGAAAGAATCACACAGATTGAGAGGGCCTGTCCAGTCAGTGCACACATTTGTCAGTAATCGCGCAGCGCAACTCAGAACTTAAGGAGCTCAACGATTCGACGAACAATACCAAAGAAAGGACATTGGGGTAGGCCGCATAAATTACTCAAACTGCCAGACCATGATTAAAGATAACTGAGAGAAAAAATAAAAAAAAAAACAAAAAGCAATAGTCTTATGACATAGTCTTCACATCCACAATAAATTAAAATAATATAATACTTTAATTGAATTATTCCATTGTAATTAAAACAATTTCAATAAAATTTCGGCACATTCACCATTAAAGACATAAGAGGATTATGGGTTTATTTTTATGTAACAGAGGATATAGAATTTCAAAATAAAATATTTTTTTTTAAATTCTATTGGCTCTGTTCGGACATACCAATGCTTAAAAACCCCGATACCATACCATTTTGCCTTAAACACATCGCCTGTTAAGGTAAAGATAGCAACTTGTCATTTTAAGTTATCTAACTAAACAACAACAAAAATACAATAAATACAAAAGAAGAAAATGCAAACTAAAGAAATTGTCATACTCAACCCATTCTAACTTCATCTAATTATTCTAGCTCAGTGTTAATTGGTACCTTTGCGGCGATCTCATTCATGCTAGCCAGCACTTGATGAATACATCGATATATTTTCCTCCAATTATCTGAATTATTCAATGTTCAATTATTAAGATTTATTGCAAAGAATAGCACTGATTGTGGCTGGAAACTTGATTCCCGTTTGTGGTCAATTTGACGCCATCTGGCATAATATTCGTTGTTATTCATAACCTTGTTGTTTTGCTGTCGGATGCTTTTTTTTTTTAAATTGGATTTATGAACGTATCCAGAACCAATACGAGATGCAACACTAATATTCCTTAAACCTTCTTCGTTCACTTCAAAAGTGCATCATGTTAGGTTTAAATGCAATAACTTTTTATAGTCAGTCGGACTTAACTATTTAACCGTGTCACATAACTTGTGTGGCAGTGTCCAAATAGTGCATCATGTTAGGTTTAAATGCAATAACTTTTTATAGTCAGTCGGACTTAACTATTTAACCGTGTCACATAACTTGTGTGGAAGTGTCCAAATAGTGCATCATGTTAGGTTTAAATGCAATAACTTTTTATAGTCAGTCGGACTTAACTATTTAACCGTGTCACATAACTTGTGTGGAAGTGTCCAAATAGTGCATCATGTTAGGTTTAAATGCAATAACTTTTTATAGTCAGTCGGACTCAACTATGTAACCGTGTCACACAACTTGTGTGGAAGTGTCCAAATAGTGCATCATGTTAGGTTTAAATGCAATAACTTTTTATAGTCAGTCGGACTCAACTATGTAACCGTGTCACACAACTTGTGTGGAAGTGTCCAAATAGTGCATCATGTTAGGTTTAAATGCAATAACTTTTTATAGTCAGTCGGACTTAATTATTTAACCGTGTCACATAACTTGTGTGGAACTGTCCAAATAGTGCATCATGTTAGGTTTAAATGCAATAACTTTTTATAGTCAGTCGGACTTAACTATTTAACCGTGTCACGTAACTTGTGTGGAAGTGTCCAAATAGTGCATCATGTTAGGTTTAAATGCAATAACTTTTTATAGTCAGTCGGACTTAACTATGTAACCGTGTCACATAACTTGTGTGGAAGTGTCCAAATAGTGCATCATGTTAGGTTTAAATGCAATAACTTTTTATAGTCAGTCGGACTTAATTATTTAACCGTGTCACATAACTTGTGTGGAACTGTCCAAATAGTGCATCATGTTAGGTTTAAATGCAATAACTTTTTATAGTCAGTCGGACTTAACTATTTAACCGTGTCACGTAACTTGTGTGGAAGTGTCCAAATAGTGCATCATGTTAGGTTTAAATGCAATAACTTTTTATAGTCAGTCGGACTTAACTATGTAACCGTGTCACATAACTTGTGTGGAAGTGTCCAAATAGTGCATCATGTTAGGTTTAAATGCAATAACTTTTTATAGTCAGTCGGACTTAATTATTTAACCGTGTCACATAACTTGTGTGGAACTGTCCAAATAGTGCATTATGTTAGGTTTAAATGCAATAACTTTTTATAGTCAGTCGGACTTAACTATTTAACCGTGTCACGTAACTTGTGTGGAAGTGTCCAAATAGTGCATCATGTTAGGTTTAAATGCAATAACTTTTTATAGTCAGTCGGACTTAATTATTTAACCGTGTCACATAACTTGTGTGGAACTGTCCAAATAGTGCATCATGTTAGGTTTAAATGCAATAACTTTTTATAGTCAGTCGGACTTAATTATTTAACCGTGTCACGTAACTTGTGTGGAACTGTCCAAATAGTGCATCATGTTAGGTTTAAATGCAATAACTTTTTATAGTCAGTCGGACTTAACTATTTAACCGTGTCACGTAACTTGTGTGGAAGTGTCCAAATAGTGCATCATGTTAGGTTTAAATGCAATAACTTTTTATAGTCAGTCGGACTTAACTATGTAACCGTGTCACATAACTTGTGTGGAACTGTCCAAATAGTGCATCATGTTAGGTTTAAATGCAATAACTTTTTATAGTCAGTCGGACTTAACTATTTAACCGTGTCACGTAACTTGTGTGGAAGTGTCCAAATAGTGCATCATGTTAGGTTTAAATGCAATAACTTTTTATAGTCAGTCGGACTTAACTATGTAACCGTGTCACATAACTTGTGTGGAAGTGTCCAAATAGTGCATCATGTTAGGTTTAAATGCAATAACTTTTTATAGTCAGTCGGACTTAACTATGTAACCGTGTCACATAACTTGTGTGGAAGTGTCCAAATAGTGCATCATGATGGGTTTAAAATCAAGAACATTTTATAGTCAGTCGGACTTAACTATTTAACCATGTCACATAACTTGTGTGGAAGTGTCCAAATAGTGCATCATGATGGGTTTAAAATCAAGAACATTTTATAGTCAGTCGGACTTAACTATTTAACCATGTCACATAACTTGTGTGGAAGTGTCCAAATAGTGCATCATGATGGGTTTAAAATCAAGAACATTTTATAGTCAGTCGGACTTAACTATTTAACCATGTCACATAACTTGTGTGGAAGTGTCCAAATAGTGCATCATGATGGGTTTAAAATCAAGAACATTTTATTGTCAGTCGGACTTAACTATTTAACCATGTCACATAACTTGTGTGGAAGTGTCCAAATAGTGCACCATGTTGAGTTTAAAAGCAAGAACATTTTATAGTCAGTCGGACTAAACCATGTCATAAATCTTGTATATAAGTCTCCAAATTGTACAAGTTTCATATCTACTGTATTGATTACAATAAGTACTAGGCTATCAAGAACCACAGGAAGTACAACCGAAAGTCCTGTAAGGTCTCCCTATAAACCTTTTTACATAATTACGAACACAATAGCCGTACTTAAGCCACCGACTTAAGCCGTTTATCAGCCTTTTATAATACCGATATTCTTTAGAAATTCACTTACTACATGGGGTGCTAATTGCAAGCAAAATGAACAGATAACGATGCCCATTCATAGGACGACTCGGTCTTATAAATTTTATCGGCCATTGATTTTCCTTATATGTAATTATGAATGTGTAGAAAGCTTTTGGACAATATTGGCAGTTTGGCAATGATTAGAGTGTATAGAATTTTAATGCGAAAAAAATGTAAAAATCTTCTTAAAAAAAGATTTTATTGAACTAAAAGTACCTAATTAATAAAAGTTACCTAAACATAGAACTTTACTATTTTCTTAAAAGCTTGAGGCGTATTTTTAAGAGTAAGAAGGACGTTCACGCCTCAAGCTTTTAGAAGAATATTAAAGTTCTATGTATACGTAAGTTTTATTGTTTAGTTAAACAATAACTTTTAGTTCAACAATAGCTTGTTTTTAAAAAGATTTTTTTTACATATATCTATTTTATTAAATCAAAATATTGGTTACATCTTTCATGTTGAAAATATATATGTGAAAACAATGTAAAAAACACTTTTGAAGGCCTTTTACTTTTCGGATCAATTGAATTTTTTTTGGAAAAGAAAAATGTTAAAAATTATCTTGCCTAATAAACATCACTGACTGACACAATTCCACAAACATCTACCAACCTAAATATTAAAAGAGCCCACGACCAACCATCCGAAACCTGAACAGGCCGCCTTACGAGAAGCGGGCCCTCTCACAGAGATAACGCGGACAGGAGCAAAGACTAAAGAGATCCGCCAAAGATATACCTCGGCTAACAATTAACAATGAGACATTATATTCACGAGTAATGCTGCCGATAATTACCAGGCTGGACGATTTGCACAACCAAGTTAAATTATAGCTTCTTGTTCTATCGTATTAAAAGATGGTGCTTTTTGAGAGTTTGTTTTTTGTTGGTCCTTTCTTATCCTATCTATATATATTACCTATAATAATATTATAAAGAGGTAAAATTTATGAGTATGTATGTAGGAGGTAATCTTCGAAACTACTAAACCGATTTTTTCAAAAATTGAAAATTGTTTCACTAATGGGAAACTGCAGTGACATAGGAATATTTTATGTTCATCATTAGCAGCCTTTTTACCATGCTTTCATGATCCGTGCGATTCTCATCAATCGGAATCTGTTTCATTTTGACAGGTCAACAACCTTCATTTCGTTATTTGCGTTGTCAAGCTGATAAATTTCTCAAACATACGAAGCAATGGATTAGCAATTTGCTACAAAATGATTTAGATTCCGATTGAGAGTGTGTTACGCAATTAGTGTGGCTGGTCTTTCTCGCGATCTTCTGTAAGTCTCCACCAGCCTGGCCATTCCAATATCATTGCGATGACAATTTAGTACCTAACGGTTATTCAGTGGAAATCAGTTTACATAATTACAACGGTCGGCAGATGTAATCATATCGTAGGTACCCACGCTTATTTTGAGACATAGGTATTTTAGGTTCAGATATTCGTCATTAAAAGATTTGTGACATGGTGGAGATGTTTAAAAATCAGTTCAGTCGGCTTTGTTCAGTTCTAAAAATGAAATAATGCGAGTAGATCGAAATTGTGTTATACAATTAAAGGAATTAGGTCATTTATACATGGTGTCCGAATAGCCGCTATTAATTCAAAATGGAACAGAATTTGTATGAAATTATCTGCTAGATAGTTTAATTGGAATATTATCAACAACAAACAAACCGAGAATGCTTTATGCTGTTGTGAGGGTTGAGTAATTTAGTTTCATATATTATTAATTATGAAGTTTATGACTGTATTTTAGATACGTTTTGGTATGGTATCTACCTAAAACTGTGTCAGATTGTAAATTTATGTTGTAGGTACGTTTAAGGGTAAGGTTTATATAGCTTTACTCGAGCGAAGTTTAGATTTCAACGTAGTTAATTATGAGGTTACACAGCCTGCACTTGGGTACCAGTCTAGCCTGCGTCAAGTCGATTCCAAAAAATAATATTATATGCACTGGACAGTATTCAGTCACGACTTTTTTAATAAACATTTTTTTTCTAATAAACATTTAACAATTAGTAAATCCGAGTGCACGATAATGTACCAATGTAGTCTAATAAATAATTATTCTGTTGACGTTGCGCAATGATAATAATAAAAGTTTATTAGTTAATCGTTTGATATGAAATCTTAGTAATTAAAGGAGTATTCCTACTAAAGAAATAGACTTTATTAGGTGAATTAATTAAAATATTTTCAGATATAGTTTAATAGTCTTACGCGTGTTTGATGGATTTAATTTATTTCTTTGGTTTGACGTGCGCAGTTTTTTGGTATATTGGTTTTCTGATTCTAGAATCTCATACCAAGTTATATTGTTTTAGATATTCGGAATATTCATTGACTAATTCCATGATTTTGATATTACTTAGCTGGTACTCTATTTATAAAAGAAGTCGCAACCCGATCTCGTTTAAAATTATTTATGAAATCAAACATAAGCTCTGCTCAGAATATTATTATTCTCTCTAACGGAATTATCAGAAGATCCCAACTATAAAAGATCGGAACTAATTGGTGCTAAAATAAAAGGTATAAATGAGATGTTTTTTTCGGAAATTCACAATTTTTGTAAATTGTTAAAAGAAATCAACGTTGAGGAAATTAGTCAGTATACGTCCACACAGATTCTGGTCGAAGAGTTAGTAGCAGAAATAGATGTAAATATTGAACAGAATAATTGTAACCGCGCACTTATTTTTACAAATGACAACAATGTTAACACAATTATTAAGTTACCAAAAATGGAGCTAGGCAAGTTTGATGGTGATGTTCTAAAGTGGTACCAATTTTGGGACAAGAGATCGGACGGCATGTCTTTATTTCCATGGAAGGTGGGTAGGCCTTTAGTGTGGGACGCAACGTGTGTCGATACTCTTGCGCCTTCCCATCTTCCTGGCTCAGCGTGCTGTGCTGGCGCTGCTGCTGCGGCTGCGGAAAACCTCAAGCGGCGGAAGTATAATAACCTTATCGGTAACTATATTTTCGAGCCGTTTGGGGTTGAAACCCTCGGGCCGTGTGGTCCGTGTGCTCATGGTTTGTTCAAGGAAATCTCCCAACGGCTGGTAGACACTTCCCGTGATCCAAGGGCAAGCTTTTACCTTGGCCAGAGGCTAAGCATTGGCATACAACGTTGCAATGCCGCCAGTCTCTTGGGTACATTACCAGACGACAGCGATGCGGATGAATTTTTCGACGCGATATTTTAGTTTTTTTTAATAGTTTTAGTTGGTTAGGATATTATTTTTGTAACTTTATTTTAGTGTTAGATTGTTTGTTAGAGAGTTTGTTCTTTTTTGTTAGAATTAAGAAAATTACTTGATATTATAGTCTATTAAAAGTGAAAAATACATTTTCAAGTTGTTGAACAAAGCTCTAATTTTGTACCATCCAAGTCTCTCCCAGCCATTTTGGGATCAGTTTTTATCGCATGTTGATAACAGAAGTATTAATGACGTCAATGAACTGTTGGACCTTCAATCGGTTCTTGAGGGTCACGTGAAACAGGTAATTGATGGGACACAACAGACAAAAACTATCGTATTGCTGTCGACACATTAAAGGAACGGTATGGCAAACCTAGCGTAATTATTGATGCTTATTTATAGAATTAAATCAGCGAAATATAGTCAGGTCAAAGATTGTAGGCACGTTCTAAACGAAATTGAGAGACATCTTAGAGTATTAAGTTCTTTAGGCGAAGATGTAAATCACAATCATCTTAGAATCATGATTTTAGAAAAGTTCCCCGAGGACCGCATTTACGAATTAAGGATTATGGTAACTGACGAAGGTGAGTCTATTGATAATATTAGAAAAATCTTAGAGTATATCATATTAGCTAGGCAAACATCAAATAGATTAAAGAAAACTACAGAAGGTACTAAAATAAAAATACAACAACTAGCGAAGACAAACAGGCAATAAACAACAGATAATAATACAATAGGATCATTACATGTTCGATCGGAAGAGACTAGTGATAATAAAAGGCGTAGATTTACATCAAACTTCAGAAAAGGAGATTCTAGGTATGAAAATAGACAGCATATTAAACATAAACTGCCCCCTTGGAAAAGACTACATGCCGGTGACAGGTCCGATGAGCCACCTAAAAAGAAATCGACTAAATGTATATTTTGTAAGCAGGATCATTTTAATGATGAGTGTAGTGTGCACAAAACCTTACAGGAAAGAAAGGCTTAGTTAGGAAACCGTTGTTATAATTGTTTCGGTGAAGGTCAATAGGGTTGACAGTTGCTGTGCCAAACGAAAATGTCGAAATTGTAATAAGTTCGGCAATAATAATTGAAGTCCGTACCAACTGGTACCTTACATACTATTTAATGCATATAGCACTACTCTGTTGCAGACAGCCCTAGTAATTGTAGATAATTTAGAAACTAAAATATTAGGTTGGGGAAAAAGTCTTTTCGCATTATAGTAGGTATGTATGAACTTGTAATAAAATCTCTTTGGCCATACTATTTGTATCTGGCTGGTTTTGGTATCATTAAAAGTTTAAATTTTAAAGAACATAATTCCAAATTCAAATTAGGAAAATGTGTGACTTTCATTTGTTTTTCGTACCGTCAAGATGAATGAATGATGATGATGAAGAAATGATGAATCTAATGAAGAAATTCAATACATTTTAAAATTTTACTACAAAAAAGGTAAAAATGCAATGCAAGCCGCGAAAAAATTTTGCGATGTTTATGGACCTAGTGTAGTGTCTGTGAGAGTAGCACAAATTTGGTTTAAGCGTTTTCAATCCGGAAATTTTGATGTCAAAGATGCACGTCACTCTGGTCGCCCTATTACGGATAAAATGGATGCCATTTTTGAAAAAATGGAGCAAGATCGGCATATCAGTAGTTACGACGTAGCTGAAGAACTGGAAATTGACCACATAACAGTTTTGGCGCATTTGAAAAAAACTGGGTACACAAAAAAGCTCCAAAAAACCCCTTCTGTTGATTAATTCCGGCCGCTTTCTCTCAACTTCTTGCTTTAATCTCATCAGTTGTTCGCAGTAGAGTTCAGAATCGATGGTCCTGCCTGGCGGTAACAGCTCATAATGAATAATTCCCTTCCAATCCCACCACACACACAGCATCACCTTGTTGCGAGTTAACCCGGGTTTCGCCACAGTCTGTGAAGCCTGACCGGCCTTTGACCACGACCTTTTTCGCACGTTCTTGTCATACGTGATCCACTTTTCATCACCAGTTATCAGCTTCTTCAAAAATTTTTCGGTTTCATTACGTCGTAATAAAGAATCACAAATGAGTACACGGTTCATTAGGTTTCTTTCAGTGAGCTCGTGAGGTACCCAAATGTCGAGCTTTTTTGTGTTGGGTACACAAAAAAGCTCGATATTTTCGACTCGGTTTTTTTCAAATGCGCTAAACCTGTTTTGTGGTCAATTTCCAGTTCTTCAGCTACGTCGTAACTACTGATATGCCGATCTTGCTCGACTTTTTCAAAAATGGCATCCATTTTATCCGTAATAGAGCGACCAGAGCGACGTGCATCTTTGACATCAAAATTTCCGGATTGAAAACGCTTAAACCCAATTTTTTCGCGGCTTGCGTTGCATTTTTACCTTTTTTGTAGTAAAATTTTAAATTGTATCGAATTTCTTCATCAGATTCACTCATCTTGACGGTACGAAAAACAAATGAAAATCACTCATTTTCCTAATTTGAATTTTGAATTATGTTCTTTAAAATTTAAACTTTCAATGATACCAAAACCAGCCAGATACAAATAGTATAGCCAAAGAGATTTTATTACAAGTTCATACATACTATAATGCGAAAAGACTTTTTCCCCAACCTAATATATATATTTACAGACGAATTGAGAACCTCCGCCTTTTTTGATCACAGGAAGTAAAAATAAAATTCCTAAAAGAAGTAAGTTTTCTTACAACAAAATAACAATAAAAGCTTCTGATGGCATTCACTCATGAAAGAAAAACTATTTAAACATACCTCTTATTGAATGGAACGTTGAATATTAAAGTCGACCAGTCGTTCAATCACCTGTAAGTGAATTTGGTTGAATCATTTACGTGGTGACCGTTTAATACTTTTTATATATACCTCATTCATCATTCATCGACTATTTACGTGACTATCATTCATTGAAATAAAGTACAAATAATTTTACGCATCATTTAATTTCTTGAATCGCTGTAAATTTGCTGAATACTTTTCCTTATATTGTCATAATATCGAACTAAGTACTGTAGACCTATAGAATTCACAGATCGAAGTCTGACCTCACTGAATTTATTAATTTTCTTCTTCTTTCACTAGCTCACCGAGGGTTAGTCAAGAGTTCGAGACCCCTTCGCAGTTTAAATAACAATAATTCGTCTCGGAAATGAAATTCGGGATCAAAATTGTAAACAAAGGTATAGTCAATTTAAGGTTTTAAAGTAATAACCTCAATTGTGTAGTTTGTCGAAAAGTACTAAAATACAGTGTTAAAATTGTAGGCATACCTTAAACAGGTAAAGTATAATATTGCACATAGTTTTCAGCTTTAAAGTATAAAGTCCAAGCCAAAGGTCCAAGAATAAAATTCAACTGTTTGAAATAAAATCGTGCAAATTATTTTTATGATACTGGCAATAAGGCAGAAGCTCTAAACATGTGGACTTTCTTGATTATTTTCTATTTATAAGATGTTTCTAAACAAGAAAATCGTTAAAAAAATATATATTTATATTGGAGCCTGGCGGCGACCTCGTTAAAAGAGCCCATCCATATATGTATTATAAGACCCGTTTCTCCACAATACCATTGCTTACTTTACGGTGCATACTGGGTAGGCTATAACCCTTATCCTTATCCTAAGGGCCTGTCCTTCCCTACCATTATCGCGCCCCCTAGTCTACTCCTTGATATACAATGGTCTCTGTTGCACCATGTAACATGAGGCAACAGGGGCTAGTGTGAATCTTTGGGTTCATTCGAGTAATCGAGTCTGCTCAAACCACGCTGGGGTCAGTGCATTTCATTCATTCATAATTCATTCATATTGCGTTAAACTAATAATCGATTCAAGTTGGGTTTCCCTACTGGTCGCCATTTTGTTTTGGTCATTCGGCATAGAGGAAAGTAATACTCTCATTTAGTTTCTGATGTCCCTATGCCGTGATTGAATGTGTCCCGCTGAGTTTTTATTTGCTGTTAAGTTTTTCTTTGTTGTAGGTATTTTACGTTTTCAAAACATTCAAAATCATTGTAACTGTTTGAATTAGAATGACTAGAGAAGTGTTGACAACCCCTGAAATATCACTTAGGTAATGAAATTTCTTTGTTTACATTTTTGATCTCGAATTTCAATTCCGAGGTTAAATGGTAACAGCCGCACGGGTTGATCGAAGGTTAAGGTGATATGTAAAAGGCGGGAATAAGAAAGTGACACATTCAATTACTTCCACATGCGAAAAAAAGAGAGCGCGCCAATGCGTTGAAACCAATTTAGAAACGCCAAACCAAATAAAAGTTATTTAAAAAAATGTTTTCAGCCAGAGTTTTCAATTACCTAATACGCACATTTTGAATGAAATTTTGCAATGACTTGGTTAACATTCGATTTTACAACTTTTTACGGCAGAAAAACTGCGTTGCGAGACTTGTGCATGTTTGTACATGGTATGTTTTTGATGGGATCTCATTTCTTTTTGTAGGTTCCTTTTTTACTTTTCGGGTATTATCTCTTGTGCCTCAGCTGCGGGCTTTTTCAAAGCCCACTTCCTGTCTCTGTGGGCTTTTCTCAGAGGCTTTGATGTATAGATTTTTGGCAAGTCTGGATGGTAAATGCATCTAAGTAAGTCTGGGGAGCTTGTAGTAGTTTTTAAGTTTTTTTTTTTAACCTATTTATATCTAACTGATGTAAAAATTAAGCAAAATAAAAATTATTTAAAAAAAAATGAACATACGGTCAAGGCTGACTAAAGACCGAAACGTGATTACTAATAATTGGGTCGATAAAAAAAAATCGCAATGATGACACTAATTCGACATTTCGAATATATTTCTTACTGAAAAATTCTACATATTACGAAACCATGTAAGTAATATATCAAAAGATAGGTTTTAATATTTTCTAGCGCTGTGTAAAGCAGATTTTTATATAAGTAATTATTTATTTTAAAATACTCAAAATTAGTAATCGGGCTAAATCGGCTCGCGCTCAGAGTCCTGCGACGTCATCGAAGGTGGCCCTGTGTCATTTTTTTTTTAAAAACGCTCTCCATGCCGTTGTTCGAAAAAAAAAATCAAATAAAAGAAGAACACATTATATATGAAATTGCGACAGCTCACAGAAATTATCTCTTAATTATATTATAGTTTTAATTCATAAAATTGATTTCGAAAATGTGATTATTTCTATGCAATATAATGACATTTAACCGTCATATTAAAATAGTTTTAGACACATTATAAACTATTATCGATAAAATTATAGTCAAGTGCGAGTCAACCAAAATTTTTTATCGTCGTTTATGAAGAAGTTTTAATAAAACACATTTTCCTAAGATATTCTAATCGGATTCATCCAAGTTACTTTAATCACTCTCCATTGAAATGTCTTCTTCAAAATAATTACACATAATATACAATGTGTCCGGTTGACGGTTGTATAAACAACTTTCACTCTGGCAACAACAATGAAAATTTTAAAAACATTGCTGTTTCAAACAAGTGTTCTATTGTAGTTTCAACACGACCAAATTATTGAACACGATAAAAATCGTAATGATATTTTCTGGAATAGCGGAACACTTTTTTTTTTCGAATCTTTGACTTTATCGTATTGGTTCTGTGTGAACAACTTTTAGTTTTTAATACAAGTCAATGTCACTACTGCATACTATAAAATATCGTATCTTATGTAGGTACTTGAAAAATAGCGCCGTGTGAACATAACCGGGTTAGGTGGTAATCGTATAACCCGGAGCCCATGTTTCAAAGCAAGTTCCTCGAATCATATCTTTGTTGGTTTATAACTTTTAACATATTGATACTTGCACTTTTGTTTAGGTAAATACTCCGATGGGACGGTAATCCCAAATGACCGGGGACGGTTAAAAAAATATGCTAAATTGTCCTAAAATGTCCTAAAATAATAAGCTGTAGCAGTAGGTACGTCCCTTGACAATAAAGTACGTATGTAGTTATCGATATTTACTAATCTTCACGGGCGGTGGCCAACATCGAAAACAAAAGAATATGGTTTTGGGACCATTTTAGCCCATTCTACTTAATGGTAAAAAAATCATCCAGTATAAGATTAGTCAGGCAGGGGACATAGTTCTTGCATAGTTCAAGTTACCCAATCCACTTTAGCCACCCAAACCCCTAGCCTAGTATGTTTTGTTTCCACGTTCTGCAATAGTCCTGCACCTACCGGGGGTTGTCCTTGAGAGCACTTGCATTGGCATAGTGCATATAGGGATAATCGTCGGCTGGTGCCTCCTCATCATTTAAAATTGTCTAAGCACCTCAGCGAGTTGGTTTCGGCCCCTCATACGCCTTCCAAAGATCCGGGACCCCATGGTCCCGAGATATGCCAAAAAATAAAAATTATTATTATTTATTTCATGAGCCTAATAAATAAGGAGAAAATGGGTTTACAATGCATTACTTCAGTAACTTAGGTCCTTATAGTAATTGTTGATTGTTACAAAACAACACATTAGCCGATAACAATACTGACCCGACATCGACACGATATCGGCAGTCAGTTAATCGCGTACGTTAAGTACCTACCTACCTACTGAACGCTTTTACATTGTGTTGTTACACCTATAACGGCACGATATCTACCCGCGAAGACACAGTGCATGGTTCAGGTTGCGGACATTCTTTCACTTGAAGACACTTTTTCGCACTGCCGACTTCGAGATATCGATGTCGGTACTGTAGTTGTTTGTGTCGATGATGGTCATCGATATTCACCAATATCATCGGGCTGATAATAATTATATCGGTATCGAATCGATGTCGGTATATCTGCCGACATATCGGTATCGGGTTGGTGTCGTTATCTGATAATGTGAAAACGCCCGGTAGGAACAGTCGACGTCAGATATATTGTTCAGAAGTATTTGGTCACTTGTCTGCTACAATATATCTGAAAATGTCCTTTTACACAGGACATTTTAAGTAATAATTTTAGTTAACCGTATACTATTAATAATACACCGTAGGTACGTAGAAAAATAAATGAAATTGAACTAATAATTCATTATCGATCAACTGCAAATATTTTACACTGTCGCATGGATTTTCCGCGAAATGGTCGGCAGTGCATCGTAAATAAATACATCGCTCTGCATCTGGGGGAGGTGGAGGAAACGTTTCAAAGGCTCACAGGTCCGGAAAACCTGGCCTTAACGAAAGTGCCACATATGTACGCTTGACCGCTTGTGAATATTGAAGAACCGATGTCCATCAACGCAGTATTAAGACGTAGCCCTTGACTCTTGTGTATCGTAATAGCATAGGCTACTCATATTGGAAACTGTTCGCGATGAACATAAGCATTTTCAATTAAGTCTAATTGAGAACTGTAAATGTAACTTTGGATTTATATACGATTACAAAGTTACTAATTCAGATTGTATATCTAGAAAACGGGACTAAAAATTCGGAATTTCAGAGTTCTTCCTTGCTATATAGGCTAAACAATAACTGAGTTCAAAATTTGGAGTTTGTGGGATTGCTAGAAGTACCTTAGTTAAAATTTAGATGATTGGTGCGTCAGTGACAAAATTAAGGAACTTTGACTCGCAATAATACTTAAACTACGGGATTAAATTTAATGTTATTTAGAAATATATCTAAAGATGTAAAGCCCTCTTGGTCACTGAAAATTTAGGTTTCTAGTTTTTCCCACAATGAAGTTACAGGGGATCGGAAATGGCCCAAATGTCTTCGAGAAAAGGATGGTACGGCCGTGCCTTTGTTTTGCTCGATTTGGCGGGTGCACTACCGTGCCCCCAGAGTTTTAGAATTTTGCATCTTGTTAGTAAGAATGTCTTTTGTTATTGTTACAGGTTTTCAAATTAATGTTGGAGGGAGATGAACTGTATGTGCATAGTTATAAGTATTTACTTAATTATTATAAATGATAAATGATTTTTATTTCTGTAAGTAGGTTTGTTCCAGCCAGGACCCACCGGGCCTCTCACGGGCCCATAGATGACAGGCCGACAAAACCGGCTATCCGGGCTAGAACAAATCGGACGCGATACGCGCCAGCTAACCCTAACTTATACCTAAACTTACCTCTGCTTCGAGTCGATATCACTCCGTGACCACTCGCAAGTTTGAGTTATTGTGTAAGTGTATTGTGAGTGTTTATGAACCTTGCGATGGCCTCGCAGCAGGATCCGGGCTCTCCAAGACGACCCGTCTTCCTCAGCTCGCTGACCGACCACGGCGACCACGCCTTGTTCACACCACTTCTCGTGCAACTTATAGTCCAAACACAAGGCCTCGGTGCTCCGTAGTAGCACACCCGATACGAGGCAAAACCGTACCGATTTTTAGTATCTAAATTCCCGGGCGCCCGCGCAATGACTCCCAAGTAACCTAACCTCAAAGCGCGCGCATACTCTCAACCCGGTTCCACAATTACGACTCATTTTTACGACGCGCACAGCGCCTACTACCGTCCCGCTCGTCCCGCATAGTGGCATCTCGCTTGCGCTGCCGACCGAACACGACAGCGGCCGAACCCACACGGCGCGGTAATATCTGTACTAAAGGCTTGATTTCAAACAAGGTTTGTACAAACACTTTTTTATTATACTTAATTAATTACATTTGTGAGGTAAGTGAGGGTACTGGCTGTAATAAACTAGCTTTCGAGCAAGATGGTTGTGTTTCATTCAAATCAAAATAAAAATTGAATAAAATAAACTATGAAATCAATTAGCAGCTCTCGTTACGGTAAAGTTTCTGAGTAAGTAAGCGCACATGTGAATCTTGAAAACTCGTAGTCATCGGCAAGGTACTTTTTACTTCTAATACTTCAAATAGTGCTCCTGAAGAGACCCGCAAATCGCTTCCTAAAATCTTATGAAGACTTATTGTACTGGTGTTATTTATTTCAACGTCAAGAAACCCATCCCCGTCAAGAGTTCAGAACATAGCTGCCAGCCGTAGTCTCGAGGATGTCATGAACATATTATTATAGGTGCAGGAAGTCAGCGCCGCCTGGACTGGTAGGCCTCTACCCACACTCCGGGATAAACCTGGATAGGCACACACCTCCTTATACCCTTCGCGTCCAATGATCACGGCCGTCCACCACACTTCAGTTTTGATATTAATCATAAACTTAGTCAATAAACATATTTCCAAAAAATTTAAACCATACATGCTGTAATAGTGAAATAAATTGTTACGAAAAAGCCCACAATTTGTTTGGTATCGCCTTAAGCTGCGCCTGCCACAGTCCGTTTGTGATTTAACCATCCGATGGGTGACCATCCGTTACAGATCGAGACCCTCCGTGCCTTGGAAAGCACGTTAAGCCATTGGTCCCGGCTGTTATACGTAAATCTTTGACAGTCGTTACGGGTAGTCAGAATGCCAAAAGTCTGACAACTAGTCTCGGTAAGACTGGTTGTTACTGCTATAGTTTCACGGGGAGGTGTGCTAAGGCCCTAAAATTTAAATTTTTGTGGTTTACTTTTGCTGTTGAAATTCTTTTGTCAGTCGAATGAGATTGAATAATGTCGGACATACCCTTCATTTCTACCCCTTTCAATTCACACCCGAGATCAGTTTAAGGAAAACGAAATACCCTCTGTATTTAAAACAAAATATAGGTTGGGGAAAAAGTCTTTTCGCATTATAGTATGTATGAACCTGTAATAAAGTCTCTTTAGCTATACTATTTGTATCTGGCTGGTTTTGGTATCATTGAAAGTTTAAATTTTAAAGAACATAATTCCAAATTCAAATTAGGAAAATGTGTGATTTTCATTTGTTTTTCGTACCGTCAAGATGAGTGAATCTAATGAAGAAATTCGATACATTTTAAAATTTTACTACAAAAAAGGCAAAAATGCAACGCAAGCCAAGAAAAAAATTTGCGATGTTTATGGACCTAGTGTAGTGTCTGTGAGAGTAGCAAAAATTTGGTTTAAGCGTTTTCAATCCGGAAATTTTGATGTCAAACATGCATGTCGCTCTGGTCGCCCTATTACGGATAATATGGATGCCATTTTTGAAAAAGTGGAGCAAGATCGGCATATCAGTAGTTACGACGTAGCTGAAGAACTGGAAATTGACCACAAAACAGTTTTGGCGCATTTGAAAAAAACTGGATACGCAAAAAAGCTCGACATTTGGGTACCTCACGAGCTCACTGAAAGAAACCTAATGAACCGTGTACTCATTTGTGATTCTTTATTACGACGTAATGAAACCGAACCATTTTTGAAAAAGCTGATAACTGGTGATGAAAAGTGGATCACGTATGACAAGAACGTGCGAAAAAGGTCGTGGTCAAAGGCCGGTCAGGCTTCACAGACTGTGGCGAAACCCGGGTTAACTCGCAACAAGGTGATGCTGTGTGTGTGGTGGGATTGGAAGGGCGTTATTCATTATGAGCTGTTACCACCAGACAGGACCATTGATTCTGAACTCTACTGCGAAAAACTGATGAGATTAAAGCAAGAAGTTGAGAGAAAGCGGCCGGAATTAATCAACAGAAGGGGTGTGGTTTTTCATCATGATAACGCTAGACCTCACACATCTTTAGCCACTCAGCAAAAATGAAGAGAGTTTGGCTGGGAGGTGTTAATGCATCCGCCGTATAGTCCTGACCTTGCACCTTCAGATTTCCACCTGTTTCGGTCTCTACTATACTTTGGTTAGATATAAATAAACTATATTTAAAAATGTTTTGAATTTTCTTTTTCCCCAGCCTATTATATAAATATCTTGACGTAATATTACCCAGTAATTGGGTTGTGGGGGTTAGGCAGGCAGTCGCTCCATGTCTCCATGTAAAATACTGGTATTCAGCTGCATCCGGTTAGACTAGAAGCCGGCCCCAAAATAGTTGGGAAAGGGTTAGGCAGTTTGACTTTGATTGAATAATAATTATACGATTTTCAATTTTAGACACAAAAATCTCCAAGTACCATTTAATATAAACACTAAATAAGTACAATCGACCGTGTAATACAGAGCTTTAACAGAATGAGAGGCCAGCTTATACTGGTTTAGTTGCCACTGACGTGCGGAATTCTGTACTTTCCATTATCTGCTAGACATAGTTATATTTGTACCAAGCCTATTATATTATTATCTCATAGATAACTAGATAAAAGTATTTACTTCCATCTAGTTATCTATGATATAATATAATAGGCTTGGTACAAATATAACTATGTCTAGCAGATACCACTAGGTATCTGCTAGTAATATAGCATAGCTAATATATAGCATAATAGGTAGTATATAGGTAATATATAGCATAGCAAAATAGCTATGCTATATATTACCACAATTCATTACGATAGTTAAAAATACGGCAATAACAACATGATAATCACGTGAAATAACGAGAATCACTATTTATTCTAATTAATAAAGTTAAATTCCTTTATCAACTTTACCTAGATTAATAAAAATCTAATCTTAGGAAGTTAAAACGGTGAAGATAAAACGGCAAATCTTAGAAATTATTGTTCAATAGTAAACCGTACAGTCAGTAATGAAAGAATACAATTTATTATTAAGTTAAAAATGAAGTTAATATATTTGTTATTTTTAATTGCTTTATTTAGAAATAGGTATATAGTAAGTGCACATTTTGATATAACTGTGCCTGATGATGAACATGTTTTTGATTTGGATCTCTATGAATCTGTGTTAGATGAAGAATTATGTGAAGAACAGATTCGTTATATCCAGCAAAATGATCAAGAACTATTGCTTGAATGTGAGTTGAATATTAATTTACCTCATACTTATTAACCAAGGAAAAATATTTAAAAAAATATTCTTATGAAATTATTTCTAAACAGCCATCTATGATGTCCCCTGCCCTTAATCCGATTGGTTTGTGGTCTGCGCCGCGCAGCATGTATTCTTCTTTTATACATCTCTTTTCATAAAAAAAAATCCTAAGAAATTATTTTTCTAAACAGTCATCAATGCTCTTATGCCCTTAACACGATCTATTTGGGGTCTGCGCAGTGTAGCATGTATTGTTTTTTTTTTATACATCTCTGTTAGTTTTTTCATAAAAATATTATTATTTATGAAATTATTTTAATACAACCATTTAAATTTAATGTCTTCTGCCTTTACACCAATCTATTCCGGGTCTGCACAGCACAGCATGTCTTCTTCTTTCATACATCTCAATATTCACATAATTTATTAGCCATAATCATCTTCCACACATTCCATTAATTGATTCTTTGGACTTCCTCTTCTCTTATTAGCCATACACTCTTTTACTTTTATACCGTAACGGGTAATACCGGTACTAGTAGACCACTACCATCATCAGTGCCACCTATGGTATAAAAGTTTATACTGAAGATAAGAGTATCGGTTTATAATTAGTATCAGTAATTAGTATTAGTATCAAAGTCAGCTTTCATAGAAGTTAAAACAAAACGCATAATTTTTATTTCATGCTTGTCGCAGTCATTGATGCTGGCATCCGGATACCAACTGGAATTATGACTGGCAACATGTTACATCTCGGAAACTACTACCAGTGTTTGGGAATCAATAAGCCAACACCAAACTCGGTGATCGAAGGAAAATATTGTACGATAAACTTGCCTTTAGGCCAAGACTGGCCAACTCTGCCCGCTTTATCTGAAGACGTACCTTTGCCTGATTTTAACCCAAAAAAGGTGATTTTGAGTGAAGATGTTGTACACCGGTTAAAACAGGCCAACTTATGGGCTGCAGGGATGGAGAACCTCATTGGAACACCAAATAGTGGGTATGGATTTAATTGAAACCCAAATAATTCCCATTTTGCTTTCCTAGAAATATTAATTTGCCTCTTTTTGGGAGCCTCAAATAATTCCCATGATGTAGTCGTCATTTATATTAAAAAAAAAACGTACATCGTTCGATCTTCAAATATTCTAGAGGCTCAATAATTTAAAAAAAAGCGTATACCACTAGAAGGTCAATAAGTTATTAGAAGATCATTTAAATAATAAAATAATGTCAGCAGTTTCTTTTGTTCCGTATTTAATTCAATAAAGATTCCTGAAAATTGAAAAAAATAGGCATTGGTTTTGTCCAGAAAAAAATAAAAGCATATGTGAATGGATGGAAAAATAACGTAAGGCAAGGTAGATGATGGATTTGACATGCATTACTTTCTGTCAATACAGAAATGATGTGATGATCAAAAGAGTACAGAAAGGGCGGGTTACTTTAGTCAATAGATCTAGGATCTAGGACATAAGTTTGGGCTTAATCGAGACCGATGTTTAGTGTCATTAGAACCACACAAATTTCTGCAAGTACGCATCAATATCGCCATTTATTAGTCACTGAAGGACATTCGACATTCGGTTGTGCGATCCCGGCACTTCTGGCAGTTTTTTTTTTTTTTTTTTAATTTGATATGGGTTTGCTCTTGACGCTAGTCTGGGTCGGAGCCGACAGAGACAAAGTCGAGACAGTTAAAACATTTGTCTCGATTTGGGCCAAAGTTTATGTCCTGGCTCAAAGTAACCCGCCTTTACGGTATCCCAAGAAAAACGACCTATAGTGTGGTAACCCCAAATAAATTCAAATGAGGACAAGAGAATGGCAATGTTTTAGTTAAGTACTGCTATGATAGTGCTTATTAATTCCATATGTACTGTTTAGTGATTTAATTTTTTGTATACAGAGGCGCTCCCAGTCCTTTGGCCGCTCTAACTCTCCGCCTGGCTGTTTGCATACCCAAGCTAGTTTAAGCAAGCATAGTTTAAAAAAAAAAATATTGACTTGTAAAAGTGTTTGTACAAACCTACTTACAGAAATAAAAATCATTTATCATTTATCATTTAAGCCATGCACGACGCATACGGCACTAAACTCTTTCTTCAACAGTTCCGAGCTGAGTTCGGTTATTGAATTTCAAGAAAATTTCTGTCGCCTTCCCAATGATAAACCATGGGTGGCTGGGGACTATGTTGCATTGTGAGTATAGTATAGCATTGTTTTCTACTGGTTTAATGGGTATTGTATCAGATCGTTTATTTTCGGAAAAACCGAACTATGCCGAATTAAATGTGACTGGCGCATCAATCTATAATAATTTAGTTGGTAATAAAAATTAATTTTTATTGGTCGACAATCACATTTCTTTCGCAATTTTTCGGTTTTTCGGAAGATAACGCGGAAGCTCTGAGTCCTGTTGTACTGTAATAAGGATTTGTGGCTATATACTAACTGCCGCACGGGTCAATCGAAGGTTAAACTACACTTGCCGCGGTCGTTTAGTGGATGGGTGACGACCCATTACATATCGAAACCCCTCCGTGCCTCGGAAAGTACGCTAATTCATTGGTTTTGGCTGTAATTCGTAAATTTTTAACAGTCGTTACGAGTAGTCAGAAGCCTAAATGTCTGACAACCAGTCTTACCAATGGGTATCGTATTACCCAGTAACTGGGTTGTGGAGGTCAGATAGGCAGGCACTCCATGTAAAATCACTGTTTATATCATTGTTTATTGTTAATTAAAACGGTAGCACCAATTACTTTAATTAACATAGAGATTGAAACAAGTATATTAAACTAAAATATTTCAAATAATAACATGTAATAGAGGACACCCTAGCATATTTTCTCTCACAAAACATCAGACATACACGCATAATTCTACTCCATTCATCGGCAAACAGATCACCATTCAGGATTGATAGTTAGGAGGGCGTTAAGCATCCTTAAAGTACGACACACTGGGAACTCAGTTCTGGCGATAGTTTTAGATGACGGCGGCGCAAAAAGGTTGTGTCGACGGCTTTGGCGAACTCGTTCGGGTTCGGGACTCTCAATGCGTCCTTTGAGAGTTTTGCAGGCTACTGTGAGCTGTAGAAAGCCACGTCCCGCACCTCCAGCGAGTTGAAATCCAAAACATTTAGGAGGTAATTTGTAGGGTACATGAAAGAACTGATATTCGGCTATATTCGATAACACTGGAAGCCGGCTTAGTTGGGAAAAAGCTAGGCAGATTTGACATGACGTAACTGGCGCAATGTGCCTTTTGTAGATACTTAATAATATAAGAGTTCTTATTAAATGATCTTTAAGTCACTATATTAGGTGCTGCCATGTTTGAATAACCCCTATTTCGCCCGTGAACTTCTGAGATATTCTATCTACCTACAAACAAATTTTACAGGAGGAACATAAAACTAATTTATTAATTTTTCGTGGAGAATTTTGGTAAACCAAAAAGAAGTTGGTTATTTATGTATTTTATGAAATCATAATTAAGTTAGCAGTTAGTATTGTGTTGTTTTTATTTTGTTCGTAATTAGGAGTTGGCATTATAAAAAAGTTTTGCGCAAAAATATTAGGAGGTATCAGAAGTTCACGAGCGATATTTAACCCCTTTTGTTAAGCCCAAAGAAGTTGTATTAATTTGTTAATTTATTTTCAGATCAATATTTTCTTTCATCGGACTTCTTGTCTTGTTGAGTACAGCTTACGACCTATACCACAATGTTTTCCTAAAAAAAGGTAATTTTTCGTCTCATTGATTAGATCTTATCACTAGGTATAATTATTACGATAATTTGCGTCAATGGCACAAGATAAGATACTCGTATATACTGGATGATTTTTTTTACCGTCTTGAAAAAAATAGGTGAACGGAGTAGAAGCATACCTAGTTTTTTTTTTTTTGTTTTTTCAAAGCTTAGACAGAAATTGATCTATCAACATTTGAAGTCAACTAGAACAATTCAATTAGAAATTTTGAAAAACTTTATTGAATGTTATAAATATCTAATTGAATTGATTTTTATATTTGAATTTCGATATCATTATAATTTTTTTTTTCAAAAATAAGAATTCTAGGTACGCCTGTGCTTCTACTCCGTTAACCTTTTAAACCCTATTTTTTCAAGACGGTAAAAAAGTCATCCAATATATATATTTACTTTTCAAACTGCCTAGCCTTTTCCAAACAATGTTGGGATCGGCTTCCAATTTTACCGGATGCAGCTGAATACCAGTATTTTATATGTAGCGGACTGTCAAGATCTGTATACTTGTATATTGTTTTAATTATCCTCTTCCGTTTTCCTCAAATCGATCTCGGGTGTAAATTGAAATGGGTAGAAATGTCTGACATTAAATGACTGACAAAAGAATTTGATCGGTAAAAGTAAACCAAAAATTTACCTTTTAGCGCCTTAGCACACCTCCCCGTGAAACCATAGCAGTGAAACTACAGTTGCTCAATTCAACTGTCGCGTGATGTTTCGCTACTTGAGTAGCGGAGCATCATCGGAACATCTTGCCGTTTGGAAGCGGCCTTCAAAGATGCGTTTCATAAAGTACGAACAGAACCCCATACTAGCGAATTCGGCTCGACCTTGAACAATTTTTATTATATCGCGTGATATTGGTTCTACATGTGTTGTGATTATCACGTTAGTTTTGTATGTTTATAACGATTTCCTCGGACTGGCGATAAGTCTGATAATGCTGTTTCTAATACTCGTACCCAGCCATATCTGAATAATTATATTTTTATCTTCATAGTTTTACAACGCGCTGATGTAATTAGGTTCTTCCGTCATTTTCAAGATTAATTAATGATTATATTCTTATGATCTTCTCCGTATTGTTCGACTAGAATAACAATAATAGTGACCATTCACTATCAATAATAATCATTTTGACGTAACAAAAATATAAAACAAAGCCAAATAATAATCTACAAATTAAAGGATATCATACATTATATTGTAAATGGTTCTAAGCCTGTTGACATGCAGACAGACAGAGAGACGTTTCGTTTTAAAAAAAATACTAGCTTCTGTCCGCGAATTCGTCCGCGTGAAAATTATTGTTCTCCGATCCACCGCGTCGCATCGCATCGCCCGCGTCTTCGTTTACCGCTTTTTCATTTTTGCTCGGTTCCTATGGGTGAAATTAAATAGCCTTCTTCAAGATTGGGATATCAAATACAAAAATATTTTTTTATAATGCTACTGGTAGAAAGATTACCCCGTACATACAAACTTACTAATTTTATCAATTTAAAATATATATTTATCTCTAACCGCTAGTTACACATGGGATGAAATTCATCCCATTTTTTTATTTAAGTAGTGGTTCGTGGGAGTAAAGTCATCCCACGCAAAACTGCTTTTGGTTTGAACCTTGTTCCACCACTATTAAGGAATCCTTTCTAATTCCATACATTTAGTTTGATGCACTATCTATTTCCGAAGAATTTGAGCGACTAGTCAATCATCTATGGAAAGATTATTTTTAGTCTGTAGTTGCAAATCTTTTTGTAAACAAAAGGTTTTTGTTCAAATTGGAATGCTTGTAATTAATGAAAATTGTATTAAGGTAAGTGGTTTTATTTATGTTTTGTGCTAAGAATACATACACCATGCATTTTAAACCATAAAACATATAGGTCATCGCTTGTTTTTTTTTACTAGTCATTTCTTTGAAAGTGTAACTAAAAATTACTTTCTTTAGGAGATCATTACAAAAGTTACGATATCGTTTATACGACTTCTGCAAAATTACATTATCAGGATTAGATTTTGCTTTTATATGCAGTTTATCTCTATTTCTCATACAATGAATGAGTCCTGCCGTGACCCATGGTTTTATGTTGTAGTTTTTGTTATTTAGCCGAGATATGACCGTGTTCTTCTGAATTGCATGTTGTACATTTTTGATTAGGTACAACATACAAAACTGCGGATCAGCGGAATAGTAGACTGGGTCAAAGTCGATATTACGGAAGTCTCCTTCAAGTTTATTTACATTTAAACTAGAAATGGTGCGAGTAACTACTTTTGGTAATTTACAATTTAAAATAAGTGGGGTGGCACTGTGATCGGTTATTGTTGAATTAGTTACAAGGGCAAGTGCAGGGAAAATCGACTTGAGTATTATATGGTCCAAACGGGAGCCACTTTGATGTGTAGGAAGCGTGTGAGCGGGAAGCAAACCATGGAAGGCGCATAGGTTAAGGTATGCCTCAGCGGATGCGTCAGCACTTTCTGGAAGAATATTTATAGTAATATCTCCAACTAAAATGGTATTTTTAAAAGATGACAGGTTCTGCAAGGTGTCGTTTAAAGAGTCAGTGAAATTGTTTATATTTCTAAAAGAGGGGGGTCGATATAAGGCAAGTATCGCTATTTCTGACCCAATTTTAATTAACAATCTGTTACAGTCGTGCATATTAGGTTCCTCGACAGACACATTGAGATGATTTCTTGCATAAACTATCACCCCATCGTTCTGATTGTAGTTTATATTACTTTTATACATATTATATCCTGGAATTAGTGGTATGTTATATTGTTTGGAAAGCCAACATTCGGTTAAGACAATAACGTCACAGTTTATGTCTAGACGTTGTATAAAAATGCTAAAATTGTCGAAATTCTTAAAAACACTCCGAATATTTTGGGTTAGTATGGTTAGCGGACTAGTGTGGGAGGAGAGATATTGCTTACAGTGTTCAACGTCACAAACATGGGATTCAGATACAGAGAAATTATCTATGTCATTAATTAAATTATTAATCATAATTAAAACTATAAAAACAATAACAAGTGCCAGAAAAATACGTAATTAGCGGCGCTCTTAGGCGCCTCCATAATCCATAGGGTGGCCACAGTAAGTAGCCAATACAACACCCGGTTAAGGAGCGCACTGGAGGATGCGTTTCGAGAGTATAGGTCCACTCCGACCGAACTTAGACCCCGATTACCACGCTTACCCATGCATAAGAAAAATAGGGCGCTGGTGTGTGCCTTGGACTCACAGCTTAAGAATTTTTTTCTTAAGCTGTGAGTGAAAAGCAGCGACGATTTCGTTGGTACACACTCGATTCTGTATTGCGCGGCTGTTGCGGCATGTCGTTTAGCTAACGTCAAGTTTCCTAGCTGTGACGGAGCTACTCGACCAAAACCAGCCGTACCAGCCTGGCAACGCAGGATCGAGCGTCGTATCGATAGGGCCAGGGTACTCATCGGCAAACTATACTGCTTCAGGGAGGGTAATACACGACCACGAGTGATGCGCTTTGTAAGGCGGGCATTCTTGGGGACTGGAATCAGTCCTCGAGAATACATGTCCAGTGTCACAGAGCGCATCGACTTCCTGAAGCAGAAAGTTTATGCATGGGCGAGCCGTATTCGGCGGTATAAGCGGCGGGTTGATCGATACACACAGAATCGCATGTTCCAGAGCGATGAGAGGTGGGTATATAGAGCTTGGGAGCGACCTGAACAAAATGTGAAAGACGTGTGCCGCCCGAATGATGCCGCCACGAGCGCATTCTGGCGCAGCATCTGGTCGGTGCCTGTCTGTCACTCTGAGGCTGACTGGATGCAGACTGTTGAGCGAATGTGTGGAACAATACCAGAAATGGAAGCAGTTCTAAAATTACGCCATTAGACGTAGCCAGAGCAGTCCGTCCGTTACCGAATTGGAAATCACCGGGACCGGACGGACTGCACAACTTTTGGTTGAAATGGATAACTAGTTCACACACTCGCCTAGCATCTCAATTCCAGTCATCCTTAGAGTCTGGGTCGCTACCGCAGTTTCTAACAACAGGCGTTACCCACCTGCTCCATAAGTCAGGTAGTCCCGCGGAACCCAAGAATTATAGACCGATCACAATATGTTTGTCGACAACTATAAACTATAAACTTCTTACATCCATTTTGAGAGCGAAAATTAATACGCATATTGAGAATAACTCGATTATGTCTGCCTCTCAGAATGGATGTAGGAACGGGCTCCGTGGTACTAAGGAGCTACTCCTCATCGACATGGCCATAAGCCAACAGGTTCGTCAATCCCGCAAGGATCTGTCCACATGCTAGATAGATTACAAGAAGGCCTACGACTCGGTGCCACATACATGGCTCATGAGGGTGCTGGAGTTGTACAAGATAGATGCAACTCTACGCACCTTCCTTGAGTCGTGTATGGGGCAATGGAGGACGGTCCTTCGCTATCCTGGGTGTCGACAGATCCAAGGGAATGGTGAGCATGTATGGATTAAACGGGGAATATTTTAGGGCGACAGTTTGAGTCCACTTTGGTTCTGCTTAGTCCTGAATCCTCTAAGTACACTGCTAGAGGATTCAGGTCTAGGCTATCGGTTGAGGAGAGGCGGTCAGGTCATATCTCACCTCCTCTACATGGATGACTTAAAACTCTTTGCTCCAAACAAATTGCGACTAATGGAGCTACTGAAAGCAACTGAAACTTTCAGTAGCGCCATCAGGATGGAATTTGGTGTGGACAAATGTGCAGTCATGCATGTAAAGCGAGGTGAGATCATGGAATCCGAGGGAATCCAACTGTCGGATTCCATACACCTGAGATCCCTCTCCTCATCCGAAAGCTATAAGTATTTGGGTATGTCGGAAGCGTTAGGCATCAACGGTGCTGACATGAAGCAATCGTTGAAGGAGCGATTCTTTGGTCGCTTGAAGAAGGTATTAATTAATCTTCTTTCAGGCGGAAATAAGGTGCGCGCCTTCAACGGTTGGGTCATGCCGATCTTGATGTACTCTTTCGGCATACTCAAATGGACTCAGACCGAACTTGACGCCCTGGATAGGAGGGTCCACACAACACAACACACACAAACCGGATGCATCATCCACGTTCATCGGTGATGAGACTGTACATCTCGCGGAAGTGCGGGGGCCGTGGCTTTTTAAATGCTAAAACCCTTCACAATCGCGAGGTGTGTAGCCTCAGGGAATATTTTTTAAAAGCCGAATTGGGTATGCACCGTGATGTGGTCACAGTGGATAAGGGGCTCACCCCGCTCTCCATGGCTAAAGAGAACTGGCGCAAACCTGTAGTACATACTACCGATGACCGCAGGAAGGTATGGCAAAACAAGGAGTTTCACGGGGGCTTCTATCGGACCCTTCATGAGCCCGGTGTAGATTTCTTAGCGTCCGTATCCTGGCTACGTTTCGGTGACCTATTCGGGGAAACTGAAGGTTTTGTTTGTGCAATTATGGACGAAGTTATTCTGATGAATAACTACCGGAGACATATTATGAAGGACGGGACGGTTGATGTGTGTCGGGCATGCCACCGTCCGGGTGAGTCCATCAGACATATTATCTCTGGTTGTTCTCGTCTGGCTAACGGCGAGTACTTGCACAGGCATAATCAAGTGGCCAGGGTTATTCACCAGCAACTTGCTTTGAAATATAAACTTGTGGATTCTGAGGTACCGTATTACAAGTATGACATGTGCCCGACCCAGTTCTCGAAAATGACCATGTCACGTTGTACTGGGATCGGTCTATCATGACTGACAGGACTATTGTTGTGCCTGATATAGTGGTGATATATCGATTAGTGCGCCGCGCAATGATTGTCGATGTTACCATTCCACATGACGAGAACCTCGTAAAAGCTGAGAAAGAGCAAATGAAGTATCTCGACTTAGCACACGAGGTTGTTGACATGTGGAATGTGAGCTCGGCTGTCATTGTGCCGATTGTAGTAACGGCCAATGGCCTGATGGCCGAAAGTCTCGATCAACATCTTTCGAGGCTCTCGTTAGGCGGTTGGATCAAGGGCCAGATCCAGAAGGCAGTACTTCTTGATACGGCTCGATTGTGAGGAGGTTCCTGTCTCTGCAGCCATAACCACCGGTAGCTTGGACTTTGCTCCCGCTACTGGCGGATCACTATTTTTTTATATTTTTAAAATTTTTTTTTAATGTTTTTTATAAAAAATATTTAGAAATGTATTTGATAAGTTTTTAAAATGAATAAAGGACATAATAATAATAATAATTTATTTCGCTCACAAAGTACAACAGAAATTTAATATATGAAGTACAATAACTTAATAACAATAATTTAATATATAAAGTAAATCAGGTTGCTGTAGTGGTTGTGGTATTTCGTCCAGATCTATATTTCCAACTGCATTTTCCCGTGCTGGTGAAGGTCTTGTCAAAGGATCTTGCATAGCACCCTGACCCCTTTGACTCCTTAACCAGCATAGACGACAGACGTCTGTCGTTGAATATAACCTACAACAATAAAACAAAAAAGGTTGTAATGACTTTTCACTTTTTTAATACCTACTAGTACATTTTATATAAGATTTTTTTCCGTAACCATGCGAGCTCCCAACCTACCAAGTAAGGATTCAATCAAAATAATACAACCAAAGTTGTCACTCTCGAAAGTGCCACATACGCTTGACCGCTTGTGAATATTGAAGAACCAATGTTCATCAATGCACTATTAAGACGTAGCCCTTGACTCTTGTGTATCGTAATAGACATAATGGAAACTGTTCGCAATGAACATAAGCAATTTCAATTAAGTCTAATGGAGAACTGTAAATGTAACTTTGCTATTACATACAATTTAATGGGATTTATATAAGATAACAAAGTTACTAATTGAGATTGTATATCTAGAAAACGGGACTAAAAATTCGGAATATCAGAGATTTTCCTTGCTATACAGGCTAAACAATAAATGTACTCAAAATTTGGAGCTTGTGAGTCTGCTAGAAGTACCTTAGAATTTAGATGATCGCTGATACAGTGAGTCAGTGACAAAATTAAGGAGCTTTGACTTGCAATAATTCTTAAACTACTGGATTAAATTTAATGTAATTTGGAAATAATAGGTTGTGGAAAAAGTTTCTTCGCATTTTTTTAAGAAAATTCAAAACATTTTTTAATATAGTTTATTTACATTTAACTAAAGTATGTAGGTACCATTTTGTTCGATAACTTTTTGCCATCTTGTAGGTAGGGACATGATCCCATTGCTATAGAAATTTTGGGACTTCTGGTCAAAATACCGCGACAAGTGGTTTTGGCAGTCCTCTCGTGATGTTAACCTGACACTGCCTAAAGAATTCTGAAGAGACCGAAACAGGTGAAAATCTGAAGGTGCAAGGTCAGGACTATACGGCGGATGCACTAACACCTCCCAGCCAAACTCTCTTAATTTTTGCTGAGTGGCTAAAGATGTGTGAGGTCTAGCGTTATCATGATGAAAAACCACACCCCTTCTGTTGATTAATTCCGGCCGCTTTCTCTCAACTTCTTGCTTTAATCTCATCAGTTGTTCGCAGTAGAGTTCAGAATCGATGGTCCTGCCTGGTGGTAACAGCTCATAATGAATAATGCCCTTCCAATCCCACCACACACACAACATCACCTTGTTGCGAGTTAACCCGGGTTTCGCCACAATCTGTGAAGCCTGACCGGCCCTTGACCACGACCTTTTTCGCACGTTCTTGTCATACGTGATCCACTTTTCATCACCAGTTATCAGCTTCTTCAAAAATGGTTCGGTTTCATTACGTCGTAATAAAGAATCACAAATGAGTACACGGTCCATTAGGTTTCTTTCAGTGAGCACTAGAGGTACCCAAATGTCGAGCTTTTTTGTGTACCCAGTTTTTTTCAAATGCGCCAAAACTGTTTTGTGGTCAATTTCCAGTTCTTTAGCTACGTCGTAACTACTGATAGCTCCACTTTTTCGAAAATGGAATCCATTTTATGCGTAATAGGGCGACCAGAGCGACGTGCATCTTTGACATCAAAATTTCCGGATTGAAAACGCTTAAACCAAATTTGTGCTACTCTCACAGACACTACACTAGGTCCATAAACATCGCAAATTTTTTCGCGGCTTGCGTTGCATTTTTACCTTTTTTGTAGTAAAATTTTATAATGTATCGAATTTCTTCATTAGATTCACTTATCTTGACGGTACGAAAAACAAATGAAAATCACACATTTTCCTAATTTGAATTTGGAATTATGTTCTTTAAAATTTAAACTTTCAATGATACCAAAACCAGCCAGCTACAAATAGTATAGCCAAAGAGATTTTATTACAAGTTCATACATACTATAATGCGAAAAGACTTTTTCCCCAACCTAATATATCTATAGATGTAATGCCTTCTTGGTCACTGAAAATTTAGACTTCTAGTTTTTTGCAGTTACAGGGGATCGAAAATGGCCTGAATGGCTCTGAGAATAGGATGGTACGGTCGTGCCTTTGTTTTGCTCAATTTGGCAGGGGCATTTCTATGCCCCCAGATTTATTTTACATTAAATACTTCAAATAGTGCTCCTGAAAAGTCCCGCAAACTGCTTCTTGATATCTTATGAAGACTTATCGTACACCAGTACGATTATTTATTTCAACGTCAAGAAAGCCATTCCCGTCAAGACTTCAGTATATACATAGCTGCCTGCTGCCGTCCGTAGTCGTGAAGTGTCATGAACATATAGGTGCAGGAAGTCAGCGCCGCCTGGACTGGTAGGCCTCTACCCTCACACCGGGATAAACCTGGATAGGCACACATCTCCTTATACCCTCCGCGTCCATTGATCACGCTCGTCCGCCACACTTCAGTTTTGATATTAATCATTAGTCAATAAACCTATTTCCAAAAAAATTTATCCATACATGCTGTAATAGTGAAATAAATGGTTACGAAAAAGCCCCCAATTTAGTTTGGTATCGCCTTAAGCTACGCCTGCCGCAGTCGGTTCGTGGATGGGTGACCATCCGATACAGATCGAGACCCCTCCGTGCCTTGGAAAGCACGTTAAGCCCTTGGTCCCGGCGGTTATACGTAAATCTTTGACAGTCGTTAGGGGGTAGTCAGAAGGTCAAAAGTCTGGCAACCAGTCTTACCAAGGGGTATCGTATTACCCTGTAACTGGGTTGTGGAGGTTAGACAGGCAGTCGCTACATGTAAAATACTGATATTCAGCTGCATCCGGTAAGACTGGAATCCAACCCCAAAATAATTGGAAAAAGGCTAGGCAGTTTGATTTTGATTGAATTTGATTTTGATGGGAAGATGCGTCTGCGCAAGTGACACATTTGTTGTTTCTGTTTTGTCAATCCATTTACTTCACTACTTCTCATCTTGGCCGCTTTACATGTTCACAATCATTGGACCGGTAGTTAAATAAGTAATTTTTATTTGTCTCACCGCTAATCATTTTACTTTTATTTTTATTATTGCCGGGTACATAAATGTATTACGTTCTAAGGTTTTGATGTTTGGAAGATGTGACAGACGTAGACAGATGTCAGTGTCACTGCTTTTTCCCATCCGTCATTGCATCGCGTTCCATTTTGTGGAAAATCGACTGTTAAATTGTTCTCGTTTTGTTTTACTTTTTATTTTGTTTTTATTTTTTATGTGCTTTCTTTCAAAATTTCTGCCAATACACCAGCGAGTGGGGGAGGTGTAATTATTTGTGTTTTTTAGTATTTACGTTATTTTATTTTGTTTTACTTTTATAGTTTAGATATAAGTTAGATTATTTTTATATTTATATTATAATTTAGGTACATATATATTCATGGATGACGTAGCTGATCTTAACGACAGCTTCTTCTCGTGCTCTTCTTCTACTAGTTTTGTTAATGCGGACAGTGACTCTTCCATTCCACTTACTTTATATGATAAAATTTCTTCTCTTTTCTCCAATGACCCTAAGAATCTGCATTTAGCTCACATAAATTCTCAGAGTGTTCCTGGTCACTATTCTGACTTTCTGGCATCCTTTAGCAGTGCTCACCTAGATGCTCTCTTGATATCAGAATCCTTTTTGAAGCCATCTCTCCTCTCTACTCAATACTCACTCTCCGACTTCGTCTTGATCCGCAACGATAGGATTGGTAAAGGTTGAGGAGGTGTTGCTATTTACCTGTGTGCTGATGTACCCTTCAGGGTGGTCAGTTCATCTCCTTCTCAGTAATCTGCGTCGGCTGAATACTTGTTTCTGGAAATTACTGTTCATCACACAAAAGTTTTGCTCACAGTGCTCCACAGTCCTAATCTTCACATTGACTACTTTGATTCTCTCGACTCCACTCTCAGTGATTTTTGTCCCATATATAAGCACGTTATTTTAATGGGTGTTTTTAATACTTGTTTAATTAAAAATGACTGTCGCTCCCTGAAACTCCATTCGCACTTGTCTTCTTTCAATCTTCAAGTTTTGCGTCTCTCTGCAACTCACTATTTTCCTAATTGTTCACCCTCTTTTCTAGATCTTATGATTGTTTCCTCTCCTAAGAATGTTTCTTACCATGGTCAACTCACGGCTAATTTTTCTTACCACGATCTCATTTATCTTTCCTATCGTATCCGTGTTCCCAAACGTAAGTCCCAGCTTTTATATCTCCGTAACTACAAGGGCATAGACCTGGAGGCTTTGCGGCGGGATGCCGGCGATCTCGACTGGACCCCTCTGGTCGAGTACGATGACATCGACGATAAGGTGAATTGTTTTAACGCAACCGTTCTCGATTTATATGATCAGCATGCCCGTATCGACGTGTCAAAGTCCGACACAACCCCGCACCATGGATAACGCTACAAATTAAAGAGCTTATGGCTCGCAGGGATAAAGCAAAGAGCAGATATAAGCGCAGACCTACAGAGCTGAATCTCTCTTACTATAAATCCCTACGTAATCGCTGCTGTCGTCTGTGTCAAGATGCTAAGAGACGCTATTTCCACGATTAACTCAATAACCGCAGTTTTTCTGATATATGAAAATTTCTCAAATCTGTAGGCATTGGCAAGGCATCTATCAACCACTGTAAGGATGTAAACCTCACTGATCTCACTTCTCTCTCCTTCCCTTTTCTCTTGATCTGTCTGTCAAGCTGCAACACCAGAGCATCTTGCTAGCTTATCGTTGCCCCAATGTTCTCACTTTAAGCTTAGCGATGTTACCGAGGAAGACGTTAAGAAATCTATATTTACAATTACTTCTTCAGCAGTCGGTAATGATAAGTTGTGCTCAAGAATGATAACTCTTATCCTGACCTCGTTACTTCCTGTTCTCACTTACATCTTCAACCACTCATTTACTTCTTGCTCATTCCCGTCTGTTTGGAAATAGGCTCACATAATACCTTTACCGAAAACTAACAATCCTACTTTATTAACCCTCTTTAAACCTATTTCTATTCTTCCATTTCTCTCTAAAGTTTTTGAGCACATAGTTCATAGACAATTATCATTTTTCTTGGCGTCAAACTCGATTATTTCCCCTTTTCAATCTGGTTTTCGCTCGGGTCACAGTACTGTAACCGCGCTTTTGAAAGTAACTGATGACATCCGCTTGGCAATGGAGAATAAGTCCCTTACTGTTATTGTATTGCTTGAGCAATACAAGCGCAATAGTAGCGCCTTCAACTCAGTGGATTTCGACATTTTACTTGGTATCCTTAAATCTATCAATTTCTCTTCTTCTGCTCTAACTTGGTTCAGTTCTTATCTTCGGGGACGCTCTCAGTGTGTTCGCCTGGAGGAGTCTTTCTCTGATTAGTGTAGCCTCACTGAGGGTGTTCCTCAGGGTAGCGTAGAGAACGCTCCTCTTCTTTTTCAATCTTCATCAACTTTGTTACCAGAGTAATTTCTTCTAGTTTTCATCTCTACGCAGATGACTTGCAGCTTTACCGACATTTTACTGTAGATGATGTGAGTTCTGCAATTGCTGCTATGAATCTTGATCTGGCTTGCATCAGCGTTTGGGCAAAGTCATTTGGTTTGCAAATTAACCCAACTAAATCTCAGGCCATGATCATAGGCAGCAGATTCGATCGCAGTGCGGCTGATGTTACATCTCTGATGCCTTTATATCTCGATAGTGTGCGCATTGACTATATCGAAACCGCCAAAGATCTGGGTGTAATTATTAATTCTAATCTTTCGTGGCGTGCTCAGGTCAATGAGACTTCAGTCGAAAGGTACATTTCTCCTTTCATTCGCAGAAAAGCCTTCTCCTGCCCTTGAAGACTTTGGCACAAACGCTTATTCAGCTGATTATAGATTATGCCGACGCATGCTACCTGGATGCTACTGAGGAGCTATTAACCAAGCTTAATCGCTTGCAAAACTTGTGCGTTCGCTTTGTTTTTGGTCTTCGTAAGTATGATCATGTTTCTCACTTTCGCAAGGAACTCAAGTGGCTCCCAATCCGCCTTCGCAGGAACACTCGGTTTTTATGTCTCCTCTTCAACATTTTACACAGCCCGTCTTATCCTTCCTACCTGCGTGAGCGTTTTTCCTTTGCTCGCCTTAGCGACGCACCGTGTAGATAACACCTTAGATCCCTCCTTAAATCTCATCCTCATAAAACTAGCTACTATTCTTATTCCTTCTCTATCCATGCTGTGAGACTGTAGAACTCACTTCCGCCTAGCATTCGCGATTTAAAAACTGTGTCTCTTTTCAAATATCGAGTAAAAGAGCAATACTTTTCCTCTCAACAGTGAGTATTTATATAAGTATAGTAAATGTATGTTTATATATATTAGCTTTATGTATTTATCTAAGTTTATGTTATACTTGTATAGGTATAGTATAGTTAATATTTTAGTTTAAGTCTTCGCATATTCATATTTTTCTCTTCTTGTTCTCACACACTATTGTCTACATTTCTATTTCATTTCTCCTTTCGCAGGTCTACTGGAAGAAATGTCTTAAGAAATAAACAGTACCATTGTACTCCTAATTATAATTATGTATTTTTCTGTGTGTACATAAATGATAAAATAAATAAATATGATTTCCAATAAAATTTTAGACACAAAAATCTCCCAGTACCATTTAATTTAAACACCAAATAAGTACAGTCGACCGCATACTGGGGTTACTTTGATACTACGGGGTTACTTTGATATCGACTTTCGACTTATGAAAAACATATTTTTGTAATATCTACAAGTAGTAGTTGGCACTTCTGATAGTTTCTTTTTTAATAAGGCGTTGTAGATATTACAAAAATATGTTTTTCATAAGTCGAAAGTCGATATCATAGTTACCCCGTAGTATCAAAGTAACCCCAGTTTACCGTACAGAGATTTAATAGAATGAGAGGCCAGGTTATATTGGTTTAGTTGCCACTGACGTGCGGAATTCTGTACTTTCCATTATCTGCTAGACATAGTTATTTTTGTTGCATAGTTATATTATCTCATAGATAACTAGATAAAAGTATTTAGCTATGCTTATTATTATCACAATTCATTACGATAGTTAAAAATACGGCAATAATATAATGATTATCATGAGAAGTAATGTAAATCGCTACCTAATCTAATTAATAAAGTTGATTTCCTTTATCATCGATACCCAAATCGATTAATAAAAATCTTATCTTAGGCAGTTAATAGATAATAAATCAGTGAAAATAAAACGATTAATCATTGAAATTATTGTTCAGTAGTAAACCGTACAGTCGGTAATGAAATAATACAATTTATTATTAAATTAAAAATGAAGTCAATATATTTGTTAATTTTAATTGCTTTATTTAGAAATAGGTATACAGTTAGTGCACATTTTGATATAACTGTGCCTGATGATAAAAATGTTTTTGATTTGGATCTCTATGAATCTGTGTTAGACGAAGAATTGTGTGAAGAACAGATTCGATATATCCAGCAAAGTGATCAAGAACTATTGCTTGAATGTGAGTAGAATATTAATTTACGTAATACTTATTAACCAAGGAAAAAATATCATAAAAAATAATGTTCTTATGAAATGATTTATAAACAGTCATCTATTAATTATTAACTCCATCTGTTTGTGGTCTGCGCAGTGCAGCATGTATTCTTCTTCTATACATCTCTGTTAGTTTTTCATAAGAATATTATTATTTATGAAATTATCAGGTTGGCGGAAAAATATTGCACAAGAAATTGTAAATTAGTAGAATTTTCCGGAATATTTAGTATTGATCTGGGATACGTAAGAATATTGTAGAAGGTTCTCGAAGCTGTCACATCGAGGGTTACAAAAGGTCGCTAGTGAGGATTTGGTTAGTTTGTGAAAACGATTAGTGAACATCAACTTCGAACAATCATCTTTTACGAGTGGCGTCAGGGACACAACGTGAGTGTGGCTACCGCTAACATCAGCAAAGCGTTGGATTAGAGTGTTGTATCGCGATGGAAGACAAGCCGCTGGTTTGCTCGCTTTACATCGGGAGATATAACTCTTGAAGGTCACGAGCGATCTGGGCGACCATCCACCTTCGACGATGAGGAATTACTCCGCTGTTTAAAGGCTAATCAATAAATAAATACGCGCGATTTGGCAGAAACACTTGACTGTCATCATTCCACATCAACTAACTGACAGTCAACGTCAAATCAGAGTTAGTATTTGTGAATCGCTTCTTTTTCAGCCACATCGGAAAGAGTTTCTTGAAGATCTGGTAACCGACGATGAGAGCTGGATTATCTATGAAAACAACACACGACACGCCGTCTGGCTTCTTTACAACGCAGAGCCACCAACGCAGCCAAAGCCAAACCGTCACTCACGCAAGCTTCTTCTCTCCGTTTGGTGGGATGCGAAGGGCCCACTCTATTACGAGCTTCTCCCTGTGAAAAAGACAATTATGACTTCTATTTACACTGAACAGCTTCAGAAACTGGCTGACGCAATAGAGAAGAGAGGAAAACGACCGAGACGTGTAAATGTTCACTTACTCCATGATAATGTGCGGCCTCATGTCGTTTCGGATACTCGACAAAATATCGTAAAGCTTGGATGGCACCCGGTTGCCCACCCACCGTACTCACCGGATCTCGCGCCATCCGACTATCACGTGTTCCGACCACTAAAGCATTATTTGCGTGAGAAAAAATTTCAAAACTACGAAGACCTCAAAATGGCATTGGACAATTTCTTTACTGCACAGCCTCCGGAATTCTGGGCGCAGGGCATCAACAATCTACCAACTAGATGGGCCAGAGTAATAGTTATTTGGGGATAACATTACTGATTAATTATTGTAAATAACAAAGTTATCAATAAATTCATTAAGTCTTATATACTGGTGCAAGACTTTTCCGCCAACCTGATATTTTAATACAACCATCTATATCCTGGCTTTTCCCCAACCTATTTGGGGTCTGCGCAGCGCAGTATGTCTTCTTATTTTATACATCGCTGTTGATTTCATATAATTCTTATGAGTTATTTTAATGTGACCATCAACATTTAACGCCTCCTGCCTAAGGGCAGGCAAGCCCTAATCGATTCCGGGTCTGCACAGCGCAGCATGTCTTCTTCTTTTATACATCTCAATATTCACATCATTGATTAGCCATAATCATCTTCCACACAATCCAATCATCGATTATTTAGTCTTCATTTTCTCTTATTTTTATACCGTAAGTGGCAATACTGGTGTTAGTTGACCACCACCACCATCAGTGCTACTTATGGTATACAAGTTTTTACTAAGGTTAAGAGTATTTATTTATCATACGTATAATTTAATAATATATATTATGATACGTATAATTTTTATACGAATAATTTTTATTTCATACTTGTCGCAGTCATTGATGCTGGCATCCGGATACCAACTGGAATTATGACTGGCAACATGTTACATCTCGGAAACTACTACCAGTGTTTGGGAATCAATAAGCCAACACCAAACTCGGTGATCGAAGGAAAATATTGTATGATAAACTTGCCTTTAGGCCAAGATTGGCCAACTTTGCCCGCTTTATCTGAAGATATACCTTTGCCTGATTTTAACCCAAAAAAATTGATTTTGAAAGAAGATGTTGTACACCGGTTAAAACAGGCCAACTTATGGGCTGCAGGGATGGAGAACCTCAATGGAACGCTAAATAGTGGGTATGGATTTAATTGAACCCCAAATAATTCCCATTTTGCTTTCCTTGAAATATGAATGTGCCTCTTTTTGGGAGCCTCAAATAATTCCCATGATGTAGTCCTCATTTATATTAAAAAAAGTAAAAGTACATCGTTAGAAATCCAAAAAGATTTTAGAGGCTTAAAATTTTAAATAAAAGCGTATACCACTACAAGGTCAATAACTTAATTACAAGATCAATTTTTGTCTCCAAAATTATAACACCAGTTTTGTTCCGTATTTAATTCAATATAAATTCCTGAAAATTGAAAAAATAAATATTGTTGTCACGAAAAAAAGTAAAAGTGTATGTGAAATGGTATGGGCTATAAAAAAAATAACGTAAGACAAGGTAGACTACTTCCCGTAAATACAGAAATTTGGCATGCATTACTTCCCGTCAATACAGAAATTATGTGATGATCAAAAGAGTACAGGCGGGTTACTTTGACCTAGGACATAACTTTGGCCTAACTCGAGATAGATGTTTAGTGCCATTAGATCCACACAAAGTTCCGCAAGTACACATACGTACGTATACAGTATGTTAACCAACAGAGGGCGTTCCCGTTAACCCGCAATAGTATAGCATCCATACATGCTAAAAAAAATATTACCATTCGAAAACAAAATGGTTTTTATTTTTTTTAATATTAAAATATTCACTAAAAATGCTAAAAATATTCACTAAAATATTCAAAAAAATATAAAAATATTCACTAAAAATAAAAACTAAATTGCGATGTTTCCGTCCTTCAAGTACGCGTGTACAGAGTGTTTCTTTTACGTATCAATTTAACATTTTTAGTGAATATTTTAATATTAAAAAAAATAAAAACCATTTTGTTTTCGAATGGTAATATTTTTTTTAGCATGTATGGATGCTATACTATTGCGGGTTAACGGGAACGCCCTCTGTTGGTTAACATACTGTATATCGCGATTTATTAGTTACCGAAGGACGTCCGACAATCGATTGTGTGGTCGCGACACTTCTGGCAGTTTTTTTTTAAATTTAAGATGGGTTTGCTCTTGACTCTAGTCTGGGCCGGACGCGACAGAGACAAAGTCGAGACAGTTTTAATATTTGTCTCGATTTGGGTTAAAGTTATGCTATGGCTCAAAGTAACTCGCCCTTACGATATGCCAAGAAAAACGACTTATAGTTTGGTAACCCCAAATAAATTCAAATGAGGACAGGAGAATGACGTTTTAGTTAAGTACTGCGATGAAAGTGCTTAATAATTCCATATGGGCTTTACTGACTTAAACTTTTTTTACAGAGACGCTCCCAGTCCATTGGCCGCTCTAAGTCTCCGCCTGGCTGTTTGCATACCCAAGCCATGCACGACACATACGGCACTAAACTCTTTCTTCAACAGTTCCGAGCTGAGTTCGGTTATTGAATTTCAAGAAAATTTCTGTCGCCTTCCCAATGATAAACCATGGGTGGCTGGGGACTATGTTGCATTGTGAGTATAGTATAGCATTGTTTTCTACTGGTTTAATGGGTATTGTATCAGATCGTTTATCTTCGGAAAAACTGAACTTGCCGAATTAAATGTGACTGGCGCATCAATCTATAATAATTTTGTTGGTATAATAAATTAAGTTCTATTGGTCGATAATCAAATATTATTCGCTATATTTCGGTTTTTCTAAAGAAAACGCTGGAAGCTCATGGAGTCATGTGGTACTGTAATAAGGATTCGTGGCTATATACTAACAGCCGCACGGGTCAATCGAAAATTAAACTACACTTGCCGTGGCTGTTTCGTGGATCAACTCACCATCCATTACATATCGAGACCCCTCCATGCCTCGGAAAGTACGCTAATTCAATCTTTGACAGTCGTTATGGGTAGTCAGGAGCCTAAATGTCTGACAACCAGTGTTGTCAATGGGTATCGTATTATCCAGTAACTGGGTTGAGGAGGTCAGATAGGCAGTCACTCCATGTAAAATACAGATAATCACTGTTTATATCACTGTTTATTGTTAATTAAAACGGTAGCACCAATTACATGAATTAACATAGAGATGGAAACAGGTATAGTAAATTAAATAAAATATTTCAAATACTAAAATATAATAGAGGACATCCTAGCATACTTTCTCTCACAAAACATCAAACATACACGGATAATTCTACTCCATTCATCGGCAAACCGATCACATTCAGGATTGGTGGTTAGGAGGGCGTTAAGCATCCTTAAAGTACGACACACTGGGGACTCAGTTCTGGCGACAGTTTTAGATGACGGCGGCGCAAAAAGGTTGTGTTGTAGGCTTTGGCGATGTCCGAAGTATTTGTTGGGAATAAATAGCCGACACAAAAGATCGTGGACTTCGGGACTGTCGATGCGTCCTTTGAGAGTTTTGCATGCTACAGCGAGTTGAAGCCCAAAACTCCTAGGAGGTAATTTTTAGGGTGCATAAAAGAACTGATATTCAGCTATATCCGGTTAGACTGGAAGCCGGCTTAGTTAGGAAAAAGCTGGGCAGGTTGATTGACATTGCGTATAACTGGCGCAACGTGGCTAAATGTTGTAGATACTTAATAATATAATAGTTCTTATTAAATGATCTTTAAATCACTATACTCGTATTAGGTACTCCCATGTTTGAATAACCTCTATATTTAACCAATTTGGTTAAGCGCAAAGAAGTTGTATTAATTTGTTTTTTTTTTTTTTCAGATCAATATTTTCTTTCATCGGCCTTCTCGTCTTGTTGAGTACAGCTTACGACCTATATCACAATGTTTTCCGAAAAAAAGGTATTTTTTTGTCTTATTGATTAAATTTTATACTAGGCATAATTATTACGATAATTTGCGTCAATGGCATAAGATAAGATATATATGTACTGGATGATTTTTTTTTTACCGTATTGAAAATAATAGGGTACAATAGGTGAACGGAGTATAGAATCTTATGGGGGTTCGCTACGTTAAGCATGCGCACACGGCGGGTGCCCGCCTCGCGTGTTTGTATTGAAATATAATATGTTAACTGTACCCGCTGGAGACCAAAATTGTTCTAGCGTCGTTGGATGCAGCGTCGGGCGCCTGCTCTGGGCAGAAATTGCTCTATCAATAAACAGTACACATTTGAAGTAAACTAGAACAATAGAAACAGAAATTTTGAAAAACCATCATATTATAGATGGTTAAAAAAATTAAATCGACTTCAAAACGAAATAAACTCAAAATTATGAAATAATTTTAATTTCGGAAGTCGGTGTCTTGGGATCTGTATTTTAATTTTTTGCCACCGACTTCCGAAATTAAAATATTTCATAATTTTGAGTTTATTTCTTTTTGAAGTCGATTTAATTTTTATAATTATTTTTTATTTCGTAATTTTTAGTTTTTAGTAAAAACTGGAATATTTGATTGTAATAAGTAGTTAATAGTTTTGTTATAAATATTGCACTAGAATTTGACCAAGGATCTGAGATGTTTTTCCTTTGACACCACACCCGTAGCTCGTATCAATAAGCCAGGCCGTCACACTTTCATGTCCAAAGCTAGGTCATCCTAACTATTGCCATTACTGAGGACCAACAAGCACTTACCTGGTCATCATCAGACCTTCAGAAAGTATCATGTAGTAGCATCCGTGCTCAATTAGATAAATGTTGAAAGCCAGGTCATCCTAACTATTTCCATTACTGAGGACCAATAAGCACTTACCTGGTCATCTTGAAAACTACTGAACCGATTTTGATGAAACTTTCACTGTGCCCTAATTTGGAGTAAATGTAAGCCAACAAAAAAAGAATAGTCACGATCCGATATATAGTTTCGGAGATATGCGTGGACAAACATACATACATACAAACATACATCTTAAAATTTTGTATATTTATTTGGAAGCCCTAATAGATCATCATATGTGAATATCTCGCAAATCCAATAATATTACATACATACGTATCGAATTGATAACTCCTTTTTTTGAAGTCGTTAAAAAGTATCGAAATTCAAATCATACGCACTACGCAGGATGCATAGTGCGTATGATTTGAATTGAGATATTATTATTATTATTATTTAAAAAAAAACTACTAACTGCAGAGCACAAGCCTATGGCATACCTAGTTTTTTCACTTATTATGCCCAATTTCTTCAAGAAGGTAAAAGTCATCCAGTATATATAATTTTTTTTTCAATCTGCCTAGCCTTTTCCCAACTATGTTGAGGTCGGCTTCCAGTTTAACCGGATGAAGCTGAATACCAGTATTTTATATGGAGCGACTGCCTATCTGACCTCCACAACCCAGTCACTGGATTATATTAAGTCAAGATATATATTAGAAATGTCCGACATTGAATGACTGACAAAAGAATTTTAACGGCAAAAGTAAACCAAAAATTTACCTTTTTGGGCCTTAGCATACCTCCCCGTGAAACCATAGCAGTGAAACTACAGTTGTTCAATTTAACTGACTCGCATGATGTTTCACTACTTGAGTAGCGGAACATCTTGCGGTTTCAAAGCGGCCCTAAAAGATGCGTTTTATAAAGTACGAACAGTTACTCGCAAATTCTACTCGACCTTGAACAATTTTTATTATATCGCGTGATATAGGTTCCACATGTGTTGTGATTATCACGTTAAGTTTTATGTTTATAAAGATTTCCTACTGGTAGTTCCAAAGATTACCCCCTACATACAAACTTACTTATTTTACCAATTAAAAATATCTATCAATCCATAATAAATATATAAAATCAATGTCCGTGCAATATTCTCGCATAAACTTGAAAACGGCTTGACCGATTTGATTTCGTTTTTCGTTTTTTTTTTTTTTTTGTTTTGTTCGCGTTAATACTGGGGTGGTTTAGAATAAAAGAAAATTAGGAAAAACAAAGGAACAGCCGACAAATTTAAATTTAAATTTTGACGGGACAACGTCTGACGGGTCGCTAGTTAGTATATAAGGATAATTACACAAATAGGGTACAATCACTACGACACTTTGTCTTGTTTCATGTCAAGGAAATAAAAGCCACAATACCTTTTCTCAAAATATTAATGATCCTAATGAACCATTTTTTTTCCACAGATCCTGAAAAACTAAGACAAACCAACAAGCTTTTTCTAGCTTTCTCTGCTTACACGAACACTCGCCGTCTTGTTACTTACACTCCAGTTCCTGGAGCCCTGGAATGTGTGGACGGCATCAGATCTTTCGCCATTATGTGGGTCATCATTGGACACTCATTTGGAAGTCAGCCTGCGAGTGGGATCATGGCTAATATGATAGAAGCATTTGAAGTAAGTGTTGTTTTTAACTTTACTGCAAAGCCGCAAAGTCAACGTTAAAGTTCAATTGGACCACACTTTCAGATTTCACAAATTATCTATTCTATAACAAGATTATAAACAGGTAAAATCTGTTTGTATATAGGGGTAATCTCCGGTACTAATTATCTAATTCAAAATGTTTTTCTCGGGTAAAAAGTTACAATAATCTTGAGTGCTTTAGGCTATAAATTATATTTATATCATGCATATTAGCCGAGCTATCACAATGTCTAGCAAGTTGGAAATAAATACTAAAATGTTTTATCCTTTTCAGTTTATGACCTCATTAAAGTCCATTTGGTTGACTGCTGCTCCAATCACAGTAGATACTTTCTTTATGCTGAGCGGTCTTCTAATAATTTACACTACAGCGGGAAAATTAACTAGCAGTAAGTACTTACCTTCACTTTTTTACTATCGATATAAACTCATATTCCAGAAGGCAAAGTTCCAAAGACTGCATGCACCATCCACCCATTTAAAAGCTCTTTCGGGCTTATGCTTGTTAAAAAACCTATTTTATGCTACATTACTGATAGATCTATAGATAGATAAAACATTTATTGAATGCACACAAAAGCATATTAAACTGCATTATACTTACTCGTATCCAATTGGAGCAACCCAGTTCTTGAAAGAAGGCCGCGAATCAGCAAACCTAGGATGCCATCAGCGATGATCTTCACAGGGCGACTGATACCTGATAGATGGAGACTTTGTGTGGAATTGGAAATTCTGAGAGGCCTGTGTCCATTAGTGGACTGTTCAAAACAACACGCTCATATTCCTAGAAGGGTTATGCAGAGAGATACCTTTTGTACACACACATATCGCCAGTTAGATATGTTTAACTCCCACGTAATAATAGGGGGTGAGTCTATTGTCAACAATCGGGCTCAAATCCAGACTTCGGGCTGCTACTGAAACATTCAATAACAGTTGCCCGAACCAGGAGTCAAACATAATACCACATGCTGAGCAGTAGCGCTTGCGATCTAGACTAGACCAACAAGGCAGTCAAAAAAAACGAAAAGTGTTTAGAGACAAGGTTAACCAAAATCAATTCCATTTATTTCAGTAAAATTACTCAAGAATCTCCATCTGTTCTATCTCAACCGACTCCTCCGAATGTTTCCTGTACTAGCTGCGATGATTCTTATACAAATCTCCATATTGAACCGAGTCGCTGATGGTCCGTTTTGGAACTTAGTAATGACTGAAACGCATAGATGCAGAGTGTACTGGTGGTCCACGCTGCTGCATATACAGAATTATGTAAATCCGGCACATACGGTCAGTATGAATAGAATTCGTATATAGTAAGTAAGTAGTGTACGACCCGAGTGAAAAAGCGTCCAGCGGGGCGTTCAGCGTTGTGTGCAAGTTCACCGAGCGCCGCTCGGCCGTCACTCAGGACACTCGCGAGTGTTTGCATGGGTTTAACACGCTCGAGTCGAGCGTGTACTCAGGCCGTATACTCGTACTAAGTAAAGTCGAAGTGGCGGTGCTAGGGGGAGACTTATCTCCAGCAGTGGACGTCTGTCGGCTGAAATGAATGAATGACAACAGACCGGACGGTATGTCTTTATTTCTATGGAAGGTGGGAGGTCGAGGCCTTTAGTGTGGGATGCAACATGTGTCGATACACTTGCGCCATCCCATCTTCCTGGCTCGTCGAGCTGTGCTGGTGCCGCTGCTGCGGCTGCGGAAAATCTCAAGCGGCGTGAGCATAATAACCGTATTTGTAATTATATTTTCGAGCTGTTTGGGGTTGAAACCCTCAGGACATGAGGTCCAAGTGCTCATGGTCTCTAAACGGCTGATTGACACTTCCCATGGCCCAAGGGCTGGCTTTTATCTTGGCCAGAGACAAAGCATTGCCATACAACGTGGCAATGCCGCCAGTCTCTTGGGTACATTACCAGTTGATAGCGATGCCGATGAAGTTTTCGACGCCTCATTTTAGTTTGTGAGTAGTTTTAGTTAAGTTAGGATATCATTTTGTTATTTTTATTAATTAATCCTAACAAAAATATTATAAATACGAAAGTAAGTTTGTTTGTTTCTTTGTTAACTTTTCACGCCTAAACCACTGAAACGATCATCCTGAAATTTTGCATATATGTACGTTGTCAGGTTTACAGGAACGGACATAGGGTATCTTTCATCTAGAAAAAAAGTGCTGTTCCCGAGGAAAACAACATTAACGTTCTTACGATAATAGATGGCGCCACGTGTCTTTCAAATCATGATTGATAATATAATAATATATATACATAACACGCGAGCGAAGCCGCGGGCGGAATCTAGTTACGGATATGTTGTTCATTGATTGAAATATTTTTTTTATATATTATAAACATTTAAACAAAAAATCGACTTCTTAAAGAAATTGACTCAAAGTTATGAAAATAACTTTTAATTTCGGAAGTCGATGGCAAAAAACTAAAATACAGAACCCAAGACACAGACTTCCGAAATTAAAGTTATTTTATAATATTTTGAGTTAATTTCATTTTTTTTTATTTATTGTATTTAAATCAGACAGTGATCCATATTTATGTTAGTAGGAATACTCAAAAATTATGTTAGTAATCAAAGATGAAAATAATAGGTTGGGGAAAAAGTTTCTTCGCATTTTTTAAGAAAATTCAAAACATTTTTTAATATAGTTTATTTACATTTAACTAAAGTATGTATGTACCATTTTGTTCGATAACTTTTTGCCATCTTGTAGGTAGGGACATATTCCCATTGCTATAGAAATTTTGGGACTTCTGGTCAAAATACCGCGACAAGTGGTTTTGGCAGTCCTCTCGTGATGTTAACCTGACACTGCCTAAAGAATTCTGAAGAGACCGAAACAGGTGGAAATCTGAAGGTCAGAACAGAGAGAGAGAGAGTGTCAGGACTATACGGCGGATGCATTAACACCTCCCAGCTAAACTCTCTTAATTTTTGCTGAGTGGCTAAAGATGTGTGAGGTCTAGCGTTATCATGATGAAAAACCACACCCCTTCTGTTGATTAATTCCGGCCACTTTCTCTCAACTTCCTGCTTTAATCTCATCAGTTGTTCGCAGTAGAGTTCAGAATCGATGGTCCTGCCTGGTGGTAACAGCTCATAATGAATAATGCCCTTCCAATCCCACCACACACAGAGCATCACCTTGTTGCGAGTTAACCCAGGTTTCGCCACAGTCTGTGAAGCCTGACCGGCCTTTGACCACGACTTTTTTCGCACGTTCTTGTCATACGTGATCCACTTTTCATCACCAGTTACCAGCTTCTTCAAAAATGGTTCGGTTTCATTACGTCGTAATAAAGAATCACAAATGAGTACACGGTTCATTAGGTTTCTTTCAGTGAGCTCGTGAGGTACCCAAATGTCGAGCTTTTTTGTGTACCCAGATTTTTCAAATGCGCCAAAACTGTTTTGTGGTCAATTTGCAGTTCTTCAGCTACGTCGTAACTACTGATATGCCGATCTTGCTCCACATTTTCAAAAATGGCATCTATTTTATCCGTAATAGGGCGACCAGAGCGACGTGCATCTTTGACATCAAAATTCCCGGATTGAAAACGCTTAAACCAAATTTGTGCTACTCTCACAGACACTACACTAGGTCCATAAACATCGCAATTTTTTTTCGCGGCTTGCGTTGCATTTTTACCTTTTTTGTAGTAAAATTTTAAAATGTATCGAATTTCTTCATTAGATTCACTCATCTTGACGGTACGAAAAACAAATGAAAATCACACATTTTCCTAATTTGAATTGGGAATTATGTTCTTTCAAATTTAAACTTTCAATGATACCAAAACCAGCCAGATACAAATAGTATAGCCAAAGAGATTTTATTACAAGTTCATACATACTATAATGCGAAAAGACTTTTTCCCCAACCTAATATAAGTCATAATAATACTAATAAAACAAAAATAAATAATTAATTGAAGTACATAAAATCAAATTGTAAATTAAATTAAAAGTTAAATCACAATCATCTTTAAATTCATTAATTAATGTCAATGAAAATTAAGAAATTCATTAAAATTATAAACCAAACAAATAAAATAAAATAAATACATAATAAATTAGATTCATTTGATCACTTTTAAATAAAACAATAATCACTTAATAAATGGTGACGAACTGGCATGCAGATGCATCCACCTCTCCAGCACCGCCGAGTCCCACCGCTCGGACAATACGCTCAGGATACTGTTAGTGCTGCGTCGGAAGCGACTTAGTAGCGAGGCGCTCCGCTTCCTAATAATAGCATAAAATTCATCGGTTTGCGCCTGTGCGAACATTTTAGAAGCGCTGCAAAACCGCGGCAACCCTAGCAGCACCCTGAACGCATTGTTGTATTGGACGCGCATGGCGCTGTATGCTCGCTGCGTATAGTTGACCCATAGGCTGCACGTATAAAAAGACTGACAATAGGCTTTAAATAATGTCACCTATACTTGTTCAGTGCAGCGTGCAAACCTACGTGCCAACATGTTACAGCGAACCGACAGCGCCCTACGTTCCCGCTCAGTGTCCTCATTGTCAGACAAGTTCTCTGTGACCCAGTGGCCCAGGTACTTAAAATGGTTGACCCTATTCAGACTAGCACCGCAAAGAGTGATCGGAAGTATAAAAAAACAACATTTGGTACCGGCTTTGAAAATCATGTACTCACTCTTCTTAGGGTTGTACCTGAGCCCATAAGTCTCAGCATATATGTCTCACAAATGCGCAGAAGTTTCCGCAACCCCCCAACTGACGGGCTTAGCAGCACCATATCATCCGCATAGCTGATATTATTAATAGGCAGTCCGCCTATTGAGCAAACCGCATTAGCATTGCTGAGCTCGCCGATCAGCTGGTTCATGTACAGGTTGAACAAGCGGGGCGAGGTTAACCCCCCCTGCCTCACACCGCAATCCAACCCGTACACGTCGGAATATACTCCCGCCCATTTCACACTCGACAAACCAGGCGTAAAGCCAAACTGAGCGTCATGTATATGAAGGTGCTTCTCCAACTGTCTATCAAGCAGCCTGTCCAGTACCTTGGCTATGACAGTAGCGAGCGAGATAGGCCTATAGTTAGATACATCCGACACATCACCCGTTTTGTTTTTTACGATCGGAACTACCATCGTGTACATGAGATCATCAGGTAAGTGATTATGGCTGATGCACAGATTGAACAGCATGGGCAGTACCCTCGGTAGATGTACACCAGCGTGCTTCAAGTGCTCGATGCTAAGGTCATCATGACCTGGAGACTTACCTCTCACCATCTTCTTAATAACGACAGCTACATCCTTGGCTGTAAAGCTGATACTAACGTCTCCATGCTGACACTTAGCATCAAGCACTTGCGCCGCTGGCCCAAGCGGCGACTCAACCTTGAAATGGCGCTGTAAGAGGCTAGCAATGTCGCACGGATCATGAGCGCCACCTACACTCACCGGAAGGCTCGACCCTGGGTTTAATTTATTTGTTGACTTCCAAAATTTATTAAATGTGATGTTTTACAATAATGTCCATTCTGATTTGATCTTCATTGTTCTGACAGTATTTTAATTTTGATTTTTTTGAAGTTGATTTAATTATTTTTTTTATTTTTATTATAATGATGTGCGAAAGCGATTATTCCAAAGATGAACTTCGTTCCAACCTTCCACGACACCTCCGGACTTTTTTATTTCAGTGCCTTGGCCACTCCTGGTACCTCGCTATAGATGTGCAGCTCCACATCCTATCGCCTCTCGTGCTAGTGTGTGTACTGACGGGAAGACGACGACTTGCTTGGTCGGCGCTCGTTGGAGCACTAATGGCTATACTCACTGCTGCTACCACTTTTAACTTCATAATGAAGTTTCCTCCTGGAACTAGTATACCAACGTAAGTACTTTTTTTACAGAAACCCAAGCACAATATCAAAAGTCATTTATTCAAACTAGGCTGAGAATCAGCACTTATCGAACGTCAAAATTACATAAGACAGTCTCCCAAAACGCCCGCCCTTCACCATTTCCTAGTGCTTTAGCTGGGGAGAAGAAGTGGCGCAACAAACTCCCCAGCAGCACAGCTGTCTGTTCAGTTAAAAAAATTGAATCTATACAACACTGCGCATAATAATTTAGGTAGATTACGCAACACAAACTATTAAATTATATTATAAGTAAGCTAGCACACGCCAATATACAAAAAAAAAAAAAAAATCGAAAACTATACTCAAGCAAAAATAAAAATACAAAACTAAAAATGTAAGCAGAACTTTGTACCTAAATAAAAGCCTCCAGTAATAAAGGGCGTGCCCACTTATTATATCCGTATATGAAGCCGTAATTCAAAGTCACAAATGATAAACTAGGACCATCGAAGTAAAACAACAAAGAGTTAATTATTAATAACAAAACAAAACCAAGGTAATCAAGACGACCAGTCACCACAAGCAGCATCCGTTTATGAGCATAACGCAAAGATCAGCCCTACCCACCCTCACCATATTTGAGGGAAGCACAAACCCACATACTTCGTGGTAAAATAAATACAAGTATCCTTTAACATTTTGGCTAAAATTTATGCCGCAAGCACAATAAGGGTGATACTTATAGTTATGAGTAAAGTCTTAAAAATAAAAAATATATATTATGTGCGAAACGTGTATTTTCAATTTTAGAATCATTGCAATTTACTCTAGTTTACTTCGCATATTCCTGCTAGGCAGGGCTCGGAAACGTTATTTAAAATAACGTTTTTAAAACGTTTCCAACAGTTCTTTGTACAACATTTTGTTCGGAACGAAAACGATATGAGAACGTTTTCAAAAACCGGTTTATTCCGCAGGACGCAGTCGCGCGGTAAAATCCCGCCGCAATAATTTTACGTCCGTGCGAACGTGGGCAAAAAAATATGGCTAAAAATACATAATTATGTATTTGGAAGGAGTTTTATATAACGTTTTGACGAATTATGCAAACATAAATGTACTGAACAGCTGATTTTTTTTCGCGATTTCAGGTTTGGTCCCATAGTAAAAGTTGTTAATAATGATGAGTATAATGACCCCTTAAGAAGTTGTTGGTGTTTTACCAATAACTCTGTATATGCAGGGAGGGGTGGAGATCCCCTCCCTGCATGGGGGAAGTTTAGGAAATGCATAGTTTTTTTTATGAATTAAAAAAAAAATATCTTAGTTTATGTTTTGTTGTTTTTGGTAAAAATTTAGTATCGTTTGCTAGGAGGAGTGGGTGGGGGGTAGGAGGGTGCAACCTCTCATCTGGCACCACTCCCATGAAAGGTAACGCACCCCTTCTTGAGAAAAACAAATTATTGTAACCTAACCTCAAAAACTTTAATGTTGCTTCTGCAACGTCTCCGGCGCTGCGGGAAGTACAGCCCCTTCGCCCTTGTGTAACAAAGGATAGACACCCATGCTCACCTCCGCAGCTTCGGCTTGCTTCAGCTGCTATGGCCCGCACCGGTGCCTATGCTTTGTTACAGCGGGCGGGGGCTGCTCTCCCTTCGCGCCTCCGGATTTTTATATACACTCTAGGGGTAGCAGCCAAAAGACTACGTAGAGTCGGGTGCCCTGAGCCTGACTCGGTTTTTGAACAGATTCGACCTATTTTAAAGATGGATGAAGAATGGCTGCAAATTATAGATATTGTGTTTCGTTTCACCTCTAGGAGATACCATCAGGATAAAAATAATAATTTTACATTGTCACAAAATCAAAATTTTCGTAGTTACCCAAAAAAAAAAATGTGCGTCATCTTATTATTTACAAAATCAAAACGCATTATTAAAACTCCATAAAATAGCAACACCTGCTGTCAAAATTACGTCAAATAAAACAAAATAGTGCAAAAGTTGAGGTTATTTTATCAAAGTTTGATATTTTATATTTCCGAAAGTATTTATGTCCTACACTTGAAATTGATTGATTGACGTGGTTAATTGGCCAGGGTCCATGGCACTCTATCGAGCGCCATGGACCGTACGATCCCAACATAGAGCCTCCGGCAGGAAGTATTTGCCCCCCCCCCCCCCCCCCCCCAGATTAGGCAGTAAACGCGAGAGTGCATTCGTGCGGTGCCCATCAATCGGGGAGCCAACCGCTGAAAATGCGGCCCGAAGTTCCACCGGATATCGAGGACGAGTCTTAGGTACTTCATCGTCGACTTGATACCGATGTGAATACCTCCTACTATTGTGTTGGATCCTGAGGGTGGCGCTTTCCGGGGCCCGTGGAAACAAATGACTTCCGATTTATGCAGTGCCACCTGGAAACCCAAGACCGGATCCTGCCTACGACTTGTGCAACCCCAGCTGTTGCTAAGACAGTCACCTGCCATCTTCCCCCGTGCCATAACCAGCGTGTCATCGGCGTAACAGATGACGCCGACGCCACGGAGGAGTGCACCGCGCAGCACCCAGTCGTATCCGATGTTCCACAGGAGTGGCCCCAAAACCGAACCCTGTGGAACACCACACGACATCTCTCGCCGACCCCATCCTTCTCGATCCGGGTAGATGACATATCTGTCAGATAAGCCCCGATAATGCGGCGGAGGTAGTTTGGCACCCTATGATATCAGAGTGACTCCCTAATGTTACTCCAGGGAAAAGTGTTGAAGGCATTGGCAATGTCCAAAGACACTGCCAAGACGACCTGACCCTGGGCCATTGCTTCCTCCGCCAAGACTTTCACGCACATGATCGCGTATCTGCCAGATCCAGCCCCTCTCTTGTCATGTGTTAGATAAGGCGGTCTGCAATAATTCTCTCGAAGAGTTTGCCCACCTCACCCAACAACACAATGGGCCGGTAAGCGGATGGTGAGTCCGCAAGCCGCCCTTCCATTTCCAGGACCAGCTTTCCAGTCTCTCCAAACATGTGCTCAAGAGTCCCACTAATCGGGGCCAGAGATCCCTGATGGCCAGAACCCATGCACGGCCAGGAATGCCGTCAGTTCCTGGAGCAGTGTTTTTGGCCTGAAGCCTTTGTACTGCCGCTTTTAGTTCTACCTGGTTCATTTCAGGCGCGTCGCCATCGTCATTTTCCGAGTTGGGCACCATAGTAGGCGGAACTATATGCGGTGGTGTGTGCTCCCCTTGTGAGGGGAATAAAGCGCTCACTACTCTCTCTAGCAGTTGCCGGTGGAGGCTACGGGATAGTGGAAACACCCACGAGCAAAGTTTGCGCCTAACCAAACGGTAAGGACGCCCTCACGGATCACGTTCTAGAAATGCCAGCAATTCTTTATGGGCTTGGGCCCAAGCCTATTATTTCCAGCTGAAGAGCCTTCTTCGCCACTCTACACACCTCGTACAGTTCCGCCTCTCTTACAATAGCTTCTGGTGTTCGTCTGCGCCTTCATCGCCGCCTGGTGTACGGGCGTCGCGCCGCCACGCATGCGATGCGCAAATGCGCAATGTCATGCGATCACCAATTCACCTGACGCCTGGCAGATGGAGACTGAATTGAACATCGCAGCATCACAGATTTGTGTCATGGCCTCCCGGAACCATTCTGCCTCCTCGTCAATATCGACAGACCTGACTGGTGAGTCCAACCAGGCCTTCACGATTGAGGCAACCAGAAGCGTTTTCCGGTTCAGTTGTTTGAGCGCCCATCGCGAGCCATCCTCAACCCCGGTTGGGGCCGCTTATGGGCCATTCGAGGTCTGGGCGGAGACGTCGAACTATATCTGTGATCCGACAACGTCTCCACGTCCTCCAATACACGCCAGTCCTGAACACGGCGTGCAACAGCGGGAATAGCAAACGATAAGTCCACTATAGACCCACCCCACTGCCGCACACATGTCTGAATAGATCCCCGGTTTAGGAGCAGTAAGCCTGACTCCACCGCTCACTCCTCCAGTAACACACCCCGTGCATCTGTTGCTGGGGAACCCCGTGATGAAACTCTCAAAGTCGGCGAGAGGTGGGTTGGGTGAGAAATAAATCCCCACGACCATGATATCTTCGACTAAGACCGCTACAAAGCCCCGCCCCCGGGTGACGGTCTCCAAGGGCGGAGTGCCAGCGGCCGGCCTCGAGATAAGCGCCACCAAGCCATCAATGTCACCCACTTAGTCATCCCTGGGAGGAACAAAGTATGGTTCGGCAACGATAGCGACGTTGATCAACCACTCCGCCATGCTCTGGAGCAAAAGGTCCTGAGCCCTGGCGCAATGGTTGATATTCGCTTGGAGAAGACGAAGGTGTGGGGCCATTCCTGGGTGTCCATAACAATCGCCTCCTCCTCAACCCTTTCTTCGGCTTTATTGCCAGCGGTCAGTGGGCGCGAGGGCCCAATTTTCCTATTTGAGTCAGCTTTTTATCCCTCGGTACATGCCTTGCTGCCCGTCTGGTGGTCAACCGACCTGTTCAATGCCGCACACACTACACAGTGTGGCGCGGCATCGCAAGAGCTGGCCTTGTGACCGAGCTGATCACAGCGGAAACAAAGACCGCAGCAATCGATCTCTGAGGTGAATCGAACTCCAACGTGTCCCTTTATCATGCACCTATAGCATTGAGGGGCTTATTTGCCAGAAGCCTGACCCGTGCCAAATTCCAGGCCACCACCAGTCTGAGACCATCTTTTAATTTTCGAGCTGCTGTGACGGGACAGCTGACCAGTACTGTCCGCAGATCGGAGAAGTCCGGACGAATTGTTTCCACCTTAACTTGGTCTAGGCATTCTCCGGCCTTTGCAACAGCAGCTGCGACCTCTTCCGAAGTTGCAAAGTCCCCCAGGTGCATTATACGCAGATCTGCGCACTTGACCTGCCTGGACACTAACGTCCACTACATCGAGCGACGCTGAGGGCCACTGTTGACACCAGGGATCTCCAGACTGCTGATAGTTGCCTACCCTACCACACACTATTATTTACCTACGCGTACTCACAGAGTCACAGATAATACTTAGTACTTGTGAAACGACGAAACTAAGCCGCGTGGCATACCATTGAATGAAATACTCGTAGAACTTTCGTATCGGAAAAACCCAAGAAATGCAAGAAAAACGGTTAAAAACGTTTTATTAATCGAAAACGATTAAAATTTTGTTCGTCTTCAAAAACGTTATTTATAACGTTCCGTTCGAACGTAACCGAAACAAATCGTTTCTTAGGTATTTAAGACGAAACCGTTTCGAAAAATATACCGGTATCCGAGCCCTGCTGCTAGGTAAACTGGCTTTTTATTAATATCATATCGAAACGATTGGAAACAGTACTTGACATGAATTTTATTAGCTGGTACAGTACATTTTACAATCTGCATTAATAAATCTATATTTCAGGCGTCTACAAGATTCTGCATACTACCTACATAACTACTACGTGAACACATTGACGAGAGCCTCACCGTTCGTCGTAGGGTTAATATTTGGCTATATTCTACATCTCAATCGAGGGAAGAAAGTTGTTATACCTTGGGTAAGCTATGTTCGTATTTATTGAAATAGACATTTTATGTTAGACTACCTACCAATGTCATCTAGGTAGCTGTCGAAAGCACGATTGTTGAAAGTAGGATGTAGACATGAATGTTCAGATAGCCCATTGCCATTATAATAATAATAAAAAGCCTTTTATTCCGTAACGAGACAACAAAATTTATAATAACGGTTACAACAAAAAGTCACAAAATGTCTCGATTTGCCTCATGGCATAGGCCTTATCTAACAATTTCCATTGTCGTCTGTCGCGAGGTAACCTCCTTTTTTTTTTTTTTTTTTTCGTGGAGAAATGCTCATGCATACTGCACTACCACGGGGAGATAGTGCAGTTATGTGGGACTCCAACCCACTAAAACTCCACGATGTCCTCCTCTGCCGCTGTGGCGGGAACACGGGCACGCGTTAGCACTCACCGCGAACCCGCCGCGACTGTCCGTCACCGGACCCTCCTCTGGGGAGCACCCCCCATCACCGGCGCACAAGAACACATTGTGCACCGTGACCACCTCATGGACCAAACCAGCACATGGGCGCCAGACGACCCCGTGTCTATTCACCCTTGGTCCCCCTGCGACCGGTCAGGTCAGTGGCCCGGCCGCCTACCACTTTTCGGCCGCAGAGGATAGGGAGAGCGGCCAACGAAATACCGACACTCCTCCTCCCCTGCGGCCCCACCGCGTCCACCATCAGATGGTGGCGACCCCGTCAAGGCCGCGGAAGGTAGGGAGAGCGGCGCACCGCAATACCGGCACTCCTCTCCCGCCGCGGCCTCCAACCCTCAGCCGCGATGCCTCCCATACGACATCGCGGCCCGCCTCAGTTGCGATGTCGCCCAAGCGGCACCGCAACCTACCTGTTGGCCGCTACGTCGTCGACTTCCTGGAAAAAGCCCTGACGAGCGGCCCCTCCTCGGGTTCCTCTTCGCTTCACCGTGGGTGACCAAGCCACGGCTACTGAGCCCCCCCGCCTCGACAATGCGGGAACCCCCCCGGGGGGGGGGGGGGGGGCGAGGTAACCACCTGCAGTTTGAACCTGCTCTCAGTTTTATTTCCTCCTCCCATCGGGTAAGCTGTCCTACCCGATTTCTTTTGCCACCCCTTGGATACCACTCTGTCACTACCCTGCTGCACTTTCCTTTAGTGTTTTGCATCACGTGGCCTGTCCTCCTCCACTTTTGTTGATCTATTCTTGTTAGAATGCCGGTTAGTTTTGTTTTGGACCGGAGATATGTGTTTCTTATTCTATCCTGTCTCTTTGACCCTATCATGCTTCTCTCCATTGCTCTTTGACAAGGTTTTGCTTTAAGTGATTTGAAGAATGCCTATGTCTCACACCCATTTTTTAAACATGAGTTGAAAGTCTTTATTTTCAATGTCATGCCTTCTGGTCTTTAGACTTCATTATCTCCATAAGGAACCAGTAATTTTCTAACCAATTGCAATTCTCGTATTTATTTCCTGGCTAATTTGGTCTTTGGTAGTGATACATTGACCAAGTGGTATGTAGTCCTCTTATTAGATAGTACAAATCATCCTCCTTTATTTTTTTTAAGACTTTATAGGAATATCTTAATGGAAAAACCCATTCACATTCATTCAGGGGTCAAATCTAAGACCTAGGCTTAGCAGTCGTGTTTGCGATAACTGACCAATGAGGCAGTCCATTAGAAAACTTAACCAACTTTTTTTCTTTTTTACCTTTTAGTTCCTAGCAACAATTCTATGGGTCTGCGCGTTTGCTGTTTCCACGCTAATTATATATACTCCTTTCCCTATCATGCAAATGGATTGGGACAACGAAATAGCTGACGGCCTGATCAATTCGTTCATGAGACCAGCTTGGGCTACATTCATTGGATGGCTTATATTCGCCTGTGTTCATGGATATGGAGGTATGTGTCATCTATAGCAATCATCATCATATAATTCATCTGATATAATTAAAAATTACACGGAAATTAATACGTGTAACCTAACACGTGTCTATTCCCGTGTAATTTCACTTAAAAATATGAATTAAACTATTGTTAATGAAAACTGATTGTTTCCAGGCCCTATCAACTGGGTGCTGTCTCTACGAATGTGGAAGGTTATAAGTCGTCTGTCATACGCGATGTACTTGGTTCACTACCCAATGATGTTCGTCATCAATTCAATGCCAGTCGCCCCTATATATTTTACGTTTCAATTTGCTGTGAGTAACTAATTGTTGATGGTGCTTTCCAAAAGATTAGTAACATCATCATCATATTCCTTATTTTACCCTTATTCCTATTATTTATGTGGCTGTATTTTTACTATTATGTCATTGTACTTAAATCAACTGTTGTGTGTATTCATATTATTCACCCCTTTCTTTCCTATTCGTCTTCTCCTACTATCTTGTTGCCATACACAATCTATTCTTAAGAGGATTGTGAAGTTCCGATGCGCGGCGCGAGTCTTGGAGGCAATTACCTACACTTCATACAATTATTTAGATAAATATTATTTCGGCCAATAACATTTTCACACCCCTAAACCTTCACAAAATGAGACAATTTTGGTCTCATTACATTCAGTACACCTTAACCTATGTCTGTACGTTTTTCGTTTTTAGTATTTCAATTTATTTATATTTTTTTTTATTCTTTATTAATAAGGGGTTTTTATCCACACGGATACGTCAACCCCATTGTACCTTATACTCTATTTACACACAAGTATACAACTGAAATTATACTATATATTACTACACCACTATCCACCACAACTATACATAATGTTATGAAAATAGAAAAGAGAATCATTGCCTAGACTTTTGCATTAAACCACAAATTATGCGTTTAGTCCTTTCTGATTTAGGGTATGCCAAAATATTTTGGACAAGTCCAACATCCCACATGTTTAGTTTAAACTCCCTAGCCAAAGATTCCCTTTCGTCCTTGTTCTTAGCACATTCCATCAGCAAATGTTGCACATCTTCAATTTTATTACATGTCTCACAATTAGGAGATGTAGCCTTTCACATTAAGAAAGCAAACTTTGCCGATGGAAAGTGGCCAGAACGAAGCCTTATCGCTAACTTAACATAACTCCTAGTTAAACATTTGTCATCAAACCAGGGCTCACGAGGTGGCTCGTTTTGAATGACTTTATACCAAATGCCTTTTTCTTTGGATATTTCATTAAAATATTGTTTCCAAGTGTCGAAACACACACTCTTAAATCTGGAGAAATATTCCCAATAATCGGGCATAAATGAGGTAACATTGCCCGTTTCCACTGCCAGTTTCGACAGTCTATCAGCCTCCTCGTTGCCATGTAACCCTATGTGCGCTGGAACCCATTGCAAGATAATCCTAATGTTATCTTTGTTGTAGCAGTGAATTAGTTTAAGAATGTCATAGGCTATCGATGCACCTCTGCAACCAGAGGCGCATCGAGCCATATGTTGTAAAGCACTCTTGCTATCTGTAATTATAACTACTTTATTTAGATTTTGACTAAGTGAATATGACACCGCTTGGTATATTGCAATGAGTTCCAGAGACATTATACATATATTTTCATTAATTTTATACATAGCCTTATAACCTGTACTTTGAAGAAAAAAAGCAGCTCCACACCCATCTTTACTTTTTGATCCATCTGTGAAAATTTTGTGCCACTCACTATATTTGGAAGCTAATTCCGATACCACCTCGTGTACCAAAGCATTGTGATTATAACATTTTTTTGTGTGCGTTACACATTCTAAATCACTTATAATAATATCTTTAATTTGTAAAGCTGATACCCAAATGTCTAAAGAAAACATTTTAAGCCTATCCGAAGTATTAATTTGTAATTGTCCTAATTCTTTAAAGGAAATAGCCAGTAGGGGTTTTCTTTTATTTGCCCAATAACTACTATTAGTTAAGAAATCTAATTCTGAAATTGTGTTTATAGTTATATTATTAGACCAAGACAATGATTTTAGGATTATCTTGTATGCGAGATATTTTCTTCTTAACAATAATGGTGGTATGTGCAGTTCACTCTCCATCACATGGATAGGTGTGCTTCTTATGAAACCTCCTACTATTCTGAGTGCTTGGTTTTGTAATTTATGTAGTTTGCTTGTATGTGTTTTTGCACTAGAATCGTACAAATAACATGCATAATCAAGTCGACTTCTTACTAGCGATATATATAATCTACGTATATGTTTAGTATGTACTCCCCAAGAAGAGCCTGCTAGTACTTTTAATACGTTAAGGGATTTTCCACATTTACTAACAATCTCATTGATATGCTTCCTCCAGTGTAAACTTCTATCCAACCAAACTCCTAAATATTTTACACATTCCACCACTGTTAACGGCTGACCATACACTTTTAATGATGGTAATATTCGCCTTCGGCCCCTACTAAATATACAACAATTAGATTTGGTTGGGGACAAAGTCAATCCAATCTCACTCAGTAATGTGATTATACAGTTTAAGGCATCCTGTAAATATCGCTCACATTTGTTTATTTGCTTGTCACTAAAATATATAACAAAATCATCTGCGTATTGCGATACCATAACGGATTTTACTTGACGACAGATTTGATGCGTGACTAAATTAAATAATAAAGGTGACAACGGGTCACCTTGAGCCAGTCCTCTATTAGTCAGCCTTGTTTCAAAACCTTCACTATTAAATGATTTAATTCTTAATTGCCTCTCGTTCAAAAACGACCAAAGATAAATACAAACTCGAGACCCAACCTGAATTTCATCCAATACTTTTGTAACAGTATCAATTGAAACATTGTTATACGCATTTACAATGTCCAAAAAGCATGCAACTGTAGGGATGTTTTTCGTAAATCCAACTTGAATGCAAGAAACTAGTCGGGATAGTGCATCCAGACATGATTGAGCCTTTCGAAATCCTACTGTGTATGGAGACAGGAGTTTGTTCTTTTCTGCAAACCATTCTAACCGCTTACAAATCATAAGATGAAAGGTTTTACACACACACGACATCAGCGAAATAGGCCTTAATTTAATCTCACTATTAACATTATTTGCAGTTTTGGGTATGGGAATAATTTGAATATTTCGCCATTGGTGGGGGACAATACCGAATTTAAATATATAATTGTATATTTTCAGTAGAAGAAACTTTCCTGAGTCCGGTAAATTATATAACATTGAATAAGATAAAGCATCCTGCCCCGGGGCCGAATCCTTTCTCTTAAGACAATTTTCAAGTTCTTGACGTGTAAAATCGGATTCTAAAATTTCATTTCGAGACTTAAAGCTTGGCATCGAACTAGGAACATAATCTGGAGTTAGAGAACGTAGAAGATCAACTTGTTTGTCAATAGGAGGGCACCATCTTTGTTGTTTAAAACCCTTCATCCACTTCATACGGCGCCACATTTCCTGTGTCGACGTAGCTTCATCTATAGAATCACAAAATGTTTGCCAACCATGGTTCCTGGCTTTCTTAATTAATGTCTGAGATTCTAAGGTCTTGGATTCTAGTTTATTTAAATTATCAGGGGTGGGATTTTTACGGAAATTTGACAAGGCCAACCTTCGCTGTGCAACTATTTCAGACAATTTAGGGGACCAATAATTTCTTTGTATAAATTTTTCGTTTGGCTTTAAACTGAATTTATAATAGGGTATATGTTTACTAGCCGCATATTCAACACAGTCTATAAAAAAATCATATATTTGTTGCACGTTATTATTAAAAGTTACTTCATTAAACGTGTTAATACTTTCAGAAATCGTGCGACGATATTCATTCCAATTAGCATGTTTAAAATTACGTTTTTTAATAATACGTACATTACAAGATAAGTTAGCTGTCATTTTAATAATCAGGTGATCACTACCCAGATTTTCATTGAACACCTGCCAATCAAATTTTATTGCAACGTCAGAGGAGACAAATGATATATCCGGGGATGTCTGTTGCAAATTACCATTTACCAACTTAACTCGAGTTGCGATGCCGTTGTTAAGCGATATAAAGTCATTCTCCAGAGATGAATCCATAATTTGAGTACCTCTCACATCCGATTTAACTGACCAATTAGTGTGATGACCGTTGAATACCCCAGCTATTATAGTTTTACTAGAAAAGTGACCAAAAATATCATTCCAATCGGAAGGTTGAGTTTGAACGGACGAAGGACAATACAGTGATACAATATGTTCTAAGTCTTTGCAATTTAATCATTTGACACACATTAGTTCAATACCCACGTTATTGCTACTAAATAAAATTGGGTGAGATTGAATTGACTTGTGCACCAAGATAGCAACACCACCATAACAATCGTATCTATCATTCCTATATATATTAAATCCACTAACATTTACATTAACTTCACAATCGAACCACGTTTCGCTAATTATTGCAATATGTATATTTTCTTGTATTAGCAAATCCGAAAAGGCTACCAATTTAGGATGCAGACTCTGTGAGTTCCACTGGAATATGTTTACCTTTATTACTTCTTGTGTACTATCCATTACTGAGGCCACTTAAATATCCCAGGATATTTTCTCCAAATATAATACTAACCAGAAGTTTCTTAATCTCCTCCCAAATAATTTTTAACATTGATAGTATTTTTTCTTCCAATTTAAGTTCAGACTTATATATACCTTTTATTTTTATCCATATCTTCCTCCATTCAAAATTACTTAACACTTGCTCACTTTGTATAGATCCTTCTGTTCCTTTTTGTGCACTACTTTTATCATCATTCGTTGTCTGCTCCGCCGAAACATCACTTTTATTTTGACCCTTTTGCTTTATCTTCTTTTTTGTCTTTTTTTTTGGATTTTTAGTACATTCTTTTGTGTCCGCATATGCATGTTTTTCTCCTTCTTCATCTTCTTCATCCTCTTCCATATCTGACATTGGTTGTTGATGCACTTGAACTCTGGTCAGTATCTGTTTATAAGTTTCTTTACCAGAGTTAACTGTGGCCGTAGGTTTATTGTTATCAACTCGCTGTGAGATATCGTATGTGTTTAAATCTACCTTTTCCTCCATAAGCAGTTGTAGGGCACCTCGGTATGTAACTTGTTTTTCGCTCATGATAACCCGAATAGTTTTTTCTTTTAGGAAAACGGGACAAGTTTTATCCAGGACAAAGTGATTACCTTTACAATTTAAACATTTGAAATCTTTTATGGTGCAGTTTTCGTGATTACCTCCACATTTCGGACACAAAACCTTTTTAGTAGGGCAATATTTAATTATATGGCCAAATTGCCAACAACGCGAACATTGCGTCACTGGAAACACGTACGGTTCCACTTTAAATCGGCAATCATAGGCATAAATATATTGTGGTAGCACATTACCTTTAAAGCTCACTCTTACCGATTCACAATCGACCCATTTTCCTTCCGACTGCAAACGTTTCAATCTTTTTACGTTTAACACTTCAACATTCGCTTTTAAAATATTAATAATCTCTTCTTCACTCAATTCAAGGTCAACGCCTTTCACTATTCCATACGATGTTGACATATCTTGCACTAATTGACATCGCAAGCCCATGTCCTTGAACCTTTTGCATTCGACCAATTTTATAGCCTCGTCTTTTCTTTGGAATTGAATGAGAACTTTGTAAGCACTTTTATATTTTATCCTAAGAATATCCTTAATGTTTTCGGAACGCAATAATTTGGCCATGGCTATTGGTTTAGGCAAAGTCTCCACTGAGGTAACACATACTTCCTGAATCGCTATTGTTACTGATGTACTAGCACCAACCTTATCTTTTCCTTCGTGGTTATTTACGTCCACTGAGTTACTTCTTATTAAACGTTTCGCTTTTCCTCTGGTGACAGTAATAAATCCATCATCACTATTGTCGTCTTCTCGTTCTTTTCTTTTCTCTGCTATTCTAATTTCAACTTCTTTTATCCTCTCTCTAATCTCCCGATTCACCTCTTCCATATTTCCTATCTCATTTAATTGTTGTTCACATTTCTGTAAAATCTCTGAATCACTTAAATCTTCATCACTCATATCCTCGTCCATTTTAACAAAATGTGTAAAGTGGGTATACGGAAAAAAGAATTGTCACTTGATACGGAAGGCACAAAAACGCGTGCGCACGGCCCAACGTCTCGCGCGTACTGTTATTTAATTAAAAAAAAATAAAAACGCTCGAGGAAGTGTTATGTCAAAAATATATATTTAGATATATATTTAGATGCTAATAACATATATCGTATGCAATATTACTTTATAATAAAACTGTACGGACCTAGTTTTTTATTATACCTACAACATTTCCAAAAATTATGAAAATTAGACTATGTTTACGGGGAGATTTTAAAAATTTACAGCTTCAATATTCGCTGTAATATTCCATAGAAATCCTTCCCTTATTTAAAGACGTTGAGGGTCATAAGATACAAGGTTAGATATTTTGTATTTTCACTTACGAATGGTGAACAGCGCAAAAAAGCTATATTAATTAAATCAGCACACTCTCTCGGGTCTACTCAAAACAACTACAGCAACAAGTTGTCGTCGCAACAAAATACTGCTATCACTCGCTATCCTGTTCTTTGAATAGTACGGCTCCTATAAAACAGATGTCACCTTTCAAAGCTTTGCCACAGCTGAGATAGTAAAATATGTAATTATGTTTGTGTTTCAGATATTCCAGTTCCTAGCTGATTTATCACTGGCTATACTAGTAGCGTTCCTAGTGACTGTTATGATTGACTCGCCATGTTCTGTTATCATAAAACATTTCATGGGTGGAGGTAAGTTTTACTCAAACTGCACGACCTAATTCTTCCACATCCGAGAGTGGTGGTGGAAAGTAGTATTTTTATATCTTCCAAATATTTTACAAAAGAACACACAGAACAGTTTATGTCTTGAACATCTCAGACAAAGACGCAGAATTGAGATATTCATGTTGGACTATGTCTTAAGTCTAATATTAATGAACGATCACAATCGAAAAAACTGAGTAACATGATTAAATTTTTATAAAAAATATATAATTATTTGTTACAGGAGCAAAGAAGCCAGAAGAAAAAAAGTAATACGGACATATAAATAATTGACAAAATAAACCATCGAACACACAATGACGCGACTACGAATTTTATAATAATAACTAATTCAGCATGCACGGCAACGGTATTTATTTTTTATTATACCACTTGATAATTTACATAATTATGTAAAGCCAAATGAATTATGCTCGAGCAAAGCACGTGATTTGTATTAAAAGAATAGACTTAAGATGATTATTGTGATAAATAAATAATTAATTATGAATATTTTTAAGTTACTTGAGCCATGACTTTTATTTCTGGTGATTTTCCAAACCCCACGACGTGAAATCTTGCTTTATTTTGGAATCCTTGAATTTGAGTTTGCTAGTGAACTACACAAAAACGTTTGACTGTCTTATGTAGAAGAAATGGTGACTTTAGAACGTCAATATTTATTAAACTATTGTTATTTAATCATTGAAATTAAATCTAAAACCACAATATCACTGTTAAATTAGAAAAATACACAATTTCATACATGATTTTTAAAGGAGTACCTCAAAGCTGCATGCTGTTCCCTATGCAATATTTTGAGAATTAATTATGGATTGTTTAATTTTTTTTTATAAATAAAAAAGTCGTAGAGATAGATAGCACGTAACATTGCAATTAATTGGAATCTGAACACAATAAACATAAACCATAATATAAAGAAAAATATACAGTAAGTGTAATTCAGGACCTAGTAAGATTAACAGTATTTATTATCTTTGAACAGTATTTAATCTTTTATATTGTTTCATTTTGATAACGAAAAATTTTTAAGGGATTAAAAAACAACAAAATTATATTCATTACTTTATTACGCATATCTACAGATACCTATCATATTTTATACAGAGATCCCATCGAGTACAAAGCCCAAACAGCGGCCAAGAACCTGAGCATCCTAAATAGGGTGAAGAGGTACTTTAGTCCTGGACAGCTTTTAACCCTTTACAAAGCGCAAGTCCGATCCTGCATGGAGTATTGCAGCCACCTTTGGGATGGATCAGCTAAATACCAACTAGCCGCGCTTGACTCACCGCGCTGACATGACGCAGAGGTAAGAGGCTCATTGGCAACGTAGAACTGGTGGACACCAAGCTTCACAGTGTCTCATCGCCGCAAGATTGCCTGCTTGTTTGTCTTCTACAGATTGTGCTTCGGTGAGTGTGCCCAAGAACTCCACGACCTGATTCCACCGGCCCCCTTCTTCCATCGGACAACTAAACGCACTGCAATTTACCATCCCTACCTAGGTGCTATTCCACCAATTCGCATTAAGCGTTTCCAAATATCTTTTATAATTCGCACAGCAAAAGAGTGAAACTACCTGCGTCTATGTTTCCGAGCGCATACAACCCTAATCTCTTCAAAGTGAGAGTAAACAGGTTTCTTCTGGGTAAGCTCACTCCAGCTTCGACTACTTGGTCTCTGTTACCTCTCACCTAGACTAGGATCAAGAGCAAACCCATCTCAAATTAAAAAAAAATATTTTTTGGAAAAAACAAAGCAATTCATACAGCTATTGTATAATTTCATAATTGTTTTTTCATAATCGTTGGAATTGAAGACGACATGAAGAAAAAAAGTATTTCTCCTGGCCTTCTCCCAATCTATTTGGGTCGGCGCAATATGTCCCTTTTTCCATACTTCTCTATTAGTCGTCATCTCGGTAGTCACCCCCATTCATTCATTAGTCATTAACATCAATGACTACAAATTTCTTATTATCAATGAGAATATGATTTTTAACATTTTTATGGGTATTAATAAATTAAGCCTACGAGTATTTTTATAGTATTTTAATAAAAAAGACATGAAAAAATAAAAATTAATAACGAGTATGAACTCCCCTTGCAGCGATTTCGGCATGTTATCGTTTTGGCATGAATTCCACCAGGCTTTTGATTGGCTGTGGAATGTCTTCCCACTCACCCGAGATCACACGTTTAAGCTACCTGATGTCTTGTACATACAAGTGGATAGATCGTACCTACTCACCTTTTTAGGAGGTCCCACACGTGCTCAATAAGGTTAAGGCCGGGGCTCCGCGCTGGCCAATCCAAACGACAAATACCAATCTCTTGCATATAAGCAACGTCGCCAAAACGGTAGGACCGAGCATTATTGACCACGTAAATGGCATCTTCACCAATTACAGTCAGTGCGATTGTGCATGTTGACAAAGGATTTCTGCTATGTAGGAATTTTGCGCATTTAGTGAGCCATTTTCAAAGAATACTATCTCGGTACGGTAGCTGGAAGTTACGCCCGCCCAAAACATAACGGATCCTCCACCTTAAGGGGTGATTTCATCAAAACACACATCGGCATAGCGTTCCCCTGGTCTTCTTAACACTCGCCGATGTCGTTCCTCACCATTCAGACAAAGTCGAGCCTCATCGGAGAAAAGTAAGCGACTCCAGTCACCTAGTGTCCAAGATAGGCAATTTCTACCGAACCTCAATCGAGCAATCCGGTGCTCACGGAGTAACTTGAGGGCCTGCGCTGGTCGTCGACTGCGTATATCAGCTGCTAAAAGCCTCTTCCTCACTATCCATAGGCTAACTTGTGCTCCTCGTACCCCTTCAAGGTTTGTTTTGAGGTCTATGTAAGTGACTTTGTGATTCCTCAGCGCCTGAGTCACTAAAAAGCGGTCGTCTCGTGGTTGTGTGCAACGTTTTCTCCCAGAACCTTGCCTTCTTTGAACGGAACCTGTCTCTTGGTATCGAGTCCAGCACCCTAATTGCGTAACACACTATCGATCGGAATCCGTTTCATTTTGACAGCTAAACAACAATCATTGCGTTATTTACATTGTCGAGCAGATACAGTTTTCGAACATAAGAAGCAATGTATTAGCAATTTGTTTCAAAATGATTCAGATTCCGATCTACAGTGTGTTACGCAATTAGGGTACAGTGCATTGAACGGTTGAACGAATCACGTTTAACCGCTGTGAGACGTAACATTGGCTACACCCCTCTTCCTGCATCGATATAATTTTACTAGCTCTTACTGCTTTTTCTGCCATTACAATTGAAACAAAGATATCGGTTTTAAGTCACAATAAGGCAGGATGTATTGGTGTGTAAACTGAAAACCAATGATAAGAGTGTGGAGCAACTGAGTGAGTTTGTATATTTGGGGAGTCTGTTTACAAGGGATAGAAAGATTAATAAAGATATTGTGACTGTCTGTCACTTACTCCAATTTAATATTAAAATATTATATTATTATTTTAAGACCAGCACATCTTTCGAGTCACTTGGAGACATAAATTATCTATTTAATGTGAGGCAAAGTCTTAGAAACGGTCGACAGGACAGATACAATAAGTCAATCAATTTCTAAAGGACTGTAAAATATTCTATTTGTAATTTCAAATGACGCGAGGGCCATTAAGACAAAATTCTAGGAACGCATTGGACAACGGACATAATATGGTCACCATAAAGCAAGTGTCTCACTATCGGCGAGTGTCCGAGTACGATGGCGATGGGCGCAAGGGTTTCAGTCGGTAGGTATTTACATGCCTACCTATAGCTTTGCTATCTATAATATAGGTATATTGTAAGGTTTATAACTCGTTAAATTAACAAGAACTGCCACTACACAAATGCTATTATAAAATACATCATAGCCGTCGTCTGAACTAGACAATGATAGTTCTAGTATTTGTTCTGAATCCATAAAATATGCGTCTATTTTGGTCACTTCCTCGCTAGCAGTATGACAACTGCCTAACTTGTTCATGGGTTAAACCCTGAAACAATTGAGGAATAAACAAAGGACTGTTCGCAAACGGTCGGAGTCGCGGTCGAGGCATGGGGATTTTGGTGAGGGAAGTCGGTTTTGACCACGAGAGGAGACGGACGTTCTTGTCTAGGCTAGTCAAGTTAGGAGACTTGGTGAATACCAAGAGGCTATAATATTTAAGTGAGCTGTCGCAAGACAGCGAGTATTAGTTATTATGTCAAATACAATTGGGTTTTGACCACTAGAGGAGACAGACGTGATAGTCTAAGCGAGTTCAGTTAGGTTATGTAGTGTGAGGCCAGGCTAGTGGACTGGTAAGTGCGTGAAGGTGAGACGTCCAAGAGGTGACAAGCAAGAGGTGATACTGGTAATACCTACAGTATTTTAGTAAGTGAATTTCTATATAGATCCTTCTAAGGAGTTATTCAGTAAGTGTCAACTTTAATTAACTTTAATGTTAGTAATAGTACGTTAAATTTAAACTTAGTAGTACTCGTAGGTATTTACTTTTCCACTATAACGATTCTTAGAAGATTGATTTGTATTGAGACTAATAGGTAATAGATAGCTGATATCTCTGATGAGCTATTAATGATCATTTATTTCAGCATGGCGAAAATACTCTTACTTTATATCGTAATTTATAATTAATGCTATTTTCTCTTGAACCATGTGTCCACCTCCGAATCCATACCTTAGCAGAAGTCAATCACTTGCAGTTGGTTATAGGGAATCGGTGAAAGCCTTTCTCGACAAACTAGACTTATTACGATTGACGACAATTACTGATTCCTGACTGAGAATCTAAAAAAAGCAGAACCGAAAACACTCAGTTAATTTAAATCAGACTCAGCTATAAGGCTTTATAGCTACACAACTACAGGCTTGTAGTTGCGTTATAAAACAACCAAATGTAGGTGATGATTACTGTTTCCAAAAAGGTCTCGCCACAGAAAGCATTGCGTGGGATCTGTTGTAAGCACATTTCATGGAGCGCGGGTTAGGAATCACTGGTAGGCTTCACTGAATACGGTACGCTTGTGCTAGTCTTGTGTTATCCTAGTAGAAGGGGATAGGCCGTCGTAAGGCATTCACATTAGTACGCGTTTAAAAATACTCTATACTTGTCTTCCCCAATGGCTGTAGAACTTCGCAGTACTCTGTCATAGGATTGAGTAAGACATTTTATTTACTGCTTAGGAAACGTGTCCTATTAGAATCGTATTAGTGTCCTCAGAGGTACTATGCTTAGACCTAACAGAACACGTATTGAGACAAATTAACGTTGTAAAACGGTTTCCCAGTCTCACTGAAATGGGTATATAATAAGCAGACATATTAACGTAGCTATTCATAATGAATAAAAGCGCAAGCGTAACGATCCCCTTACCCTTACACATCAACAGGACTGAGTTGCAGATATCAGCACCCACTTGCGAGAGTGGAGATGCTGTAGGCTGATAGGTTAATTGAGTTTCATGTAATTAAACAGACAGAGATGTGTTAGTGGGGAGTTTGTTGCGCCACTTCTTCTCCCCAGTCCAAACACTAGGAAGTGGTGAAGGGTGGGGCGTATTGTCTGTCTATAAACCTTCAAGAGTTAATCCACAACTCTATGAAATAGTGACCATTGAGTCTTGATCTTCTATAATTATTTATTATCCAAATAATGATTCTTTTCGATTCCCAACTCTATTATCAAGTAATTCTTGAATGTTGTATTCTTTATCTTAGATCAATAATTCGGTCAGACTGACATGAACACGGTGTCTTGCAGATATGCTTGTTGTGCAAGGGGTGAACTTCCAGGGGATTGGGTGACCACATATATTTAATATTCAGTCCAAGGACTGATAGGGACCATGTCTTCTTGGGAGCATGATGTTGACGCAATGCCGCTGGAACTGGCCGCCCCGTAGCTAGACAAGGACGGTCGCTCGGTTACCGCAGTGAAGGCCACTTCGTCACGGATATCAGTTCGAGAGAACTGCTAGGGACCATGTCTCCTAAAGAGCATGTGCAGACTCAACGCCGCTGAACAGCCGCTTGTGTCACTATGGAAGTTTCGCTCTAAGTGCTTCGAGTGTAGATGTGAGGTGTCGTGTGAGTAATGACTGACCCATTTACCTGTTACGCCAGCGTAAGGGTACCTACATACTCACAACTTTATACCCCATTATCATTTATTAGCTTTCTAAACCCACATCCAATGTATTTTCATGTCTATTAATCCCTAAAGTTTTATTCACGATTTCTTTCAATCTTTCTTGCCTTATCAATGGGACAAGGCAGATTAGCTTACGGGAAGTCATTCATTACTATCGGTGGGAGAGTGTCCAGTCGGGAGACGAGCTCTACAAGGTAGTGCGGGGTGGAGCACTATCTTTTCCCCATAGCGGAAACCGACCTAAACACTAATATTGACATAATTAGGAAAAACGAAATTTTTATCAGCCTGGGGTTCTTTACGGCCCATCACAATATGGAAAGCAGATTCAATATGGGAAATAAAGTCAATGGTGCTATACATTCGATTGTGACCAGCCAGTTGATGTCCAAAAGGCTCAACTGGCTGTTCACAATAGTGTGCAGGTACATACGTTTATGTATGGAAGTGAATGTTGGGTGCGGCAAAAGAAGCAGGATAATAAATGCTGTGGAAATGCGTTCCTTGCGAAGCATGTGTGGTGTGACTATGAATGATAGGCTGAGGAATGATGTGATAAGGCAACGGTGCGGTTTAAAAGAAGATGTAGTGACAAAAACTGAAAAGAGTATGCTTAGATGGTAGTTCATGTTGAGAGGATGAATGAAAAGCGACTAACAAAAGGTATTTACAAGACAGATGTGAGTGGAATTTCCGGAAGGGGACGCCCTAGGAAGACACTACGAGCCTCACCATATTGATGATGAACATCACCATATTGATGACGTTCTTCAGAAAAGTCAGGTACGTAGTGCTCGCAACAGGCGTGTATGTATGACCAGATGTATGAACGTAAACAAGGCAAAAGGAGTATGTAAGGATCGTAGCAGGTGGCGTTCTGCAGTTTCTGGCTACCCCCACGGGAGGAAGACGTGAATTTATGATTCTATGTATGTATAAAATTATGTGTCCGTACCTAGTGTGTACCGTTGAGGAGTTTACTCGTCTGGAGCCAACCCTGGGTGCAACATCCAGGTCATGATGGACTTTAGAATGGACTATCATAATTGAAGCGGATATAAAAAAAATTCGAGTCTGTACTGGTGACCGTTGAGCAGTTCCTTCGTCTGGAGCCAATCCTGGGTGTAGAATCAGGACATGCTTATCACAAAAACGGTTTTGTGGAAAGTGTCCATCTTAGCCCTTTTGACAACTAGCCTACCATTACATACTAGACATTATCGTCTCCCCTTTATTCCAATTCTAATATTTCCCAAGATTCGTATCTTTCTATGATTTGTGGAGAAAATCTACGTAATTATGTTGATGATTATAACTTGTTTGTCATAAATAAACAAAGTCTTCGAAACAGAATCAACATGTAAAATTTCAACTCCGTAGGATATGAGGAAATAGTATTAATTCAACTTGCAAGATTTGATTAATTCATACTAATACGAGTAAACTAACAAGGCAAGTTTATGTGACAAGTGTATGCACCTTCTACGAGATTTACAAACAAAACTTCAACACTACACAAAGAATGATTTTTGTATAATAGTGATCGGCGAGGAAGATTTTAAAACGACTAAATGTTACCTTGACATAATTACATACATGAGAAACGCATTACAGAACATAAAGAACACAAATATAATTATTACTTTGCCAACATATAAATATAATAATGACTATAATATCTTATATAACTCAAGAGTGGAACTGTTCAACAACATGCTATGTATGGACAGTATTACACATAATTATTCGTATGTCCTAGACTCCAATTTGAACCTGAGCTATCACCATTCCACGTACATACGGTCAGGAACCATAAAAGACTGCGCTATGAGAGTAATTTTTAACCGACTTCCAAAAGGAGGAGGTTCTCAATTCGTCTGTATTTTTTTTTTGTTTTTTTTTTTTTTTTTTGTATGTTTGTTACGCGATTACTCAAAGACGTATGGACCGATTTAGAAAATTCTTTTTTTGTTTGATAGGGTATACTTCCGAGGTGGTCCCATATAAATTTTATTAACTTAGCTTAGGGAGTTTTTGAGTTAGCTTCAATAATGCGTATATATCCCACTTATTTTATGTGGATGATGTGATGGTGTTTTAATAACTTCCTATCACTGTTATTTACATGGCTATATCTACAATTATTGTGCTCAATTATGTATTCGAATTTGTGTGGGGTAGGTTCCACAACTAAAAAGTGAAAAATAAAAACTTTTTAGCAAAAAATAAAACCGACTTCCAAAACAAAACACTACAAAGTGAAAAATAACTTTAATTTCGGAAGTCGGTGGCAAAAAACGAAAATACAAAACCCAAGACACCGACTACCGAAATTAAAGTTATTTTTCACTTTGTAGTGTTTTGTTTTGGAAGTCGGTTTTATTTTTTGCTAAAAAGTTTTTTTGAGAACCTTTTCAACCTTCAATCGGAAATCTTAGAAGAAAATGCTCTCGTCGAAGACAGTGAATCAAAAGACCAGTTTTTTCTCCAGTAAATACATTAACATCCTACACCAAAATATTGCAGGCTTACTAAATAAATCAAATGCCCTTACGGTATGCTTGAATGAACTATCTGAAACAAACTTAAATGTGGATATTATATGTATTACCGAACACTTCATCATGAAAGGTCACGAAAAGCATCTGTGCATACCAAATTTTAGTTTAGCTGCATGCTACTGTAGACAGGAAAAGAAGCGAGGTGGTACATGTATAATTGTTAATACTTGCCATCAATGGAGGGAAATTCCTCAAATATCAAAGCTGTCATCACCAGGGGTTTTTGAATGTTGTGCTGTCGAGCTTATTAATTATAAATTAATAGTTGTATGTATTTACAGAGTACCAAACGCCAGGAATTTAAATTACTGTTTTGATAAACTTGAAACTTTGCTTAAAGAGATATCTGACAGACGTTCAAAGAATATTGTAATTGCAGGTGATTTTAATATTGATGTCTTAAAATAAGAGTAACAATTCAGTTGCACTTGAGTATCTACTACTAGGTTACAATTTGAAACTTGCTCTTAAACAGCCAACTCGATTGGCTAGTGGGACATGTATAGATAATTTTGCGCATAATTTTAAGAAGAGTTGTAAGACAGATGTACTTGAATTTGCTTTATCTGACCATACAGCACAGCTACTGCAATGTCCAGTTCCCAATGTATATAATATCAAATCCTGGTATATAACTAGACGAGACTACAGTAACGATAATATAGAGAAATTTAAGAATAGCATAAGCAGTCTCAAATTTTCGGAGATATATCTAACTGACGATCCCAACGTAGCTTACAATGAATTTATCGACATACGAGTATTCAAGTTATTTTACGAGTTGTGTTTCCGTATAAAGAAATAAAAATAAACCTAACAAAACCTAACAACAAACCAAAATGGCTTTCGCGTGGCGTTAAATTATGCAGTAGGAAAAAAAGAGAACTATTGTGGCAATCCAGGTTGAAACCCAACCATGACAACAAAAAGAAATTCACTACCTATTCTAGACTATATAATAAAATAATGAACTTGACACAAAAAGCTCAAAATAACCACAAAATACAACAATCTAAAAATAAATCAAAGACTACATGGCAGGTAATTAATCAGACAAAGTACAATATCCCGAAACAACGAATTGAGAAACTTAAAGTTGGTAATACAATTTTATACAAACCATATGATATTGCTAGTGCTTTTAATGACTTTTTCGTTGACAAAATACGTCCGAAAATAGGTGTAGACTGTAAGCCGAAAACATGCAGCCCGTCCATGAAACATAACTCAATGTTTATGGCACCCAGCACGACACACGATTTGAATAGAATAATAATGTCGCTAAAAAATACTAACAGTGTTGGTTTTGATGGACTCGCCACAAAGATACTGAAGTCTGTCTCAACCGCGATATGCGAACATCTAAGCCACATACTGAACCTTATTATTTGTACTGGTAAATATCCAGATGCTTTAAAAACATCTATAATAAAACCCTTATTTAAGAAAGAAGATAAAGAATTGATGGAATATTATAGACCTATTTCGCTCATACCGGTTATTTCGAAGATCTTTGAGAAATACATTTGCTGGGAATTATATAATTATATGGAAAAATATAATATACTTTGCGATGAACAAAAAGGATTCAGACAGCACAGAACCATCAATATGGCAATCTATGACTTTTTGAATCCAATTATGAGTAGCATGGATAAACGATCCCCCATATGCGCTATATTTTGCGATATGACCCAGGCGTTCGATTATGTCCATTATAATATATTACTTAATAAATTAGAAGTCTATGGCATTATTGGTAACGTGCTCGAACTTATAAAATCATACCTGGAAAACAGAACACAAATAACTGAAGTTAGCAACATTAACATAGTTACCAAACACGAAGACATTATAAGGTCTCGAGAACGTAAAATCTCATACGGTGTATCACAAGGAACCGTGATAGGCCCGTTTTTATTTATTACTTATATTAATGATATGCCCATGTCCCTTGAACATCCTATAACTATGTTTGCAGACGATAGCACTGTAACAATCCCATGTAAAAGTACAAATACATATGAAAATGATATAAATAATTCTCTTGACGCACTAATTAAATGGCTAGACGAAAATAATTTAAATATTAATTTAGGTAAGACAAAAATAATGCACTTTAGACAACGTACTCCCGGCGGAACTAATCTCAACATCCATTACAAAAATGACAAAATTGAGGAAGCAGAGGATACCAAATTTTTAGGATTGCAAATAGATTGCAACTTAAATTGGAAAGCACATATAGACAGTCTGTGTAAAAAATTGAGTTCATCCGCATATGTGTTATATAGACTATCCTCCATAGTAGACGTCAAAACACTTCTTACGGCTTACTACGGAATAGTTGAATCGCACAATCAGTTGAGTTCCCCCAGAAAATGATACCGTAGCGCACTACGGTATCATTTTCTGGGGGAACTCAACTGATCGAGTTACATAAAATCTTGACACTTCCCTGTATATATATTTTCGAAGTAGCTGTTTGTCAAGCAAAATCCATCTCGTTTTGAGCGCCTGGCTGTTGTATTCCCAAGGAATAGGCGTGACAACAGCAAATTATGTCAGGTATCATGTCGAACTACTTTGATGCGTAAGAGCGTTTCTTGCATGGCCCCCATTATCTACAATAAATTACCGAGTAGTTGGAAAGCTTTAAATACAGCACAATTTAAGAGTAGATTGCGAAAATTTTTGGTAGATAAAACGTACTACAGTGTAACTGAGTTCCTATCGGAGAAAAATATTTGTTAAGTAAAAATAGATGTAAGTATGACATTTTTGATTTTTGACATTTTGATCTTTGAAATTTAGATTACTGACATTTTGATTTTGAAATTGTAATAATAATGATAATTTGGCCCGACTGTCAAGCTGACGGTCGAAAAAATTTTTTCTCCGTGTAATTTCTACTGGATTTTTAAACTTTAATGCAATAATGTGGTGTTTTGCGTTCCTACACCAATTCACCCAACCCAAAAATTGGCATAAAAACCAAACCAGGATGCAAGAATAAAACTACACCTACTACTACACTACTGAACTATGACACGGAGAATAGAAGACCAAGCACAATGCTGACGAGAAGTCGGGCACGACGAAACACACGCCCAACATCTTCGGGTTCGTCGCTCAGCTCCGCCTCGCAGTTGCCGGAACCTGCTCCAGACTTACCGGAACCAGATCCAGACGTGAGTCCTGTGATACCGGCCGCTGCAGTTGCGTCGAGCTCGAGCGACGAATACTTCTCGCCGCCGACAACACCACCACCAATTCGTCGGCCGAGAAGAGGCCGGCCACCGAACGGCATGGGATCTAGGGGCCAACCGGCCCCGAGCCGGTTCCCGCTGCCGGTGGTTGTGTGCAGCGCATGAAATGGACTCAACAAATGAATGAGAACGTCATGCGCGCATATTACGGGGCTACAGAGGGGGGAACTAACCTCACTGCGTACCGCGATAAGATGCTGTCTCTGTTCCAGGCGCTTCAACCAGCCATCAACGTCTCGGCCCAACGACTTTCGGATCAGGTGCGGGTTATCCAACGGAATCACAGATTGGACGACGCCGCGCTTGATAGGCTGCGCTCAGAGGTACTGAGCAATCGTATCGTCCCTGTCCCGTCACAGACCGCGGTGCAACCTCTAGTCAGTGACATAACCCAACCGCGGTCTTATGTTAATGATGAGCAGGGGGGCGATGAGATTGTTACGGTAAGTAGCCAGTGTAACGAACGATTGAGGAGCGCGCTGAAGGATGCGATTCGGGAGTTTAGAACTGCCCCCGTCCAACTTAGACCACATTTACCTCGCTTGCCTATGCACAGAACGAATAGGGCGATGGTGTGTGCCTTGGATTCGCTGCTTGGTTTTTATTTTGAAAGCAGCGAGGATCTCGTAGATACGCACTCGATCTTCTATTGCGCGGCTATTGCGGCGTGTCGTGTAGCCAATGTCAAATTTCCAAATTGTGACATAGCTACACGACCAAAACCCGCTGTTCCAGCCTGGCAGTGCAGGATCGAGCGGCGTATCGAGGGGACCAGGGTGCTCATCGGCAAACTATACTGCTTCAGGGAGGGCAATACTCGCCCTAAAGTGATGCGCTTTGTGAGGCGGGCGTTCTCGGGGACTGGAATCAGCCCTCAAGAATATATGTCCCGTGTCACAGAGCGCATTGACTTCCTGAAGCAGAAGGTCTGTGCATGGGCAAGCCGTATCCGTAGGTATAAGCGACGGGTTGAGCGGTATACCCAGAATCGGATATTCCAGCGTGATCAAAGGTGGGTGTATAGAGCATGGGAGCGACCTGAGCAAAATGTGGCAGACGTATGCCGCCCGGATGATGATGCCACTAGCATATTCTGGCGTAACATCTGGTCGGTGCCCGTTTGCCATACTGAGGCTGAATGGATGCGGGATGTTGAGCGCGTGTGTGACGCCATACCGGAGATGGAAGAAGTAATAATTACTTCCTCCGATGTAGCCAGTGCAGCCCGTCCGATACCGAACTGGAAATCTCCGGGACCGGACGGACTGCACAATTTTTGGCTTAAATGGCTGCAAAGTTCACACGCGTGCTTAGCATCGCAATTCCAGTCGGCCTTAGAGTCTGGGTCACTGCCACAGCTCTTTACAACAGGAGTTACTCACCTGCTCCATAAGTCAGGTGATGCCACGGAACCCAAAAATTATAGGCCGATCACTTGTTTGCCGACGGTCTATAAACTCCTTACATCCATTTTGAGAGAGAAAATTAATTCTCATTTAGAAAAGAATTCTATTATGTCTGTCTCTCAAAATGGATGTAGGAATGGGTCCCGCGGCACCAAGGAGCTACTCCTCATTGACATGGCCATAAGCCAACAGGTCCGTCGATCCCGAAAGGATTTGTCGACATGTTGGATAGACTATAAGAAGGCCTTTGATTCGGTGCCGCATACATGGCTCTTGAGGGTGTTAGAGTTGTACAAAATTGATACAACTCTGAGCACCTTCCTAACGACGTGTATGGGGCAGTGGAGGACGGTTCTTCGCTATCCAGGATGCCGACAAATTCAGGGGAGCAACGAACCTATTAGGATTAAGCGGGGAATATTCCAGGGCGACAGTCTGAGTCCACTGTGGTTTTGTTTAGCCTTGAACCCTCTTAGCACTCTGCTGGAGGGTACAGGGCTGGGCTGTCCTTTGCGGAGAGGGGGTCAGGTAATATCCCACCTGCTTTATATGGATGATTTGAAACTGTTTGCCACCAACAAATTGCAACTGCTGGAGTCACTAAAAGTAACTAAAACTTTTAGTGATTCCATCAGGATGGAATTTGGTGTAGATAAATGTGCAGTCATGCATGTAAAGCGGGGCGGGATTGTGGAATCTGAGGGACTACAACTCTCAGATTCTATAAACCTGAGATCACTCTCCGCAACTGATACCTACAAATACCTGGGTATGTCAGAGGGGTTAGGCATTAACGGACCTGACATGAAACAATCGTTGCAGGAGCGCTTCTTCAGTCGCCTGAAAAAGGTACTTAATAGTTCTTTGTCAGGCGGCAACAAGGTGCGCGCCTTTAACGGTTGGGTCATGCCGGTCCTGATGTACTCCTTTGGCATACTAAAGTGGACACAGACGGAACTAGACGCCCTGGATAGGAGAGTCCGGTCATTGCTGACTGCAAACCGGATGCATCACCCACGTTCGTCTGTCATGAGGCTGTACATCCCGCGGAAGTGTGGGGGTCGAGGTTTTTTAAATGCTAAGACCCTCCACAACCGCGAGGTGTGCAGTCTCAGAGAATATTTTCTCAAGGCTGACGTGGGTATGCACCGAGATGTGGTTGCAGTGGACAAGGGACTCACCCCGTTGTCCTTGGCTAAAGAGAACTGGCGCAAACCTGTGGTGCTTAGTACCAACGACCGCAAGGAAGTATGGCAAAGCAAGGAGCTTCACGGACGCTTTTTCCGGGCCCTTCATGGGCCCGACGTAGATTTCTTAGCGTCCGTGGCCTGGCTACGCTTCGGTGACCTCTTTGGGGAAACCGAAGGTTCAGTCTGTGCGATTATGGATGAAGTTATGCTAACGAATAACTACCGGAAGTATATAATGAAAGACGGGACGATCGACATATGTCGGGCATGCCATTGTCCCGGTGAGTCTATCAGACATATTACTTCTGGGTGTTCTCGTTTAGCTAACGGCGAGTATTTGCACAGGCATAACCAAGTGGCCAGGATTATCCATCAGCAACTTGCTCTGAAATACGGCCTTGTGGACTCTGAGGTACCGTTTTACAGGTATGTGCCCGACCCAGTTCTCGAGAATGACCATGTCACGTTATACTGGGATCGATCTATTATCACTGACAGGACTATTGTAGCCAATAAGCCTGATATAGTGGTAATAGATCGATCAGTGCGCCGCACAATGATAATCGATGTCACTATCCCGCATGACGAGAACCTCGTGAAGGCTGAGAAGGAGAAACAATTGAAGTATCTCGACTTAGCCCACGAGGTTGTCGCTATGTGGGATGTGGACTCGGCAATCATTGTGCCGATAGTCGTTACGGTCAATGGCCTTATCGCTAAGAGCCTCGATTAACATCTCAAGAGGCTCTCGTTGGGTGGCTGGGTGAAGGGCCTGATTCAGAAGGCAGTACTCCTTGATACGGCGCGTATTGTGAGGAGGTTCCTGTCTCTGGGACCCTAACCACCGGTAGCTTGGACCCTGTTCCCCATGCCGGTGGATTTCTATTTTTTATATTTTTAAATGTTTTTTTTTTTTAATTCTAATATTTAAAAATATAATTTATATGTAAAAAAAATGAATAAAGGAGATGATAATTTTAATAGTAATGACATGTTAATTGATGTAATGATAATGGTATGACATATTATGTATAGTAATAATAATAATAATAATAATAATAACCCCACCGCTGTATCTCTACGTTGACGTCGTGGTGGGGCTTGCGTGCTCCAAACTTTAGGTCTGTGCCGGTAGAGTTTGCCGGAACGGGTCTAGGATGAGGAGCCAGACCAAGAGAGATATTGAAACCCGCAGGGCAGCATGTGGCGAGCTGTTGGGCAGTAGCGACCCCATGGACCCTATCTCCCGGGAGAAATCTTGTCCTCATCTCTGGCTTGCCTTTATTGGCCGGCTGGAGTGAACACTGACGAGGAACAGAGCTCCCACCTCTTTCTTGCCTTTATTGGCCGGCTTGAGTGGAGATTCGCAAGAGCAAACGTGCTCGGAGGAAGGAAGTATTCCAGTAAGGTGCTGGTAGGGATCTTGACCGTATTTCCGGGATTGTCCTGATAGCCGTGGAATTCCTCTCCACTCCTCAAGCACCTCAGGAAGTGTTGCCCCCTTGTCGCTACGTCACTATGTGCTAGCGGCCATCTCCGGGGGCCCATTATTGAGTGTGCAAGTCACCCCCTGCCATTTTATCCGTGTATAATATATAACATTGGTCAGGCAGGGGACATAGTTCTTCCATAGTTCAAGTTACCCAATCCACTTTAGCCACCCAAACCCATAGCCCAATATGTTTTGTTTTCACGTACAACAATAGTCCTGTACCAACCGGGGGTTGTCCTTGGGTGCACTTGCATAGTGCATACAGGGATAATCGTCGGTTGGTGCCTCCTCATCATTTAAAATTATCTAAGGGGCCTCTGCGAGTTGGCTTCGGCTCCTCGTACGCCTTCCAAAGGTCCGGGACCCTAGGGTCCCGAGAAATATAAAAAAAATAATAATAATAATAATAATAATAAATTTATTTCAGACCATAAGTCCATAAACAAACACACATTATAATTTTATACACAAAATACATACATACATGAAAACACATACTACACAAAAAATACACTAGAACAACTTATTTTACATAACAGAATGACGCACGATGACTGGTCATCCATTGCCACATCATTGGACTGTCCATCCTGTCGGCTACTATAGCTACTATAGTAATGACATGATATATAATCTTATGATACTGACCTATATTTTCCTTTTAATACAAACATATATTTTTAATAGCTGATGATTTAAGAATTTTATAATAGTAATTTGAATTGTAATAATAATGATATAAATAATTTTAAATGTTTGCATGCCGATTGGTAAAATGTGGCTGGGCTAAATTTAATCTTAAGAACTATGATGAATGACTATGAACTACCCATATTTGCAAAATAAAATTTCTATTCTATTCTATTCTATTCTAATAAAAGCTTGTAAAAAAGTGAAAAGGTATTTTCATTTATTTATGTTTTAGCAGAAAATAAAGCGAATCCGTATTCAAACGCAGTTAAAATTACGAATTAATCATTGTTATCTCTATTGACATTTAAAATTTTGATAAATCTGTCCAAAACTACCACGGTATTAATCTTTTTATCGTCGGACTAATCAAATTGATTGGTGGGTGAAATCTAATCAAAATTATTCACTCGGTAGATACAGTCAATAAAAAAATCCTAAAATTAATTTTCGCTCAGTGATGAACACGCGGTCTTCGGTTACAGTTAAAATGAATTTGTGAAAAATTTCCAAAATGAAGTCGATATATTTATTTCTTTTAATTTCCATATATGGGAAATCAGTCAGCGGCCATTTTGATATGGTCGTTCCTGATTATAAAAATGTTTTTGATTTGAATCTCTATGAATCTGTGCTAGATGAAGAATTATGTAAAGAACAAATTAGATATATCCAGCAAAATGAAACTGAACTTTTGATTGAATGTAAGTAGAAAATAAAACTGTTTAGTTAACCATAAATTGATGTCATATTTGTTGTGCCAGGCTATATAAGAACCATGTGGATCCAGTAAAGAAGAAGCTGCACTTTGCATTGTCACTAAGTGGTTAGGTGACGATATTTATTTATTTACTAGTTGACTCGACAGACATTGTCCTGTGAAATACAAAAATCCCATAGTAAATGCACTTTAATAATAAGCTTATATAACGAAAGGTTTGAAAAAATATGATAAGCGCATCACTTCAGAACGGCTGGTCCGTTTCGGCAAATTTTTGTTTTAAAATTTTTGTAATCACAATTTTTTTTTTGCCGAAATTGCCGAAACGGACCAGCCGTTCTGAAGTGATGCGCTTATCATATTTTTTCAAATCTTTCGTTATATAAGCGTCATTCCCGACTAAGCTTTTTTTGAAGAGCAAACTGTGTGTCCTTCGAGATTTCCCATCGACAAAAATGAATTTCCATATAAACTCATTCCCATTCCCATTCTCATTCTCATTCCTTTGAATATTAATTTTCAAAAATTCTTACAGTTAGAGTTTCTTAGATAACGGAACTCTTGTTCAAAATTTCATGCTTCTAGACCCTTCGATTTAGGTTGTACATACATTGTCTGTCAATGAGTGAGTTTAATATTTTATTTAGTAGATTTATATTCAAAGTTTGATGTCGATGTCGTAGCCAGATCTCACTGGCCGCTGCCGCGGCACCGCTCGCACTTGGTTGGTCATAGTTCATTCCTAACCAAATCCATTTTTTCCGGGTGCCACTAGCGGCGAATGCAACTACTTTGCGATATGCCCAGTGGTCAGCTGGGAATGTCGATAAATAGGTTGCTTTCGTCATGATATGGCCATTTCTACGATTGTACCCCAAACGTCGACTGACATATCATTAAACGTTGACGTTTAAACGATATGGTTAATTTTAGCTGGCCATTTCATGAAATGACCTAACACTACATGGAATGATCAATTCTAATATCTGATCTCGATATATACAACAATTTAGCCCTTTTGACCACTAGCCTGCCATTACATGCTAGACATTATCATCTCCCCTGTCTTTATTCCAATTCCAATATTTCTTAAGATTTGCATCTTTCTGATCTGTGGAGAAAACCTACATAATTATGTTCAGCGAACGACACATGACATCTTGGAAATTTATAGTGTTTGAAGCCTTCATACGATTATAACTTGTTTGTCATAATCATAAATAAACAGTCTTCAAAACAGAATCAACATGTAAAATTTCAACTCCGTAGGATATGAGGAAGTGGTTTTAATTCAGCTTGCAAGATTTGATGTTTGTGTTTCGAAGCCTTGATATGATTATAACTTCTTTGTCAATATTTCGGAAACCGTTATCGCATTAATCTCAGTCGATCAGATATGAACTATTAACACTACATAACTAATCCTTAATTAGATCTATCCTTCGCTTCCACTAGTTTAGAAAGGAAGTTGTGATTAAAATATCGATATAAAACAACCGTGGGATGCTCCAGATGTTTCCTTTTCTCTTCATCTCGGTTATCATAATTCTCTTCTTTCAGAGTTCTCTCTCTCACGCTGCTAAATAATAATTTCCTATAATGTGGTCCAGGCAACTTTCAGTTAAATGTCATACTAATCAAGAGACTTTTTGTTTCTATGTTCTGTGCCCTCAGATTCTGAATAAGAATTTTGTCTCGAACTACATACACACACCCTATCAACATATAATTTATAGCACATATAAATATAGGCTTAATTTAGCTTTGCAAAATTGATACTGTCTGTCTAGGCAGATGGATTATTCTAAAGTAAAGTTTTCAAGGCTAAACCACTAAACTGATTTTATCATTTTTTTTTTGTTGTAATGAAATAGCATGTCCCTTTATAAAAGACATAGGCATACTATTTATACCCCTTTTTCATCAACAAAGGGGTCGCCTTTATTGGTGAATGGTTTCGTTAAAGTATGTGGGAAAATCTGAATCCCGAGCGCTAGTATCTGATGATGGTTTTCTTTACAGTTCTCGATGCTGGCATCCGAACACCAAGAGGTGTGCTGACTGGTAACGTTATAGATCTTGGCAACTACTACCAATGTTTGGGCATACATAAGCAAGTAACAAACTCAGTTATTGAAGGAAAGTATTGCATGGTAGACGTGCCATTGGATCAAAACTGGCCTAGTTTGCCAAGTACACCAACATGGCCCGATGAGTGGCCTGATATAACTTTGCCTGACGAATGGCCTGATATTACTTGGCCTGGACAAAATCCGAGGCGATTTAGGGTGAATGAAGATGTTGTACAACGTTCGAGACAGTATCAGTTAGCGACCGCAGGATTTGAAGCATTTAATGGAGCTCCAAATAATGATAACAGGTAAAGTGTATACTTTTGCAATATCATATATATTATCGCATTTTTTTTTGTTTAATATGCGTTAAAATAAACAACATAATAATATTATTACGTTGTTTCTTTAAATGCATATTAAACAGAAAATTGCGATATCAAAATAAAGAGGTATTCCTGAAAGTAAAGCTAGTAGGTACTGATTCCAATAATATCTTACCTACCCTTGTCTTTATCGAATTTACCAAGAAATTGGCACGGATATTACAAACAAAACATTATCTACGTCTTCAATGTCTATGTTTTTAATTGGTCGATCCTAATCATGTAGTCTGAAAGTTGAATCATGTTTTAATAGTCACGTGTAGTAGATATGAATGGCATTTTACCAAAGTACATTTTACTTACATACCTACATAACATCAGTTTATGCATACAACAGATAATCTCTCTTTTATCTGTTCTTTGAGTCCGTCAGTGTTCAAAAATATATTTTTTTAATGTTATACTCGTAAAATGAATCATTAGCTACTAAATTCCTAAAATAACGTGCCAAAGGCTTTTCGTCTTATTTCCACTTTTGTCAATTTTTATAGTATTTTTAGGGTTCCGTAGTCAACATGGAACCCTTATTGTTTCGCCATGTCCGTATGTCTGACTGTATGTCTGCCCGCAGCTTAGCTCAGAGACTATACGTAGTACTCTTAGTACAAGCTGTAATTTGGCATGGCTACAAATTAATCACGCCAAAAAAGAGGACAGTTGGAATGTATGGGAGAACATGTTTTTCAACTACAATCTTAAGTTGGTTCTTGGGATAAATTAATCCCAACTACGGAATCCTCCATTGTGCGTGGTCCGACACGCACTCAGCCGTTTTCGTTTTTAAATTTTGCATGCTTGATCGTTTGTATGCGATATTAGACTATTAAGTCCAGATAATCTATTCTGCAAAAACCTCAAGCTATCATTTCACCTGATGCTAGGGATTGACAGCTCACCTCACTCATTTCACCTAAGTTTTCACGCTGAGATTGTAACAGAATAGACAGGCAGGCTTCTCCATGACTTTTACAAAAGTAGATTTTACACAATGTAGAAAGTAGATTAATTATTATTAATGATTAATTACTTCTTTTACTTTTTTTGTTGAGCTCCTTAGGTTCTGACTTGAGCTGCACGATTACTGACAAATACATATAACGAGCACTGACGTGACAGGTCCACTCAATCTATGTCGTTCTTTCCTCAAAATACCACATCAGATACCAACCTACGTAGTCTTTACATGATCTGACCTAGATTATTTTCTGGACTATAAAAGAGACTGTGACCTCTGAGTTTGTTTCGGCCTTTCTTCTCGGAGTAGTCAGATAGAAAACGCCGACCTCATCTAGTTTTTAAAATATGATTGACTTGTAAAAGTATTTGTACAAACCTTCTTACAAAAATAAAATCATTTATCATTTATTTTCAACCTTATAATTTTCTTACAGAGTCGCAGACACTCCTCTCGCAGCTCTCACCTTCCGTCTTGGTACTTGCATACCCAAGCCATGTTCCCCTCGAACGGCACTGAAGGCTCTGTTCAATAGGTCGGAGATCACAACCATTGTGTTCGATGAGGCCTACTGCCGTCTGCCTAATGACAAACTTTGGGTGGCTGGAGACTACGTTGCTTTGTAAGTAACTTCATGCAATATTTTAAATCAACTTCAAAAAGAAGGAAATACGTGTAAGTGTGACGACCTGGCTTATTGATACGAGGGTGTAGTGTCAAAAGAAAAACATCTCAAAACCCAGATTAAATTGTAGTGCAATATTTACAACAAAACTATTACGAGTGACTAATTATTACAAACAAATATTGCAGTTTTTTCTTAAAACTAAAAATAACGAAATAAAAAAAGAAAAAAAAATAGACTTCAAAAACAAATTAACTGAAAATTATGAATTAACTTTAATTTCGGAAGTCGGTGGCAAAAACTAAAATACAAATCCCAAGTTAACGACTTCCGAAATTAAAGTAATTTTATTAATTTTGAGTTTATTTTTTTGAAGTCGACTTTTTTAAATGTTTTTTTTTTTTTTAATAATATGGTGGATTTTTAATGTAGGAATATCAGAGAATAGATTTTTATAAGAAAAGTATATTAGTGTATACTACATTACGGCACATCGAGTATTTAGCGGGAGACCGTCATCGTCACAGCGTGCAAGCGTGATAGAGGGCATTCTACAAAATCGAACTTTTTTTTAAAACTCCAAAAGTCGTTTCAAAGGCTGCTATGTAATTCCCGCTTTTAAAGTCAATGAAATTAATTGTTAAGCAAAGTGATTACCAACTTGTATTCAATGAGGTGGACTGTACGCAGCTTCTGCTTAAGCTTTATTTTAATGTTCCCCAGAGATTACTCAGACGTAACCCACCTATAGCCATTCCGTTGTCTTCTTCTAACTACAGGCAAAACTCATATTTAGTGCGAGTGACTAAAGACTTAAATGACTTATGCAAGCAGTTCTCTTTTGACTTGTTTTCAATCAATGGCTCAAGCGTACGCAACAGGCTAAACCACAGATCTTATAAGATCTGTGGGCTAAACCTTGAATTCTTTAAAACTAATTCTTAATCTCTAATTATTTGGCGGTAACGATTTGACGATTGGTGCTCTTCTTTTGTTTATGACTTGTCGTGTATAAGATCTCTTATTATATTATTGTACGTATAGCTAGCCGTAAAAACCTATAATTAGCTTAACGTTTCTTATTCCAATATTTATTGTATATAAGTAAAGCTGTTGGTTTTCCGATTGATAAATAAATAAATAAATTGTCCGTATATTGAAATCACAGCTTGTTGACAATTGTGTGAAATAGCTATGACACGGCATATTGACATAGTTTGATAAATGATAATTAATTTCCCTGACTGTACCAATATTCCTAAAAATCATCACTCAATACCTATTACATCACCGCTCCGACACAGTAAATAACTTTGTCATTCAAGTTAGGATTATAATTACGACAGCTTGCTCCCCGGCGAAGAAACGTCTGCAAGCGATATAATAATAATAATAATAAGACCGTACTTCCGGGATTGTCCTGATAGCCGTGGGATACCTCTCCACTCCTCAAGCACCTCAGGAAGTGTTGCCCCCTTGTCGCTACGTCACTATGTGCTAGCGGCCGTCTCCGGGGGCCCATTATTGAGTGTGCAAGTCACCCCCTGCCATTTTATCCGTGTATAATATATAACATTGGTCAGGCAGGGGACATAGTTCTTCCATAGTTCACGTTACCTAATCCACTTTAGCCACCCAAACCCATAGCCCAATATGTTTTGTTTCCACGTACAACAATAGTCCTGTACCAACCGGGGGTTGTCCTTGGGTGCACTTGCATAGTGCATACAGGGATAATCGTCGGTTGGTGCCTCCTCATCATTTAAAATTATCTAAGGGGCCTCTGCGAGTTGGCTTCGGCTCCTCGTACGCCTTCCAAAGGTCCGGGACCCCAGGGTCCCGAGAAATATCAAAAAATCACAAATAATAATAATAATAATAAAACCCGCAGGGCAGCATGTGGCGAGCTGTTGGGCAGTAGCGACCCCACGGACCCTATTTCCCGGGAGAAATCTTGTCCTCATCTCTGGCTTGCCTTAATTGGCCGGCTGGAGTGAACACTGACGAGGAACAGAGCTCCCACCTCTTTCTTGCCTTTATTGGCCGGCTTGAGTGGAGATTCGCAAGAGCAAACGTGCTCGGAGGAAGGAAGTATTCCAGTAAGGTGCTGGTAGGGATCTTGACCGTACTTCTGGGATTGTCCTGATAGCCGTGGAATACCTCTCCACTCCTCAAGCACCTCAGGAAGTGTTGCCCCCTTGTCGCTACGTCACTATGTGCTAGCGGCCGTTTCCGGGGGCCCATTATTGAGTGTGCAAGTCACCCTCTGCCATTTTATCCGTGTATAATATATAACATTGGTTAGGCAGGGGACATAGTTCTTCCATAGTTCAAGTAACCCAATCCACTTTAGCCACCCAGACCCATAGCCCAATATGTTTTGTTTCCACGCACAACAATAGTCCTGCACCATCCGGGGGTTGTCCTTGGGTGCACTTGCATAGTGCATACAGGGATAATCGTCGGTTGGTGCCTCCTTATCATTTAAAATTATTTAAGGGGCCTCTGCGAGTTGGCTTCGGCTCCTCGCACGCCTTCCAAAGGTCCGGGACCCCAGGATCCCGAGAAATATCAAAAAATCAAATAATAATAATATCATAATAATATAATAATAATATAATAATAATATCCTGGGACATTTTCACACACGGTCATCTGGTCCCAAACTAAGCAGAGCTTGTACTATGGAAACCAGATAACTGATATACTACATATACTACTTTTTTTTTTTGTAAATACATACTTATATAGATAATTACACCCAGACTCAGGACAAACAGACATGTTCATGCACACAAATGTTTGTCCTGGATGGGAATCGAACCCACGACCAGCGACATGATAGGCGGTATCTTAACCAACCACGCCAACTGGCCTGTCAATGCAAGAGCCTTGCCGTTCGCGCCGGGACACTGTGCCGCCCACACATGGTACTATGTCTAAAGTCTTAAGTTCTTCCAATGTTCTCTTTCTGTTCGTCTTTCAATATCTCCTTTTTCTTTTTTTGCAAATTAATCTCTTCTTCGTCGAGTGTAACAGCTTTAATTTCCAGTTCACGTAAACTTAGACATTACGTAGAAATACGTGCTTCTCAAGTGAGAACACTAATTTTCACAAACCAGTCTGTAAGTTGAAAACTAGTAGTGCGTGGACGGTGAGCTACTAACTAGTAAGTAGCGCCTGAACAAGAAGCTGTCACAACATCGGTGGCGTGCAGCAGCGAGCGGTCGTCTTGCTGACGGCGCGTGAAAAACTAGCGGGCACCTCACTGGTGGCATGCCAGCAGCAAGCGGTCGTCTTGCAGACGGCGCGTGAACAACAAGCGGTCACCTCACTGGTGGCGTGCCAGCAGCGAGCGGTGGTCTTGCTGACGGCGCGTGAACAACGAGCGGGCACCTCACTGATGGCATGCCAGCAGCAAGCGGTCGTCTTGCTGACGGCGCGTGAACAACGAGCGGGCACCTCACTGGTGGCGTGCCCGCAGTGAGCGGTTGTCTTGCTGACGGCGCGTGAACAACGAGCGGGCACCTCACTGATGGCATGCCAGCAGCAAGCGGTCGTCTTGCTGACGGCGCGTGAACAACAAACAGGCACCTAACTGGTGGTGTGTCAGCAGCGAGCGGTCGTCTTGCTGACGGCGCGTGAACAACAAACAGGCACCTAACTGGTGGCGTGTCAGCAGCGAGCGGTCGTCTTGCTGACGGCGCGTGAACAACAAGCAAGCACCTAACTGGTGGCGTGTCAGCAGCGAGCGGTCATCTTGCTGACGGCGCGTGAACAACAAGCAGGCACCTAACTGGTGGCGTGTCAGCAGCGAGCGGTCGTCTTGCTGATGACGCGTTGGTGAGAAGCGGTGGGATTCTTTAGAGGCGGTGCCAGGCCGTTACTGCGCTGGAGCGGTGCGGTTATAATGAGTAATGAGGATGACCTTAACACATTCAGGCATAATGTAGTGCGAAAGTCAATGTCATTTCGTTTCCGAGATTTTGTGTACATAAGCAGCTCATTAATCATCGATCATAATCTATTGTGATAATCGTGTAATACTAGAAAAATACAAGACTTGTTTTTCTTTTCAGTTCAATATTTGGCTTCTTTATTCTCCTCGTCGTATTGAGTACAGGATACGATATTCGCTATAATATCTACCAAAAAAGAGGTAAGAATAGTCTAAATGATCATTTATATTTAAGTTGACGATTAATGCTTAACGGTTATTTCGACAGTGTATTATTTTACTTAAGTATTACTGTCCCGTTGGTCTCGTGGTCGCAAGCGCATCTACTGAGCAAACGGCCTGGGTTCGATTCCCGGTTCGGGCAAACTGTTATTGGGTTTTTCTATTAGGAATTTCTCAGTAACATCCAGGAGTTTGGAAGATGGCGGTGTGATTCCCGTGGCTTAGAAAGCATGTTAAGCCGTTGGCCCTGCGCCTGATCTCTTTCCGGTCGTGTTGGATTAGCGTACCACCGGATTATGAGAGTGAGGGAAGAGAAAGTGTACTTTTGTCTGCGTACACACTTGTGCACTATAATACGAGTATCTCTCGCGCTAAAGACTGGTCTCCTCCAAGATTGGTCGCCGTTGCCGAAATTCCGTCTGTAGGATTATAATTATGTATATGTTAAACGGAACTTTTAGTCCTAAGCTCCATTATTACACAAAGGGGCTGTTAGTTGAGTCAAACTCAAACTCTTACTAACTAACTAACTTTAACTAACTTTATTTAAAATAAACCAATCACAGACACTTTTCAATTGTCAAGGGGTCGGTCAGTCAGAAAGATGAAGCTAGTTGACCATTCCAAAGCGTATTAGGTTCCTATGGAGAAGATCGGGTAAGAAACTCCATGGATACTTTTAAATCAAAATATGGTTACAAATATTGGTTGCGTCATTCATGTTGAAATTATACACGTGAGAATGATGCGGAACGTTAAAAGCGTCCGTAACAAAAAGATTAAAAAAAAAAAACATTTCAATGGTACAGGTCTCAAAAGACGCGTATCAACAAGGGCTACAATAAGGTAGAAAAAAAATAAAAAAACCAAAAACTTGAAAATCGCAGAAATGTGAATATTTCGATAATTTTTTTAGGGTCTTTTGTCATAAAATCAACTATATCTCAAAAAATAAATGCGATATCGAAAAAATGAAAAAGTCGTCGGGTATTGAGTTGGGCTACATTAAAAAAAACCGGACCTTTGTATCACTAATAGTCTAGGCAGGAGGGTGCACTTTGTGTGACGCAATTTCGGGTAGCGCGCTCCTTAGATGCACGTCGCATCGCTGAGTTGTTATTTGATCGTGAAATGTATTTGTATTAAATTTTATAATGATGTTAATTTAAATTATATTTATTTAATTTTGCTTTGCGTTACTTTGAAAATACTTCAAATTACTAATTAGAATTTTATATTTGAGACTGAAACTGTTATTTTTATGGTCATAACTATTTTGTGTCGCTTCGTTATTGTTGTGTTAAACAAAAAATGGTTTTCCTTCAAAAATAGTCAATACTCAATACATTTATTTGCTTTCCACAATGTTAACTTAGGTGGTAGGTACATTATAAAATATACATAATTTTAGATCATTGTGGACCCTGTCGGGCACAGCAAGGTAGGATAGAGGAAGAGGGCTATTATTATGTGCAAAAGTAAAATATAAATGTTTTTCTACTACTCACTTTGATTTTATTTACTATTTTTGTTATTCATTTTTAATTATTCATTTAATTTATCATTAAAATATTCATTAATATTATAATAGCATTTATGGATTAGGTATTGTTTCAGTTTATTTATAAATATATTAAATTTTTGTTAATTTTTAATTGCTTCTGGTATTTTATTATTTATTTTAACCGACATTACTAAAGTACTTGTTGAGTGCATTTTCAGCTTAGAGTCACCGGGTAGGTTTAGCCTATTTTTGTGTCGTAGTGTATATTTAATTTGTATGTTTTCTCGTGTAGTGAATAATTGTTGGTTGTTTCTAACAAATTTGCATATTTCTAATATATACATATATATACAGGGAAGTGTTAAAAGTTTGTGTTCTTGGAAATGTGGTTTGCAGCTGTATGTGTCTTCTATGTTAACTAGGATTCTGATTCTTAAAACTATTGCATTAAAGTTCAAAATTGCATGGAGTAATTTTTACCTTACGGATTTGTACTTCATGCATTTGAGCTCTATTACTTCAAAGACGATACAAAATCTATTAGGTCTAAATCTATTAGATTAGGCATCGTACAAAACGAAAAGCTTGCCTAAGTGCATTTTCAATGTACCCGAATGTCGTGTAGAACACGAGATCTGTGATGTTTTTGTTCAAAGTGTCTTCAGGCTGTAATAACCATTTTCCATTATAAAAGAAGAGCACTGTGCAAAAATAACAAAACTTAAAATCACGCCTGTAGTCCCGAAAATATCAAAATAAATATGACATAAGCAAAATAATTAGATAACCGATCTAATTCAGTCATTGCCTTTGCTTATCTTTGGATTTCTTTAGATTCCCAAAGCAAATAATCATTAACACCGCACCTAGCTTTCACACGCACACGTGATGAAAAACAATGTTATCGTTACAAATGAATAATCTCGAGATTATTAATATGTGACGATAACATTGTTTTTTAATAAAATTCCAATGGGTCTTTTGACAGCATCTCGCCTTTTTTGCTAAATTTCGTTTCCATCATATAGTATTGCAACCCAAAGAGGGAAAGTCCAATTAAGTTTCTCTTTAACTCTTTTTAACCCCCGATGGAAACAGAGTTTAACGTGTGAATCTGTGTATCTGTCTGTGGTATCGTAACTCCCAAACAACTGAACTGATTTAGATTTTTATTGTTTCGTTTGAAAGGCTATGATTCAATAAAATCTATTTAGCCGTTTGAAGATTATCAGCTCTTTTATAGTTGATGAATGGATGTTAATGTCCTCCACAAGCCTGATCGATTCGAAATTTGATATTCTGTTACTTGAATGATATTATAATTACATAGTTACCTTAACTTATGCTGCAGCATTACTTGGAATTTGCAGGATACCCAACTTCCTCGCCAACTTACATCGAGATATACAATAGTGTTTGGGCTCCTTGCAATGAAAAGGTTATAGATAGATGACAATAATTAGGGTCTGATAATGGATAAAAAAAATTAGGATTGTTTTTAAATTTAACTTTTAAGTGGTTGTCATATAACACTAGTCACATAAGGCTATCTGTAATAAGTAGCATTCCGCAATAACACCTACTTACTAGATAGCAGTGATTTAAATTCTATATCAGTGAATTACGTTTATTTTTCACAATCTTATCATAGCAATACAATTTGCGTTTTGTTTTTCCCATTTATTAACCGACTTCTAAAAAGGTTCTCAATTCGGATGTTTGTATTTTTTTTATGGTTGTTCGCGCATAACTCCGTCGCTTGCTAACCGATTTGAAAATATATATTTTTGTTGGAAAGGATACTTCCCAAATGGTCCTAGGAAAATATTATCGAAATCGGACAAACGGACAAAAATCTAAAAAATTATCTACATTGTCTACATTAACGATCTTTTCGTTTACATTGTATTGCGTTTTTTGTTCGCGCATAACTCCGTCATTTACGAACTGATTTGGATTTTTTTTTTGTTCCAAAGCCTATGCTTTCCAATTGTTCCCATAGTCACCGAATCTTGGCGAAATCGAGGGAACTCTTCAAATTTTATAGGAAAACGTACAGCGATTTTGGTATTTTCTACAACAAGTGAACCATTTGCGTTCAATAAGAACCATTCTACCATCAGATCTAAAGATGAATCCAAGAGACAGGCACCGGAACTCCATAATAAGACTATGTATCTTAGCTGTGTTTGGGCTTGTTGGAATTTTAACGGTATGCACATTCCAGGTGTACCACTAATAATAAAAAAAAGAATTAGAAAACTTTTTCTTTTTTTCATTCAAAATTTGATTCTCCGGATGATCTTAATATATAATGTTTGTTCGGGCATAACTCCGTCATTTATGGATGGATTTGATGTTTTTAACAGACTTCTAAAAAAGGAGGAGGTTCTCAATTCAGATGCTGGGTTCAGAGATAGACAACGGAACTTTTCAATAAGTGGAAGGCAGATGACCTCGTGAATGCAGCGGGAATTCGTTGGATGCGAGATGCGCGGCGGTGGATTTCGTTTGACGGAAATGATCATGATGATGATGAAGACGACGATTATAACCTTCTTGACTTTCCTTATCCTACCTACGTAACATGTAGGTCCTCTGCTTTGACAGTCTGTTTTCGCGCTGGTCAGGGTTCTCATTCGAAATGCGTTGAGCACTTCTTTCTCTAATTTCTTTTAATCGTTTTCCTTTTTCATTCTCAGTTTCAGTTCGACGCCGTTTTCTCATACGAGAAGCATCTTTACTAGGCCTACCCATATTTTATTAGATTAAAAATATGTCACTAAAAATTAACAAATAAATTTTTTTTGCAAAAAATAAAACCGACTGCAAAAAACCCTAAAAGCACTAAAAAGTTAAAAATAATACTATAACCTACCTATATTAATAAACCTAACCTAACCTACAATTAATCTATACTGAAATTTAACAGTTTTTGGAGTCGGTGCCAAGCTAAGTAATGAAACGACAGGTAACAGTTCGATTCAAACTTGTACTCGTATATTGCTAGGCACCGACTCCAAAAAAATGTTAAATTTTATTATAGGTTAATTGTAGGTTAGGTTAGGTTTATTAATATAGGTAGGTTATAGTATTATTTTTATCTTATTAAGGGTTTTTTAAAGTCCGTTGTTTTTGCAATTTTTTTTTTATATCATTGATCATTTGGCGATTATTATAGTAATCATTGAAATAACACCTATTAGTTGACTATTTCATAATTTATAATTCATCCAACCACGTAAATGATAAACATCTCATCAACGTCACACAAATTATAATAATCGTATTAACTAGATAACATTGTTTAGTTTAACAGTTATAAAGGAAGAATTCTCCTTTTAAGAAAAAGATTCTAAAGATAAATTGATAAACCAAAAGTAATTTTTCAAATTTAATTAATTTAATTATTTAATTTTTTCAATCACAGATCCAAAGAAAATCAACAAGTTGCTCATAGCCTTCTCTGCTTACACCAACACTCGTCGCCTTGTCACATATACTCCGGTTTCTGGAGCCTTGGAATGTCTGGATGGCATCAGAGCCTTCGCCATGATGTGGGTCATCATTGGACATACGTTCATTACTCAGACTTCAAGTCAGATTACGGCTAATCCTGCTGATATTTTGGCTGTAAGTAATTTAATATACATTTCTGATATAGTACTGTAAAGTACTGGCTTTAAAGGGAGGTACTTTTCCACAATACACAATTGAAAATCACTCTCGCACCAATAGCATTGATAGCTTCCCCAACACCCAGTGTGTTCAATTTTGCAATCATCTTTTACAAAAAAATTTAGATTGCTATATTCTTTGTTATTTGTTTGTTTCCATCATTCATTTCTTGTATTGCATTTTTTTTGTGAATATCGTTGGAATGCCAATGTGCCATAATAAATTTATAGAGTCTTGTCTAGTACCATTCCTGTGCCTTTTCATATTTTCCTTCTTTTTTTTTCTGCATCTACCTAAATTGCCTAACACTAATCACCGTCATTGTAATCATATTATCGTTCAATGTCCATACAAAAATCCTCGTAGTTATCATAAAGTTATTGTGGTTTTCCAAGGTCTGCTTTTGTGATGACCGTCATTCATTATACTTTTCATGTTACTTGCTCCTCATTCTTAGCCATACATAGCCAATCCATACTTCGACAATCAGCTATCAAATGGTTCATTATCTGAGTTATTTAATTATTTCCAGTGGATAACATCATTAGAGTCCGTATGGATTACTGCTGGTCCAATCACAGTGGACACTTTCTTCATGCTGAGTGGCCTTCTACTAGTATACACTACAGCTGGAAAACTTACCAGCAGTAAGTAAATTCTTACCTCAATTTTATAGCAAATACATTTTTTTATATATATATAAATCTTTGTGTTTCTAACGCTCGAATATGTTGAGATAATTAGCGTTTGCGCCAATAAAAACATATTTAATTTTTAATGATCTTAGATGAATACTTATATCTGTAGAATACGATGAAGAAACACTATAAGATGGCCAGAAATGAATGATTACAGAGAAATTCACGATGCCAATCATTTTCCTATCGTTATTTTTCCAGTGAAGTTAATCAAGAGTATCCATCTGTTCTACCTTAACCGCCTTCTTCGAATGTTCCCTGTGCTGGCTGCAGTGATTCTTCTACAAATCTCTATATTTAGTCGGGTTGCTGATGGCCCCTTTTGGGCAGTAGCGGCGGCTCATACGCATAGGTGCAGAGTATACTGGTGGTCTACGCTGTTGCATATACAGAATTTTATCAATCCTAGCCATATGGTAAGTGTTTAACTTCTAAAACTTTTGAAACGAATTTAACTATACTGTCTTGGACTAAGTATTCTTAACACATTCTCAAGCAACTGCAATAATATAACGACATCTAGAGTTATTTAACTAATCTTTTAATGTGCCTCTACATAATACACACACAATATGAAATCAAGCACTTGAAAAATAGATATAATGTCATACTGCAACCGTATTTCATCAAAGTTCATCTGACAAATTGGAATCGTATTTCTTCTTAATTCTTGAGTTGTATCCTTCTAAAAGTTTATTCGTATACGTCGTTAACATACTTTAAATCAGGTAATGAATACACACAACTTAATTAATGCAGTTTTATTCACACTTCAAGAACAAAGAGAGCAAACTCTATCATCAATAAAAAAAAAACAAGATTCCAACATGTATCTTCCGTTGTACTCTAATTTTCATCTTTCAAGAATTTCAATGTTTTTTTTTTTAATATTTCATTTTTTTTCAGTGTCTTGCTCACTCCTGGTACCTCGCTATAGACGTTCAGCTCCATATCTTATCACCTCTCGTGCTCGTGTGGGTGCTAACTGGCAAACGACGACTTGCTTGGTCGGCGCTCGTCGGTGCCATGATTGCTATACTTGCTGCTTCTACTACTTACAACTTTATCAAGGAGTTCCCTTCTGGTCCTGTTATACCGTCGTGAGTATTGAAACAGAAATTAATAAAACTTATTTCAAATATTTATTTTTTGCGTCCGCATATTAATAGCTTACATGAAGCTATGTTCAGGTGCCCAAAAGGCATCAAAATAAAGTGTTTGTAGTTTTAAGTCTCATAAAAGCCGAAAAAAAAATCAAATGTGCTATTAAAAATATATATTTTTGCAGACGACCACTAGATGCAGCGGATTACTTAACTTACTACTATGTGAACACGCTCACCAGAGCCTCACCGTTCTTCGTTGGATTAATATTTGGGTATATTCTACATCTCAACCGAGGAAGGAAAGTTTGTATAAATCTGGTAAGTAATACTTATCTTAACACTTATAAATTAAATGGACAGATTGACTTAAGAATCTGTCTAGTCGTTTTTGAATGTATGCGAAGTGGATTGAGTCTGATGCATGCCTAGCGAACAAAAACGCTCAAATATCTTACTCATTATTAAAATAGATGGGATTTGGTATTCTGGGTACACGTCTTTATCACAAATCTGTGTTGGTTTTCAAATTTTATTTATTTATTTATTTAATACTTTAAGCACACAAAATGTACAGAGGCGGACTTAATGCCATAGGCATTTTCTACCAGTCGACCTTTGGGTGATGCAGAGACAAACAGTGGTAGGTGCAACAGTGAGAGATGAGAAATAAATATTTATTTAAATATAAAGATATAGTTACATATAAATATAATATATACACCTAACTATATATAAATATAAACACAATAAATAGACATAAATATACTAAAACAAATAAGACAAACCATTGGGAAACATTACCGTTGTGATGATACTACCAGCTTCTTGCGAATGTGGTCGCGAACTTTAACTTTAAAGGATAATCGGTCGGTTGCCATCCTGATTTCCTGGGGGAGTGCATTCCACAGAGAGATAGACTGAACGAAGAAGGAAGAGTGAATGAAGTCTGTGCGGTGGGTGGGACATTGAAGAATACGATTGTGAGATGAACGTAAATTTCTATTGTGGTTGGCGCAAATGTATTGAAAATGGGAAGCTACTAGAACTAGGGGAAGAGGGAGAGTCAAGAAATGAAAACAAGGTGGTCAGCGCCCTTTGCTGTCGGCGCTGGCGTATGGGCAACCACTGTAGAAGCGACCGATGCGCGGAGACATGATCGTATTTACGCAGATTGAAAACGAATCGAATGCAGTTATTGAGAAGACGGTCAAGTTTGTCAAGGAGATCTGCATTCAGGTCATAATAGCACACATCACAATAATCGACGATAAGAAAAATTAAGGACTGTACAAGCATTGTCTTCGTACTCGATGGTAATAAATTTTTAACTGGTACAGAGCCCGCAGCGTTCCAGTAACCTTCTGGCTTACCCTAGCGACTTGAGTACGCCAATTCAGGGTACTATCAATGTGTAAGCCAAGGTCCTTCACGTCAGTCCTAAAAGGAACGATCGTTCCATTGAAGAGAACTGGTGGCAAGGTTATACCCACCACTTTGCTAATACCACGAGGACTGCCAATGATGATCGCCTGACACTTCGTAGGGTTTACAGCTACACCAAATCTATCAGCCCAGGTTTTTATAGCTATCAAGTCCCTATTTAATTTGTCGATAACATCAGGTAATTCATCAATTTTAACTTTTTAACTTTAACTTTCCAGATCTCAGCATCGATTCTATGGATCTGCGCGACAGTAATCGCTCTCCTGATAATATACTCATCCTATCCTATCATGCAGTTCGACTGGGATAACCAATTTGCTGATAGTATGATTAATTCGTTCATGAGACCAGCTTGGGCTATGTTTGTTGGATGGCTCATATTCGCCTGTGTACATGGATATGGCGGTATGTGTAACTTTGAATATCATAACAGAACGAAGAAAAGTTTCATTTCATTTTTATAAACGGGTCTAAAGACTGGCTTTTAATAAAAAAACATCAAGCAATTGCTTGATGTTGTTGATTGAGAGACAGTTTTCGCCACCTAAGAACACTTTAAAACCATATTTAACTACTTTGGCTTGACCCTATGACTAAACTAAACCACATCTGTGACCTTCAACAACATACAAGATAGATATTTTTTTTTAATATATTTGAACAACCTGTATGATTGTATGTTAGTCATGTTTCCACTAATATATCTTGAATCTTCAAGCTCATAAGCAAAATTTACCTATCTGCGATTTGGGAAAGCGACGAGCTAAGAGACTAATAAACTTAATTAAACCGATTTATTTGTTTTCTTAATTTTTCAGGCCCTGTCAACTGGCTTCTGTCGCTTCGAGCTTGGAAGGTATTGAGTCGTCTGTCATATGCGATGTATCTAGTGCACTACCCTATGATGTTCGTCATCAATGCTATGCCAATTGTACCTATCTACTTCGACGTACGATTCTCGGTAAGTTATTGTATTTTTAACCGACTTCCAAAAGGAGGAGGTTCTCAATTCGTCTGTATTTTTTTTTTGTTTGTTACGCGATTACTCAAAGACGGATGGACCGATTTAGAAAATTCTTTTTTTGTTTGATAGGGTATACTTCCGAGGTGGTCCCATATAAATTTTATTAACTTAGCTTAGGGAGTTTTTGAGTTAGCTTCAATAATGCGTATATTTCCCACTTATTTTATGTGGATGATGTGATGGTGTTTTAATAACTTCTTATCACTGTTATTTACATGGCTATATCTACAATTATTGTGCTCAATTATGTATTCGAATTTGTGTGGGGTAGGTTCCACAACTAAAAAGTGAAAAATAAAAACTTTTTAGCAAAAAATAAAACCGACTTCCAAAACAAAACACTACAAAGTGAAAAATAACTTTAATTTCGGAAGTCGGTGGCAAAAAACGAAAATACAAAACCCAAGACACCGACTACCGAAATTAAAGTTATTTTTCACTTTGTAGTGTTTTGTTTTGGAAGTCGGTTTTATTTTTTGCTAAAAAGATTTTTGTTATTCTAGCACCAATAATATTAGCCTCTGTAATCTTTAGGCGAGAGGCAGCCGTTGCTCTTAAGCTGTGTATTATATAGGCAACCCGTATTGATGGTGAAATAGACTTTAGTTTCTGGATAACGATATGCAAAACAAAAAAAAAGTATGCTATTGTGCATGTGCGTGTTGCAACAATGGTTGACTAGGAAATGCGTTACTCTAAATCTCTCTATTGATAGTTAAGTTTGGTTTTAGACTACTGAGCAAGTCTTTTGCATTTATAATATTTAGCTTCAGCGGGGTATTTTCATAATACACATAAAATGGCAATCGGTCGCAATCCCATTCATTTTGACAGTTTAGCCACATTCATTGCATTGTTTGCGTTATTGATTGTTCATACCTGTGAAGCAATGGATTAAGAATTTCCTTCAAAACCCTTGTATTGATTTTGGGAACCCTTTTACCAACTATTGATTGAAAGTGTGTTACACAATTTAGGTTGCTGGTCTCTTCTCATCAACAGTGGGTCAAATAAGCGAGGATTACGTACTTATGTTCATAAGCTCAAGCTTTTAACGATAAGACCGCCCACTGTGTCACTCTATGTAAAGTTTCTACATAATTACGGTGTATGATGTACAGCCACGAGCATAAATATATTACTACTAGCTTTTGCCCGCGGCTTGGCCCGCGTGGTTGTCGGAAATTATCCCTCAGAAACGTATTACCGAGATCAAAAGTATACTATGTCCTAATCCAGGTCATAGTCTACCCATGTGCCAATTTCATCCAAATCCGTTCAGCAGTTTTAGCGTGAAAGCGTAATAATTCAATTATGATTCGAAAGGCACGTGGCGCCATCAATTATCATAAGAACGTTATTGTTGTTTTCCTCGGGAACAGTACTTTTTTCGGGATGAAAGGTACCCTATGTCCGTTTCTGTACACGTAACAATGTGTATGCAAAATTTCAGGATAATCGGTTGAGTGGTTTAGGCGTGAAAAAGTAACAAACAAACAAACTTTCTTTCGCATTTACTCGTATAATATTAGTTAGGATGGACAACTAGGCTAGGATGGATATCTGATTTTATGATGCATCCCTAATACATGACGGCAAACATATACAACCTTACCTTACTTTGTGGAAGGCATATAGGTAAAAGTGGCAGCACAAATGTGTGACATCGAAGGAACACCAAAACTATCTGGCGAGACACGAAAATATAAGAAGTTGCATCGGCTTCAAAAATATTGTGTCAATGCAATATTAACGGACTTGTCATGCGTCATCAGTTAAATTTCAATTTGGTAGGACAAAAAACTAACAAAAAAATCAATCTGCCTAGCTTTTTCCCAACTATGTTGGGGTCGGCTTCCAGTCTAACCAGATGCAGCTGAATACCAGTATTTTACATGAAGCCACTGCCTATTTGACCTCCAGAATCCAGTTACAGGGTAATACAATAACCCTTGGTAAGACTGGTTGTCAGACTTTCGGGCTTCTGACGACCCGTAATGACTGTCAAAGATCATTCATTCATTTATTCAATAACGATTTTCACATCGTGTCTGAATATCTATAACTAAATATATAAGTAACATGATGCATGTCATTAAATCATTAATCATCAAATCATTTAATTTAGTATTATTTTAGTCATCTTATCAATAAAATTATCCAAATTACATTAAAATCATAATAGTAATAAGAATTTTACAAAATAAAAGAATAAGAAATATTAAAATTAATGTCACAAGTCAATTCATAAAATTCAATAAAATGTTCATTTTAAGTCAATAAAATTAGGTTACTCGACTTACATTGTATTAATTTTAAATTCATTCATCAATAGAATAAAGACACTTATCTAACAAGAACCGTTTTAGATTATTCTGAAACCCACTTGTATACACTAGACTTTTTATTTCTGTCGGCAGTTTATTGAACATTTTTAATGAATTGTGGTAGGCGCTCTGCTTTGCAACGTTCAGGTGAGGCACATGCTTCATCTGGAGATATTTTCTTCTTGTACTCTCCCTTTTTTGCCTTTCATCTTCAGTCTCATATTCAAAGATATATTTAGATAAGTGTCTAAGTAGGACCAAAATGTACAAGCTTGGGACTGTCAAAATCTTTAAGTCATTAAAATGAGGCTTGCATGATTCTTGCTGTTGAATTCTAGCTATTGTTTTGACTGCTCTTTTCTGAATTACAAAAGCTTTTTGAGTATTGTAATCATAACTTCCTCCCCAGAAAAGTATGCTGTATCTTAGTTTTGACTCAACTAATGCGATCCTCAAATGACAGCCGGGACCAACGGCTTAACGTGCTTTCCGAGGCACGGAGGAGTCTCGGTATGAAAAGATCGTCACCCATCCACAGACCAACCCCGGCAAGCGTAGCTTAACCTGATGGTACGACCCGTGCGGCTGTTATTACTTAGCCACGAGCTCCTATAAAAAATAACAGTATATTTAAATTACTACTGACCTATTTTAAGATTGGTAATTAATACTGTCAGAATAATCTAAAAATAAAATAATCTAAATCAAAATAATTAAAATTAAAGTTAAAAACCGAAACCCAACTACAACAAAAACATGTAATCTGTATGATCTATACACTAAAAACCGAAACCGATGTTATTGTCCGATGTTACATGTCTTGTTTATATCTTTTTAGTTGGCGTTTTTGTCGTAGTTGGGTTTTAGTTTTTAACTTTAATTTTTATTATTTTGGAGTTAGGGATCATTGAAGGTAGATAGTAAATATAATTTGATAACTAGGATTTGTTAAGCATTTTAGAAGGGGTTTTTATTGTTTTTGAAGTATTGTAAATTTTTTGGTGCCAGAGCGAAACATAATTCCTTTTATTCTTATTTGGGGTTAAAGTATTAATACGAGTAATTATAGATAACCATATATTTTCAGGAAATTTCATTCCTTAAAGCTTTTTATTAGATACCTACCAAACACGATATTTTTTTTTTGTGATGTCATAATAATATCCTAATTTCCTAACTAATATTATAAATGCGAAAGTAAGTTTGTTTGTTTGTTACGTTTTCACGCCTAAACCACTGTACCAAGCATCCTGAAATTTTGCATATATTAGGTTGGGGAAAAAGTCTTTTCGCATTATAGTATGTATGAACTTGTAATAAAATCTCTTTGGCTATACTATTTGTATCTGGCTGGTTTTGGTATCATTGAAAGTTTAAAGTTTAAAGAACATAATTCCAAATTCAAAATATATTTTGACCAGAAGTCCCAAAATTTCTATAGCAATGGGATCATGTCCCTACCTACAAGATGGCAAAAAGTTATCGAATTTATTATCGAAAATGGTACCTACATACTTTAGTTAAATGTAAATAAACTATATTAAAAAATGTTTTGAATTTTCTTAAAAAATGCGAAGAAACTTTTTCCCCAACCTATTACGTTGTCAGGTGTACAGACACGGATATTGGGTAACTTTCTTCCCGAATAAATTCACTGTTCCCGAGGAAAACAAAAATAACGTTCTTATGATAATAGATGGCGCCACGTGTCTTTTTAATCATGGTTGAATTATATTATTATAGAAACTTTAGTAGTGTGTGAAGAGTATTTTTTAATTTTTTTATTTAAGTACCATAGTTACATATATTTTGTAAGTGTCGATATCGTGTACATCCTCCCTATCCTAACTAATATTATAAATGCGAAAGTGTGTTTGTTTGTTTGTTGATTAGGATTTCACGCTAAAACGGCTTAACGGCTTAACGGATTTGAATGAAATTTAGCACTTGAGCAGACCATGACCTGGAGAAGGACGTAGGCTACTATTCATCCTGGATCGCAGACGAAGTCGCGGGCAACAGATAGTAGTCTATAAAGCCGCGGAACAGCTTTCAACGATACTTTGTTTGTCAAAATACAAAGATTAGCTGACCGAGTCATAAGTGAAAATCTTAACCCATCCTTTGGATTTGCCGCACTCGGGAAAAAAGAAAAGAAATCATTATAAGTACTGACATTTCTACTTTCAAACATGACTGTCAGATTTATGCTTCCAGGGATGTCATGTCACATGTTTTAGCAATATGAGCGGCACTGATTGCAGTATAGAAGAAAACATGAAACATTAGTTTGTCAGGTTTTTATAATGGCAAAGTGATATCAGATATCTTCGATCACAACGAGGTATCACGTTCTTCTAAATTTAACCGAGTAGGCAGATATTTATGACGCAAGACATATCCGTTAATATTGCATTGACACATATTTTTGAAGCCGATGCAGTCTTACTTAATTAATTTACCTTAATTTATTGACGAACATCAATGTATAGGCAACATTTTTGAACGAAAAAAAAAACAGTCAATTTGTCATGGTCAATCATCTGTCCAAGTGAGACGATTACTATTTGTCGTTTGTTGTTTGTGTATGTGAATTCTATTCTATTCTCAACGTTATTAAGCTCCCTCTAACAGATGTTTAAGAAACAAACAATGCTTTCGGGCGTTACCAAGCAGAGACGAGCGCGGACCGATCATACTTAGTTCATCCACTTTACCACAGATATCACTGTTGTAAAATTCTTTTTATAACTGTATTTTTTTCTTTTTCAGTTGTTCAAGTTTTTAGCCGACTTCTCACTTGCAGTAATAGTTGCATTCTTGATAACTATTCTGATTGATGCACCGTGTTCCGTTCTCATCAAATATTTTATGGGTGGAGGTGAGTTTTTATCTTGCAGGTATCTTCGATAATGCGTACTTTTTAATCTTTGTTGATAAGATCTGAGACAGTTAGCCGTCCGAGTTTTTGTTGCTCGGTAAGACACCATAACAATACCACACAAGGCTTTTATGACCAAATAGAGATGATAGGTTCTAACATAACTATATACATCACGCATTTTTCCCCGAAGGGTTGGGCAGAGGTCAGTTACGTTCAGGTCCCATGTAATAGGGGGCGTGCCATTGACATCAACCGGGCACAATAAACTAAGAAATTTTTACTACTAATTACTACCAAAGTATTATCGTTATTATTAAAATTACTTCTATTATTTCAGGATCAAAGAGACCGCCGCCAAAAATTGTGGAACCAGAATTGATCGAAGAAAAGAAATCCCGTTTATAGACTAAACTTATAAATGAAGTTGTGGCAGAGAAGCAGAGTTTACCGCGCAACTGGCATTATTTATACAGCATCCCGACATCAACCGTCGGACAGCCCACCAGACATAACACCTGTCTGGTCGGAGGATCCTCCCTTTTCTATAGAAGATGAGTGAACTTTACACCCTGTACCTCATACCTCTATTAAGTATTTGATATAAGACAATGCGATGATGTTCTACCTAAGTCTTAATAATTTATTTCTAGTTGTAAGTCTGATCATAAAACAAATTTAAAAAAAACCGGTGAAGTGCGTACCAGACAGAATGAAGTGTTCTGTGGTTGGGATGAATTAATCTCAAGAAAAAACTGTAGATGAAAAACATGTTCCCCCATACATTCCAACTCCAAATGTAAGTTTGTACGCACAATATTGAGTGGTTTACCAAATTATTTTAAGACCATAGACTTCTTATTAAATTTTGTCTTCTTATTAAATCTGTGATCTATAAGTATAGAATTCTCTGTATTTTATCAAAATTTTAGGCTCAGCGGTTTCGGAGATAGGTGGGAATGGTGAATTTTCATAAATTTTATTTAATAACTTTTAATTTATAATTTTAATTTTATAATTTTTTCCTCAAAAGTGTTCCAACCCCATGTTCAAAATTCATTTATTTACGTTACATATCTGTATTTGGGCCACAGAAATTTATATGTATATCAGACAGCTTAATCGGTCCATTAGATCAGGAGCAAATCGGCTATGACAGACGGACAGATTGATCCTTTAACGGTTCCGTGTTTTTCATTTGATGTACGGAACCCTAAAAAAGGATATTGGTATTCAGTTTGACCGATTGCCGGGAAAGTTGCCTATACCTATTTTTCCATGGGGAAGGTTTTCAAAGGGTTTTTTTTTTCAACAGCCCTCCATGCGGGCGAAGCCGCCTGCTAAAGCAAAATAATGAACCCTGAATGCTACTTAAACATCATTTAATACTAGTATTCAATTCACTTATCAAAATATCATTTCATATGGCTGCAGATTTACCACAGTGTACACTGTAATTTAATTTAATGGAAGCAATATTCTTATAAGTACGTAAATAATATAAGATAGCTAATATTATAAACATAGTCGGACTTATAGTTAGTTAGCTGCAGTAAAATGACACATCTTATCTGTTATTTCATTAAAAAATGTTTTTATTTTTTAATGAAATGCAAGTCCAGAAAAGACAGTAGAAGTGTCTTTTTACTGCAGCTAACTAAAAGTCCAAGCTTAGTTAGATACAACTACCGCCACCTACTTACAGTGTTTAAAATTTTTAATGTATTTTACTGTGTATATGTAATAATAAAATAAATAAATCAAAGTTTTTTTTAAACTTTATTATTATTATTACCCCCTCCACAAATACACATTTCTTCTCACATCTTAACCCTTTTACTGGTAAAAGCATTTTTTTTATGTTAGAGGAATAAAAACTCATTTTATGGAATCGTTGTGGGTTACTAGTAAGTCAGATGTGTCTATAGTTTATTTTTTTAATAATGTAAGATGCGTTCCTTTTCACACAGAGGCGGTACTTTCATTAATTTTTAGTTGTGTTGCCAAACGAGAAAAGAAATTAATGGTGTCACATATAGGTACTGCCCCCACCAGTAAAAGGGTTAAAAAATAAGTTTCATAACATAATTACGTAGATAATAATTTTCCACATTTAATTTACTTACTTACACTTAGTTTCATTTCTAAAATAATGATCAATTTATAAAACCATTTTCCATGCACACTGGTTTTCATAAATATATACACACATAAATTTTACAAACAGCATTATTGCCTTAAATCTACGGTATGTATTTGATGTATTATATGAGCAATATTAAAAAAAATACGAAATGTAATAAAGAAGTTATAATGTTTTTAACAAAACTTAATATGCAACAGAATCTTATAGAGTGATGTAGGTACAGCAATTTTCGCATTCTCTTCCAGATGGAGTTCATCTGTCACTAATAGTAAATAATTATAATTTTGTTCTATGACTTAAACTGTAATAAAAATGTTTAGACTGTTAATAATTGTAACTATCACAGATACCTCAATACGTTATTATTACGTGTATAAAAGTTAAGATTATTTCTAAGAATGATTGCATAGATCTATGTAAAATAAGTGTCAAAAAAAAAAAGACAAGACGCGGTTTGCATACAAAAGGTAAAATTATTTATATTAATTATAATTTCACATATTTTATGTCACACTATCAATTTATTCGTTACTAGCGAGTAGCGACCCGTCCCTGTATAGCACGGTTGTACGACTTAGTAAAACATCGAGATTTTTTTATTATAATATGTAATTTTAATCTATATCCCCTAATTGCACATGGGATGAAATTCATCCCACTTTTTTTATTAAGTAGTGGTTAGTGGGAGTTAAGTCATCCCACGCAAATCTGCTTTTGGTTTGAAACTTGTTCCACCACTATTAAGGAGTCCTTTCTAATTCCATACATTTAGTTTGATGCACTATCTATTTCCGAGGAATTTGAGGTACGCCACGCCAACCCTCTATGCGACTAGTCAATCGTCTATGGAAAGTTTATTTTTAGTCTGTAGTTGCAAATCTTTTTGTAAACAAAAGGTTTTTGTTCAAACTGGAATGCTTGTAATTAATGAAAATTGTATTAAGGTAAGTGGTTTTATTTATATTTCGTGCTAAGAATAAACACACCATGCATTTTAAACCACAAAATATATCGCTTGTTTTTTTTTACTAGAGTCATTTCTTTGAAAGGGTAACTAAAAATTGTTTTGTTATTTAAAAAAAAAACAATTTTGAAAACGAAAACAAGTCATACTTTCAAACGAAACGTACATTCAAACATTCAACGGTCACAAAATTCCAAGAAGCTATGATGCAAATCGGTTTTGTTTACAAGATTACCGCGGGGCATCGGGTGGGGCGGTTAATTGTTTTCCCAGCGCGCGGGTATACAATGCGGTTCAGCACAGCGGATATGAAATCAACGGGTAGAGGTAATAATTTGATAATGTTGTCGTCTTGAAATCGCTTGCGACGACATATATATTGTGAAAATTATTGTATTTTTGCTTATGTAATCTAAATAAACGTTTATGAAATCAAAAATCATTAGGTCTAACGTTTAATATATATAAATAATATACATATTAAACGTTAGAGCTACAATTATTACTACTCGTATTATAAAATTTTATACTATCAATTATTATTATAGTAAAATTTTCGAAACATCAATCGAGAATGATCGAAAGTTTGCGACAGCATCGTTACTTATGTGGAGACTGCTGGGCCCAGGACACTTTATGTCATGTTATAACGTTATTAATAAATAACGTTATTTTTAACGTTATCAATTAGTAACGTTATTTTGGGGTAATTTGAATTATCATAGCAACACCGGCTCACGCACCACATGTTTAGAAAACTGGCCTCACTTCTCTGTTCGCAGAGTTCCGTCTTCACTTTTTTATTTGGTCTGAGGGTCTAATATGATGAAAACGCCTACTTAAAAACACAAAGCAAAATTTCATAGACACGGGTTAGTTTATTTAGTATTATTTTTATGTTGTAGCCTGTGGGTAGCTTAACAAAAGTTATTATTAGTTGTCACTTAGTGTGCGTAATCTTGCTCAGTTAAATAATAATCATTAAAGTATTCCTTTAAAAATGAATTCTTACAAGTGTGAGACATACAAAAGTTCAAAGGGTGCAATAAAATTGTCTGTAAATGGATATGGCTATACCAAAAACAGACAAATTAATAGTAAGTAGATAAAAGGCTCACTTTTCTACAAAGTTCTGGGAAAAAAAAGTAATTGACAGCTTTGCTAGTTTTTTTTATGATTTTTGTCATTGAAGTGCTCAATGACAAAAATCATAATGCGAAGTGATTGAAAAAAACAAAAATTGGTCATAATTTTTGAACCGTAAAAAATTGCACCAACATTCTCAGGATTAAAAAGTTTGGATGCCCGCGCCCCTATTCGATTTGATCCATACTTCCAGGGACACCCTGTATATCAAAAACGGTGCGTCCTATAGAAAAAATAATAAAAATTTTGCACCCCTTTGCAACCAGTAACTCCCTAAAACTCTACATGTTGGTAATACTCAATAATAGAAATTTTGAACTTTTTCATATTTTCCATACAAAAAGTGAAAAGTTCGTCCAGTTGAGGTGTCATTTATTTTTTAGCTTTTGCTTATATCTCGAAAACGGTGTGTCCTAGTTGAAAAAATAATGAAAACTTTTAATCATGGTTAAAAAAAGACATTTAGTTTTTTGAAATTAACTAAGATTTTATTAGAAAACAAATAAAATCTTACTTACCGATAGTAAGAAACACCTCCATTTTTAAGAGTATTTTCCTACTATCATTTTTGCACTCCAAAATGGAACGAAACGGCATAGCTACGGAAAAATAAATTTGGCGCGAGACTACAACTCGACGCGATGTTAGAACTCGACTGTGACCATAGTTTAAGATCTGTGGGGACCAAGAAAGCGTTACAGCGCTTATTTGTGTCACGCGTGCCACGCCTACTTAGCACTTCCACTGTTTTTTATGTTCCGTGGACACAACACTAATCGAGTTTGACATTGACAATCGCGACTCTACGTGGTACTTTTTTTTTTCTTTTGGTTTCACACCCGTTTGGCTTCACCTTTTGCCCTAAACCGATTTGGAGGATGGAGATTTCGAGCACTGTGATTGGTCGCCCTGCTCGACTCCGTTCTGTCCGGCTCGGGGCCGCGTGTTCATATATTTTATATGAAAGTCCGCTTAGCTCCGCTCCGTTTTGTAAAAAAAAAAATATACAATTTACTAGAAGAAAACAGTTACAAAATAAATAGTAGAACACGGCACAAAGTCAAATTGAAATTACCCCAAATAAAATTAATTCTATTTAAAAGAAAATGGCCCTTGGCTGGGGCATCAAACACAGCCATTAACTCGGCCCATGGGGAAACAGACTCATCTCCTCTGTTTCCCACTTGGGTAATTCTTGTCCGGTGCGTCCTAGCCGCGGGGGTGGGCACTCTTCACCTCAGTAAGCCGAAGTAAATGGGTGGCGAAGTTCGGACAGGGACCCAGTGCCGTGGGGTATATCACGTTCCCGTGCCCAGGGTAACGGGTGAAGACTTCAACGGCTGTGAAGGCGTAGATAGTAGATATCGGTACGGCAGAGCAGGCGGAAGGAGCACAAACCCAGCGAATAAGCTGCTCTTGCATATTGAGAGTTCAGGTTATCCTGGAGCTGCACTACTATGCAGGGTGGGGCAGTAGGGTTGGCGGCGGAGGAGACTTCGGTTCAACGGCGGCTCCTGAGCTCATCAGATGAGTTACTGTATTGGCGTTAGGTGGCAACCGGCCGTAAAAAAATTAGCCAACACACTTACTCCTCACACGAATGCACGAAATAAAGAAAAAGAGCAATAATATTAGGGCGTACCCCGTAAGCGACGCAAATGCTAATAGGGTGATATACGATGTCAATACCACTAGGGCGTTCCCCCGAGGCGACGAACATTTAGACAAGAATAAACATAAACATTCGCATTTCCAAGTAGGCAGAATAAGACTAGCAACATGGAACCTGGGGTCTCTTACCGGAAGGAGTCAAGAACTGAGCAAAATCTTACAAAGTAGGCACATTAACATCTGCTGCCTTCAAGAGACGAAGTGGAAGGGCTCTAAATCAAAGGAAATAGGAAATAACTACCAGGTCATATATTATGGCACGGATAATAGAAGAAATGGGGTGGGAATCGTCTTGGATAATAACTTTAAGACGCCTATAGTAAATATCACATGGAAAAGTGACCGTCTTATTGCGGTCAAATTGGCTTTGGATGACCAACAAATAATTAACATCATATCAGCCTATGCTCCATAGACAGGCTGCACAGAGTCAGAAAAAGAGCAATTCTGGGAAAATATGGACGACCTGATCCACGGCATACCATTGAACGAGCAGAAGATAATAGGAGCGGATCTGAATGGTCATGTGGGTGCCAAAAACATCATATGGGACCGCGCATGGTGGCTTTGGCCTGGGTGAAATGAACAAGCAGGGGGGATAAATCTTGGAGTTTGCAGCCTGACATGCGTTAACCTTGATAAATACAAATTTCCAAAAGAACCCAGAGCACCTAATCACATATAAGTGTGTCGGCCGAGTGTCACAAATAGACTTTATTATCTGGGACATTGTTGCAAAGCCAAAATTCAAGGACTGCAACGTAATTCCTGGCGAGGCTTTGACATCACAGCATCGCTTACTTGTTGCTGTGTACGATTTACCCAAGCCAATAAAAACCGTGGTTGATAGAACTCCAAGAACTAAGTGGAAAGGCCTAGATGGCCCCAAAGGCGAAACGCTAAGAGCTGTGATAAGGGAATATCTTGACACTGATATAGGAGTATACTACGACCTCGCTGAAGACATGTGGTCTGAAGCACACTGCAGAACAAAGGCAGCAGAGATCTTAGGAGTCTCCAAAGGACCCCAATTGGTGGAATACCAAGGTAAAGGAGACTTTGGCCAATAAAAAAGATCTCTTCAAGCAAAGTTCGCAGCTGGACGAAGACAAAGATAAATATAAAGAGGCAAAGAAACAAGCAAAGAAATGCGTAGCGACAGAAAAAGCTAATAGTAATCAAATCATCTACGATAATTTGGAGAACGCTACAACCGCAAACGAAGTCCTCAAAATAGCAAAATGTAGACACAGAGCCACTATGGATACAAAAGCTAGCAAATTCATAAAATGCAAAAACCAAATATTATTAACGGATAACTCACAAATTATGGACAGATGGTACGAATATTATGAACAATTATTGAATGGAGAATTCCCGAATGAAGATCCTATACCCTGCGAACCTACATATGGACCCATACCCGAGGCATATGTTTTGGAGGTCAAAAGTGCGTTGGCTAAAATGAAAAATAGCAAAGCTACGAGCCCGGACGCAATCCCAGCAGATTTATGGAAAAGCCTAGGACCATTAGCCGTAGTGTGGCTTACTAAACTATTCAATATCATCCTAGCCACCAAACGTATTCCGAGTACATGGCGTCAAAGCTACCTACTACCTTTTTATAAAAACAAGGGTGATGTGGCGCAGTGCGATAACTACAGAGGTATAAAATTAACGTCCCATACACTTAAAATATGGGAAAGAATCATCAATTAACAGCTCATCGACGTCTCCGAAATATCTCCAAACCAGTTTGGCTTCACAGCATCCAGGTCAACCACTGACGCTACAAATAATCCGAATCTTGATGGAAAAACATAGGATTAATTAAGGATTAACAACAAAGACTTACATCTTGCATTCATAGATCTCGAAAAAGCTTTCGACAGAGTACCACGTAAGCTAGTATGGCAGGCTCTTCGTGCCCAAAAGATACCTGAATATTACATTGAGCTCGTTGTAGATATGTACAACAATGCCAGCACAAGAGTTCAAAGCCTAGCACCTGCTAAGCAAAGCATTCGAGGTCAAAATGGGTATCCATCAGGGATCTGCTCTCAGCCCGCTATTATTCAACCTTGTGATGGAGCCCCTCACCCGGGACATACCGTCTCCGCTGCCGTGGACTATGCTATACGTTGACGACATTGTACTGGCGTCTGATACCGCACGACACCTGCAAGAACTCCTAAACACGTGGACCCAAGCTCCTTGAAAAGTACGGCCTGAGGGTGAATAGGAGCAAGACTGAGTATTTGAAATGCCCCTTTACTGGAGCTGCAACATCTGATACCATCTTAAGAGGGCAGACGCCCATTCCTACAGTAGAGAAATTCAAGTACTTAGGCTCCATGCTCACAACAGACGCCAATGTGGATGCTGACGTGACTCATAGGCTCAGGGTCGCATGGTTGAAATAGCGATCACTTACTGGAGTACTGTGTGATCCACGTATTACCATTAAAACAAAGGGAAAGTTAATAAAACAGCAGTTCGTCCAGCGCTATTGTATGGATCCAAATGTTGGACAACAAAGAAGATGCATGAACAAAAGCTCCATGCCAATGAAATGAAGATTCTTAGATGGGCGGGAGGTGTGACCAGACTTGATAAAGTCCGTAATGAATATATACGTGGCAGCTTTAAAGTCACACCAATCACCGAAAAAATGACCGAAAACCGCCTAAGATGGTATGGGCACATTAAAAGACGCAATGAAGATCATGTGGTACAAATTGCACTGAATCTGCCAGAGCAAAGGAGAGGCAGAGGTCGCCCGCCATTGACCTGGTGGTCAAATATAAAAAGAGACCTCAAAAAAGCCCAATTGCCTGAACCGACATCCCAAGACAGAATAACTTGGCGCAAAAAAGTGAGGAGACCCGACCCCAAATAACGGGATCAGGGGCGGAGGACGAAGCTATTTAAAAGAAAATAATACTTAATTTAATATTAATGCATGGCAATTATTATATATAACCATTTGCCAAATGGTATTCAAGATTTGCCATTGTTCAAAAGGGTATTGTTCAGTATATTATTAGAAAACAATTATTACAGTGTTCAAGAATACTTAGAGGATAAGTCGCTATTAAGGTAGGGAAGTAAAAATAGCCTGTAATCCACGAAATGCAATAACATTATTCATTATTAATAATTATTATTACTATAGCACAATCCCAATCTGTATTAATTGACTATTAATGATTCTTATTTTATTATTTTATGCACTTACGTGGAGATTTTGGCGCGGCCTTCGCCTGAGATAGCAGACCTACTTACTTTTTTTTTAGAAATTAATATTGTTTATTGTATTTGTAGATGTAGTTTAGAATAGTTTAAGTTATGATGAGGCTGACTTGCCACTGTGGATAAAAGCCTCTTATAAAAACTTAGAATAAAAAATTAAAAAAAAAAATTATGCACTGATACTCTAATTCATAATGTTAGTAATGGGTGCGTCTCATAACGTATAAACTCATTTGGTCTAATTGTATTTTATTATCGTTCATAAGATATAATCAACGTGAGATATACCAACTGTTGATATAATTTCGTTACATACAGGGTGTTTGGCAGAACGTTGAACATACGAAAATGGTGGATAAGTGGGGTCATCTGCTACTTACTCAGCCCTAATTTATTTGGCCCTGGCCCACTGGGTATTTTTAATTTTTTTTTTTTTCTTTTTTCTTGTTTCACCACTTTCTTAACTTTAAAGTGTAATTTTTATTAAAAATGGGTAAAACAGGCAATATTTTGTTTTTTATTTTAATCTTTGATGTTGGCAGATTATTATAAAATTATTGCTTTGTTCAGATGTTAGCTAGAAAAAAAGTTATGAGTCCTCAAACTTACAGAAAGATGTAAAAAATACTTAAATGTTAATTTCAACAAAACAAAAAATGATTGAGGAGTTCCAATTCTAGCAAAACATCCCTAGTGTGTGAGCTTTTTAATGGTATGTAATTTGCTTTTATAAAAAAAAAAACTTTAAGAGTTATTTCATAATTTTATCAAGTAGGAATTTTTTGACGAAACTCTACCTTTACGGAAACTTAAATGTTTTGCGAAATTTAATACTGCAAAGTTGGTAAAAATTAAATGATCGACGGCTTGCCAGTAGCAGTGGTGCAAATTGACATTCACTATTCCCTTGAGATGGTTACACAAAGCAGGTAGAAATTTTGTTTCACTCTTGCGCAGTCATAGCATATTTTTGCTCTCTTTCGCTCTCGTGGCACCGTGACGCCTCAGAATGAATTCTTTTCTTTTATTCAGTCGAGACTTAACTGCCTCTGCGATCTCACGTGCCCGTTACGCTTCCGTTTGTTTTTGTTCACTTCGTTTTCTTTTATTGTTATCACTAGTTTTATAACCTGTTAGTTAAGTTTTTTGTTATTACTGTTACCTGTTGTTATTGGTAAAGAAATGGCTGCTTTTACCAGTGAGGAATACGCGGACATGTTGTTAGCGTATGGAAGCGCTAATACTAATTCGCGTGAAGCGCGAAGAATTTATCAAGAGCGTTACCCAACCGCCGAGTACCCAGTCATCAGACGTTTGCGAGTACTTACCGACGTTTACGACAAACCGGTAACCTGAACTTACAAGAACCACGAGTGAACGCAGCACGACCCGATACTACCATTGACGAACAAGTTCTTGCCGAGTTTGACGCGGACCCTACCAAAAGCATTAGACAGATAGCTTCAATACTTGGCTTAAGCATATGGAAAGTGTGGTCTGTTCTCCGGCAAGATGGTAGGCATGCTTTTCACTACACTCCAGTGCAAGGTAAGATTAAGCCGTTTATGCACTGCATCTGATACGATTTTGTGGAATGTAGTAAATTATGAGACAGTTCAATTGATCGTTCCATTTAACCTTGATTTCGTCACTTTCTTTATTAGTTGGTTTGCCTCTTGTTGTTTTTAGCGCATTCAATTCTAATTTCAAATTAAATTCGAATAAACTATTCCTATTCAGCCGCATTCACGTAACAATCAGGCGGCCAGCGCTTACAGGATTTGGATTTCGGATTCGGTTTGCGCAGGTGGTCAGCGTAGGTAAACTTGCCAGCACTTATGGCTCCTTTTTAGAACAAAATTGAAAAGTCGCACGCCCTTTTGTGAATGTGGTCTTACGTCTTTATGGCTAAGCCATAAAGCTAATTAGTGTACTTAAAAATTGAAGATAATTTAATTTAGATAATTGTAGAGTTTGAACTCGGAGGAAGAAAAGATTCAGTATTGAAATCGATTCTTAGACGTGTTTTGTTTGTTCTAGGTGTCGATGACAGTGATTTTGGGAGACGTGTACAATTTTGTCGCCATTTGCTGCATACCGATGTGGACGACGTAAACTTTTTAAAAAGTATTCTGTGGACGGACGAGTCCAAATTTGACAAAGAAGGGATTGTCAATTATCACAATCTTCACCATTGGGCACTTAAAAATCAAAACCCACACGTGAAGAGACATAGGGGCTTCCAGAGGAGATTCAGTGTGAATGTCTGGGCAGGAGTGATTGGCGATAAGCTAATAGGGCCTCATTATTTGCCCGACAACATCAATGCGAACAACTACTTGGATTTTTTGATAAATGATTTACCACCATTAGTGGAAGAAGTGTTCCAAGTAGACATAAACAGGCCTATTGTCTTTCAACACGATGGTTGCCCAGCTCACTTTAGTCTAATTGTACGTGAGCATTTGGATAATTGTTTCCCAAATTCGTGGATTGGCTGGGGAGGACCAATTCCCTGGCCTCCACAGTAGGATATTATTGGGCATTCTACCCCACCTTCCGTTCCATCGGCTCACTCCGTTCGCCTCGTCACTCTCGGTGGAGTAGAATGCCCAATAATATAAATGAAATCCACTGGTTCGGCGCCTATTCCACCCGATGGAATGATCATCTCCGTCACTCTCGGTGCAGTAAAATGTCTAATACTGGTTCGGCACCTATTCCACCCGATGAAACGGAAGGTGGAGTATGAATTCCTACATAGTGCAGTAAAATACTGGTTCGGCGCCTATTCCACACCAAAAGTGCGCACCGTGACTTACAGCTTAGTACGGCCGTTATTCTAAGTGCGTACGATGTGGCTATGTAGCCCCCTAGTTATCCTAACGCCCTAGCCTACCATACAAACCACACCAAACGTAGGTTACGTTGGTTTTACGTGAGGGAAGTCTGTTACCAGGAGACCTACGGGAACAGACGGAACTTGGGTAGGAATAGGGGTTTGTGTACGTCGTGCAATGTACACAGGAAATGGTTTTCTCACCGCCGATCCCACAGACTCATAGGATCGATGACGGCTAAAGGTGTCTTGGCCACAGTGAGAGGAACACTTTATTTCTAAAACTCAATATTAACTTACCGCGTTACCGTTATTTTAATTAAGTCATTCAGTCGACACTAGTTTACTTATTAACAAATAAGGGTGCTCGCTACTTGAACTGGTAGCCTAAAATTCAGGACAGATTGTCACATGTCTCTCCACAAAATTAGAGGTAGCTCATAACCTTAATAGGCTACACACTTACTCCGCTTAAGTGACCAGATTGGCTCGAGGATCATCTGAACTTTAAGTTACCCTACATTAAACTAAAATCCAGGACAGATTGTCTCATGTATCTCCACAAAAGTAAGAAATAGTGCATACCCGGAGGCACCCACACATTCTATTTTCTGTGACCAGATTGGCTCGAGGACATCCAAATTTTAATTTAATTAATTCAAACAGAGAGCACTACCTTGCTCCACTTCCCTACTAACTGTTACTAACTAACAATATATCGCTTTGTAATCGACACCAGCAGTTAGCAAGGTACCTTTACACTCGACGATACCCGCGCCGTTCTCAGTTGCGAACCGCCTGACGGCAGCGTCGGAAACCGTGATCAGTTAGTCAGCCTAATAAAAACAAGTAATACTGTGTATGCTGCGTGTGCAACACGTTTTCACAGTCGTTCTCAAAACAGTACACACGTATTGTCCGGCGTCACCGCACCGTTCTTTATCCTGAACGCTTTCATCAGACAGTTGTAACCACGTAGTGTAAATGGTATTTTATATGTGCAAGGCTGCAATCTTGCAACATGCAGTCTAAGCAGTTTTGAACTTCATTGCATCTTGAGTAGGTATGTGTGTGTGTTAAAAGAATTATAATGTTGAATGTAACATGATCGTCGTTCACGTTGTAGTATTTAATTAAATTTAGGTTTATACAGAATTGTCTAGGTACTTCACATACCTACTATGTCTTACCTAGATTTGTTGTAATCTAGTTTATATAAACTATAATAAAATAATACTTATACCTTCTTATTCTTAATAAATCTTCACTGAATTCGTCTTTTATAGAACTTCCTAAATATTGTTTTCGTATTTATATTTGAAGTTTGTAATCGCTTCTAATTTATTGTGTTTCATTCTTCTAGGTAATAAGATTATATAATCTTATTTATATGAATATTTATATGATATATTTTTTATCAAGTACAACATGTATTATTGGTTGAACCATTACCCACTTCGATCGAGCGCGATTTTAACTTAGATAAAAGAGAACCCTGTGCACAACAAGATTATTTGGGAGCATTATAATAGTACCTATGCTAAAGTTAAACTAAAGTTATTATCGATAAATTAGACAACTATAAAACCATAACTCAGACATGTGTGTTCGATTCCCACACGATACAGTTTCTTGGATTCTTTAATTGTGGGTTTAAGTGATTATTTAATAATACGAATTAAAATTTTATTTGTGAGTATTTTTAAATGAACTTATTCCACAGTAGTATTTTATGTGATTATAATATTAGTCCCGAGTTTAACTGCAACTTAACATTAACAACCACACGGATTGGTTTGTGCGTATTACAAAATGGTTTATTATCAAAATAGTTACGATTATTTTCAACTACCTACTTACTTCTTGAGTCAACTATGCTCACAAAATTTACTTTCAACGACGCGATCTACCTACGAGTTTCACCTCTCGCATAAACGTAATTGTGATGATAAAAATTCTCAACAAACATACAACAATTATTCAATTAATTATACATATTAATTCAGTATTGAGTCATAAAGAATAACAGGGATCGGGTTCACTTTGTCGGCTTTATTTTGCGGTTCTCATGAACAAATTGCAATTTAGCGAAATTGGTATGCGATCAATATGGTTCAATATGACATAAACGACATATTTTTTTATACAACTGTAAGACATGTACTTAGAGTTTAAAATTGAAACGATCTATTTTATGCTTAAATTGTATTTTTTGTGAATATAAACGAATTAATTTCAATCAATAAATTACATTCGCTCCAGAATCTTCAAAGTGACAAGTAGTACTAGCAGTACTTTAAAATCAACTTTAAAACATGTAAGTGAGTACTTCTTAATTTTAAATTTGTAGTCATAATGCACAGCTACGGACCTGGTTTTTGCCTGCCGGCTGTTGTAATTAACATGTTATATCTATCCATCGTGATTGCTACTCAGCTACGGACCTGGTTTTTGCCTGCCGGCTGTTGTAATTATCATGTTCTATCTATCCATAGTGACTGTTACTTAGCTACGGACCTGGTTTCTGCCTGCCGGCTGATGTAACTGTTCTCATCCTGTCATAAATTGATTATTGTATCTCAAAAAAAGACCTTAAACGGTTATTTGTTTTGTTATATAAAATATTAAGTACTTTTTATCTTGTGTTTTAGGTCTGACTCCGACGTTTCCCGTGTGTCCGACTACATAAAGAGCCCGCCGACTGCTACAAAGGTCGTGCCGAGCAAGAGCCAGCCTACGAAAAAAACAACAAAGCGCAAAGCTTCCTCGGTCGTGGAATTAGGATCAAGGTAGTTTATGACTATTTTTATTTTCTAAGTTATTACTTTCACATATTCTAATATAAAGTAGATTTCAATAGAGAACTTTGATTTGCAAAAATAATTTTAAGTACATACTTATTTTTCTCTCATCATAAGTTTGTATCTAGAAAAGTGTTTCTTCTAGATTATTAAAATAAAATTTAATTTGTTTACAGTAACAAGAAACCAGGGAGCACCGATCTTTTCGGTTTGGAAGACTTAGATGGCCTTCCTCCGCAGTCGGAGTTAGGTTCATCCTTGCTGTCCCGCGTCGCCAACGGGAAGGTACGACGGACAGCGGATCTAAGGGGTGCCTTCTTTGTGGAACTGAAGGTGTACCATAAAGAAGACATCATCTCCACTGCTCCTGAGGAGCGTTGGAAGAAGTCCCAAGTTGCATTAAAACTGCAATTGGATAAAGGTAGCTCGCAGTGGAACTCACTACAAAAATTCATGCATAAGGCTCACGAGTTGTTCAATGACTCAGAGCCGGTATATTATAGCGATAAGATACATTTTAAATAAGTTACAGTATTAATTTAAAATTTTAATTTGAGGCATCCAAAATAAAGATTAAAACTGCAACTGGATAAAGGTAACTCGCAGTGGAACTCACTACAAAAATTCATGCATAAGGCTCACGAGTTGTTCGATGACTCAGAGCCCGTATTTATAGTGATAAGATACATTTTAAATAAGTTACATTATTCATTTAAAATTTAAATTTGGGGCATCCAAAATAAATCTTTATTTTTAAACTTAGCAAGTAATTAATTACGATAGAATGCCTTTCTGCACTGTTTGTAACATATCTGTTGAGCGCAGTCATTGGACAGGTCATCTACGCAGTACCGATCATAAAAATAAAAATATTTCATACGTTTGCGAAGGTGTTGAATTAATTCATTCTGCATTTCTAAATCGTATAGCTTCTTATAGAATTATTGATACTAATGAAAATTATTCTTTAGATTCGTTTTTTAATAACAGTCAAGAAAAAATCAAGACATTAATAAACAAATCTCTGGATCATATCTGTCTAAAAATTAATTTTGAATATTTTGCTTTGTTTTTGATGGTTAAAAATGATAGTCAGGAGATGAAATCATTTGCTACAAAGAATTATGTAGTACATCAGAATTATGATTATGATTCATTAGCATCTCAGGTTAGAAACACGTTGAAAAAAAAGATAGAAGAATTTCAAGATCGTGACAGTGGGTGGACATTTTTAAACAGTTCGTATTTGGAAGTTAATGTTAACAAATACCAACCTTTGCGCGGCTCAAGCTTTATCGAGTTGCCGACATCAATTAAATCAAAAAAAGCATGTATTAATATTCATAATAAAGATAATTATTGCTTTTTATGGTCAGTTGTTGCTGCTTTATATCCAGCTAAAACTCATCCTGAAAGAGTATCATCTTACCCCCATTTTCAAAGCGTGTTAAATATAAAAGACATTCAATTTCCATTGAGTTTCTCAGATATTGCTCGATTCGAATTAAATAACCCTGAAATTTGTATATATATATATGGCTTTAAAAATAATTCCGTGATTGGACCGTTTTATAAACCAAAATCTTTGAAGAGAAAAGTGATTCATTTACTTTACTTAGAAAAAGATGATTTATCACATTACTGTCTCATTAAGGATTTACCTCGTCTTGTTAAAAATCAAATAACAAGACACCACAGTAAATTATACTTTTGTGATGTTTGTTTAATGTTCTTTGATTCATGTGATGATCTGAATTCACACAGTTGTGGAGGAGTTGCTACTGAACTACCTCCAAAGGGTTCTTTCATTCAGTTTGAAAATTATGGTAGAAAGCAATTTGTGCCATTCGTTATATATGCAGATTTTGAAACAATGCTAGAGCGGTACGACTCCTGCGAACCTGACCCAACTCAGGCGAGCACCGTTACGAGACAGCGACATGTGCCCATCGCTTTCGCTTATCATATTACATGCACTCTAGATGAAACCTATAATCGTTACGTTTCGTATCGTGGTTTGGATTGCGTTTCGAAATTTGTGAAGTCTATCTATAAAGACGCTAAAAAGCTTTATAGAATTTTAAATAATACCATTCCTATGATTTACACGAATGAGAATGCTCTCGACTTTGAAAACTCTGATACATGTCATATTTGCGAGAATTTCTTGTTTGGTGATAGGGTTCGCGATCATTGTCATTTGACTGGTAAATATCGTGGCGCAGCTCACAGTTACTGTAACCTACAATATAAAATGCCTAAGTTTCTGCCTGTATTTTTTCATAATTTATCGGGTTATGATTGCCACCTTTTCATAAAAGAATTAGGCTCCAGGATCTATTAAAGTCATACCTAAAACAAAAGAAAATTATATTTCTTTCACGAAGTATATTCCGATTTCCGATAATGAAAGCATACAGGTACGATTTGTAGATTCTTTCAAGTTTTTAGGAACAAGCTTAGAAAAGTTGGTTAGTACAATGAAAAAACAAGAATTTAAACAATTAAAATTTTATTTTCCCGAAAAAACACAATTCGATCTACTTACCCGTAAAGGAGTTTATCCGTACGACTATATGTCTCAATGGAAACTTTACGAAGATACGTGTTTACCCTCCAAAAAAATTTTTTTTAACTCTTTAACTAATGAGTCAATTACTGATGAAGACTATGAACACGCTCAGTCCGTTTGGTCAGTATTTAATATTCGTAACATGGGTATGTATACAGATTTATACCTTAAAACCGACGTTCTTTTGCTTACAGACGTGTTTGAAAGTTTTAGAAAAACATGTAAACGACATTACAATCTGGATCCCGCGTTCTATCTTACAGCACCAAGTCTATCATTCGATGCAATGCTTTTGAAAACTAGAATTAAATTAGAATTGATAAGTGATGTTCAAATTTATAGGATGATACAAACAGGTATTAGAGGAGGTATTTGTATGTGTTCCAGAAGACATGCCCAAGCCAATCATAAATACTTGGATTCTTACGACCCATCCCTTCCGAATTCATTTATTATTTATTTAGATTGTAACAATTTATATGGCTATAGCATGTGTCAATATTTGCCTCATTCGGATTTTAGATTCATGAGTAGACAGGAAATAGATGATTTGCAGTTGAACTTAATAGATATAAGCGATACTGCGGAAAACGGTTATATTCTTGAAGTTGATTTATTATATCCTACAACATTGCACATTGAACATAATGACTTTCCATTTTGCTCAGAAAAATTCGTCCCACCCGGTGGTAAGAATAAAAAATTAATACCGAATTTGTATGACAAATACCACTATATTATTCATTACATACATTTAAAAAAATGCTTGCAACACGGATTGGTATTACGAAGGATTCATCGTGCAATTGTTTTCAAGCAAAGCTGTTTTTTAAAACAATATATTGATATTAACACCCAGTTACGTCAAAAAGCAGAGTCAACGTTTGAACAAGATTTTTTCAAATTATTGAACAATAGTATTTTTGGAAAGACTCTGGAAAATAATGAGCATCGAATAGATGTTAAGTTAGCAAACAAGTGGTGTGACTTGAACAATAAAACAAAAAAGACTACTTGTGCTGAGAAATTGATCGGCAGTCCATATTTTCATAGCGCCTCAGTATTTTCTGATGATCTAGTGGCAATCCAAATGAAGCCTTCTCGCGTTATTCTTAATAAACCAATATATATAGGATTTACTGTATTGGAATTATCTAAGAGTCACATGTATGACTTCCATTATTCAATCATAAAGCCTTTTTATGGTAACCGAATTGAATTGTGTTATACTGATACGGATAGTTTGGTTTATGATGTAAATACTGATGACATTTATCAAGATATCAATGAACATTTTCTAAAATATTTTGATACCAGCAACTACGACTTAAACAACGAATTTAACTTACCAATTATTAATAAGAAGGTTCCAGGGTTATTTAAAGATGAAATGGGTGGTAAAATTATCAAAGAATTCGTAGGACTGCGCTCAAAGCTTTATTGTATTAAAACTTTAGACAAAACAATAAAGAAAGCAAAAGGTATAAAAAAATGTGTTACGAAAGATTTAAATATGTTAGATTATAAAAACGTTTTGTACAATTGTAACGTCATTCGCAAAAAAAATGTTTTGTTTAAGTCGATAAAACATGAAATTTTCACTCAGGATGTAAATAAAGTAGCACTTTCAAGCAATGATGATAAGCGGTTGTTATCGATTGATAAGGTATCTACTTTAGCTTGGGGTAATGCAACTATATTTAAGTAATGAATTGCCATTATTTTTAATGTAAGTAATTACAGTAGATACATTTTTTACAATGTATTTAGATAACGTTCAAATGTAATGATAATTACCTAAAGTAAGGTCAAATAATGTGTAATGTAATTGTAAAAATTTAAATTTTCTTGGTGCCTCAAATAGATATTATTATTTTAACTGTTACTTATAACAAAATATGTATAAACTTTAGAACTTAGTAAGTACTTAATTAGTTTTAAGAGCATTTACGCGACACAGCATTTCGTAAAATTCCTAAAATATAATCTACTAACTTTTTGTGACGTATCCTGCTTAGACGTATCAAGTTTTATTAAATCATATTATTCATTTCCAAAACTTCGGACTTAAGTTTGTATGAAATGCCATGTCGCTATGTGATAAGTTTTCTTATATTGGTAGTAAATAAATAAATAGTATTTAATGGTTATAATTATATCTGTTTTATTTCCATTCCTGATTGATTACAAAGCACACAGGTTCCAACTTGATAAACATATAATGTTCATTTTTGATGACAAAGGACTCGTGCCTCGAAGTTCGCACGCGCATTGTAGAATTTGACACCGAACAGGTGCTCGGACATGTTGAAACATGAAATTGATTCACAGCGTATGGTTTTATGGAGTCTAATTACATATTTGTCACGTTCCACAGTAATATTATTGTGTAGAACGTCATTCTATCATTACACAGTCGGCCGGAGCGGTCATATCACGTTGAATAAAAACAAAACAAATTGTAAGTATTGCACAAGCTTATACGTATTTATAAAATTATTTCATAAGCTGTTAAACATAATTGTTATCAATAATTATAACTTTGTTTGTTTCAGATCATCAATAATGTGCGATTCTCCTGATTTTATCTTCTCACAATATGGTCAAGGTTGGCCAACTCCAAGTTTAAGCTGGCATGTTCCAGAGCAACAAAGACCTGAACCAACCAACAAAAAGCCTAGACCAAGACGGGAGGGTTTAAAACGGAAGGCACCTGAACATTCTATAAGTCAATCGTTCGTTATAAACAACGAAAAGAAAAAAGGTTTACGACTGATCCAGATACAAGTATTAGACATCAGTGAGCGACAAGAAGCAAGTGTTGCAAGTTCAAGTGATAATGAGAACGTGGTATTGTTAAGTGCACAATATGTAGTTAGTGAACCGGTGGACAATGTTATGGAAGAGACACAATCATTGATAAATAAAATTTCAAAGAAACTTTGTGGTGATGATTATTATTAGTAAGTAAGTAATGTATCTACCTAGTTTGTATATTCAGTAGAAATAAATAATTAGTTTAATATTGATATTATAAATTCATTTGTTAATCTGTTAGTGTAATAAAATGATTCCACATAGATCATCACAATTTGTAAATAAAAAATAAAATATTAAGAAAACTTTAAGCCCTTAGTTAGGTTCTTAGTTTAATGTATAAATAAATGAAATATCTAAGGTGTAAGTTTTATTGTAATTAGAGAGAATAAGTTAGAAGAAATAAAATAATTTATTTGTTAATGTAGTAGTGTATTAAAATTCTCAAAATACATCATAGTTCATAGTAGATAAGTTTCATGTACATACATAAAATATTAAATAACAAGGACAAGTGTATTTAGTTTGTAATTGTAAATAATGTGAAAACTAAATAAATAATATATTTATAATTTAAATTATCTTTTATTGACGTTATAAACATACTCCCACTTTAAATTAGCTCTAAAGAAATGTTCTCATTATAGGTTTTAATTATGTTTTCAATATTTTAAAATTAATAGAATACTTACTCAATTAAATTCATTTTATTAGAGCTAATTTTAAGTTTGTTATGTAGGTTACCCAGATTATATTATTAAATAAAACAACCTTATGTACATAATCATTTTTATTAACTGAACATTACAAAATAATTTAAAATAGATTAAATATAGACATATTATTATCAAGATACCATTTTCTAATACACACCGCATTATTTAATGCACAATTCACTTTATGGTTCACACAATTAAAATCAGTTTTATTTTTACAGAACTTTTTTTTTAATGTCGCAAAATTAGGACACCCTTTCTCACCTATATCAATCACTTCACAGTTTGCACATAACTCTTTAATCCACTTAATCTTTTCCAAACCCTTTGTAATAATTTTTTTTATTTTCTAAATACGGTACGATGACATGTTGAAACTCTCTGTAGTCTATAAAGCCCTCACTCCAGAAAATTCCACGATTTCTTTCCAACCACCGCACCTGCTTCTTTTCTTCTTGAGTTAAGTAATAAAACGTATGCGGTGGTTTAACCAAGAACGTCTGTGTGTGCTCATTACTTACGATAGCCACTTCTTTGACAATAAAATTATTGTCTAAATATTTAAATCCTTGGAGTTCGACAATGATAATATCCGCGTTCATGATAACTTCTTCACTGTGTTGCTTAATGGCTTGTATTCAACAATGCAATCGTTAAGAATGAGACAGTATGCTGAAGTTTGATCTGGTATTTCTGAATCACTCTCAATTTCTACCCTTACATCCACAACTGGTCCAGTCTTCAGATTATCGATCTGTCTAGAGCAATCGATAACAAACAACGGTGCTAATTCTTTAAATTGTTTCTCGCTTAATAAAGACTCCGAACAACGGTCGTAATACGACTGCTGAAATCTGATGTATTGCTCGTATAATAAAGCAATTCTGTTATTAGCGAAGTTCACATTGAGGCTTTCATACGGGAAATATGTTGAATTAAGGTACACTCGAACATCACGAACATAGCAGTGATCAAACTGCGACATGTCAGAACTTGCATTATTTTTTCTACTTGTTTGTAGTCCGATTATTACATATCGCGGTTTTTCTATTTGAGATGATGTTTTGATAGACCAGGTGTGCTTTGTAGTTCTAGGTAAAGTGGGATATTCGTATAGATCCCAGTTTCTAAATATCATCTGGAGCGGTCGATCTTTTTCCAACAGTTTTAATAAACTTATTTTTTCTTTGTCCGATACTTTCACATGGGGTACGCGCCATATGATTTTATTGATTTGAATGTCTTCCACTATTTCTCCGGTATTCAATTTTACAGCGTTCAAATTAGTGTTGCTTCGTAACAATATTAGTTCATGTCTACTATTTATTACAACTTTTTTAAAATCTTCTGCGAAACCGATGATATTCCGAAGTGGTATAGACGCAGAAAAACTTCCCCCATTAATATTTTTTATACCATCGATACTCCAACCCCAAGCTCTAGCTACTTTTGATTCATTCTCATTCATTGATATTAACGATTTCATGGTTGTAGTTATACCAGCATTTTTTATTTTATCAATCTCCACTCCGTTTAGTTCGTACCTAATATCTTGGAACAAGAAGAGTAGTCCATTGTTCGTAAAATTAACACTAGTAGCTTGCTCTTTTGAATCTTTTTTGCTAACGATAACGGTTCCTTCCAAATACAGAGTGCTGGCTGATGGTAATATGTAAAGATCCTGTTGGTTGATAGGTATGCGTATTTCATCGTTCCTGTTGAAACTTGTTACATAAGGTTTGTACGAATGAAATTCGATTCCTTCTATACTGTTGTCGTAAGTCGGAGTGGATAAAACGTCTAAGATATTCATTTTAACAATCCGATCGCTTTGAGAAATATCTTATTGTCTTTAGTTAATTTTATTTTGCTCTTAGAACGACGTCTTATTTGGTAGGTAGCTTGAGTAGAACTGGTATTTTTAATTTGTTGAGACATATATTTATTGTAGTCAATCATTTTTTCTTCTAAGATGTAAATACAGCTGTACTTCTTCACCACGCAAGTTAATTAAGCGATTGTTTATATCTAGTAGTCGGATATGTATGCAGCTTATGTTGTTTTGATTGATTGGAAAATATATTGCGTTCTTCGGGATTTCTATGATTCTGTAACCAGGTGGTACGTTGAGTGCGAATTCATGAATTATGTGACTTGGTTCACCGTTTATGTAAGAGCCGCTCACAATGTCACATTCGATCCTTACCACAGTCGTCGGTAAAATGTTGACTGGATGCTGTGACACATGCCATTTATTTGCTTTTAAGACCTGCTTATCAAACCCTAACAGTCCACTGAAAGAGTATTCTTTCTTTAAATTAACGTCTTTTGAACAATATATGGCAGTTTTTAAAGTATTGTTATTGCATTGTAATTTAATTGAGGCATCTTTTATTTCGGATTTTAAATAATCATAAATATCTTGCAATTCATAGGTGCCTTCCGGTATTTCAATAACTTCGTTTGAACCATAATAGAACTTGTTATTACTTTTATCAATATTTGGTATAGAATTAAATGTTGAAAAATGCAATAAAGCACACTCATATTCTCCATTTAGTTGCAACGTATTAGGATAGTACGTAGATAAAATTGATGAGTTTCCAGTTATCGACAAAGTGAGTGACATCTTGCAAATGATTGAAATAAAATAAAATCATTTATTTTATACATTTTTATTTCAAAAAGTCCTCAAATATTTTAAACATAAATGACCACAGTTCACAGTGTTAAATTTTTGATATCTTGTGTAGTTATATGAAACTTTACAATTCTTAAAATATCGTAACAGTTCTAATGGAGGTTTTAAATTTCCATAGCTATCAAAATAATCACAATAGTCATATACTTTTACATAAGCTACCCAATGCGTTCCTTCGTTTTTAGAATCGTCTAAGTTAACAATACCACATTCCATACGTTTCGGCTTCCTTGGCAATTGATCTTTCATATATACTCCTCGGAAATATGGGATGTCTCTTGCGTAGTATTGGATGTCTACATTAGTTAGTGCGCGATTTGGTAGCTTCTTGTTCAGTTTTTTGTTGATTTTATAAACAATCCTTTACCGTTTTTATAAGGTTTTATGTATAAACCCTTACCCACTGCTAAACCCTCCATAGTTCTATTATGTCGTTCCGTCTCTCGCAAGTTTTGTTGAGCAGATTTATAATCATTCACCGTTTTTGCAATTCCAGCTGCACCACCAGCTAAAGCTCCTAAAGCTGATAAGCCAGCAAAAATTGGAATTAAAGGTAGAACTCCACCAGTCTTCGGTATGGGGATCACTCTCGGTACTCTGATTTGGTGTAATTTGGGGCATAACTTTTTTGCAGCTAAGTAAGCCAAGTTTATTAAAGACTTACTATCCTTGGGTTTTAGCTTTTTTATTTTAGATTTTATTTTTGATACTAAACTTTAAAATGTTTTGGCACCAGAACCAGATTTCAATTTGGCTTTCATGACTTTGCTTACTAACCATGAGCTTAATTTTTCACCTTTTCCTGCATCTTTTGATTTTAGTCTCTGTTTAGCCATGTTCAAAAGCTGTAAGTCGGCTTTGTGACGATTAGGTAAATCTGTATGATTTTCATATGCTATATCGTGGTGCATACAAGCTTCGTCTAGTTTATTCACACCTCGATCGCCTCGCAACAAACGTTTATGAAGTTTAGTTCCTGGTCCGCAATAATTGTATCCAGGCAAATGAGCTTCGAACGGTAGATTATTAATTATACTGTTAACTAGTCCACCACCTTGCATTACTTAAATAATAATGATACAAATTTCACAAAGTATTTCTTTTATATCTTAATTTATTAATGAGGATTTATCAATCCAACTGTTTTCATCATTATTGAGACCTAACCATTTAACGAATAGTTTCTTTCCTTTCTTTTTAAGTATTTTTTCTACTAAATAAACACCAGGATAGTTAGATTTTTGAAGTTCTTGCTCGTAAAAAGTTCCTAATATATCTTGCTTTCGTTGATCTTCTATGTGGTATGTTACTGGTATAGTTTTATTAATATTTTTTATCGTAAAGAGTTCAGTTGACCAATTAGGAGTATAACCTTTCTCGAAATTGTGTTTGTATTTACTGATACGAACACAGTCACCTTTTTTGAACTTAGGCTTCCGCTGGATGGATACATGATTACATATGTTTTTAATATTCTCTTTTACGATGGGTTCATTCGATTTATTAACATCATTCGGTTTAATTTTAATAGTACGATGTTTTGTGTTATTATATGTATTAAATAAATCTTCTAAAGGTGTTCCTAACCACTTATAATTTCCAACGAGATTAAAATATTTGTACAAATTATTTTTAACAGTTTTAATTAGTCGCTCTACAATTGAAGCTTTTTTAGTAGAGAAAGATGAGTAATGGTTTATGCGGTACTTCTTCATTAGCGTTTGGAATGTGTTGTTATAAAACTCTGTGCCCATATCAGTTTGTAAATTAACAGGATTTTTATTGCTGCTTAGTAGTATTCGTTCAAAAGCTCGAGTTACTTCAGATTTATTTTTAGATTTTAACGGTTCTGCCCAGGTATACTTTGAGAAGCAGTCAATCACCACTAAAATGAAATTGTAACCTTTGTTATACTTTCTTAGGTTTTGCATGTCCATTAGATCTGCTTGCCACAAATCATCGATCCCTTTGAGAATAACAGAACGTCGAAGGAAGTTTCTTCGTGCCGCTTTGTGTATTTCATTTACTATTTGTTGTTTTGCCATTACTGAGATTTTCAAGTAATTTGTCTATATCTGCTTTGGAGTAAAACTTCTCTTCCAAATGAATCAAAACCTCAGGTTCCTTTACTTTTAAAGTAGTCTGAATAGACTTTTGTGCATCTAATATGATTTGAGCACGCAATGATGCAATCAGCTTATTAAATTGTTTTATCGTATCAGCACACATTCGATCTACATAATCCTTGTTCACAGCATCGTCTGATTCTAATGGATGTCTAATTCCTCTCAATCTAGAAGACTTTAAATCAAAATCTCCACTTTCTGATTTTAACAACGCGTTATCATTGAAATTAATCAGTTCTGACAAACGCATTCTTTTATGAATAAAATGTCCAAATTTATCTATATTCATGTTTAAGGTGTACTTTATGTAAAGGCTGATGATGAACTAAACAATAGTTAATTTTACACCTATTTATTTATAAGTTTACTTTCACGTAATTCTTCAATAATGGATATTATTTCATTATCTAATCCTGTGTTGCCGGCATCTCGAGATGCTATTAATAACTTTAACCTTTCCACCAATTCATTAGGATCATCCCAATACACAAAATCTACGTTATTTTTCCAGATTTTTGTTAATGGTAGTCCTTTACCTTTCGAATGATGACCCTGAAGCGTACTTTGCAGATTAAAAAGAGGTTTAATAACTTGTAAATATTTTTGTCCCTTATTACTTTTTATTGGTTTACTTGGGTCATTATCACGACGATGTGCATTTGTATCAAGTAACATTTTCTTATAATATTGCAAGTCATTTTCAGTAACCAAACTTAAATCAATATCTTTCTTAAGCAGTAGTTGTTTTAAACCAGGCGTATGTTTGTATTTATGACCAGCCACAATGATATAACTATCGTCGATTGTTATATGAGCAGAACCTAACATCAATTTTCCGCGTTCTACTCTGACACCAAATGGAATGTCTGTTAACGCTTCTGAAGACACTGACCAGGATGATGTATCACGACCTTCACTTTTTTCAACTGATTTATACGAAGATTCACTGTTGGTGTCAGACTCCTCTACATCACTACCAATTGCGACTTTTTGCAACGTTTCGTCTCTTATCAGATCTTTAGATTCTTCATCTTCATTACTATACAGCAAAGGAGTTTGCATACTGGCTGTAGCAATTTGGTTGAGAGGCTCTGTTACAGGTTTAAAAACTGTTTCCAAGGCTTGCTTACTCTCATTCTCAACATCTCGCATTTTTCGCACCTTCTTCTTTACAGCTGCTGCAGCATCAACAATTTGTCTCTTTAAAGATTTTTCCATAATTGTTAAATGTATTGTAACCGGTTAAGCTCTGTTTGTAGAGTAATGTAAATTCAACGGTGACGTCTTAATATATACTCGTGCTCTTAATCAAAAATTACAAACGTGTCAAATTTATTTCTATAACATCCTTTATTTTTTGCACAATCTTTATTAATTACAACATAACTGAAGGGCTCACTCCATATTTTTGAACACATTTCACGAAATTCAAGCCATGTCATGTCAGTGTTGACGTGTTCTTCATAAACATGTCTCATATTTCTTTCATCTTGTTTAAAAAGTATGATTAGGTTTGCGTTGTCTCTTACTAACTGCTTAGGGATTTTACTATACGTCTGATTTAGATAAAAACAATCGATGAACTTGTGTCTCCCCATAGCAAAATAATCACGCATACCACTTTGATTTTCACAAGCAACATCGTCAAATATAATTACAGAATTCGGTTTTGCGGTCTGAACACTCAGTACTTGCTCATTTTCATGATATTTCTGAAATGAAATGCCTGGTACCCGTTGCAAGACTTTTTCTAAAAAAACGTACTTGGGCTGTTGCAAGGTTTTCGAATAAACATAAACATTTTGAAATCTTAAACCATTCTCGTGTATAAGAAGACCGATTAATAAATTAGTTTTTCCACAATTTGACGGTCCGCAAATGATGCATCGTACCGATTTAGGTAATAATTCTCCATGGCGAAAACCAGTCTCCTGAGACTGAATACAAAGTTTGTTTACATGTAACGATTGCGGTTGTTTTACAAATTTCATGACGACTCCTTGAAACGGTTATATTAATAATGAGTCAATTAATGTATTACATCGACATTTATAACTCATTGTCGCTAACTCAATCAAATGTTTCAACCTAGTGGAATAGGCGCCGAACCAGTACTTTACTGCACTATGTAGGAATTCATACTCCACCTTCCGTTTCATCGGGTGGAATAGGCGCCGAACCAGTATTAGACATTTTACTGCACCGAGAGTGACGGAGATGATCATTCCATCGGGTGGAATAGGCGCCGAACCAGTGGATTTCATTTATATTATTGGGCATTCTACTCCACCGAGAGTGACGAGGCGAACGGAGTGAGCCGATGGAACGGAAGGTGGGGTAGAATGCCCAATAATATCCTACTCTCCACGATCGCCCGACCTCACTCCGCTCGATTTTTACGTGTGGGGAAGGGCAAAGGAACTAGTTTACACTACAGAAGTAGAATGTCGAGAAGATTTGTTAAATCGAATTAATGCTGCTTTCGAAGTTATGCGACAGGAGATGCTGCTGCGCACAACAACTGTAGAAATCAGACGTAGATGCCGCACCTGTATTGCAAATGAAGGGCGTCAATTTGAACATCTGTGATTTTATTTAAATAAATTATTTAAATTTATTTAATTGTTTTATTAACGCACCTAACTGGTACAGTATAATTTCAATCTATCATTTAATTAAATAAATTCATTTAATTAAAATCATTAAATTTCGCAAAACATTTAACTTTCCGTAAAGGTAGAGTTCCGTCAAAAATTTCCTACTTGATAAAATTATGAAATAACTCTTAAAGTTTTTTTTTTATAAAAGCAAATTACATACCATTAGAAAGCTCACACACTAGGGATGTTTTGCTAGAATTGGAACTCCTCAATCATTTTTTGTTTTTTTTTTAATGCAAGTTGAAATTAACATTTAAGTATTTTTTACATCTTTCTGTAAGTTTGAGGACTCATAACTTTTTTTCTAGCTAACATCTGAACAAACCAATAATTTTATAAGAATCTGCCAACATCAAAGATTAAAATAAAAATAAAATATTGCCTGTTTTACCCATTTTTAATAAAAATTACACTTTAAAGTTAAGAAAGTGGTGAAACAAGAAAAAAGAAAAAAAAATTTTTTTAAAATACCCAGTAGGCCAGGGCCAAATAAATTAAGGCTGAGTAAGTAGCATATGACCCCACCTATCCACCATTTTCGTATGTTCAACGTTCTGCCAAACACCCTGTATAACATTTATTTATTTTAAAACTTAATTAGTATAACGTTGTTTGATATAACGTTTATGTAATCGAAAATCATTAGATCTAACGTTTAATATATATAAAAAACGTCATTATGGTTAACACCCCGACTCGGACTTTTTTTTTAAACCACCCAGAAATAGGAGCCCCGTGGAGCAGGGCTCCGTCGACCTATCTTAGCGCAGGTGGTAATCAGTTACTAGCTATGTTTAATATCTACTTACTATTAATTTGTCTGTTTTTGGTATAGCCATATCCATTTACAGACAATTTTATTGCACCCTTTGAACTTTTGTATGTCTCACTTGTAAGAATTCATTTTTAAAGGAATACTTTAATGATTATTATTTAACTGAGCAAGATTACGCACACTAAGTGACAACTAATAATAACTTTTGTTGAGCTACCCACAGGCTACAACATAAAAATAATACTAAATAAACTAACCCGTGTCTATGCAATTTTGCTTTGTGTTTTTAAGTAGGCGTTTTCATCATATTAGACCCTCAGACCAAATAAAAAAGTGAAGACGGAACTCTGCGAACAGAGAAGTGAGGCCAGTTTTCTAAACATGTGGTGCGTGGGCCGGTGTTGCCATGATAATTCAAATTTAAACCCCAAAATAACGTTATTTATTAATAACGTAATAACATGATATAAAAAGTGTCCTGGGCCCGGCAGTCTCCACATAAGTAACGACGCTGTCGCAAACTTTCGATCATTCTCGATTGATCTTTCGAAAATTTTACTATAATAATTTTTGATAGTATAAAATTTTATAATAGTAATAATTGTAGCTGGATATCAGATATCCCTAGTGAACGGTCGATCAGAGTAGTCGTTGATGACTGTACCTCTGACCTTATGGCTATTGATGCCGGAGTTCCTCAGGGGTCTGTTCTCTCTGCAAACTTTTTTCCTGCTGCATATCAATGACCTGCTTCAGCCTGGTATTGTTGGGTACGCAGATGACAGTACACTTACAGAGAGATACTTGTCCAGCGTATAAACCAGCGGGGCCGAAGTTCGTTCTTTGAGAGAGGCCATGGTAGAGCGGACAGATTGTCTCCCAGTGGGGTGATGATAATCTGGTCTCTTCTAACGCCACCAAAACACAGGCGTGTCTTTTTACCGCTAAAAGGAGTCGTTTCGCTCAAACTCCTACTTTTCGGGGTACATAATTATGTTGCTGTAACTGATCGGCTTGAGCTCTTAGGCATGGAGTTGACATCTGGTCTCAACTTTGACGCACAACAATACAATACAAACGCCTTTACAATATTAATTAATACAATCTTATTAATATGGATATAATTTAAACACGTTAAAACAATCGATTTCGATGGGAGTGTCCTTGGAGTTCTTGCCCGTTGTGTGAGGTGTGAGGAGTGAGGCCACCTTTGAGATACATAATAAAAGTGAAATCCTTTAGATTAGAATCTATCTCGATAGATTGTAATTCGTCAAAAAATTGTAAAATGCACCAACTATGGCCAAATTCGCTTCCTTTAGTCGCAAGAGAACTAACACAACTACCTAACGGACCTACGAACCTACGAGTTTACAATTTTTCGACAGATTATAATCTCGCTAGATAGATTATAAAATAACGGGTTTCACAATTTTATGGTATATATGACCTATTTAAAGAAAAAATAGTCATAAAAATCGGTTCACAAACGGCGAAGATATTATCGCGTCGCGTAGTCATAAACATTAAAAAAAAAACAGTCGAATTGAGCATCCTCCTCGTTTTGTGAGGTCAGTTAAAATACACTGATAACCATCTTAAGAAACGTGTAACGTTACGTTGCGTGTCACATTATTACCCAATAATAGGGTAAACAAAAACACTTCACACTGGCAACACTTGTGTTAAGCAATAACCTCAAAATCTTATTTTAAATTATTTAAATTTATTGGTTTCCAAATTACTTACGTGTTATATGTGATTCCATCCTGCTATTTATCTTTTGCGGAGTGAGTCGTACACCCTTTCACAACACAATTCGGAATTTTCACTGGTAAACTCCCACGAGCCGCGATAGCTAGACTGACAAGGCAAGACGTAATTACGTTGTGTGTGCGTGTCATGGTGTATGTACACGGCGAGACGTAATTTTACGGCCTCACTTTGCTGTTCGCAGAGTTCCGTCTTTACTTTTTTATTTGGTCTGAGATTAGACCAAATAAGTATCTTTTGAGTGGTATGTCAAACGATTTTATATTTAATGTATGTTATGCTTATAAAAATTAGTTATTTTAAAATTATATCAATCGTTCATTATATTAACTAATCGTTATATTAATTAAAATTATAGGTTCCGTTGTTATATGTTGTTAATATTAGAGATTTTGTGTTATATCATCTGTTACTTACCCATTAGTAATAGGTTAGTAATAGAATCTTTGTGTTTTGTAGGGGTGAATTATTTGTACGCTTTACTATGGCAGGGTATATTGAAACTAATTTTGTAACTCCTATTTGTACCATAACCTTACAAATGAACATTTTTGATTTGATTCGTTCCACTCTACTTACACTGTTTACACTGACGCGGAGTGGAGATTTCGAGCACTGTGATTGGTCACCCAGCTCGACTCCGTTCGGTCCGGCTCGGGGCCGAGTGTTCATATATTTTATTTGAAAGTCCCCTTAGCTTCGTTCCGCTCCGCTTCGCTCTATTCTACTTACACTGTTTACACTGACGCGGAGTTGATATTTCGTGTCCTGTGATTAGTCAATTCACGATCCGCTCCTCTTACGCCGCTAGCTCCGCGTCAGTGGAGACGCACCCTTATAAGGCGCACCCACCATGCGAGCCGTAGCGGCTGAGGCTACGGAGACGCGCCCGTAACGATGGAGAAGTATGTTAGCATTTGTGTTAGCATAATTCGTCAAAATGTACTGAACAGCTGTTTTTTCTTTTTTTCGCGATTTAAGGTTTGGTTCCATAGTAATAGTTGTTCATAATGATGAGTACAATGACCCCTTAAGAGGTTGTTGGTGTTTTACGAATAACCCTGTATAATGTACTGATTAGTAGAATATAATGCGCAATTATCCATGTTGTCTGGCAGCATATAAGGCATGTGTTTACCGACATTCTAACCACTAGAATTGTGTGTTCACCAACTTTTAGAAAACCGCTGTTTAGATATTTAATCAGTTCTTTCCTTAGGAAGTTTGACATAAACAAACAGTTAGTTTGTCATAAACAAATAGTTTAAATACCTAACCGGCGGTTAGAATGTTGGTGAACACAGCCTTTAATAATGTTTATAAATAATGTTTTATGTCAAATTTGGAAGGAAGTTTGACATAAACCAACTGTTTAAATATCTAACCGGCAGATTGAATGTTGGTGAACAAAGCCATAAGTGGAGCGTATGAAGGTCACTGTGATTATGACACTCAGTTTTTATTGATTTTATTGTGAAAAAATAAAACGAATAAGTAAATTAAATATTTGGTGTTTTTTTTTTTATATGCCCCCAAATTTATGATTCCATTTTGTTGCATTTTTCCAACTGAAACAAAAAAGAAAAATAGGAGTAGTGACAACTACTCCTATTTTTCTTTTTTGTTTCAGTTTGGTTACAGCACAAATATTTTGAAATCCACCCCACAAGTCTCGCAACGCAGTTTCTCTCCCGTAAAATGTTGTGAAATCGAATGTAAACCAAGTCGGATACCTACCTATCTATGGGAGCAGCTATCCAACCACTTTGTACTAGATTGATACCTTCCTAAGCAGAACACAAGCTAGTTAACAGAATAAAAGTGTACTAATAAGCAGTTTAAAGCTTTATTACAGAGTTATTAAAGCTTACGAGACAGAAATGGTTAAATGGTTTTTGGGCTAGTATTACTCTTTAAGCTTAATAAAGTTTTTTTAGCACAGATTTCCTTCTTGGAATCTTAATATTTGTCATGAACAGAACTATTAAAGATACGATATTCAGTTTAAGTCATCCGAGACCACTGAATGCTGCATAACAGCTGATTTGATAGCACATATCTGTATAACTTTTGTATCAATTTTCATTATACTGCTTGATGTTGAATAACCTATGTTCTGTTCTCTTCAAGCTGTATTGCACTTCAATCATAACCTCTTATTCAGTAGCTGAATATTTGAGTTGTATTTAGTTTTTTTTAAAGCAGAAGGCTTTATAATTAAAAATGAGTGCAAGGCTGTAATTATACCATAAGGGAAAATGCTCTCAGCAAGAGTGTAAAAAGTACCGCGGCATTAGTCTTTTGAGTGTTGTCGGCAAACTGTATGCAAAGGTTTTGATAAATAGTGTGATAAGTGTGACAAATGAGAAAATATGGGATGTGCAAGCAGGATTTAGAGAGGGAATGGGCGGTTTGAATCAGATCTTCTCACTAAGGTACATAGCCGAAAAAGATCTGGGCAAAACACAAGAAAGTCTATTGTGCTTTCTTTAACTTGAGAAGGCTTATGGCAGTGTGTGGAGGGAAGAACTGTTGTCGATACTATCCATGTGCGGTGTGGACTGGCGCTTGGATAAAATAATAATTTCGATTGAATAAAGATCTCAGTGCTCGTAGCATTGAAATATTTATTCAAGGATTCTATGTTAGGATAAATAGGGCATACACGAACTGGTTCTGCATCTCAAGAGGTGTTAGTCAGGGTTTATTAGCGTCACCGTGGCTGTTCAACTCATACATAGATAAATGTCTGACAGATTTTAAAGAGGATGGGTGCGGAATGAATAGGATTGAATTACCTGTCAAATTTATTTTCTTCGCAGATGCCCAAGTTCTACTTGCATCGTCAGCAAAATTTTTGCAAGACATGGTGACTGTGATGGATGAAAAGGATGAATATAAAAGTGAATAAGACGACGGTCATGGGTTTGAAAGAGAAGAGGATGTATTGGTGTGTAATGTGAAAACCAATGGTGAGAGTGTGGAGCAAGTAAGTGAGTTTGTATATTTGGGGAGTCAGTTTACAAGGGATGAAAATATTACTGAAGATATGGAAAGCTGAGTCAATACGGGAAATAAAGTGAATGGTGCTATACATTCGATTGTGACCAGCCAGTTGATGTCCAAAAGGCTCGACTGGCTGTTCACAATGGTGTGCTGGTACATACGCTTATGTATGGAAGTGAATGTTGGGTGCGGCAAAAGAAGCAGGATAATAAATGCTGTGTGGTGTGACTATGAATGATAGGCTGAGGAATTATGTGATAAGGCAACGGTGCGGTTTAAAAGAAGATGTAGTGACAAAAACTGAAAAGAGTATGCTTAGTTGGTTGCTCATGTTAAGAGGATGAATGGAAAGCGACTATCAAAAGGTATTTACAAGGCAGATGTGAGTGAAATTTCCGGAAGGGGACGCCCTAGGAAGACACTACGCACCTGATCTTCTCGAAGAACATCACCATATTGATGATGTTCTTTAGAACGGTCAGGTGCGTAGTGCTCGCAACAGGCGTGCGTGTATGACCAGATGTATGAACGTAAACAAGATAAAAGGAGTATGTAAGGATAGTAGCAGGTGGCGTTCTGCAGTTTCTGCCTACCCCCATGGGAGGAAGGCGTGAGTTTATGTATCTATGTATGTATAAAATTTTGTGTCTGTACCTAGTGTGTACCGTTGAGGAGTTCACTCGTTTGGAGCAACATCCGTGTCATGGTGGAATTTTGGGCACGCCACAATTGCGGCGATAAGTCCCCTCTTTGAGGAAAAGTTGGAGAGGCGTCATGGCACCCTCACCTTCCGCCTGACGCAGGTCCTCACCGGATACGGTTGCTTCGGGAGGTTCCTGTTCCGGATAAGGCGGGAGGAAACGCCCGGGTGTTACCACTGTGTGGATCGCCCGGAGGACACGGTGGAGCATACGGTGGAGATCGGCCCGGCTTGGGTAGAGCACCGCCGCGTCCTCGCGGAGGCGATCGGCGGCCGCGATGTCTTGCGTCCGGCCCTGGTACAGGCCATGGTACGGAGCGAGAGTGCAAGGGAAGCCGTCATCTCCTTCTGCGAAGCTGTAATACTCGCGAAGGAGGAGGCTGAACGCGTGAGGGAGAGGCAATCTTTGTGCCCTTACGCCCCTAGTCGCCGCAGGAGACGCCCTGGGCGTCGGGAATCGATAGCCGATTCCCGGCCACCGTAGGCGCGGGCTTGGGGATGGTGAGCAACGGGTAGCTCGCCGTCCGGTAAGGACCGGGCCCGGGTCGACGGCGCGTTGTGTTCCACGCGCGCCTCAAAGAGATGTCAGCACTAGCTGAAGGGGTCCGCTAGGGCCAATGCCCGCCAGGGTTGCGGGTTGTTCGAAAGAGTTACCGTGGCCCTGGCAACTGAAGGAACACGGGTGGGTTTTAGTCAGTAGAAGTCTGACACGCCCTCCCGCTCCACCCAGAGCGGGAGAAGTTATTTGATGATTTCCCATCCACAAAAAAAAAAAAGGTCATGGTGGACTTTAGAATGGACCATCATAATTGAAGCGGATATAAAATTTCGTGTCTGTACTGGTGATCGTTGAGGAGTTCCTTCGTCTAGAGCCAATCCTGGGTGTAGAATCAGGTCCTGCTTATCATAAAAAGGTTTTGTGGAAAGTGTCCATCTTAGCCCTTTTGACAACTAGCCTGCCATTACATACTAGACATTATCGTCTCCCCTGTTTTTTTTCCAATTCTAATATTTCCCAAGATTTGTATCTTTCTATGATTTGTGGAGACAACACATGACATCCTGGAAATTTGTAGTGTTTGAAGCCTTGATACGATTATAACTTGTTTGTTATAAATATCAGAAATAAACAAAGTCTTCGAAACAGAATCAACATGTAAAATTTCAACTCCGTAGGATATGAGGAAATGGTTTTAATTCAGCTTGCAAGATTTAATTAATTCATACTAACAAAATAACAAGGCAAGTTAAATAAAAGCTTGTAAAAAAGTAAAAAGGTATTTTAATTTATTTATGTTTTAGCAGAAAATGAAACTAATCCGTATTCAAACGTAGTTAAAATTACGAATTAATCTTTGTTATCTCTATTGACATTCTATTCTAATTTGTTCTAATCAAAATTATTCAGTCGGTAGATACAGTCAATAAAAAACAGCTATTAAAATCCTAAAATTAATTGTAGCTCAGTGATGAACACGCGGTCTTCGGTTACAGTTAAAATGAATATGTGAAAAATTTCTAAAATGAAGTCGATATATTTATTTCTTTTAATTTCCATATTTCCATATGGGAATGCAGTCAGCGGCCATTTTGATATGGTAGTTCCTGATTATAAAAATGTTTTTGATTTGAATCTCTATGAATCTGTGCTAGATGAAGAATTATGTGAAGAACAAATTAGATATATCCAGCAAAATGAAACTGCACTTTTGATTGAATGTAAGTAGAAAATAAAACTGTTTAGTAAACCATAATGTGGATCAAGTGATTTACAAGAAGCTGCACTTTGCATTGTCACTAAGTGGTTAGGTGACGATATTTATTTATTTACTAGTTGACTCGACAGACATTGTCCTGTCCAATACAAAAATCCAATAGTAAATGCACTTTCAGTTTTCTCGAATTACCAACCGGCAATTTTTTTTTTCTCTTTCTTTTTTCTTGTCCATTTTAAAACAAAAATTTGCCGTGGAATGCTCCAGATTTTTTCTTTTCTGTTCCTGTCGGTTATCATAATTCTCTTCTCTCAGTGATTTCAATTAGAGAACTCATGCTGCCAAATAATTGTTTCCCATAATGTGATCCAGGCAACTTTCAGTTAAATGTTGTACTAATTAAGAGAAATTTTTGTTCCTATGTTGCTCAGATTCTGAATAAGAATTTTGTCTCGGTTTTCAACTTTTTTTTCCTCGTTCCACTTCAACTACATTCTCATGTGTATCTCTAGGTCTATATGTAGATTAACAGAATTTCTTCATTGCTCGATGATACTTTTGTTCAATGCGTAAACGCAGCTTGGCCTGTAATGCCGATCAATACTGTGAACGATTTTATCATAGGGTTCGCCCTATGATAAAATCGTTCACAGTATTGATCGGCATTACAGGCCAAGCTGCGTTTTAAATCCTGAATTAATTCGTCCTTAATTTGTATGCCGACGTTTTAGTAATTAAAACAAAGTTCATTAATCACAATAACCCTGAATTGTATATTATTTTAATCCACAAGACACCTAATCTCTCTTTCCTGTTCTAAATCGCAGTACAACTACATGCACACACCCTATCAACATATAATTTATAGCACATAAATATAGGCTTGTCAAATTTGTCAAATTTGGAAAGAAGTTTGTCATAAACCAACTGTCTAAATAACAAACCGGTGGTTTGAAAGTTGGTGAACACAGCGCTAAACTGATTTTACGATAATGTTTTTTTTTTTTTTTTTGTAAGTATTGAGATAGCATGTCCCCTTATAAAAGACATAGGCATACTATTAATACCGCTTTCTCATCAATAAAGCGTCGCCTGGATTGGTGAATGGGTTCGTTAAAGTATGTGGGAAAATCTGAATCCCGAGCGCTAGTATCTGATGAAGGTTTTCTTTACAGTTCTCGATGCTGGCATCCGAACACCAAGAGGTGTGCTGACTGGTAACGTTATAGATCTTGGCAACTACTACCAATGTTTGGGCATACATAAGCAAGTAACAAACTCAGTTATTGAAGGAAAGTATTGCATGGTAGACGTGCCATTGGATCAAAACTGGCCTAGTTTGCCAAGTACACCAACATGGCCCGATGAGTGGCCTGATATAACTTTGCCTGACGAATGGCCTGATATTACTTGGCCTGGGCAAAATCCGAGGCGATTTAGGGTAAATGAAGATGTTGTACAACGTTCGAGACAGTATCAGTTAGCGACCGCAGGATTTGAAGCATTTAATGGAGCTCCAAATAATGATAACAGGTAAAGTATATACTTTCGCAATATCATATATATTATCCCAATTTTCTGTTTAATATGCCTTAAAAGAAACAATATAGTTATAATATTATGTTGTTTCTTTTAACGTATATTAAACAAAAAATTGCGATATCGACATAAAGAGGTATTTCTGAAAGTAAAGCTACTGATTTAAATAATATCTTACCTACCCTTGTCTTTATCGAATTTACCAAGAAGTAGGCACGGATATTACAGAAAAAGCATTATCTACGTCTTCAATGACTATGTTTTTGATTGGTCGATCCTAATCAAGTAGTCTGAAAGTTGAATCATGTTTTAATAGTCACGTTAATAGTAGATATGAATGGCTTTTTACCAAAGTACAAACTCCATACCTACATAACATCAGTCTATCGGTGTTCAAAATATATTTTTTAATGTTATAAAATGGTTCATCAGCTACTAAATTACCAAAATAACTTGCCAAAGGCCTTTTCTTCTTATTTCCATTTTAGTAAATTTTTAATGTATTTTTAGGGTTCCGTAGTCAACAAGGAACCCTTATTGTTTCGCCATGTCCGTCTGTCTGACTGCCTCTCTACCCGCAGCTTGGCTTAGAGACTATACTTAGTACTCTTAGTACTAGAAAGCTGTAATTTGGCATGGTTGCAAATTAATCACGCCGAAAAAGTGGACAGTTGGAATGTATGGAAGAACATGTTTCTCAACTACAATTTTAAGTTTGTTCTTGGGATAAATTAATCCCAACTACGGAACCCTTCATTGTGCGTGGTCCGACATGCACTCAGCCGTTTTCTTTTTTAAATTTTGCATGCCTGATCGTTTGTATGCAATTTTAGACTGCAATTCAAGTCCTGATAATTTATTCTGCGAAAACCTCAAGCTATCATTTCACCTGATGCTAGGGATCGACAGCTCACTTCACTCATTTCACCTAAGTTTTCACGGTGAGATTGTAACAAAATAGACCAGCAGGCTTTTAGAAAATAGATTTTATACAATGTAGACAGTAGATTTTACTTTTAATTTTTTTTGTTGAGCTCCTAAGGTTCTGAGTAGAGCTGCACGATTACTGACAAATACATATAACGTGAACTGACATGACAGGTCCACTCAATATATGTAGTTCTTTCCTCAAAATACCACATCAGATACCAACCTACGTGGTCTTTACATGATCTGACCTAGATTATTACTGGACTATAAAAGAGACTGTGACCTCTGAGTTTGTTTCGGCCTTTCTTCTCGGAGTAGTCAGATAGGAAACGCCGACCTCATCTAGTTATTAAACTATGATTGACTTGTAAAAGTGTTTGTACAAACCTTGTTACAAAAATAAAATCATTTATCATTTATTTACTTTCAACATTATTACTTATTACCTTATAATTTTCTTACAGAGTCGCAGACACTCCTCTCGCAGCTCTCACCTTTCGTCTTGGTACTTGCATACCCAAGTCATGTACCCCATCGAACGGCACTGAAGGCTCTGTTCAATAGGTCGGAGATCACAACCATTGTGTTCGATGAGGCCTACTGCCGTCTGCCTAATGACAAACTTTGGGTGGCTGGAGAATACGTTGCTTTGTAAGTAACTTCATGCAATATTTTTAATCCACTTCAAAAAGAAGGAAAATACGTATAAGTGTGACGTCCTGGCTTATTGATACTAGCTACAGGTGTGGTGTCAAAAGAAAAACGTCTCAAAACCTTGATTAAATTGTAGTGCAAATATTTACAACAAAACTATTAACTAATTAGGTATTAAAAACAAATATTCCAGTTTTTTCTTACAACTAAAAACTACGAAATAAAAAAAATAGACTTCAAAAAGAAATTAACTGAAAATTATGAAATAACTTTAATTTCGGAAGTCAAAAACTAAAATACAGATCCCAAGACACCGGTGGGGACCTCACTAGTGGCGTGCCAGCAGCGAGCGGTCGTCTTGCTGACGGCGCGTGAACAACAAGCGGGCATCTCACTGGTGCTGTGCTAGCAGCAAGCGGTCGTCGGTGTGCCAGCAGCGAGCGGTCGTCTTGCGGACGGCGCCTGAACAATAAGCGAGCACCTCACTGGTGGTGTGCCAGCAGCGAACGGTCGTCTTGCTGACGGCGCGTGAACAACAAGCGGGCACCTCACTGGTGGTGTGCCAGCAGCGAGCGGTCGTCTTGCTGACGGCGCATGAACAACAAGCGGGCACCTCACTGGTGGTGTGCCAGCAGCGAGCGGTCGTATTGCTGACGGCGCGTGAACAACAAGCGGGCACCTCACTGGTGGTGTGCCAGCAGCGAACGGTCGTCTTGCTGACGGCGCGTGAACAACAAGCGGGCACCTCACTGGTGGTGTGCCAGCAGCGAGCGGTCGTCTTGCTGACGGTGCGTGAACAACAATCGGGCGCCTCACTGGTGGTGTGCCAGCAGCGAGCGGTCGTATTGCTGACGGCGCGTGAACAACAAGCGGGCACCTCACTGGTGGCGTGCCAGCAGCGAGCGGTCGTCTTGCTGACGGCACGTGAACAACAAGCGGGGACCTCACTGGTGGCGTGCCAGCAGCGAGCGGTCGTCTTTCTGACGGCGGGTGCAGAACAAGCGGGCGCCTCACTGGTGGTGTGCCAGCAGCGAGCGGTCGTCTTGCTGACGTCGCGTGAACAACAAGCGGGCACCTCACTGGTGGTGTGCCAGCAGCGAGCGGTCATCTTGCTGACGGCGCGTGAAGAACAAGCGAGCACCTAACTAGTGGCGTGTCAGCAGCGAGTGGTCGTCTTGCAGGTGACGGGTTGGTGAGAAGCGGGTGGATTCTATAGAGGCGGTGCCAGGCCGTTACTGCGCTGGAGTGGTGCGGTTACAATGAGTAATGAGGATGACCTTAATACATTTAGGCATATGTAGTGCGAAAGCCAATGTCATTTCATTTCCGAGTTTTTGTGTACATAAGCAGCTCATTAATCATCGGTCATAATCTATTGTGATAACCGTGTAATACTAGAAAAATACAAGACTTGTTTTTCTTTTCAGTTCAATATTTGGCTTCTTTATTCTCCTCGTCGTATTGAGTACAGGATACGATATTCGCTGTAATATCTACCAAAAAAGAGGTAAGAATATTCTAAATGATCATTTATATTTAAGTTGACGATTAATGCTTAACGGTTATTTCGACAGTGTATTATTTTACTTAAGTATTAATGTCCCGTTGGTCCCGTGGTCGTAAGTACAGCGCAAAGGGCCTGGCTTCGATTCCCGGTTCGGGCAAACTGTTATTGGGTTTTTCTATTAGGAATTTCTCAGTAACATCCCGGAGTTTGGAAGATGGCGGTGTGATTCCCGTGGCTTGGAAAGCATGTTAAGCCGTTGGCCCTGCGCCTGATCTCTTTCCGGTCGTGTTAGATTAGCATACCACCGGATTATGAGAGTGAGGGAAGAGAAAGTACACTTTTGTCTGCGCACACACTTGTACACTATAATATCTCTCGCGCTTAAGACTGGTCTCCTCCAAGATTGGTCGCCGTTGCCGAAAATCCGTCTGTAGGATTATAATTATGTATATGTTAAACGGAACTTTTATTCCTAAGCTCCATTATTACACAGAGGGGTTGTTAGTTGAGTCAAACTCAAATTCAAAGCATTTATTTCAAATAAACCAATCACAGGCACTTTTGAATTGTCAAGGGGTCGGTCAGTCAGAAAGATAAAGCTAGTTGACAATTCCAAAGCGTAGTAGGTTCGTCGTAAATTAGCTCTCTATAAAAACATCATAGACAGACAGACAGACTTCTTCACTAATAAACTCATTGAGTGTCGCATGAAACCGCATACGTTCATAAGAGAAAGAGCTCAAAGTCAATAGATATCGTGCTGCAAGTGCAAGTAAACGTAAAATACCATCGTCGAATAGCGACCGGTTCGGTTACCATTTTGGGCGCACATTGAAATGTATCTATGCGGTTTTATACGACATTTCAACTTTGTGTCTAATGCTGGCAACACATCCGTGAAATTTTAACATTGAAAATGTTTTTTCGATTGCTTTAGTATAGCCCCTATTTTCGCTCAGAGCGTGACATCGCTCTGGTGTCGTGAGTTTTAGTGTTACATGAATGGTTGAGGTCTCAAAAGACGCGTATCAATACGGGCTACAATACGGTAGAAAAAAAATAAAAAGGTCAATAACTTTTCTTGAAAATCGCAGAAATGTGAATAGTTCGATAATTTTTTTAGGGTCTTTTGTCATAAAATCAACTATATCTCAAAAAATAAATGCGTGAAAAAAGCCCTCGGGGTATTGAGTTGGGCTACATTAAAAAAAACCGGACCTCTGTATCACTAATAGTCTAGGCAGGAGGGTGCACTTGTGTGACGCAATTTCGGGTAGCGCGCTACTTAGATGCGCGTCGCGTCGCTGAGTATGGGAGTGTTTAAGAGTTTGATCGTGAAATGTATTTGTATTTATTTGTATTAAATTTTATAATGATGTTAATTTAAATTATTTTTGCTTTGCGATACTTTGAAAATACTTCAAATTACAAATTATAATTTTATATTTGAGACTAAAACTGTTATTTCTATAGTCATAACTATTTTGTATCGCTTCGTTGTTGTTGTGTTAAAAAAAAATGGTTTTCTTTCAAAAATAGTCTTAGGACTATTGCATTAAAGTTCAAAATTGCATGGAGTGGATTGCATTTTTACCTTAAGGATTTTTACTTCATGCATTTGAGCTCAATTACTTCAGAGACGATACAAAATCTATTAGGTCTAAATATATTAGGCATCGTACAAAACGAAAAGCTTGCCTAAGTGCATTTTCAATGTACCCGACTAACGCGTAGAGCACGAGATCTGTGATGTTTTTGTTCAAAGAGTCTTCAGGCTGTAGTAACCATTTTCCATAATAAAAGAAGAGCACTGTGCAAAAATAACAAAACATAAAATCACGCCTGTAGTCCCGAAAATATCAAACTAAATATGACATAAGCAAAATAATTAGATAAACTAATTCAGTCATTGCCTTTGCTTATCTTTGCATTTCTTTAGATTCCCAAAGCAAATAATCATTAACACCTGCACCTGGCTTTCACGTGCACACGTGATGAAAAACAATGTTATCGTCATAAATTAATAATCTCGAGATTACGTATTGTGACGTTAACATTGCTTTTTTAATAAAATTCCAATGGATCTTTTGACAGCATCTCGCCATTTTTGCTAAATTTCCAGGGAAAGTTCAATTAAGATTCTCTTAAACTCTTTTTAACCCCCGACGGAAACAAAGTTTAACGTGTGTATCTGTGTGGCATCGTAACTGCGAAACAACTGAACCGATTTAGATTTTTATTGTTTTGTTTGAAAGGCTAACTAAGGCTGCATAGATTTTATAATTCAATTAAATCTATTCTGCCGTCTGAAGATTATCAGCTCTTTTCTAGTTGATGAATGGATGTGACTGTCTTCGAGTCAAAATTTGGAATTCTGTTACTTGAATGATATTATAATAACATAGTTACCTTAACTTATGCTGCAGCATTACTTGGAATTTGCAGGATACCCAACGTCCTCACCAACTTGCATCTGAGATATACAATAGTGTTTGGGCTCATTGAAATGGTCTCAATGAATAGGTTATAGATAGATGACAATCAGGGTCTGATAATGGATTAGCAAAATAAAAAAAACTTTTAAGTGGTTGTCATATAACACTAGTCACATAAGGCTACCTGTAATAAGTAGTATTCCGCAATAACACCTACTTACTAGATAGCAGTGATTGAAATTATATATGAATGAATTACGTTTCTTTTTCACAATCTTATCATAGCAATACAATTTGCGTTTTATTTTTCCCATTTTTATCATTGATCATTTGGCGATTATTATAGTAATCATGGAAATAAAACCTATTAGTTGACTATATTTAGGTATGTTCATAATTGTTGAATCATCCAACCACGTAAATGATAAACATCTCATCAACGTCACACACATTATAATAATCGTATTAACTAAACTAGATAACATTGTTTAGTTTAACAGTTATAAAGGTAAAATTATGCTTTCAAGAAAAAGATTGCAAAGATAGCTTCATAAACCAAAAGTATTTTTTTAATCACAAAGTAATTTTTCAGATCCAAAGAAAATCAACAAATTGCTCATAGCCTTCTCTGCTTACACTAACACTCGTCGCCTTGTCACATATACTCCGGTTCCTGGAGCCTTGGAATGTCTGGATGGCATCAGAGCCTTTGCGTGTGGGTCATCATTGGACATACGTTCATTACTCAGACTACAAGTCAGATTACGGCTAATCCTGCTGATGTTTTGTCTGTAAGTAATTTAATATACATTTCTGATATATAGTACTGTGGCTGTAAAGGGAGGTACTTTTCCACAATACACAATTGAAAATCACTCTCGCACCAATAGCATTGATATCTTCCCCAACACCCAGTGTGTTCAATTTTGCAATCATCTTTTACAAAAAAAATTAGATTGCTATATTCTTTGTTATTTGTTTGTTTCCATCATTTTCTTGTATTGCATTTTTTTGTGAATATCGTTGGAATGACAATGTGCCATAATAAATATATAGATACGAGCCTTGTCTAGAGTTCCATTACAGTGTTTTTTTTTTTCATATTTTCCTTTTCTTTATTTTTCTGCAACTACCTAAATTGCCTAACACTAATCACTGTCATTGTAATCATATTATCGATCCATGTCCATACATATATCCTCGAAGTTATTATAATGTTATTGTGGTTTTCCAAGGTCTGTTTTTTGGATGCCCGACATTCGTTGTACTTTTCATGTTACTTGCTCCTCATTCTTAGCCATTCATAACCAATCCATACTTCGACAATCAGCTATTAGATAGTTCATTATCCGAGTTATTTAATTATTTCTAGTGGATAACATCATTAGAGTCCGTATGGATTACTGCTGGTCCAATCACAGTGGACACTTTCTTCATGCTGAGTGGCCTTCTACTAGTATACACTACAGCTGGAAAACTTACCAGCAGTAAGTAAATTCTTACCTCAGTTTTGTTGCAAATACATTTTTTAAAATAATATAAATCTTTGTACTTCTAACGCTCGAATATGTTGAGATGATCAGTGTTTGCGCCAATAAAAACATATTTATTTTTTAACGATCTTAGATGAATACTTATATCTGTAGAATATGATGAAGAAACACAATAAGATGGCCAGAATTGAATGATACAGAGAAATTCACGATGCCAATGATTATCCTATCATTATTTTTCCAGTGAAATTAATCAAGAGTCTCCATCTATTCTACCTCAACCGCCTTCTCCGAATGTTCCCTGTGCTGGCTGCAGTGATTCTTCTACAAATCTCTATATTTAGTCGGGTTGCTGATGGCCCATTTTGGGCAGTAGCGGCGGCTCATACGCATAGGTGCAGAGTATACTGGTGGTCTACGCTGTTGCATATACAGAATAAATATCAATCCTAGCCATATGGTAAGTGTTTAACTTCTAAAACTTTTCAAACAAAGTTAATTATAGAATCTGTCTAGGACTAAGTATCCTTAACACAATCTCAAACAACTACAATAATATAACGACATCTAGAGTTCTTATTTCATTTTTTAAATATTTCATTTTTCTTTCAGTGTCTTGCTCACTCCTGGTACCTCGCTATAGACGTTCAGCTCCATATCTTATCACCTCTCGTGCTCGTGTGGGTGCTAACTGGCAAACGACGACTTGCTTGGTCGGCGCTCGTCGGTACCATGATTGCTATACTTGCTGCTTCTACTACTTACAACTTTATCAAGGAGTTCCCTTCTGGTCCTGTTATACCGTCGTGAGTATTGAAACAGAAATTAATAAAACTTATTTCAAATATTTATTTTTTGAGTCCGCATATTAATGGCTTACATGAACTATATTCTAGTAGGACGGTAAATAATGAATAAATAATATTCAGGTGCTCAAAATGCGCCCAAATAAAGTGTAATGTTTTAAGTCTCAAAAAAACCATAATAAAAAAGAATCGAATGTGCTATTAAAAATATATATTTTCGCAGACGCCCACTAGATGCAGTGGATTACTTAACTTACTACTATATGAATACGCTAACCAGAGCCTCACCGTTCTTCGTTGGATTAATATTTGGGTATATTCTACATCTCAACCGAGGAAAGAAAGTTTCTATAAATCTGGTAAGTAGGTAATACTTATCTTAACGCTTATAAAGCGTTAACTGGACAGATTGACTTAAGAACCTGTCTAGTCGTTTTTGAATATTTGCGAAGTGGATTGAGTCTGATGCATGCCTAGCAAACAAAAACGCCCAAATATCTAACTCATTAGGTATTAAAATAGATGGGACTTGGTATTCTGGGTACACGTCTTTGTCACAAATCTATATTGGTTTTCAAATTTTATTATTACTTTCTAGATCTCAGCATCGATTCTATGGATCTGCGCGACAGTAATTGCTCTCCTGATAATATACTCATCCTACCCTATCATGCAGTTCGACTGGGATAACCAATTTGCTGACAGTATGATTAATTCGTTCATGAGACCAGCGTGGGCTATGTTTGTTGGATGGCTCATATTCGCCTGTGTGCATGGATATGGCGGTATGTGTAATTTTGAATATCATAACTGAATGAATAAAAGTTTCATTTAATTTTTATAAACGTGTCTTACGACTGCCTTTTAATCAAAAACATCAAGCCATTGATTGATGTTGTTTTGAATAAAGCTTCGAATATGGACTGTATCTAGGTTTATTTGAATGAGGTAGGTACATGGGTTTAGCAACAATAATATATGAATGCACTGCGTGTGTCGAAGGAGCTTCTCGAAGAGCGAGTGAGACGCGCCGCCGTACCGAAGAGGTCGAGGAATAGCGGCGGTTGCACCCCGCGCGCGCCGCGTTCTCCCCTGCGACTCCTGGTGTCATATGGTTATGAATCCTTGCGATGTGTGAATGGGTATAAGCAGATATGATGGATGGATGGATGAATGATATTATGAACATGCCCCCCGGCGTTGAAAGGTCTTCTTTCAACCCTTGGATGGTTTATGTATGATCTTCAATGTTTAGTGGGCATATTTTGTTGAATGCTCTCCGTACGACGCCCTTGCTAGTGCGTATGTCTGCTACTCGACCAATGCCGTCACGTCCAAGGTGAACTTCAACTATTCGACCGAGACTCCACTTCATTGGGGGTAAGGCATCGTCCTTTATAACCACCATGGTTCCTTTTTCCAGCTGTCCCTTCGAAGATCTCCACTTAGTTTTCTGTTGTAGCTCGGACACGTACTCTTTCTGCCAACGGATCCAGAAATGCTGACGGAGTTGTTCTACTCGTTGCCAACGTTGCAGCCTGTTGAGTTCCTCTATTTTCGGACTGGGTAGTGCAGTTAGAGGTCGTCCGACCAAGAAGTGGCCTGGAGTTAAAGGATTGAGATCGTTTGGATCGGGAGAAATGGGAGATAATGGACGTGAATTGAGTACTGCTTCTATTTGAACTAGAGTTGTGTATACTTCCTCAAAATTAAGGTGTGAATTACCTAACACGCGCTCCAAATGAAACTTGACTGATTTCACTCCTGCCTCCCACAGCCCCCCAAAGTGAGGAGCATATGCAGGAATAAACTTGAATTCAATGTGTTGGTTTGCCATATCTTCGATAAGTGCAAGTGAATGGGTTTTGAGAAATTTACAAATTTCGTTTTTGGCTCCTACAAACTGTGTTCCATTGTCTGAATACATGACAGATGGTTTACTACGTCGTGCTATGAATCTGCGGAGAGCAGCAATATATGTTTCTTTTGTCAAATCACTCACCAGTTCTAAGTGTATGGCCTTCGTGGTGAAACATACGAAGACCGCAATGTATGCTTTAACGAGCCTGCATCCACGTCCCCTTCTGTCAGCAACAAGTAGAGGACCAGCGTAATCGACACCCGTCGTTTGGAACGGGTACCCAGGATTGACTCGCGACCTCGGCAATTGTCCCATAATCGGACTGATCGTTTGAGCTCTCATCCTAGTGCATCTAGTACATTTGTGTGCGACAAGTCTAGCCAGATTGCGACCCCCTAAAGGCCAGAATCGTTGTCTTACTGATGACAGAAGTAGTTGAGGAGCTGCGTGAAGCAAGCTACTGTGTTCATTTGTGAATATAAGTTTAGCGAGAGGGTGTTTACACGAAATTAATATTGGATGTTTTGTATCATACATGAATTGTGACATTGATAACCTACCACCCACCCTGATGATTCCCTTATTGTCCATGAATGGTGATAATCGTAACAATGTGTTTTTGCTTGGTAGATTTTGTTTATTTTTTAATAATTGATATTCAGTGAATGATTGACGTTGTGATAAGATTAACAACATATCTAAAGATTTCTTTAACTCGCTGAAAGTCAAAGAACCTGCGAGTCTATTGGGTTTATTTGCCTTTTGACAGTTATGTATGAATCTTAATACGTATGCGAATGACCTTTTCAGTTGGATCAAGCTAGAGAATCTATTCATGTCAATCACTTGACTGGTGTCTGATTCTGATACCGCAACGTGTGTTATAACTTCAGGTAAATTATGATCATTACCGTTACTTTGGCTGAATTGTTTGTTTGGCCACTTTGACTCGGGTTCACGTAAAAACGATGGACCCGTCCACCAGAAGTTTAGGCTTTCTATTTCTGACATGTTGACTCCACGGGTGATAAGATCTGCGGGATTGTGTTCAGTAGGCACGTAACGCCATTCATGATTCTGGGTGAGCTCCTGAATTTCAATAACACGGCTTCCGACAAACTGCTTTAACTTATTAGGTGTGGTTCTCAACCACCCTAGTACAATGGATGAGTCAGTCCAGAATATACATCTGTTTACGTGTAGTCGAAAGGCTTGGAGGACTTTATCTGTCAGGCGTGCAGCTATTAGAGCACCACATAATTCTAACCGCGGTATAGTTAAAGTCTTTAGCGGTGCCACTTTGCTTTTTGCACATAATAAACGTAATTGACTATGGCCGTCTGATGTGGATTTAACGTACACACAAGCTCCGTATGCATCCTGAGACGAGTCACAAAATGTATGAATTTCAATCATATTTGGATCGTCGCAGGTAACGCAACGAGGTATACGTAAACTGTTTAAATGTGTTAGACCGGACAAAAACTTAAGCCAAATTTGCAGAATAGATGTCGGCAAGGGTTCGTCCCAAGTAAGTTTCTGTAGCCAAAGTTTTTGTAAAATGATTTTAGCTTGAATAATAAAAATGCTAAGTAAGCCAAGCGGATCAAATATTTGTCCAATAGTGGACAAGATCGACCGCTTTGTGTGTGTGTTATGTGTTGACAATGGTTGTTGAAGAAAGCACAACTCGTCACTCAACGATGACCAACCGAGACCTAAAGTCGTTGTAGTTTCCTTACCTAAATTGAGTGGGGTGTATGTATCAGAATCAGGAACGACTGAATCCTGAATATTAGTTTTAATTTTCCGCAAATTAAACTGACCATTGGCTAAGACCTGACAAATATCTTCGCGAATCTTCAATAATTGGGTTTTACACTGATTTCCTGTTACAAGGTCATCTACGTAGAAATCTTCACTAATTATTTGTGAAATTAATTCATCCTTACAATCAATGGCTAGTTGCTTTAAGCATCTGATGGCTAAAAACGGCGCAGACGCCGTGCCGTATGTGACTGTGTTTAATTGATACGTCTGTATTTCCTGACTAGCATCGTCTCGCCATAATATTTGTTGTAAATGTTTGTTATTATCATGTACTAGAACTTGCCTGTACATTTTCTCGATGTCACCGGTCATGACGTACCTATAATGTCTGAATCTTAGTAAAATGGATATTAAATCACTCTGTATAGTGGGTCCTACCATCTGTAAATCATTGGATGATACACCAGTGGACGTCGGTGCACTAGCGTTGAACACTACCCTAAGTTTTGTCGTTGTACTACTCTCACGCAATACCCCATGATGCGGTAAGTAATATGCGTGTGAGGGTACGTGTGTTGCAGATGATTGTTCACTGTGTGTTCGCGTGTGAATGGATGTTGTGTCTAACAAGGACATGTGTCCCAATTCTTTGTATTCCGCAATGAATTCTCTATACATTTGCTGTAACTTTGGTTCTCGTTGTAATCTACGTTCCAATGATAAGAAACAGTGTTTTGCCCGTTGGTACGAATCTCCTAAACACGATTCGGGCTTTTTTAATGGTATGGCTACCGAAAATCTGCCGTCCGGCATTCGTGTATAATTTTGTATGAAATGTTCTTCGCAGTTATTTTCTTCTACTGAATACTTATAATTTGAGTTATTTGGTGGTTCTTCAATAGCCCAAAATTTGGCTAATGTTTCTTGAATATCTGTTTGTGTGTTTTGTATCAAATTACATGTCAGTGTATCTTGTTCAGATGCAGATGAATGGCTAAGACCGCTTGTGGGCCCGGACACAATATATCCTAATTTTGTTTTTTGTAACACTGGCTTGTTTGTTCCTAAACGTATTTGATCTTGATCTAGCAGGTCCCAAAAAATGTCTGCGCCAAGTAACATGTCGATACTAGACGGACTATAATACTGTGGGTCTGCTAATTGAACATGTGTGGGTAAATGTAACTTTTGAATATGTATACTTTCTTTGCATAGAGTTGATATGCTTGGTAATACCAACAACGACACTTCTGCTGTATATGTTGAAACTCTGGATTCTATACTTGTATTGCAACGCTTTGTGATTCGTGACACTGAATTGTTTATGCCTACCACTGATATATGTGTACCTATGTATTTGAGTTTCAACCTCTGTATTAATGACTCTGTGATGAATGATGCTTGACTTCCTGAATCAAGGACAGCTCTGACTTCATGACGCCGATTGTCCTTATCCTTTATGTATACCACTGCAGTTGACAGCAGGACTTGCTCTGTCGCCTGGACTGAGAGCGCCGTGGCTGTGTCTACTGGCGGTTTGGTCCCCGACCCTTGTGTATGTGTGTCGTCGTGTAAGAGTGTATTGTGTCTGCGTGAACATTTGGTGCAAGTGCCCAGTCTACAAGCATGAGCCTGATGACCCCCTCGAAGACAATTAAGACACAGCCTTAAGTTACGGACACATTCAAACCTTTCCTTGATTGATTTGTTTCTGAATGTATTGCATGCAAAGATACGATGATCTTCTTTGCATACCGGACACCTGACTGGTTTACCTGGGTCAATAGCCGTAGCTAGACCTTTTACCCGTTCCGTATTATTTGTAAACTTATCTGATTTATTGTTCATGTTTATTGTTTCTAATAGATCAGCCCTATTCTTCAGAAACGACATAAATTCTGGAATTGCTATGGTTTCCATGAGTGATTTTCGTTCCTCCCATTCCCTAGACGTCTTAGGATCTAATTTAGAGTTAATGAGGTAAATAACAAGTGTATCCCACGTGACACCCAATACGTCCAAAGACCGTAAGTTCTTAGAAACTACATCGATGAGTTTGCGAATAGATTCAGAGGACTCGCGCTTTAAGGGTTCTATAGAAAAAAGAGATCGCACATGATTCTGTATTAACAATCTATTATTATTATACCTGTCGCACAACAAATCCCAAGCGATAGTATAATTACGTGATGAGAACTCCAACGATCGAATTACCTGAGCAGCACCACCTTCTAAACACGCTCTCAAATAATGGAATTTTTGTATGTCACTGATGGTACTGTTGCTGTGAATCATAGATACAAATGTGTCACGAAACTCGAGCCAGTCCTCGTATTGTCCTCCAAACTTTGGAATCTGGATAGTGGGCAATTTGATCCCATGCCCGCAGTTACTCGTCTTCGTATGCTTCACCACGGTTGACTGGTTGCCTGCAACGTCAGAATCACAAGATGAGTGATCATCGTTATTGCTATGATTATTTTTTTGAGTTAACAGTTGAGCCCTTGACAATATACTATAATATTGATTTTCAAAATCGTGTCTTTCCGCATATTGTATAGCAATATCTTTATCGTCGACTGTACATTCAATAGAACTCTGAACTTCATCGAACTGTGCGAACAACCTATCCATTTTTGTTACACGTAGTTGCAATTCTACAACTTGTACGGCAGTCATTTCGTCGTCTGACTCCAAGTTATTAACGTAAGTTATGAATGCCGTCAAACGACCCTTCATTGACCCTCGCTTTTTAATTAAGTCCTTGAGATCACTCATATTGGCAGCTAAGAAATGGGAGACCTAAGTGAAACCAGTATAGGTACAAATAAAAAACTATATACAAATGACTCTGCTTACCCCTTTTTAGTCTTAAAATCTGAATACCTTTATGAATATGTTTATCAAATGTCTCACAACTGTATGCGATAGTAACTTAAATACCTACTTAATTAATTGAACTAACTGCATGTACTAACATAAACGTCTATTAGCGAAAATAGATTGAACCTTATGCCTACGACATAAATACTACTTGTTTACGCTAAATCTGTGCAAAAGTTCAAGTAGAAAAAACCAACATTCCAATGTAGCCGGCCGAGATAAGAAACAATAGGACTCACGGCTCGCTGTTACCATGTGCAGCTAATTATGTCGTAAACACTACGGATGATTTAAAACTTTGTCATGTCGCTAAAATTTTACCTAATTGATTGATTATACCACTGAATAATTAATAAATTGAATAATAATTGTATAATATTGATTGTATAATTCTATAACATTGATTGTATAATTGTATATAAATGATTGTATTTGATAATTTTAAATAGGTATTAATTATTGTGTCTTACCTCCTACCCACATAGGTACTTTAATTTTTGATTTTTTGTAAAATAACTACTTATATTAGATTTAATTGGATTTTGGATAATATTTTCGGATTGGATTAGGAGATAAATAAGTATTAGGTTTTAGGATTTCACTCTAGGGTAAGAAAGAACAGGTAGGTACTGTCTAGGTAATAATTATGAAATTGGAACGGACTCACTCTGAACAACTCCCTCTTTGTCCTTTGCTTCCTTGGGTTATATTTGAATATACTCATGTATTTAGGCTGATTCCTTTACTTGTATAATTTCCTGGATGTCTTGATTGGCTTCTTTGGATATCTGAATTCCTTATCCGGCGATGAAGGTCCACTTATGTTTTGAATAAAGCTTCGAATATGGACTGTATCTAGGTTTATTTGAATGAGGTAGGTACATGGGTTTAGCAACAATAATATATGAATGCACTGCGTGTGTCGAAGGAGCTTCTCGAAGAGCGAGTGAGACGCGCCGCCGTACCGAAGAGGTCGAGGAATAGCGGCGGTTGCACCCCGCGCGCGCCGCGTTCTCCCCTGCGACTCCTGGTGTCATATGGTTATGAATCCTTGCGATGTGTGAATGGGTATAAGCAGATATGATGGATGGATGGATGAATGATATTATGAACAGATGTTGTTGATTGAGAGACAGATTTGACCTTAGAATTACTTAGAATACTTTAAAACCATATTTAACTACTTTGGCTTGACCCTATGACTAGACTAAACCATATCTGTGACCTTCAACAACATGCAAGATACATATTTTTTTATATATTTAAACAACCTGTATGATTGTATGTTAGTCATGTTTCCACTAGAATATATCTTGAATCTTCAAGCTCAATAGCAAAATTTACCTATCTGGGATTTGGGAAAGCGACGAGCTAAGAGACTCTAATAAACTTAATTAAACTGATTTATTTGTTTTCTTAATTTTCCAGGCCCTGTCAACTGGCTTCTATCGCTTCGAGCATGGAAGGTATTGAGTCGTCTGTCATATGCGATGTATCTAGTGCACTACCCTATGGTGCTCGTCATCAATGCTATGTCAATTGTACCTATCTACTTCGACGTACGATTCTCGGTAAGTTATTTTTGTGATTCTAGCACCAATAATATTAGCCTCTGTAATCTTTAGGCGAAAGGCAACCGTTGCTCTTAAGCTGTGTATTAAATAGGCAACCCTTATTGATGGTGAAATAGACATCAGTTTCTTGATAACGATATGCAAAACAAAAAAAAAGTATGCTATTATGCATGTGCGTGTTGCAACAATGGTTGACTAGGAAATGCGTTACTCTAAATCTCTCTATTGATAGTTAGGTTTGGTTTTAGACTACTCAGCAAGTCTTTTGCATTTATTTTTATTTTTATTTTTTGCATATTTAGCTTCAGCGGGGTATTTGCGTAACACACATAAAATGGCAATCTGTCGCAATCCCATTAATTTTGACAGTTTTGCCACATTCATTGCGTTGTTTGCGTTATTGAGCAGACGAATTGTTCATACTTATCTATGAAGCAATGGATTAAGAATTTCCTTCAAAACCCTTGTATAGTGATTGAAAGTGTGTTAGACATTTAGGTTGCTAGTCTCTTCTCATCAACAATGGGTTAAATAAGCGAGGATTACGTACTTATGTTTATAAGCTCAAGCTTTTAACGATAAGACTGTAAAGTTTCTACATAATTACGGTGTATGATGTACAGCCACGAGCATAAATATATTACTATGGAAACTAGGCAATAATATCTGATTTTATGTTGCTTCTCTAATATATGACGGCAAACATATGCAACCTTACCTTACTTTGTGGAAGGCATATAGGTAAAAGTGGCAGCACAAATGTGTGACATCGAAGGAACACCAAAACTATCTGGCGAGACTAGGGACACCAAAATATAAGATGTTGCATCGGCTTCAAAAATATTGTGTCACTGCAATATTAATGGAATTGGCGTACGTCATCAGTTACATTTAAAAGTATGTGATAGATACTTTGTTGTGAATAAAAATATCTGATATCAATTTGGGAGGATAAAAACTAACAGTATTTTGAAATTACTACTCACCTATTTTAATATTGGCAGAATAATCTAAAATCCTAACTAATATTATAAATGCGAAAGTAAGTTTGTTTGTTTGTTTATTACCTTTTGACGCTTAAACCACAAAACCGATCATCTTGAAATTTTGCATATACGTTATCAGGTGTACAGAAACGGACATAAGGTACTTTTTATCCCGAAAAAAAAATACTGTTCCCGAGGAAAACAACAATAACGTTCCTATGATGGCGCCACGTGTGTTTCGAATCATGATTGAATTATATTATTATAGAAACTTTAGTAGTATGTTAAGAGATTTTTTTATTTATTTAAGTAACTAATACATTTTGTGAGTCTAGAGTGTCGATAGACCAGTTTTTCATCCTCCTAACTATCCTTACTAATATTATAAATGCGAAAGTGTGCGTGTTTGTTAAATACAGAAAATAATTCTATAGTTATAGATTACAGGGAAACCTATAAGAAGTCTATGGTCTTAAAATAACATGGTAAATCTCTCAATATTTTGCGTACAAACTTACATTTGTAGTTGGAATGTATGGGAGAACATGTTTTTCAACTACAATGTTAAGTTTGTTCTTGGGATAAATTCATCCCAAATACGGAACCCATCATTGTGCGTGGTCCGACACGCTCTTGACCGGTATTTGAAGTATTGTAACAGTCAGAGCGAAACATAATTCCTTTTATACTTATTTGGGGTTAAAGTATTAATAATTATAGACAACCATTTATATTTTCAGAAAGTTTCATTCCTTAAAGCCTTTCATTAGATACCGAACACGATACATTAATCTAAAATTTTATCCGTTAACACTTTACATCTGCTGGATCGCCATTTTGGATTTTTTGTGATGTCATAATAGTATAGTCTATAAACCCGCGAAACAACTTGACGCTTTCAACGATACTTCGTTTGTCAAAATACAGAGAGTAGCTTACCGAGTCATAAGGGAACAGATAAACCTACATACAAAAATCTTAACCCTTCCTTTGGATTTGCCGCACTCGGGAAAAAGAAAAGAAATCATTATACTTCAGTACTGACATTTCTACTTTCAAACATGACTGTCAGATTTATGCTTCCAGGGACATCCCTGGAAGCATAAATCTGACAGTCACATGTCACATGTTTTAGCAATATGAGCGGCACTGATTGCAGTATAGAAGAAAACATGAAACATTAGTTTGTCAGGTTTTTATACTGGCAAAGTGATATCAGATATTTTCGATCACAACGAGGTATCACATTCTTCTAAATTTAACCGAGTAGGCAGATATTTATGACGCAAGACATGTCCGTTAATATTGCATTGACACATATTTTTGAAGCCGATGCAGTCTACTATATTTTGGCATCGTTTGTCTCCTTGTGTATTCCCTGTTGTGTATTCCTTCGATGCCACATATTTGTGCTGCCACTTGTACGATCGACTAAAGCTACGCCTTTCCAACTTTGAAACAATGTTGCTTGCAAGCTGCAACTGTACTTTATGACAATGTAAAACAAAAGACCACAGGGGCAGGGTTTTTTCAATGAATCAGTGTACACAAAAATCAACTTTAAGGTGTAAAGGCGTCCGTTATGTCGATAGTACATGCCTTCCATAAATTATCACATACATATGCCGTTATATTAATGGGTGAAACATGAAATCAGATCGCACCTTTAATCAAAAACCGAAATTACTCAAAATTTCTATTTTGTGGGAAAACGCTTTAAAAGTTTGACATTGTCTACCTTAATGGCTTTAATTAAAAAAAATATATCTGTGTCATTCACATCGTTATCGAGTCAGCTGTTGGACTGAACGATTCTCCGTGCGAAATTAATTCAGTTTATAGTAAAAACTCGAAATATGTAATTTTTGAGTTATTTCGGTTTTTGATTAAAAGTGCGAGATATTATTGTCGAACTGTCCATAGTAATGCTCGTCACTGTACATTTTAACCCTTAATTTTATATTGATGGAGATGTCCATCGTAAAGAATCTTTGTATTTATTTTTAGAATGAATTTATTTACGAACATCAATGCAACATTTTTGAACGAACAAAAAAAAAAAAAACAGTCAATTTGTCATGGTCAATCATCTGTCCAAGTGAGACGATTACTATTTGTCGTTTGTTGTTTGTATATAAATATTCTATGCAACTAAGGACCGGTTTTTTGATCCGTAGTTAACTCAACCAATAGTTAAACATTGTAGCTAATGGTTGAATTTTGGCTAAATGTGAAAGGCTAAACATGAATGTATTCATGTTAGCTCATTCATATTCAAAAATAGTAACTAATGGCCATCGATCTCTAATAAACAACTAGATACACAATCAGCGGCAAAAAATGTCCTCACCGAAAGTCCACCAAATTTAACATTTTGGTTTACTTTTACTCTAGTAGCATTTGAACGATCCGACAGTAAGCATGACACAGTGCTCGTTTAAAAAGTGCGAAAATCACACTTCCAGGACGCAAAAAAAAGATGGAGTTTCATATTTTCGGTAACTATTAATATTATCAATATATAATTGTTATCACTGTATTGTAAATACTAATATTTTCTCAGGAAATCGTCCTAAAAACATTTTTTTAATTAAGTCGTAATAAACAGGAGGAGTTATAAAGCATCTCAATTGTAAAGACTCTCAGTAAACGTAGTAATCATACTATCGCATGCCCGCTTAAATTGTTCGGGTTATGTGCGTTGATTCTGTTCCATTTGTAGAGACGCTATTGTTTCTTTTTTTATTATTATTAAAGTTACTTATGATTTTTTTGTTTTTTTTTTTTGTTTAATGAGACTTGTTTACTGTTTCTATAAATATTATAGTAACACAATCCCATGCAAAAGTTCTCGTCGCCAATTGTGTTTACGTAATTGTAGTTGAAATAAATATACGCTAATGTAATTCAAACGTACCCGTCCAAGTGGGCATTCATTCGGTAAGGACTTTTTTTGCGCTGATTGTGTATCTAGTTCTTTATTAGTGATCGATCCAATCAGGTAAATTATAATATAATGATTACACATATACACCAAAGTTTTATTACGTACACTTTTTTTTAACACATTAAGCTTAACAAGCTTTAAAAAAATACCTTTATAATAATATAATAGGTTGGGGAAAAAGTTTCTTCGCATTTTTTTAAGAAAATTCAAAACATTTTTTAATATAGTTTATTTACATTTAACTAAAGTATGTAGGTACCAGTTTGTTCGATAACTTTTTGCCATCTTGTAGGTAGGGACATGATCCCATTGCTATAGAAATTTTGGGACTTCTGGTCAAAATACCACGACAAGTGGTTTTGGCAGTCCTCTCGTCCTCTCGATCAGATTTCCACCTGTTTCGAGACCGAAACAGGTGGAAATCTGAAGGTGCAAGGTCAGGACTATACGGCGGATGCATTAACACCTCCCAGCCAAACTCTCTTAATTTTTGCTGAGTGGCTAAAGATGTGTGAGGTCTAGCGTTATCATGATGAAATACCACACCCCTTCTGTTGATTAATTCCGGCCGCTTTCTCTCAACTTCTTGCTTTAATCTCATCAGTTGTTCGCAGTAGAGTTCAGAATCAATGGTCCTGCCTGGTGGTAACAGCTCATAATGAATAATGCCCTTCCAATCCCACCACACACACAGCATCACCTTGTTGCGAGTTAACCCGGGTTTCGCCACAGTCTGTGAAGCCTGACCGGCCTTTGACCACGACCTTTTTCGCACGTTCTTGTCATACGTGATCCACTTTTCATCACCAGTTATCAGCTTCTTCAAAAATGGTTCGGTTTCATTACGTCGTAATAAAGAATCACAAATGAGTACACGGTTCATTAGGTTTCTTTCAGTGAGCCCAAATGTCGAGCTTTTTTGTGTACCCAGTTTTTTTCAAATGCGCCAAAACTGTTTTGTGGTCAATTTCCAGTTCTTCAGCTACGTCGTAACTACTGATATGCCGATCTTGCTCCACTTTTTCAAAAATGGCACCATTTTATCCGTAATAGGGCGACCAGAGCGACGTGCATCTTTGACATCAAAATTTCCGGATTGAAAACGCTTAAACCAAATTTGTGCTACTCTCGCATCATCAAAACATCGCAAATTTTTTTCGCGGCTTGCGTTGCATTTTTACCTTTTTTTGTAGTAAAATTTTAAAATGTATCGAATTTCTTCATTAGATTCACTCATCTTGACGGTACGAAAAACAAATGAAAATCACACATTTTCCTAATTTGAATTTGGAATTATGTTCTTTAAAATTTAAACTTTCAATGATACCAAAACCAGCCAGATACAAACAATATAGCCAAAGAGATTTTATTACAAGTTCATACATACTATAATGCGAAAAGACTTTTTCCCCAACCTAATATAAACAAAAAAATATTGGACAATTCGACTCTACTCATGCCTTTGTCCTAGCGGTGAGCCTCGGTCGTAAAATCTATTGTTTTTTTTTCGCACTGTAACTCTGATTTTAAAACATTGTAAGTAAGGTTGAATTTGTTTTGATGTATGCTGACTAGCAAGCACCGGTCGTAACGGCTTTGTGAATACAACTTTAAACATTGCACTTATGGTTGAATTTACATTAACGTATATTTATTTCAACTAGAAGTAGGTAAAGACAATTGGCGACCGTTTTAAGAGAATTTTTGTATGGCATTGTGCATCTAGTTGTTTATTAGTGATCGATGCTAATGGCATAACTCATTCAGATCAAAAAACCGGCCCTAAGGGATAAAGTGAATTCTATTCTATTCTCAACGTTATTAAGCTCCCTCTAGCAGATGTTTAAGAAACAAACAATGCGGGCGTTACCAAGCAGAAACGAGCCCGGACCGATCATACTTAGTTCATCCAGTTTATCATAGATGTCGTTGTTATAAAATTCTTTTTAAAACTGTATTTTTTTTTCTTTTTCAGTTGTTCAAGTTTTTAGCCGACTTCTCACTAGCAGTAATAGTTGCATTCTTGATAACTGTTCTGATTGATGCACCGTGTTCCGTTCTCATCAAATATTTTATGGGTGGAGGTGAGTTTTTATCTTGTAGGTACTACTTCGATAATGCGTATTTTTTTATCTTTCTTGATAAGTAAGTATCTGAGACAGTTAGCCGTCCGAGCTTTTGTTTCTCGGTAAGACACCATAACAATACCACACAAGGCTTTTATGACCAAATAGAGATGATAGGTTCTAACATAACTATATACATCACGCTTTTTTTCCCCGAAGGGTTGGGCAGAGGTCAATTACGTTCAGGTCCCATGTAATAGGGGGCGTGCCATTGACATCAACCGGGCACAATAAATTCCACTGCTACTACTAACGGCTGCTACTAAGAAATTTTTACTACTAATTACTACCAAAGTATTATCGTTATTATTAAAATTACTTCTATTATTTCAGGATCAAAGAGACCGCCGCCAAAAATTGTGGAAGAGAATTGATCGAAGAAAAGAAATCCCGTTTATAGACTAACCTTATAAATGAAGCAGAGTTTACCGCGCGACTGGCATTTATACAGCATCCCGATATCAACCGTCGTCGGGCAGCCCACCAGACATAACACCTGTCTGGTCTGAGGATCCTCCCTTTTCTATAGAGGATGAGTGATCTTTACATCCTGCACCTCATACCTCTATTAAGTATTTGATATAGGACAATACGATGATGTTCTTAATAATTTATTTCTAGTTTAAAGTCTGATCATAAAACAAATAAATAATAAAAATATTTAAAAAAAAATCGGTGAAGTGCGTACCACGCAGAATGAAGTGTTAGGATGAATTTATCTCAAGAAAAAACTTAACATTGTAGTTGAGAAACATGTTCCCCCATACATTCCAACTGCAAATGTAAGTAGTAAGTAGTAGAATAGTTTATACGTACAATATTGAGTGGTTTACCAAGTTATTTTAAGACCATAGACTTCTTATAAATTTTCCTGGGATTTATAAGTATAGAACTATTCTCTGTATTTTTCCAAAATTTTAGGCTCAGCAGTTGTGGGGGAATGGTCAATTTTCATAAATTTTATTAAATAACTTTTAATTTATAATTTTTTCCCCAAAAGTGAACCCCATGTTTAAAATTCATTTATTTACGTTACATATCTGTATTTGGGTCACCGAAATTCATATGTATACCAGACAGCTTAATCGGTCCATTAGATTAGGAGCAAATCGGCTATGACAGACGGACAGATTGATCCTTTAATGGTTCCGTGTTTTTCATTTGATATACGGAACCCTAAAAAAGGATATTGGTATTCAGTTTGACCGATTACCTGGAAAGTTGGCACATGTAGGTACCTATTTTTCCATGGGGAAGGTTTTCAAAGGGTTTTTTTTTCGACAGCCCTCCATGCGGGCGAAGCCGCCGGCAAAAGCAAAATAATGAACCCTGAATGCTACTTAAACATCATTTAATACTAGTATTCAATTCACTTATCAAAATATCATTTCATATGGCTGCAGATTCACCACAGCGTACACTGTATTTTCTCGCTCAATTGGAAGCAATATTCTTCTCTTAATAAGTACGTTAATAATATAAGATAGGTAATATTATTATAAACATAGTCGGAGTTATAGTTAGTTAGCTGCAGTAACATGAGACTTCTTATCTGTTATTTCATTAAAATATGTTCCTATTTTTTAATGAAATGCAAGTCCAGAAAAGACAGTAGAATTGTCTTTTTACTGCAGCTAACTAAAAGTCCAAGCTTAGTTAGATATTAGTATACCTACTTACAGTGTTTAAATTTTTAATGTGTTTACTGTGTATATGTAATAATAAAATAAATAAATCAAAGTTTTTTTTTAATCTTTATTATTATTATTACCCCCTCCACAAATACATAATTCTTCTCACATGTTATTAAATAAGTTTCATAACATAATTATGTTGATAATAATTTTCCACATTTTATTTACTTACTTACACTTACAGATTCATTTCTAAAATAATGATCAATTTACAAAATCATTTTTCATGCACATGCTTTCTCGCACGTTTCATACACACATTAATTTCACAAACAGCATTTTTGCCTTAAATCTAAGGTATGTATTATATGAGCAATATTAAAAATGCGAAATGTAATAAAGAACTTGTAATGTTTTTAACAAAACTTAATATGCAACAGAATCTTATAGAGTGATGTAGGTACAGCAATTTTCGCATTCTCCTCCAGATGGAGTTCATCTGTCACTAAGACTAAATAATTATAATTTTGTTCTATGACTTAAAACTATAATAAACATGTTTAGACTGTTAATAATTGTAACTATCACAGATACCTCAATACGTTATTATTACGTAGATAAAAGTTAAGATTATTTCTAAGAATGATTGCATAGATCTATGTAAAAAAAGTGTCAAAAAAAAGACAAGACGCTGTTTGCATGCAAAAGGTAAAATTATATTAATTATAATTACACCTTTTAAAAAAATATTTATATTAATTATAATTAATCGTTAAATTAATTGTAATTATTCGTTACTAGCGACCCGTCCCTGCATATATAGTACGGTTGTACGACTTGATAAAACATCGAGATTTTTTTTATTATAAATGTAATTTTAATCTATATTATTTTGTGTATTGTACACATAAATCTTTTGGAATAAATGTTCTACACTGTTTGCGCTGTAGCATGGTGTGGGTGACAAATGTCAATATCGCATAACTAGATCAGTGACATTAGGCAATTAATTTTTATCGTTATCTATTCTCATAGCAAAAATCTCTTTCTATTTTATTATAATTTTAATAATGTCTTTGTTATATCTTATTATTATGATATTTATTTTAAAATTGTATATTTAATACAAAACATTTAAAAAATCACATTCTTAGCACAACCGATATTTAATTAATTTTTTTTTTCGTGACAACGTTTTCGCCATGTGGCGCAGTACGGTCACGAGCACTAATATGTTTACACTAAACAACATTTAAAAGTTATTTTCTCCTACTATGTTAATTGTAATTTTATATTGTTATGAACATAGTAATGCCAATAGTAGTCCAGTGCCATACTGCCGTCGTAAGCAAAAAGGGCACAACTAACATTTAAAAAAAAATTGAGTTACATACATATTTAGAATCAGAAAAAAGGCTAATCTGCTCAATTTTTAGTAGATTTTTTTTTTAATGTTAGTTGTGCCCTTTTTTCTTACGACGGCAGCATAGTAGTCCCAATGTCCTTTCTTTGGTATTGTTCGTCGAATCGTTGAGCTCCTTAAGTTCTGAGTTGAGCTGCGCGATTACTGACAAATGCTTGCACTGACTGGACAGGTCCTCTCAATCTGTGTGGTTCTTTCCTCAAAAGACCATTTCAGACACCAATCTACATGGTCTTCACATGAAGTGACCAAGATTATGTCTGGACTTTATAAGAGACTGTGACCTCTGAGTTTGTTTCGGCCTTTCTTCTCAGAGTAGTCAGATAGGAAACGCCGACCTCATCTAGTTTGAAAAAAAAAACATGATTGATTTGTAAAAGTGTTTGTACAAACCTACTTACAGAAATAAAAATCATTTATCATTTATCAGTATTTTGGAACCCATAGTAATTTCAAATAGGTCTTATCTCAAAGTTGCAGTCGTTATTACACGAGAAACCGCTTTTGAATTTTGCTAAGTGTAAACATATTAATGCTAATGACTGTACATCGGTGGCTATTTTGCATCAGTACGAGTGTTATGTCTAACAACAAAAATTTAAAAATAAATTTATTAAAATTCTTTTGACTACCCATCACTAAACATATCTATGGCGTTACGTTATTTCGTTTTTCTTTCAATTTGATTTTATTTTTAGACAATAATGTTTTGCCAGCGTAAATTTATTAAATTTATTACAGTTATTACTGATTCCGTATTTTACGACTATGCTATTTGGGGTGCAGTTAAAATATTCAATCATGATTATATAGTAAACCGCGGTACCGTTCAAGAGTAAAAAGGAACGGTTTGACAAATGTCACGCGCACCACGCTAAGGTCTTTTCCGCTCGTAAATACCCCGTCGTTAACACTATTAACGACTGGAAATGTTTAGTTCCACTCGTTAACAGTGTTGAAGAACACGACATTTTTTCCCAATCGTTCACTCTTCGATCTGCGTCTAGTTCAAGAGACAGATATTAAAGAAAATGTGCTTTACTACGGTACCTACGACTTTTGAATGCACAAAATGAACAACAAAAAGATAAATGCTCTATTCTTGTTTCGCAAACGGCTGTGAAGTGTTTTGTATCGTATTAAATATACACTCACCGGCAAAAAAAAACTTGGCCACAAAGTTGCACCATAGTGCACTCAAACGTAATTAATTACCCTCTTTAACTAAGAGTTAACATTTTTTTGAACTACCCATATAAGAAACAATCATGTGATGATACGTGATAGGTATCGATATCTTAACACGATATAACAAAAATGAAATAAATTAGACCGCAGTTAGTGTGCTGGGTCCAGTCGTTTGCATTTTGTACACGCATGGTATACCAGAACTGGAAAATAATTCTATTGCAACCTTCGTGGACGACACTGCTATTATGGCTACAGGGTCATGCCATACGGAAGCAATCAAAAAGGTACAAATTGCTGTGAATGAAGTTCATGACTGGGCACAAAAATCAAACATCAAATTGAACGAATCGAAGTCACTTCACATTGATTTTACCAACAGGAATTGTGATTATCACCTAATCTTCATAAATGGCCAACAAGTGCCATACGCAAATACAGCCAAATACATTGGCATAACGCTTGACGCGAAACTGAGCTGGAAAGCGCACGTTAAAAAGAAAAGACAGGAACTAGACATTAGATTTAAAAACATGTATTGGTTGATTGGACGGAATTCCTGCCTATCGATACATAACAAAATTTGATTATATAAGCATATTCTCATGCGAATATGGACATATGATATCCTTCTTTGGGGCTGTACTAAACCGACCAACATCAAAATTTTACAAACAATCCATAATAAGGTACTCTAGAGTATTGTTAATGCGCCCTGGCATATACGAATTGACGATCTCCATCGAGACCTAAAAATGGAACCCGTCACCAACATAATTCAAAAATTTGCTGAGGCCCATGAACACTGACTCCACCAACATGTGAACATTGAGGCAATTCAGCTGTTAGACTAAACAAATATAGTGCGAAGACTAAAACGAACAAAACCTTTTGAATTAGTGTAGTGTAAAAAGTGTAGAAATAATAGTGACAATGACATATATACATATAACACATGAACAAAATGTTTATAATATTATCGTATCAGACTCTAAGAAAGTGGAACGGACTTGTGTAAAGTACAAACAACACTATTCTAAGTTTTAAAATAATTATTGCATACAAAATTAAGTTAGATTAAAATTGCATTGGTCTTGTAGGCCAGATTGTAATTAATTATTAAGAACCTGGTTCTTTTTAATAAAGGATAAAAAAAGTTAGTGTAGTCACTTGAAATATCCGTTCAATTCCTTTTTTCTTTTTGAAATCTTCACAGACCACCCATCACGCTTATTAAGACGCCCCCGAAGCATGCGTAGTTCATACAAACGAAATACCAAAATAATTTGTAAATCAAACATATTCTAAAGGTAGTTTATATTTATTCCGATTGGATTACAGAATATCTAGGTTCCCAAATATATAATAAATAAGAAATTAAACAGGAAATATGAGAAAAATAAGTTTTTTATAGAAATTTTAAATTCGTCATATCTCGTCTTCAAATCAGTGTCCTTTCAAAATATATGTTTGGGAACCTAGAGATCCTGTAATCCAATCGGAATAAATCAACACTACCTTAAGAATATGTTTGATTTACGAATTATTTTGGTATTTCGTTTGTATGAACTATGCATGCTTCGTGGGGCTCTTAATATCTAAACACGACAAAACAAAAGAAAACAGATTTTCTCAACTTATACTTCAAGTAACAACACTGCCAGCGGTCGTTGACTTGACCACAAAAAAAAAACACATCAAATCTTTTTAATTTTAATTTTATTGTGCTTAGATATTGATACCCATTACGTCTGCAGAGTTTCGCTAGCTTATTCAATTAGACCCTGTTTAAAAAATTGAAACGCTGTTCGTTAGTAAGTGCATTACTTGAGAATGGCTGGACCGAATCGGCTTTTTTTTGTTTTAAAACCTTCTTAATAGTCTTAATCAGGTTTTAACGGAAAGAAAAATTGGAAACGTTTCCGGGAAAATCTTTAAGTCTGGGAAAAACTGAATGTTCCTTTTCGTATGATTTATTTGATAACGTCTGTCGGGTCAGCTAGTTTATAATATTTATAGATTAGATATTGCGGCACCTCAGTCAAGTTTCTTAGACTACCTCTGAACTACATAAATTAAGCTACCTAACTACGTACCACCTGTTATTTTTGCTACGTGCAATACTGTCTCACTAAGTGCTCTAGCTAAATATAGCTACACATACGTTCTCGTTTATATCTTCGAATTCACAATTCGTAAAGAATATTGTGGCAAGATTTCGTCGCTTTTAAAGAACACTTAAAATGATTGTAAGTTTGTAACATAAATAATATCAATATTTCTCAAACGTATTTTTATCTAGAACAATCAAAGACCTAAATCATCTACATTCCTTATCTATGCTTCAAGAATTTACTCATATAACACATAAACTTATTCGAAAATTCAGCGGTCAGGCGATATCTTAACGCTAGATAAGCTAATATCCTGTGAAGAAGCGTAAAAGCTAAAAGGCCAACTATCTGAATACTGTAACTCTCATCTTCCATTCCCAAATCTCTTAATATTAACGTCGGATCGGAGTATAGGCAGAATTCTTCTTTACATTCCATCAGGTTTCGGTTTTGGTAGAGGGCTATTGAGAAGCCTGTGACTCCGTAGCGAAGGAAAGAGGCTGACATGAGGGCTCTCATTGTTCCTTCGATGTAAGGACCAAATCCAATACCGTAGCAGGATAGGGCGAGAAGTGGTGCTGCTATTGCTGGAGCTACAATAGAGCCGTTCTGTAAAGAAGAACATATTGCTGTTAAAACCATTCAAGATTTTTGTACGAAAGTAGGCACAGAAACTGAATATAACGTCTTCACCTACGTCAGATTATTTGGATTACATTTTAAGGATCAAGGTAAGTGCCGGATGTCACGTGTAAAGAAGAATGCATTTAAAAATGATGAAATTTGTTAAGCCAAGATAAGTTTATTAAAGTCTTGGCAATTTATTCAGCGGCTAATTGCCAAAAATATTTTTCTTCAGGCAGTGATAATAATGAAAACTTCAAATGAAGTCCTGTCTAACATAGGAAAACTTCGATAAGAATATGCAAATAAATACTTACGGTAACACTAAACGCAGAACCAACAGCTAAGCCAAGTCCTTCGGAGCACATCGCTATTAGGAATCCACTGATTGTAAACAACAAGAATCGGTTCCATTCCAACATCTGTCCAGACATCAAATATGCGACTACTATGAATGTCAATCCGAGAACGAACTGAAACAAAACAAAAGTTAAAGTTGCAACTTCTAGTACCTTCGAGTTTAACGACAGTAGATTGTCATGGTATCAGCTAGGTTACCTGGAAAAGAGATAACTACCCAGGCTGTATCGAAAGTAGTGACTCTTAAAGGTTCTTTTTGAATCACAGAGTCGTGATACACGAAATCTCTTAAGGGGTCATTGTACTCATCATTATGAAGAACTTTTACTTTAAAACTAAATTTGAAATTTGTCTAATTTGGTTTTAGGTTTGGTCCCATAGTAAAAGTTGTTCACAATGATGAGTAAAATGACCCCTTAAGAGATTTCGTGTATGAATAGATAGACCTTATATAATCACTTCCAAAAAATTGAAAAGTGGGGACTATTTTGTATTGTACTCGTGTAAGTGACGATTTAAAGTTCATTACCGAATCATGAAAGTGCCTGTAAGTGCCTGTAAGTGCCTGTTCATAGTGTGCATGGCTAAATTCTGACAACCAGTCTTACCAAAGGGTATCGTATTACCCAGTAACTGGGTTGTGGAGGTCAGATAGGCAGTCGCTCCATGTGAAATACTGGTATTCAGCTGCAGTCGGTTAGACTGGAAGCCGACCCCAACATAGTTGGGAAAAGGCTAGGCAGATTGATTGAGTGTGCATGGCTAAAAGAGCCCTTTAACTGTACGAAGTTCTTTACCGCGGCTTGCGGCAGGAGTTAACTGGTAGAAATCGTCACCCTAAAAGCGTTCATACTTCAGTGTAATCTCGATAACTCGCATTTCACCTCTTTAAGTCGAAATATTATTTATTTGCTAGAGATTTTTACTATTTCAATGGAAATAGTAAAAATAACTTAAATAGCAATGGCTATTTAAGTTATAGTTTCCACTGCATTTGTTTATTAATACAGAGCCATCTAGTAAAAAAAAAAACAAAAACTTTTGACACTTGAAACTTGAGACCATACTAGATGGTTCTGTATTAATACATAATAATACAAAAGGAACTTCGTTCCAAGCGGGTACTGTCCCACGACATCTCCCTACTTTTTATCTTCTTTTTTTATAACTTTTTTTTATTTTTTATATACTTTATTTGAATGCAAAATCAGAAGATTAAGTGGTTTTTTAATCCCTCCTTTCAAAGATGGTTAATTTTAGAAATTCTTTATAAACTTTTAGAGTTTACCAGTGCACATTTTTTTGATAAAACTGATGAGTAGTAATTTAAAGGTGATAAAGACTTACCATGCTAGGTATACTGGATAATGTCAAAGCAGCGTAGTAGGCTTTCAAACCATACCACCGGTTGAAATATTCCCTCCGAAGTAAACGTACTTGGAAAGGAACTGTAATGAGAAATATTTATTGATAAATTATTACATGGAAAGTGTCATCTGACGTGATACCCTATAAATACGGAGAATAAGATCAAAAGTTATGGAATAAGAGAGGCTTCTATTAGTCAGTTCCAATCCCGGATCCTCAGAATTTTCTGTCATAGGTATTAAACGAGAACGGGCAAAAATAAACTACTCAACGAAGTCTCGAGAACATAGTAATTAATTTAATTTTAACACTTTTATGTATCTTTTATATCAGTAGAAACATAATTTAATACAGATTTTATTTATTTGATTAAATAAAAAGGTTATCAGTGAAAAAAATAAGAATAAGTATCAGGGAAATCTAAAATGGTCGGTATTTTGTAAATTAAAACAGAAGTACCTAACGCCCAGATAACATTAAATAAAAAAAAAATCCTAGCAATTTTTTTAAAATCTTTTGGAACTCCCAAGGCATTAGCGATGGCTCTATATCAGCGTGACATACTGAGTATCAGGTTGTCTATTTTCACCTTTGGAATATTGCTCCATAACCTCGAAACATGTTCAAAAACCTCTTCTGCCGTGTTCAAATTTTGAGGAAGGTCACTGAACGCTCTTCTCCCGAGCAAATCCTACGCATGCTCTATGAGATTGAGATCAGCGGACTAGTGACCCATTCTAATACATTGTTCTCGCAGAGTACATTCCACACCAGCCCACAATAACTGACGCCCTCTATTTCCGCTTCGAAGAGCTGGAACTCTAAGCGGTCGGCGAGCGTGAAGATTAACTTCATGCAATCTTCTCCTGGCCGTTTGATCACTGATGACCACTTGGTGCTGAGACTGGTGTTTTCCTGCCAGCTGGTAAGCTGTACTTTGAGGATACCTCTTCGCAGCATTTAGCAGAAAGCCATCTCGTCTCTGAGTAGTGACACTGTATCTTCCTCGGTGACGTTCAGCAACATTTCCTGTAGCCCTGTACTCGTAACGCGCCCATAAATAATCGGCCAATTACGCTTAGCTGCATGTTGACAGCGTCCGCAGTTTTACATTAACTGCGGCCTGCTTCCAGCATACATAATGCTCCAGAGTCACAAAAGTTCCAAAATAACAGCAAAAATATAATTTTCACAAAAAAAAAAAAATATTGACAGTAATCTAAGTTATTACGTTTCAAAACGACGCCATTGTTTGCTGCGACCAAGTTAAGTTTTCCCTGCTTATTCCAAAATGCTTTTGCTTATAGGTGTTATTTTTTTAAATTTCGAACAATAATTTAATGCAGATTCAACCAACATTTACAATTTTCGTGGCCAGTACGTCTCTAAAGAGTTTTCTTACATAAGTTGTTATAGTTGACTTGTTCCCTAGATTTTGTTGAGTAGTATATAATAGATGGAAGTTGCGGGGTAATTGCGTAATACACAGTAGTAATGACTTTCATTTTGACAGTTCAACATCATTCATTGCGTTATTACATATTTTTCGTACATATGAAGCAATGGATTAGCAATATCCATCAAAATCATTCAGATTGTTACTGAAAGTGTGTTACGCAAGGTGTTTGTATTTCCGCGTCCAGTAATAATTTTTATATTTTCTGATGTATTTTACAGCTAGAAACACAGTGGAGAAGTATTTTTAAGGAGATTAAATTTTAAACGCGAATATCCACATTTTTAGATTTTCCTAACCTAAACAATTTTGATTCAAATGCACATTTTCGTAGTTAATTTATGTATTCGCTAGACGTTTTCCTAAGTCGGCCATACTTACATAGCAAAACAGGTATCATAATATACGTATACATGAAGAACACGAGACAACTGAGACAAAACTTAAAGTTGACCACAGGAAAGGCAGCATTGTTGCCCACATTGAAGAATATGCTGCCCAGAAGCAAAGCCGACATTACATGGTGAGCGAATTGGATCCAGAGAGATACCTGAAATAGAAAATTACTGTTAATCTAAGGGATGGTCTAAAATACCTTGTTACTTTTATTAAAATTTATCCAGGCACCGGGATACTACTTCCCAGCTAAAACACTAGGAAGTAGTAATGACGGGCGTTTTGGGGGAATGTCTTAAGTAATTTTCACTTCAAAAAGTGCTGATTCTCAATATAATTTGATTTTTGATTTTGATTTACTTCAAGACCTAAAAGAAGTTGGATCGGTACCTATTCTGTAGTAGGAATGAACATAATAATATTATCTGGTGGTGACTTACCGAATTCCTTCTGTTCTGTATGAACATTCTGCTGCTAAGTATGAGGAATTGAGACCAGAATGTTGTGGGGAACTGCACTTTATACGACTGCTCTTTAGCTACATGTTCTGTGAATATTCTCTGTATAGATTCGTCTGAATGCAGCACGGGTTTCCTGTTATGATAAAATGAAACTTGTTTTTAACAGGTTAAGGGTTGATTTAAATAAAAAAATAGCTTATCATCAATCTCTGTCAACATATAGGTATAATGGCTTGTACGTATTTATAAGAAGGTTCTTTGGCAGTTTTGCAACTGCCACGAAGATATTCTTACTTCAGTTATACACTTTACTCCGTTAGATAGCAATTATTTTATTAGAAAAATCTGATAAGGCAGGAAATGTAATAGGTTGGGGAGTTTCTTCGCATTTTTTAAGAAAATTCAAAACATTTTTTAATATAGTTTATTTATATTTAACTAAAGTATGTAGGTACCATTTTGTTCGATAACTTTTTGCCATCTTGTAGGTAGGGACATGATCCCATTGCTATAGAAATTTTGGGACTTCTGGTCAAAATACCGTGACAAGTGGTTTTGGCAGTCCTCTGGTGATGTTAACCTGACACTGCCTAAAGAATTCTGAAGAGACCGAAACAGGTGGAAATCTGAAGGTGCAAGGTCACGACTATACGGCGGATGCATTAACACCTCCCAGCCAAACTCTCTTAATTTTTGCTGAGTGGCTAAAGATGTGCGAGGTTAGCGTTATCATGATGAAAAAGTACACCCCTTCTGTTGATTGATTCCGGCCGGTTTCTCTCAACTTCTTGCTTTAATCTCATCAGTTGTTCGCAGTAGAGTTCAGAATCGATGGTCCTGCCTGGTGGTAACAGCTCATAATGAATAATGCCCTTCCAATCCCACCACACACACAGCATCACCTTGTTGCGAGTTAACCCGGGTTTCGCCACAGTCTGTGAAGCCTGACCGGCCTTTGACCACGACCTTTTTCGCACGTTCTTGTCATACGTGATCCACTTTTCATCACCAGTTATCAGCTTCTTCAAAAATGGTTCGGTTTCATTACGTCGTAATAATGAATCACAAATGAGTACACGGTTCATTAGGTTTCTTTCAGTGAGCTCGTGAGGTACCCAAATGTCGAGCTTTTTTGTGTACCCAGTTTTTTTCAAATGTGCCAAAACTGTTTTGTGGTCAATTTCCAGTTCTTCAGCTACGTCGTAACTACTGATATGCCGATTTGCTCCACCTTTTCAAAAATGGCATCCATTTTATCCGTAATAGGGCGACCAGAGCGACGTTCATTTTTGACATCAAAATTTCCGGATTGAAAGCGCTTAAACCAAATTTGTGCTACTGTCACAGACACTACACTAGGTCCATAATCATCGCAAATTTTTTTCGCGGCTTGCGTTGCATTTTACCTTTTTTGTAGTAAAATTTTAAAATGTATCGAATTTCTTCATTGAATTCACTCATCTTGACGGTACGAAAAACAAATGAAAATCACACATTTTCCTAATTTGAATTTGGAATTATGTTCTTTAAAATTTAAACTTTCAATGATACCAAAACCAGCCAGATACAAATAGTATAGCCAAAGAGATTTTATTACAAGTTCATACATACTATAATGCGAAAAGACTTTTTCCCCAACCTAATATATACAAGAAAATATTTGACACAATTAATATAGCATGCAAATATTAGCAGCACATATATTATAAAGTAGTTACTAACCTCCCCCCTCTAGCCGTCATTCTGTCTAGCCTTCTGCAAAGTTTTCCATTCTGGCACAGTTCTGACAACGGAGCAGCTGCTTCCATATCACTGACAAGAGTTTCCAGCACAAAGTCTGCAGGGTTGTGGGTCTTGGGGCATATATGGCCAGCTTCGGCCAAATATGGCACTAGGAGTTGAGGTGCTCCCTGGAAAGGTAAAATATATCATTAAATATGTGAAAAATGGATGGAATATATACGTAGCCGTTGGTAACATGAGAAAAAAAAAATAGAAGTATGAAAAAATTGGGCTTAAAAGTTTGTTTTTAGTCCAAACAAAGGTTTTCCATAAACGCTTTTAAGCCTGAACCGAGAAATACGGCAGCCCACACACAAAAAGTCTCACGGCACGTAACGCACATATTTGGTCTGCATATTCTATCTCTAGTGTTTTTTTTTTAAGGGATTAAACTTATGATTAAAATTTGAATAACAATTAACTAAGATAATAAACAAGAAGCCTTCCATATAGTTTTTGGAACAAAGTTCTTTAACGCAGCTTGTGGTAGGAGTAAACTGGCAGAAAATATGACGTAACGAAAAAGCGTTATGCCGTCAGTTTCAAGTGTCAAAAGTTTTTGTTTTTATTTTTTTTTAAAGAGCCATTAACACTTGAAACTTGAGAGCATACTGAATGGCTCTGTTTTAATACATAATATACAGAGAAAGGAACTTCGTTCAAACCGGGTGTCTCGCGACACCTCCCAACTTTTTTATCTAAACTAATGTTATAGCGCCTTCTCTGTACGAGAAGATACATTGTGGCTGTGAAGAGGCTGTAACAGGAAAATTACGAAATGGAGATAAACCGAGATGGGCGAACGACATTGTTACCATCGCAGGTAGAACCTGGATGAGGCTGGCACATGAACGTGGGAATTGGCACATGAAAAACAAACCAGTCAAGAGCGAGTCGGACTCGTATACCGAGGGTTCCGTACCATCATATATTTAAAAAAAACTGTGCTATTTAGAGACATCGTTTTATTTTTCATGTTATCTTTACATAAACTTATATCACACAGAATAATTTCAGATTTTTCTCTATGCATAATTCGGTATATTTTGTACATTTTTCACCAAAAGTAGAAAATCATCAAAGGTCGAAAACTATGAGGCCTAAAAAAAGAAGAAAAAATAATTGAGAATGAAAGAACGCTGTTTGCAAAGCGTTCCTTCATATGAAGGAAGCCTAACTCGCAGTCATCCTAGTAGCCCCACTTCGAATTTTTAAGACCAACTTTCAGTCCCTGTTGCAAATAATAACACATAAGTCTGTGAAAAAATATATATATTTATTTTTATTTCTTCCCTATATTTTTACTTTTATTTTATTTATTCTTATACATATACATATCTTATACATATAGTTGGGCCAACGTCATCTAAAACTATTCCAAAATTCAAGTTGATAGCATTCGTAGTTCTTGAGATAACCAGCTGTGTCAGACAGACAGGCTGAGTCGCACCATAAGGGTTCCTTATTACCATTTTGGTACGGAACCCTAAAAATAGGCCTATACTCCGCTGTGGGTGAAGTGAGGTTGTAGATGGTGATGATAATGAATAGGAAAATTATACCTATATTAATTACCTGCAGTTGTTAGTATATCTGCTGTATTTAATATACAAATAAATACAATAAACAGAGAGTTATAAAGATCGGCAGCAGAGTCCACTAGCCAGCTAATAAACTGCGGTAACCCCAATCAGTAATCGTGACTTTTCGTAGAGATTTGACCGTTCGTTAGGCCTATGTTTGGAAGAGGACGAACCCTTGAGACATAGTTTGGGAAAAGGGTCCATAATCTTCTACCTTAAGGTAAAAGTACCTTAAATACTAATATATCTCAGTATTATTATTATATATAACAACGTCAGTTTTTACGTAAGAATCAAACTTATGTCATGAACATCAAATAGAAATACTCGTATAAGACACTAAATACTTTAAGCTGCAGACTTTAACCCTTCAATGTCAATATAAGTCTTGAAGAAAATGTCTTACTAAGGGACTACTCACACTTATTCAGCTCTATTCAGCTTATGCCCATAGAAAACAACGATTTTGTATGGAGATGCATACGCATCCGTTCAGCTTTTCGCGTCTATTCAGCTTTCGCGGTAAACAAGTATAAAATGAGGACAAATGTGTTATTATCATGCGAGTGCTATAGTATAGAGTTCAGCGCTGTTCTGCCGCATTCGTCGTCGAACGCAGCGGAACAGTGCTGTACACGGATAGTTCTCGACTCCTTGTCGACAATTTGCGACCTGCATAGTTCCTGGATAGATTTAATTTATTATTACGTAATCATTATGCACGCAAGGTTTGAGAGAGTTCGGACGTCTTTTAAAGTAATTATAATTATTTTATTTTTACGAATTAAAAGCGATAGAAGCGTTTCAGCGGAGATAACACGCTATGACGGCTTTTCACATTCTTACGACGCTGTACGCGGCGAACTGTATAAGTATGACAAAAATCGATCAACGAAACACGAATGGAGCTGAATAAGTGTGAGTAGTCCCCTAAACGTTACTCGGTGGCTTTATTTTGTATTGTTTGACTGATACCGCCGATAAAAAAAGTTTTTAGTACCAACAATGCTTTATTTTATTATTTTAAGAGACATAATATCAACTTACATAAACCGTTGCTATATTCAATGTGATAACCTAATCGCCACTCTGCATAATAATATAGCTCAAAGTAAATTATTGTGAAATGAACAGTAGGATCTAGGATATACTTACGAGCGTGTAACCTAACTATTTGCAGAATGGTGCAATTTGTTATTTTTTTCAGAGGCTTTTTAAAAGATTGATTCTTTTTGCAAGGTGTAATAAATCTTACGACAAAAATAAAGATTCTTCATATATTCATATACCAAAAATATGAATCATTCATCTCAAATTGTTTGACAAAATCACAAAATCAAATAAGAGTTTAAAGTAATCGCCGTAAAAGCGTTTTATATCTGAGCCATTACTCACGCGAGGGGTTAAGTGAAACACTTGGAAGTTATGACAGACTATTATCGAGACATCATTTTAGGGTTAAACACGTATCTTCGCTATAAAGTTTATGTCGTCGCCGCCCTTACCAAAAACTCATTATGTTACCTAAGTAAATATTATAGTCGTAGGATTTGCACGAGATCTTGACCTTTAGGTTTTAGTCGCAATTTATTTACTCAATTTAAGCCCTGTCTACACGGGCACACCACACACATATCACCATAATTTGACTCTCTCGTGGATCGCAAGCGCTTTGCTGAGAATGAGGTCCTGGTTTCGATTTACCGACTTCAAAAAGGAGGTCTGTATTCGATCCGTATGTATGTTTGTATGTCCACATTTTTCTTAGAAACTGATGAACCAATTTTAATGTTTCCTTCACTAACGTGATTTAAATACTTTCAGGAAGGTTTTTGTGTATAATACAATATATATACAATTATTATGTACGAAGTTATATGCATAAAAGTACTGTATCTCTGGCATTTCTAAGCGGATTTTGATGATTCTTCTTTTAGTTCGTCTTGGGCTTATGTCATTTTATATTCAACTAAAAACAAAAAAAATAATTTACTTTAAGAAAAGTAAAAACCGACTTGAAAAATCTAAAACGCATAAAATAACTTTCATAAAAAAAAACTTTACAGCTTCTGATAAAAGTAAATATATTCCCACTTAGTCGAAATGGATGATGTTCTAATCTATTTTGCAGGTAGTGTTACTCGAATTTCAGTGGGGTAGGTACCAACAACTAAAACGTTTTTACAAAAAAATCGACTTCCAAAAAATTACTAAAGTGAAAAATAACTTAAATAAAAGTGTCTAAAGTGCAAAATGTAAAAAAAAATGTTTTCACTTTGTAGTGTTTTTTTGAAGTCGGTTGTTTTTTTTTTTTGTAATTATGTGACTTGAAAGGAATTGGATTGTTCAACCTCAATCAATTCAAGCCTTTAAAATATTATAGTAGGTTATTTAGCATGAATATTGAAATGATAGTTGTAAAATACTTTGAGTGGCAATGCAGCTTTTCGTTAGTGCCTGACCTGGGTCACAATTTTGACGACAGAATTTAACTGACAGGTTTATGGAAGCACATCTGCCAATTTATACTGGATACAATTAGTGGCCTTGTGAGTTACTCTTACGTCTTAAGTTGTATATGCCGCAGGTTGATTTGATAATCCGAATTTTTGCGAAAACCCTAGGGATATTACGAAAACACGAACAATTAGACAATGGTGAAAACATTTCTCAATCTTACTGGAAAAAGTTGGGTTTTTTGCAAAAAAAAACGAGTTGCTTTAGTAACATTGAATATCCTTTACTCTGATTGGCTAGATTTATGCTTACTTACCAAAATCTTATTCTAATTGGTTCCTAGTTTTACCCTGAGAGCTCTGAAGTACCTAATATATCATAAAGTTATGAAGGGTTAGAAATAATAATATCGATTTATAGGAACTTTACTTCTTATTGAACATTTTAGTTGCCTAATCTACAAACGTCCCTTTAGTAGGTATATATCTATTTTATAGTAAGATCACAAACACAGACTTTTAGTAGACCAGTATCACTTATTTATTAGCCTCTGTTGTAGGTACCTACATCAGATAAATAGAGGTAACATAATTATCACATTGGTGCTCAATTTATTGTTAACAAAACTACTGCTAACTGTACTTATTAAACTTGCGAGCATTTAAAACTTCAACCAATCAGAGGAGGTCTTGTTTTGGGCGCTCCGACCGGCCAATCAGCGTTCTTATTTTTTTTTTATTTGTGATGGGTTTGCTTTTGACTCTAGTCTAGGTCAGAGGTGACAGAGACAAAGTCGACGATGGAGTGAGCTTACCCAGAAGAAGCCTGTTCACTCTCACTTTGAAGAGATTAGGGTTGTATACGTTCGGAAACACAGACGCAGGTAGTGAGTTCCACTCTTTTGCTGTGCGTATTATAAAAGACATTTGGAAGCGCTTAGTGCGAATTGGTGGAATAGCAACCAGGTAGGGATGGTAACTGGCAGTGCGTCTAGATGTCCGATGGTAGAAGGGGGCCGGTGAAATGAGGTCGTGGAGTTCTCGGGCACACTCTCCGAAGTACAATCTGTAGAAGATCGACAAGCAGGCAACCTTGCGGCGATGAGCCAAGCTATGAAGCTTGGCATCCACCAGTTTTACGTCGCCAATGAGCCTCTTAGCTCTGCGTTCCACCGAGTCAAGCGCGGCTAGTTGGTACTTAGCTGATCCATCCCAAAGGTGACTGCAATACTCCATGCAGGATCGGACTTGCGCTTTGTAAAGGGCAAACGTTTCGAAATAAAAGCTAACGTTTCGAATCGCAATATTACTAGACCGACTCATGCTTTTGCAAAAATCCTATCTTTTTCCAATAAGATTGAGATTTTTTTTTTACCATTGTCTAATTATCCATGTTTTCGCAAGACCCCTAGGATTTTCGCAAAAATTCGAATTATCAAATCATCCTACGACAAATACATTATTATGAAATAAATAATATTAAGAATGGAAATAATCCTATCCCACTTCCTACTATGTGTATACAATAAGTGAAAGTTTGTATGATTGATGTTTGTTACTCAATCACGCAAAAACGGCAGAACGGATTTGGATGAAATTTGTCACGCCGATAGTTTATAATCTGGATTAACACATAGGATACTTTTTATCCCGGTTAATGGTCCACGCAGACGTAGACGCGTATTATTATGGAAATATGAATGTTATTATGAGAAGACGGCGAGAGTTAATTTATGCGTGTATGTGTAAATACAATTAAACTACATTTTGCAAGTGTTGTATTAAGTAAATAAATACAGTATTCAAACAATACCTAAACAATAAAAATAATAACTTCACACGTATTTATAAATAACTTTGAAAAGGAAGCCGACTCCAAATCAGTACCTCATAAACAGTTTACAAACTTCACAAGAAAAAAGTGTTTATCGAAGTTTTGCCTCTGATATTAAATATCAGTCGTGAATATATCAGTTCTTCAAGAAACATCCTCTCAAACTCTTCAAACTTTTGTATAGTAATATTCATATTTTATTTCCATAACGACAGTGAAAGTCGTTTCGTCTTTGTTTGATGCTGAGGATTTTGTAAGAGTGTTGTAGGTGAGGGAAATTGTAGGAACTTTTTGTAGGGGATGTGCCCAAAAGGACAATTAATATTCGAGTATTTTCTCATTTACTATAACACTTTAATAGATAATTTTCATGAGTGGTTAATGATAAATTTATTATGTTTATCCACAATAATTAACAAAAAATACGAAGGCTTTCTAGGTATTAATAATCTTTATGACATAAGAAAGTAATTAGAAATTGTGTGAAGTCCCTGATACTTGTGCTAGATGGTAAACCAGTATTACAAGAGCCAGTGTCCTCTGACAGGAGGAAATATTAGTTAAAACTTAAGCATTAAGATAAACCAATAAGAAATAAAAAGACTAAAATAATACAAAACAAAAAAAAACCGGCCAAGTGCGTGTCGGACCACGCACAATGAAGAGTTCCGTAGTTGGGATGAATTTATCCCAAGAATAAACTTAACATCAAACATAACATAAAATTTTCTCCTATAAATTCCAACTGCAAATGTTAGTTTGTACACACAATATTGAGAGATTTATCATGTTATTTTAAGACGATAGACTTCTTATAAGTTTTTCTGTAATCTATAGGTATAGAACTAGTTTCTGTATTTTTTTTTTTTTTCAAAATTTAGGCTCAGTAGTTTCGGAGATAGGGGTCCCCCCTTTAATGAAAGCGTGAGTTTTTGGTACGTCACACAATCAAAACTTTTGTTTCAATTTTGTTATTTGCCCCCCAAAATGACCCTCACATTAATAATTACTTTATTTACGTTACACGTCCATGTTTGGATCACGGAAAATCATACGCTTACCAAATTTCAATTAGTCAATTTAAAAAAAGTAGTGTATGTAGTTTATCAGTTATCTGGTTTCCATAGTACAAGCTCTGCTTAGTTTGGGATCAGATGACCGTGTGTGAACAATATCCTAAGATATTATTATTATTATTATTTATTATAAGTCAATAGTCGGTTTATTAGATTCCGAGCAAATTGGCTGTGACAGACGGACAGACGAACGAAGGGTTCTGTTTTTTGCTTTTGAGGTGCGAAATCCTAAAAATGGTTAGAATAAGGCTGTAGTGGTGATTGTGTTATGCGTGTGTGTGTATATTATGTATGGCTGAGGGTGTGTATGTTTGTGTACGTGTGTGTAAATTGAATTAAATGTTCAGGAAATGTTGATTGGGATTGCGAGTAAGGGGTGAAGTAGAGTACCTTTTATAGGGTAGAATTAGTGTTACGAAAGAGTTTTAAGACTGCTCTGTTTCGTCGTAATTGAGGGACAGTAGCCATGGCTTATTATGACTCAGGTTGACCTTATGCAGGTAAGTTTATAATTTAACAGTTTCTTGCTGATTTTATTATACATTAGGGAGTGTGGTAATCTAGGTGTGCTATTTCAGATAGGTACTTATATTTTTTTAAATTTATTTAATTAATTTAATAATTAAAAAACATAAATAAATAAAAATTTTAGGGTAATTTTCACAAACGTTATTTAAACATTATCGGTTATTATGATCAGTTGGTAAAAGTAACGAGCAGTAATTTAATTTTTCTGCGGTTGGTAAATTAGTGTGATTGTCAAATATGAAGTAATAAAAAGAAAATTTGTCGGTTTATTTCATCCTACAATGTCAGTACAAAAAATACTCAAGTATTATAAATGAAGGCCAGTAAGAAGGTTGAAATGGGCAGTTAGATAAAAAGTACTACGGCAGCTCATAGGTTAGGTTGGAACAACCACGAGCGAGCCGAATTGGTCGAAGTAACTAAGCCACCCGACCAATTAATGGATTAAGTTATAACTGAGACTGAGACTAAAGACGCGCGAGCCGAGCGAGCGAAGCGAGCGTTGCCGCGGTAGCGACCGGTGAGCGCTACTTCCATGTTAGATTTCTTAACAACTTATTCCGACTTGTTAACTGCTCACACGAACTGCCCTTTCAACTATTGATCTAACTGCCCACAGTTAGATAAAAAGTTCGGCAGTTCATAGGTTAGATTGGAACTGTGACCAATCATGCACGAGCTGAATTGGTCGCAGTAACTAAGCCAGGGCACCCCGACCTAATGGCTAACCCATTTGGTTTATAGGTTAGAACTCAGACAAAGCACGCGCGAGCCGAGCGAGCGAAGCCTGCGGTGCCGCGGTAGCAAGCGGCGAGCGCTACTTCAAGTTAGATTTCTTACTGTCTTATTCCGATTTGTTAACTGCCTACACCTAACTGCCCATTCAGTCATTTTACTGCTTATTATTTTTTTTATTTAATTTCCCATATAAATATTTGTTACGAATTATTTTTATTTATTTATTTTACTGCTCAGCTATTACTGCAGAATTTGTGATTAAACATGCATTTTGTAATTTTTAATTTACCAAAACTACAATAAACAACTGCCGCTTTAAATCAGTGCCCTTCTTATATTACCTACGTAACATTGAAGCCATATATAGGAATTCCCAATTTAAATAATAATTTAGATAATCTGCAGCCTTACAAATTATCTGAATTAAAACGACGAAGATGATGAATCTGCAAAGAGATTAGAACTAAAAGTACCTAAGTAGTAAAAATATGAATGTAATAAAAAACTATTGGGCTTTTAAATTTACAAAATGGTTGGTATCAGGTGTGCCAAGCTCTCCTGTGAATTTTAATGATTACAATAAAAAATTTAATTAATTTAAAAGTTTTTGCCTAAAAATATTCAGATTATCTAGGTATAAGCTAGTCTAATAATGTTAGATTTAAAATAAAGTTTCAGCAAGAAATATTCTTTAGGTTCAATTAATTGTTTAATGGATTAAATACCTTATCAGCATCATGGAAATTATCGTATATAGAATTACCAGTAGGTATCCTAACTTAATACTATAAATGCAAGAGTTTGTTTGTTACGCTTTCACGCTAAAACGGCTGAACGGATTGGATGAAATATCGCACATGGTTAGTGCATAATCTGGATTAGGACATAGGTTAATTTTTATACATTTCCCGGTAGTACGTTCCCGTGGGATAACGACATGCACGCAGGTGAAGCCGCTGATGAAAGCGAGAATTCTATAAAAAAATATCTTTACTTGCTAAATAAAATATAACAACCTTGCACAATTTAATTATATTAGAACAAACAGTAAATAAAGGAATATTTTTTGTTTGATATATTTCGGTACTTATTATTGTTCTTAGAACGGAACTGATTCACTCTGTTCCCCGTACTAGTACAAACTGTATTATGGTGGAACAGGTTTCCTCGTCCTCTGTAAAAATGTACTTATACTAGTGACAAAAGTAATACTTTAGTAGCAAAAATAATTATGCTATATGTTGTAATTATAATTTTCATTAAACCTAATTACGAACTTTCGGAAAAGATGATTCCTTTTTAAAATTAATTTTGTTCATTGTTTCGAATGCTTTTTTTATTTATTTGATTAAAGGGCTTTGTAGATTGGCGGCCATATTGCCCAGTGCAGGAAAATGCAAAATTGTTGATTACGTTCTACCTTATAACAAAATTGAGGTGACACTGGAAAGGCAAAAAAAAATCTCTATTAAAAATTGACGATTGCGAGTGTATTACGCAATAAATAAGGATGTCAAGCAAATACTACAAACTCAAGTCTAAAGAAATATCACAAAACTCAAATAAGTATAAGCCTTTTGAAAGTGAAGACAAACCAATTAAATAGGTGACGTAAATCAAAACGCGAAGATTTTAATGAATAAACCATTGGATTTGGGTTTCACGAAACTTTGGATTGATTGACAGGTTTCCTGATAGGAAGTTAGTTAATTAGTTTGTAAGACAATCTAAGTTTGGTGTTGGTGCGGCTATTTGTCGTGGCCGTGATAAAAATACTGTGATTTTTGGGTTCTACATACATAAATTATCTCACAATTTCTTCTCATGGGGGTAGGCAGAAACCACAGAACGCCACCTGCTACGATTCCTACATACTTTAGTCCTACATACTTACTCATTTGGCTTAATTTACGTTCATAGGTACATCTGCTCATACACGCCGCCGTTCGCGAGTACTACGCACCTGAAGAACATCACCAATAAGGTCACTGCATACCTTTCTAGGGCGTCCCTCCCAGCGTTTCCACTCACATCTGCCTTTTGTTAGTCGCCTTTTATTCATCGTCTCAACATTACAAAACCATCTAAACATAATCTTTTCACATTCTGTCACTACATCTTTTTTTAAAACCTGCTCTGTGTCAAATAAGACCATGACGTGAAACCAGTAAAAAATAGTCATCAAAATCAGAAGGTATAAGTAAATATATTTTAATTTTGGGTGCTGAGATTATTTATTTTCCAGAAAGAGCATGCGGAAAAATACGTGCGGCCCTAAACACGACAGCGTTGTCAAGGAAACGTATTCTTTCAAATTGACATACGTTCTTAAAGTAATTAAAATAAAGCTCAAATTCGACAGAACGCGTCTCCTTGACTAGGCTGTCATTTATGGTCCTCACAGTTTTCTTCCGCGCATTCTATCTAGAAAATCATACATTACTCTAAGCATACATTAATGTTCGGATATATGGTTGATTGTATTGTCATGGAAAAACGATTGATTTGGTTGATTGACACATAATATGACATTTTTTTTTCTCAAATGTTTGATTTGGATGACTGTTATATGAATAAAGACTTTTTACGATGACTTTTAGAGGTTTAGTTATTCGAGATCACATGGCTACGGTGTTCAGTTTTTAGTGGTATCGTACATTCTTTGTTAAGTGTTTCGAATAGGTGAATTAGATATTTAGTTATTCGAGATCGCATTGCTACGGCGTTAAGGTTTTCGTGGTAGCGTGCATTCGTTGTTAAGGCGATACGTAAAAAGCTAACTGAGTGGTAATAAGAAAGTGACAGAGTTAATTACATCCACATGCGAAAAAAAGAGAGCGCAACAATGCGCTGGAACCAAAATAAAAGCGCCAAACCAAATAAAAATTGTTTAAAAATAAATTAAGCTATCTATCAAAAATGTGTTCAGCCAGAGTTTTGAATTACCTAATACGCACATTTTGAATGCAATTTTGCAATTAAATTACTTAGGATTTTAGAATTACAGAAAAAAATATAAAAAAGTAGAGGTATTTTCGGAATTAAATTCTATCGAGGAAATTTAACCCAATCGTGTTTTCCTTCAGTCAGAGTATAGATCAAATAGTCAATAAACATATACCCAAAAATTAAATCTATACATTCTGTAAGAGTGAAATAAATGGTTACGAAAAAGCCCCCAACTTATTTTGGTATCGCCTTAAGTGTTTCGTATTCGTATACTTACGGGAACGTCATATTCGGTGTTACACTTTTCTAAGTCACGTATCACACTCATTTAGAATTCGAAAGCTTGAGGCCCTTTTTTAAGTTTTCGAACTTAAACTTATGTTTAGTTCTACTAACCGATTTTCCAGAGCTTTCACAGAGAGGTTTACTACTTGGTTGCTACTTCTAAAAAAAAAAACTAATCGACTGAGGTTAATTACCTGATAACAGCACATTCCTCTTGCCAACACGAATATCTTGTCGAAAAGAGTGAAGAGTGATGCGGATGGTTGGTGGACCGTGCACACAATGGTCCTGCCTTGACGAGACAGGAGACGAAGGAGGACCACCAGCTGACGAATGGAGACGATGTCGAGACCACTGAAATTAACAAATAAATAAACATAGATTAGCTCATGGCTAAATAACAGCCACATGTGTCGATCTTCAAGGTTAAGCCTTGTTTGCCGAGGTTGGTCCGTGGATTAGTGACCATCACATTACATACCGAGACCCCTCCGTGCCTCGGAAAGCACGTTAAGCCATTGGTCCTGGCTGTCATTTGTAGATTTGACAGTCTATACGGGTAGTCAGAAACCAGATAGTTGGACAACCAGTCTTACCAAGGAGTATCATAATATGTAGTAACTGAGTTGTGGAGGACAAAGACAGTCGCTCCTTGTAAAATACTGGTATTCAGCTGCATCCGTTTAGACTGAAAGCCGACATCAACATAGTTGGGAAAAGGCTAGGCAAATGATGAGATTTAATACATATTTTTATTTCTCAGATTCCGAACTTTTACCTATGTTATATGGATATCACGTAAATCTGACTAGATTGAAATCAAACGGAAGCCTAATTGATTTTGCGGATTATCTGTGATTTAGTCTACTTTATAACGACTTTTTAATTAAATTGTATTATTATGATTACAACAGATGTAGATAAATAGTAACAGGAGGAGCTCGTGGCTAAGTAATAACAGCCGCACGGGTCGATCCATCAGGTTAAGCTACGCTTGCACGGGTTGGTCTGTGGATGGGTGACCATCTTTTCATACGGAGACTCCTCCGTGCCTCGGAAAGCACTTTGTGCCGTTGGTCCCGGCTGTCATTCGAGGATCTTTGACAGTCGTTACGGGTCGTCAGAACCCCGAAAGTGTGACAACCATTCTTACTAAGGGGAATCGTATTACCCAGGAACTGGGTTGTGGAGGTCAGATAGGCAGTCGCTCCATGTAAACTACTGGTATTCAGCTGTATCCGGTTAGACTGGAAGCCGACCTCAACATAGTTGGGAAAAGGCTAGGCAGATTGATTGTAGATAAATAGTAACAGGTGATCAATTTACTACCTACATACGTTTATTTATTTAAATTTTCATTTACCACGTAGGAACAAAAATGAAAAGCAACTTACGACATACAGAATTATGCACAATTAGGCAGAATAACAGATGCTTACACTATTAAATGACCATTGTTTTATGATCTTAAAATTTTATAGTTTGTTGACGCGCCTAAACAAATAAAATTGAGTTATAACCCAATATAGTTAAAATTACAGCCCTTTACAAAATTTAATGAGAACCAGAATAGGCAAGATAAGTAGTTTTTAAGTTTCAGAATTTAAATACGGTGTCACATATATGAAATTGGTATATTTCATTATAAACGCAAAGCCATTTCCCGGGTTTAGTACAGTTGGCAGTATAGTCATTGGCCTTTCTGTTTCGTGTACGATTTTTTTTTTTTTTGTGAATATGTCAGTAACAAAATGCACTAGGAAAGGATTTGAGAATCAGTCTCTAGAATATAGACTTGGCTTCACAGAATGGCTTCCACGAGTGACTGTGAGTACAGTCCGGCCGTCGAGAGAATGCCTTCCTGACGCCATCAGTTGGGCAATTTCTAGTAAGGAACAATATTCGTTATTCTGAAACTGGCAGGTGTCAAGAACGTATTCTCTCGACGGCCTGGAGTAATGCTCATGCATACTTGACTACCGCGGGGAGAAAATGCAGTTATGTGGGACTCCAACCTACTAAAACTCCACGGTGTCCTCCTCTGCCACTTGTGGCGGGAACACGGGCACGTGTTAGCACTCACCGCAAACCCGCCACGGCTGTCCGTCACCGGACCCTCCTAAGGGGAGTACTCCCATCACCGGTGCAAAAGAACACATTGCACGCCGTGACCATCCCAGGGACCAAACTAGCACATGGGTGCTAGACGACCCCGTGTCTAGGCACCCCTAGGCCCCCTGTGACCGGTCAGGTCAGTGGCCCGGCCGCCTACGATGTTTCGGCCGCAGAGGATAGGGAGAGCGGCCAACGAAATACCGAAACTTCTCCAGGCAGGCAACCTCTCGGTGTATTCCCATACTTATTATTTTTTAAATTCCCGTTCATCCCACCAGTGTGACCACAGCAGTGGGACGAACGGGAACACACCAAAATCCATAACCACTTTGCTGATTGATCAATAATTTTCTCCAAAAACTTGTGGACCTTCTAACGATGGACACTTTTTTTTTTAATTAATGTACCTGTAAAAACATTTTGCGCTTCTAATGATGCACACTTTTACATATAATTCAGCCTGTTTTTAACTTTCTGGCCTTTTCTCACAATTGGTCGTAGTACATTTCAATTTTATTTATTAATAATCAGGCTGTACAAGAAGATTGGACAGTGACCCCCAAACTAGACTAGTGCACTCCGACTAAATGGGTTAGGTTAGGTTAGAACTGTGACCAAACGCACACGTGCCGAGCGAGCGAAGCGAGTGGTGCGGTGGCCGAGGCCGGGGAGCGCTACATCCAAGTTAGTAGCAGTTACTTGGTTATTAAGTATTTTTAGGGGCGCAAAATAGGAATAATTAGAGGTTTAATAGGAGGATAATTTTTACCACGGCAAAAGTTTTTAGATATGTTCATACATATGAAGTTCCTATACCGTTCATACATACAATCATTCATACAAAATTCCCATAGAAAATGCAGTCTCAGTTTTCCCGAATTTTCCAGTTTTGCCAGCAACTTTAAATTTTTTTATAGGATTCAAAAAAATTCCAAATCGGTCCAGCAGTTCTGAACTCATGTGCTTACCCACAAAAATCATTTCATTTTTATAAAGATAGAAAATTATTAACAGGTATGTAAGTAGGTAGGTACTTCAGAGTAACAAATGTCTGAACTGAACTTCAATATCACTGCACTTAATTTGTAAAATTTTAACGTCAGGGGAAAGACAGGGGTCTTGATTAAACGCTGAGTGTCCAAAATTTAATTTAATTTATTAATTTGTGAACCCTTTCTCTGGTAGTTAGCATAAAATTTATAATTAAAGCAACGAAAACCAGTCCCTTTGTAGATATTTTTGCAAGAGTGTGGTCTGATTACTGAAAAATATTTCGATAGGTACACAATCAGAGTAACACGGGCCTCCTCCCGGTGAGAGGGAGTGGGCTGTAATCCAACACGCGGACCCAGTGCAGTTGGTAGATGTCACATGTCATGTCTTCGAAGTTTTGGTTCTAGGACAAGCCAGTTTCATCACGATGTTTTGCTTCGCCGTTTTGAGAGCAGTGGTGATGAAATAATTTACGTAAAGCCTCTGTCAAGGTTCAAACCTGCTACGAACTACAACTCGAAGTCACGGCCGTTACCAGTGGGGCTACCACTGATCTCTTTGGATAGGTAACAATTTAAAAGTTAAATTGAAAATTTAAAGAGCCCCGACCAAATTTAGCCTCATTTTTTTTTGCTACTCCATCATCAGACCCTGATTGCCATCTGTCTATAATCTATTCATTGAGACCATTTCAATGAGTTCGAACATATACCTCTGCTGTAAGTTGGAATTCAAGGTTACTATTATATGTCATTCCAATATCATTAAAGTAACAGATTAATAAAATTTCGACTCGATCAGAACTGTACAAGATACTCAGATCCATTCATCAACTAGAAAAGAGCTGATAATCTTCAAACGGCTGAATTCATTTTCTTGAATCTAAGAACACTCTCGATCAAGTCACCTTTTAAACTAACAAAAAAAAATCTAAATCTGTTCAGCCGTTTGGGAGCTACGATGCCAGAGATAGATACACAGATACATACGTTAAACTTATAACACCGCTCTGTTTCGGTTTTTCCATCGGGATTTACCATAATTACTAAAGATTATTTGTGTAAACTTTTCGAGTAATCTTTAATCTAAATTTTTTAAAGCATTGTGGACAAAAACCCTTTACGGATGTACTGTTTAAATTAAAGTTAATGTTAAATAATTTACATCCATTAGTTGGTTTGAAATAATTGCGTTTTGCGGTAAAAACCAAGTTACAAATGTGCAGTATGACTGAGTACGTCTCACAAAAGGATCATTAGCGGTTCTCACGCAAGAAGTACATACATTAAGGCTATCTTCAGATGGCAAAATGTTGATGCGCGTTTTCAAATCGCGTGTCTAGACATCCTGATATTTACAGTTGAGCGCGCGCTTTCATCGTGTATGCACTTACTTTTTTGCAATTTGGTTAATTTTTGTAATTATATATTGTTTTCGCATTTAAAATGTGTGAATCTTAAGATGTTGACATCGACCTACTAATTGATGCTGTAGAAAAAGCCTCTTCCATGTCCATTTTTAGAAAATGGACGTTGAAGAGGTTCTCCGAACCAGACTGACGAGTAGATATTCTCGCAACGCGCGTTAAAATTGATCGTGCGTTAACACGCGTTAACACACGTTACGTGTGTACTTCGCCTAAAGTGCAAGGATAAGTCATTGTACGAGTACTAATTACATAGATTTCTTGCTAATCCCGGTAACGTAATTGTAATTACTTTGACCTTGACTTTTGAAGCTGTTAGCAGGCCATAGATCGTCATGATTCAAAGAAGAAACTTATGTATGTTTAACTTATATATGTCAAGTTCATACCAAAATGGTCTTTAAAAGTGAAAACAGCCACTAAAATATTTAAAAAAAAATTTTTTTTTAATTGTTTGAGATGGGTTTGCTCTTGACTCTAGTCTAGGTCAGAGGTGACAGAGACAAAGGAATATATGAAAATGGCAAAATGTTGACGCGATCAGCCGTACGTCGAGCACGCCCACCACTTCTCGCCCGGACTCTTCGCTCAGCTCCACCTTGCCGCCGCCGCCATCTGCTTATCAACGGGAAGGACGCCGTCCGGCAAACGGCTAAGGAACTCGAGGTCCACTGGCCTCTGATAGGGTCTTAGCTCCCGGGCGGCGGAAGTGGATAGATTAAAATTGCTGATAAATTTTTTTCAACATTAAAACTATTTGTTTGACTAAGGGTCCAACGTCTTTTATCCGTGGACTAAAGAGGACGTTTGACAGGTTTTGTATGGAAACGTTGATAAATTGACGTTGGTAAAATCCGCCTTAGATAACGTTTGCCCATGTGAAACGCCGGTGTTATAATGTAAATCATTGTTGTAGGTATGTGGCAGATCAGACTCTACCTATTTGGACATACTCACTCCACAGGAGGTGTAGCTATGCTATTAAATTATAGATAGAGACGGAATAGTAAGGGATTGTATAATTTATTAGTTGAAACGATACAATATTCAGAGGAAATCGCGCACTGCTTAAACTACACTGCCTCACCCTAGCTTAAGACGCCCCCGGAGCATGCGTAGTTCATACAAACGAAATACCAAAATAATTTGTAAATCAAACATATTCTAAAGATAGTGTGAATTTATTCCGATTGGATTACAGAATATCTAGGTTCCCAAATATATATTAAATAAGAACAGATTTAAATATTAAATAAATCTACCTAGCCTTTTCCCAACTATGTTGGGGTCGGCTTCCAGTCTAACTGGATGTAGCCGAATACCAGCATTTTAGATGGAGCGACTGCCTATCTGACCTCCACAACCCAGTTATTGGGTAATACGATACCCCTTGATAAGACTGGTTGTCAGACTTTCGGACTTCTGACGACCCGTAACGACTGCAAAAGATCCACGAATGACAGCCGGGACCAACGGTTTAACGTGCTTTCCGAGGCACGGAGGAGTCTCGGTATGTAAAGATGGTCACCCATCTACGGACCAACCTCGGCAAGCGTAGCTTAACCTGATGGATCGACCCTTGCGGCTGTTATTACTTAGCCACGAGCTCCTCAGATTAAACATGAAATATGAGAAAAGTAAGTTTTCTATAGAAAATTTAATTTCCTCATATCTCGTCTTCAAATTAGTGTTCTTTCAAAATATATGTTTGGGAACCTAGGTATTCTGTAATCCAATCGGAATAAATACACACTACTTTAGAATATGTTTGATTTACAAATTTTCGGGGGCCTCTTAAGCCTAACTCCTGCCTAAAACCAAAAGACGAACGACCTTTTTTATTTATTTAAATAAAGGAGTAAAATGTCAGCTAGCCTATTACAATATAAGGTTAAGGTCCATTGCATGGAACCTTTACATACATTGATACTTAGGTTTTGGTTCCGGTATGGTAGTTCATGTAGTCAATTATTAAATTTTGTCATTACATAAAATGTAATTGCAAAGGAAATCGAGGATGTAACATCCAATTACTTCTATGCATTACTTGGAACGTTCATTTTGTTTTATTAAGCTCGGTCAAACGTGTGTCATCAATCAAATAGGGCACCGTAAATTCCACGCAGTACCAACATATAGAATAATTGGTGCATTCTATATGAAGACCTTAGAGTATAAACATTATATCAGCGATAGTGATGAAGAAAAAGTAAAAAAAAAAATATTCAGAGTCAATTTAAATTAGCTAGCGAAACTCCGCATACGTGATTGGTAATTGATATCTCAACACGATAACACAGATTTCATAAACTCACACCTCAGCCGTTGGTCTTACCAAACGGTATAGCATAACCCAGTAACTTGGTTGTGGAGCTCAGATAGGCAGTCGCTCCATGTAAAATACTGTCATGCAACTGCAATCGGTTAGTCTGGATCCGAACATAGTTGGGATCATGATGGAATGAATCTAGTAGGTGTACATACAAGGCCTGCATGATATTATTCATACTCCAAAAGCAGTATCAAAGGACCAGAACAAAATTAATACAACACAAAAGGGATCAGTTCAAAAAGGTCCCACAAATCAGCATCCAGGGTCCTATGGGCAATTTTTGTCAAAATAGCCTTTCAATGGATTAAGTACATGCCGTGATTCCGTAAACACGCTTCAGGTTAAATGTCTAATAAAAGGTTATGGCGGGGACCTAGTGATTAAGCCAATTACCTACCATTGTACAGACGCCAGCACATCAAGCTACTACAATCTGTCAGATTTCTTTGATAGATTTTCAACTTTATTACCGAAGCATTAGGTTCAAGGTTGATTGGGACAATCTGACAGTTTCGGGTAGGTTGACCTGCTGGCGTCTGTACTTATGTAATTTTGTGTAGCTTTCCGATTGGAACAGACCTTTTAGGCAATAGATATTAATGAATTGCTCCAAAGATTTCGTGCTTTCAAAAGAATGCTGTTCAGCTCAAATTCGGAAAGAATACTGATTAGAAGGATTGTAATAGGTTGGGGAAAAAGTTTCTTGGCATTTTTTAAGAAAATTCAAAACATTTTTTAATATAGTTTATTTACATTTAACTAAAGTATGTAGGTACCATTTTGTTCGATAACTTTTTGCCATCTTGTAGGTAGGGACATGATCCCATTGCTATAGAAATTTTGGGACTTCTGGTCAAAATACCGCGACAAGTGGTTTTGGCAGTCCTCTCGTGATGTTAACTTGACACTGCCTAAAGAATTCTGAAGAGACCGAAACAGGTGGAAATCTGAAGGTGCAAGGTCAGGACTATACGGCGGATGCATTAACACCTCCCAGCCAAACTCTCTTAATTTTTGCTGAGTGGCTAAAGATGTGTGAGGTCTAGCGAAAAACCACACCCCTTCTGTTGATTAATTTCGGCCGCTTTCTCTCAACTTCTTGCTTTAATCTCATCAGTTGTTCGCAGTAGAGTTCAGAATCGATGGTCCTGCCTGGTGGTAACAACTCATAATGAATAATGCCCTTCCAATCCCACCACACACACAGCATCACCTTGTTGCGAGTTAACCCGGGTTTCGCCACAGTCTGTGAAGCCTGACCGGCCTTTGACCACGACCTTTTTCGCACGTTCTTGTCATACGTGATCCACTTTTCATCACCAGTTATCAGCTTCTTCAAAAATGGTTCGGTTTCATTACGTCGTAATAAAGAATCACAAATGAGTACACGGTTCATTAGGTTTCTTTCAGTGAGCTCGTGAGGTACCCAAATGTCGAGCTTTTTTGTGTACCCAGTTTTTTTCAAATGTGCCAAAACTGTTTTGTGGTCAATTTCCAGTTCTTCAGCTACGTCGTAACTACTGTGCTCCACTTTTTCAAAAATGGCATCAATTTTATCCGTAATAGGGCGACCAGAGCGACGTGCATCTTTGACATCAAAATTTCCGGATTGAAAACGCTTAAACCAAATTTGTGCTACTCTCACAGACACTACACTAGGTCCATAAACATCGCAAATTTTTTTCGCGGCTTGCGATGCATTTTTATCTTTTTTGTAGTAAAATTTTAAAATGTATCGAATTTCTTCATTAGATTCACTCACCTTGACGGTACGAAAAACAAATGAAAATCACACATTTTCCTAATTTGAATTTGGAATTATGTTCTTTAAAATTTAAACTTTATTGAAAGTTTATAAAATCTCTTTGGCTATACTATTTGTATCTGGCTGGTTTTGGTATCATTGGATACCAAAACCAGCCAGATACAAATAGTATAGCCAAAGAGATTTTATTACAAGTTCATACATACTATAATGCGAAAAGACTTTTTCCCCAACCTAATATTTAGTTGGTTTGATTTCGTATTAAAAGTATTACAATTCTGGCGCATGGTCGTAAATACCCGTAGGTAGTTTACCAAGGTAGGCATACATTTTTCGTAGTAGTTTTATTTAATATGTGTGTGGACCTGACATAATCATGTTATAGGACGATCAACAGTAAAAAGTAGAAACGGGTTCTCCTAGCCGGAAAACACGTTGCCTACCGGATATTTTTTTAAGCAATCCAATTTTTTCACTAGACATTTCCGTTATAACGAGCTAGAAAACACGGTTCCGTCATTACCAAATTAGGGTTAAATTAAATAACGCCTTTTTCCGCCCTCAAAAGAAACCAGAAAAAATATTACGCGAACACACGAGGGCAGCCATAATGACACCAATTACTCATGTTTAATCCGAGGATTATTCTTTTCCACAAACGTGCGGATAATCCTGTTATGGCGGCTGTCTCTAATTGTTTTTTTTAACCCACCCCTTGTGAATGAGACGAGCGTAATCGTCGTAGAAAAACAGGAGATATTTTTGGGTATCTTTTATTAGTGACTGTGTTTTTAAGATGTATGTAGATTGTTAATTTTGTTTAGATATATTTTTCATTTTATATTGCTACGTTGGCAAGGTGATGACGGCTTCCGAATTCATACAAGATAAAAGAGTTCTGACTGATTTTTGTTGAATTAACTCTAATTATAACAGAAACAATGTAAACTTATTACTAAGTAGTTAGATGTATTGTACTTTATGAAAGTTGGCTTCTTTGATCCTAGGTCAATGCGACCTGTAGAAAATCGACGAGTTCTACAGCAGTCAACGTGTGATTTACAAAAGAAGAAAGATAAGTCTAACTCACGTAGTAGGCTCATCCAAGAAGATGATGGGCGGGTTGTTGACCAGCTCCAAAGCCACGGACAGCCGCTTCAGTTGGCCACCAGACAGACTCTCAGACATTGTGTTCCTGTGATCCCAGAGGCCAAGGGTTTGGAGAATCTCTTCCACCTGAAAGAACAAGTTCACAACTTTCATCTTTGATAGGACACTTCTATGGAGGGTAATATGTTTAAAGAAAATGGAAAACAGTGTCCTCTTGCCTGCTAAGAAATAACAAGAAACTGCGATCAACAACAACAGCAATTACGTAAGTACCTCTTTTAATAATATATTTTGTCAAAACCTCACTGTAGGGAATGTTTGAAAAAAACTTGTTTGACTGTTTTTTAATTAAGGAATGCAAGAATAGTTTTAGGAAAAGTGTCATTATAAAAATTATGTGAATATGTACAAAAAAGAACAATCCCATCTCAAAAAAAAGGAGCCACAATCTGCTTTGCAGTTTGGCAGAGATAATGTTTGTACAAAAATATTTCTGTGAATAAACACATTTTCATTTTATTTTTTATGTCTATTCCGTAAAATATCTTGCCCAGATAACTTAGGTTAAGTGAGTCATTCCACCTAATGATATGAATTGACATTATTGACGCTCCTTTCTCCTGAGTTTTCACGTTTGATGAACAATATATAGACAACTCACTAAGCTCACTTCATATGAGTTTTCGTTAAGATTTTTACAGAACAGATTGACTACAGTCAATCTGTTCTGTAAAAATCTATAGATAGATAGATTTAAGGTTTTATAATAATAAAGAAATAAATTCTAAACCTTATACCGAAGTAATAAGAAAAAAATTGATAAAAGCAGTATTTAGAGGAAAAATATCGTTTAATATTTTTTTATTGTATTTCTACAAAGTTATTTTCAATGTAAGCCATAAATCATTTACCTACCTTTTATATTTAAGTTAGATCACTGATTAGTCACATACCCAATCTAAAAGTTTTTATGGTCCAATATAATGAAAACGTGATCTAATCTGATTTAAGAGCGACTTCAAAAGAAAACTTCATGGAACTTTGAACAAGTAGTGATTCTTTAATTAGATCTGTTCATCAAATCAATCAATCCAATCAATCAAAAAATCAATAAATTCAATTGACCAATTGATCTATTCAATTTTTTTTATTGATTGATTCAATTGATCTCAATCAATCTGTCTAGCCCTTTCCCAACTATGTTGAGGTCGGCTTCCAGTCTAACCGGATGCAGCTGAATACCAGTATTTTACATGGAGCGACTGCCTATCTGACCTCCACAACCCAGTTAATGGGTAATACGATACCCCTTGGTAAGACTGGTTGTCAGACTTTCGGGTTTCTGACAACCCGTAACGACTGTCAAAGATCCACGAATGACAGCCGGGACCAACGGCTTAACGTGCTTTGCGAGGCACGGAGGAGTCTCGGTAGGAAAAGATGGTCACCCATCCATAGACCAACCCCGGCAAGCGTAACTTAACCTGATGGATCGACCCGTGCGACTGTTATTACTTAGCCACGAGCTCCTCATTGATTCAATTGATCTATTTCATCTTATTATTTGGCTTTTGCAAGAAAGTTGTTTGTAAACAGCATGGGGTCTTAAACGTAACTTACATAAGTGACTTTTCGATATTATACTCAGACTATTATTAGAACTTAAAACGGGATATTTATCATGTATATTAATTGTTTCGAGTTTTCGATATTTTGGCACTGTTGCAAGTGCCATGATCACGGATAAACTGAAGTTATTGCGGATTAAACTTGGACTATTCAAATGTTACATTTAACTAAAACGTTTTCTGATTAATACAATTCACATAAATAATTAAACACATAAAAAGAAATAACAAGCATTTATAATCAAATAATTAATTAAGCAAACAATCAATTTCAATTAATATCAATTGTTACTAAAATATAGTGAGTACTTAATTATTTCTTTGATTTAATTAGGTGCTTGCTATTTGTTTATTTCTTTTTGTGTTTAATCATAGGTAAATTTAATTAATTAGGAGTCGTTTTAGGCTATTCAAATACATTTGTATTTGAATAGTCGAGTTTAAGATTGGAGGTAATTGGATTGATTTTCGAGGTGGCCCTGGAAATGGATCCTTGGAAGGATTAGTGGGAGGCATTTGTTCAGCAATGGGGCAGTGTAGGATAACATAAAAAAATGTGTATATAGCTATAGGTAGGTAACTTCTTGGTACCGTTATATTTAAATAATCCCTTCCCACTTCCGACTCATTGTTATAAGGAAAATAAATAAAGAATATCATAAATAAACGTTACTGAAATGTAAGCGAAATTACCTTTCATCGATTATATTATTATATTTAAAAGGGCAGTACTTTTAAAGGGAACGTATGGCATTTAGCTCTTCCTATATCATTTTCACGTACTTAATCACTTCTTCTGACGTTCGATATGACATTAAGAGAACTCTTGACGATGCATCCGTGTTTGCATTCTTTACTTATACATCATTATTATATACTACTGAAACAGTGACGTCATCACCATACCATGACTGCCTCGTTGATCTAGTGGTCGCAAGCGCTACTGCAGAGCATGAGGTCCAAGGTACGATTCGTAGGTCGGGCAGTGTTATTGGGTTTCCCATAAGGGATTTGGCAGTAGCAACCCGGAGTCTGGATTTGGGCCCGATTGATGGTAGGGCTTGCCCCCTATTACATGGGGTTTAAACACAACTGGTGAAACGTGGGTGTATTGTCAGTGTCAACCTTTTAAGGGGTCAATGTACGCATCATTAATTAAAAAAAAGTGGTTTATAACGATGAGTACAATGACCCCTTAAAAGTTTGCCACTGTTTACACTTACACCCTGTATTACGTATAGGTATACCTCTGCCTAACCCTTCGGGGAATACAGGCGTGATGTTGTGTCGTTACATGAGTTGATTGGTGATCGCGTTAACCAATAGCAAAGGCAGACGCTTCTCATCCTTTGGAAGTTTTAGGCCATTCTCTAACATTTTGCCTTATAAAGATTGTTAGATTTTCCAGCTTTTTATTAGCCTTACTATATACCTAAGTTTTGTAAGATTTAAATGGTTGTTTATCGGAAGCTTCGCTGCGAGAGAGCGCTGAGTGTTAGTCACCTGTTAAAGGCATCTTGAAGACAAAGCGACCAATCGGCGACAAGAAAAAGCACAAAGGAATTCCGTTGAAAGCTGAATGAAAGTAGAGACACTTGGCGCCATCTACGTGCAACTAATCTGGCAGTTTTCTGCCCCATGATGAAAACACAATCAAGTCAACATAATTTATTCTTCTATTGACCAGATTATTTAGCTATTTAGTTACCAGTAACGAACACTTAGCGCCATCTTCGTCGTACTAATTTGGCAGTTTTTTCCCCATTAGGAAAACACAATCAAGTCATAATAAGTATTCTTCTATTGACCAGATTATTTAGCTATTTAGTTTCCAGTAACAAAACTTAGCGCCATCTTCGTGGTATATACTAATTTGGCAGATTTTCTCCATTAGGAAATCACAATCAAGTCATCGTAAGAATTCTTCTATTAACCAGTTTATTTAGCTATTTAGGGACCTGTAAAAAAAGGTACCTATTATGAGATTTTATAATTTCATATATTAAAATATATATGGCAATACGTGCACGAAAATTGGAAATTTAAAAGCGTCTTCATAATATATCCTTACATTTAGGGTAAGAGAATCATGATGATGATCAGTACACATAAGATACTGGAACGCTCATCTTTCTAAAATAATCCTTTCATCTTTTCAACAGACATCAAAAATGAAAGAGTTTATTTATGTTCGTCTGTTTTTTATGTATGTTCTTGTATGTAATTGTAGACCGACTTTGAAAATTATTTTCACTTTAGGTAGAGGAAGCTTGCGCGGTGGTCCCGTATACATTTTATTAACTTTGCTTGGGTATTGTTTGAGTTAGCTTTGATAATAAGTATTTAATCCACTTAGGGTTGTGTTCACCAACACTCAAACTTCCGGTTAGGTATTTAAACAGTTGGTTTATGTCAAATTTCCTTCTAAATTTGACATAAACCAAAACAATTGACTTCCAAAACAACACTACAAAGTGAAAAATAAGTTTGATTTCGGAAGTTATCAGCAAAAAACTAAAATACAGATCGAAAGACACCGACTTCCGAAATTAAAGTTATTTATAACATTGTAGTGTCGTTTTTGGAAGTCGGCTGTTTTTTTTTTTTTTTGTAAAAGAGTTTTTACCTCTGTAAGAGAGACCGGATGACTTTGCTGGGATTCCCGTAGCAAAAAATATTCCCCTTCGATATTCGCTTGATTATCTCTCAAAGCGGAAGCTGTCAAAAGGCTTCAAAACGACTCCAATGAGTTTGTACACCTTGCCCAAACCCAAACTTAAATATTGAACCATCAAAGTGATTAAGGGAATAATTTGCGTGCTTCAATAAATGTAATTGATTCCGTTGATACCTTCTCGTTTAATTTAACTCCTTTGTTGAACTTCCTGGTGTTAATTATGAACAAGTGATCTTTATTTATGAACTATTGAAGACTTTCCCCCGGAAAGACAGCTTAAATTTTATCTAAGGGCCTTTGCTGTAATTAAAATGGTAAATGTGCTTGATATGTCTTAGCAAAAATGTACAGACGCCAGCACATCAAGCTACTACAATCTGTCAAATTTCTTTAATAGATTTTCAAATTTATCGCTAAAGCTTTAGGTTAAAGGTTGATTAGGAAAATTTGACAGTTTCGGTTAGCTTGACTTGCTGGCGTCTGTACATGAGAACTTTTTTTTTACTCTTTACGTTCAGGAAGCTTTGCTATGAAAGCGATTGTATCGGCATAAAAAACAGGCAAACAATATTTTGGTTATTTGAATTAAATAGAGTAAAATATATACATTATGTACAAGTATACAATAAAAATATAAAGGGTAAACGCTCATTGGGCATCAAAAAATTCGTCCGCATCGCTGTCAATGGGAGAAGTGCCCAAAAGATTGGCAGCATTGCCACGTTGGATGGCAATGCTGATTCTTTGGGCTAAAAATAGGGCAGCCCTCTGGTCCTGTGAAGAGTCGCAGAGCTAAGAGGCTCATTGGCGACGTAAAACTGGTGGATGCCAAGCTTCATTGCTTGGCTCATCGCCGCAAGGTTGCCTGCTTGTCGGTCTTCTACAGATTGTACTTCGGAGAGTGTGCCCGAGAACTCCACGACCTCATTCCACCGGCCCCCTTCTACCACCGGACATCTAGACGCACTGCCAGTTACCATCCCTACCTGGTTGCTATTCCACCAATTCGCACTAAGCGCTTCCAAATGTCTTTTATAATGCGCACAGCAAAAGAGTGGAACTCACTACCTGCGTCTGTGTTTCCGAACGTATACAACCCTAATCTCTTCAAAGTGAGAGTGAACAGGCTTCTTCTGGGTAAGCTCACTCCATCGTCGACTTTGTCTCTGTCACCTCTGACCTAGACTAGAGTCAAGAGCAAACCCATCACAAATAAAAAAAAAAAAAAAAGTCGACCAACCACTTGGCGATGTCCCGAAATACTCGATGAGCGCCCGAACCTTAAGTTTTTGAACCCCAATTTTTGGGCTTGAAACTATAGGGTGTTTCAACCCTAAAAATTTGGTTATTATACATTTGCCTATGGATCGATTAAAGTTAAAGACTGCTGCAATATTTAACCTTCATTGTATAAGTAATAACAAAAGTTCAACAGCTCATTTTTTAATTTTACGGGAGAGGACTTTTAAGATTTTTTACGCATTTATTATATTGCCTTATTACTGGATTACTATTTGTAGTAGGTTTGAAATATATAAAAAAAAATTGGTAATTGCTTTTGCTATTATATAGTTTCACGTAAAAAACTTATTTTGAATTATTAAAAGAAATCCTTTTAGATTTTGCAGTTTTGGCTATTTGTGCCTTTGTTGCACCGAAAGTGCGATGTGATGTCATGGGAGTTAGCATTTTGGAGGTTCACAATTGCAAAGGAAAGTTATTTAAACAAATTAAAGCCCTGAACAGTCCGCAATAACCATAGGTTCATGTCAATATATGTGCTCGAATGTCAACCGAACCCCATAAGTTCACAACTACTGTAAGCCCGCGGTCGCCATTGGATGATGTTTTTTTTACGTTTATATATCTACTACTTGACCAAAACAATCAGGCGCATGACAGGAATTCGGTTTCGGCGCCAGCACCCCGCACCCCCACACCTACCCCCGCGCTTCCCGTAGTGACGTGCAGTCGTATACTCGCTTTCGGCAGTGATGATAATATACGTACAATATCAATCACCGTTCCGGTGTTCCCTCCCTAGTTTCAATAACTTCATAGCTGTCATACGCCTAATTGTTTTGGTCATGTAGTACTAGCTGACCTGGCCAACTTCGTACTGCCTTAGCGGCGCCACCTACCGGATCCAATTGTATTTTCAAACCATCTAGGAACCCAATGAAATATACATACAAAAATTCATCCAAATCGGTCCAGCCGTTTAGGAGGAGTTAGGTGACAAACACACGTACAGAAGAATTATATATATAAGGATAATATCCTATATGATATACGTTTATATATGTATTATATAGAAAAAATTCTCACGTACACGTGGTGTACGCGAGGCAGTTCAGGGGAAATCGTGCCACTACTCACAATAAGCTCCTTCTCAGCCTTTCCCAGTTCCATCCCTAGCTTCAGATCGGCTGCGATCCTCATAGACTCTTGAACAGTAAGCCTGGGCTGTAGCAAGTCATCCTGCATGATGTAGGTGCTGAGCTTCTTGAAGACCCTCATGTCGCGTGAGTGACCATTCACTGTTATCCTGCCGTTGACGCCATTTGTACTGTGAAATGGAAAAAATATAAATTATAAAACAACTGATATGTTTGCCTAGTGGTCGCAAGCGCTACAGGTGAGCATGGGTCCAGGGTTCGACTGCCAGATCGGGCAAAGTGTTTGTGAGTTTTCTATCAGGAACTTCTCAGCCCGGAGACAGATTGTGCTCGGTTGATGGCAATAGGTTTGCCCTGTATTACATAGGACTTGAACCGGCAAAATGTTGCTGCGTGGTAAACTTCTGCCTATCCGTTCGGGGATTCCTGGCGTGATGTTATGTAATGTTTAAGTCGCATCCTCTTTACGAATAAATTTACAAATAGGATTTTGCTTGAGCATGCTCGAGCAATTGTCGCTCTGTCTGCCCTATAAGAGAAAATATATTTAAAAAAAAAATAGGTATCTATTTCAATTTTTCTAGAAATAATATACGAAATACCAAAAAAATTGTGTTGGTTGACTTTCCCGTATTAAAGCGAACCACAGAATCATCGAATTTTTCAAAATCATTCATTCGCAATCTTTCGATCACACCTTCCAGATAGTGCAATATTAATTTCTGACAATTCAAAAGATCGTTCATTTTATCATTCATAGAACTACCTAGCTGGAATCAAGCATCCGACAGTACCTAACGTAACAATTTGAAAGTAATCACATTAATAAAAAACTTGCATTATTTTATTAAATTTAGTTGACTCCGAAAACTCTTTGCAGAAAATATTTTACGACTACTCAGGTAAAAAAAAAAAAAAAAATCTTCATCTACATCCGTGCATGCCATCACTAATCCCCACAATTTTCCATTATTAACATCTAAATTAAAATATGACTGATCACTACCAACCATCGTTATTAACTTAAAAATAACTAGCGAATAATAAATTAATCGCATGGTTTTTATCACATCTTGTTATATAATGTCCTGTTTTACATAGTTATTAAAAACCGCAAATACGTCATGTGAACGCAAGCTGGAACTTTTATTATATTTACTCAGTACTTAATGTTCTGTAATGGTTATCTTTATAACACACGGTTCAACCAAAATCAATTCCCATTGTTTGAAAGGTGCAGAAACGAAAAACATCGCCGACATTGAATCACTTTTAGAATAGAATAGAATATTGTTCTAGTGGGCGATTAACCAATAGGTAAAACATACATACATAAACTCACGCCTTCTTCTCATGGGGGTAGGCAGAAGCTACAGAATGCCACCTGCTATGATCCTTACATAGGTACTTCTTTTGCCTCCTATGACCAGTGGCGTGCACAGAGTTTTTAGACAGGGTAGACAGAAAATTTTAAAAGCCAAAATACTTACTGCATGTTGGTTTTGGTTCGTCGTCTTGTCGATTAAATAATGACGTAGGTAATAGCCACCTCAAATATCCATACATTGACTGATTTTATAGACATATCAATTTACGGATATTCAAAGTGGCCTTTCGGCGCGTTTGTTTGATGTTCAGTATTTGTAAAATTATGTAATAGCAGTGAAACGATGGTGGTGTGAGTATAGGTACGGACGAATCTATAAAGGCACCTTCAAACAGGAGCGACTTGCATCGCGTGTCACGTCTGTTTGCAAGAGCTTTAAAGTTATTTTAAGATTTTTTTATTTGTAAATTAAATCTACACGTCTATCTTTCTGTAAGAATATCTGCAATATGGAATCGTAAAAGTTGGGAAGGCGTTTCATTTCCGTAAGAAGTTTTTTTTCTATTGAAACCATGGAAAGATCTGTAAGACGTTTCTGGCCTTGTGTATTTCTTAAGTAGGTGTGTATACGTTTTAGTGACGAGAATGACCTTTCAGTAGAAGCACTGCTCGCCGGAACTGTAACAATTAATTTTGCCAACCGCAGTACTTCGGGGAAAACTGTATTTATGTTATTTTCGTAAAAATGTTCTATGATTTTGTAAATACTAAGGTTTTTGAATTCCGCAGATTTATAAACACATTTGAGCTCATTGATTAGGCGGTCTAAGTTAAAGTTGTGTGATTTATAAACATTTACGAATTGCGTTACTAATTCAACCGGAAAATTGTCATTATAATTATTGAAATTTTCGCATGATAGTAGTCCAAAAAATTTTAACTCTTTCAGATTTTTATAACGGTCGCGACATTCGTTCGATATATTGTCTATAATTTCAATAAAAATCCGCTTATAATTTATTTTGGCGTCCACAACATTACGTTTCCGTTTTGGCGGTCCGGTTATTTTTTTTACGCTTTCAAAAATGAATTCAAACCTAGATCTAAATGATTCTAAAAAAGATTCAAACTCATAAATTTTTTTGACGCAATAAATCACATCCGACGTCTTTTTTTGCATAATTTCGTAAAGCACATCAGTTTCTGCGAATATTTCGTTAAATACATGGAGTAAAAACTGGAATTCAAAGTCTTTTAAATTGTATAATAAAGAGGAAACTTGATCTAACGTCTCGCCATCCCAGGACTCTATGTGTTCAGCCATATCCTCAAATAAATCAATTAAATGTGAAGAAGAATTGAAAATGACATTTACAGTACGCGAATTGTAAGTCCATCGAGTGTCAGCAACGCGAGGCAATTTTTTCATATCAGCCATTTTATTGTAGTGGTTTTGCCTTTTGGTACTATTATTAAAGAAATTGGCTAATGTTTTTATGCGACTGAAAAAACTTTTAGTTTCATGAATACGTTCGCACGACTTGGAAAGTATCAAATTAAGGACATGGGCGGAACACCAAACGTACTCAGCAAGAGGACACTGCTGGCGAATCATCGTCTGAACGCCGTTCCGTTCAGATGATAACACAGCAGCACCATCGTATGTCTGAGCTATTAATTTCGCCAAACAGTTAAATTCTGATAAAATCTGCAGTATGATGGCACTTAAAGTTTTCGCGGTACGGTCGGAACTTACGTCAATATATTTTATAAATCGATCAAACACTTCTGACTCACGAAAATACCTTAAAACCAGTACTAGTTGCTCTTTTCCACTTACGTCTGGTGTTTCATCGACCATCACAGCAACAAAATCAGTGGAAGCAATTTCTTGTTTTATTGTTTGAATCATTACAGACGCTACACTGGAGATTAGGTCATTTTGAATTCGATTTGATAAACCCGTAAATGAGCTAGTGCAATTTTGCAAATGGTTTTCCAAAACTCCGTCGTATTTCGCGAGCACGTCGACCAGCTCTAAATAATGTCCCCTATTCTCTGACGAAGCAGATTCGTCATGTCCACGAAAAGCGAGCTCTTGTTTCCCCAAATAGCAAACAATGTCAATAAGTCGCTGAAAAATATTTCGGTTCCGATCGACTTTCGCGTTATGTCTATCAATGTCGATTTGTATCTGTGAATTTAAACGCGTCTCAATACGATTTTTTCCAAAGGTGTGATATTTAAGGGAAGCTTCTAGGTGTTTCTCAGATTGGTCATGTTTTTTAGCTGCAGTAGGAAAGTTATGAATATCGATGTAACCGGTATCGTTCCAGACCGCTTTATTGTTTGAAAATAGTAGACAAGGGAAGCAGAACAACCTATTGCTATGTATGCAACCTGTGAGCCAATAATATGAATCATATTGTTTTGTATTGAATTTACGATTGACTTTACCTTTAGTTTGTACTAATTGCAAATCCGGTGTACAACGACCTTTTACAATCACTTGTTTTTTATCACCGAATGATAGTTTTGAAAACGCATCATTTTTTATTTTCTCTATACACACACCACCTGAACAACTTTCACAGTGAATATTATCCATTTTTCACACTATTATCGACGTTAAACTCTTTAAATACCAATTATTATGGCTCACATCACAAACCAAAACGAATCAAACAAACAATGGCCACGAAACTAGTCACAAACTCGGAGCTAGTGCAAAAAATAATACGACAAAAGGAAATAGTGTAAGCTAGGGTGCAATATAAATGAAACAATGCAACTTTTTAAAATAGTTGTATAGCTAATTTCGGTTCGGAAAACATCGGACAATTTCGTAATTTGTCGTGTTCTGAAAAAGACACTGCCTATTCTGTACGGTTGTGTGCGTTATTGTGACATTGTGTGCTACGTATTTATAGGAACGCACACCCATTCAATTCGCATGGCCACGAGAGCACACATATAAACATTTAGACTCGAATAGTTTGTGTCTTTCCCGAGGCACTTCTGGTACTCAGGTCGTCGCGGCGCTAGTGCCGCGCAATACAATACTGAACGAGCTTGCTTGGAGCGACTGTTTGTTGATTTTTTTTTGTTTATTGTTAGTAAGTAGGTACTCGTCGGACTCGTAGATAAAATAATAATAGATATCAGAACAAGATTATACTGAATTAGGTAGGGTAGGCACTGTCTTTCTGTCTTTATGAAACGCACGCCACTGCCTATGACCTATTTGTTAAAGGAGCTTTCAAGATTGAGCAAGATGAGACCAACTTTATCAAGTTGTTCAAAATTAACACGTTCACTGTCTACGACCCACATGGTGCCATTTGGGTTTGAACGAGACGTATGTGCCATTCATGTGGGTCACTGCTCCCTTCAAACATAATGGGCTCTTCGTGGACGTTACAGAAACTTATATTGAAAATACAGAAACGTGTGGTGTACATGGACGTATGAGTGATTGTTTAGGTAAAATAAAAAAACCAATGAGCTACCGAATTTTTTATTTATTTAGGATTTACATAACTTTGAAGATTGAACATAAAAGTAACCAATTTTGATTATGTTATTCTAATGAGTTTCATTAAACATGCAAGGCACAGATTTTTTGCAGAAATGTCATTTTGCAATCTTTTTTGTTTTTATACGTGCATCCTCAGATGAATAAAAAAGGTAGATAAAGCGCGGCCTTAGTTATTGGTGAAGCCACAAAACTCAGCTCCTTTAAGTAAACACACGCGCTCACGCACACTGATGCATCAAACTACGCGTTTTTTTGGTTAGTACCTCCCGAACCGTCATGCAGTAAGTTAGCCTACAAAATGCCATCTGTGGTTAAATGGTGCAAAAACAACACTAGACTGAACAAAAAGTGTCAAGGAATATCGTGTCACACGTAACTACATACAAAACTATATTTTTTTAATGTTATCACAAATTAATTTGAGGTTATTCAGAACACACAATGTCAATGTCCCAAGGTGACGTGACGGAAGAGTGTTGCCAGTTGTTCCTTTATTTCGAATTGCCCAAAATGTAGGTAAAGTCATGAGTGGACGTAATTATTGTTTTTGTATGTTACATCAAATTGAAGTGAAAGTAAATATATATTTATTTTTAACTCGCTTATCTTTTTGTTTAAGGCGAAATCTACAGGTAGTCAGCGAAATCTCAAATCTCAAATTTTCTTACGTTTTTTGCAATTTGCAGGTTAGTATCAGGTTGTGCACAATTTCTGAGCAGTAAACCTAACAAAAAGTACTAAGCTGGCATGAATTAGCTACGTATATAATATTTGAATCATTAGTTATGCATTAGTTATCATTAATTATGCTTCTAATATGATTCAGATGAAATTTGGCACAAAGATAGGTTATAACATGGATTAACACATAGAATACTTTATATCCCGTTAGTACATTTCCGTGGGTTAATTTCCAACTTCCACGCGGGTGAAGCGGCTGGCAAATATAAGATAGGAAAATAAAAAGTTGGAAACCCCGTATGATATTAAGAAATTTTAAGAGTTTTTATCAAAGAACTTCGAGATAACGTCATTGTAGCCACCATCATCACCGTGCCCGCATCCGGACAGCTCACACACAGTCCGCGTATTCCAATGATACTGAAGGATTTGCCTATATCATTTAAGAGCCTTCAGTTCCCAGTTAAAGTATAATTTTCACTAACAAATAATAAGTCCCAGGGACAAACATTTTCAATGATCATCATCAACTTAAGAAAACTTAAGAAAAGAGTGCTTCTCCCATGGGCAACTATACGTTATATAACACTGTCTCGCGTGGTATCGCCGGAATTGGCATGCAAGTTGGAATTTTTCCGTTCCGATATATACCTGTTCCGTTACTATTTTTAAGTTTTGGGATTTTTACCCTCCAGCAATCATGTATCATTCCGCGCGCCGCTCCTCGGATACTATATAAGCAGTGCGTGATGACATTGTTTACCTGGATTAACGTATAGAATACTTTTAATCCCGGTAGTACGTTCCCGTGGGATCTTTTCCAAAAATAGCGGGCGAAAGCTAGTAGCTAATATATGCCTTGTTGTATTTTTTCTCGCTGCCCACACGCTTACTGGACGATCTATCAAGAAGACGATTTATAAAGTGATGCATTTACAGACGGCACTTCCGTTCATCATTTCTTTTTCAATTTATTAAAGACGTTGAAAAATGTTGAGAAAATTAAATTTAATAAAATAAACAGACATATTTACTTTCGCATATTACCTTTTTAATATTAGTTAATAGTATTTACCCCACTTAAGTAATTATCAGGGACTTTTTTTTTAATAAGTGGAAACACTACGTTGACTCATACACAGTTAAAAAAATGGTTACAGCTTCTTGTTAGAAGTGCGCCATCTACCTTTTTTATTCATCTGAGCGTGCATCAGGAACTGAACGACCTTCGTCTTTCAGTTTTTTGTAACAACCAGCGCACCCTTTTTTTTAAAGATTGATGCATGTTTTAAGAACTGGTAAGTTATAGCTAGCTAGCTGATCGGCTATATCTATACCCTTTTTGCTTCGATTGTATTCCAAAACCCTGACCGGATCCTTTCTACCCACATTTTTTAATAATTTTTCACCTACGTCCATGACACACGATGGGTCAATGAATTGTTAGCTTGTACGTCCGTAACATTATATGTGGATCATTCTGAAAATGAGAGTTACAGGGTCTCCCCCTCATTTTTATGGTCTTTATGGACCTGAAGTGGCAAATAGGTAAGCACCTCAGTACATAAGAACGAAAACGTAAATTGGACGCGAAAGCTAATTTTGGAAGTGAAACAGTAAAAAAGTATCTCTACAACAAACCCCTAGTAAGGCTAGGATGAATAATAATAAAAAATAATATTCGAACACGGATAAAATAATTTTATGTTGAAACGAGTCACTTTGGTTTCTTCATCAAAATCATAAGTCATTTATTCAAACTAGGCTGAGAATCGGCACTTTTTGAACGACATAATTACATAAGACAGTCCCCCAAAACGCCCGCCCTTCACCACTTCCTAGTGCTTTAGCTGGGGAGAAGAAGTGGCGCAACAAACTGTCCAGTAGCACAGCTGTCTGTTCAGTTAAAAAAAAAAAAATCAAAAAACACTGCGCATAATAATTTAGGTACATTACGCAACACAAAACATTAAATTAAATTATTTGCTATAAGTAAGCTAGCCAACATACCAAAAAAAAAATCGAAAACTATACTCAAGCAGAAACAAAATACAAAACTAAAAACGTAAGCAGAACTTTATACCTATATTAAAAGCCTCCAGTAATAAAAGGCGTGCCCACTTACATATAGCCGTACATGTAGTCGTAACTTTAAGTCACAAATGATAAACTAGGACCATCGAAGTAAAATAAACAACGAGTTAAATTACTAATAACAAAACAAAACCAAGGTCAGTAAGACGACCAGTCACCACAAGCAGCACCGGTTCACGAGCATAACGCAAAGATCAGCCATTACCCCGCTCGCCATATTTGAGGGAAGGAGACAATCCGACTCCCGACGCTACCGCAAGCAGTGACATCTAAGGGAGCATGACGAACTTGCTGCCGGTTGCTCAGGCAAGAAAACTATGATCAATTGTCGAGGTTACTAGCTAACCACATATTGCAATACCACTGATAATTCTCTAAATTCTCTAAATTTAAGACATAATTGAACCAAATAAGCTTAACATATGAACTAGATTAAATTGCTTTCACGATTAAACAAGAACGCAGTCATAGTTCTTCGGTAATTTGGAAAATGGTAACTTAATATTAAATTAATACATCGACAAATTTATTCAAATGAATAAACCGATTAAAAAGTGATTATGGGTTTTTTTTAAGATACTTATTTAGGCTACACGTGTCATGGCATGCCGAATACTGATTGACATTATAAGGGCGAGTACACATATCTGAACGTGTGGGAGCCGCCTACTTTTATTCAACTATTTATGTACAGACGACGGCACATCAAGCTACTACAATCTGTCAAATTTCTTTAATAGATTTTCATCTTTATCGCTAAAGCATTGATTAGGAAAATTTGACAGTTTCGGATAGCTTGACTTGCTGGCGTCTGTACAATACGCACCTGGTGTCTCCGATATTGAGAGATTATTAAAAAAAAATGCATGCAAAATATCTGTACAAATAAAAAAAAATTAAATGTATGTTTGTAATGTCAAAATAATAGGTTTTTACTAAATGCATATGAAAGTAATTAGTACATACGGCACTAATAACAAAAAAAATAACACAACAAAACAAAACAGTTTAAAACACGAAAACGAAACAGTTTTAAAAAATGTTGTGCGTCTGTCCCTCTTATTGAGAAGATTAAGAAGGAGAAACTTATACTACTTTTATTTTAGAAAAAGAATTAGGGTTCCGCGCAAAAAAGAAAACCCTTGAAATTGTGTACAAAAAGTCGGATTTCAAAAATTAATTTTGGATATGTTAAGCCAGTTATTCTCGAGGATGGTTAAAGGTTATAACTTTTTCAACCGACATGGTCACTAACACTATTATTAGAACTTAAAACTGGATATTTACCATGTATATTAAGTTTTTCGAGTTTCCGATATTTCGGCACTGTTGTAAGTGCCATGATCACGGATAAACTGTAGTTATTGCGGGTGGATGTTTACGAGCAGACAAAACGGTCTACCTTCTTTCTTCTTCGTTTAGTGAGATTGACACCGCTACCACTGTCACTTGTTACACTCACAACTCGATTCTGTTCTCGACACACAAAACTCACTGTGTCCGCTCGCGAACATTTTTCGCCACTCTTGAGGTCTTTACACAATTAAATAAATAAATAATAAATATCTGAAACTCGAATACTTAAGATACATAGTAAATATCCCGTTTTAAGTTCTAATAATAGTGGTTAAAGGCTATTTAATATCACGCTACGACCCTTAGGAGCCGAGCAAAAAGAAAAAAATAGAAAGAACGATGCCACGCGATGCCACGCGGCGAGTCGGGGGACAAAGGAGTTTTATTAAAATATGGCTGTTATTTTAGTATATTGTATATCTTACGACTTCCATGGGATTCAAGTCGCGGGGAACAGCTATTTTTAAATAATTATTAAAACATTGCCATACGACATAGATTACAATAATAAAAAATAATTAAAAAAATTAAATCGACTTTAAAAAGAAATTAACTCAAAATTATGAAATAATTTTAATTTCGGAAGTTGGTGTCTTGAGATCTGTGTTTTCATTTTTGCCACCGACTTCCGAAATTAAAATTATTTCATAATTTTGAGTTAATTCCTTTATGAAGTCGATTTAATTTTTTTAATTATTTTTTATTTCGTAATTTTTAGTTTTTAGTAAAAACTGGAATATTTGTCTGTGATGAGTAGTTAATAGTTTTGTTATAAATACTGCACTAGAATTTGACCAAGGTTTTAAGATGTTTTCCCTTTGACACCTCACCCTTTGCTCGTATCAATAAGCCAAGCCGTCACACTTACACGAAAACACACTTAACTTCCATTATCTTGAAAACTACGGAACCGATTTTGATGAAATTTTCACTGTGCCCTAAGTTGGAGTAAATGTAAGCTAACAAAAAAAGAATGGTCACGATTTGACTAATAGTTTCGGAGATATGCGTGGACAAACATACATACAAACATACATCTATGAAATTTTGTATATGTGTTTGGAAGCCCTAATAGATTATCATATGTGAATATTTTGCAGTTCTAATAATATTACATACATACGTGTCGAATTGATAACTCCTTTTTGAAGTCGTTAAAAATAATTCTGAACTTCTCAATAATTATCTAATAATCAAATCTAACCTAATACGAGTACCACTAAATCATAAAGAGGCCTATAAGACTTCGACATTTTAATTAAAAGATAATCTTGTCATAAACCTATTATAGGCAATAAATAATTTTGTGTGTGGCTATAATATACCATATTATTTTTCTAATTTTATGACCATTACAGTTACCACTACGCAATTAAAAAAAATAAAACTTTGGCATGGTTGTCCGTGCCATGTGCTTATCTATATTTTCTTTCGGCCAATTTTTATTAGATTTTAAAGTTTTACTACAAATAAAGTTATTATATTATATAATTGTACTAAGTTATGCAATTTTTATTTTCAACACAATAATGTTTAGAGTTTAAGAGCTCGTGGCTAAATAATAATAGCCGCATGGGTCGATCCATCAGGTTAATTACGCTTGCCGAGACTCCTCCGTGCCTCGGAAAGCACGTTAAGACGTTGGTCCCGGCTGTCATTCGTGGATCTTTGACAGTCGTTACGGGTCGTCAGAAGCCCGAAAGTCTGACAACCAGTTTTACCAAGGGGTATCGTATTACCCAGTAACTGGGTTGTGGAGGTCAGATAGGCAGTCGCTCCATGTAAAATACTGGTATTCAGCTGCATTCGGTTAGACTGCAAGCCGACCCCAACATAGGTGGGAAAAGGCTAGGCAGATTTGAATGTTTTAAACTTTATTTTTATTTTGAACCTGTGAGTGAAAAATATTAACTTAAAAAAAGAACACTTTTACGAAATACTTATAAGACTACCGTCTTCAATCTCTTGGTATCTATCTTCTTATACAGTACCCTAAAACTGAATGACCCTTAATAGGTTTTTGGCCAGTCTGTTATCAAAATAACCTGTAGCCTAAAAAACGAAACAACAATGTTATTAATAGCATTAGGTTGTTGACATAAACGGTGCTTGGCTACGGATTCAAGGTCTTTGGTTATTGTTTCCAAACATTTTTAAATTAAGGTCATCAGTGCTCATGCATTTACTGTTACAGGATAGTTTTACAAACACTGCCACAGTTAAGTAATCAACGGACTTCAAAAAAAGGAGGAGGTTATATCGTGTCTTTTTCTCTGAAAATTTCTAGAATATTATAAGAACACTTACACAAATAACATCACGCTTGTGTGTCCCGAGGGTTAAGCAGATGTGTAGCTATATCTATAGTAACACCCTCATTTCGCCAGTGGTGTTGTTTTTGTTTTGTTTGTTTTTTTTATTTTTCGTATGTTTTATAAATAAATATTCTTATAAGAACAATAACCAACCAATTATTTTAAAAACCTACTTTGATTAAATTATATACATTTCACGACACAGGTATCAATTAAAATAAATAATTATGGTATTTTAAAAACTTTAACTACGCGATGGTCACGTTTCTTCATAACTCGTTAGAATAATGAGTAGCTATGTCAGTTTTTAACACTGATGTAATAGATAATAATAGATTTAACACGGAACAGGATATGGACCTAACTTCACTGCATACCTACATACCGACAGGTGGCAAAAAGTCATACCACTACCTACATATTTTTTTTCAACTTGTTTTTAGGGTTCCGTAGTTCAAAAGGCATAAACGGAACCATTATAGGATCATTCGTGTGTCTGTCTGTTTGTCCGTCTGTCTCAGCCAATTTGCTCCGAATCTAATGGACCGATTAAGTTGAAATTTGGTACACGTATGAATCTATGTGACCCAAACACGGACGTGTAACGTAAATAAATGAATTTTGAATATGGAGTTTAATTTTGGGGGCAAATAAAAAATAAAAATAAAGGTTTTCCAAACCGTACCGTGTGACACATCAAATGAAAGGGCTCAATGTAAGGGTCTCAAATATATACAATTTTTTTATAATTTTAATATAAATTGTTTTAAAGATATTTAAGAGAATACACGAAAATTTATCATTCCCACCCTTATTGCCGAAACTACTGAGCCTAAAATTTTGGAAAAATATACCAAGAAAATTTGCGTACAAACATAGATTTGCAGTTGGAATGTATGGGAGAACATGATTATCAACTACAATTTTAAGTTTGTTCTTGGGATAAATTCATCCCAACTACGGAACCCATCATTGTGCGTAGTTCGACACGCACTTGACCGGTTTTTTTAGAGTTTAATCTGACACAGTTTTATTTGATGTTCCTACTGCGTTTGATGTCACTGGCCTACAAATAAGGTAACGGACGAATTTTCCTAAGACGAACCAATAATTGTTGGTTGTTAAGTATATATCGTGCAGATTTCATAAATCAAAAATACCACAGTAGGAAAGATAGTTTTACAATAAATTTTTTCTATATTCAAAGATAAATTTCAGAAAAACCATTTAATGAATACCAACGTCATAACAATGATAAATTATGAAAACAAAACAGAAATAAAATCATTTATCATTTATTTATCATTTAATGATAAATTATTTTATTTCTGTAAGTAGGTTTGTACAAACACTTTTACACGACAATCAAACGCCAACCTCATCTAGTTTTTTTTTTTTTTTTTAAACTGGATGATTTCGGCGTTTCCTATCTGACTACACTGAGAAGAAAGGCCGAAACAAACTCCGAGGTCACAGTCTCTTTTAAAGTCCAGACTTAATCTTGGTCCCGTCATTGTGAGAACTATGTTGCTGTCAGAAATGGTATTTTGAGAAAAGAACCTCACAGATTTGATTGGACCTGTCCGATGAGGGTTTGCTGACATGACGTTCACTAGGTGGCAGCTCTGAGACGTCAGGTCCGAGCACCTGTCATAAGTGTAAAAGCGCCTAATTTTTTTTAGTCATGACTGAATGTTGAACGAATGAATGAAACGAAAGATGAACGTCATCATGGATTTTATATTAATTGTCGAAATGAAAGACTTCTTGTCAAAGTGAATTTTCCAATTTGTTCCAAAACACAGACACACTCACAACACAATCTAGATAATGGTGTCACCATAGCTATGATGTCGATAGACTCATCTATAGGAACTGTGATCATAGCTAGCTAATGATTGCATAATGACATTTTATAATGATTCCTAAAATTACTGTTTTTATGGAAATTACCTACTATAACACTAATGATGCGATGCGGCTACCTATAGCATCCAATTTCTAGATGAAGCCGATATCTACAAGATGTATCCTAAATAATGCACAACCTATTAAGGGGTCACTGCAGTCATAATGATGCGTATGGACCCAAATGGACCCAAACCTGAAATCGCGAAAAAATTTTTTTTTCGCAATTTTAGTTTTGGTCCCATTGTAAAAGTTGTTCACAATGATGAGTACAATGACCCCTTAAGAGCTTGTTCGTTATTTAAAGTTACACCTTGTAAAGACAATGGGACAACGATTTATGAAATAACAAACATATTTTTCAGCACGTCATAACATATTTTCCGTTCTATGTGAATCTGTTGTGTAGATATTTAGGTAGGGTACTTACTTATTTTATTCGGAAGAATGAGGGACATGTCGTGGAGAAAGTTTTGAGTATGAATGTGTATGGCTTTAAGAGTAGAGAAACCCGCAGAAACGATGGATTACTTTTGTAAAAGAGGATACATATGTATAAAACGGGAGTAAATTCTGAAGTCATGACTGATAGAGATTTTTGTAAGAAGACAGGCAGCGTCGACCCTCTACAGCGTCAAATTAAACTAGCTGGCTAAACTTCACGGACACGTTGTATATCAAATATCTAAGAAAGAATTAATGATTTTCTTGAAGCGCTTACTACACTGTTCAATTTGTAGGAAATCTAATTAGGAAATCGAAAGATGTAATCGAAGTTAGAACAGTTAGCTTCCGATTTAATGCGATTGGAAGGTCCCGACCGCACTACTTCCTAAATTGTTGACGATTTAGGTTTCCTACAAATTGCGACTTTATAAGCGAATTTATAAGCGCTTATCTTATAATTAACCGACTTCCAAAAGGAGGAGGTTATCAATTCGTCTGTATGTTTTTTTTTTTTTTTTGTATGTTTGTTACGCGATTACTCAAAGACGGATGGACCGATTTGGAAAATTCTTTTTTTGTTGGAAAGGGTATACTTCCGAGGTGGTCCCATATAAATTTTATTAACTTTGCTCGAGGAGTTTTTGAGTTAGCTTCAATAATGCGTATATTTCCCACTTATTTTATATGGATGTTGTGATGGTGTTTTAATAACTTCCTATCACTGTTATTTACATGGCTATATCTACAATTATTGTGCTCAATTATGTATTCGAATTTGTGTGGGGTAGGTTCCACAACTAAAAAGTGAAAAATAAAAACTTTTTAGCAAAAAATAAAACCGACTTCTAAAACAAAACACTACAAAGTGAAAAATAACTTTAATTTCGGAAGTCGGTGGCAAAAAACGAAAATACAAAACCAAAGACACCGACTTCCGAAATTAAAGTTATTTTTCACTTTGTAGTGTTTTGTTTTAGAAGTCGGTTTTATTTTTTGCTAAAAAGTTTTTATTTCAAGTGGAATTCTATCAGCGAGTGTGAGCGTGAGTTTATGTCTGCATGTTATGTACAATAACTTAGGCTACTTCAAATTATAGTATGAGTTTACTAAATCTCTTTATTTTTGTTTACCGTCGTAAGATATCCATACCCATCACGCGTGTGAAGTTTCAACAACTTATTTATTTTGAGCTTATTCATTGAGATAAGGGCTGAAGGAGGATGATATTTTCGGTGGCAAATGCTTACGGTTTGTACAGACGCCAGCAGGTCAACCTACCCGAAACTGTCAGATTTTCCCAATCAACCTTGAACCTAATGGCTTAGCAATAAAGTCCAAAATCTATTAAAGAAATCTGACAGATTGTAGTAGCTTGATGTGCTGGCGTCTGTACTTCGGTGAGTGTGCCCAAGAACTCCACGACCTGATTCCACCGGCCACCTTCTACCAATAGACGTCTAGACGCACTCCCAGTTACCATCCCTACCTGGTTGAACTTCCACCAATTCGCACTAAGCGTTTCCAAATGTCTTTTATAATGCGCACAGCAAAAGAGGAACTCACTACCTGCGTCTGTGTTTGCGAGCGCATACAGCCTTAATCTCTTCAAAGTGAGAGTGAACAGGCTTCTTCTGGGTAAGCTCACTCTATCGTCGACTTTGTCTCTGTCACCTCTGACCTAGACTAGAGCCAAGAGCAAACCCTCTTAAATAAAAAAAGAACGGTTTATTGAGTTTAATTAGACACGTACCTATATCCAGCTAGTATGTTCAAGAGCGTAGATTTACCAGCTCCGGAAGGCCCAAGAATACAGGTCAGCTCTCCTGAACGAAACTCCCCGGAGACATTGTGGAGAATCTTGCGTTCACCTGGAAAATAAAACAATGCAATTTAGTATCCTAACTTGTAAAAAAGTTACTACGGCAATTATCGTTTTATTGCATACTAGGTGTTGCCCACGACTTCGTCTACGATCAAGGATGAATAGTAGCTTATGTCCTTCTCCAGGCCATGGTCTACCCATGTGCCAAATTTCATTCAAATCCGTTCAGCCATTTTAGCGTTAAAGCGTCATCAACAAACAAACAAACACACTTTCACATTTATAATATTAGTTACGATAGGATGAAAATCCGGTCTATCGACACTGACTCACAAAATATATTAGGTAATTATTATTTTAAAATATAGCGTGTCAAAAATAAACGCAATTCAAGTGATCAGATTGGCTGTTGATAATACAGTCAACCAGATACACAGCAGATTCCGAGCGCTTGCTAATTACAGTTTTGACTTTTGTTCCGGAAATCGGGTGTTAGTCAGTGTTGTACGAGGTCATACAAAGCATTGGAATTTTCCAGATTAACTAGATAAGGGCGAGAAAGTGACTGAAAATCGATTAATATTTTACTCATTCTAGCTACCCAATCGGTTGCATTGGGTATTCAATGGCGACCGCGGACTTACATTAGTTGTGAACCTATGGAGTTCGGCTGACATTCGAGCACATATTGACCTGAACCTCTGGGGTTCCTTAAGTATAGCGGACAGTTGACGGGTTAAGGTGAATGCGCAAAGGTAGCCCGCGAAATTTATTCAAAAATGTCACGATTTCGGTAATCATGACATTTTAGAACAAATCTATCTCAGCGAGATGTATTGATGATTCTTACAGTTATAACTAGCTGACCCGCCTGTCGTTGTCCGGTCCAAATTTCATCACGTAATAGCGGTATGAAATTTACTTTACGACTTATTCTCATACCTACCTAAAAATTATCATAAAAATCAGTCGAGCCGTTTCGGAGGAGTTCGACCACAAACACCGTGACACGAGATTTTTATATAGATATAAAAATCTCTAGAGAGAAAGAAAGAAGAAAGAAAAAATGTTTATTCTGCAAAACAAAACGCTCATTACCAAAAAAAAAAAAAATAGACCCTAATAAGTAAGCATTCAAAGCATTCAAAAAAACCTTAGAATAATAGATAAGACAAGAAGACTCGTATTCAAGCAGTATAGAAATAATTGGCCAGCCAGTGACAAAAACAAACCACAGACATACAAACTACATTTCCTCTGTGATCTGTGAATTTGTTATTAGCTTTTGCCCGCGGCTTCGCCCGCGTGGTTGTCGGAAATTATCCCATGGGAACACACTACCGGGATCAAAAGTACCCTATGTCCTAGTCCAGGCCATAATCTACCAATGTGCCAAATTTCATCCAAATCCGTCCAGCGGTTTCTATGTACATAATTCAATCATGATTCTAAAGACACGTGGCGCCATCTATTATCATAAGTACGTTATTGTTGATTTCCTCGGGAACTGTACTTTTTCGGGATGAAAGGTCCCTATGTCCGTTTCTATACACCTGACAACGTATATGCAATATTTCAGGATGATCGGTTCAGTGGTTTAGGCGTGAAAAGGTAACAAACAAACTTACTTTCGCATTATAATATTTCACATTTATAATAGGATAATTATTTTCCAAGCGACTAACAACTTAAAGGGCGACTAACTATTTGCTACTAAAAAAAATAACTTGGCTGCGAAAATAATGACTTGGCAGCGAAAATATTTCCGTCGACACCTATGTCGACGGAAATATTTCGCTCGCTCTTGCATCCTAATGCAAGAGCGAGCGTAGGGCACCCCGAGGTTAGGTTTGGTTAGGTTACTTTAAACCCTTTACACAGAAACAGGAGCCCCGTGAAGCGGGGCTCCGTCGACATAGGGTGCTAGAGCGAGCGAAGGACACCCCGAGGTTAGGTTTGGTGACCTTGTTTATATTTATTTCTCATCTCAGTTAACAGTATATACAACCTCATTGTATAATTTAAGAATGCCCATTTTCTACTTTTTATCCGCCGGTTGTAGCTGCCAACCTATTATTTTTGCTACCCACTTTAATTATTTTTTAATCCCAAATTCAGATTAATTTGTCGCCGCGTTAAATACATGCCTTTATAATGTGTTGGTGACTCATATTTTGATCAAGATACAACCTGACACTGGCCTGCAAATTGCAAAAAAAAAAAACTTGAATTTCGCGGGCTGCCTTTGCGCATCCACTTTAAGTAGCAAGCAGGGTCGACACTTCGGTAGTAGTTTTCGATTTAGTGCAAGCACGCAAATCTGGTGAAATGTGGGTATGCTATAAGGTACACCTCTGCCTAACCCAGGGATTACAGGGGTGATGTTATGTTATATTTAAAAAATAGTTATTTTATATAGCTTCAAAGTCGCATCATTGATGCAATTTGAATCGCAAAAAAACGCTTTGGCGATTGTCCAAAGATAGATTCAAGCAAAATAAAGGTTGCATGGTTATGAATAATAATATTCTATGGAAAAATGCAGGGAGATAATAAATTATAAACCGCTTATATGACAAGACAATTGTGTTAGTGCATTAAATTAGCCGTCGGATTAATTAATAGCTATTTTATGGAAAATTATGTACACATGCGATGGATTAATCGTCTGCGTCACTACCTATTATGCCGTCATAAGGAAAACAAAAAGTGCCACCTCTATTCTACACAAAGCCATAGTTCATAATGACAGAAAACTGACACCGTTAAATATGTTTGACAAAACTTCACAAAGTAACGAGAATCAGACGGACTGACAGACTAACATATTGGAGTGGACCCTAAAGTCACTCCATGGAAGACATCGCCACGACCTGTGCCAACCTAACGTCGATAAATAAGCATCGAACAAATGGCTCAGGTGTGGAGATCTTTTCCCTGAGACTGAAGCGTTCATGACAACAATCCAACACCAAGTAATCGTGACCCGCAACTACCAAAAGCATATTGTGCGAATCCCCCTTTCAACAGATATTTGCAGGCGATGTCATAGTTCTTTCGAAACTATTCAACATATTACTGGAGCATGTAGAGCAATAGTTCAGACTGATTATTAGACACGATCAAGTAGCCAACATAATCCATCAAAAACTTGCTATAAAATATAAATTAATGACTACACCTCCAGTACCTTACTACAAATATAATCCCGAAATAGTTCTTGAAAACGCAACACACAAACTATATTTTGATCGGGCCATCCTCACAGACAAAACAACACATTACAACAGACCAGTCATAACTTTACTAGATAAAATCAATAAAACCGCGCAAATTATTGACATAGCAGTACACACAAAACACAATAGCAGAAAAGCTGTCAAAATATACAGACTTAAAAATAGAAATTCGCCGAATGTGGTGATTTCCATAATCCCAGTAGTACTCTCAACCATTCATCATTCCCAAACAACTACAATCTTTAAACCCGCAAGACTTCTCTCCTTCAAATTACGAAACCTTACAGAAAGCTGGTATCCTGAACACTTGCAGAATTGTCACAAACATCATCAACAACATAAATTCTAAACATATCATCACACCACAATGTTATCCTTTATTACTTAGGTTGGTACTTTTTAGGTTAGCACTTGGCTTCGGCCCGTGTTATCAGTGTATGTCTTCGGGAGCCTTTATTCTTGATCGAAGGAAAAAGTAAGTACTTAGATCTTTAAAAAAAAAAAATATAGTATCAACTTTAAAAACCATGTACAATAAATACGCCAACCATTCAAACTAGGCAGGTACCAATCTCACGGTGATAATAGTACGGTTTAAATTACATGAATATATAATTAGCGACTTCCAACCTGTTTTGTGTTATGGTGTTACGTAGGTAGTTTAAAATATAATTTATTTCCTAAGGCTGTTCATAGACCTTGACAAAGCAGTTTTTAATATTTTCTTGGTCGCCTTTTGGCTGCTTTAGATTTAAAATGTGGTTGATGATATAATGTGGATCTGTGATGTGATTTTTGATAAATAATTGATAAATAATCTTCCTTTTTTAGGGATCCGTACCTCAAAAGGAAAAAAGGAACCCTTATAGGATCAATCATGTGTCTGTCTGTCGGTCTGTCTGTCTGTCCGTCTGTCACAGCCAATTTGCTCCGAATCTAATGGACCGATGAAGTTGAAATTTGGTATACGTATGAATTGCTGTGACCCAAACACGGACGTGTAACGTAAATAAATGAATTTTGAATATGGGGGTGAATTTTGGGGGCAAATAGTAAATAAAAAAGTTTTGCTAACTGTACCGTGTGAAAATCAAATGAAAGGGCTTACTGTGAGGGTTACTTAAATATAATTTTACGATTTTAAAATAAATTGTTTTAAAGTTATTTAAGAAAATAGACGAAAATTGGCCGTTCCCCCTTATCCTCGAAACTTGAGTCTAAAATTTGGAAAAAAATGTAGAAAATAGTTAAACTTACATTTGCAGTTGGAATGTATGCGAGCACACGTTTTTCAACTACAATGTTAAATTCAGCCAACTACGGAACCCTTCATTGTGCCTGTGTCGACATGCACTTGGCCGGTTTTTTTTTTTCGACTTCTGCCAAGAGTGTTTTACCACCATTTTCATATCGACTCACAAAAGAAAGCCTTGACTGGGTCTGCGCAAGGTCTACAGGGTTATTTGTAAAACACCAGCAACCTCTTAAGGGGTCATTGTACTCATCATTATGAACAACTTTTACTATGGGACCAAACCAGAAATCGCAAAAAAAAAAATCAGCTGTTCAGTACATTTTGACGAATTATGCGAACATAAATGTACTGAACAGCTGATTTTTTTTTGTTTTACAAATAACCCTGTATATGTCGAACAATATAATTTATTTGCTTTAAGTTTTTTTATAATATTCACGTCTTCATTCCATGGGGGTAGGCAAAAACTACAGATCGCCTACTTATGCGAGTTGTTACGAGTGAGTGAGGCGAGGCGTGTGTGTATGTATTTTAACAAGATTTTAAAAATTTCACGTATAAAATCAAACTTGTTTCTGATCATTTGCATACAGCTAGGGTGGGTTACTTTGACTCTAGGCATAACTTTGACCCAAATTAAGACAGATTTTTAGTATCATTAATTCCACACAAAGCTAAGTACGCGTCTATGTCGCCATCAAAGGACATAGGACGTTCGGTTACGTGATCGCAACACTTCGAGCAGTTTAAACATTTGACTCGATTTGGGCCAAAGATATGCCCTAGATCAAAGTAACCCGCCCTTACGGTATTATTGTATTATGGTGGAAAGTGACCTGCAGTAAAAAGCAACTGTACCACATTTTATGCAAATAAACATATTTCTTACTCACTTTTATTTACACGTGAATCTAATAAAACGCGACTGCGCAATAATTGCCAGTCCACGCGGACTTTGATCACTCTTTAGACCACGCTTAGGTGGATAATACCCTGCTGCTAAATACTAGTCGCACGTTTCAAATATTCTACGTCAAAATCTACGCGGAATAGTGAAGATGGCGTAATCGCGTTTATTAAAGACCAACCTCTTGCTTATAATTTTTTCTAATCTATACAATAGAAATAAATAAAATTTAAGTGTCTGTTTTTAATGTCAAAATAACAGCTTTTTATTAAATTAATATGAAAGTATATACGGTAGTTATAACAAAAAAAAACATTTTTTTTTTATTTTTGTCTGTCGGTCTGTCTGTTTGTTCCGGCTAATGTCCGAAATGGCTGGACTGATTTTGACGGGAGTTATGCGAACATGAATGTATGGGACAGCTGATTTTTTTCGCGAATTCAGGTTTGGTCCCATAGTAAAAGTTGTTTGTTATCATGAGTACCATCATATATTTAAGTATCGGTCACAAATTTTACCATCCATCCTTATACATACAGACTTTTTCAAACGCAATGGTCCAAAGGCAAATAGGATAAAGTGGCCACCTATCATTTAAAAAATTAAAAGTTGGGATATTCTCTACAGTTCAGAAAATTTCGCTAATTTAATCATTAAAAAAAAAAAAACACTTTCAACAATGTCAATGTGAACCAAAATTTGGCTGAAAGATGCCTTGATAATGTAGGTACAAGATTATGTTCCTATTTACGTTCAGTGTAGCTTTGCAAGGCTTCAGATTTTATTTTTACTTGTCTTTTCAAACATTTTTTTTTTTTAAATTAGCGAAACTTTCTAAGCTCAGATACAAAAAAAAAATATTGAGTATTTTTAGAAAAAGTAATAGCTATGAGGTCTGGTAACTAGTTTGATGACAAAAATATAGTTTTTAGAATTTTTCTCATTTTTTTTCCAGATTGGCGTCAAAATTGAACATTGGCTGAAATTTGGCATACAGCATTTAAGCATAATAAGGTTCCCACTTCTTGGACACAGGTCTCCTCTGTATGAGAGGGCGTGGGCCGTAATACACCACGCGGGTCCAGTGCGCGTTGATAGCTGTCACAAATGTCATCCAATTTTGGCTTCTAGAACATTTCTAGTTTCCTCACGAAGTTTTCCTTCAACGTTTTGAGAACAGTGGTAATGAAATAATTTACACAAAATTAAGAGCCTGCCTGGGTTTGAACCTAAGACCTACAACTGGGAAGTCGCGGCCTTTATACTGGGCCACCATTTCTCTCAATTTGGCTCACAAATAGTTTATAGGTCAGATGTGTATTACTCGCAACCGGCGTGCGTGTATGAGCAGATGTATGAACGTAAACGAGGCACAAGGAGTATGTAAGGATCGTAGCAGGTGGCGTTCTGTGGTTTCTGCCTACCTCCATGGAAAGAAGGCGTGAGTTTATGTATGTATGTATGTATAGTTTATAAGCTGGATTAACACATAGGATAGTAGTACACGAGTGCCACCCGTAGAATTTGACATGTGACATTTCAATAACGAAAATCGGGAGGCATTCGTGTAACACAACAATGTTATGATAAGCTAGTGGCTCAACGATCCCAGTTCGTGACTGTACGTTCCCGTGGAATATTTTCCGACTGTGGTAGTCATAGCGGGGGCAGCTAGTACTATATAAGTTAGTACTTATGCTTTTTGTCCATGGATTCGCCCGCGTGGAGGTCGGAAATCATACCACGGGAATGTACTCAACCGGGATAAAAAAGGTTCCTATGTCCTAATCCAGGTCATGGCCTACTCATGTGCCAAAAAACAACCACATTCACTTTCGCATTAAAAAACAAAGTCGCGTCTGTTTGTCTGACTGTATGTTCGCAATGACCGCAAAAACTTCTTAACGGATTTTAATGCGGTTTTCATCAATAGATAGAGTGATTCAAGAGGAAGGTTTATACGTATAGTTTCCCGACATGCACGCGGGTGAAGCCGCAGGCCAAAGCTAGTAATATTTTAAGTTAGGATGTTCATCACATCATATTATTATCTGAAAACAGTAATCAATAATTATGTATAAAAATTATCATAGCCTCATCATTACCTGTTGGTTTATTCTCAGCCTAGACATTAATAAGGAAACAAATGACGCCCGTTCTACCCATTAATTAATCTTTTACCAGCCAGCATTTTATGATGCCGAGTTTATCTAAGTTCCTTAGAATAATGTCGAAATATAAAAGCACGTAGGACCAGCTTACATAAATGGGAAAGCAGGTCGGATATTGCAAAGATAATGTAAATATACGATGAAGTAAATTGACACAATACGCGAGTCTATTGCACGCACTATAACGTAGCGTGTTTGTGCAGAAGCGCCTGAATGATGATGCAAGAATGTCAGTCCGGTTTCTACTTGACTTGCATTCTGACCCAAAACATGAGTTTTTCTTTTATAGCCGAAAAAGAGGAAATAACGGTAAAAATGGGAGAAATTCAAGGATGCTCACAGAATTTTTTTTTTTTAACCCTATTACTAAATCTCCGCTGTCCGCCATAAATAAAATAAAGTTAAAAATTAAGTTAAAAAAAACATGTTTTTTTTAAACTGCAGTCTTTTTTTTTAATATGTAGTGTTAAATACTGTACGGTGGTACGGAACCCTTGGGAGGGGCTTATGGCTAAGTAAACAGCCTCATGTATCGATCGTTCAGGTTAAGCTAAGCCTACTGTGGTTGGTCCATGGATGGGTGACCATCTTTACGTACCAAGACCCCACCGTGCCTTGGAAAGCACGTTAAACCGTTGGTTCCGGCTGTCATTCGTGGATCTTTGCCAGTCGTTACGGGTCGTCAGAAGCCCGAAAGCCTGACAACCAGTCTTACCAAGGTGTATCGTACTACCCAGTATCTGGGTTGTGGAGGTCAAATAAGCAGTCGCTCCATGTAAAATTCTGGTCTGCAGCTGCAACCGGTTAGATTGGAAGCCGACTCCAACATAGTTGGGAAATGGCAAGCCAGATAATTATAGTACGGGGCACTTCGTGTACGAGTCCGACTCGCACTTGGCCAGCTTTTATAATTACTGTACTATTGGTATCATCGACAGCATTAGAAACGTTTTACTTCAAAATACTACCAAGTATGTTTCCACCGTGAAAATTCTTGCCTCACAAGGGATATGTTGTAAATACATTCCGCCAAAGCAGCAGCATTTCACCACGGATAATTCTGATTATACAGCTTGCATTAGCGGAAAATTGCCTTACCGTGATAAATATAATTTTAGCGTGCGTTTACGCTGAGGTGGAGCTTGGTGGAGCGGAGCGGAGAAGAGTAGTGAAAAGTGGCCAGTTTTTCCACTGAAGCGGAGTGGAGATTTCGAGCTCTGTGATTGATTGGACCGCCCTGCTCAACTCCGTTCTGTCCAGCTCGGGCCGCCTGTTCATATATTTTATTTAAAAGTCGGGTTAACTCCACTTAGCTCCACTTACACTGTTTCCACTGACGCAGAGTGGAGAATTCGAGGGCTGTGGTTGGTCAATTCTCGGTTCGCTACTCTCCACTCTGCCCAGCTCCGCTTCAATGGCAATGCACCTTAAATCTTGGGTTGAGTAGGTAATTTGTTTAGCATAAGAGGTGTGTAAGTGTTGGTTGGTTATGTTTATATAAGTACAGGTGAAGGTCTACTGGTAACCATTAATACCTATTTGCTTTCTTTGAGTGTGGCGAAACATGGGTGCAAATGTAATAGGAGTCTTCAGATTTAGCTACAGTCAGTAGTGGGACCAGATGCTGAAATTATTTAAAACATATAGCAATAATATTCATCGAACTATATTCTAAAAAACCCACTGACAGTGTTTGCATCGCCAAACATAGGTACGTTATAAAGTTCAAATATCTTAAAGGGTATCGCCTTTCCACCACCCTTACCATCGATAAATGTGTTTTTGAAATTCCTATAAAACCAAATGTGGTTGATTAAATCATTTGGATTCTCTATTTGTCTATATTTTCTACTGCTGTACTAATACCGAAAAATTATTACTAGAAATTTTTTCGATAGAAAAATATTCCAAAGTAGCACCGTCTATTTTCAGTTCCTTATTGTGCAGTTAAATTTGCTTTAAATCGAAGGTATTTAAATATGTTAACGACTTACTAATAAAAAAAAACCGGTCAAGAGCGTGTCGGACCACGCACAATGAAGGGTTCCGTAGTTTGGATGAATTTATCCCAAGAACAACATAACATTGTGGTTGAAAAACATGTTCTCCCATACATTCCAACCACAAATGTCCATAGTTAAACGAAAAAGATCCAACCCATATTACACCATATTACACCTAATGTGGGTTGGATCTTCTTTGTTTAACTATGGACAAATGTAAGTTTGTACGCACAATATTGAGAGATTTATCATGTTGTTTTAAGACCATCGACTTCATATAGATTTTCCTGTAATCTATAGGTATTGAACTATTTTCTATATTTTTTTCAAAATTTTAGGCTCAGTACTTTCGGAGATAAAGGGGGGAATTGTCAATAATTAATTTTCTTTTTTGCCCCCAAAATTGACCCCCATATTCAAAATTTATTTATTTACGTTACACGTTCGTGTTTAGGTCACAGAAATACATATGTGTACCAAATTTCAACTTAATCGGTGTATGAGATTCAGAGCAAATTGGCTGTGACAGACGGACAGACAGACAGACATACGAGTGATCTTCTAAGGATTCCGTTTTTTCCTTTTGAGGTACGGAACCCTAAAAATGGATTTAAGTAAAGTATTTTGTTAAAAATCTATATTTAAACGAAGCGCGTTTAGTTCCGGTGCGCGTGAGAGTCTTCTATTTCACGCGTCAAACTAAATAGCCATTACACCGTGCCACTTACATGCCGAGCTAAACCACGCTTCGATGTATCCTCTTATGGCCAATTCCTGTAATTTACGGACCGTTATTGGTTTGAATTAAGGCTCTTGTGTCTTTACCAATAATGAAGCAAATACCTCATAGCTTTGCATAGTAGACCCTACAATATAGAAGTAGCTATCACAGGTAAAATTAGCTTACGAAAATATTTATTAAAAATGCTGCCATATTGGTAAGCAAAACGACTCGTTTTTGTTTATAGAAACCGAGCATCACTAAACTTAGCGCTAATTGTATTGATGTTTTATAGAAGCAGTCTGCGAAGACATTAGATAGTATAAATGTACCATAAATTACATCTTGCAACACACGAGATAATAACTTGGCTAATAGTATAGCATCCGGGTTGAATGCGTACCTACTATGCGATGTCAGATTGTTTGTTCAGAGATAGATATTTAAAGCAGAACAAAGGTATGAGATACCTAATATTTTTCCCTTGTTACCAGATACTTATTTCTTTTATTGCACAATCAATTAATCCACTCAGCCTATCGCAGGCCACAGCTGGACATAGGCTTCTTCCAGGCTGCGCCACCACACCCTGTCCTCCGCCTTCCGCATCCAGTCTGCTCTACCCACCTTTTAAAAGATTTGCTGTTCATCTAGCTAGGGAGCGTCCCACACTGTGTGTTTTTATCGCATTGTGTCCGAAAAATATCGAACCAGTTTCCTAATTGCGTAACATTATCAATCGGACTCGATTTCATTTTGAGAGTTCAACAACATTCATTGCGTTATTTACCGTGTTGAGCAGACAAAATTTTTGAACTTATGAAGCAATAGATTAGCAATTTGCTTCAATATGATTCAGATTCCGATCGATAATGTGTTGTTGAACTGTGAAAATGAAACCAATTCCGATTGATAGTGTGTTACGCAATTAGGGTACAGATCCTAATTATAATATTATAAATGCGAAAGTAAGTTTGTCCGTTTGTTTGTTACCTTTTCACGCCTAAGCCACTAAACCGATCATCCTGAAATTTTGCATATACGTCAGGTGTACAGAAACGGACATAGAGTACCTTTCATTCCGAAATAAATACTGTTTCCGAGAAGAACAACAATAACTTTCCTATGATAATAGATGGCGCCACATGTCTTTCGAATCATGATTTAATTATATTATTATAGAAACTTTAGTAGTGTGTTAAGAGCTTTTTTTTTAATTTAAGTACCTAATATATTTAGTGAGTCTAGAGTGTCTCTCGTTATTGATGAAAATAAACTAAATACCCCTAAGAATAACATTAATAAAATTCGTATTAACAATACAATTATCTCAGACCCTAAACAAATTACAAACCTATTTAATGATTTTTTTTATTGACAAAATAAAACCAATTACCGCAGGAGCAAATGTCACTAAACACATCCTGAACAGAAAGGATTCGATGTTTATGACTCCCAGCTTGCCTACAGATATACTTAATATGATTTTAGCCCTCAGAAACACGAAGAGTGTAGGTTATGATGGGGTTAGTACAAAGATTATTAAAACTGTCACTGATATTGTATGTGGTCCACTGTGTCATATACTGAACTTGTGTATTTATGAAGGAATGTTTCCTAATGCTTTGAAAAAATCTATAGTAAAGCCAAAAGAACAAGAGAAAGACCTGATGCAAAATTACAGACCAATATCATTAATATCCATTTTTTCTAAGATATTTGAAAAATATATTTCTCGAGGACTAAGCACGTATATAGATAAACATAACATACTTTGTAATGAACAATACGGTTTTAGAAAAAGTAAAACAATCAACATGGCGGTTTATGAGTTTCTACACAAAATCATGATAAATATGGATAAAATACACCAATCTGTGCAATTTACAGTGATATGACTCAGGCATTTGATTATGTTCAGCATAATATTCTATTTAAAAAGCTTGAAGCGTATGGTGTAAGAGGAAATGTTCAAAAGCTCTTACAATCTTATTTACAAGAAAGGAAGCAAACAACAGAAATAACGACGATTAATGCGAGCACTAAAAGTGAAGTAATTTTTACATCAGAGGAGCGTCGGCTTCTACTATGGCGTACCGCAAGGAAGCATATTAGGACCACTGCTTTTACCCTTTGTATTAACGACTTTCCTAAATGTATCGAACACAGTATGACACTTTTTGCAGATGACAGCACGATAACCATTCCTTGTGATAATAAACATATGTATGAAGCTGATATACATAATACATTAAACAAAGCTATTCTATGGTTAGAAAATAATAACCTCAATATAAACTTAAATAAAACAGTTATAATGCATTTTAGCCAAAGGCAGTTAAAATTTCCACTTTTTAAAATTAAATATATTAATATAAGTAATTGACGCAGTAAATTGCACTAAGTTTTTAGGATTAACCATGGATCATAATTTAAATTGGAAGGCTCACATTGAGGTTATTAGCAAAAAATTAAGTAACAATGCATTCGCACTATACAAACTGTCACGGATTCTAAATATTGATGCCCTGTTTAACCGCCTATTACGGAATAGCAGAGCCCATCATTAGATATGGCATTATTTTTTGGGGACTCTCAACGGATAGAGTTATCGCATTTAAAGCCCAAAAAAAATGCCTTACATCTATTTTTAAATTAAAAATGACTGATAGCTGCAAGCCGTTCTTCATATGCCACAACATCATAACTTTACCATCAATTTATAACCTAACCTAACCTATTTCCCCGCATGACAGACCTGTTTCCTAGAAATAGACGTGATAACAGTCAACTCTGTCAACATAGGTCTCGGACTGCACTTACGCACAGGAGTGTTTTTTGTATGGCTCCCAAGATTTACAATAAACTTCCCAATAGGAAAGAGCTAAGAAGCATTTAAAAGGAAATTAAAATAATTTTTAGCTAGTAAAGCATATTATGAGGTAAATGAATTTTTAATAGAATCGTTTTAAACTGACATGCTATTTTATAAATTAACTGAAATGTATGTAATGTAATAATTGACTTAACGATTTCTGATACTGATTAATGACTTAACGATACTGAATGATTTTTTATGGAATATTTTGGACCTACGTGACATTATGGTATGACATTATGTTGTGACATTATATTAGGTTTTTATTTTAAATATGTAATTAATATTTGACAATTTTGTATGTAATTCCGATCTATTTCAATATGAATTAATTACGTAATCAATTAAGTTAATTTTATTTATTTATTTATGTTAGCATTGTCAATTGTAATGAATGTTGTTATTAATGTTATTATTTTAAATTCTAAACATATAAGTATTAATATTTGCACACCATGACAATATGGTAAACATGTTAGCACAACTCCATGTTCTTATATGACACCTTGCATGCATTTATATATTTTTTCTTTATAAATGTATGTACACACATGTTTGAGCGAATAAAGTTATCTGAATATGAATATCTGAATCTGAATCTGTCGATAGACCAGTTTTTCATCCTCCTAACTATCCTAACTAATATTATTAATGTGAAAGTGTTTGTCTGTTTGTTGGTTACGCTTTCACGCTAAAACGGCTAAATGGATTTGGATGACATTTGGGACATGTATAGACCATGACCTGGAGAAGGACATAGGCTACTATTCATCCTGGATCGGAAGTAACAAAGTCGAAGTCATGGGTAACAGCTAGTATTATATAATCACTCAAAAATGTCATTGATAAATAAATAATAATTAGGTACTCTGAAATGCAGTTGCTTAGACATCTCTAGGTTAACAGTAACTAATCTTTTGGTTTATAATTGTGTGATAAAGAAGTAAATTTATGTGGAAATAAACTGTATAATAGCGAAACGGTTTAAGCGTTAACTAGCTAAACAGTAGACATTGAAATCGAATAAAATATAGAATTTTATGACATTTAGACAGGATATTGCAGGCTGTGTATACATACTCGGCCCAAACCTACAACATATTTAATTTATTTAAAAAAATCAATTTTTAATTTTGATGCCAGGATTTCTTTGATAGTTCCAAAATACTGTTATGCATTAGTATTACCAGTGTTTCATGTATTGCCATATCATTGCATATCACCGAAAAATATTTACAACCTTATCTGCCTGGAATCCAGTGGTCCAATTGTGTAAAGACCGCAAGAGTGCCGAAAAAAGTTCGCGAGCGGACACAGTGAGTTTTGTGTGTCGAGAACAGAATCGGGTTGTGAGTGTAACAAGTGACAGTGGTAGCAGAGTCAATCGCACTAAACGAACAAGAAAGAGGGTAGACCGTTTTGTCTGCTCGTAAACATCCACCTGCAATAACTTCAGTTTATCCGTGATCATGGCACTTGCAACAGTGCAGAAATATCGGAAACTCGAAATACTTAATATACATGGTAAATATCCCGTTTCTAGTAATAGATACTTATCTGTAAATCCTAAAAAAAAAATCTATAGGTAGGTAGGTATAGGTTCTATAGGTATAAGGCTAAAGGAAAACATCGCGAAGAAAACTGCACCCTAATTGCGTAACACTCTATCGATCGGAACCACGAATCATTTTGAAGCAAATTGCTAATCCATTGCTTTATATTTTCGAAAAATTTGTCTTCTCAACTCCGTAAATAACGCAATGAATGTTGTTGACAAAATGAAATCGATTCCGATTGATAGTGTGTGACACAATTAGGGTGCTGGACTTAATATTATTCTTACATGGACAAGCATGGTTATACCTGCCGGCACGAATCTTGAGCGCTCGGAGGAGTGGTTTGGTTTGCGCATACGTATTGTCTCAGTAGTAAGGTCCAAAATCGCTTAAAGTAATTTAAGGTCAGCGCTCTTAAACCGTGCCAGTACCAGTATCAATGCTAGTTCTCTCTGTGTAAGAGAATAGGCAAAACCTTGCAATGGAATAACAATAAGCGTGTTTATTTAACATTTATGTAAAACAGAATTCCTAGTTCTTTTCAAAAAAGATGAGATTATTATTACAAAATCTCATTGGTTAATTACGTAACTGCCGTCAAAGGTAATTTAAAAATTAATTCATTAACAAGATTCTGTTTAAATTGCGTGAGAAACTTTAAATTTTTATTATTATACATTTTTATTAATATAATTAATATTTAATTGGTACGAAATGTCGAAATGATACATCAAACTAAAAATAAATTAGATAATCTACCTAACCTTTTTCTAACTATGATGGGGTCGGTTTCCAGTCAAACCGGATGCAGCTGATTACGAGTATTTTACATGGGGGACTGCCTATCTGACCTCCACAACCCAGTTACTGGGTAATACGATAACCCTTGGTTGGACTGGTTGTCAGACTTTCGGGCTTCTGATGACTCGTAACGACTGTCAAAGATCCAAGAACGACAGCCGGGACCAACGGCTTAACGTGCTTGCCGAGGCACGGAGGGGTCTTGGTATGTAAAGATGGTCACCCATCCACGGACCAACCGCGGCAAGCGTAGTTTAACCTGATCGATCGACTCTATTACTTAGCTACAAGCCCAACCTAAAAAAAAATATTATTATAATAAAATTCAAATTCATTTTTTGTTTGCCACAGGTGAAATATCAGTTCTTATGATTATTATTAAGGATCGCTGATCGAACCTATAAGGTGTACAATATTTAATGTTTGTTCCATATTTACTTAACATTAAAATCATTATTCGTCCTCCTAAGAAAACGTCCATCATTCGTATACTCGTAGTTGTTTATTCAGTCAGATAAAAAAATTAAGCAATAGGTACATTGAGTTCATACGTATCAAACTATTAATTGATTTCATTAAAATTAAATTACTCATTGATACCATAAAAATTAAATTTTTCATTGGTTTCATTAAAATTAAATTACTGGTTGATGTCATAAAAATTAAATTATTAATTGATTTCAATAAAATTAAATTTCTAATTTATGTCATACAAATTAAATTAATCATTGAGGCGGCTTATCTCTTAGCTGTATTTTTGTCATTAAAATAGTCATTGATTGAATAGTAGGCTTTACTTATCAAGAATTCCCTTAGTTTTTTTTTTAACTATGTGAGGTTACACTGCTTTTTATATAATTTGGAAGTTTGTTATAAATTTTTACTCCTATCCCAAATATACTAGATTTAAACTTAACTGTGCTACACTTAATTCCGCCTAATACATTGTTATACTGTATTATTATATTATATATAAATGTATTATTATATTTTTATATTGTCTCAATGTGTCATAATTATTTAAATCGCGTTTTATCATTACTGCTGCATCGTAAATTTATAGTGAAGATAAAGTCAAAATGTGTAATCTTGTAAACTCTGTTCTACATGAATACGTCTGTTTAAGATACCTCCAACACACTATTTTTGTGCCCTAAAAGCATATATAAAAACCGGTCAAGTGCGTGTCGGATCACGCGCAATGAAAGGTTCCGTAGTTGGGATGAATTTATCCCAAGAACAAACATAATATTGTAGTTGAAAAACATGTTCTCCCATACATTGCAACTACAAATGTTCATAGTTAAGCGAAAAAGATCCAACCCACATTACACCTAATGTGGGTTGGATCTTTTTCGTTTAACTATGGACAAATGTAAGTTTGTACGCACAATATTGAGAGATTTACCATGTTATTTTTAGACCATAGACTTCTTATAGGTTTTCCTGTAATCTATAGCTAAAGAGTTATTTTCTTTATTTTTTCAAAATTTTAAGCTCAGTAGTTTCGGAGAAAAAGGGGGGGATTGTCAATTTTCGTCCATTTTCTTAAATAACTTTAAAACAGTTTATTTTAAAATTATAAAAAAAAGTTTTTTGAGACCTTTACAGTAAGCCCTTTCATTTGATGTATCGCACGGTACAGTTTGCAATTATTTTTAATTTTCTTTTTTGCCCCCAAAATTGACCCCCATATTCAAAATTCATTCATTTACATTACACGTCCGTGTTTTTGCCAAACAACTTAATAGGTCCATTAAAATCGGAGCAAATTGGCTGTGGCAGACGGACAGACAGACAGACACATGAGTGATCCTATAATTGTACCGTTTTGCCTTTTGAGGTACGGAACCCTAAAAAGAGAAAAATAAAAAATAAAAAAATGATCTTTGTATTTAACAAGGAAGTACTCTTGCCATGATGCATGTTGAGTATTAAAATTGACATTCAAACTACACTGACGCTATCTCTTATAATTTGCAATTGCATCAACGATGTTATGAGCGATTCCTTTGTTTTTATGTATGTAATCCGTCATTGTAAACAATTCCTAAACTATATAGGAAATCTATGTTATCATTTGTCATTGTATACAATTCCTAAACTATATAGGAAATCTATGTTATATTTTGTAATAAGCACTTTTCCTAGGAAATCTATACATTTCCTAAATACCAATCGGAAATGTTCCTTCTACTTTTTATCCCCCGATGGATACAGAGGGGTGTTATAAGTTTAACGTGTGTATTTGTGTGTCTGTCTTTGACATCGTAGGTCCCAAACGGATGGACAAATTTGGACGCGCTTTTTTTTAATAGAAAGCTGATTTTAGGGAGAAGATTCTTGGCTATGTACAATGAAGATCGGATGGACCAGTTATCAGCATTTTTCCATTATGATGAAAGCAATTTCTGACACATAAGTCGTCATTTTAGCTAAATTATTGAACTTATTACTTTAATCAATTAATTAAAAAATCTTTGTAACTTAGGCGGTATTTCCAAGACCTTGTGCAGATACTGCAGCATCAGGTTGTCTGCGGGATACCTAACCCCTGAGCAACTTACAGCAGATGGCGTAGTTATTAGATATTTCCTCGTATCATCTCGGAATTGCATACAATTCATTTCACATGAAATGTGTGTATTAAAGAATCTTTGAAACATTATTTTACACATTTCCTAAGTAGGTTCGCAATGGCGTACCTATATTTCCTAGGAATCGTGTACAATTCCTAGGATACATTTCCGGTAACATTCGCAAAAGATTCCGGGAAAAAGTACTTTTTATATCTTTATATGCTCGGAGGTTACCAGCAGTGTGTGGGTTTTCTCATGATCAAGAAAGATTTATTTTATTTTCGGAGGGTTTTTCTTGGATTGGTTTTTTTGAAGCTTATTACAGTTTTCTCTGATTAAGAAAATGTGTTTTGCTATGGTATTTACGTAATATGGGTACCTAGCTAAATCCTTCCTACGCTAAATCCTTTGGTGATATTGGTAATAACGAGTGTTTTTTTTTTGTGTTATAATCACACTATCACTGTTTGCGATGTTTCAACTGCCTCGGTGGTGCAGCGCGAGCGACCTGTTCGCCGCGGGCCGCGCGCCCTGCTGGCAGGCGTTGCTGAGGAGCCAGTCGGCTGCTGCACGCACCGCCATACACCGATCAGCCAATTCATTGGTGGCCGCAGTACGTGAATGGCACTACAGCCCCTTACATTATAAGGTGGCAGACCTACCACACGCCGATTACCTAAGTGGCATGTGTGCGTGTGTATATTGTGTAGGTGTATTATTTATTTATCTATTTAGTTATGATATTGTATGTTTGTTTATTTATTTATGTGTGGTTTTTTATCTGAAAATAAAAGATTTCATTTCATTCATTTTCATTTCATTTCATTTGTCCACGAACGGAACGGGACGTCAACGACAAAAGTAAGTACGTAACGACCGAAGTAGCGACTGTACGTTTACTTTGGCCGAATGATCGCGTTTCTAAGGAGAAGCTTATGGCTAAGTAATAACAGCCGTACGGGTCGATCAATCCAGGTTAAGCTACGCTTGCCGGGGTTAGTCAGAAGGTCGTCAGAAGCCCGAAAATCTGAGAACCAGTCTTACCAAGGGGTATCATATTACCCAGTAACTGGGTTGAGGAGGTCAGATAGGCAGTCGCTCTATGTAAAATACTGGTATTCAACTGCATCCGGTTAGACTGGAAGCCGACCCAAACATAGTTGGGAAATGTCTAGGCAGATTGATTGAATCTCGTTTCTCGTTGACGTTCTGTTTCCAGTGCGGTGGTCAAACAGTCTAAGACATGGCAAACAGCACATACGCGTAACACACTTCTTATCAAAATCCCAAGGATTTTGAAAGAAATTCCTAATCCATTGCTTCATGTTTCAACAATTCGTCTTTTCGACCACGTAAACAACGCAATGAATGTTGATGAACTGTCAAAATTAGAGGCATTGCAACTGTCAGTATGTAACGCATTACCCCGTTGCTTGGTGTTCGCTGTTTGTGTTAATTAGCAGTTAGTAAGTACATAGGTGTAATCATAAAAAATAAAGAAGCACGCGCATGTATTTCTTTGTTTTAATTATTAGTGGTCAGTGTCCTATCAATAAAATTAACCCTAAAACGACGCAGCGTTCGAGAAGCAAAGATTGAATAAGCGTGGGCTATCCTTTGGTCGACGAGTAAGGGTTGTGGAGTAAAAACGTGCTCTTTATTGATTGCCCAACATTTCGACCCTCTTTAATAATGAACGGACTGAGCGAATGTATATTTTAAGACGATTGAAGTTTTCGTTTAGTCACCTCGCAGTTTGGGATAGATTTCTAGAGCGTTACCACTAATATATTTTCTTTTCATTGAATTGCTGTCGTCCAGGCTTCGGTCGTGAGGTCTAAAGCTCTGGCCAAACTGAAGTGAATCCCGCGTTGGATACGAGACTAAATTCAGTCGCGTCGATTGCGTCAACTAACTTGCATGGAGGTGTTAAAACGCAAACGAATAGTTGCGCGATTTCATAATACTTGAATCATTCGACGCGCACCAAACGCAATCCGCGGGATTCGCCTCAATGCGTAGTGTGGCCAGAGTTTAAAACTGAAATCCGACAAATGTCATTGTCAGAAAAACTTGCTGTGTTTCTATGTAATTCTTAAATTCTAATTTCATTATTAAATTTTCGGCAAGTGTGTCGCTATGCTCTCAAATGTAAGAAAGTGCGCACCTAGTGTTGAATAAAAAACTCACATCGTAAAGTTCTGATTATGAATTCAAAAATAGTACCATACCACATACCAATTTATGCATGTACAACACAAATAAAATTAAAAAGTTTTATTATGAATCGGATTTCTTAACAACATAATGCTATAAAATAACTTTTTTTTTCTATTAAAGTAAACTTCGGATCGACCGAGGAGTTTTCATAGGGGTCCGCGCTAGGGCACATGCGCGGTTGACCGATGATAGCTCCGTAATCATAGTAACGTCATCTACGTTACTATGGTTTCGTTCGGTATTTTTGTATTTTTTAAGAAATATTTAAATATTATTTTATAAGAAAAAAAAAAATGAATAAACAAAATAATAATATCCTGGGAGTTGGGACATTATTCACACACAATCATCTGATCCCAAACTAAGCAGAGCTTGTACTATGGAAACCAGATAACTGATATACTTCATAAACTACTTTTTTTGAATTGACTTAAGCTCAACTTGCTACAAAATAGGGTTCATCATCAGTGATGATGACGTGTAATGATTCATCACACGCCTGCGCTACAATCGGAGAAACCCCAAAGAAATTTGCTGTCTATAATAAAAATAAACTACTCAGCAAGAAAAATAAAACAACACGTACACTTCAAAAACCAGTAATAAGGATATTGTCCTCAAACATAGGAAATGAATTAAAATTTCTTCGCATAAAAGTTAACTTGCGAACGCAAACAAAAGAAATGGCGCTGCTCGCCTTGAGTCGGTCAACGACGTTTGAAAGTGGTGTTGCAAGTCTGAATCGAAAGTGAAGCTGCACTCACTTTTACACCTACTGCGTAACTCGAGTGAATGCAGTTAGGTATTGCAGAATACAAGACTACGTCAGTGTATTTAGTCATTTGTTTTTCAATTTCTTTTTGGCTGCTCTGATATTAGTTTGTAGTCATAAGAGTGAATGATTTATTTGTATTACTCGTATATTAGGAAGTTCTCTGTTACTACGTTTTCCAAATTTGTATAGTAAACAACGTAAAAAACGAGTCTGAAATGGCTAGTAATAAATTGCAAAGGGATTGCATTGGAATAGTTTTACACGCTTGTACCTGTCCTGCCTAATTAAGGATACTTAAATACCTAGACAACTATTCTAACTCATCATTACCCTGTTCTTATACCACTTTAATTGGGGTCGGCGCAACATATATTAAAAAAAAATCTGCTGTCCTATACATTCATGTTCGCATAACTCGTCAAAATCTAGGGAGCAGCTGATTTTTTTTTCGCGATTTCAAGTTTGGTCCCATAGTAAAACTTGTTTGTTATCATGAGTACAATCATGTGTTTAAGTATCGGTCACTAATTACCTGTCACATAGGTCATAGGGTAATTTTTTCATGTGGGCGTGGATGGCTAAATCCGTAACTATGAGGAATAGCGAAAAGTACTTAAAAGAAGTCTCGGGAGTCGGGCTCGATTTTGATGAAAACTAATACTGCATCACTGGATTTTTGAAAAATCAATATCAAGGTTTATTAGAGAAGTAAGTAACATAAGAAAAATAAAAAAGTATTTTATTAAAAATGAGCTCTTTCCTTTAGTTTGCCTTATGTCATTGCTTAACAGAATTCGATCCTTATAAGCGACACTACCGAATGGTGTAATAATAAAGTTCTTTTTTTTTCAAAATCAACGGGTTTGATTCCTGGCCAGAAATATTGATTTTTCAAAACTCCAATGATGCAGTTTTAGTTTTCATCAAAATCAAGCCCGCGACTCCTTGGCGTAGGTACTTTTCGCTATTCCTCATAATTTCGGATTTGGCTGGCCAACACGCCTACTTGAAAAAATAACCCTGTATACAGGATTATCGGTAAAACACCAGCAACTTCTTAAGGGGTCATTACACTCATCATTATGAACAACTTTTACTATGGGACCAAATCTGAAATCGCAAAAAAAAAATCAGCTGTTCAGTACATTTTGACGAATTATGCGAACATAAATGCTGATTTTTTTTCCCGATTTCAGGTTTGGTCCCATAGTAAAAGTTGATCATAATGATGAGTACAATGACCCCTTAAGAGGTTGCTGGTGTTTTACCAATAACCCTGTATAAAAGCGAAAGGTCACTGATTAATCACGAAATCTCAAAACTACTGGACCTACGAAGATAAAATTTGGCACAGAGGTAGATTATGAAGTGGAGACGTCAGCTAAGAAAGGATTTTAGGAAACTCCTCCCGTAAAGGCGTATAGGGGGTGGACGTTTGTATGAAAATTTTTATTCCTTGAGTTAATAAACTTGAAACTTCGCACAGATAGATATCTAAGTAAATCATAAAGTTTGTAATTTTGAGTTTTTCTAAACTAAGGGGTAGTTTAGAGGGGGATTGGGGGTGTCAAAGTTTGTATGGAAGATTTTTAACGCGCGGTCCGATTAGCTCGAAACTCAGTATTTATACTTGAGATCAAAAATAAAGTTCATCACGGTTTTTCGAAAATGTACCCCTAAAGGGGTGAACTCAATTTACTAAGGAGGATTTTACTACTTGGCTTGATTAACTGGAAAACTGGAATAAATAATCTTTAAGTCAAGCTAAGGAAACTTCCAATACGATTTTTAAAAGTCCACCCCTGTGGGGGCGAAAACGTACAGTTTATATGAAAAATTTTATTCATTTGGTTAATTAACTTGAAACTTGGTGCAAATACTTGCCTAAGTAACTTAATAAAGTTTATTATCATTTGTTTTTCAAAACTACCCCTCCACGGGGAGGGATATTAAAGTTTGTCTTGAAAGATTTTAAAGCACGGTCCGATGAACTTGAAACTCAGCATTTATACTTTTGATAGAAGAAAAACATAAATAAGAACCCAAAACGGGTTCTCGACAATCGATCCCTGAAGTGACAAAAAGGGGTAATTAAAATTTAAAGGGTAGGATGTAAATGCGTGGCTTGATTAACTCAAAAAAATGTTTGCCTAAATAAACTTTGAGTCAAGTTATCGAAACATCCTAAACGAATTTTCAAAATTCCACCCCTTTGGGGATGAAAAGAACGAATACAGTTTATATGAAAAATCTTATTCCTTCGTTTAAATAACTTGAAACTTGGCACTATTTGTCTCAGTAAGTAATACAAATTGACACTGTTAATTCTTTAAAACAACTTTAGTTATCGGATTAACTCAAAACTCGGTACTAATTTATAGTGTGGCAGATTTTTGTACTTTATGCAGCCTAGCCAAATGTCCTTTCTTTGATATTGTTTGTCGAGTCGTTGAGCTCCTTAGTAGACGAATAGACAAATAGAGGTAGAAAGAAATTGAAATAATAAATATGTATCGTGTTTTTACGCCAGCGACTACGAAACCCTAAAACACTTTGACTTCTTCAGTTTCCTCTTGCTGTGTATTTAAGAATGATTGATATCAGATCAATTCCATTGTATTCGACTTTTTTTATCTACATAGATATTACCTAAGGAACATGTAGTGTATCTATTTTATAGATAATTATGTAAACACTATCTCATAAATCTCATGCACGTCAGCAGTGAGGTCGCTGTCACTTACAACGTCAACTGTCAGTAAAGTTCACCAAGAATGGCGGGAAACAGATAATAGTAGTGATATAATCAGCTTAAATACGGGACCAACAGAATTCTACAATAAATAAACGTAAACTTTTTTGCTGTGATTCAACGAACAAGTAAAGCAAGTAGGTTACTATGTACCATTCTTGATTGTGTTTATCTCGCATTGGTTTGGTTCGCCGGGGTTTTTTTAATTGTTATTACATTAATTGTTTTTATCGAACAGAGGCCCTAGCACGAAGCGTAAAAGTAAAGTAATTTTGAACGATTAAGTAATTTATTCGAAAATACAGCTCTCAGTATCTTATATCATATTGGTTAAAATGTTTGCGAAAAGCGTAATCACCCAAACATATGAAAAAAGTCTAGATAGTAAGTGCTTATGGTCTGTTTTTTAATCTCGTAGACTAAATTGACATTTCAAATGTTCCATGTATCATTTATTCATTTCATAGTTTGACATTTGCACCTGTCAAATTAGTCTACGAGATAATAAACAGACGATAAATTATAATATTATTATATGCGAAACGAGTTCGTGCTAGCCTCATAGAGTTTGCAGAAAAAGATCGCTCATTAGAAACTTCAAAACCAAGTTTCCACCATTCTTAAGTTATGGTTCACCCGAAAAGGGATGGCAGCCATATAATGGTCGCAGTGATGGCTGTCATGAAAATTAAAGCAGCGGGGTTTGGCTTTACGGTGTCAAAAAAAAAAACACTTTCTAGGAAAACACACCACTTTCATAAATAACTTGTCAGTGACGTCATTTGCCGGTAAATTGCGGACGCTATGTGGCGGCCACCGCTCTTCTAGGAAAACGTAGCTTTACCAGCCTTCTAAAACCACCGCAAAATTTCCCTTCTAACCACATAGAACGTCTAGCAAATTACAATCAACGATCTCGTTGCTAGGCTAACTAACATACAAAATAAGGTGAGCGCTCGGAACGCGACAAAAAACGACGCAGTCCCAGTAGCATTTCACCTGAATAAGGTTTTACGTATTTCCAACTTTATTCTAACTGGTGACAAAAGAATCGCGTAGAAATTTGCCGACGACGGTACGAGAACTTAGAATACCCCTGAATTCGGAAGTGGAGGACAGAATGTATGAGTCTCTAAGCTGTGTTACTTGTTTGTCGCAGATATTTTTTTGTGCTTTTCTTACGCATATTTTTTACTTAAATATGATCGAATTATGTTTCGATATTTATCTGATTTGTACGAGTATGCACACAGCATACTTGGATGATGATAACTATACAGGGCTATTGGTAGTATGTCGGCAATCCATTAGCAACCAAATATATATGTGTATATTTTTTGTATATTCTAACTCCTATGAAAAGGTCAACCATTTTTTTTTTTCAGAAATCGACCATTGTAGTAAAAACCCTGCTCAAAATTATGAAAATATTGATTCTGATTTAAAACTCTTAAAGATAATTGTCATTATATGGTTGATTGTTATTTTTGTATTAAATTTTATCAAGCAGTTTATATAATAATAATAAAAATCATGCATAGGTTTTTTAAAAATTTCGAAGTTGTAGGTTAGGTAGGTACCGCAGACATCTTCAAAAAAAAAAAAAAGTTATATTACTTGTTAGTTACTAATTACTCAAATTAGTTTACACACGTATCCGTAGTTAGTTTCACAGGCGTCATAGTAAGGGGTCTTTCAGTTGCAAATGTTACAGCTAAGTATACATAAAACTTTATTACCTACATGGCACTAAAATTTTAAGATGCGAGTGTATTATCGACACGTTTAATTATGTAATCACCATTTCACATAGATTGTGGTGAATAGTAACATGTTATAGCCTGTCATATTTATAGAGAGAAACTCTTCACTCGTATTGGCTCGAATAATAGGGATGATGACTAAAAAATGTTTTTTTGTCCGTCATGTAGATTATTAAAATATATTGGACACGTATTTTTTCTTTTTCTACGTAATCAAAAGGTTACGGCGATACATTGAGTTAAAATGTGGCATGACGTCACGTCTTCGTAGATTTTATACGTAGAAGTGACGTAGCAAGCCCCCACTCCCGAACTTTAATGCGAGTTATCTAAGTCATTTTTTATTAATATGATAAAGCAAAAAATACGTATCTAATATTTTTTTATTATCTGACTGACGGACTAAATAGAATTTCTTTTTTTTTACCCAGGCATCATCCCTATTCTGCCGTCATAAGGAAAAAAGACGTATCTGACGATTTTTTTCAAAATCGAGTTATTTACATAATTGTTATTCGGAATCAGCAAAAAATGACGCATCTACCAGTATTTTTATATTGGCGTAAACTTAACGAAAACCTAATAATTCTTCCTATTAATTATTACACATCTGCTTTAGTATTTTGTATTTTAAAAAGGACAAAAAATTATTTTCTTCATTTCAATATTACTGTAGAAACGTCCTTTTTCCTTACGAGGCAGAATTACAAGAATAGGTTACGTCACACTGTAGTTAAATTAATAAATCACCCTATAAGTTTCTCAGAATGTACAGACGTCAGCAGGTCAAGCTACCCGAAACTGTCAGATTTTCCCAATCAACCTTGAACCTAATGCTTTAGCGATAAAGTTGAAAATCTATTAAAGAAATTTGACAGATTGTAGTAGCTTGATGTGCTGGCGTCTGTACATACTTGATAATAATAAGCTTGAATTTATTTAAAAAAAAATACGAATAATAAATAATTGAACCTGGGGTCCATTTAATATAATAAACAATGCGACATTATTTGTCACAAAATAACAAAATTGACACATTTTCACGAAAGGTGCTGTAACGTACAAATCTCACCGTGAAAATTTAGGTGAAATGAGCGTGGAGTGAGTTGTCAATAGTGCCAACCCCATAACATCACGTGGAATGACAACTCACTTCACCTAAGTATTCACGGTGAGATTTTTACAGAATAGACCGGCTGTTGCTTAGCATATCTCCGCCGCGAAACCGCGAAACAGCAAAACCGCATGATGTTTCGCTGATGTTCGGCTACTCGAATAGCGGAACATCATGTGGGTCAGTTGAATTGAACTACTGCAGTTTCACTGCTATGGTTTCGGGGCGAAGGTGTACTGAGGGCCTAAATAAAGCACTACATATGAAAAAAACCCGGCCAAGTGAGTGTCGGACCACGCACAATGAAAGATTCCTTAGTTGGGATGAATTTACCAAAAAACAAATTTAACAATGAAAAAATGTGCTCCCATACATCGATATACGTCACGGTCAATTCTCCAACTGCATATATAAGTTTGTAATCGAAAAAAAATGCGATAAAACTAAAAATTAACGATTTTCAGACTATTTCTGTTACTTGTGCTGCGAGACCTTGCTTTTCTAAATTTGGTTTTGAGTATCAAAATATGTTGCATAAATGACCCTATTTTTTATAGCGTTGACTTAGAAGCTTGATTTTTTTAGGGCTCCAAGGGACCGTAGACTCAGACTAATTTCAACTTGATACCTCCACGCGTTCCAGAGGGAAAAGACTGACAGACAGATAGACGGAAAACGAAGTGATCCTATAATGGTTCCGTTTATTCCTTTTGAGGTACGGAACCCTAAAAGTCGCTATTTGGTGGAATTGTCGGATTGTAGCCTGTGGATTTCATTAAATAGGCCTCTGGTCAGTCATGTCTTGTTTTCTTAAACTACCTGTAACATTGTTATTTTTATTTATGAATTACATTCTGTTCTAAATTATGAATATAATTACTACCTATTTATTTCACTATTAATAATATAATTTATCTGAAACGATAGAAAACCTTATCTTAATATTTTTGTACCTGCAGTGCATAAAATATACATAGGTATAATAATATTGTCTTTTAAAAATCATCATCATATAAGCCGGAGTGGATTGTGGAATTGTGTGTTTTTTTATACTACTATACCAGAGTCGCTTTAGCGTGGCAATAGCGGTCATTGACCCACCTATATTTTCTAGAATTTTTTATTTCAAGAATTGAAATAAAGTCCGGTAACGTATTGAAACAATATCTATTGTAATCTTCAACATGTTGCAATAACAAAAACCATACATAGTTTATTGTTTGGGTTCCTACGGAGAGATATTAGGGAAAGGGCAATGACCTCTATTGCCATGCTAAAATGACTCGGGTATAAAATAAACCTTAATTAGTATATTGCATAAATTTTGAATACGTGCTTTTGGCCTTTAAATAAAAAACTAGCGCGAAGATATACACGTTTTCAGGTAAATTAAAAGGATTCTTTAAAGATTATGCAAAATGATTGCAATTTATTTAACAGACACAAAAATTTGGTATTCCACTGCTGCCCATTACGGAATTCTTATTTCCCGACGCCATTAAATAATGCGAATTTAAATAACACAAGGATTCATTAAAAGATCGGCTTATTTAAATTTCAATTAATTCAATGCTAAGCTTTTCCGCTTACTTACCTAAATATATATTCTCGAAAATACCATTTTATAGGTCAGTTAAAATTCACCCAGAAAACGGTTTTCTAAGCATAAGCAACTTGGGAGGTAAGAACAATCGTTTCCTAGCTTTATTAAGTACGATGTCCAGTGAAAGCTTTTAGATGTAAGCTCTTACTAAAGATTCACCCCCTTTATTGTTATGTAAAGTTAGGGAGTGCATATTATATACCATATGTGTATAAAAAAGCGAGCCTTACAGTAGTCGCATATATCATAAAGTGTAACATCTGACATCTCTTTGGGTTGGTACCATCGAACGGCCAACCCTAGCACCGCGCGCTCATTGGTCAAATCAAATAGTGCACGCTTCCTCGGCTTCCTGTTACACACTTCCGTCCCTTTTCACAAAATCACTCCCACAGATTGCAGAAAAGAAAGAGAAAAGACGTTACACATCAAAAAAATATTTACCTTGTTAGGATCGGTTTACACTAAGCAAGCGAATGCACATCCTATCCACTCTACCGAATTCGTAATATTTTGTCTTTGAGCTTTGTCCCAGAGACAGAGCATTCTTACGCCGCTGATCTATTGATATTAAAATCTTAGACTTCAATGTCAAGAATATCAAGAAAAGTATGCTCTTGTTTTTCCTGAATCTATGTTCGTTTGACATAAACCCACCTTTACACAGCGAATTAGGGGATTAGTTAGACCATTAAAATTTATTGAAGAAACTACACATATATAACCCGATTTCACTGAAATGACCTACATGACGTAGGAAATTATGATTAAAAATTGGAAAATCCTTCATCAAAATGCTGTTGACATTGACAAACTTTTACCTAAAACTACGTGAAAACAAACAATGCTTTGAGTGATAGCAATGCTTTGATGTATGCATTTGGCGTAAACACTTTATGTCGCATTTTTAAGGTAAACCTAAAAGTCCGCTGAGTAGGATTTTACGCCACGTTTTTAAAATTGTTTTGATTTTGTTTTTTTTTTATTTGCTCGTATTGAAACCTCCTCCTTGTTTTCGTCGGTTAAAAATAGATCCTCTTTTGGTCTTTGCAAAAGATTACGTCGTTAGTCAGGTTGCTTATTGCAGCCGTATATTTCCATCTTAGCTTGCCAATGTGCACAAGCATTTTCCAAAGAGAGCATATTATTTTCGGCAATAGTCGTCGAGATTCTCCGAGATATACGACCTACATTACCGGTGGTGTCTCTCCTTAAGATGTATAGCTGGCTTCCTGATACCTTTGGAGCATTTTGCAGCGGCCTCCGAACGGGATTTTCATTTTGTTTTCTTTGTAAAATAAATTGTTGAATGTTGGACGATATTTTGATGGTTTTGATCGCTTCTGGTTTATAATTTACACATACAATAATTAAAGTTGCTTTTCGTGCTTGTCTGTGTGATCGCGTTGTTCTTGTAAAGTACGCAACGGATGTAGTTTCCACCATCATTTAGGCCTTCAACGCACAATCGGCTAGCCGCAATGTGGCGCGCCGTTGCGGCCAGACCGCATGTCTGTTTTATAAGAAATCCTATAATCCCAACGCACTGATTTGCGGCCAGACTCATCAATCGCTCCGGTTGGCTTGAGACTGCGGCGCACCGTGCTGGTTGAATATTGCGGTGTGCCGCACACAGAACAGATAAATCTTTTATCTGTTCTGTGGTGCCGCAACTCCTCTACGCACTGTGCGGCCGATCGCGCAGGGCACCTCAGTTGGTCAGAATGGTCAAGGGTCGGTCAGTCATAAGCCATGGCAGCTTAGAGATGACCAGTCCCTACTGACAGTGCCCGTTCACGAACCCCCAGGGGGTCTACTCTCTAAGCCGTAAGTCTCTAAGTCGTAAGTCCGTAGTTTCGGCCTTCGTTACGGGCGTTTCCTCTTCCGTATCACCTACGGACGGATGGTTCGTTCAGGGCTCGAACGAAGAATGAATGACAATACGATTTGACAGATGTCCCTACTCCCGATGTGTTTTTGCCCGTCCAAAAAATTGAACTTGACAAGTGTCAAGTTCAATTTTTCAAACAAGTGTTTTGACGGATCGTTATGTCAGACGGACGGACGGACTTAGGTAGTCAGTTTATATCCCCTGAATCAAAATTCCTGCATCAGATTATTCACCAAGAGTTATTTTACAAATAAAACCGAGCCTTTAACCATCGTATGACCTGTACAGGCAAGTCTTTAGACGCCTCAACTATTAATTGATTGAAGGACACTGAAGGAGACAATAGAAGTTGTATTGTTATTTCGTCTGCATCAGGGGGCGTTTAGTGTCCCGCAAAGTATTAAAATCCATCTAGCTCTTAGGATGGTTCGAGGGTATAAAGAATCCCACATATAAATAAAGTGCTACAATCCATCTAGCCCTTAGGATGATTGGAGGGTATAAAGAATCCCACATATAAATAAAGTGCTACAATCCATCTAGCCCTTAGGATGATTGGAGGGTATAAAGAATTCTACATCTAGAGTGTTACAATTCAGATGGATTGTAACACTCTAGATGTAGAATTCTTTAAAGGGCTAGATAGCCCTTTAAAGACAGCCATTAGGATGGTTTGAGGGTATAAAGAATTCCACATCTATAGTGTTACAATCCATCTAGCCCTTAGGATGGTTCGAGGGTCTAAAGAATCCGGTCTAAAGAGTCTAAATATAAAGATACGTAGATCCTACACGTGTAAAACACAACCCTGTGTTTGTTTTCGCGCAGTCTGATAGAAACATCATTTTTATTTACAGAAAAGATTGGTGCCGTGTCAAAAGTGGATGATCAATTGAGAACCTTTTGTTATTCTTGATAGGGATCATTTCATCGTGCAGCTTCAACTATGCTGATTTCACTTTAATACCTCGACAGTTTGTGCTATCTATGTAAGAAAATTGTAGGTACTTTCTAAAAGAGATCATCATCTGCATCTGCGAACCGCAGAAAAAATCAGATTTTCATATCAGCTTTCACAATAAAACTAAGACTCCTCACATTCTAACTTTCTACCTTAATCAAACTAATATCTGGTTTCCATAGTATAAGCTCAGCTTATTTTGGGATCAGATGACCGTGTGTGAACAATGCACCAGGATATTATTATTATTATTACAAAAAAAAAATACTTACGAACTTTTGACCCTACTCTGTATCCAAGTCATGCTCTATAAGAGAAACTGTTGCCTAAGTAGTTATTGTGTTACCATACAACAAAGCAGCATGCCTATATTCCACGACGGTGTAGGCTGAGGTGTATACCTAGTTATTTTTTTCTCAAGTAACAGGGAAGTATTTTGCTACTGACCGGGTACAAATCTAAAAAAAAAACTGCTACTGAAAATTTGTAAAAGTCCATACCCACAGATACTTCCCCACTCAAGCATCGAACCCAGAACCCAACGCTCAGCAATTGAGCTCATAACCAAAAGAGCAACGACAATAAGGCAGTCACCAACAGACTAGTATTTAGCTATTCCACCAAAAATGACACAATATTAAGCAACTAACTATTCTCATTTGTTTTTTTTTTTGTTACAGATAACCTCAAAAGATCAGAACACGACATAGAATACAGTTTTTTATCAAAAACTTGCGGCCGCCAATCCCTGGCCTTGACCTCGAACTGAAACTGACTCTATTTTATCAAATCCAGTACGATCAGAGTAAAAAACAAACCCAAATCAATCAGTGAGTCCAAGATACGTATTTTATTACTCTTTATTAGATCTTTGCTTTCTTTTTGCGTTATTAAATCCTTGCCTGTTTCATTTTAACTTTACGATGTCACCCAGATGAGTGATCTGAAATTGAATTAAAGGTTTTGTTTTTTCCATTTTTGACGGTCCTTAGAAACAAGGGACTCTCCTCTTCAGGGGTTAACTTTAAAATGGGGTTTTATTTATTTTAATTATAATTGGATACCCAAAAAAGATGCTATGTTAAAAAAAAATTGGCAAAAGAAATACAAATCGAGATTTCAATTAGGCGGTCCCATTTTCACATCAGAGGCTATTCTGTATTTTTAAGTACGTTCACGTTCACACACGTACCACAGTATTACAGTTTCTATCTGTCAAAAATACATAACCACTCAACCTCCAAGGATACTAAAGCATAAAAAAAACCGGTCAAGTGCGTGTCGGACCCCACACATTGAAGGGTTTCGTAGTTGGGATGAATTTATCCCAAGACAAACTTAACATTGTAGTTTAAAAACATGTTCTCCTATACATTCCAACTGCAAATCTATGTTTGTACGCACAATATTGAGAGATTTACCATGTTATTTTAAGACCAGACTTCTTATAGATTTTCCTGGTATAGAAGTATTTTCTGTATTAAAAAAAAAAATTAAGCTTAGTAATTTTGGAAATAAGGGGGGGGGGAATGGTCCATATTCGTCTATTTTCTTAAATAATTTTAAAACAAATTATTTTTAAATTGTAAAAAAACAAATTGATACCCTCACAGTAAGCCCTTTTATTTGATATATCGCACGGTACAGTTTGCAAAACTTTTTATTTTATTTTCTTAAACACGTCGACACAGACGGACAGACAGACAGACGAACATACACATGAGTGATCCTATAAGGGTTCTGTTTTTTTCCTTTTGAGGTACGGGACCCTAAAAAGTCGCGTCGTACATCCTGGATACTACATCATCCAAAGCGACGACATTTTCATAGGGTAGGTAAATTAGATTACCAACATTTTGACACGTATTTGACATTAAGGGGGAAGCGCCAAGTTAGCCCGCGAAATTCAAATTTTCTAACGTTTTTTGTAATTTGCAAGTCAGTATTAGGTTGTTGGTATGTTTAATAAAGTATAATTCACGACCGCGACGCGATTTTTTATTTTTTATTAACTGCTTGAATATAGTTTTGTATATTGGCGTGTGCTAGCTGACTTATGACAAATAATTTAATTTAATGTTTTGTATTGCGCAATGTACCTAAACTATTTGGTGCACTGTTGTATAGAATCAAATTTTTTAACTGAACAGACAGCTGTGCTGCTGGGGAGTTTGTTGCGCCACTTCGTGTTCCCAGCTAAAGCACTAGGAAGTGGTGAAGCGTGGGCATTTTGGGGGACTGTCTTATGTAATTTTGACGTTCGAAAAGTGCTGATTATCAGCCTAGTTTGAATAAATGACTTTTGATTTTGACCGTAACAAATATGTACTTACAGAATTATAATTATTACAAACAGTAAAATAACTCCTTCAGTTAGTATAATGCTCAAATGTCAAGATGTCATGAAATAGACATTCAATAGGATTACTTGGACTTATAGAGTTGAATTGATGACTTTTTTTATTAATGATTATAACTCTGTAAATACATACTTGTTAAAGTCGTGAATCGTATTTTCATATAACACTGATATGTGATACTGACTTATAAATTGCAAAAAAAAACCGAAAGAAAATTTGAATTTTGCGGGCTACCCTGCCGCTGTCGCCTTAATTGTCGCTGAGATGAGATCGTGACTACATTTTTAACGTTTTTAACTACGGGAAATCGTCTTCAATATTATCCTTATACCTCATTCGAACTTGAATATACTTATACTCCATTTTCACTCAAATCAATCTCCCCAAAAGATTTGTTCCATGCCAAGGAAAGTCTATGTAAAAAATATTACGGATAGACCAAAGGAAACGGGTGTTTCACGGTATGCCCAGAACAAATTACACCAATTTCCATTTTGTTACGTTTCTTACGTCTTCGTTTTGCCATTTCCGGCGATTGATGACGTGTTACTTATGTGAGTGTACCATATCTATTTATCAAGTTGAATGGGGGGAATAAATTTGGCTGCGGAGTGCGTTAAGAACGGTGCTTATGTATTTTGTTGGGGAGGTAAAGAGCTTTCAGTGTGGAAATTACCCGTCTGCACTATACTTTGGCAACGCCCAAGTTCATTCCTAAACTCTCTAGGCGCAATTAGGCATAAATATACAGTGTGATCAAACTTATGGGAGGGAGAGGGGGAGAGGACAGTCATTACGGGTCGTCCGAAGCCCGAAAATGTGACATCCTCTTTTACAAAATATTGCTTTTCCCGATTCAAGGACGTTAATTGTTGAGGAGTTCTCCTGATAAGTGCAACCATGTTAAAGTAATCGAATCGCAGCCCGTGAAATATTTATTATTGAGTAGCTCCGGTGGCTATTTGTGGTCTTTATCATCAGTTCCACTTCACCACATGCGTTTTTCGAATGCACAAGTTACTATAAAAAAATACCCAAATCGCTATATGTGTGCCTATAAGATTTGAGGATTTCCCACGATTTTCAAGCCAGAATCTGATGAGGGGATTCATCAGACTCTGGCTGACAATGGGACTACCTCGAGAGCATACCCTTTCAAACATTTTTTTTTAATTAGTCCACAATTGAAGGAGACATCGGTGAACATAAAAAAAAAAAAAACATAAAAAAATACAGATAAACATACAAATTCCTCCTTTTTGCAAGTCATAAATGAGCAAAACAAAGTTGAAGCTTGCATGAAGCTCATCAAAACCGCACTTTAGACATTAATTAATTAACTAAATGTACATCAACTTTACACACTTCTATTTCTATATTTTACAGTCACTGTGAGATCACGGATCCATGTACTAAAGTTCCTTCAACATTTTGAGAAACTAATTAAAACCTTGCCACATTAAATTGTTCCACGTTGATTCAAGAAATTCCAATTTGAAAACCTCAACTTGTTAAGAATTGGGTAGAATTAATTAGGATCCGTTTTGCTAAAATTAGTCTGTCGAATATTCGTGAAAATGTCCGGCTGCCATTGTTTTATTGCAACAGAAAATTTATGATTAGCATGTAAATGATTAAATTAAATGTAATGATGATTTAATGAAATTTTAGATTTTTTTACTAAGGCCGATCATCGTGCGCGGACTGACATTAAAATACTATAGAGCTGTGGCATTCTAGCTACTCATTGGAGATTTGAGTATGATTCACATAGCGTCGTCGTGGACGATCGGCCGAACGTTGACCGGTCCATTTTTAGCCGAAGTCCAAGGGCAGTAAGTTTAGTCAACCATTTTTAGGATTCCAAATCTCAAAATGAAAAAACGGACTGGTAAAAACACAACGGTAACCACTGCCGCTATTGAAACACTAGTGGTGTGACGTTCTGGCTACTCATTACTTTACTTTTGAGAAGCGTTGATGACGATGGACCTTCCTAGATGCATTAAGATTTTTTGTTGCCAATGGGATATTTTTTCTGCAATTTGTTTATTATCAAAACTTCTCATTTTATTCTACAGGTAGGTTGTAGACATCGTTACATAAATTGCCAAATATCTGCACGTTTCTGTTTGGGTTTTAGATAATATTATAAACGATTCTAAGGCAAGGTGAGGACTAAGAAGATTTTGAAATAAATGTAAATGGAACAAACCTAAATCACATAAGATTCGCTGATGATATTGGGATATTCGCAGCGATACTAGACATACTTTCCAACCATGGTACAGCAATTAGATAATAAAAGGAAGATAGCAGGTTTATCAATGAATCCAGCGAAGACTAAAGTAAACGTAGTAATCGAGATAGAAATAAGACAGTGTGTTATGAAATATGATGATAACTATTATATAATTAGGAGAGCTAAAATATCAATGAAAGACCGATATTTAAAAAAAATTATAGAAAAATAAGCAACACTTGGAAACGTTAAAAATGAACGTTTAAGGAATAGTTAAAAACGAAACAATACCAATGTCGGCGAAAAGCAAACTGTATACCACAGATTCTACCATGTCTCACTTATGGGTGTGAAACTCAAGTTTGTTTTTTGGAGTTTACTGCTGAAGAATAAGGCCGACCGACGGTGCGGAAATTTTATGAGGACTGACATTAATACAAGCGTTAACTCAAAAGCGTTACGTTTTTCTGCGCAACGTATAACAAAACGAACGCCTTTACACGTTAAAGTTGCTTTTTTGAAAAACCCTGCCTCTACGTTCCTTTATTTTCGTCCAAGAATAGAATACAACAATCGGAACGCCACAAAAAACAGGATTAAACTCCAGTCATGCGTCGGAGCTGACACAGACGTCAGACACCCTTTTTATCTCGTAACAAGCCAACGTGTTACGAGCAAAAACAAAACCCCGCTGGGAACGTCTGACCACTGTCTGGTGAAACCATATCGACCTGCTCTCCTCCAGATGAGAGTCCTAGAGGCACGAGGCGAGTATAGCGATACGAGTATGGGGATGAGATGCGGTACTTTTTTGGTGTGAATTTCCTCGTGCTTTGCTGACGTGGTTGCGGACGTGATTCGGCAGAGGATGGAGTATTTTATTCCATTCTCCGACATCCCGGTCGGTCACAAATCCCGGCCTTGGAATACAGAATGCGCCCACACTGAGGACCGAAAAGAGTCAGCCTACCAAGCCTGGGTCAAGACCCGCGACTGCAAAGTTAGAGCGCATAGGGTTCGCGCGAAGAAGAGAGCCTTTAATTCTGCCTCCAAGTTCTGCAAGCGGGTTTTACGTAGGGCACGTTTTGACCATGAAGGACGTTCTGGGGCCAGGCTAGCTTCGCACCCTTCGGGTAGTAAACAGTCCTGGTCCCTGTCTAAAGCAGCTGAAACGAATTTCTTTTGTCCCACTTCACCACCAATGATGAAATCTGATGGGTCGCTGGCTCTCTTTGCAAGTGAGAAAGCAAATTTATTTGCATCTCTCTTTGCAAGCAATTCACGTCTGGTCGCTGGCTCCAAGCAACCACCAAGACTTATCAAGACAAGCTTGCAACCAGTGCCCAAAAAGGGCGACCGTGCAGACCCTGCCCATTACCATCCAATCGCCATTACCTCCATTCTGTGCAAGGTTATGGATAGGGTACTGAATAATAAGTTTCTGACCTACCTTGAAGACAATGATCTCCTCAGTGACTGTCAATATGGCTTTCGCCGGGGTCGGTCAACTGGAGATCTTCTTGTGTATGTCACGCACTGCTGTGGCAAAGCCATCGAGAAAATGGCGAAGCACTTGCTGTATCGCTTGACATTTCGAAGGCCACTGACAGGGTCTGATACGCTGCTCTGCTCAGCAAGGTTCCTGCTTATGGCATCCCAGCTAATTTTTATAGCTGGATATCAGATTTCCTTAGTGAACGGTCGATCAGAGTAGTCGTTGACGGCTGCTCCTCTGACCTTATGGCTAATTATGCCGTAGTTCCTCAGTGGTCTGTTCTCTCTGCAACTCTTGCCTGCTGGACATCAATGACCTGCTTTCGCCTGGCATTGTTGGGTACGCAGATGACAGTACAGTTTCAGAGAGATACTTGTCCACCGCAAGAGCCGCAGTTCATTCCTTGACTTGATTCCGATCCTGCATCGAGTATTACAGCCACATTTGGGATGTATCAGCTTAGTACCAACTAGCCGCGCTTGACTCGGTGGAACGCAGAGCTAAGAGGCTCATTGGCGACGTAGAACTGGTGGACGCCAAACTTAACAGCTTGGCTCATCGCCGCAAGGTTGCTTGTCGGTCTTCTACAGAATGTACTTTAGTGAGTGTGCCCAAGAACTCCACGAGCTGATTCCACCGGCCCCCTTCTACCATCGGACATCAAGATGCACTGCTAGTTACCATCATCCCTACCCTACCTAGTTGCTATTCCACCAATTCGCACTAAGCGTTTCCAAATGTTTAATGCGCACAGCAAAAGAGTGGAACTCACTACCTGCGTCTGTGTTTCCGAGCGCATACAACCCTAATCTCTTCAAAGTGTGAGTGAACAGGCTTCTTCTAGGTAAGCTCACTCCATCGTCGACTTTGTCTCTGTCACCTCTGACCTAGACTAGAGTCAAGAGCAAACCCATCTCCAAAAAAAAAAAAAAAACATATAAAAAAAGAAAAACTTATTGCCAACGTAATATGGAGCGTACCATGCTAAGCACTACGTGACAAGTCATGAAAATGGCATGGCCATGAAAATAAGGAAATGGACAAAAGTAAGCGTTTTTAATGTTTTACTAAAATAAAAAATAAAACTCAAATGGAACTACACAGGTCACATTATGAGAACGAAAAGAGAAAAAAAACAGGCTAAGTGCGTGTCAGGCCACGCACAATGAAGGGTTACGTAGTTGGGATCAATCTATCCCAAGAACAAACTTAACATTGTAGTTGAAAAACATGTTCTCCCATACATTCCAACAGCAAATGTAAGTTTGTACGCACAATATTGACCATGTTATTTTGGTTGTTGTGTGCACTTATGGCATGAGCCGAATAAACATGTTTTCTTTCTTTATTTCTTATTTTAAGACCACAGACTTCTTATAAGTTTTCCTGTAATCTATAGGTATAGGACTCTTTTCTGTATTTTTTTTTTTCAAAATTTTAGGCTCGGTAGTTTCGGAGATAAGGGGGGAATTGTCAATTTTCGTCTATTTTCTTAAATAACTTTAAAATAATTCACATTAAAATTCGATTAGATTCGGAGCGAATTGGCTGTGACAGATGGACAGACACACGAATAGTTCTATACCTATAGATTACTAAAAAACCTATAAGAAGTTATGGTCTTATAAATTTACTTTAAAAAAGTAAAAACAGACTTCAAAAACCTAAAACGATTAAATTATCTTTTGACGGGCCAGTTGGCGTGGTTTGTTAAGATACCACCTATCATGCCGCAGGTCGTGGGTTCGATTCCCATCCAGGACAAACATTTGTGTGCATGAACATGTATGTTTGTCCTGAGTCTGGGTGTAATTATCTATATAAGTATGTATTTACAAAAAAAAAAGTAGTGTATGTAGTATATCAGTTATCTGGTTTCCATAGTACAAGCCCTGCTTAGTTTGGGATCAGATGACCGTGTGTGAAAAATGTCCCAGGATTTTGTTATTATTATTATCTCCTTTATTTCATTTCTTTACATATAAATTATATTTTTAAATATTAGAATACAAAAATGAAAACATTTAAAAATTATTACAATTATTATCTATATTATTATTATCTTTCATAAAAACTTAATAGCTTCTGAAGTCCGAAGCTAAGGTGCAATGACATTGAAGAATTGAAGACACCGACTTCAGAAGCTGTTAAGTTTTTTATGTAAGTTATGTTATTCGTTTTAGGTTTTAGAAGTCGGTTTTTACTTTTGGAAGTAAATTTATTTTTCAATTTTTAGTTGAATATACAATTACATAAGCCCAAGACGAAAGAAAAAAAGAATCATCAAAATCCGCTTAGAAATGCAGGAGATAAAGTACTTACATTTATATATATATAAACTTCGTACAGTCACGAACCGGGATTGTTGAGCCACTAGCTTATCATCTTAACTGGGTTGTTACACGAATGCCGCCCGTTTTTCGTTATTGAAATGTCACATGTCAAATTTCACGGGCGGCATTCGTGTAACACAACCAAGTTAAGATTATAAGCTAGTGGCTCAACAATCCCGATTCGTGACTGTACATAAGTTTAATTACCTAATCTACACTAATATTATAAAGCTGAAAAGTTTGTTTGTTTGGATCTCAGGAACTGCTGGTTCGAATTGAAAAACTATTTTTTGGGTTCGATAGCCCATTTATCGAGGAAGGCTATAGACTATATAACATCACGCTACGACCAACAAGAGCGGAGCATCAATGAAAAATGTTGCAAAAACGGGGAAAATTTATTCCTTTTGAGAACTTCCGTTGCGTAAACGGTTGAAGTTACGCAACAATCATGTATGATGGAATTGTTCCTCTCAAAAAATTCTATAAAAAAGTCCATGGTAGCTTAACTTGTTTAATGGTAATCAAATTATATATTAAGAATTGAACGCGCTTATCTCTGAAACTACCCGTCGGATTTGAAAAGTTCTGTTTGAATTTGATAGCCCAGTTGAGGAAGGATAGGTTATTTAATATCACGATATGATCTTTAGGAACCGAGCAAAAGGAAAAAGAAAAGTAAGAAAGAACGCTAAGCGAAAACGAAATAATCGCGCCGGCAGGCTACGCGGCACCCCGTTACATCGCATAGCGTAGCCTGCCCGCATGAAATGTCTTGCTCCTTCATTTCATGCGGACAAAGTCGCGATCATACAAACTTACATACACACATACATACATACGGGTCAAATAGAAAACCTCCTTTTTTGAAGTCGGTTAAAAATAACATGGTAAATCTCTCAATATTGTGCGCACAAACTTACATTTGCAGTTAGAATGTATGGGAGAACATGTTTTTCAACTACAATGTTACGTTTGTTCTTGGGATAAATTCATCCCAACTGCGCAACTCTTCATTGTGCGTGGTCCAACACGCACTTGGCCGGTTTTTTAGTTTGTATTTAATGCTTGGCAGCTTTATTCAAATCGACTCTAAACAAACTGCTAATGCTTATTAAGAATTAAGACTAGAATTCATGTTTTATTGCTATAGTGTTACCCAGTAACTGGGTGGTGGAGGTCAGATAGGCAATCGCTCTATGTAAAATACTGGTATTCAGCCGAATCCGGTTAGACTAGAAACCGACCCTAGTATAGTAGTGCAGACTTCACGAATGTATTTTTTGACGTGAAAACGTCTTTTCGCTCGGTGAACTGGCGGTGAGCACAAATTACTGACCGACAAAAACGTGTAAGATTTTAGCCGCTAATAACTACGAGACTTTTAATGCTAGACTAGTGGTTGAGCATTCAATAGATAGGCCGTATTTATAACATATTTAAAGCCTGATAACAATTGCCTATGATTCACACTGCGAGTGCACGCGCATGCGAGCAACCCTCTTGCATATTATCAATATGTGTCGAAATATCAATTCGTCTAGTGCTTAGCTAGATCAGTTATACTGGTGTCTTTGTTAAGAGTTGACAAAGCACTACTAGGATCAGAGAAACAACAGGAGAATGAGCCAAAATAGGGTTAAAAATGAATATGAATTTGACAATAGCAAAATAATGTCAGATGTCGTTTCATATCGGCCGTAAATTTGCTCAGAAATGAAAAATATTTTAATCGGTGTAAGCTTACTTTATAAGGGAAGCACTGAGCCTACTAAGTCTAGTGTCAAGCAAATACAATAGCTACGGAATGAAACGGCGCGCACTCGAACTGCGCCTATTAAACTTTTTTTTTTCTTATAAATCTTTTTCATTCTATTTTCAATTTAAATCATGGCTGCGCTTGAGATGTTACTCTCAAAAAGGTGCCAGTATTGACATAGTTAGCGGTCACTTTGATTGGCAACGCGGATGTTTATTACTATACTAATTCCATGATGTTTTTCTATCATCTAAAACAGGATTAAAATCAAGTTTTTACCAACGGATATAGTACTAAATAAAAACAGATATATGTGTGCTGGCTGAGCCAAGGCCACAAGTGTGAAGCTAGCAGATTGAATACAAAAACCGGCCAAGTGTTTATCGGACAACGTACAATGAAGGGTTCCGTAGTTGGGATGAATTTATTCCAAGAACAAACTTGACATTGTAGTTGTAAAACATATTCTCCTATACAACCACAAACTGCAAAGGTAAGTTGGTCGACTATTACTCGTTAACTTGTAAAGCCTACTTAGCTGTGATAGTTTTAGTAGTTTTGAACGGCCTATCCAAATATACCCCACACCATGAGATAGACGAGAAAAAAAATATCATTGCCACTTCGTGTGCAACCCTACAAATTTTTTTTTTCAAGATTTTATTTTACCACTGTCGCCGTGTTTAATGTGGAAACCTATGCCAAATTACAGGTTTCTCGTACTCAGAGCCTCTGAGCTAAGCCGTGGACAGACAGACAGACGGACATGGCGAATTATGCCGTAGAACAATTGAGGCTGTATGTACTTGTGTCCTACATGAGCCGCCTTAGCTTTAAGCTTTGCCCAAACTGAAGCGAATCCCGCGCAGGGTGCATGACGAAATTCACTCGCGCCGATTGTGAACTAACTTTGTATGGAGGTGTTCAAACTTGTGTGAAAAATCGCGTGACTTCTTTGTGATTAAAACAATCAGAAAAAAAAAACAATAAAAATTGGTTTATATGTCACAATATCAAGTATACAATAAGAAGAGAAGGAAGTTAATTGGAATAAAAAAAAACAAAACAGATCTATATTCACACAAAAGAAATGGCAGCTGTACGCCATGACTGCGACAAGAAGGCTTCCACTCAGCATGAGAATGCAATCGACGCACGCAGTCGCATCTCGCATCCCACGCAAGATTTGCATCACCGTGGCCAGAGCTAGTTTTCACTAGGTAAACGTAAACGTTTCCTTGGTTTATTTTATCCCATTGTTTTTCCGCTTAATTGACATCCCTAAACATTTTGAAGAAGACACGAAAATGGAACATCAATAATTGTAGGTGATATTTTTTCCACAATTTTGCGCTAATGTCACAGATTCTGCTGAATGAGCTGCTAATTCGGCACACTTCTGCTGTGCCGATGCAAGGAAAAAAATATCGCGAAATATTCCTTTACACTGCATGTGCTCGAACAGAGCGTTTACAAGCAGTCAAATTGTGCGGAAAGTGGCACTTTTTCGCACTAGTGCTTTTTACTTTCAGTTTTTTGAACTCCGTCGTCAGCCCGACGCAAAGAGTTTTATTTATTTGAGAAAAGTTTTTCAAATTAGGCAAGTACCTACAGAGTATCATCACACTAGAAGTAATACTTCATTAAACGCATTGTTAATTGCTCTACGATTTAGATTTATAACAATAAATTAATTTTAAATATGTTTGGCTGAATGTATTTTTTGATCATTCTTTTTTGCGATACGACGTGGCAGCTATTTGAACATGCGCAGAAGTAGATAATGCTGAGCGCGCATTTATTTAAAATAAACCCGCCATTTTACTAATGGCGGGCTTATTTTACTAATGCTTAGTTCGGAGTCGATCTGTGTAAATCTGCTAAAAATGTCGAGCTCAAGTGACGAATCAATTAATTTAACCCCGAAAAATGTTATTTAAGAAGCACAAAATTCCAACAAATGCCTCTTACCGGCTATTTCGTATAATTATTTTAAAAAAATCTTATAATGACCTATCATGGTCATTGTACGATATTCTATTTGCCTCGCGACATGACTTGAGAATTACAACTTCTTTTTCCTTCCACCTCCTAAATTTACTGTATCCTGAGCCTAACCAACTATTTAATAAAAAATCAAAATAAAAGTCATTTAAACTAGTCTGAGAATCAGTACTTTTCGAAGTTCAAAATTACCTAAGACATTCCCCCGAAACGCCCGCAAGAAGAAGAAAGTAATTAACATTACGAAACACAAAACATTAAATTATATTCCATATTTCAGCTAGTACACACCCATATACCAACAAAATGTAGTAACACCTTATTTATGTAATAGTTCTCTAAACCCAACAAACTTCCAGCTAAACATTATCTACAAACACAATAACAAACGAACAAACATAAACAAAAGAGCAATATCAAAAATAAACGTGAAGGTAGCAAAATCAGGATGCGAACACACAGAATCTCTGTCACGTCCGGGGTATATACATACGTATATCGGCCGGAATCGAGATAGCTTTGCCGAGTATCGCATATTCCTCGCTGCCGCGGAACTGCCAAATTGCGTATCGATACGGATACACGGTTTGACTGAAAGTGCCACATTTTTGGCTAAGGTTTCTAATTAGACGACTAGTTTCACTAAAATGATTTGTTATACCTGTTTAAGTTTCTCTTAGCAGGGGTAAAAAACTTAATGGAAGATCTTCAGATATCGCTAATTTTTTTTTCAGTCAGTATTACATCATTGGCTCCTTGAGGGGTCCCCGAAACGACCAATTGCAATATCATGACTATTGATAGTCAATTACTATTTTAATAATATTGCATTTGGTAGACGATCAATTAGCGCATCAATGTGTAATGTGTTAATCACGTAAAAATTGACAATTGCAATTGATCGTTTCGGGGACTCTTTAGTTAGATTAATATTTTAAATAGTATAACACAAAATTTAACCACAACATTTTCCGGTTCTCAACCTATTAATTTGATTAATTTAGTAGAACCAATACGGAAATAATTGAACTCGTGACCTCGAATATAGGAAGGAGGTTCTACCACAGCTATCTATATTATTAGTGATCGATGATCACGGCATAATGTCGTATCAAATTAATAACCTACTTACAATTTTATAATATTCCTTAATTATATAATGTTTTACATTTAACAATAATAATAATATGACTTGTAGGGTTTTCGTCTTAGAAAATTTAGTATAAATGAATTTCAATGAAGTCTTCGTTAAATTGTACTAGAACAATTTGTAACATTATAATATTACAATAGCAAATCATTGTGTCACGGTATAGCTTGTTAATTAAAGTGATTGTAGGAGGAAGGAACCCGGTGTCTGTCACACAGTTAATACTAGCACAGACATCGTCGTTTACTCTATCTTTAAAATATCTACTCAAAACTTTGTACATTGTGTTTTTGATTAGGATAGATGAATTGTAATATTTTTTTATTTATTTATTGATTTCGTTATTTAAAGGGCGTTCACTCATCTAGCCTATTCCATATACTTAATGATTTTACGAGTATTCAATATAGGTTACTTAGGACTGTCACTTCTAGAACTGACATATGATTGGTCCGTTGAATGCATTGGGATGTGACTACCGTTGGCAGTGGAAGCGGTAGGTTTTATTAATTTTTCCACACGTAACGAGGTGCAAACTGCGCGGCTCGCATCGGATTTATACTACAATTTAATTTTTATTCGGCCAAGTCGAGGTACTCGTATCTGATTAATTATTCAGTTATCGATGTGAAATTAAAGTTCAGTAAAGGGATTTTCCACTTATTAATATTCGTGTCATAAATTTTAATAATTAGTATTGATTGGTGCTCACGGATGAATGAAGTTACAGGTTTTTAGGGCTCCGTGCCTCAAAAGAAAAACGGAACACTTATAGGATCACTTGTGTGTCTAGCTCTCTGTCACAGCCAATTTGCTCGGAATCAAAAGGACCCATTAAGTTGGAAATTGGTACACAGTTTGGTGATTTTGGTTTAGATGGTTTTTGGTACGTATGAATTTCTGTGACCCAAACACAGAACTGTAACGTAAATAAATGAATTTTGAATTTAGGGGTCAATTTTGGGGGGCAAATAAGAAAATAAAAAAAGTTTTGCAAACTGTACCGTGTGACATATAACAACTGAATTTGTTCATATGGTCGACGGTATGATAGGTAAGTTCTCTGTGAACTAAGTGATAGGACCCCAAAATCCCTTTAGAGTCGATAACTTCTGTTACCACTTCAAAATCACTCCTGATTACGTACTTTCACTTTAATCGGAGATGTATTCTTTTTTTAAAGTAAATATGCAATGCTTAAATTGGTCATCTTAGTCAAACAAATAACTGTCAACACGTTATTGGGACGCATTCATTTTCATACAAATAACTATTCTTAGTAAGCGATAGACCCTACCAGCAAAAGATGGCGTGGGCCGATAAGATTCCTTATTCTCTGATTGATTAGTAGGACGTTAAAACCATAGATTTATAGGTTTTTCTATCTTCAGTATGCCAAAATTGCTGATAGATAGGTCATTACCCTTTTTTTGACACGGTGATGCACATAGAGTTGTACTAGAATCTTTTGGCGCATGACAAAAATGGACCCTATCGCCGCCATCTTGTTTTTTTCAATACAACTTCGCAAAGCAATTTCACAAATGTTTACCAACCACGCCCCCCGTCAATGTCATTCAAAATTATCGAATGATCCTTGTAGCACTGTAAACAATTCTTGCATTAATCCTTCTTGCACCATCATCATCAGCCTACAGCAGTCCACTCCTGGATTTAGGCCTCTCCAATTGCACGCCATTCAACTCGATTCTCAGCAACTCTCATCCAGCAGCTACCAACCACCCTGCGAAGCTCGTCGCTCCACCTAGCCTGAGGGTGTACTACCTTACGTATGCCGATTCGCGATTTCTACTGACTTGGGCAAGACGTGTCAAGTACACAGACGTATACTTGACACGTCTAACCCAGCGGTCAACGGTTCTAGGGCTAATATAGTCGTTTCATTGCTTCAGCTTTGTTATTCTGTGAGCTATGTCGACCACTTTACTTCTCTGCCGGGTCACCTCATTCCTGATTCGATCCCTCAGAGAGACTCCAAGTATAGCCCGTTCCATAGCTCGCTGAGCGACCTTGAATTTATGGACCAACCGTACCGTGAGTGTCCACGATTCGGCTCCGTAAGTCATAACAGGCGACGCACTGATTGAAGACCTTCGTCGTTTGGCCCTGTTGCAAGAGTTTCCTAAAAAATGTTGCAAGCTAAATCAACATATTGCTTGAACTCTGACATTTAATTAGCATACAATAGTCGACCAAGTAATAATAGCCGCGAGAATCGATCGATCAGGTAAAGCTAAGCTTACTGTAGTTGGTCCGTGGACCATCTTTACGCACCAAGACTCCGCCGTGCCTTGGAAAGCACGTTAAATCGTTGGTCCCAGCTGTCATTACTAGATATTTGACTGTCGTTACAGGTCGTCAGAACCCCGAAAGTCTGTCAATCAGTCTTACCAAGGGGTATCGTGTTAACTGGGTTGTGGAGGTCACATAGGCAGTCGTTTCATGTGATATACTAGTATTCAGCTACATCCAGTTATACTGGAACCCGACTCCACCATAGTTGGGAAAAGGCTAGGCAGATGATGACACATTTTAATGCCATGTCTCCATTGTCCATTAAAGAGTGTGTGTGTGTGTGTGTGTGTGTGTGTCTGTAAATAAAATGTGAGTATGTTTTCAGTCTAATGAATATAATATTTATTCGCTTAAGTGCATCAATGTTGGTTTAGTATTAGACGATAATTTTGGTAAAAATGAAGTGAACGAGGGATTGACCGCTCAATTGAGTGATAGACAAACTTGTTCAACCTCATTTTAATATTTAACAGTGAACGTGGATTTTGAATCACAAATTAATATATTTTGGAGATGTCAATATTGTCAATTGTATGTGAACAACGTTTTATTATGAGCGCTGATTAAATGTAAGAATGTCCGCACCTTGGACAAACAGACCCATTACTGCGCAGCTGTCTAGGGTATTTAATATTTAATATTTACCATGAGCCACGTTCTTATAAAATTCGTGCCGATACTAGAATATAATTCGCTTGTTGTCATGAAGAAAAAAAAAGTGTGTGTCAGTTCCGACGCTCGACTGGAGTTTACTCCTTATGTACCGATTGTCTTTGAATATCATGGATAGATTGACCGCTACAATGAAGACTGGCCGAAAAAAATCGTGACATAAAAACGTGACGTTGTAGGGGGAAGGATTTTTTTGTCAGCTAGCGTTGACTCGTAGTAGAAATGCAATCATTTCTCATTTTTCTTCAATAACGGGGGACTTATCTGAAAATCGATTCATAAGGAGTATACTCCAAAAAAGCAATTGTATTTACTAAAGTTATGGAATGAACAATTGAACAGCTTAGTTCATTGGTAAAAATATCATAGTGCAAGAAAAGAGAAATTACACTTATATACAAGTCAATGACCTCAGGAAAGTCGTGGCCAAGACGGCGAGTAATTGGCAACAGACAAAGTTTACCTCGCAGTTCATCTACATTCCGGATCTTTTATATACTAAAATTATATTAAAAAACCCGTTTTCTGCTTGTAACTACAAGCAGAAAAGGGCAAGCAAAAAATGCTATATATTAATAGTTATTTATATATAGTATTTTTGCACGATTTGGCTATTAGAGGCCTACATAAATTATAGTATTATGTAGTCGTACAAAAGATAGTCGCTGTTTGGCTCATAGTCTGGTACGGATTTTTGAACTGTCCAACCCATATGGTCAAAATTTTACGTTTTTATAGGCTAGAATAATTTTATTCTTTAAAAACCTAAAATTTGACCCAATAAAATAATGAAACTAACCCCCATTTCTGATAGAAAGGAGAATTGGGTACTTTTCATACAGAAAATGTTGACGTAGATGGTACTATGAGCTACAATAATTCATTCCTGATTAGGGTTTCATAACAGTTTAGAATCTAGTGCAGCATTGTTTCCCTAAAATTAAATGGAGTGAAACAGTCACGCACGGCCTACGAGTAAATGCCAACATAAACACTTTTATTTCGTTATTTTGTGGTCATAAATATGCTCATACTCGTATTAACACCCACATAACATAACTCTATACAGGGTGTCCGTTTACGGTGTAGCGAAACTTAAGGGTGTGGTACAGACCATCATACTGAACAACTTTTTCCCGGGGACCAACACCGTAATCGTGAAAAAAAAAATTGTCGTTCCATACATTTGGTCAAGTAGGTATTGAAGTTTTGTATGAGACGACAAATTTTTTTTTCATGCTTACGATGTTGGTCCCCGGGAAAAAGTTGTTCAGTTTGATGGTCTGTACCACACCCTTAATTTTCGCTACACCGTAAACAGACACCCTGTATATCATATCGCGTCATATCATCCCCAAAGGGAGAGGCAGAGGTGCGCCTATACTGCCGCAGTCGTAAGGAAAAAGGACGTAGGTACCTATCTACAGAAATATTGAAATGGAGAAAAAACACTATTTTGAGTTGTTTAATATACAAAATATAAAGGCAGATGTGTCTTTTAATAAGAAGAATTGTTAGGTTATCGTTAAGTTTATGTCAATATAAAAGTACTGGGAGATGCGTCTTTTTTTGGCTGATTCCGAATATGTACGTAAAATAACTCCATTTGGAAAAAAATGTCAGATAGATAGTACACCCAAATATCGCCAGTCCCATATAATAATCGCTCAGGAAATACTGCATCATATTGGCGAGCATATTGACATAAACTGGGCTCAGATCCAAATTCCGGGCTACTACTGAGAAACTGACAGGTCGTCTTGCTGACCTTGGTTTTGTTTTGTTATTAGTAGTATTTACTCGTTGTTGATTTTACTTCGATGGTCCTAGTTTATCATCTGTGACTTCTACATGTACGGCTATATGTAAGTGGGCACGCCCTTTATTACTGGAGGCTTTTATTTGGGTATAAAGTTCTGCTTACGTTTTTAGTTTTGTATTTTGTTTCTGCTTGAGTATAGTTTTCGATTTTTTTTTTTTGGTATATTGGCGTGTGCTAGCTTACTTATAGCAAATAATTTAATTTAATGTTTTGTATTGCGTAATGTACCTAAATTATTATGCGCAGTGTTATATAGAATCATTTTTTTTTTTAACTGTACAGACAGCTGTGCTGCTGAGGAGTTTGTTGCGCCACTTCTTCTCCCCAGCTAAAGCACTAGGAAGTGGTGAAGGGCGGGCGTTTTGGAGGACTGTCTTATGTAATTTTGACGTTCAAAAAGTGCTGATTCTCAGCCTAGTTTGAATAAATGACTTTTGATTTTGATTTTGAAATTCCAAATGGAAAACCCAATAACACTTCGTCCGACCCAGGAATCGAACAGAGGACCTCATGCTCACCAGTAGTGCTTGCGACCACTAGGTCGCAAGCACTACTGGCTAGCATGAGGCTGACTGGCATGACTGGCTGGCGCTAGTGACCAACGAGGCAATCTGGTCATACCATTTAACAAAAAAAAAAAAACGTCGTTGTGTGAAATAATAATGTTTACATGTTTGCAAGTTGAATGCACTATTGCTTATGAAGTTCATAATATTGTTACTAACACAGTGACTGCAGTAGTTATTGTAATTTTAATATATCGACGGTTAAGAACCAATATTGTCTATCTCAATAAAGTAGCTTTACAGGAGATTATAAATGTTATAAAAAATACACATGCTCATAACTTAGATGGAATTTCTATAGCGAATAACTACAACCATTTTGTGAATTTTGATTCAGTGCCTAAATAGGCCAAGCCAAATTAAACTTGAAATGAATAAATGCAGGTAGCATTAAAACGTGAAAAACGTAACAAAACTGAGATAAACATTATTGATTCTTAACCGTCGATATCATACAAAGTGACACAACTAAAATAAGGCACAACCTCTTAAGGGGCCATTGTACTCGTCATTATGGACAACTTTTACTATGGGAACAAACCTGAAATCGCGAAAAAAAATCAGCTGTTCAGTACATTTGAATGAATTATTTATGCGAACACAAATGTACTGGACAGCTGATTTTTTTCGCGATTTAGGTTTGGTCCCATAGTAAAAGTTGTTCATAATGATGAGTACAATGAGCCCTTAAGAGGTTGTGCGTTATTTAAGTTACACCTTGCATGTATTAAGAACACAATAAATACTTTCAAAAAGAAAAAAATAGGTATAAGTACCTTATTAGATATTATACTCCTTACTCTTAATTATGAAGATGTGGAGGAAATCCTGCTTACATTAGCTTGAATTTGATTTGCTACATGCCTAATGTATTCACATCGACACTAAACAAATTAATTGATTAATAGGGATATGTGACCCATTCAAACCAGCATCTACACACAAACACACACACACACACGTGCGCGCGCGCACACACTCACTTTACACTTGTTAGCTACATGCCCGCTTACGGACACAACCACTCGAAAACTACCCTTAACTACCTTTATTTGTTTTATTTTCTTTTATTAATTTTTAAGGTACTTACTGTAATATTGTCAGTCATACTGTTAGTCTAGTAAGTCTTTTATGTTAACTTCGGAAGAGCGAGGCTTTCCCAACACAAGTATCTTCTGATTACTTTCTGGGAAGCACCGGCAACTTACTTGTAAATATTTACTAAAATAAATACATTTTTATTTTATTATTTTTTATTATACCTATTTTTAGGGTTCCGTACCTCAAAACGAAAAAAACGGAACCCTTATAGGATCACTCATTTGTCTGTCTGTCTGTCCGTCTGTCACAGCCAATTTGCTCCGAATCTAATGGACCGATTAAGTTGAAATTTGGTACACTTATGTATTTCTTTCACTTATTTATGACCCAAACACGGACGTGTAACGTAAATAAATGAATTTTGAATATGAGGGTCAATTTTGGCGGGCAAATAAGAAAATTAAAAAATATATATTTGCAAACTGTACAGTGTGATAAATCAAATGAAAGGGCTTACTGTGAGGGTCTTTTATATATAAAGTTTTTTGATAATTATAAAATAAACTGTTTAATTAAAGTTATTTAAGAAAATAGACGAAAATTTACCATTCCCCCCTTTATCTCTGAAGCTAACTGAGCTTAAAATTGTGAAAAAAATACAGAAAATAATTTTATAGCTATAGATTACAGGAAACCCTATAAGAAGTCTATTGTTTTAAAATAACATGGTAAATCTCTCAATATTGTGCGTACAATCTTACATTGGCCATAGTAAACGAAAAGGATCCAACCCACATTACTCTAACACACTAAAGTGGGTTAGATTCTTTTCGTTTAACTATGGGCATTTATTGTAGTTGGAATGTATGGGTGAACATATTTTTCAACAACAATGTTAAATTTGTTCTTGGAATAAATTCATCCCAACTACGGAACCCTTCATTGTGCGTGGTCCGACACGCAATTGACCGGTTTTTTTTTTGATAATGGTATTAAATTAAGAGAAAATATTACATTCATCAGCATCTTGCTTATCCAAAGGATTTCTATTTCGTAAATATCTTCATTTTGAAGTTAGCTAGTTAAATTTGTCGAGTCACGCTACAAGTTTGACTTTTTTCATCATCATCATTATTTGCGCCGATATACTGGACATAGGTCTCCCTCAATGACCGCCACTTCGACGTGTTCTGTGCTTCTAACATCCAGCGGATTCCTGTGTCCCTCACAAGGTCATCGGTCCATTGTTTGGGAGGCCTATCAACGCTACGTCTTCCGGTACGCATTCGCCACTCCAGAATCATTTTTGCCCCATCGGCCATCTATTCTGCGAGCAATGTGACCACCCACTGCCACTAAAGATTGGCAATTCTTCGGGTTATGTCGGTTACCTTGGTTCTCCTGCAATCACGTAGGGTACCTCCAAGCATAGTCCTCTCCATACCAAAAACCGAACTTCCGAAAGCCGAAAACCGAACAAATACATTCAAAGACTAACGCATAAAGGCAATTGGGAAACTTTATTCATTAGTTATCGTCAAGTACTTAAAGTTGAAACTTGCTATTGTTACTAAAGGGTATTAAGGGTGCCCTTTGTTTCTTTGGTAATCAGGGTACAAAGAAAAATAGGGGGATGTCAGTTTGCGGGCTCCTAACGCCGACTTGCACAACAAATCGCTAGTAATAAATCCGAGCTGAAAAGCCGAAACAGTTTTTAAAGTGTGTCGTCCTACTCTCTGGCGAACGATCCAAAGAAAGTCTGAAGCTGTGGCTAGATAGTGCTTCCGTACCTAAACCGTTTGTTCTATCTGCTGAAGATCTCTCACCTGGACATGAGTTGCCTTGGAAGTCTTTAAATAGACTCCGAACCCAGGTTGCTCGAAGCAAGAGAAACCTGTTCAGGTGAAGATTCATAGACGAATCCGCCTTGGAGTGTAAATGTGATATTGTGCCATAAACGATGGGATACTTAATATCATGTCCTGCGTGTTCTTATTTATTTATTTATTGCATTCACGTTGCACACAGGATGACAGTAGTAAGTTGAATAGATTCAAACATGAACCCTGCAAGGGCACAGCAACATAAAATATTTTACAAGTATTTATAACTATAGCTTAAATAATACATAGTTATGGGAATGATAATTAGTTGTGGGATGACATTTAATATAGATATTATTATAATTATTAATTTACAGTGTTAAGTATTATTATTTATTAGGTAGCTACAATTATTATTTGACTTTTATATTAATGCATTATACTCATTCAATTTATTGTCAAACAAACAATATAATATAAATATTAAATAATCGATTTCAAAATTTATCATCCATGAATTCCTTGATCGTGTAATAACAGTTTTGTAGTAGTAGGTATTTTATTCTATGTTTGAAAATACATAATGTTTCTGTGGATCTTATAATTTCGGGTAATTTATTGTAGATTTGAATTCTGTCAGCTGCACGTTACAGGAACTGATAAACGCTAGTGATGGCACCTTACTCGTAGCCGAATTCTAGGCCGAGACCATTTAGATTGTCATCGCCACGCTAAAAAGAAGTGATGGTTAAAGTGACAAACCTGACCTTAGCCAACAATTTTTCTATAGTTAGCACGAATGGTACATTTATAAATAATGCGAGCAATTTGTAATACCTACAGCAAGCATAAATTATATATTATATAAGTTATGATTGTGGTAGGTAAGTTTTATCTCTATAATTAATAACCTTTCATTGTTCTTACCTAGGTGAATGTCAGGCATTGACACGAAACCTCTAGGTGTGTTTATAGTATACAATTTTGAATTACAAAATCCATTCTATTTAAAAATCGGTACACTAAAGTGACTAATTACTTGAAAAACTAGCTCGTAAGTGGGTATTTACTTTTCTATGTAGTTAGGTAAATAAATAGGTAGGTAACTAGCCTGTAATTGACTGGGTCATGGTTTCTAGGTTTATAATAATGCGCGCACGCATGTCTCGGTTGCCTTAAGAGGATTGTGAAGCTGTAAATTTTCATACAAAAAGAGATAACGTTTTTCTCCCCGTAAACATAATGTAATTTTCATATTTTTTGGAAATGTTGTAGGTATAATGAAAAACTAGGTCCGTACGTTTTTATTATAAAGAAATATTGCATACGATATAAGTTATTGGCATCTAAATATCTATATTTTTGACATAAAAACACCCTCGAGCATTTTTATTTTTTTAAATTATATTAAATTGAGTTACTAAAAACCAAAAACGTACAGACCTAGGTTAAAGTGTACTGATTGTAATGAGATTAAAATTGTCTCATTTCGTAAAGGTTTAGGGGAGTAAAAACGTTATCGCCCGAAACAATATTTATGTAAATACATAATTGTATGAAATGTAGGTAATTGCCTCTAAAAATCGCGCCGCGTATTCGCACTTTACAATCCTCTTAAGGTGCTCCCTCCCCGGGAGCTTTTGCTTGTAACGTAACAATCCAGATTCCACTGTAGCGGCTAGGGCTTTGCAAGTAGACTGCTCAGGCCGTCAGCTGCTAGGTAGTGGAGAGAGATTATTGAAACCAACAGGATAGGTTATTGCATGTAATTAAATAGGTAGAAGTAACACGGTTAGGTCACAGGTAAAGGTTACATTACAAGCGAATGCTCTTGGTGAGGGAGCGCCTTTATAAGTGTTTTTCTAATATGTCGTCTTAGGTTTTTAGAGCGCCGGCGCGTCTTCGGTGTCCAAAGTCATCATCATCTGCCTAGCCTTTTTTCAACGATGTTGGGGTCGGCTTTCAGTCTATCTGAATGCAGTTGAATACCAGTATTTTACAAGGAGCGACTGCCTATCTGACCTTCACAACCCAGCTACTGGGTAATACGATACCCCTTGGTACGAATGTGGCTGGTATGGAAATGTTCTTAATTTTATCACGTATTTGTATGACTTTGACTTAGCTTTTGTATGAAACTGCAGTGAAATATGTACGAAATGGGTCTCGACTCGAACTCGTCATAGTTTGGATAAATCTTCCTTTTTGCGTCATTAGGCTTGTCTGCTGACGAGGATATAGCTGTTTTTATTCATGAACCATATTTATTTTTTTCGATACTCCAACAAAAGCTAAAGCTATACATATTATTATAATTATAGCGGATAACCAAGCTGTAGGTATCTAATTGCACATGGGATGAAAGTCATCCCATTTGTTTATTAAGTAATGGTTCGTGAGAGTAAAGTCATCCCACGCAAATCTGCTTTTGGTTTGAACCTTGTTCCACCACTATTAAGGAGTCCTTTCTAATTCCATACATTTAGTTTCATGCACCAGCTATTTTCGAGGAATTTGAGGTACGCCAACCCTCTATGCGACTAGTCAATCGTCTATGGAAAGTTTATTTTTAGTCTGTAGTTGCAAATCTTTTTGTAAACAAAATGTTTTTGTTCAAATTGGAATGCTTGTAATGAATGAAAATTGTATTAAGGTAAGTGGTTTTATTTATGTTTCGTGCTAAGAATAAACACACCATAAATTTTAAACCATAAAACATATAGGTCATAGCTTGTTTTTTTTTTACTAGAGCCATTTCTTTGAAACTGTAACTAAAAATTGTTTTTGTTATTTTTTGAAAATGAAAACAAGTCATACTTTCAAACGAACCGTACATGACTCTAAAGCCCTACTCACTAGCATTCTAAGAAACATTCAACGGTCACAAAATTCCAAGAAGCTACGATGCAAATCGGTTTTGTTTACAAGATTACCGCGGGGCTGTTATGTCAATAATCGGGTGGGGCGCTTAGCAGTTTTCGCCGCGCGCGGGTGAGCACAGCGGTTCAGCACAGCGGATATTACTCCCACACTTAATCCCACTGATGAACACTTGGCCCGTGCCATTAGGTCTATCTAGCCGAGGAAAACAAAGAAACCAAAAAAAAACGGTGTAGAGCGAGTCGGATTCGCGCACCGAGGATTCCGTACCATCATATATAAAGAAGTGTGCTATTAGGAGACATCGTTTTGTTTTTCCTGTAATCTTTACATAAACTTCTAGAACACAGAATAATTTTAATTTTTCTCTCGGAGACGGGGGGGAGGGGAACGGTATTTTTATTTACATTTTTCATCAAAAGTCGAAAACTATGTGGCCTAAAAAAAAAGAAAAAATCTTTGAGAATGTGCGAACAGCTATCTTTCATAAAATAATATGATGCGCCACATGCCCTAGTAGCCCCACTTAGTAGCCCCTTTCAGTCCCTGTTGCAAAAAAAGAAATATACATTTTTATTTCTTCCTTATTTGCAAAATAGTTAGGCAAACGTCATCTAAAACTATTCCAAAATTCAAGTTGATAGAATAAGTAGTTCTTGAGATATCCAGCTGTGACAGACAGATAGACTCGCACCATAAGGGTTCCTTTTTACCATTTTGGTACGGAACCCTAACACCAACTTACTATTGTCTCACTGCAGCGCAAAGGCCTTTTATCATACGGAGAAGACATGACCCATAAATAAAATGGGCAACATCATTTTTACTATGTTTTTAGTTGCAGATTGATCTTATATGGCCTTTAATGGGAAACCTTGACATTGTTTTTTATTTATTTGTTTGTTTACGTCTATCAATGAAATGGAAGTTTATGTTTAAGTTAAGCAGGTAGTATTTAAAATCCGTCGACTTAATTAATTCAATGTCAAAGTTTTGATTTAATGGACACAACGACTGCGTGACAAAATATTGTACTAAGCCGCAAATACACGCACAATACACTTGTAACTTGCACCAAAGTATGCAAGTAGAGTCTGGCCGAATTTAGGTCTCGTTTTCGGTTCTTAGCAATTTCGTGGCTGGAAAAAATCAAGTGCATTCATTTACCTACTTAGAGATTGATAATTACAACAACTAAAAGCACCTGTAAAATGCAGAAAAAATGAATTTTCTTGCCTATGACATCAGATTCTTTAATTATTTTTACAGTGTCCAATAATCAAACAATCTCGTAATGTAAGAATTTTTTTTTTTTAATGCAGAGGCATTTTTTTTTTCACTTTTACCAAAGAAAAATCTATCGACAAACAAAATATTTTTATTTTCGTTTTGGGTTTTCGTCTGAAAATTCAAATCAGGACAAAAAAAAATCTATTTTCAGTCTTTGTTTATGTGTGTCTAGAGGAGCTCGTGGCTAAAAAATAACAGCCGCACGGGTCGATCCATCAAGTTAAGCTACGTTTACCGGGGTTGGTCTGTGGATGGGTGACCATCTTTTCATACCGAGACTCCTCCGTACCTCGGAAATCACGTTAAGCCGTTGGTCCTGGCTGTTATTCGAGGATCTTTGACAGTCGTTACACGTCGTCAGAAGCCCGAAAGTCTGACAACCAGTCTTACCAAGGGGTATCGTATTACCCAGTAACTGGGTTGTGGAGGTCAGATAGGCAGTAGCTCCACGTAAAATACTGGTTAGACTGGAAGCCGACCCCAACATAGTTGGGAAAACACTTGGCAGATTGTTTATGTGTGTCTAGTAACACGTTTTTTTTTTCGACATCGCATTAAAATATGCCTACCGTAATATCACTATGATAACGAATATGAATTAGTTCTATAATATAATGAATATTCGAGCCGTGAGTTGAAACCCTCGGGCCATGGGGTCCGAGTGCTCATGGTTTGTTCAACGAAATCTCCAAACTGGTTGACACTTTCAGTGACCCAAAGGCTGCCTTTAACCTTGGCCAGAGGCTAAGCATTGCCATACAACGTGGCAATGCCGCCAGTCTCTTGGGTACATTACCAGTCTACAGCAATGCGGAGGAATTTTTCGATGCCATATTTTACTTTTTTAATAGTTTTAGTTTAGTTAGAATATTATATTTTTACCTTAATTATTATTAAAGTTCTTTAATCAAATGTAAAGAAGATGTTCTTTTATTTTTCACTATCTTTTGCCCGCGGCTTCGCCCGCGTGGTTGTCGGATATTATCCCACGGGAATGTACTACCGGGATCAAAAGTATCCTATGTCCGAATCCAGGTCATAGTCTACCCATGTGTCAAATTTCATCCTAATCCGTTCAGCAGTTTTAGCGTGTAAGCGTAATAATTCAATCATGATTCGAAAGACACGTGGCGCCGTCTATTATCATAAGAACGTTATTGTTATTTTCCTCGGGAACAGTACTTTTTTCGAGATGAAAGGTACCCTATGACCGTTTCTGTACACCTGACAACGTACGAGTATATGCACAATTTAAGGATGGTCGGTTCAGTGGTTTAGGCATGAAAAGGTAACAAACAAACAAACAAACTTACTTTCGCATTTATAAGATTAGTTAGGATAAGGTTTATAATAAACATATTTTAAGATTTATGTCTGTAGGTATGTTTAATTGACATCATCTCAAAAACTGCTGCATACATTGTGGTATTAATGATTTCATGGTTTTTTATATTCACTACTTTTACACGTGCAAATACTTAAAGCTAGACAAGATAATTGTACGAAATACGTCATAATTATGTAGAGTAGGTATTTTATCTATTTTTAATCATAATAAATTCTTGCTTTAAGATAAAAGGTGTAATTAAAATTAATTAAAACACATACAAACTATTTTTAATGTCCGTACCTTATAATACGAGTATATTGTTATTGCATGTAATTATTTATTTTCATAAATTAATATGAATGACTAAGGCTCGAGGGGCTCGTGGCTAAATGATAACAGCCGCACGGGTCGATCAAAGGTTCGCCGGGGTCAGTTTGTGGATGGGTGGCCATCCGTTACATATCGAGACCCCTCCGTGCCTCAAAAGGCATGTTAAGCCGATGGTCCCGGCTGTCACTCGTAGATCTTTGACGGTCGATACCGGGAGTTAGAAGCCCAAAAGTCTGACAACCAGTCGTACCAAGGGGTATCGTATTACCCAGTAACTGGGTTGTGGAGGTCAGATAGGCAGTCGCTTCATGTAAACTACTAGTATTCAACTGCATCTGGTTAGACTGAAAGCTGACCCTAACATAGTTGGGAAAAGGCTAAGCCGATTTTTATTGTGAATGTTACTAATTATCATTCACAAATATTATGAATATTGTTCGTAATTTGTATATACATATATTACACAAATATTATGAATATTGTTCGTAATTTGTATATACATATATTACGTAAACTTATATATCACACTTGTTCTAACCGACATCAGATTTTTATGCAATTACAGAAATTGCATGAAATGTACTAAATAAGTTAATCGGAACTTATTTAAATAGTTACGTACTCACTATCTGCGTCTGTGTTCCCGAACGCTTACAACCCGAAACTCTTCAAATTTAGAGTGAACAGGCTTCTTCTGGGTGGGCTCACTCCATCGTAGACTTTGTCTCTGTCACCTCTGACCTAGACTATAGTCAAGAGCAAACCCATCTCAATAAAAAAATATGTACAAACAGGCGATTTTTTTTTAGCAATATGTAGGCCAAATCACTTATAAGTCAGTACAATAAAATGACGTAATACGTGTATGGACACTTCAAAGTACTTGAAACAATGCTTATGACATCTAAGTTAACGCATCGCTGAGTCCGATGAACAAAACTAGTAATTTCATGTAATTGTTTCCGTTTCATTTCAACTGAATGAAAACGGAATGTTTTTTTTAGGAGGTATGGTATACAATACAACAATATTGATGATTTTTATTAACTGGGTTGCGAAGGTCAGATAGGCATTCGCTCCATGTAAAATACTGGTATTCAGCTGCATCCGGTTAGACTGGAAGCCGACCCTAACATATTTAGGAAAAGGCTAGCTAGATGTTTTTCATTTCAGGATTATCTTTATAACAAAACTCTCCCGTCTGCGTCTGTGTTCCCGAACGCATACAACCCGAATCTCTTCAAAGTTAGAGTGAACAGACTTCTTCAGGGTAAGCTCACTCCATCGTAGACTTTGTCTCTGTCACCTCTGACGTAGACTAAAGTCTCTTGACTTGACAAACCCATCACAAATAAAAAAATAAAAAAAACTGCAATTTCTCTGAGAGAAGTAAATTGCACGATACGAATCCAAATTGCTATTTAGTTATCTTTCAGATATGCTTAATAGTTTTATTATTTATTACTTCCTAAATTATGTAGCGTCTTATATTTTAATTATATATTGTCCGTGAGTTATCCTAAATATATTGTTAGTGTACTGCAGCCAATGTATTCACCAATGTATTCGTATTATATTATGTACAGTAATACTTCCTGCGGCTGAACACTGTTTCCCAAAATACAAGCTCTAGCTTTGTTTGGGAATCAGTAACAGTACCTTTTGTTCAATACATTAATACGATGCATATGTTAGACTCCTCTGAGATAAGACGAATGTATGAATGGCGACAATAGGAGGAGCTCGTGGCTAAGTAATAACAGCCGCACGGGTCGATCCATCAGGTTAAGCTACGCTTACCGGGGTTGGTCTGTGGATGGGTGACCATCTTTTCATACCGAGACTCCTCCGTGCCTCGGAAAGCACGTTAAGCCGTTGGTCCCGGCTGTCATTCGAGGATCTTTGACAGTCGTTACGGGTCGTCAGAAGCCCGAAAGTCTGACAACCAGTCTTACCAAGGGGTATCTTATTACCCAGTAACTGGGTTGTGGAGGTCAGATAGGCAGTCGCTCCATGTAAAATACTGGTATTCAGCTGCATCCGGTTGGACTGGAAGCCGACCCCAAACATAGTTGGGAAAAGGCTAGGCAGATTGATTTTTTATGAATGACGACAATAAAGAAATTTAATTTTTATTGTAATTTGGCTTAATGAAGCTATGGCTGCCTGTCTTGGCTGTGACAAGGCAGGCAGCCATAGCTTCATAGCACTGCCTCACTCGGAGTGGGGCTCCGAGTGAGGCAGTGCTATGGTGGACCCACAGCGCAGCGCTGATTTTTATTGATCACCCGAAAGTGACCAAAATAATAAGTTTAAAGATTTGTACAAAAATCCTAACTAATATTATTAATTCGAAAGTGACTTTGTTTACTTGTTACGCTTTCACGCAAAAAACGGCTAAACGGATATGGATGAAATTTGGCACGTGGGTAGATAATGACTTGGATTAGGAGTAGGATACTTATTATCTCGATAGTACGTTCCCGTGGGATAATTTCCGACTTCCACGTGTAGTAACTAGCAGATAAAAGCTACTATCTCTCTACGAATAAATAATTCGTAGCTTTCTCTATAATAGAAAATACCTTTGTGGTGCAGTGGGAAAATAACAGGCTGCTATTAATATTTTATACAACAATAGCTACAGGGTTAGTTTAAATTATCTAGCTAAACTTCGCAGAAAAATAAAAAGATGCTTTTTTTTGGGAGGTTAACCACCGCTGTTAGTGTTGTTACTTGAAGTATAAGGTGAGAAAAACTGTTTTCTTATGTTTTATTTTAACTTCACAGACGCAGACGTGACGGGTTCTGACGGGGTCTGTGAAGTTTATTAAAAAAAAAAAAAAACAGATTTTTGCAACTGATATTTCAAGTGACTACAATAACCTCGGTAGATGATCCCACAAAAATCAACAAATTTATTTATTTTTTGATACCATATTTAGTTATCGATACCCATCGCGTCTGCGGAGCATAGCTAGCTATATAATACTCGTAGCTAGCGTTTTCCCAACGATGTTAGGGTCAGCTTCCAGTCTAACCGGATGCAGCTTCATAATAGTATTTTACATGGAGCGACTGCTTATCTGACCTCCACAACCCAGTTACTGGGCCGATACCTACGTTACTCGATACCCCTTTGTTAGACTTATGGACTTTCGGGCTTCTGACGACCCGGAACCTGGGGAACAACGGCATAACGTGATTTAACGTGACGGAAAGCATCTTGGTATGTAAAGATGGTCACCCATCCACGGAACAACGGCGGCAAGCGTAGCTTAAACTGATCGATCGACCCGTGCGACTGTGTTTACTTAGCCACAAGCCCCTGCCAAGCCAACATAACCCTGTATTATTAGTAATTATGGAAAAAGCCATGATTCTACGTCATGGCTTTTCCATAATTACTATTTAGATGGAGCCATCGTCGCATTAAAATAATATTGTGCTTGTTTGTTGTGACGTAGAACAAACTAGAAATATCTGTATCAGTCCGTTAATAATTTGTCTAATTACATTTTCTAAAGCAAAGCGCACATTATTTTGCAAAAGTCGGAGACTAAATTGACTTGACTGAAATTGTCAAGCTTCTCAAGCTGTATTAGGATTACATTATCATAAAGGTCATTTTATTATTTTCACTTGTCAATTTAGTGTAACTGTCCGACTTAAGACACTTGGAGCATTTTTTCTTATGTCGAACTGTGTAACATAAGACATTCGAGAGGATATAGGAGCCGCGGCGGGACACACCGCGCCGCAGTAATTGTTTCAGACAGATTCCGAATTTGAATTTGACCTGTTTCCACTTCAGTGCAATGAGGCTCGCGCATATTTGCGCGGACCGCGTCGCATCGCAAAGCATTGCAAAAATCCTACTGCATCACTTTAGAACATTTTGTATGAACCATCCCACACTACAGGCGGGCCGCATCACAACGCAAATTAGTACCAAAAAAACGCCTGGCGAGCGATTCTGCTCTCAAAACGGTGGAGGAAAACATCGTGAGGAAACCTCGAACCAAAAATTTGAAATCAAAAGTCATTTATTCAAACTAGGCTGAGAATCAGCACTTTTTGAACGTCAAAATTACATAAGACAGTCCCCCAAAACGCCCGCCCTTCACCACTTCCTAGTGCTTTAGCTGGGGAGAAGAAGTGGCGCAACAAACTCCCCAGCAGCACAGCTGTCTGTTCAGTTAAAAAAAAAATATGATTCTATATAACACTGCGCATAATAATTTAGGTACATTACGCAACACAAAACATTAAATTAAATTATTTGCTATAAGTATGCTAGCACACGCCAACATACCAAAAAAAAAAAATCGAAAACTATACTCAAGCAGAAACAAAATACAAAACTAAAAACGTAAGCAGAACTTTATACCCAAATAAAAGCCTCCAGTAATAAAGGGCGTGCCCACTTACATATAGCCGTACATGTAGGTAGTCGTAACTCAAAGTCACAGATTATAAACTAGGACCATCGAAGTAAAATCAACAACGAGTTAAGTTACTAATAACAAAACAAAACCAAGGTCAGCAAGACGACCTGTCACCACAAGCAGCACCCGTTCACGAGTATAACGCAAAGATCAGCCATTACCCCCCTCGCCATATTTGAGGGAAGGAGACAACCCGACCCCCGACGCTACCGCAAGCAGTGACATCTAAGGGAGCATGACGAACTTGCTGCCGGTTGCTCGGGCAAGAAAAACTATGATCAATTGTCGAGGTCACTAGCTAGACACCTACATCTATCAAACCGCACTGGGCCCGCGTGGTGGATTAAGGCCCAGCCCGTCTCATCGCGAGGTGGCCTGTGTCCCAGCAGTGGGAATATTATAGGCTGATTATGAGCGATCCGCCATTGCCAGTGCAATGCGTAGAGGCCCCGTGCAGGCCCGCCAGTAGTGTGAAATGCCGATGGTTCATACAAAATATACTAAAGTGATGCAGGAGAATTCTTGCCATGCGATGCGATGCAGTGCGCCCAAATAATAAACACTAAACGCTCATAGGCGTTATAACAATAAAACTTTTATTGTGTCTCGTTCAATGTACTCCGGAATGCGTTAAGTCATTCAAAACAAACATGACGTCATTTATCTTTTTTATAATAAAACACTGGATTGTTTTATAGGTCTACAAAGTACAGTTGCAGTCACAAATTCTTTGAAAAAAACATATTTAAAATTAAATCTATCCAACTTTATGTTTTTCATTTGTTTTCTATATTGAAACTGAATTGTAACAGTTCATTGGGTAGCATATCCTTTACCCTTAACTATATAATATTATAAATGCGAGTTTGTTTGTTAGTTTGTTTGTTACCTTTCACGCCTAAACCACTGAACCGATCATCCTGAAATTTTGCATATACGTTGTCACGTGTACAGAAAAGGACAAAGGGTGTACCTTTCATCCCGAAAGAATGTACTGTTCCTAAGAAAAACAACAATAACGTTCTTATGATAATAGATGGCGCCACGTGTCTTTCAAATCGTGATTGAATTATATTATTGTAGAAAAATTTTAGTAGTGGGTTAAACTTTTTTTTTTTTTTTAATTTAAGTACCTAATACATTTTGTGAGACTTTTTTGCTTTTAATGCCACCCTTATGCCTACAGAATAGAAGTCAAAATCGTTTGACCGGACTGTAAAAGAGGTTTATTGAAATGTCTAATCTTATTTCAAACGGAGTATAGGTCGTATTTCAGTACCATGTGCTACTTCTATATCTATACATATTATTAATTTAGCTTTTCGTGTCTGTTAGTGTTGAGATGCAATCATAACCTGTTGGTTATGATTGCATCTCAACAGCCATACTAAAAATTGTTGTAGTGTTATTTAGTGAAATTATGGTTATTGAAACTTCTTCACAATAAGTGGGTCTTAGGTATTTACTCGAGTTTGATGAATCTATTAACTTGTAATTTCGACGAGAGTGGTTTTCCTTGTTGGTTATGGGTATGAAGTAATCGTTAAAGACAGTCGCAATTTTCATTGGGCATTCAACGCTTTTTTAAATTATTTTAATCTATTGATTTTATTATTTCAAATGTTTTTGAATAATCAGTTTTATTTTTATAATATCCCAAGTAGCTTTACAATTACTTTTTAATTTTTTTAATATGAATTATTGTTTTGTTTTTTCTATTATATTAATTATTTCTAAAGTCTGCCAATCTTTAGAGAGGTACAATTTTCAAAGTTTTGTGACATATTTTTCAACAAGCTATTTAACAAAATCTCATATAGATTACTGTTATGCGAAACACTTAAAATGAGACCATTCGTGTTTTTAATTAATTTTAACGTAGACCCTTATTCTATTATTATTTTGTTAGGGTTGGTATCGTTTTCACCAACACTTAAAATTGAAAAGTTATTTTTACAGCCACTTAGTTCATAGTTTGTTGACAATATTTCCTCCGTCGTCGCGTAAGGCTTTATCGTCGAAGTAACTATGTGTTGTTCATCTTGAATTTATGAGTGCTGAAGCAATGTTGATGCATTCTTTTCCACCTAATATTAGGTCTTTACCTACGAAATTGCCGTTTAGTATGCAGAAAGTTAAAGTCAATTTTATATAAATATTTTTTACTGCTATCAATCAAATAGGCATCCATGCTATCGATGCATCTCTGTCAGCGCAGTGGTAATTTTTCAATGCTCTTCTTGAAGAAGTTAGGTGTACGGGACCCAACAAACACTTCACAGGCATCTTGTACTGCCTTTCGGGTATTGAATTTTTTCCCTGCCAAGGAGTTGTCCAAATTTTGGAAAAAGTAGAAGTCTGGTGGCGCAAGGTCTGGTAAGTACGGTGGATAGTGGTTGGCGTGGTTGGAAACTTCCAACACTAGCTCTTGTAGCTTAGAGACCGTCTGTTGTGCCATATGAGGTCGAGCGTTGTCGTGTAGGAGCGGCGGGGACGAGCGATTAACCAAGGCTGACCGGAGACTTGTGAGCTTTTCCATCATTGTGTCCAGTTCCTCACAGTACACATCCGCAGTAATGCTGGTGCCATTTGGTAAGAAGCTGTGATAAATTATACCAGCACTAGAGCACCAAACAGTGACCATGACTTTTAAGGGGTAACTTTTCATTTGGGGCATTGCCTAGACGTTGAACCAGGGTCTAACCAACATGATGACCAATTACGATTGCCAAAAAGAATACAGTTTTCATCGCAAGTGACAATGCGGTTCAAAATCCCTTCGTTTCTGTGACTGTTAAGCAACGCAAGGCATACTTCAACGCGTTCGTCGCATTGGCGATCATTCAGTTCCCACTTATCAAGTTTTTTTTACCTTGCCAATTTGACGCAAATGTAATATTGTAATATTGTTTTGATGCTAACGTTGAAAGCTGCTGCTAACTCAACCGTAGATTGAGTATCGTCAGCTTCCACTATCGCCTTTAATTGCTGACTTTAGTTTCCGGGTGACCACGGGGTTCAATTTTTAGATCAAAATTTCCATGTCGGAAGCGTCCAAACCAATACAGAGTCGTACGTTTGTTTGTAGTGTTCACTCCGTACACGTAATTAATGTTCCGAGCCCTTTCTGCGGCATTGCTACTGCGACGGAACTCGTATTCCATAATTACTCGTATTTTTATCGTGTCCATAATGATGAAAAAAAAAATACAAATGTAGTGAAAACATAACACTAATCAATAAACAAATGACTGACTTTGGAAATAGATTTCCATATTTTAAAAATAAAATTAATTTGAATTTAGAATGTATTGCCAGCTATACATAAATTACGTTTCAAATGGCCAAATGGAAATGTAAAACGGCAACTTCATAGGTGCCATTAACCTATTATTTGTTTTCTTGGTTTTCTGTCTGAATTAATTGGCTGTGTGCTGCCCTCTGTTGGCTCATTATGGCAAATTGTTTTTTTATTACTAGAAGTATCTAGGAGCATTTATAAACTTACGTGGAATAAAGAAATCTTGATGCATTGCCAAGTAAGTATAAAACGTGCGAAGCAGGGGTTGGTCTCTAGTCATTTATTTAGAATTATAATCAGTGATCTTTTTTTTTTTTGAATAGCAACTTGTAGTTGGCCTAGAGAGGCCGTGACTACTTAACCGGTCAATCCTGCGGCTGCCTTAAGCGAACTCAAAGCCTCCAGCCAGGGCATAAAATTTACAAGACTAAGCAACTACACGCTAAGGGCTCCCCCTGTGGGGATCAGTGATCGGATAATCGGGCGCTTATATACCTAAACTTCTTCCCACGAAAGAATAATATGGACATTCCTTTCTGAATAAATAAGTAATCCCGGGTTCCCGGGATCGAACAATTTTGTAAAAACAACTATAACAAACTTAATGAAATTATAGCAGTGGTTATTTTGATTAAGTATCTTTATTTTATTCAAAACAAATGGAATATAAATAATTATGATAATGTGCCCGATGTGGTCAAGTAGTGGAAATTGATTTATCTATCTAACAGATTAGTGATCGAATCGACAAATTTATTGTATTTTATACGAACAGAAGGGATTCTGAAAGGCATGTCCGTATTATTCTTCGTGGGAATAAAAGTGAAGTTTAAGTATATTAGCGCCCGATTATCCGATCCCTGGTTATAATATAGGTATTATATTATTAATAAATGATTAAAATGCGATTTCTTTGTTTTATTACCTTCAGTAAAATAGCCCTAATATTTCATTATTGTTATTTTTTTGTGACATTATTAATTTTTGTAACGGTATTCGTTTTTGTTTCATTTTTGTAATTGTAGAAAAATTTTGATAATCACCCACCTACGCTATTTGAAATCGAAAACCTACCACTACAAACTATAGAACCCCTGAAAACTACGAGAAACACACATAAATTCCCTTTTTCCCTATTATATTATTAATAAATGATTAAAATGCGATTTCGTTGTTTTATTATCTTCAGTAAAATAGCCCTAATATTTCATTATTTTTTTGTGACATTATTCATTTTTGTAACGGTATTCGTTTTTGTTTCATTTTTGTAACCGTAGAACAATTTTGATAATCACCCACCTATGCTATTTGAAATCGAAAACCTACTACTACAAACTATGGAACCCCTGAAAACTACGAGAAACACACATAAATTCCCTTCACAATAAATTTCAGTAAAGATTACTATGAAAAAAAGTTTCCAGTGGGAACGGTTGAAAGTTTTCCTATGAATCTCACACAAGGGTGCAATCAAAGGTAGGTGGAGTCAGAAATAGTTTCTGTCGCTTTATTGTGACGACGTGATCGTCCCTTCTTTCTAAGATATTTTTGGGTTTTTGATCGTGAGTTTTGTGTGAATGATGGTTTAAGTACCTACCTTCACTGTTATGTGTTATTGGTAGTGTAGAATCCTGTTAATCTCGTATTTAAACTGATTAAATCCCTATACTAATACAAAGGCTTATCATCACACCAAGGCTCTTCGTGCAGGCACTCCATCATCGTCATCCACATCCTGACTTCACTCATTTCATGCTGGACATAGGTCTCTCATTTCTTGTGCCAATCCCCACGCTCATGTGCTAGCCTCATCCAAGTTTTGCACGCAATGGCAACAATATCATGTGGCACTTATAACCTTTTCCCGCCATTTGTGGTGACTGACAGTTGACAATAGTGACAGCTACCTCAGTACCTACATGTGTGTATGAGACAGTGTTTATATATATATTAAATTTTTATTTCATTTACAATAAATGCTTAATAATAATATGTAACGTTATTTTTTTTTTGTTTTTTATTTTTTTTTTCTATTTGGTTGTTGTGTGCACTTATGGCATGTGCCGAATAAACATGTTTTCTTACTTTCTTTTTTTTATAACCTTACTAACTATTTACACTAGGTACAACCTTTTTGTTATATATTTTTAATAGGTTGGTATTTTAATAAAAATTGTGTGAGGATTATATCACCAATAAAAGCTTTACAAAAAAAAAAAATATATATAACGCTAACAGGATGATTAAAGCCGGCGCAGCGCATGCTATTGCTAATTAATTAGGTAAAATAGAGTAAAATAATTAGTAATTAAACGGATAAAATGGGATTACTTTGATACTACGGGGCTACTTTGATAACAACTTTCGACTTAAGTAAAACTTATTTGTATAATATCTACAACGCCATATTAAAAAGAAACTATCAGCAGTGCCAACTATTGATAGTTCTGGCACTCGAACTTTTTTAACCGACGAAAAAAAAAAGGAGGAGGTTCTCAATTCGATTCGTATCTATATATTCTTTTTTGTCTATTAATTTGTCGGATATTAAATTATCATCGGTGATAGAGATAATAGAATTTAAAAAGATAATTAATAATTCGGCAAGGACTTAAATGACTGATGAATGATGATTTTTTTATCGTTTAAAAACCTCTTGCCGTTTTACCGGTTTAGATTTTTAGTAAAATACCTGTCTATCAATTTATAGGATACTAGCTGTGCCCCGCGGTTCCACTCGCCGTTTAATTTAAATCGTTTTCGCTCGGCTCCTAAGGTTTGTAGCGTAATGTTATACAATTAATAGCCTATAGCCTTCCAAAAGAATTGGGCTATCAAATGTAAGAAGAGTTTTTCAAATCCGACTGATAGTTCCCGAGATTAATGCGTTCAATCAAACAAACTCTTCAGCGTTATTATTAGTATTGATAGATATAAATTCTAGTTTCCCACCAAGTGAAATATTTGTGATTCTATACCTACATAATATTATACGTCAGTCGCTTTTCGTGTTTGTGAGACCGCGTTGTTCTTCTAAACTGCGCAACGGGTTTTGATGCGGTTTGGGTTTAAATATTCTTTATTTATTCTAAAAGAACATACATTGTTTACTTAAGCGAATAAATACATAACTAAGGGCCAGTTTTTTGATCCGTAGTTAACTCGACCAATGGTTAAACATAGCAAGTAATGCTTCAATTTTGGCTAAATGTGAAAGGCTAAACATGAATGAGTTATGGCATTAGTTACTATTATTTAATATGAATGAGCTAACATGAATTCATTCATGTTTAGCCTTTTACATTTAGTCAAAAATTAATTACTATGTTTAACCATTGGTTGCGTTAACTACGGATCAAAAAACCGGCCCTTAGGTAAGTGTAGCCCAGTAGCTAACAGTTTTTTTTTTCACCTTAGTTTAGAGAAGTAATTCCGGAAGTTTTATTTATGAGGATAATACATTGAATAATAAACTTACAATTGATAAAGAAAAGAAAGGAAAACGGGAAATCTTTGCCCAGCAGTGGAACACAAAATAGGCTAGAAAAAAAAGGGATAAAGAAATCGCAAAAACCGAGCGAAGCATGGGCGGTTAAAATGGTAAATGGTTAAATGGTAAAATGGTATAACATATGGTTATAACATATCATCACGCCTTGTTCCCCCGAAGGGTAGGGCAGGGGTGTACACCCAAATTTCGTCTTCTAGAATCTAGAATACGACTTTGGTGCATAATAGTTACGTGCTAGTCCAGTACAATCCACTACAAAATGCAAGTACTCAATTGCAAAACTAAAACATAACTAAATTCTAGGCTCGGTTTGCGTGCCGACCATGCGACCAATGGCTCGTTGGTCGCATGCTTCACGTTCGTGGTTGCGACCACAGCCCGCTCCATTATGACATGTTAATTTTTAATCAAGTACTAAAGTAGTTAGGTTGGTTGTGTTGAATTTCAACCTGAATTAAAATCGTTATTGTTCAAAGTGATATACAATAAATTAATCTACCGTTCTCTGTTCAATTTATACTTGATATTAAAGGTGACTAATATTTGTACTTGATATTATTTATAATGCAATTTAAAACATCTTATCTTCAAAACCATCAAAACCTTCGATAGTTTAATAGGTACTAGGTATTTTTTTATATAATAGACATAAAAACTTGTTTTATCACTGTGATGTCAGTGTATTTTGATAGCGGAAATAAACACGATGAGCTTATTAGCATGGGTTTTTTTTTTATTATATTGTTTTTAAATAACCTTGCGCAAAAATATGCAAAGGAAACTATACGAGTATTAAAACGACGTGCCTATTTTTTGGTATTAAACGCTATTCCGATGTATGGTAGCTCGGGATAAGATTCCTTGAGCACACACAACATAACAATAAGAACATACAACATTCTAAAATAAATTTAAAATACAATTTCTTGTTTTTTTTTTTTTCTGCTACGTTTGCTATTTAAAGTAACAGTAACTATATACAGTAACTTCTTAAATTCGAACAGTCGAATTATTTAAACAAAACAGATAACTAAAGATAAATAGAAGCTTAAGATTTGACTTGGCTAGTTTTAATAAATAAATTCCAGAATTAACAACAGACTTGCCACCCATTTAGATCTCAATTCTTTTGATGGCGAAGTCGAGGTGACAATAACCGACTTTTAATGATTTTAAACTGACGGTCATGTCTAAACGAGTAGTGTTAATGATTTGGAAAAAAAAAATATTTTAAATTAGACATTTTTTAAAATAACTTAATATGTGAATATTTTAGATTTTGATTATATTACATTGTGTAATTAATTTGTAAATTTATGTCTACCAAAAACTATGAAATATTTTTTATGAAACCTTGCCTATTTTAAAAATATTTTAATTATTTATATTTTAGTTTTACTTGTTTTGATATAATAGTCTTTGTTTTATATATAATATGTTAATAATGCGTCTAATTTGGGACAGCGCTCCTTGATGGCCGAGTCCTATTACTGGCTGGACTTAAACCGACGCGTTGCGTGAGCTCAGCACAGAACACGCAAGCTAACCACTCAAGGTCGTTGGTATATATTTGCGTCTTAATATAGAACTTGGCTCCCATTTTCTCATTTATGTTTTTGATTGTATTTTGCATGATGTGTCTATACTAGCTTCATTTATGGTTAATATCTAATGTGTAGTGACAAGTAGTACCTATAAAAAACTGGTAGAAAACTTGTAAAAATAGTGAACAAATTAGTTAACAGTTTATAAATGTCTGAAACCATGTCAAAACACTTAAGATAGGTACAGACGCCAGCAGGTCAACCTACCCGAAACTGTCAGATTTTCCCAATCAACCTTGAACCTAATGCCTTAGCAATAAAGTCGAAAATCTATTAAAGAAATCTGAGAGATTGTAGTAGCTTGATGTGCTGGCGTCTGTACATGTTCTATACAAGACATGTTTTTAACAAGTCTTCTTCAAGACTTGATGAATAAACGGAACTGTATCTGTGGAGAACGTTGTTGGTTGCACATTTGTATAACTTCTTATGTTCTATCTATTTGCTATACATAATGTGTAATTGTTGGTTCTTCCGAATAAATAAAATAAAATAAAACGCGGGGTAATAAATAGCTAGAGCAGTGATGGCCCTGTGGTAACTGTCGCGACTTATGAGTCGTAGGTTCGAACCCTGACAGGCGCTTTGCTATGTGTAAATTATTTCATCACCACTGCTATCAAAACGGTGAAGGAAAATGAAACGGTGAAAAATTCGAAGACATGTGACATCTACCAACCCGCACTGGGCCCACGTGGTGGATTACCACTCCCACTCCCTCTCATAGAGAGGAGGCCTGTGTCGTTTATCTTAAAAAAGTCACCACAGTAAAGGTAACTTTACGCATCCCGCGTGGAAGTGGGATGCGACTGCGCAGTGCGCACGTCGATGGTTTTTAATAAGGATAAGGAAGTGATACGAGTATGACTTATTTGCACCAGTTTGCACACCTCCATACAAGATAGCTGATAAAATCGAGGAGAGCGAAATCCGTTTTGTTTTAACAAATAGCTTAAAAGCTGTTATTGTCGAAATCGTGTCCCATTCTATAATAGCATGAAAAAAGACGATCGTTCGTAGATCTTGAAAAAAGTAACAGTTAAAGTAATAAAAATTATGTAGGTAAATATATTAAAAATCCTACATTTCCACTAGATACTTTTGCTAAAAATAACGTCACCTTTGACACAGATTAACTAATTTGAATAATAATGATTTATACAATAACCAGCACCCTAATTGCGTAACACACTATCAATCGGAATCTGAATAATTTTGAAGCAAATTGCTAATCCTACTAATATGATAAATGCGAAAGTTTTGATGGATGGATGATTGTTATACTTAATCACGCCAGAACGGCTTAACGGATCTGGATGAAATTTTGGCACAGATATATATATTATAGTCTAGAATAGCACATAGGATACTTTTTATCCCGGAAAAATGAAGGGCTCCCGTGGGATAATTTCCGAAATCCATGCGGGCGAAGCCGCTGGCAAAAGCTAGTCTATCATAAGTTCGAAAAATTTGTCTGCTCGACAACGTGAATAACGCAATGAATGTTGTTGTCTCTTAACACTGTCAAAATGAAACCGATTCCGATTGATAATGTGTTACGCAATTAGCGTGCTAATTGTGTGAATAAGTAATGTATGTGAATAAGTTCTAGGTCTGTATAGTTTACCTACTAATACCAATGATCTACCTACACAAATTCACGCTGTTTCTTTTTAACCGACTAAAAAAAGGAGAAGGTTATAAATATGTCTGTTGTATTTTTAAGGTCCTTACCTCAAAAGGCAAAACGGAATACTCGTGTGTCTGTCTATCTATCCGCCTGTCACAACCAATTTGCTCCAAATCTAATGAACCGATTCAGTTGAAATTTGGTACACTGTATAAATTTCTGTGACCCTAACACGGACGAGTAACGTAAATAAATAATTGAAATTTAACATGTGCATCACTTTTGGGTGGCAATATAAGAAAATTAAATTAAAAGTTTTGCAAACTGTACCGTGTGACATCAATAACACATAATAACAAAAATGAACTAAAATAATTCTTTTATAATTTGTTTTAAAGTTATTTAAGAAAATAGAAGAAAATTGACCGTTCCCTCCTTATCTCCGAAATTAGTGAGCGAAAAATTTTGAAAAAAAAAATAGATATATAGGTACAGAAAATAGTTCTACACATATACTTGTAGAGTACAAGAATATTGATAAGAAGGCAAGTAAAAACAACATGATAAATCTCTCAATATCGTGCGTACAAACTTACATTTGCAGTTGGATTATATGGGAGAACATGTTTTTCAACTACAATGTTAAGTTTGTTCTTGGGATAAATTCATTCTAACTACGGAACCCTTCAAACCCTTCTTGTGCGTAGTCCGACACGCTTGGCTAGTTTCTTGTTTCTAAAGATCTTAGAATGACGTCAAATATGACGCAGGTTGTTAATTAATAGACATTAAGATGTCTATTTAATTAAATACAAATAACTTGGCTTTATAAAATAATAGTTAATTTGGGCAAAATAATATTGGACAAAGTTAGGTAGAATATTTGCAAGTGGAAAGTTACCAAGAGACGTTATGGGATTATCACATTGTGTATATTCAGCTGCTGAAATGTAAAGAAATGATTGTTGATTGTCAACCAATCTACAGTGGGCCCACGTCGTGGATCATGGCGTCCACCCCACATAAGTGGAGGGTAGATACCCTTGAGAAGGCACATCTTAGGCTTCGTCTTTTAACATGAAGATAATATACAGTCCGAATTTTTCAAGTGGGCGTGGATGGCCAAATTCGAAACTATGAGGAACGGCGAAAAGTAGGTACTCAAAGGAGTCGCGGGCTCGATTTCGATGAAAACTAAAACGGTATCATTGGATTTTTCAAAAATCAATATTTCTAGCCTGCAATCGAACCCGCTGATTTTGAAAAAAAAAAAAAATACGCACACACTGTATTATTACACCATTCGATAGTGTCACTAATAAGGATCGATTTAAGGGTAGTAATGACATACGACAAACTAAATGAAAGAGCTCATTTTTAACAATATATAATTTTTTATTTTTCTTATGTTACCTACCTATTAAACTTTGATATTGATTTTTCAAAAATCCATTGATGCAGTTTTAGTTTTCATCAAAATCGAGTCCAAGAATCCTTCGAGTACTTTACGCTATTCGCTATAGTTTTGGATTGGGCCATCCACGCCCACTTGAAAAATTCACCTGTATACCTACGGAAAACTGTATTGACACCCTATATTCAGGTGTTTACTAAGTTAGGATGGAACGATGACTTATTATCTGACATTCGTAACAAACGAATCGTAATTAATAACATTGACACAAACTTAAGAAGAATTTGTTTTTCGATTTTAATTGAATGATATTTTATTTTATTATTTTTGGAAAACTTACAGCTAATCAGACACAATAGTTGCTAACTTTAAAACAAGATGATGGCCAATTACAAGTTTTCACACATAGAATAACAATTAACATTATACTAGGTAGCAGACAGTGTAATTTTCGCATTCTGTATATTCGTATATAATGCAAGGACTACGTTATTTTGTCGAAGAAGTGATTGCAAAGAGCCTTCTTTAATTTAGGCACACTAGTATTGAAAAGATCTATGTCAACTTTCCGACAGGTTTCATTATACATACGGCTCGCCCTTATCATGTAGGAATTTTGTCTGTAAGTTGTTCTTGTTACTGGTACGTGCAACAAACGAGGTTTACGCAAAAACGAAGAACATACTCGCAGCCCAATTCTGCTCAGCAGCTCGCGGACGTCATTAGATCCGTTTGCAATTTTAAATAAAAATGCTAAATCATAATCATATTGTAATGACAATAATATTGTCATTACAAATAGACAAGTATATTGTTTTCAATTGAGCTCTTCCTACATTCCAAAGGAAAAAGGATACACGTTATTTTATTGCAAATTAACTAGCTCAGAAAATGCTCAATATAAATGCAATCTATATATACGTATATTCTTTGTATATTTATAGCATGAGCATTTATAATTTTTGATTTTTTTTTGTTCATTATTTCTGACTGACAAAAACATGTAAGATTTCAACGGCTAATAACTACAAGACTTTAAATGCTAGAGTAATCGTTTATCATTCAAAAGATAGGTCATTATATAAAACAATTTAAAGGCCGGATATAATATGCCTATAACGTCTCACTACGAGTGCACGCGCATGCGCGCTACCCTCTACTTTTCACTATGGTGTCGAAATATCAATTCGTATAGCGCAAAAACGTGATTAGCTAGATCAGTTATTCTGAAGTCTTTGTCAAATTTGACAAAGCACTACACAACAAACAAAACAACAAAGCTAAACAACAGAAATATTGGCAGAAATAGGGTAAAAAAAAAAATGAAGTTGACAATAGCTAAATATTGTCAGATGTCGTTTCATATCTGCCGATCTGCTCAGAAATGAAAAATATTATAATCGGTGAAAGCATATGAGCCTACTAAGTCTAGTGTCAAGCAAATACAATGGCCACGTAAAATTTACTTGTAAAAGTGTTTTTACAAACCTAGTTATGTACAGACTCCAGCACATCAAGCTACTACAATCTGTCAGATTTCTTTAATAGATTTTCGACTTTATCGCTAAGGCATTAGGTTCAAGGTTGATTGGGAAAATCTGACAGTTTCGAGTAGGTTGACCTGCTGGCGTATGTACAGAAATAAAATCATATATCATTATCATTACGGCAGTATAGGAAACCGTAGTAAAATTTCAATAAAATGTTTTCACGAAAACAAATGGCACGGACCCAAAGTGCGCCTACAAAACTTTTTTTTTAAAATTATTAATGTGTAGGCTCGATGCATATTTAAATACAGCTTTTTAGCTTAATGATATATTTGCTACAGCCAAACTAAACTATAAGGCTATGTGAACTTAATGCAGCATAGGTATCATTTTCTTCAATTCATGATACCATTTTTTAGTAATTCCGTGCTTTTCCTGTCATTTCTTTTTTAACCTTTTGGTTAAGAAAAGCTGAACACGCTTAGATTTTTAACAAAAATTTAATCAATCCATATAATTCTTAATAAAAATAAACTTAAATACATAAAAAAAATATACATACCTTTATGTGAGCTGACGTTGTAATTCACATCCTCAAAGACGATGTGCACCGGTGGTCGCTTAGCCATGCGATTCAGTGCCTTCAAAGTGGATCCGGCCCTTTCCAAAGCCGCCGGGGTCCAATGACTTTCCTGACCCTCCTCAATTACCAAAGGGTTGGGGTGGGACGATGGGGCAGCATGGGCCAGCGCGGCCCCCACAATGGCCTTACGAAATAACGGAACGGTTGCCATTTTCAAAAAATTTGCACTATTTTGTAATGTAGTTTGACACAAATTGTAACGCACTTATTTTTTTTTTTAACTACTTCGTGAAATGGTATTATTATTTCTAATTTCAGTTTAAAAATATTTATATTCACTTAATAGTTATTTTTTTTTAGCATCACGTAAAAGATAAACAATATCGAAATAAAATCGAACTCAAAATATTACCATATAAAATTTCGGAACTACTTTTACAATAAATTCCGCAATTTACTTTCTTTTGATAATTTTTAAAATCTGAATTTCGAATTAAACTTCGTGACCGCTGCGCAGGAGTCGCGATACGGTTCGCGTGTGCGCAGTTCAGCAGTGGCGCAGCACTACTGATCGCTAAGAAAGAATCGGCTTTTGATATTATGCCGATGCAATTAAGTTAAATGACAAAGTGATACAGCGATGAGAGACATTGGGACCGTTGCCATAGAGAAATTTAAAATAAAATAGAATAGACAAAGTGTTGAGAATTACCTAGGTCTCAATTAGGATTAATTATTTTATCGATCATCTTCAATATTATTTTTAAGATTAGGTTTTCCTGTTTAATCTTATTGCGTTTATTTATTATAGAACACCAACAGCATATACATTCAACATGGGTTAACAAGAGTATTGAGGAAAGGCATTACCTACTGCTAATGTATAGCTACGCAAATTTCAGGCTTACATAAAATTTAGATTAAAAAAATAACCGGTCAAGAGCGTGTCGGACCAGGCACAATGAAGGGTTCCGTAGTTGTGATGAATTTATTCCAAGAAAAACTTAACATTGTTGTTGAAAAACATGTTCTCCCATACATTGCAACTACAAATGTCCATAGTTAAAAAGATCCAAACCACATTACACCTAATGTGGGTTGGATCCTTTTTGTTTAACTATGGACAAACGTAAGTTTACACACAATATTGATAGATTTACCATGTTGTTTTAAGATCATCGACTTCTTATTGGTTTTTCTGTAATCTATAGGTATGAACTATTTTCTATATTTTTTTCAAAATTTTAGGCTAAGTAATTTCGGAGAGAATGGTCAATTTTCGTCTATTTTCTTGAATAACTTTAAAATGGTTTATTTTAAAATTATAAAAAAAATCATTTGAAACTCTTACAGTAAGCTCTTTATTTAATATGTCAAACGGTACAGTTTGCAAAACTTTTTTTTAAATTTTTGTATTTGCCCCCACAGTTGAACCCCATATTCAAAATTTATTTATTTACGTTATACGTCCGTGTTTGGGTCACAGAAATACATATGTTTACCAAATTTCAACTCGGATCTTAATCGGTCTATTAGATTCGGAGCAAATTGGCTGTGACAGACGGACAGACAGGCAGACAGACACCCGAGTGATGCGATAAGGGTTCCGTTTTTTCCTTTTGTGGTACGGAACCCTAAAAAGACATTGAACATAAATGCGTTGAGATTTAGGGTCAAATAACTATCGTATATTCATATGATCTGGATATAACTACTGAGCCTAAAATTCTGAAAAAAATACAGAAAATATTTCTATAACTACAGATTACTGGAAAACTTTTCTTCAGTCTATGGTCTTAAAATAACATAGTAAATCTCTCAGTAGTGTGCGTACAAACTAACATTTGTAGTTGGAATGTACATGTGAATATGTTTTTCAACTACAATCTTAAGTTTGTTCTTGATTTAGGTATAGTGTTACAAGTGAAAAGATGAATAACGAGCTGTGTCAATATATATGAAGCGTTGCTTCCAATCACAAGAAATCAAAATAAATAGGGTACATTAATAAACTTAACACTAACACGATTTGGTAATGTCGGTAGGATGTGCCGCGCTCCCTTCATGGTTCGAGCGCGATGATACAGCCGGCCAGTTCATATTCCTTTCACCACCTTGGTTAGGTTTTAGTACGCGCGGGCGCACGGTGGCGAACGGCTGTATGCGCTCCTCTAATTTGTATGTCTATAATACGTAAGTATGAGCTGCTACATCGGGATAAATTCATCCCAACTTACCCATTCTTGGCCGGTTTTTTGTCCTGTATAGCAACAGCTTTGGACTAGTGAGCGTGATGTTATAAGTAGGTACAGACGCCAGCACATCAAGCTACTACAATCTGTCAAACTTCTTTAATAGATTTTCAAGTTTATCGCTAAAGCATTAGGTTGATTGGGAAAATTTGAGTGTTTCGGGTAGCTTGACCTGCTGGCGTCTGTATAATCACGAACCGGGATTGTTGAGCCACTAGCTTATCATCTTAACTTGGTTGTGTTACACGAATGCCGCCAGTTTTTCGTTATTGAAATGTCACATGTCAAATTTCACGGGCGGCATTCGTGATAAGCTAGTGGCTCAAAAATCCCGGTTCGTGACTGTAATACTGTTTGTTCCAATTTTAAACTTTATTTTTTTTTATACTTTTTTTTTATTGTATGCTTATTTAGTTTAGTTTGAAGGTTTAAGAAGTGGTGGTGGTTTATGGTAGTGGTATTAGAAACCACGTTAATAGGCAGACACCAACAGTCTTCGAAAAACAAGAATATGTAAATAAAAATAAAAAAAACCATCATCTTGCTGGTCATTTCAATGAATAAAACAACATTTTACTTTATTTTGTAATAAGCATTTATAGAAACAGCGTCACTCTTGCGACAATTACATACATGGAGTATCGTCATAATTACAAACAAATATAACATAAATAAATAAAATCAGACGTTTAAAACTCAGTTTTTTTTTGGGTTCCGTACCAAAATGGTAAAAAGGAACCCTTGTGGTGCGACTCAGTCTATCTGTCTGTCTGTCCGTCGGTGACAGCTGGATATCTCAAACTACTAATGCTATCAACTTGAATTTTGGAATAGTTTTAGATGACGTTTGCCTAATTATTTTGAAAATAAGAAAGATATATATTTATATTTTTTGCAACAGGGACTGAAAGGGAGTCTTAAAAATTCGAAGTGTGGCTACTATGTAGAGTATCATATGAAAGACCGCTGTTTGCACCTTCTCAAACTTTTTCTTTTTTTAGACCGCACGGTTTTAGACTTTTGATGAAAAATGTTAAAAAAAATACCATTCCTCCACGCTTATCTCCGACGTTTGCATAGAGACAAATCTGAAATTATTCTGTGTGATAGAAGTTTACGTAAAGATTACAGGAAAAATAAAACGATGTCTCTAAATAGCACACTTTTTTGTTATATTTATGGTACGGAACCCTCAGTGCGCGAGTTCGATTCGCTCTTGACCGGTTTTTTAATTGGTAGTGTATAGAGTGCCGCAAGCGGCATTGTTTAACTATCGGATATAGAGCCGTCAGGGTGCTTACTCTTGACTCCAATTCCGACCGATCGACATTGGAATTTTAATGTTTCGTACTCTTGAATTCGACGCTAGCTAATTTAAAGGATAAAACATTTTAAAGTCCTATTACCGGTTTATCGTAATGAGTTGAACAACACTACTGCGGCCCGTAAAGTAGCTAACTTCACGCGTAACAAAACAATCGCAGAGCAATCCCAATTTTAATCCAATGTTGACAAAATTGTTTTCAAGAGTACCGAATCACGTGACTGCAAAATTGGTATTGGAATCGGATTGGCTTTAGATTGGAATTAAAATTAGTTTGAAGAGTAAGCCCCCAGCTTGGGGCATAATAGTGGCGCCATCTAGGCTGCCGTAAAGAGAATGTACGGCAAAATAAAGCGACCGTTTAAAGTGCTGTAAGCAGTGGTGGAAGCGTAATACACGTAACATAGAAACAATGAAAAGAGTACTTATGTCCAATGTTGGAATACGACAAAACAAATCCGTCTCACTTAAGTAGTTTGAGAGTCTTTCTCTTTCATACATATTTACACTGTGCATAACTCTAATATAGTTTAGACGCTAGCGTTCCGTCTGGACCAAGCGAGGGCGCACACACGCCTCCTGCTAAATAAATATAATAAATAAATCAGTGGAAATTATAACTGTCTTTCATTGGTTCTCAAAACCCAACAGGTTATGGGCCCAGTGATTTAGACTAAATACCAATCTAAGTAACTTTTAGTGATTCTTTTAGTGATTTAATAAAATGGACAAACTTCTCAAAACCCAAATCCAATACTATAGTATAACGTTCAATAAGTATAATGTTCAAGAAGTGGTCAAAAATTTGAGACACTGTTTTACTACTAAAAACAATTTCCCTGAATTTTAAGGCGGTGCTATATGTAAATTAGGCTGGAACTGAAGAAGTTTAAAACCTTTTTTCTCCATAACCCGTATCATAATGATCTTTAAAAAAAAATATGTTAAACTACACAATAAAACACATGTCCCCTTCACTTCGAAAAAAATAAAAAATAATTTTAAATATCATTAACATACATGAAAAGTAACCCCTGTTTTAGAAATATAAAACCTTTTTTCTTCGAAACTATTAATCGCTAGGTTTTTTTATAGTCATCATGATATTACACAATACAATACCTAGGGAATCCTCGGGTTATTTTTTTAAATAACTTTTCTAATTACTTATAGTCATTATTTTTTACATAAATCGACACTCAATCGCGTGAGCAACCCCTTGTCGCCTATTAATTTAGTGCGGGACGAGACGCAGTGCTGAACGGACCTGTACCACTTTTTCCCGCATTTTTTCGTGGGTGACAATACCATTAGAAAGTATTGTAAACAAATACCTACCTACTTATTTTGTTGATTTTAATAGTTTTTGTGTGTAAATATTAGAGTAGTTTTTAGTATATAGTTAGTAATACTACATAGGAAATATTTGTGTTAATATAAGTTTATTTATAAAATCAATATGGGTGACAAAAAAAGACCCACTAAGCGTAATTTGAAAATAAAATACAAGAGGAGAATAAAAAGAATGAAACGGTAAGTAATTTGAGTACCTATCTAACATTTTACTAGAAACCATCAATCAAGCGTTTTGATAAAAAGATATAGGTAGGTACGTATAAGTAATATGCGTACCTAAGCAGGTACCTACCTATCAGCTGCTTATACTTACCTAGGTACCTTTCGTCGCCAGAACGAGAAACTGTTTTCGTTTCGAATTTGCCAACGGAAATTCGTACGTGTGTAATGGCAATAAGGTAGAGATTCCAAACGACCGGGCGGCATTACGACACGGCGGCACAGTAACGACATAACGAGCTATAGATTCGCATGCAGTGAATCTATAGCTTGTTACTATTAGACACGTACGAATTTACGTTGGCCGGAGTTTCGCTAGCTAATTTAATTTGACCCTGAATATGTGTCGCAGCTAACTAGTTTATCGTGTTTAGATATCTATACCCATCACGTCTGCGGAGTTTCGTTAGCTAATTTAATTTTACCCTGTATATGTGTCGCAGCTAACTAGTTTATCATATTTAGATATCGATACCCATCACGTCTGCGGAGTTTCGCTAGCTAATTTAATTTGAACCTGTATATGTGTCGCAGCTAACTAGTTCATCATGTTTAGATATCGATACCCATCACGTCTGTGGAGTTTCACTAGCTAATTTAATTTGAACCTGTATTATTACTCATCGCAATCAGATTGCTAATACAGGGTAATAATTAGGCCAGCCACATACAGTCGGAATTCCGTCCCGGAATTCCGTTTCGAAATATCGTTTCGGAATTTCGAAAGCAGCAAACCCATACAAAGTCACGCACAGACTACCATGCGTAATTTTGAATCGGAGAAAATTTCGAACGGAGGACTACTTGTACGTGTGTGATAGATCCTTGATCTTGCATGGATTTGCTGCATTCGAAAATTCCGAATCGATGTTTCGAAACGGAATTCCGACAGTATGTGGACTTTTTTTGTCCATCCTCTTTGGACCCCATGGATGTAACCTGCAGATTGCGACTCTCGGACTACAAGGGGTCGAAAAGTAACGAGGTTGGCGAGTTTCATAGGACCCTAAAGTTATAAGCAAATCAAATGACATATTTTAAAATTGGATTAACGTAACCCTTTTATAAGTAAACGTGGATGAACGTATACAATATAAGCTACAATATTTTTTAAAGCCATCAGTATTTCAACTGAATTTTATATTTTACTTTGTTTTAGGGGAACTGAAGAATTATCGATTGGTAGACGTATTGTAAACATCAGTAATTTTTTTAAAATCACTCCAAGAAATATCAAGCCACGGACCATTGGACTGCGGTTTAAAGTCAATTGAAATCGTATCTGAACGTTTGACAGGTTTAATGAATAAATTAAAACTGAAATGTCTTTTATGTAACATGAGTTTTATAATAGAGGGAGACAACACCCCAGAAGAAATGAATTTAAACACATGTGCCGTAGCTGGGGCAATAGCAGCAGGATGTGGACATACGCAATTTCTGGAAATTACGTCAACTCTAGGACTTCCTGAGATCTCACAAAAATGATTCACCTTTCATATGGATATAGTAAACAAAACGTGGGAATCTGAAGCGTTAAGATCTTTGAACGAAGCTGCTGAAGAGGAAAGATGTGCTGCCGTTGAAGAGGGTAAAGTAAATGCAAAGGGAATACCGATAATTGATGTCATTGCTGACGGATGTTGGGGAAAAAGATCATACAAGAAAAACTACTCCTCACTGTCAGGAGCAGCAGCCATACTTGGTAAACGTAGCAATAAAATATTGTTCATGGCTGTCAAAAATAAGTTCTGCTACATTTGCGCTAGAGCAGAAAATAAAGGAATCTCGACAAACAAATCATATTTGTTATAAAAACTATACAGGTAAATATTTTATGTGTTTTACATAAAAATCCTAGTAATATTATAAGTGGAAACGTATTGCTGTTTGTTTGTTTTATAAATTAACTAAACGTAAATGGTTCGCCTTATTATTTTGAAATCAAACTAAATATCGACCGCATGCTGCCAATACCTCCTAAGTGCTTTGAGGACAAGTTTGAGGATATGTTTTCACTTCAAAGATTACGATACGAGCTAATAGATAGCGCAAAAAAAACATATTTCATTAAAAAACATAATTCATTAAAAAACATATTAATAATATGTTTTTTTGCGCTATCTATTAGCTCGTATCGTAATCTTTGAAGTGAAAACATATCCTCAAACTTGTCCTCAAAGCACTTAGGAGGTATTGGCAGCATGCGGTCGATATCTATTATATAAAAATGGTAGAGGTAACCCATTAGAGAACTAAAGCCGTAATATAGGTTTTCTCTACCGGCATGGAGTCAATGATTATTTAAGAAAAGCATAGAAATGCACAATTTGATATATGGCAGAATTATATCAGATGGCGACGCCAACACATATTTAAAGCTTTTGCAAAAAAGGCCGTACGAAAATTTAACAATAGAAAAAATTGAATGCCGAAACCACTTGCTGAGGATTTTTTGCAACAAACTGCAGAGTTTTACAACAGACACGAAATTTCTAATACGGTTCATAAAACTCCTAACAAAGAAAATAATATTAACCATGCGAAAAGTAGTAGTAACTGCAATTGCAAAATACAAGCATACTGATAATGCAATGCAACTCCATGCTGATATAATGCTTGCTGCAGAACATGCTTTTAGCCAACATACCACGTGCAAAGGATACTTTTGTGGCAAACTAGGCGAAATAGAAGCTATTGACAAAGACTTTCATACAAACACTCTGTGCCAAAAAATAAAATTAATATTATCACAGCTAGCACACTCACGCATTTTTGCACGATGTCGACAGCAACTCTGTAGAGAGATATCATAGCGTTGTTGCTAAATTCATAGGTGGCAAAAGGATAAACTTTGCTCAAAAATATCAATATCAGATGAGATATAATACTGCGGCTCTATCATTTAACACAAGAAAACCTTTGAGCATCTTGCATAAATGTATTGTAGGTAGAAGTCCAAAAGGACAAATACATAAATTTGAAATGAACAGAATAAAGCGACAGATAAGACCTAAAAAATAGACAAAGAAGAAAAGAAGAACATTGGAAAATCAAAACGCCTCTTCCATCAATTATGGACAGGATTGCGCGAAACCCGATATGTCAAAGGAAATGCTAGAGGAATCGAAAAGAATATTTTTGAAAAATTTAGAGAAGAATGTAGATGAAAGAATAAGAATTGAAACAGGTACAATACTTCAAAGTGAGTCAAGTGAATGGCTCGAACTAAGAAGAAATTAACTGACGGCTTCAAATTTCGGTAACGTAATTAAAAAATGCAATGACATCAGTTGTGCTAATATGTTGAAGAATTTAATTTATAAAAACCTAATAGATCACGTCAAATCAGTCAAACATGGGCTATAAAATGAAAGTATTGCTAAAACTCAATTAGAAAAAGAATGAATAATTGATTAGGCCTGCCACATACAGTCGTAATTCCGTTTCGAAATATCATTTCGGAATTTCGAAAGCAGCAAAGCCATACAAAATAAACGAAGAACTACTGTACGTGTGTGATACATCCTTGATTTTGTATGGATTTACTGCCTTCGAAAATTCCGAATCGATATTTCGGAACGGAATTCCGAAACGGAATTCAGTCTGTGTATGTGGCCGGCCTTATTGAACTAATAAGTTCCGGGCCCACGACCGCTTGTGACTTATAATAAATTGAACTGAGGTCACGGGTCGTATGGGGCCCACAAACCATATGGGACGCATTGTGGTTCATGGACCCCATGAACCTAATATGGCATTTGAGCTTCGTGCAAGCATATGGCCGGCAAAAAAAAAACGCAAAATAAATCAAGTGGAAAATCTGAGCAATACACAAAGTATTGCTCAGATTTTCCACTTGATTTATTTTGCGTTTTTTTTTTTAATATTTGAAGTACTTAAAACAACTACTAGTAGTACTTTTAGGTACAAACTTATTCACTTTTATTTATGAGCGAAGTCGCGGGGAAAGCTAATAATAATAACTGTCTATATTCTGCCGCCCATTTTCTGTTTTAGTAATATTACAATGAGTTCTTAGTCATTAAAAATATATATTTTCTAAAAATATAATAATTTACACAAGTGTTGTATTTGTTTTTCTACAACATACAAGTTTTTACCTAAAAATGTTCTGCACCACTGCTCTGAAAGATGCAACAGGCTACCTATGCGTGCGTCGCGCGTCATGGCTCTGTGGCAGTCAGCGGTGCAAAATAGAATATTAGTGATCGCTTCGCGCGTAATTATAATGAGGGGGTGCGCGGGGCATTCTCGGCGTTAACGCCCATTTGAGCGAGGTCAACGGCGTAATGCCAAGCCTTAAGATTAAGCATTCATCAGATGGGCACTAATTATACATTGCATCTCTGATGAAAATCACAATCATACTAATTTGTCCTAGGTCAAATCGGGATTCAGAAACAGTTTTACTACTAAAAATAATTGGACCGTGTTATGCAGAAAGCAGCCATGTCGGGAAAAGTACAAACAGAGTTACAGGCATTTTTCTGTTGATGGTTGCATTATGGATGTACAGACAAGGCTGCATTTGACGGCTAATATCTCCTTGATAAATAGAGATATCGACATGTCTTATTTTGCAAAAAATCTTGTATGTCAAAATTAGTATGACTGTGTTTATAACTCATTTTTGGAAAAAGTGCCATATGGCTACTTTCTGCATAACTAGGTCCAATTTCCCGATGAATATTAAGATTAATTCATCTTAGGCCTAACCGGTTTGTCCTATCTACACGTGATATGTTGACAACGTATATAACGCAATTAATGTTGTTGAACTGTCAAAATGAAACCAATTCCAATTGATAATGTGTTACGAAATTGCCCCGCCAGCCGGCCCTATAACCGATCGTACCGCTTGCGGCTTTTTAAAATGTCATCAAGCAACCCGAAACTGTAAACTTTTCCCAATCAACCTTGAACCTAATGCTTTAGCGATAAAGTTGAAAATCTAGTAAAGAAATTTGACAGTTTGTAGTAGCTAAATTATGCTGGCGTCTGTACTAAGGGGTGATCCATTTAGAGGTATTTTTTTTCTAAAGTAATAAGAAAGTGAAAACACCAATATTATATCTGGTTATCTTTATTATCATACAAAAGAACAATTCATGACACGAAAGATTGTTTCTTAAAAATGTTGGCGGTGACTGCGGTTAACAAGGTCCATTCTGAAGTTCCAATTTCGAGAACAATTCGGTGCACAGCTAATTTCTCGCTTCGGATCGTTGAAATGGCAGCCTAGATCGTATGATATATCACCTCTAGACTTTTCCTTTGGAGCTATGTAAAGTCCAAAGTCTACAATACTCGGGTGCGATTGAGGAATTGGAAGCCAAAATTACTCGCGATATTCGCCAAATACCACCGGAAATGCTGGGACGCGTCTAGTAAATTGGAAATAGCATACTTTCCCACAACCTATCACTCAGTCTCTTAGGACCACTACCTACTTTTAGTTTATACTACTAGCTGGTAGTTCTTGTGACCTATACAGGGTTAAATTAAATTAGTTAGCGAAACTTCGCAGACGTGATGGGCATCGATAACTAAAAATTATAACGAAAAAACATAAATTTGATTTTTGTCGGGTCAACGAATGCAAGTACTTACCGAGTCAATCATACTTGGAACGAACTTTAAAAAAAAACTTCTTTTCAACGACTTAAAAAAAAAGGAGTTATCAATTCGACAAGTCTATGTTGAATATTATTGGAACTGCAAAATATTCACATATGATAATACATTAGGGCTTCCAAACAAATATACAAAATTTCATAGATGTATGTTTGTACGTTTGTATGTACATATGTATATACGTGTATATGTATATACGTGTATATGTATATACATATGTGTTCACGCATTTCTCCGAAACTATTAATCGGATCGTGACTATTCTTTAATAGAAATAGAAGAAGAATAATAAAGTAAAAAAAAAACACAATAGAAATAATGTAGGTACAGAATAGTCTTGGAGAGCTCGGCCACGCTTCACCTTACATTTTGAAGGACTCCAAAAAAAGGAGTTATCAATTCGACTTCGATTCGTATGTAATATTATTGGAACTGCAATATATTCACATATGTAAATCTATTAGGGCTTCCAAACAAATAAACAAAATTTTATAGATGTGTGTATGTTTGTACGTTTGTATGTACATTCATACATACATACATATGTTTGTCTACGCATTTCTCCGAAACTCTCGGATCGAATCGGATCGTGACTATTCTTTTTTTGTTGGCTTACATTTACTTCAACTTAGGACACACCTTCACCGCAGGAGACGCCCTGGGCTTCGGGAATCGATAGCCAATTCCCGGCCACCGTAGGCGCGGGCTTGCGGATGGCGAGCAACGGGTAGCTCGCCGTCCGGTAAGGACCAGGCCCGGGACGACGGCGCGTTGTGTTCCACGCGCGCCTCAAAGAGATCTCAGCACTAGCTGAAGGGGACCCCTTCAGCTAGTGCTGAGATCTCTAAGGCCGATGCCCGCCAGGGTTGCGGGTTGTTCGAAAGAGTTACCGTGGCCCTGGCACAGGCAACTGAAGGAACACGGGTGGGTATTAGTCAGTAGAAGTCTGACACGCCCTCCCGCTCCACCCAGAGCGGGAGAAATTATTTGATGATTTCCCACCCAAAAAAAAAAGGCACACCTTCAATTTTTTTCTTTAAAAATTTATAATATTCTACTTTATAAAATACTGTCAATTTTTATGAGGAAATACCAAAATAACTGTAAAAAAAGGCATACATACTTATAAATACAAACGATTTATTAAGTGTATTATGAAAAATGTAATTTGATTTAAATGTATTAAAATAATCACGAAAAACCGGTAGAAATGCGACGTTGCCAGCCCGCGCGGTATAAAAAGACACACGCATGCCTCATTTATAAGAATAACGATGTTATAGAGTAAGGAGCAATCAAACTGCAGTAAAATTAGTTTATGTACGATGTAATGAAAAGTTTCGGGGACTGACTGTTACTTCGCGCTACAATGTGAGCGTAACACAGTTATTATAACAACTCAGCATATGAGGAAAATATTGTTCTGGATGCTGACCTAACAAACTACTGTTTTCCCAGAAAAGTGCAGTAGAAATCAATCTGCCTAGCCTTTTCCCAACTATGTTGGGGTCGGCTTCCAGTCTAGCCGAATGCAGCTGAATACCAGTATTTTACATGGAGCGACTGCTTATCTGACCTCCACAACCCAGTTACTGGGTAATACGATACCCCTTGATAAGACTGGCTGTCAGACTTTCGGGCTTCTGACGACCCGTAACGACTCAAATATCCACGAATGACAGTCGGGACCAATGGCTTAGCATGCTTTTCGAGGCACGGAGGAGTCTTTGTATGTATGTCACATATCCACGGACCAACCCCGGCAAGCGTAGCTTAACCTGATGGATCCCCCGTGCGGCTTTTATTACTTAGTAACGATAGAAAACCAAGAGAAAATGTTGTTATGAGGATAAAGAGAGGATGTTGCTGCTCATCCTCGTCGACGGCCATGCCCACGCCGCTGTGCCTGCAGCTTTAAATTCATTCCTAAATAATTTAAATCCAATCTATCCTGTCCCTTGCTGCCCTTACCCATCGACACCCTAAGTCAAGTTCCGTATGCCACAGGAGGTGCCCATATTGAGTAGTCGCTAAGTTCATAAGCTTTAAGCCCTGCCTTTTTAAAGGCCTTAATTTATTATGGCACCCACAGTATAGCCTGGTAAAGCAGCCGACAAATTAACCTGCCCTCGAACTGCGGGAACCCAATTTTGTTTTCAACCTTTATTGTCACACCGCTAGGCAAAGTTCTTCCTCATAGGTGTCCACTCTTCCCAATGTGTTGCCCTCTCTGACTAATCTCCCATAAACGCCACTAACTCATCACGCCATCAACCTTTATTGTCACACCGCTAGGCAAAGTTCTTCCTCATAGGTGTCCACTCTTCCCAATGTGTTGCCCTCTCTGACTAATCTCCCATAAACGCCACTAACTCATCACGCCATCAACCTTTATTGTCACACCGCTAGGCAAAGTTCTTCCTCACAGTCCACTCTTCCCCGTGTGTTGGCCTCTCTGACTAATCTCCCATAAACGCCACTAACAGCTCATCACGCCAGCGTTTCCTTGGCCTCATTCGACAACGAACTGAGAACTCATACAAAAATAAAAATTGCTTTTCATCCTCTTGATATTCATAATCCTTTAGTGTTTTTTTTTTACGTCACCTACAGTCCGGTAAAGAGGTTAAAAAGTACTTGAATGATTATGTAGGACACTTTAATTTGCATAAGAAACTTCGTTTTTAAACAGTACTACAACAAACAATAAAAATATCGTCCGTTCGAACAGAAAGTGCATTCACTTTCTTATGTAATCATTCTTTTTACGTAAATTCAGTTAAAACACTGCAAAAAAGGTGTTACGTCTGGACACGGTAACTGTTTGAATAAACATCCTTCTTTTTTATCGTTTTTATTTGGGTTTTTGCGTTTAAAATTCATTGAAACGTTTATTTTTACTGCAAGTACGGTTGGCCGCACGTCAGTATGAACGAAACCAGCATTATGCTGGCAACTTATTCAATTGAAACTCTGTGTTATGCTAAGCCTGCTCATGGTCAAAGTGTTACCACTGACGTGTGGCTTACTGTATCTATAAAATGACGGTCCTTTTAGGGTTCCGTACCCGAAAGGTGCCAAATGGTACTCTTTTATTAATTCTCCGCTGTCTGTCCGTTCGTCTGTCTGTCTGTCTCATATTTATGTAGATAGTTGAAATTTTCACCGATTGTTTATTTGTATTGCCGCTATAACAACAAATAATAAAAACAGCCAAGTGCGTGTCTGACTACGCACAATGAAGGGTTCCGTATTTGGATGAATCTATCCCAAGAACAAACTTAAAAATTGTAGTTGAAACACATGTTTTCCCAACTGCAAGTTTGTACGCACAATATTGAGAGATTTACCATATTATTTTAGGACCACAGCCTTCTTATAAGTTTTCCTGTACCTAATTTATAGATATAGAAATATTTTCTGTATTTTTTTCAAAGTTTTAGGCTCAGCAATTTCGGAGATAAGGCGGGCGAATGGTCAATTTTCGTAGAGTTTCTTAACTTTAAAACAATTTATTTTAAAATTATAAAAAAAAAAAAATACATTTGAGACCCTCACAGTAAGCTATTTCATTTGATATGTCACACGGGTACTGGTCGCGCCTCTCTGACATAACCTCATAACTATAAAAAGTGACCGTTCGAATGTCAACGATATCAGCCAGCCTGATCTAAATAGACGGTGTTGAATGAAACCTCTACAGTACCTACTTTACCAAGCCGTCATCATCAACTGCCTAGCTTTTTCCAGCTATATTGAGGTCGGGTTCCAGTCAAACCGGACACAGCTGAATACCAGTAGTTTACATGGGGCGACTGCCTATCTGACCTCCACAACCCAGTTACTGGGTAATACGATACCCCTTGGTAATACTGGTTGTCAGGCTTTCAGGCTTACTTAATCACGTAATTTACTCACTTATAAATATTTTTGATGTGTAACATCTTTCCTGTCGCTTTCTAGCAATCTGTGGGAGTGATTTCGGGAAAAGGGACGGAAGTGTTCGTGGAAAGGGTCGGAAGTGTGTAACAGGAAGCCGGGGAAGCGCGCACTATTTGGTTTCACCAATGAGCGCGCCGGTGCTTTGATTTTTGGGTAGGCCTTTAGAAAAACTGAGAAATCGGTAATTTAGGGCCATTTTAATGGTATTATATATACTTCACTTCGTTATGAGTTTACTTAACTATGTATACCATTCAATAAGCAAATAAAACTGACATTATCTCGTAGTGATGTAATGTTTTCTTTTTATTTTTATAATTCTAGACGCGGAGGCCAAAAGTACTTTGACGAGAATGGAGTTAAGTACTTTTGGCTGCCGCGTCTATAATGTTTACTGGCATAACCCGCATAATCTTAAAACTTTATCGCAATATATCGAGTTTACACACATATTCACAAAAAAAAAAAAAACTTTATTACGATAATGTGTAGGCAATGTTAACACAACTTATTCCACTTTAAATTACGTTCTACACAATCTATAATATATATAAATACATAATACAATCTACATATACGATCTGATTACACAACGAAAAACATGACAGCAAACAAACGAGCCTACCACAGATGCATTTTCTTTTCGTAAGTTTTAGGTATGTTCCCATTAAAATTTTACTAAAATGGCACCCATAATTGCGTAACACACTGACGCCGATTCCCTTAATCACAAACTAAACTGAATTAAAGTTCAATTCATATTTTTCTTTCTATTTCATTAAGAAAAGGACAGAAGATAAATATTGGTATAGTCCTATCAAATTAGTCAGCACCTGACGTAAATTGACGTATTTTTAGTAGCAAATTTTTTTCATCACGTCTAAACTTGTCTATGGAGTATCTTAATTTAACAGGACTAAGTTAATATTTATCGTTTGTATTTTTCTTAATGAAATATAAAGAAAAAGAAGCACTGAACTTAAATTTACTTTCGTTTGTGAACAAGGAAATCGGCGCCACTATCAATCAGAATCGGTTTCATTTTGACAGTTCAACAACATTCATTGCGTTATTTACGATCTTGAGAAGACACATTTTTCGAACATATGCAGCAATGGATTAGAAATTTGCTTCAAAATGATTCAGATTCCGATCGATAGTGTTACGCAATTAGGGTGCCAGTCAAGTTTGAATCGATTAGTTGAATGATATAGCCAGATCGTGTTGCCAGAGCAAATAAACGTAAAATACCATCGTCCAGTGGGGACCGTAACAATGTGAACCGCTGACATTTCGAGCACTTTATCTTATGCTCAAATGGTGTGCATTTGACGCTCGAGAGGTATTTAAATGTAATTAGTGTTGATAATAAATGTCAAAAACTCGTGGAGCTCGTGGCTAAGTAGTAACAGCCGCACGGGTCGATCCATCAGGTTAAGCTACGCTTGCCGAGGTTGGTCTGTGGATGGGTGACCATCTTTTCATACCGAGACTCCTCCGTGCCTCGGAAAGCACGTTAAGCCGTTGGTCCCGACCGTCATTCGAGAATCTTTGACAGTCGTTACGGTCGTCAGAAGCCCGAAAGTCTGACAACCAGTCTTACCAAGGGGTATCGTATTACCCAGTAAACTGGGTTGTGGAGGTCAGATAGGCAGTCGCTCCATGTAAAATACTGGTATTCAGCTGCATCCAGTTAGACTGGAAGCCGACCCCAACATAGTTGGGAAAAGGCTAGGCAGAATAAATGTCAAAAACTGCAGATCATTGATAAAAAATGCAAGTAAGTAATAATGAATAATTATAAGCACACACAAATATAATTCTGCCTGTTTATAATGCAAAAACAATAAAAATATGATAAACACTTCCAACAATAATAACACTGACATGACAAACAACTCGTAGATAAGAAAAGTATATTTTTAAAATGTTTGCTTTTTGGATTGAAATGTTACCGTACCTTAAAAAGTTGCTTATTTTGATTTGTGATGGAACTAGATAATACCGTTGCCATAGAGAAATAACTATTCGAATACCTTAATAATTTGTTTCATGTTGCTTACTATCAAGGTGAGATGTCAGATGTTACACACTACTGTAAGGCTCGCTAGTTTTTCTTTTTTTTAACTGGACTAATTCGTATCTTAGGACCAAAACATTTCATAGATCTGTCGATCTATTCTGTAAATATCGCCGTGAAAACTTAAGTAAAGTGAGCGTGGAGTGAGCTGTCAATAGTGTCAATCCCTAGCATCAGGTGGAACGACAGCTCACTTCACCTCAGTTTTCACGATGACATTCTTGCAGAATATACAGGCTGGTCCTGAAGTTAACAGGTCTCTATTCAAGTCATATTGTGTTTATCATAATTGGTTTATTAACTATGCTCATAAAATACCTACAGCAAACAGTAATGTTATGATAAATGATAATGATAAATGATAAATGATTTTTATTTCTGTAAGTAGGTTTGTACAAACACTTTTACAAGTCAATATTTTTTTTTTAAACTAGATGAGGTCGGCGTTTCCTATCTGACTACTCTGAGAAGAAAGGCCGAAACAAACTCAGAGGTCACAGTCTCTTATAAAGTCCAGACATAATCTTGGTCACTTCATGTGAAGACCATGTAGATTGGTGTCTGAAATGGTCTTTTGAGGAAAGAACCACACAGATTGAGAGGACCTGTCCAGTCAGTGCACGCATTTGTCAGTAATCGCGCAGCTCAACTCAGAACTTAAGGAGCTCAACGATTCGACGAACAATACCAAAGAAAGAACATTGGGGTAGGCCGCATAGATTACTCAAACTGCCAGACCATGATTAAAATAACTGAGAGAAAAAATAAAACAAACAAAAAAAAAAAAGCAATGACCTACATAGTCTTCACATTCACAATAAAGTAAAATAATATAATACTTACAAAGTAAATATTCATGTCAACATTCATGTCAGTATGCAAAAATAAAAATAATATAAAATAAAATTGGAGCAGTTCAATCGCAAGCCTTTTTGTCCTCAATATAATCTTTAACGGTATAAAAAGCTTTCTGACACAACTTGCGTTTAATGAATAATTTGAATTTGTTAAGGCTCAGATCTTGAACGTGGCTTGGAAGTTTATTATAAAAGCGTATACATTGACACCTGAATGACCCACCTATTTTCTTGAGCCTTGTTGGAGGTACAACAAATTTGTGTTTGTTCCTAGTATTTATATTGTGGATATCACTATTTTTTAAACAATTTAATGTTTTTATGGGCATATAAAAGATTTTCAAAAATGTACTGAGAAGGCAAAGCCATTATATTAATCTCCTTAAATTTCTCTCTGAGAGATTGTCTCGGACTTAATTTATAAATGCAGCGAACAGCTCTTTTCTGCAAAACAAAGATAGTCTGAATGTCGGCTGCATTTCCCCACAACAGAATACCGTACGACATTATACTATGAAAATAGCTAAAGTACACTAAACGGGCTGTCTCTATGTTGGTTAAATTACGAATTTTCCTAACAGCGTATACTGCGGAGCTTAGCTTTTTTGACAATTTATCTATATGTGGGCCCCACTGAAGCTTAGCATCCAAAGTTAAGCCCAAGAATACTGTGCTATCTTCAGGATTCAACTCTTCGCCCTTTATCAACACGTTAGTTTTCACCTGCCTAACGTGAGGTAGTGTAAACTTAATGCATTTGTTTTTTTTTTTTAATTAAGGAGTAAATTATTAACACTGAACCAGTGAACTACTTTTGAGATCGCTCTGTTTACATCGTCAGTAACCAGCTGCTGACGTTTAAGTTTAAACAAAAGTGAAGTATCATCCGCAAACAAAACTATATCATGATTATCCTTAATGAGGTAGGGCAATCGTTAATATAAATAAGAAACAAGAAAGGACCAAGAATCGAGCCCTGTGGGACCCCCATTGTTACTATAGATCCGGGCGATCTTTTTCCATTAACGTCAACGCTCTGAATCCTATTACTCAAGTATGAAGTAAGAAGATCCAGAGCGGTGTTCCGGATCCCGTAATGGCGGAGTTTCCTGATTAACGTTTCATGAAGAACGCAATCGAATGCCTTGGACAAATCACAAAAGATGCCCAAGGCATCGCATTTGTCTTCCCATGCATTATAAATATGTCCTAAAAGTTCAACACCGGCGGCATCAGTAGTTGAACGACCCTTTGTAAAACCGAACTGCTTGTTATGTAATAATTTATGTTTATTAAAAAATCTTTGCAATTGGTCTAAAATTAATTTCTGAAAAAATATTACTAAACGTAGGTAGTACTGAAATAGGTCTATAATTTGTGTGGTGTGATGTACTACCTGATTTAAACAAAGGTATTATTTTACTATATTTCATGAGGTCAGGAAACTCCCCACAGTCGATACAGTTATTAAAGATAAGAGCTAAAGTAGGTGCTACAATGTCAATAATAGATTTAGCAACTTCTACAGAATTACCCCATAGATCTGCTGTCTTTTTTACATTTAAAGTGTGAAAGGTTTTAATGAGACATAAAGACAGGTAATATGTTCAAAATTAAATTCCGAATCGCAAGCATTAACATTTTCCTTAAGCAAAGACTCAGCAACAGAAGTTGATGAATTTAGGGATTTAGTAGTTGAAACGGGAATATCTGAAAAGAAATTTTCAAAGGCCGCGGCGACTTGTGAGTCTGATTTTATTATGTTGTCATTAATAGACAGGCTGTAGTCAGCACTTCGGTTATTAGACCTTCCCGTTTCACTATTAATAATATTCCAAGTCGTTTTAATTACATTACTACTGTTTTTAATCTTCGAACTCAAATAACGCGACTTGGCCATACAACAAACTTTTTTAAATAATTTTGAATAGTTTCTAACATATAAATTAAATTCAGCAGTGTTTACAAAAGACCTTTCATTGTATAGTTCATAAAGCCGTGTTCTACTTTTATGAATACCAATGGTAGCCCAATCACTGAAAGACGCGTTACTATTAACCGAGATAGTCTTGGGAATAAAGATGAGATTAAATTGTTGACAGTACATATTAAAAAAATCATCATACAGATCATTAGGATCAGTATGATTAGCCAAAACTGTTAATTTATTAATGAGTCTAACTTTAAAAGCTTCCAAGCGACTTGTAGTTTTGGGGTTAACAATGATATCCTTTTTAGCCACTTTTTTATTTTGGTTTTGGATAGTAATCCTGTGCCCGCAATGATCAGAATCTAGTAAATTTATAATTTCTTTATGGCTTGGAATAACATCTGTATAAATATTATCTAGGCATGTGGCACTAGTAGGGGTTATTCTTGTGGGCTCCAAAAATAGGTTTACAAGATTGTATGACTGAAAAAGACTTATTATTTTATTACAAGAACCTGACTTTTCTAATAAATTAACATTAAAATCACCACAAATGATAATAGATTTATTTGAGTTACATATCTTGTGTAACACTTCATCCATTACCTTTTCAAAGCAGTCATACAATCCTGAAGGGGGCCTGTACACACTTAATACAATAAATTGCTCCAATTCTATACAAGCTATTTCAACTGTCCGCTCAACAGATAGGCTCACAATATCCTTACGGTCTTTAAATTTCAGGTGGGTACTTACTAAAATTAATGAGCCACCATGTATAGCATTTACTCTGCTGAACGAACTACCAACCTGGTGATTATTAAAATTGAACATAAACTGGTGGCTTTTAAGCCAATGTTCTGTTATACAAAGAATAGCAATACTGTTAAAATTCATAAATAATTCTACTTCTAAATCTTTGTTGAGAAAACCTTGAATATTTTGATGCACCAGGTTAATACTATTTACTAATTTTGAAGTTTTATTTGATTTATTCTTGCATTTCTGTACATTATTGCTAGAGGATGCCTCTATTGTCTTAATTTCTAATTTAAATTACTACCAATGCCAATTTTGGATACCAAGTTATTGGCTGAATGATATAAAATGTCATGGCATTGCTCAATAGAAGCAACTTGTTATGCATACTTCCTTGGGAAAAGCCCTTGTTTTTCTCATTAACATCTAATTGACGAACGTTGTGTATTTTATTATGATTTGTGAAAATAGGAAACGCGAAACCTTGCATTATGTTACATTAGTTGATAATTAGGAAGTTATTATTATTGTCTAATGAATATTTACAAGAAAAAACCGGCCAAGTGCGAGTCGGACTCGCACACGAAGGGTACGGAAGTACCACTGTACAGCATTTAATAGGTACAACGTAATAAAGAAAAACCACGTTATTTTATGGGGACATCCTTTAATTTTTAACTTTAAAAAAAAAATTAAATTCTGTTATAGCCGCAATATAAATTACACAATGTGTGAAAATTTCAACTGTCTACCTATTACGGCCCGCTGACAGACAGACGGACGGACAGCGGAGGCTTAGTAAAGTTGATTATTGTGTATTAATGAATTTTTTGACATTATTATTTTTATTTTGTAATTTTGCCTCTTTTTACTTTATTTTATTTGACAATTTATCAATAATTTTATCTATATTTAACATAATTTATAATTATTGTGGTTGTACCTACTATGGAATTAGATATTTTGTATCCCTTTTGGCGGGACACAGGTCGGATCTTATTTATTATAACATCTTCTGTATGTATCCTGTGTTCACGAAATAAATGAATTTGAATTTGAATTTAAATCAGCGCTGTACTGCGAGTCCTCCATAGCACAGCATCATGCTGAGTGGAAGCCTTCTTGTCACAGTCATGACGGGCCAGCAGCTGCCGACTTTTGTTTTGTGCTCGTGATTTGTATGATCCATTTTGTTTTATTTTTCTTTCTGTATTACTCGATTTTTTTTTTGTATGCTCGTGTTTCTGTGACAAATAAACTTATTTTTTTTTCTTTCTTTCTAGTAATAGGGTTCCGTTTGGCACCCTTCGGGTATGGAACCCTAAAAATGACATGATAGAGTTTTTGTAGGTAAACCTTACTTCTATATTAGTATTTTATGACGGCTGAACGGATCTGAATGAAAGTCACACGGATAGATCATGCCCTGGGTTAGGACGTAGGTTATTTTATTATGCCCCGACAGTAGACTCAAGGAGGATTATTTCCGACTGCCACATTCAGCCGTGGCCAGAAGCTAGTATTACGTATATTGTTTAATGATACTTTGATCTGTCAAATACTATAAAACAATAAACGCTTTTCGCCGTGTTAATTCTAAGAAGATAAACGTTGAATGAAAACTTGTCCTTTATATATCTATATGTTGGCCGGGCAAAGGCCAGTTTGCCTACACCTAGTAACACAGAGATTTTACAGTTACTTAAATATAATATTTTTGATTTTATCGTATGCGTGCCGATGAGAGAAATTTATTATAGCATAAAAATTGTACGACTGATGTCTTCATTCTAAAAATAAACAAAATAATAAACCTACAACGGTGTTTAGCTAAGAAAGGTCTACGACCTCCATGTCAGAGGATATTCAGCTGAATGTATATACATGGCTGTCGTGGGTTGGAACGAAGTTCGTTCGTTCTATACTTACGTCATACTGAATGTTTCTGGATTCTCATAAATAAGACCAATTATTAGAGTTATTATACTTTTATTGTTTTTTAAAGTATAGGTGTGCTCTTACAATTTGTGAGACTAATAAATACAAAATAATAATATTTATTTTGTTCCATGTTCTAAAATAGACCTGCAATAACCGGGGGATGTCCTTGGGTGCACTTGCATAGTGCATACAGGGATGATTGTCGGTTGGTGCCTCCTCATCATTTAAAATTATCTAAGGAGTCTTTGCGAGGTGGCTTCAGCCCCTCGTACGCCTTCCAATGATCTAGGACCCCAGGGTCCCGAGAAATGTCAAAAGTCAACCATAATAATACTTAAAATTATTTGCCATTACAAGAGAAGACATATACAGAGCATTTATAAAATAATAAACAAGCTAATAGATTAATCTCCCTTGCTAGGAAAATCTTGTGTTAAATGATTAACAATGTTGTTTTAAAAGTAGAATCCAAACTTACATTGAACTAAAAAAAAAAATATGCCAGACCATTAGCATATACTTAAGTATAGATTTCCTGAAAGCGTTCCAAGGTCCAAAGCAAGTTTTACAATCCCAAGCTTGAGAAGAACATACGATAATCATGAGTCGTTCAATAAAAAATATAACCGTCTTTGGCAAACAGTCCAAGAAGGTACATCCAAATGACTGATGACGACATATTTATTATATAATTATACAAACAGATAAATTGTCAACACAATACCTTCATATAAATGAGAGCATTATTATTGTACACAGGACTACATTATATTATCAATATATACACATCCAGTAAAAGCTGATCTCGCATTTTATAGGGTTTCCGTAACAATGAGAGGTCAGCTTATACTGGTACTTTATTGTTCGATATGCAGGCGTGCGTACATGATTATTTATTTAAAAACCATAAATCCATTAACACTTGTTTATTTTATTGATAACGACTGACATTATGATAAAGTGACTCGTTTACCTTGAAACAGAAGCCGACGCAATAAACGGATACAATATTATTTGCCGTGCCCTCTATTTTCTATGGATTTATCGATAATTAAGGGCGGGGACAAGGTCTTCTTAAATATTTCATCATGATTATTATCAAAACATCTTTTTAAGAAACTCTATATTGTGTTCAAAACAAAAATGACTATGATTATTACATTACATCGATCGCATTGTTATGCAAAACTATTTAGTTTTTGCGGAATTTAAACTAAACATTTATGCATAATATAATTTCCGCAAAGTAATGCCTCTGGGTCCGTTACACAGAGATCTGACGTAGTGTCTCTGAATGGTGATGGCAAGTGGAGCAGTGTCATAACGGAATTGTTGCCGAGAAACGGTAGAAGGAGCATTGGAAGACCAATAGCCATGTGGGGTGTACGACCTACAGAAGAACGCAAAGAAGACCTGATCGCACAGACTAGGGAAGAATAAAAAAAGGGAGGAGGCCTATCATAAAGATCAGGTAGATATTGATCGTGGGCGCAGGGCACTAGCAGCCAGATGCAACATGTTGGCTCACAGATTCGCTCGTTGTAGTAACGAGGTCAAAATAACTCTGTTTAAGAGGATTGTGAAGTGCCGATACGCGGCACGATTTTTGGCAATTAAGGCAAGGCAATTACCTACATTTCATACAATTATCTACATAAATATTGTTTCAGGCGATAACATTTTCACTCCCCTAAACCTTTACGAAATGAGACTATTTTGGTCTCATTACATTCAGTACACTTCAATCTAGGTCTGTACGTTTTTCGTTTTTAGTAATTCAATTTAATTTAATTAAAAAAAAATAAAAATGCTCGAGGATGTTCTTATGTCAAAAATATAGATATTTAGATGCTAATAACTTATATCGTATGCAATATTTCTTTATAATAAAAACGTACGAACCTAGTTTTTCATTATACCTACAACATTTCCAAAAATTATGAAAATTAGACTATGTTTACGGGGAGAAAAACGTTATCTCTTTTTGTATGAAAATTTACAGCTTCACAATCCTCTTAAAGCTTATTGTTAAGCGTTGTACACAGGCAGTTTGTGGGTGAACTGTACGCCGAGGGCTCTAGATGCTCTCCGTGTACAATATAATAATGGCTTCAGGGTACTGTTGGGGTTGCCCCGGTTCTGCAGCGCGTCTAGCATGTTTGCTGTAGCACGAACTGACGACTTTTGTGCCGTTATGAGAAAAAAGACCGCATCCTTAATAAGCAGAATGAGGGCTAGCAGCAACGGTTTTTGAAAACCCTAGCCGAGCAACACGATGCACCAATGTTGAGACACTATGTCCGGTTGCTCGTGCGGCAGCGATAAATAATTATTATGTGTGATTATTAATAAATACTAACCCTTTAGTTGATAAGTTTGTTTTGTTTGTACTAACCATTGGACCAAAGTTGTCAAATTAAATAAATATAAATTAAATTAATTATATTCAGCAATGGGTTGAACAAGGTTGCCAATGATGATGAGGATGAAGGCCTTATTCCTACCTAACTTATCTACTGTGTGTTCCAAAACGCAAATCACTGATATAGGCTATAGACAGGGCTGCGCTTGTCACATGTGTTGCATGCCAGATGAATTAGGGATAAAACAAAATTTAAGTAAAAATCTTTTTAAAATAAAGCTCTTAATGAATTAAAAAACTTACGTAAACATAAAACTTTATTATTTATTTATTTATTTAATACTTTAAGCACACAACACGTACAGAGGCGGACTTAATGCCATTGGCATTTTCTACCAGTCAACCAGATGACGCAGAGACAAAAAGTGGTAAGTGCAATAGGGAGAAATGAGGAATAAATATTTATTTAAATATAAAGATATACCTATAAATATAAAATACACAATACACCTAATTATGTATAAATATAAACACAAAGAAATAGACATAAGTATACTAAAACAAATCATACAAACAATGGGAAAACATTACCGTCATGATGATACTGCCAGCTTCTTGCGAATGTGCTCGAGAACTTTTACTTTAAAGGATAATCGGTTGGTTGCCATCCTGACTTCCTGGGGGAGCGCATTCCACAGAGAGATATACTGAATGAAGAAGGAAGAGTGAATGAAGTCTGTGCGGTGAGTGGGACATTGCAGAAGACGATTGTGCGATAAACGTAGATTTCTATTGTGATTCGCGCAAATGTATTGAAAATGGGGGGCTCGATAACTAAAGGGAGAGGGAGAGTCAAGAAATGAAAACAAAGTGGTCAGCGCCCTTTGCTGTCTGTGCTGGCGTATGGGAAACAACTTTAGAAGCGATCAATGTGCAGAGACATGATCATATTTACGCAGATTGAAAACGAATCGAAAGCAGTTATTGAGAAGACGGTCAAGTTTGTCGAGGAGATCTGCATTCAGATCACCATAATCGATGATAGGGAAAATTAAGGACTGTACAGGCATTGTCTTTGTACTCGATGGTATTAAATTTAATGGTAATATGGTAATAATTTTCGCTAGGGTAACCTTATGGGTTATCCTCCCATCGTTTCTTTGCTCTTTGAATGTGCATGGCTATAAGACTAGGTCTTATAGTCATGCACATTTTTACTTAAAACTTTCCTCATGACATTTTCCTCATTCCTCTGTATTACCATGACAACCGATTTTCACAGGGAAAACTGACCGACTGACGAAAGTTAAAGGTTCATATACCTGTCGGCACAAAACTCTTAAATCGTGCCGGTACCTGTAGCTGCCTAGCCTTTTCCCAACTTCTAATGTTGGGGTCGATTTCGAGTAGGTTCAGCTGAATACCAGTATTTTACATGGAGCGACTGCTTATCGGACCTCCGTAAAAATAACCTATTTCAAAATTACACACCTCTCGACTGGTTGTTGCATATACATTTTAAATGTTTGTAGAGTTTTTTTTTTTGTGGAGGGGCGTGTAGTTTTATATTAGACGATCTCTCACACGATAGCTCTTGGTAAGTCTTGTTGTCTAATTTTAGGACTGGGTCGCTACAAGCAAAATAATAATAAAACCATTAAAAGATTCGTTAACAACTTTGCTTTAGCGTAACCTCTACAAAGGTATTCCCCTCAACCGTTAGCAAGCTATCAAAAACTGCGCATCCATTACCAATTCAGTCTGCGCGTGCTTATGGTCGCATTTAAGAGGATTGTGAAGCTGTAAATCTTCATACAAAACGCGATAACGTTTTTCTCCCCATAAACATAGTCTAATTTTCATATTTTTTAGAAATGTGATAGGTATAATTAAAAACTAGGTCCGTACGTTTTTTATTTTAAAGAAATATTGCATACTATATAAGTTATTAGCATCTAAATATCTATATTTTTGACATAAAAACTCGAGCGTTTTTATTTTTAAAAATTAAATTGAATTGATTACTAAAAACTAAAAACGTACAGACCTAGATTTAGGTATACTGAATGTAGTGAGACCAAAACTATCTCATTTTGTAAAGGTTTAGGGGGGTGAAAACGTTATTGTAAAAAAAATATTTATGTATATAATTGTTTGAAATGTAGGTAATTGCTTCCAAGACTCGCGCCGCGCATCGGAACTTTATAATCCTCTTAATGCGAGAGATTGCCTTTACCTTTGCTGCTCTAACTTTAACAGAGTATGGGGTAAAGCACAGTAAAGGCAAATGAAATCACATGCTAGAGATCATACAATAATTCGCGCCGGAATAATAAATTCTTTGTAGACTATGGGGACGCCATTTTATTTGTTTTTGTTTTTTTAAATTTTATAAAGCTTATGGGTTGAAAAATATGTATGGGGAAGTGTGTTCTTTTCTTTTTTTCGTAAAATAATGAATCTTTTTGTTAATAAAATAAAATTTTTTGAAACAATGGTTTATTTTTATTTTATTTTTAATTATAACGACCCCGCTATTACGCACCATTATTAAGCTCCTGACTTTTAATTAGAATATTAATAATAATATATTACCTGATTTTTATTCAAAATAATAATTTAAATGTATTAGCTTATTTCATAGGTATTGATTCCAACGACATGTGTTTTTTGACAGGCCAGTTGGATACCACTTATCATGCCGCAGGTCGTGGGTTCGATTCCCATCCAGGACAAACATTTGTGTGCATGAACATGTCTGTTTGTTCTGAGTCTGGGTGTAATTATCTATATAAAGTATGTATTTACAAAAAAAAAAAGTAGTATATGTAGTATATCAGTTGTCTGGTGTCCATAGTACAAGCTCTGCTTAGTTTGGGATCAGATGACCGTGTGTGAATAATGTCCCAGGTTATTATTATTATTATTATATACAGCTGCGATAAACAAAATTTTAGTTATATCGTCGTTTTAATCACACGTGCCGATAATTCGCAAGGTCAACCGGAATAGGCAATACATGCGCAAATTCACGAAAAATTACTATTTATAAAACATGGGCATTTGGATTTTTCCGGTATGGTTATTGACCTCTACGAAGTTTTAAGGTTTTTTGTGAAGATTATATAATATATAGCACTTTTATTTTGCTTTGGGGACATAGCTTTTAGGGTTCCGTACCTCAAAAGCAAAAACCGAACCCTTATAGGATCACTCGGTATGTGTATCTGTCTGTCTATCTGTGTCACAGCCAATTTGCTCCGAATCTAATTGGCCGATTAAGTTGAAATTTGGTACACATTTGAAATTCTGTGATCCAAACACGAATGTGTAATGTAAATAAATTAATCTTGAATAATTTGGGAGGAGAGTGGGGGGGAGCAAATAAGTAAATTAAAAAAGTTTTGCAAACTGTACCGTGTGACATATCAAATGCAAGGGCTTACTGTGAGGGTCTCAAATATATATTTTTATAATTTTTAAATAAATTGCTTTAAAGTTATTTAAGAAAATAGACGAGAATTTAATATTCCCCTACCCTTATCTCCGATACTACTGAGCCTAAAATTTTCAAAACCCAAATAAAAAGAAATCTAAAATATGGGAGAACATGTTTTTAAATTAGAATGTTATGTTTGTTCTTGGAGCAAATTCATCCCAGCTACGGAACTATTCACTGTGCGTGGTCCGACACGCACTTGGCCGGTATTTTTTTTATCCTCAGGTCAAAACTGTAAGAAATAAAAACCAGATATTATAAAAATAAATATTAGGTAGGTACTACCTATTACACCATACTTAAACATAATCTAAAATTGTTTTGAACGTGTTTCTTTAATTATAAGGATGAGTCATCAGTTCATTACGGAAAATTCGACTTTTTATTTATAGATTTCACATTAAACTTTACACTGTGACTGGGGCTTGTGGCTGAGTAATAACAGTCGCACAGGTCATTCAATCAGGTTAAGCTATTCATGCCGCGGTTGGTTCGTGGATGGGTGACCATATTTACATACCTCTCCGTGCCTCGGAGAGCATGACAGATCCTGGGATATTATAGGGTGAATTTTTCAAGCGGGCATGGATGGCCAAATCCGAAACTATGAGGAATTTCGAAAAGTACTCAAAGGAGTCTCGGGCTCGATTTTGATGAAAACTAAAACTGCATCATTGGATTTTTGAAAAATCATTATCAAGGTTTAATAGGTAGGTAAAGGAAATAAAAAAGTATTTTGTTAAAACAATCAAACAAAAGTATTTATAATTTGAAAAATCATGTTTTTTTTGCATGTGGCTGAAAAGGAACTTTCAAATAAATTATGTATTTATATATATTGGAAAATCACTAAAATTCCCGAGAAATTTTCCGAAAAATGACGCGAGATTAACGTTTGATCATCTTACTACAAGAAACTCCTTTTGATTTTGAACATTTAAAAATATCATCAACATCATTAACAGTCTACTTGCACGTGGCTGGATCACTTTTTTAAACTTCGATACAAAAAATATGTTGAAAAAACCTCTTTTTTTCAAAAAAGTCCAGTCAGTAATAGTAGTATTTTTTCCTATTATTTAACATACCATTTTAAGAAATTTAAAAACACACAACATTCTTCAGATATCCCTAAAATAAAATCAGATTTTTATTTTAGAATAATACCATACCTTCATAAAGAAAATCAATGCCGAAATAAACTATATTTGTGAGAACACAAAAGTTATGAAACTATTTCAAGATGCTGTAAACTGACACGAATGATCTATCGCCACAAAAACTGTCCTTGTATAGTTACACAAATTTAATGTTTAAATTTTTTCAAGCTTTCTCACATTTAGAGAAGAAATTGATAAAAGGGGGATTGAAATAAAGTGAAATAACATATGTTTTTAATAACATAACATCACGCCTTTATTCCTTGAAGGGTTAGGCAGAGGTATACCTATACTGCCGTCGTAAGAAAAAAGGGCACAACTAACATTTAAAAAAAAAATCTACAAAAAAATTGAGGAGATTAGCCTTTTTTTCTGATTCTAAATATGTATGTAACTCAATTTTTTTTTAAATGTTAGTTGTGCCCTTTTTTCTTACGACGGCAGTATAGTACACCCACATTTCGCCAGTCATGTTTAAGTTCCATGTAATAGAATTGCCGTCAACCGGGCACAAATCCTGACTCCAGGCTGATACTGAAAAACCCAATAACACTGCTCGATCTGGGCATCGAATCCAGGACCTCATGTTCAGCAGTAGCGCTGGCGACCAACGAGGTTTTGTAATTTACAAAATATATTGTGCTACTTACTTTTTTTTTTACTGCAAAACAAAGATGTTTTTAAGACATATTCTTAAACACAAATAACACCAACATTTTATTTATTCTACCTCGAAACCGCAATTACTTTAGCACTTACCATACGAAAACATGGAAAAGGAGTGGAAGAGAAACGTCATGATTTAGTACCGGAACAAAAGGCAAACATCGTAAATTATCAAATCAAAGAGTGTAGAAAAAATACATTTAGCAAAGAAAACAAGCGGTCAAGTGCGAGTCGGATTCGCACACGACGCCTTCCGTAATACCGTAGATCGGGTAAAAAACGCCGAAAAAACATGTTTATTTTAAGGGGCCTGTAATTTTTAACTTTGTTTTATATTTATTGTTTGTTGTTATATATGTACGGCCATAGTAGTACACACTCTATATCTAACCTATTACGGTTCAAAAGATACAGCCCTGTGACTGACGGATGGACGGACAGTGGAGCCTTCGTAAGAGGACCCCGTTGGCACCCTTTGTACGGTACGGAACCATAAAAATGCATTTACGGAAGAAAAATGTGTGATTTTAGACGGTATTTTCCATTCGTGAGTCGTGCAACGCTCAGGATTGTGGTAAATGGTCCTTAGGGAGAGAAATGAGCGGACAAAAGGAACAACAGCTTTTGACTATCACTGAGAATGTTTCAAGATTATTGTGGAGGAAATTCTAGGAAGGAAATGCTACAGTTTATACACTCCCGGACTCCTAAATCGAGCCATGCCCCTGCACTTTTGCGAATTTAAATTCGGAACAATGACTACACCAAATTGATGGCCAGTATGTCGACATCAAAACTGCGTAAAAGCGTTTGCTTTGACTCTTTATTATTTTGATGTTTTAGGCCTTTATACCTCACATGGAATGGCACGGTGGCCGATTTAGGAGTCCGAGAATGTAACACCTTCATTAGAGAAGGCTGTATTGAGAGCAGATGATAATTTGCAAAAACAGAGAATCGGAAGAACCGTAGCGTAAGCAAAAGCCATACTTAAAAGGATACTAGATAAAAATCAATTTATTGCGAGTAATGAAGCAGTTTGTTATAGCGTTCGCAACAGAACGCTCCAGAATTCGACGCAGACATAGTTAAATACGAGGAGCTCGTGGCTAAGTAATAACAGCTGCACGGGTCAATTCATTAGGTTAAGCTACGCTTGCCGGGGTTGGTCTGTGGATGGGTGACCATCTTTACATACCGAGACTCCTCCGTGCCTCGGAAAGCACGTTAAGCCGTTGGTCCCGGCTGTCATTCGTGGATCTTTGACAGTCGTTAGGGGTCGTCAGAAGCCCGAAAGTCTGACAACCAGTCTTACCAAGGGGTATCGTATTACCCAGTAACTGGGTTGTGGAGGTCAGATAGGCAGTCGCTCCATGTAAAATACTGGTATTCAGCTGCATCCGGTTAGACTGGAAGCCGACCCCAACATAGTTGGGAAAAGGTTAGGCAGATGAGAGTGTAAGTGTAAACAATGGCAACCTTTTAAGGGGTCATTGTACTCATCATTATGAACAACTTTTACTATGGGACCAAAAAAAATCAGGTGTTCAGTACATTTATGTTCACATAATTCGTCAAAATTTAGGGAACAGCTGAATTTTTGTCTCTTCTTGTCATCTACTTTTTTGCCCTTAAAAAGTTGACACTGTTTACACTTACACTGTATTCAGTAAAAGACTGCACTGCAGTGTTTTAACAGCTACCTAAACTCTCTTCTCTTCAATAAAATAACGGTTCTACTTAATTTCGTTCTTCGGTCAGAGTGCACAATACCGTTACCTATAAACTGGACAGCCACTTTACTTTTTTATTGCGAACGTACGTACAAAGACACGTTTTATGACTGACGGACCGTAACGTTTCGTGGTGCGTTGTAAAACTGAAATGGAACGCCTTTCAAGGTTGTAAGGATTTTTCATGATAAGCAGTTATGTATCTTCAGGTAATGTCTGCTCTTGGTACGTAGGTATGATACAAGGAATATTATGACTATTTTTCTATATTTGTAACCTAGTTATCTTTACGACGTTCAATATCGTTTGAAGACGATTAAGTCATTAGCATGAGGGGCATTCAAGGCAACTTCCTATTGTCTTCTAATATGCAGCGTGTCATATTTAAGTGTGTGGTACAGACCATCAAATTAGATAACTTTCTCCATGAGACCAACATTGTAATAGCGAAAAAATTGACAGCACCTCATACATTTGGGTCGAGTATGTACTGAAGTTTTGCATGGGACAGCTGATAATTTTTTCACCATTTCACCTTGCGAAATTGATAATGTCTAGATCCTATATTATTGTGATTGATTTAGATACCTATCCTGACTTAAAAAAAAAAAAAATTACATATACCTCTATGCAACAAGTTGAGTTTGAAATATTCATCCAAAACCCGAACTTAGTCTCTGTCACCTCTGACCTAAACTAGAGTCAAGAGCAAACACATCTCAAATAAAAAAAAAAAAAAACTCCTTGACTTAGAGTCCGCAGCTTCAAAGGTTTACTGCTAATCAAATGGGCATGCATTAAGACCAACTTGACAAGGACGTCTCTATTTTGCTCCGACTTCCCGCTCTATTCTGTTCACAAGTTTGACTTTGAGGTCTGTTGATAAAATGTTGATTTCACGGTGAAACCAATAATGGTAATTTCCTATAAAAATATTCATAGATTGTTTACCATCTAAGTTTACTTATATAAAAAAAAAAACCGGCCAAGTGCGTGTCGGACCACGCACAATGAAGAGTTCCGTAGTAAGATGAATTTATCCCAAGAACAAATTTAACATTGTAGTTCAAAAACATGTTATCCCATACTTTCCAACCGTAAAAGTAAGTTTGTATGCACGATATTGAGAGATTTACCATGTTACTTTAAGACCATAGACTTCTTATAAGTTTTCCTGTAATCTGTAGGTAAGTAGGTATAGAACTTCTGTATTAAAAAAAAATATTTCTCAGTATATTTCGGAAATAAGGTAGGGAATGGTCAATTTTCGTCTATTTTCTTAAATAACTTTAAAACAATTTATTTTACAATTATAAAAAAATATATATATTTGAGACCCTCACAGTAAGCCTTCACGGTACAGATTTGCAAAACTTTTTTTTTAATTGTCTTATTTGCCCCATTAAATTGACAGCCATATTCAAAATTCATTTATTTGCGTTACACATCCGTGTTTGGGTCACAGAAATTCATACGTGTACATTTCAACTTAATCGGTTGATTAGATTCGGAGCAAATTGGCTGTAACAGACGGACAGACACACGAGTGATTCTAGGATCCGTTTTTTTCCTTTCGAGGTACGGAACCCTAAAATGCTAATTCGTTTATTCGTGAACAGTTAAAACGAATTTTAGTAAACAAGTGGACTGACTTGTGATTAATTTGCGCTCATCGAAATCCAAATACTTATGCTTGACGCAATTAAATAATTTAATATTATATTTCACAACAATTTAAATTATTTAATTTAGGCAGGGCAGCGCGGGGTCACTTGATCATGATTTTATTCAAAACAGTATAGCTTCGAATTAATGATGTGATAAATACTGATATTTAAACAAATAATTAATTGTATATTTGGCTATGTCAATCAATCAATCTGCCTAGCGTTTTCCCAACTATGTGAGGGTCGGCTTCTATTCTAACCTGCATAGCTGAATACCAGAATTTTACAAGGAGCGACTGCCTATCTGACCTCCACAACCCAGTAACTGGGTAATACGATACCCCTTGGTTAGACTGGCTGTCACACTTTTGGGTTTCTGACGATCCGTAACGACTGTCAAAGATTCACGAATGACAGCCGGGACCAACGACTTAACGTGCTTTCCGAGGCACGGAGGAGTCTCGGTATGTAAAGATGGTCACCCATCTACGGACCAATCTCGGCAATCAATCTCGACTCATGCGGCTGTTATTACTTAGCCACGAGCTCCTATTATCTCATTATCTCCTCTTAATCTGGTTATGTAACACCATCAAAAAAAATTTGCAAATACGCTGTTTACTAGACTTATTTACATAAATAACACAAACGTCAGATGGCTCAATTGACCCCACTAAGCCACCCCACGGGGCTAGTTGAGCCAGCTGACTTAAAAGGTTTATTTTATAAGAGAATTAAATAATCTTATAAAATAAAATCTTTTGTAAATCTTTAAATTACATTCTTAGGTAACAATAGGAAGATATTAGAAAACAATAGGAAACGTAAAAACTAGCTCAGCCCAATCACTCACAGTTGACGCAAACATAATCTGCTCCAGCAGCAGAGGTGCAATTAACTTGTGCCCGTTTGCGGCAATCGGTGCACTGCAGCCACTCTTCCCCTGGAAGGCTATAGAATAGGTTTCAACGCAAACAAGGCCAAAATAATCTTCTTCTTTGGTGTCAGATGCTATGCTCAATCAACACTGTTTGTTTTGGCTCAAATGATCTCTTCCCCATTTTATTACCAATTAGACCGAGCCACTTTGATACTATTAATATTAGGTTATTTTTGATTCTGCCATCGTATACACACTGTTATGAAATTATAATAGACTTACTTGATTGCAGTAACAGAACAAACATGGGCTGGGTACCAAAAGTTACGACGAACTACTTTTTTAACTTTTGTCGCGAAAATAGAGGAAACGTACGCGCTCACGCTACGACGCAACAGCGGCCGAGCCCCATATACCCCTCCCGCTTCATGTGGCGTCCCTCACTTGTAACCTACAACGTCTGTGTACTAGTGAGGGTGGCGCGTATGACCCCCACGGCTCATAAGACCCCGCTCTGCCTTATAAAGAAACAAAAAAAAAAAATAGAACGCCCTAGTGACGCACCGTGTAGATCACACCTTAGATCCCTTCTTAAATCTCATCCTCATAAAACTAGCTACTATTCTTATTCCTTCTCTATCCATGCTGTGAGACTGTGGAACTCACTTCCGCCTAGCATTCGCGATTTAAAAACTGTGTCTCTTTTCAAATATAGAGTAAAAGAGCATTACTTTTCCTCTCAACTGTGAGTATTTATATAAGTATAGTATATGTATGTTTATATATTTTAGCTTTATGTATTTATTTAAGTTTATGTTATACGTATAGGTATAGTTAATATTTTAGTTTAAGTCTTCGCATATTCATATTTTTCTCTTCTTGTTATCACACACTATTGTCTACATTTCTATTTCATTTCTCCTTTCGCAGGTCTGCTGGAAGAAATTTCTTAAGAAATAAGCAGTACCTTTGTACTCCTAATTATAATTATGTATTTTATTATGTATTTTTCTGTGTGTACATAAATGGTAAAATAAATAAATAAATAAATAAAATAAATAGAAAAAGAAAAACTAAAAATGATTGCTTAATTAACAGATCAGTAAAACTTGATTTAATAAACATCAAATAAAATTTGTATTAGGTAATTAGTTACCTACGTGTTGTCTCAAAGGATAAGAAGGTAAATTATAACAGATTTTATGTTGCACGATTTCACATGCTTAATATTTACTAACCCACATTGCCCTCGCGTATCAAAGAACCAACTTTAAACACAAGCTCCTACAAGCATATCCGCAGAAAACCACTAGTTTTAAACAAACAAGGATTACATAATACTGAAACAGTTCGAAAGCGGTCACTAACTCCCAAGCCACTGGTTCACTAAGATCTAAATTACTATTATTCCGCATTATTAAATTTGTACAGCGGAACTGTAATTTGACTTCACTAGTTTGCAAAGTTTGTAATACTAGTGTTGATTACAAAGTGCTGTTGGTAATAAACAGTGGTTTTCGGCAAGGAGCAAAAGCATAGGGTTTTGAAATAAGAATTGCGTCGTCTTTTTTTTTTGTTCAGTTTGATTAATTTCGTATTTGCTGATTCTGATCATACCAAAGTGGATTTTATTTCAAATCATGGTGTAGGTAGTTGTTCTGATCATCTCTGTATAAGGACTCTAATGATACTTCTTCCCAGCTAAGCTCTAGGAATGGTGAAGAGCGGGCGTTTTAGGGGACTGTCTTATGTAATTTTGATGTTGAAAAAGTGCTGATTGACTTTTGATTTTGACTTATAAATCATATCCATTATAGTCTTAAACAACTGATTTATAATAGCAGGACCTGTTCATCATCATTCTTTTGCCCTTATCCCAATTTATTTGAGGTCGACGCAATATTATATATTTTTCTTCCATACTTCTCTACTAAGGTGAGTGTCCACTGGTCCGCGCCGGCTGCAACGCACGCACGGCACGACGAATATATTATAATATCAGTTGCTTGTTCACAGAAGAGGAAGAACGTAAAACTAAACGTAGAATGTGGGTTCATTAAATAGACTTGACCAATGTTAGAAGCCATGACCATTCATTATTTTGTTATTGATTTATTTCATGATGAGCAAAGATTTTTTGATTACATTCACCTGTTAAGATATAAATTCATGAAACTGTTTGATATACTCAAACCTCATTTGACGAAACAAAATACTACATTTAGAGAAGGGATGTTATAACAACACACTCCAAGCTCACAGTTTTCACGGTGACGCGATGAATTCAACAACGCATTCCGTAACGGTGACGTCACAAGGTATTCCTTGCCTTTTTTGTACTCGGTGTGGATAGACCGATAGTGGACGCATGGATTCATACAGAGCAAACCAAAATCCATTGCGTGCCGTGCGTGCATTACAGCTAGTGGACGCTCACCTTTAGTCGTCATCTCGGTAGTCACTCCCTTTCTAGCCATAAATATCATCTTTCACACAGTCCATCCATCGTTTCGTGTTCCCTTACTCGTATAGCCAGCCATACACATTCATTCTCAAAACTTTCGACGACATTTTCCTCATTCATCCGCCTGTTATAACGGTTTATGGGATGCTGTTGGTAAAAAAGACATAAGGATAGTGACCTGATAAACCTACTTTTTCCGCCTTCAACAATACCCACGGGAAAAACAAAGGTTCTTGTTTACCGGTCATCAAATATTGTTTGTTTATTATCAAAGCTTGCAACAGCTTTTTATTTCTACAGCGAACAAATACTTTTAATCGTAATATTATTATTTAAATATGTTACCAATTTCTTGCCATAACAAAAAAGGAATGACGGTAAAAAAAAACTCAGTGCAGTCATGAGACAAGTAGGTACGGATTTTATAAATTTAAAATGTACCTAAGTAACATTTTAAATTTATAAAATCTTTCTCATAAACATACACGGTACGTTTTTATGACTATTATTAATTTTAGGCAATTAAAACGGTACAGGAGTTCCTCTAAAAAATATTATAATTAGCGATAAATATTTATTTTATTATACAGCTTCATTATCCCTTAAAATAAATTATAATTTTATATTTGAAGTTTCTTTTATGCACAATATATACACCCTAAAATAAATCACACATTCACACAGTGTGAAATATCACATCCTGCGCTAATATACTGTTCTGAACGCATTTTGTTCAGAAATACTAAAAATAACATATAATAAACACTGTTAAGCTAAAAATTGACGTTGATTAAACTAAATGTAGGTATTTGTATAATGCCGTGTGACTTCCTGAATTAATAGAGTGAGTGCTATGATGAAGGAAAACAACACGAGGAAAGCACGAGGAAAACTTTTGGTTTGAAAACGGTAAATCATGATAGTGACATAGCGTTGTGATTAGTATGTCAAGAGTTCTTACTGCAAAAGGACAATAAAACCGGCCAAGTGCGAGTCGGACTCGCGCACGAAGGGTTCCGTACCATTATCTATAAAAACGCCAAAAAAATCACGTTTTTTGTATGGGAGCCCTCTTAAATATTTATTTTATTCTATTTTTTAGTATTTGCTGTTATAGCGGCAACAGAAATACATCATCTATGAAAATTTCAACTGTCTATCACGGTTCATGAGATACAGCCTGGTGACAGACGGACAGCGGAGTCTTACTAATAGTCCCGTTTTACCCTTTGGGTACGGAACCCTAAAAAAGAAGCTTAGCTGCCTTGTTTGGTCTAGTGGTCGCAAGCGCTACTGCTGAGCATGAGGTCCTAGGTTCTATTCCCAGGTCGAGTAAAGTGTTATTGGAGTTTTCCATCAAGTATTTCTCAGTAGCGGCCCGGAGTCTGGGTTTGTGCCTAGTTGATGGTGATAAGTTCATCCCCTATTACATCAGACTTAAACATAACTGGCGAAGTGTGGGCGTACTATAGGTACACCTCTGCCAGAAATTTCACACATTAAGGCCTATTCAAACCTAAGCGGTATTCGCTGCCGCTATGGGTAGAGGTAATACCGATAATAGGTATTTAGTATTATTTTTCCCGGCAAGAGCGGTACAGATGAATGAACAGTAATATTTCCGCATACCCACTCGACTTTCTCTACCGCAGACGGTAGCGATTACCGCTTAGGTTTGAATAGGCCTTTACAGTACATTCTGTGCAAAAATAACATTAGTTTACAAAAATATATATATATATGTACTTATACATAAATATGTGCTGCTAATGAATTTTATATCATTTTATTAAGTGCAATAACTAAACGAAAAAACATATGTGTTCTTTTTTATCACGTCAAAAACCAAAATTATCATCACACATTTTATTTTCAAACTACCCACAAGTTGATTTTGAATTAATTATAAAATTTTAATACAGTGTAGTGTTCAGTTTAGTTTAAATATTCGTTTTCAAAATGTCAAAAAGATTGTGGAAAGTAAATCCTGACTGTTTTTGTTACGTTTGTGGTGAACTCTATATAAGGTGTATCTATTAATTCATACACGAAATCTCGTAAGGGGTCATTGTACTTATCATTACGAACATTTTTTACTATGAGACCAAACATGAAATCGCAAAAAAAATCAGGTGTTCGTATTTTGACGAATTATGCGAATATAAATGAATTGAACGGCTGATTTTTTTTTCGCGCTTTCAGGTTTGGTCCCATAGTAAAAGTTGTTCGTAATGATGAGTACAATGACCCCTTAAGAGATTTCGTGTATGAATAGATACACCTTATATATCTAAGAAAGGACATTCCATAGCGGAATCACTAAAGAAAACTACCGACAGTTAGTTACTAATTTATTACACAATTTTCAACGACTGGGTGTCAACATGTCTCTAAAAGTTCACTTCCTACACTCGCACCTCGATTTCTTACCTAAAAACCTTGGACACGTCAGTGACGAACATGGAGAGCGTTTTCACCAAGACCTTAAATTGTTTGAGCAAAATTACCATGTGACCATCGCTAGTCTATAAGAGACACAGGTACAAATAAATACAAGAAAAAAGCTAAGGCAATAAATTTTTGATTTTAAAATATTTTTGTATTTTTTTTTTTGTAATTTAAAAACAATAAATATTTTATAAACATGACGTGTTGGATTTTTCAATATGTTTTTTTGAGCTCAGTGCACCTTAGTTGTTAAAAAAAATACTTTTCATTTCAAGGACAAGAACCACGTAAACTAGTGTAATTAGATACTAATAATTACAAAACCGTTTTCTATACATACATACATATATAAACTCACGCCCTCTTCATATGGGGGTAGGCAGAAACTTACAGAACGCCACCTGCTACGATCCTTACATACTCCTTTGTCTCGTTTACGTTCATACATCTGGTCATACTTTTGCGGTTGCAAGTACTACGCACCTGACCTTTCTGAAGAACATCACTAATAAAGTCACCATATGTTAGGGACACCATACGAGTATGATCCATAATATATCTTTCTAGGGCGTCCCCTCCCAGCGTTTCCACTCACATCTGAGTTTTCTACACGATATAACTAGTACTCGTAGTTCTGCGAACAGTAGACCTCGCGAGCACAAACTTTTTTGCAACAATTAATATACCCCTAAAGTAATTTAAAACATCCCGTTTTACTATGTTTCTATACCATTTACTGTTTTTTAGGGTTCCGTACCTCAAAAGGAAGACGGAACCCTTATAGGATCACTCGTGTGTCTGTCTGTCTGTCTGTCCGTCTGTCACAGCGAATTTGCTCTGAATCTAATGGACTGATTAAGTTGGGTACACATATGAATTTCTGTGACCGAAACATGGACGTGTAACGTAAATAAATGAATTTTGAATATAGGGGTCAATTTTGGGGGCAAATAAGAAAATACAAAAAATAAAGTTTTGTAAACTTTATTGTGTGGCATATCAAATGAAAGTGCTTACTGTAAGGGTATCAAATATATTGGTTTTAAGTTATTTAAGAAAATAGACGAAATTTGACCATTCCCCCTTTATCTCCGAAACTACTGAGCCTAAAATTTTGAAAAAAATACAGAAAATAGTTCTATACCTATAGATAACAGGAAATTTTATAAGAAGTCTATGGTCTTAAAATAACATGGCAAATCTCTCAATATTGTGCGTACAAACTTATATTTGCAGTTTACATGTATGAGAGAACATGTTTTTCAACTAAAATGTTAAGTTTGTTCTTGGGATAAATTCATCCCAACTACGGAATCCTTCATTGTGCGTGGTCCAACACGCACGTGGGTTTTTTTTTTTTCATCAGATCTTCACCAAATTTTTATCCTATCCTTTCAAATAAAATAATGAACCATCTAAATCGGATGTCCTAAGGCGGAGATATCCAGTAGCCTCTGTTTGCCCCTTTTTGGAGGAAGTAGCCGTCCAATCAAAAGTCCCCGACGATAAAAGAAAATCTATAAAGTCGTAACCTGTATACCAAGTTTCGTACAGATTGGTTGTACAATACGACCTTTTTGCCAAAAGCAAATTTTGCCAGACTTGAAGCAGAGACGCGTCACTCGCTCGGTCATTTATAGCACTTTCGAAACCCACCCATGGGGATGTGAATTACCTTACTGAAAACCATTCACAATGACTTACGAGTACGTCCGTCATCATAACTTATTACCAAAACAAAACACTACACATTCGAATTTTTTTTTTCACAATCTGTATTACTGTCGTAAAAAGTCTATGTTTATGTTATGCCCGATAATGGTATTAGACAGTTTATGTAAATGACTGGGGGGGTTCCACTTGGGAAATAAACGTGTGGGTGATATCTTGTACACGTTTCGTTATGTTTATGTCCCGTCTGTTGTATATGTTATTGTATTTGGGGACCGAAAATGGTTAGGCAGGAAAATGGATGTGGTTTCATTGTGACCAAATTCAGGACAACCCTTGGGGCGGCGACTGATTTGTATCGGTACCATTCGAGGCGAGCTTGGTTACAAAATGCCAATACACAAGATGCGGAGAACGCTCGCATTGAGCACATGGCTCAAGCGCGCTCCATTTCTTGTTACAAAATGCCCGATACACAAGACGCGGAGAACGCTCGCATCGAGCACATGGCTCAAGCGCGCTCCATTTCTTGTTACAAAACGGCGATACACTAAACGTGGTGAACGCTCGCATCGAGCACATGGCTCAAGCGCGCTCCATTTCTTGATACAAAACGGCGATACACTAAACGTGGTGAACGCTCGTATCGAGCACATGGCTTAAGCGCGCTCCATTTCTTGTTACAAAACGGCGATACACTAAACGTGGCGAACGCTCGCATCGAGCACATGGCTCAAGCGCGTTCCATTTCTTGTTACAAAACGGCGATACACTAAACGTGGCGAACGCTCGCATCGAGCACATGGCTCAAGCGCGCTCCATTTCTTGTTACAAAACGCCGATACACTAAACGTGGCGAACGCTCGCATCGAGCACATGGCTAAAGCGCGCTCCATTTCTTGTTACAAAACGGCGATACACTAAACGTGGTGAACGCTCGCTTCGAGCACTTGACTCAAGCGTGCAGGGCTGCCAGAATTGGTCTTTTTTCGTTTGCGTAAAAAATTGGCCCTGGAGAAATTTTGGAGAAATGTCTGGAAAGAGGAAAAAATCATGGAGAATTTTGAATATTTTTATTTTTTAGTTTCAGAGCGCATTCGTACCTAGTATGTAACACATTTTCCGAACGTACCCGTTAAAACAGTATGCTCATTTGTTAGTCCGTATCTCTTATTACTCTGTGGTTTGGTTCATTCTACTTTCACAATATTCTACATAATCTGCATAATGTTCATTCGTTTCATTCACTCGTGATTTTATAGTTTCGCAGAAGTGGTTGAGATTTAGAAACAGAATGAATCTGGCATGACATTGAGATCCACTGTAGGCTGGTACTGTGAATTATCAAAAATAACTACTTACTATATTTCCGGTTTAATTTAATTTTATACAATATTTAGCAATTTTTTATAAATTTATTAAAAATCAGCATAACTTCAATCATCATTAAAAAAAAAATCTAATTAATATTTATATTTCGTTGGAACATTAATTTTAGGTTAAAAATACTATTTAAAAAGAAAAAACAACTAAACTCTGATTTTTAATTAGGTAGACTAAAATGATATGATAACATGAGTAAAATATTAAAATGACACAAAAAGTTCGATTTGAGCTGTCATTTTAGTAACCTGTGTTACAACTTCAAAATAAGTATTATTAGAGACCTATTTTTTTTTTATTTGTGATGGGTTTGCTCTTGACTCTAGTCTAGGTCAGAGGAGACAGAGACAAAGTCGACGATGGAGTGAGCTTACCCAGAAGAAGCCTGTTCACTCTCACTTTGAAAAGATTAGGGTTGTATGCGTTCGGAAACACAGACGCAGAAATATGAAGCAATTATCTATTTACAAAAAATCTATTAATTGGACTAAAAAAGTAATGACATGAAATCATTCCTTATTACGATATTTTTGTAACGTGTTACAAAAACTCGATACATTACAAACGAACATTACAAGCCATTCTCCGAATAGGCGTTAACAAATTATGTAGCCTTAATAAAATTAAGCGAGTATTGAACTGGAAAATTTAATTATGGCAATAAAATATTGTATTTCTATTAATGACTATTTTATTGTGATGCCATTTTTAGGAAACGACCAAAACTATAAAACTCTCTTAAATAAACTATCAATCAATCTGCCTAGCCTTTTCCCAACTATTTTGGGGTCGGCTTCCAGTCTAACCGGATGCAGCTACCGGATACCAGTATTTTACATGGAGTGACTGCCTATCTGACCTCCACAACCCAGTTACTGGGTAATACGATACCCCTTGGTAAGACTGGTTGTCAGACTTTCGGGCTTCTGATGACCCGTAACGCTTGTCAAAGATCCTCGATTGACAGCCGGGACCAACGGCTTAACGTGCTTTCCGAGGCACGGAGGAGTCTCGGTATGAAAAGATGGTCACCCATCTACAGACCAACCCCGGCAACCGTAGATTAACCTGATGGATCGACCCGTGCGGCTGTTATTATTTAGCCACGAGCTCCTCCTCTAAAAAAATAAACTATAATAAATCTAAATAAAATATTTTTAGTAAGGTTTTCGTATTATTTAAACATTGTCCCTACAATTGAATTAGCCGATAGTAGGAATACTACTATGGCTACGCTAATGACGGTAGCATGTGTATTCAATTGTTCGTCTTTCAAACATTGACCCAATTTCAAAAACCTACTATGCATATATTATTATGATTTCAATTCAAATAAGCACTGAATAAAACTGTAACTGTAGTTTTACTTACACAAATCACTTTTATCTCAAAAATATTCTTGATTTACGTTTACTTTAATAACATGTAAACAACATTATGGAAACTAGGAAGGTACTCCTACACTTTTGTACACAAGGTTCTGGAGCATATTCAGAGTTACGGTTGTCAACAGTTTAAATATTTAGCAGAAGGTCGTTCAAAGTACTAAGTTTATAATATTAGAATTCCTTGAATGGATGTAAACAGCTATAATTATATTGCATAATCGTAGTAATTTTCTGTATTTCCTGGTTATAGAGGAAAAGCCATCGGTTTCCTTCACTGTGAAATAAGTCAGTCAGTGTTCTATATACCAGGGAAATAGGAACTAAAGGAATATTAATGAAATGGTGAAAGTGCTGACAATTGAAAGTAAATAATATGCTAATATTGTAGTCGTCAGTAAATACGTTGGGATGTCACCCTCTTCTAAATTGGAAGACCTGTATCGCAAGATAGTATTATCGTTGCTGACAAAAATAGAAACTGAGAGTAGGTAGTGACAATTGTGATAGCGCCTACAAGAAATATTAAAGCAACATCTTTGTAATGCAACTATTAGGTTGGGGAAAAAGTCTTTTCGCATTATAGTATGTATGAACTTGTAATAAAATCTCTTTGGCTATTTGTATCTGGCTGGTTTTGGTATCATTGAAAGTTTAAATTTTAAAGAACATAATTCCAAATTCAAATTAGGAAAATGTGTGATTTTCATTTGTTTTTCGTACCGTCAAGATGAGTGAATCTAATGAAGAAATTCGATACATTTTAAAATTTTACTACAAAAAAGGTAAAAATGCAACGCAAGCCGCGAAAAAAATTTGCTTTGTTTATGGACCTAGTGTATGAGAGTAGCACAAATTTGGTTTAAGCGTTTTCAATCCGGAAATTTTGATGTCAAAGATGCACGTCGCTCTGGTCGCCCTATTACGGATAAAATGGATGCCATTTTTGAAAAAGTGGAGCAAGATCGGCATATCAGTAGTTACGACGTAGCCGAAGAACTGGAAATTGACCACGAAACAGTTTTGGCGCATTTGAAAAAAACTGGGTACACAAAAAAGCTCGACATTTGGGTACCTCACGAGCTCACTGAAAGAAACCTAATGAACCGTGTACTCATTTGTGATTCTTTATTACGACGTAATGAAACCGAACCATTTTTGAAGAAGCTGATAACTGGTGATAAAAAGTGGATCACGTATGACAAGAACGTGCGAAAAAGGTCGTGGTCAAAGGCCGGTCAGGCTTCACAGACTGTGGCGAAACCCGGGTTAACTCGCAACAAGGTGATGATGTGTGTGTGGTGGGATTGGAAGGGCAGTATTCATTATGAGCTGTTACCACCAGGCAGGACCATCGATTCTGAACTCTACTGCGAACAACTGATGAGATTAAAGCAAGAAGTTGAGAGAAAGCGGCCGGAATTAATCAACAGAAGGGGTGTGGTTTTTCATCATGATAACGCTAGACCTCACACATCTTTAGCCACTCAGCAAAAATTAAGAGAGTTTGGCTGGGAGGTGTTAATGCATCCGCCGTATAGTCCTGACCTTGCACCTTCAGATTTCCACCTGTTTCGGTCTCTTCAGAATTCTTTAGGCAGTGTCAGGTTAACATCACGAGAGGACTGCCAAAACCACTTGTCGCAGTATTTTGACCAGAAGTCCCAAAATTTCTATAGCAATGGGATCATGTCCCTACCTACAAGATGGCAAAAAGTTATCGAACAAAATGGTACCTACATACTTTAGTTAAATGTAAATAAACTATATTAAAAAATGTTTTGAATTTTCTTAAAAATGCGAAGAAACTTTTTCCCCAACCTATTATATTCGCGAGTTTTGGAAAACTAGGCGTTTCATGTTTTATTTGTAACGAAGTTACCGTTACTCTCCGATGCTACTCGTTGATATTTTGCCATTGTTCTCATTGTTTTATCAGTCTATCAATCACAGTAGTTAACAAGAGTTTTACCAGCAGAATTTACTGATCGGCGAATCGATTAATGAAACGGGGTGTTTGGCTTTTCATAAATTCAACTCCATAATGTATGCAGACCACTGACTGTAAACGGACCAACGCAACGGTTTAGCACTGTTGAATTTAGGCATTAGTGGTATTTTGAAACGAAACTATCACATAATATCGAGTACCGTACCAACTTTGGCTCGCTAATAGCGTGTGGCGTAAAACCACAAATTAACTAGTTCAGAACTTTATTCAAAATGCTGAAATTCATAATGAATTATAAAGTGGTTTTGTTGCTAGTTATTTACGGTTTTGAAACAAGGAAATGGTAGATTGTAGGTGAATAAATAATTTTGACGATTGTGTGAAAGTACACTTTTATTCGTCCGGTTTTCTACTAAGATCAAGGTTCATAAACCACTAGCTTTCGTTCGTTACAGGAAAGGATTTTTCGTAGTTCTATCGTGAATTCATGCAAGCCTAGTACTTTTTGTTAGGTTTACTGCTCAGAAAATGTGCACAACGTGTCGTGTCGTGAACCCGTTTTGTATGCATTCCACGTGGGGTTTAAAAAGTAGGTATCCTAAACTATTTGTGTGCCTTTCATCCAAATCCTTTTATTAGGATAACAATACTAATGACTGCTGAATTCATGCAAACCTAGTACTTAACCTAGTACGTGGTAGAACGTTGCAAGCCGTTGTGGACAATTTCTAAACAGTACCTAATGTAACAAAAGCTATTTGTGTACCAAATTTCATCCAAATCTTATTATTTCAATAATAATTATTACTAATTATTGAAATACTATCTTGGATTCATGCAAGCCTAGTAGTTTTTGTTAGGTGCTCAGAAATTGTGCACAACGTGTCGTTTTATAAATTGTGATAGTTCGGCTAATATTAATGAAATAAATTTAATGTATAGCCTACAACATCAGGAATAATGTAGCTTTCTACCTGTGAAAAAAATTTTAGAATTGAATAATTAGTTCCGGAGATTACCCCCAGTACAAACTAATACACTTACAAACAAATACCTATTTATAATATTAGTATAGATTTCTTTTGTTTTAATTAGACGTCATACGTTCAACATCATTCGTTTGAACTTATCCCAATTTATTTGGGGTCAGTGCAATATGTCTTCTCCTTCCATACTTCTGTATTAGTCGTCATCTCAGTCATACTCAAAACTATCCACACCACATTTTCTTCATTCTCCTGCATCACATGTTGTCATGGTATAAGACCATGACAACCAATTTCAGATGGCGTAAGTATAGAAGTAGATAGTAGGCAAGGGAAGGAGCTCGTGGCTAAGTAATTATTTTTATGTTGTATTTGTGATTGTCAGGACAAGGTTTGTATGAAAGAAAATGTTCTAAATCTAACCGGCAACATTGGAAAATCGGGAAAAATGAAAATGCATTTTCTATGAGAATTTTTATGAATTACTGAAATTTTGATAGGACAGCCGGGTCAGCTAGTAAAAAAGAGCCATTCAGGCCTATTCACATTCACAAGCGCAAACACAATGTACATTCGCACACACACACACACACACACACGGTAATACTTACTTTTGCATCGCACCACACTTCTAACGGCAGCTCGAACACGGTGGTGACGGAAGTAACTGGTGCTTATAGCACAGGAATCCTCCTAGTTTAAGCCCAGTTGCACAAGTTTTGTATCTTGCCTTGTTTTGTATTTAGTTAATTTAAGGTACAATAATTGTAAATAGGTTTAAGTCTTGAACAAATAAATATTATTATTATTTTTGATGTTTCTCGGGACCCTGGGGTCCCGGACCTTTGGAAGGCGTACGAGGAGCCGAAGCCAACTCGCAGAGGCCCCTTAGATAATTTTAAATGATGAGAAGGCACCAACCAACGATTATCCTTGTATGCACTATGCTATTGTTGTACGTGGAAACAAAACATATTGGGCTATGGGTCTGGGTGGCTAAAGTGGATCGGGTAACTTGAACTATGGAAGAACTATGTCCCCTGCCTGACCAATGTTATATATTATACACGGATAAAATGGCAGGGGGTGACTTGCACACTCAATAATGGGCCCCCAGAAACGGCCGCTAGCACATCGTGACGTAGCGACAAGACAACACTTCCTGAGGTGCTTGAGGAGTGGAGAGGTATTCCACGGCTATCAGGACATTCCCGGAAGTACGTATTATTATTATTAACAGCCGCACGGGTCGATCCATCAGGTTAAGCTACGCTTGCCGGGGTTGGTCTGTGGATGGGTGACCATCTTTAAATACCGAGACATTGACAGTCGTTACGGGTCGTCAGAAGTCCGAAAGTTTGACAACCAGTTATACCAAGGGGTATCTTATTACCCCGTAACTGGGATGTGGAGGTCAGATAGGCAGTCGCTCCATGTAAAATACTGGTATTCAGTTGCATCCGGTTAGACTGGATGCCGACTCCTACATAGATGGGACAAGGCTCGGCAGATTGATTGCCCCAGAAAAAGGATAATGTTTTTCTAGGTATGTCTATTTCTTTGGCACGTTTTGTAGCCTAAACGGCTTGATGGGTTTTACCATTAAGAGGAGTCGTTAGATTCGTCTTAATAGGGATGATGACTACTTTTTTTTTAATTGTCCGTCATTTATAATAGTAAAAATATTGGACACGTATTTTTTATTTTTTTACGTAATCAAAAGATTACGGCGATACATTGAGTTTAAATGTGGCATGACGTCACGCCTTGGTAGATTTTATACGTAGACGTGACGTAGCGAGCTTTTACTAACTTATGACGTACTTTTATTAATGTGATAAAGCAATAAATAAGTGTCTAATATTATTTTATTATCTCACTGACGAACTAAATAGAATTTCTTTATTTTTACCCAGGTATCATCCCTATAGTGGCTTAAACTATAAATATAATATTTATATATTACATCTGGAAATAAAAAAAAGGAAGGGCAAGGTGTTTTTAAAAAACAAATTCATACAACAATATTGGTATCAAATCAAATAAAAGCTAGTAATGAGTCAATTCAAAATATGTAAATATTAATAAAACTCAAAAGCTTGAAATAAAGCAAATTATTTAAGCAAACAGAAAACTCGACTGCAAAAACTTAGCTGAAGAGACGAAAACAAGCCTTATAATCTATAGAATTTTTGTATTGCAGGTGGGAACAAGCCAATAGGTAACCTGCAGCTAGACCACCACCCCTTAAAGTCTTAAAGCAGTATTATTTTAATCTTATTTGAGTGTGGGAAAGAGATGGAGCTCGACGTCCTGTATAGCTACATCTCTTTCTCACCCTGAAGTAACCTTAAAATAATAATGCTTTAAAAGGTGGTGGTTGACCCCCTGAAATATGTTGTTGCCTGCGGTACCAAAATTCTATAGATTAAAATCCTTGTTTTTCTCATCTCAGTTATATTATGTTTTTGCAGTCGTTTTTTTTTTTTAATAATATTTTGCTATTTACCTATCTGGTACCAGCGTGAACTCTATAAAAAAAGTGCTATTGCCGTGGTTAATATTATATTATTCGTTCCCAAAACGTAGTAGGTACCTGTGTAGAAGAATGGGTAAGAAACCCCACGGACACTCTTTTAAATCAAAATATTGTTACAAAATATTGGTTACATCATTTATGTTTAAATTATACATATGTGAGAACGATGTAGAAAGACGCGCAGGTTAAAAGCATCCGATTACCCCTTGATAAGACCGGACCGGAGCACGGTGAGTACCTACCAAAAGTGCTTCGGACGTATTATTTTAAGCTAAGCCATTTTTGTAGGATATTTCAATGCACTTATCGGCTAAAGCCATTTATTTGCTTTAAATGCGGTAATACAAAATATAGTAAATAAAATATTCTTGTGTAATAACAAATTTTGCCATATTTTTGGCTAATAGGGTTAATCCTAATCTAAGGGCCGGTTTTTTGATCCGTAGTTAACTCAACCAATGGTTAAAAATAGTAACTAATGGTTGAATTTTGGCTAAATATGAAAGGCTAAATACGAATGAGCTATGCAATTAGTTATTATTATTTTTTACATGTTAGCGCATTCATACTAAAAATAGTAACTAATTGCGTAACTCATTCATGTTTAGCCTTTCACATTTAGCCAAAATTCAACCATTAGTTACTATTTTTAACCATTGGTTGAGTTAACAACTGATCAAAGAACCGGCTCTTAGTCCGATAGAGAATAACCTTTTGTTATGATTACTTATAGTCAAAATTTATTGCCCAATAATTACTTATAGTCAACATTTGTTGCCCAAAGATTACTTATAGTCAAAATTCGTTGCCCAAAGACACTCTTCCAATACCTATACTACATTTAACAACACAACACCTTTTATAAAATTTATTATTCCATTACGTAGAAAGGCTCTAAAACTGATCAAGTTATATCCAGTACAGGTAGTGGGACCACTAAATTGGTCTGAAACCGGTTCCTAATCTACTAACCGGGTTCAGAACGTCGTTTCCTAAATTAAATTTAAACTTGTAACTGTCTATTAATACTGTAAGAGCAAGGCTATGGCTAAGGTTAGGGCTATTAGGTTTACTAAAAGGTAGGTACTTATGTTGCAGACATTGACTTTGGATTTAGCAAAAGGTATAGATAGTAGTAAAACAGAAAAAAGATAGTAGGAAAAGAGGTTTGCAAGAATTAAAAAAAAAATGTGTGTGTGTGTGTGTGTCAGCTCCGACGCACGACTGGAATTTACTCCTTAATATACCTATATTATATTAATTATATAAATATATATAACTTATCTCCTCTTTCATTGACCATGAATGGAGGCTGGCCGAAAATAAACAAAACAAGTAAAGCACTAAACGTTTAGGAAATTAACTGGCGATTTTATTAGATATAGCCATACAGGCATAGGCATAATCCCTAGATTTCGTTAATCACCATAATTGGCAAAGTCACTGGTTATTACTGAAAGTGATACTTATCTACGTTATAGTGCTCCCCTCTGCCACAGTTTCCCTCGCGGCCGCCGAAAGGAACTTCGTTCCAATGTAAGTACATAGTAGATTAGAACATAAACAAGTATTTTCATTATTAATATATTATAAAATAAAATTATAACTAAAATAAGTACAATTATGAAACTGCCACGGTAATTTGAAGTTTTTTTTTTTTGTATCATAATTTTGTCTTTTCATCTCGTCGTCAAAATCGAGGACGGCTAAATGATAGAAGAATCGCAGATTATCTCATGTTGAACTGTCAAAATTCGAGATAACTTATGTGCCATGTTAGGGTTTGTCGAAAAAACATCAAGTTTGACAGAACGAGTCGAGTATTTTATATAGCAGCGCTGTCAGAAAACGTGAAATATGTTGCGATGTCAGAAAATTAATCATGCAAGAGTGAGTAATTGTCGCGTGTGTCATGTCAGCCCTGCTGGTGTAGTGACTTTCTTACTGGCTACCCATCAGTGCTGTGAATGGAGCCTTGAAATAAATCAATATCCCAATGCTTAATAGAGCTGTGGTGACCCAGTGATAACGGCCCCGAGTTACGAGTTGTTAGTCGTGGGCTCGAACCCAGCCAGGCTGTGTATACTTTGTGTAAACAATTTCATCAGCACAGCTCTCAAAACAGGGAAGGAAACATCTTGAGGAAACCGGCATGTCCTAGAACAAACATTTGAAGACTGGTGATATCTACCAAACTGCACTGGGCCCGCATGGTGGATTACAGATTACAGCCCACTCCCTCTGGAAGAGAGGATGCCTATGTCCCAGTGGTAGGAATATTACAGGCTGATTATGCAATATTTAATCTTACGATTCTCACCTAGTGTAACAAACACCAAAGCTAGCTTTTTTGAAATGTCAAAGAGTGATTTTTTACCTGCCAAGGAACGGATATGTTTTTCGCGGGTATCTTGTATAATAGGGATGATGCCTGGGTAAAAAAAAAGAAATTATATTTAGTCCGTCAGTCAGATAATAAAAAAATATTAGATACGTATTTTTTGCTTTATCATATTAATAAAAAATTACTTAGATAACTCGCATTAAAGTTCGGGAGTGGGGGCTTGCTACGTCACTTCTACGTATAAAATCTACCAAGACGTGACGTCATGCCACATTTTAACTCAATGTATCGCCGTTATCTTTTGAGTACGTAGAAAAAGAAAAAATACGTGTCCAATATATTTTAATAATCTACATGATGGACAAAAAATCATTTTTTAGTCATCATCCCTATTGTAAATTTCTTTAATACCTCGTATCTTCCAAACGGCTTGATGGATTTCGACAATTAAGACATCGTTATATTCGTATTAAAAACCCAAGTGTCCTTAGATAGAAGTTAGAAAATAAAATGGTGGATTTTTGACGCGAAATAGTAATACGTTGATAAAAAAAATAACCAAACCTATCGAGTAGTGTATCAAAATAAAGGAAATTAAAAGGGGATTACAACGATATATATGTTATATGTTTAAATTCAATTAGGAATAGTAAATCGGTCAATATTGGTTAATTAAAGAATTGATAAATATCCGTAGCCCAATCTTACCTTTTTAAAACGAAACCAATAAATTGTTTGTGGCTATATACGTATTATTTAAGTATTATATCTGGAAATACAAAATACTAATAAAATTAAAAATATCGAAATAAAAACAAAATTTAAAAAAAAAAAAACAAAAAACCCGACTACACAAACACATTACTGAAAAGACAAGAACAAGCATTAACTATAATCTATTGAATTTTAGTATCGCAGGCGAGGACAAACCAATAACCTGAAATATGGTGTAACTTTTGTTTGTCCCAATAGGCACCACATCTGAAAATTGTAAAAAATACTTGTTGTTGTAGCCTGAATTTGAGGATTGCAGTAACACAATTTAACAATGCATTTAAATAACGATTTTGTACCATGGAACCAAATACAAGCCCTTAAGTCAAGTCGACTCATAGCATTAAACAAATCCCCTGGTGTGAGACCGATTGGCGTTGGCAAATGCCTACGTAAGATCCTATCCAAATGCATAATTTTAGTCACCAGTTCTGTGGTCACCAAAGCCTGTGCTCAATCGCAACTCTGCAGTGGACTAAGTAGCAGTATCGAAGGTGGAAAGACCTTTTAAAAAAATAATGCTAACCAGGCTAACTGGGGAAAACTACTCGTCGATGCAAATAATGCTTTTAATTCTATGAACAGACAGTTAGCTCTCTGGCAAGCAATGATATATTGGCCACATTGGGCTCGTTACTTATATTAGGTATTTACCTATAAAATTGCCAAACAATTTTTTTTAAAGAAATATTTTCGATGCACTATTGCCATTTTAATGAAAGTTCGTTGATGTCTCTGCTATCCTAAGATACATATATCCTGAGAACCGGAATCGAAAAATTCTTTAAGGCCTTTTTCACCGCCTCGTTGGATTTGAAATTTTTCCTCGGGGCTCATTGTTGAGATCAAAATTTCCGGAACAGAAGCGATCAAATCAAAAACGCACCGTGTGTTCACTTGCGGTACCTTGTCCATACACGTCGTTAGTTACAAGAAACATCGATATAAAAAAAAATCGAACAGCGGGAAAACAAATTAACAACAGATTTTTTTTTTAATGTCATGCTATATTATAAAATTAAATTGATTTTGGAATTCTACTCGTAAATGGAATGAAAGATATTGATCTTCACCCTAGCCGGTATCAAAAATCGGCAATTTCATAGGTAAAGATCTATTATATGTGTATATAATACATGCAATGGCCACGCAGAACTTGTACATAACAAACGAACTAAAAACAGAACAAGCAACTACCCAGATCAGAGCAGATGAGTCTTCTGCCCAAGGCAAGCTCAAAATCCTACGCAATGGTGGGATAAAATGAGTAAATTAGATCCAGCATATGGTTATTTTCCTCAAGACAAAAGATCACATATCAAGACAGTCTTTAGTAGTCATATTGGCGAAGGAAAAGAAAACTTTGTAAACATGAAAATTAAAAAGTGGCTATCTATCAGGTTGGCACAAAAGTAATGAGACACTTGATTTATGTTTTATATTTTTATATTATTATTATAATACAAAAAGCTTAGCCAATGATGCAATCACCATTAGCATCTAAGACTTCTTGCCAACGGCAAAGTTTGGATTGATTTCGCCCTGAACTTTGATGGCTGTGCCTCGAAAAAATTTGTTCAACTCCGCCTCTACATCAGAGAAATCATTAAATTGTTTACCCCGCAAATGTTGTTTCAGGGCACATAATAGTCTGATGGGGCGAGATATGGGGAATAAGGTGGGTGGGTACGATACCCACCCAGACACTCTACTAGGAAGCGATATCTCACCCTTGGAAGCTGACTTATTCTCTCTACCGGTTCACAAAGGTGATATAGCAATCACCACTCTATCAAAAATGATTGCCTAGAATTGTATGTTTCTTAGTGCTAAATTATTTTTTTCTGTTATGTATATTCTAACAATACAGTTTTTACAATATATGTGCTCGATAAGAGCATTTTCCAACCCCAAATTGTGCCGGAAAGTGCTACTTTTTCGCACTAGTGCTTTTTACTTTCCAGTTTATTTTTTACTCCGTCGTCAGCCCTACGCAGAGTTTTTATTATTTGAGACAAAATTTACAAATTAATCAAGTACAGTATTTAATTCATATAAAAGGCTAATAAAACTAATACTTCATTAAACGCGTTACTAATTACTATAGATTTAGATTTTTATCCATAAATTAATTTTAAATATTCATTAAATATGTTTTGCTGAACGTATATTTTGCTCGTGACTTATTTGCGATACGACATTTCATCTTTGCATTTGCATGCGCAGTAGAAGATATGCTGAGCGGAGTTCGGAGTCGATCTGTGTAAATCTGCTAAAAATGTCGAGTTCAAGTGACGAATCAATTCATTTATCGCCGGAAAATATTATTCGAGGATTACAGAATGCCAACAAAAGCCTCTTACCGGCTAAAACAAAAGAAAAATACTTTTTCAATATAATTATATTTTTTTATTTCCTCGCACAATGCATAGTAAAACTTTGTATGATACACAAGCGTAAGATGATTTCCGACTCGTGTCGACGTATACACTCGCTTCACCTATTTCCGCACTTGTAGCATAAATTACTATATCAAAACAATATCATTTTCCATTACAAATTACACGCACGAACACATCTTTAACATGTAGCAAATCATTAAAGGAATAGAAGCTTTGTTATTGTTATGCGTTAAAAATGGACACATAACGCATTCTTAAATTAATTAAAAAGTGTATCCCAATATCAAGCACAGCTTATGGTAGCATTCTTAGCACCTTCACAGACCGAAACTTCGCTTTCTAAAATTTTACAAAGTATAAAGTTAAAGCCCCACAATGTGTAGACAAAGGAATTTTTGACTGCTACGTTTTAATTAGATAGAGCAATGGTCCTAAAATTAGGTAGGCACTCCCTAGGTCGGTCTCGTGGAGGCGAAGAGAAGGCCAAATAAAAGCGACCAAGAAACAGGGGCTAGATGGAAATTAATTTTCTCATTGGTGAAAATGTTACTTATTATTTTATTTATAAACTATGTGGCTTTGTTAGTCAAAGGTTAAATATATTCCTAAAAGGATTCTTAAAATAAATCATGAAATGTTTAGAAATCTTTTATTGCTTCTTCTAATTCAGAAAGATCGTGTTGATGTTTAACTTGTGTAATATGTTTTCATGAAATAGGTACGTTATGAGTAGCTATAATAATATAATAGTATCTACTAATTTAATTTATTTCAAAGAATCTCCTTAGAAGTTACATAATTAATCATAAATCGCAAACGAACAAAAGAACATAAAATCGTTAATTGTTAGTGTATTAGTAACAAAATTGTACATACCTAAAATTATGTTATTATTGTTAGTACTAACACATAACTGATGCCTAAGGCTGTTTTCATCCAATGTTGGACAATAAAATGGGCAGCAATGGCGTTTAGCGTGAGTTTGCTTTCTTGCGCATGAAAGTTTGAACGCCATTCGCGCTTTATCAAAAATACCGCTGCAGCGCCACGGCAGCCCCGACAGCATCCTAAAACCGTTATTATACTGGGTGCGCAGGGCTCTGCAGGTACGCTGCGTATGTTTCACCCAAAGGCCACTCGAGTAAAATTACTGGCTGAACGCCTTAAAAGTGTTAATTTCACCTCGTTGGTGTAACGTGCGAACCTGCGAGTGATCATATTGCCTCTCACCGCCAAAGCCCTGCTATGCCTGAAACATCTCGCATACCCCAAGTGTGCGTAAGAAAAATCTTTGACATCTTTATATATTATATTTAAAAACTATATAATATATGTATATATTATATAAACGTAAAAAAAACATCATCCAATGACGACCACGGGCTTACAGCTGTAGTTGTGAACCTATGGCCATGGGGTTCGGTTGACATTCGAGCACACATTCCAATTGCATTGACATGACCTAACATGACTTATGGGGTTCATTTAGACACTTGACGGGTCAATTGAAGCGTTGAATAGTGTGTTTGTTGAATCTCAAAAATATTTCTCTGATTTCTTAAATAAACCATGAAATATCTGGAGATGTGTTATTTCTAATTCCTTTTGAAAAAGGTCTTGTGAAATTGAATTATTTGTCACAAAAATATTTTAGAGTATGCTTGGTTAGTTGTACCTTTACAATAAGGGTGTTAAATACTATTGAAGAAGTGTTCCTTAATTTGGTATATGTGCAAAAAGTAACTTTAACTACTTCTAAAATAAGTAACTGTGCAAAAATTGCTGGGAAACGCCTTTTATTTTTTGGTGGGAAAATTTTCTGTTTCCTGAGTAGTCCCCAATGTAACCCACGCAAAATATTGTGCTTGGAGTATATTATATGAACTCAACGTTTAAAACTTGTTTTCGTAAAAAGAGTCAATAAAAAAAAATTGAGCCATCAATATCTTCGTAACCAAAAGGTTCCCAGCTATGGTCTACGTAGTACAAAGAAATTATCATAATAACGGGAAAAACAAGTGACTCTTGGCTTCGTTAAAGTAATTTTTACATCCGTTAGGTAAGTACAACATATTATTACCTTCATATAAAAATAGATTCCTCCAGTATACATAATAACCCATATAAATAATATAAGTATTATCGAATATTTATGCTTCTATCAGTGCTAGATTATGTGAAAGTGTTAAAATTAACAATTTTTCTTACCAACATAATATTTAACGACGTGGTTTTATTCAGAGTACCTACCTGACTGAGATCAATAAATCCACATCGTATTTGAAATATAGAAAATTGGTTCGAACATGTTATATGGCATTACGACGTTCTTCCCATGGCATGAATCGCCCTATTTTTTTGTTCAATGTCGATCTCACGTCTTCTTCCCATGGTATGAATATCTCTCTTCCCTATTTTTTTTCCAATATATTTCCATCTAACAACTTTAGGAGTCAAGATAATCCTACTAACGTCTCAGAATCTTTATAAAAAAATAAAATAAAATAAAGAAGCCTTTTATTTCATAAAAAAGCATAAAAAGTAAATAACAGTGAATTGACTATTATGCAATTTATAAATAATATGTTATTTGCTATGATTATATCTACCCTGTATATATTTCTATCTATTTATTTATTTAATACTTTAAGCACACAAAATGTACAGAGGCGGACTTAATGCCATAGGCCTTTTCTACCAGTCGACCTTTGGGTGATGCAGAGACAAACAGTGGTAGGTGCAACAGCGAGAAATGAGGAATAAATATTTATTTAAATATAAAGATATACTTACATATAAATATAATATATACACTTAATTACAGGGTGTTTGGCAGAACGTTGAACATACGAAAATGGTGGATAGGTGGGGTCATCTGCTACTTACTCAGCCCTAATTTATTTGGCCCTGGCCCACTGGGTATTTAAAAAAATTTTTTTTTTCTTTTTTCTTGTTTCACCACTTTCTTAACTTTAAAGTGTAATTTTTATTAAAAATGGGTAAAACAGGCAATATTTTGTTTTTTATTTTAATCTTTGATGTTGGCAGATTCTTATAAAATTATTGCTTTGTTCAGATGTTAGCTAGAAAAAAAGTTATGAGTCCTCAAACTTACAGAAAGATGTAAAAAATACTTAAAATGTTAATTTCAACTTGCATTAAAAAAAAAAACAAAAAATGATTGAGGAGTTCCAATTCTAGCAAAACATCCCTAGTGTGTGAGCTTTCTAATGGTTAGTAATTTGCTATTATAAAAAAAAAAAAACTTTAAGAGTTATTTCATAATTTTATCAAGTAGGAAATTTTTGACGAAACTCTACCTTTACGGAAAGTTAAATGTTTTGCGAAATTTAATACTGCAAAGTTGGTAAAAATTAAATGATCGACGGCTTGCCAGTAGCAGTGGTGCAAATTGACATTCACTATTCCCTTGAGATGGTTACACAAAGCAGGTAGAAATTTTGTTTCACTCTTGCGCAGTTATAGCGTATTTTTGCTCTCTTTCGCTCTCGTGGCACCGTGACGCCTCAGAATGAATTCTTTTCTTTTATTCAGTCGAGACTTAACTGCCTCTGCGATCTCACGTGCCCGTTACGCTTACGTTTGTTTTTGTTCACTTCGTTTTCTTTTATTGTTATCACCAGTTTTATAACCTGTTAGTTAAGTTTTTTGTTATTACTGTTACCTGTTGTTATTGGTAAAGAAATGGCTGCTTTTACCAGTGAGGAATACGCGGACATGTCGTTACCGTATGGAAGCGCTAATACTAATTCGCGTGAAGCGCGAAGAATTTATCAAGAGCGTTATCCCAACCGCCGATTACCCAGTCATCAGACGTTTGCGAGTACTTACCGACGTTTACGACAAACCGGTAACCTGAACTTACAAGAACCACGAGTGAACGCAGCACGACCCGATACTACCATTGACGAACAAGTTCTTGCCGAGTTTGACGCGGACCCTACCAAAAGCATTAGACAGATAGCTTCAATACTTGGCTTAAGCATATGGAAAGTGTGGTCTGTTCTCCGGCAAGATGGTAGGCATGCTTTTCACTACACTCCAGTGCAAGGTAAGATTAAGCCGTTTATGCACTGCATCTGATACGATTTTGTGGAATGTAGTAAATTATGAGACAGTTCAATTGATCGTTCCATTTAACCTTGATTTCGTCACTTTCTTTATTAGTTGTTTTGCCTCATGTTGTTTTTAGCGCATTCAATTCTAATTTCAAATTAAATTCGAATAAACTATTCCTATTCGGCCGCATTCACGTAACAATCAGGCGGCCAGCGCTTACAGGATTCGGATTTCGGATTCGGTTTGCGCAGGTGGTCAGCGTAGGTAAACTTGCCAGCACTTATGGCTCCTTTTTAGAACAAAATTGAAAAGTCGCACGCCCTTTTGTGAATGTGGTCTTACGTCTTTATGGCTAAGCCATAAAGCCAATTAGTGTACTTAAAAATTGAAGATAATTTAATTTAGATAATTGTAGAGTTTGAACTCGGAGGAAGAAAAGATTCAGTATTGAAATCGATTTTTAGACGTGTTTTGTTTGTTCTAGGTCTCGATGACAGTGATTTTGGGAGACGTGTGCAATTTTGTCGCCATTTGCTGCATACCGATGTGGACGACATAAACTTTTTAAAAAGTATTCTGTGGACGGACGAGTCCAAATTTGACAAAGAAGGGATTGTCAATTATCACAATCTTCACCATTGGGCACTTAAAAATCAAAACCCACACGTGAAGACACATAGGGGCTTCCAGAGGAGATTCAGTGTGAATGTCTGGGAAGGAGTGATTGGCGATAAGCTAACAGGGCCTCATTATTTGCCTGACAACATCAATGCGAACAACTACTTGGATTTTTTGATAAATGATTTACCACCATTAGTGGAAGAAGTGTTCCAAGTAGACATAAACAGGCCTATTGTCTTTCAACACGATGGTTGCCCAGCTCACTTTAGTCTAATTGTACGTGAGCATTTGGATAATTGTTTCCCAAATTCGTGGATTGGCAGGGGAGGACCAATTCCCTGGCCTCCACGATCGCCCGACCTCACTCCGCTCGATTTTCACGTGTGGGGAAAGGCAAAGGAACTAGTTTACACTACAGAAGTAGAAAGTCGAGAAGATTTTTTAAATCGAATTAATGCTGCTTTCGAAGTTATGCGACAGGAGATGCTGCTGCGCACAACAACTGTAGAAATCAGACGTAGATGCCGCACCTGTATTGCAAATGAAGGGCGTCGATTTGAACATCTGTGATTTTATTTAAATAAATTATTTAAATTTATTTAATTGTTTTATTAACGCACCTAACTGGTACAGCATAATTTCAATCGATCATTTAATTTTTACCAACTTTGCAGTATTAAATTTCGCAAAACATTTAACTTTCCGTAAAGGTAGAGTTTCGTCAAAAATTTCCTACTTGATAAAATTATGAAATAACTCTTAAAGTTTTTTTTTTATAAAAGCAAATTACATACCATTAGAAAGCTCACACACTAGGGATGTTTTGCTAGAATTGGAACTCCTCAATCATTTTTTGTTTTTTTTTTTAATGCAAGTTGAAATTAACATTTAAGTATTTTTTACATCTTTCTGTAAGTTTGAGGACTCATAACTTTTTTTCTAGCTAACATCTGAACAAAGCAATAATTTTATAAGAATCTACCAACATCAAAGATTAAAATAAAAAACAAAATATTGCCTGTTTTACCCATTTTTAATAAAAAATACACTTTAAAGTTAAGAAAGTGGTGAAACAAGACAAAAGAAAAAAAAAATTTTTAAAAATACCCAGTGGGCCAGGGCCAAATAAATTAGGGCTGAGTAAGTAGCAGATGACCCCACCTATCCACCATTTTCGTATGTTCAACGTTCTGCCAAACACCCTGTATATATAAATATAAACACAAATAAATAGACAAATATACTAAAGCAAATAAGACAAACCATTGGGAAACAGTACCGTTGTGATGATACTGCCAGCTTCTTGCGGACATTGAAGAATACGATTGTGAGGTGAACGTAGATTTCTATTGTGGTTGGCGCAAATGTATTGAAAATGGGGGCCTAGATAACTAGGGGAAGAGGGAGAGTCAAGAAATGAAAATAAAGTGGTCAGCGCCCTTTGCTGTCTGCGCTGGCGTATGGGCAACCACTGTAGAAGCGACCAATGCGCGGAGACATGATCATATTTACGCAGATTAAGATTGATCTAAGATTATACTTATCTCATTTTTATCCGGTTTACTTTTAACTCGGCCTCTTTACCTGAACATAAATAAACTTGTGTAGTACTGCGACTATAGAGTAGCAACTTGCGTAGTACTACGACTATAGAGTAGCAACTTGCGTAGCACTACGACTATAGAGTAGCAACTTGCATAGTACTACGACTATAGAGTAGCAACTTGCGTAGTACCACGACTATAGACTAGCAACTTGTGTAGTACTGCGACTATAGACTAGCAACTTGCGTAGTACTGCGACTATAGAGTAGCAACTTGTGTAGTACTGCGACTATAGAGTAGCAACTTGTGTAGTACTGCGACTATAGAGTAGCAACTTGTGTAGTACTGCGACTATAGAGTAATAACTTGTGTAGTACTGCGACTATAGAGTAGCGACTTGTGTAGTACTGCGACTATAGACTAGCCACTTGTGTAGTACTGCAACTATAGAGTAGCAACTTGTGTAGTACTGTGACTATAGAGTAGCAACTTGTGTAGAACTGCAACTATACAGTAGCAACTTGTGTACTACTGCGACTATAGAGTAGCAACTTGCGTAGTACTGCGACTATAGAGTAGCAACTTGTGTAGTACGGCAACTATAGAGTAGCAACTTGCGTAGTACTGCGACTATAGAGTAGCAACTTGCATAGAACTGCGACTATAGAGTAGCAACTTGCGTAGTACTGCGACTAAAGAGTAGCAAATTGCGTAGTACTGCGACTATAGAGTAGCTACTTGTGTAGTACTGCGACTATAGAGTAGCAACTTGCGTAGTACTGCGACTATAGAGTAGCAACTTGCGTAGTCCTGCGACTATAGAGTAGCAACTTGCGTAGTACTGCGACTATAGAGTAGCAACTTGCGTAGTACTGCGACTATAGTGTAGCAACTTGCGTAGAACTGCGACTATAGAGTAGCAACTTGCGTAGTACTGCGACTATAGAGTAGCAACTTGCGTAGTACTACGACTATAAAGTAGCAACTTGTGTAGTACTGCGACTATAGAGTAGCAACTTGCGTAGTACTGCGACTATAGAGTAGCAACTTGCGTAGTACTGCGACTATAGTGTAGCAACTTGCGTAGTACTGCGACTATAGTGTAGCAACTTGCGTAGTACTGCGACTATAGTGTAGCAACTTGCGTAGTACTGCGACTATAGAGTAGCAACTTGTGTATTACTGCGACTATAGAGTAGCAACTTGCGTATTACTACGACTATAGAGTAGCAACTTGCGTAGTACCACGACTATAGAGTAGCAACTTGCGTAGCACTACGACTAAAGAGTAGCAACTTGCGAAGTACCACGACTATACAGTAGCAACTTGCGTAGTACTGCGACTATAGACTAGCAACTTGTGTAGTACTGCGACTATAGAGTAGCAACTTGTGTAGTACTGCGACTATAGAGTAGCAACTTGTGTAGTACTGCGACTATAGAGTAGCAACTTGTGTAGTACTGCGACTATAGAGTAGCAACTTGTGTAGTACTGCGACTATAGAGTAGCAACTTGTGTAGTACTGCGACTATAGAGTAGCAACTTGTGTAGTACTGCGACTATAGAGTAGCAACTTGTGTAGTACTGCGACTATAGAGTAGCAACTTGCGTAGTACTGCGACTATAGAGTATCAACTTGTGTAGTACTGCGACTATAGAGTAGCAACTTGTGTAGTACTGCGACTATAGAGTAATAAATTGTGTAGTACTGCGACTATAGAGTAGCAACTTGTGTAG